>CM053790.1:627582062-629059562 GCA_028749045.1 Cupressus sempervirens
ATGCTAAGTGACTTACCTCAAAATCTTGCACCCAAATAATCCAAAGTTAATGGGCAATATGTGTGTGTGTGTGTGTGTGTCTATGTATGTATGCATGTATGTATGTATGTATGTATTGTTGGAAATATAGGATAAGCTAGATTACTGAGAGGGGAGGGATGAATCAAGAACCAATAAAACTTAATCTTATTTCACTAATTAATCCTTTATATATATTATGATCTAATTGTATGCATGAAAAATTGAAAGCATTTAAACATTCATAACACTTTTTCACAAGATATGGTGACCTCTAAACCTTCCAAATAGAAAGTAAAACTGAGGGCGGGATGATACCCACAAGCTTTAGTACTTTAGTATAAAGTTAACCTGTTAAGACTTACAATTGATCACTTTTGATGATCTACCCTGTTAGGAGCAATAAGGATTGCTAGGTCCACCTTAGGAAAAAAACATACAATGAAGTATGCACTCGGTAAAGAGATTTGCAAAAGACTGTTAAGTCTACCTTGTGAAAGGATTTAACAGATACACCTATTAGGATGAACTAGTGGTTGATCTCTTATCTGCAATTCTGATTTTCTAGTTGAGATTCCTTTGAAATGTAATGATCACCTTGTTGTGATAGATAAATCTTTATAATTCCTTATACTGTTTGTAGCCTTCTTAATTCACACTCTTGCTCATATGATTTGTTTTTATTCACATTCCCATATTTGGATGTAATACAATACATTACATATATATCAATCCAAGCTACAATTTATCAGAGTCGACTGCAACACAAGTTTCACCAAAATACACAAAGTCGGCTCAAATATTGGCACTCAGGTTCTGAAGACAAACTCAATGAAGTTTTGATACTTGGCAACCATTGTCAACACTCAACATTGACATGCTCTTAGTAGACGTAGAAGCCTGATTCATACTAATCACTTTAAAGTAGTTTGAACTCGGTTAGCACTAGTGACTCGATGAACACTGTGAAACTTGGCATATAAACTGAATCACTTAGTTGACACAACATGGCTCAGTCAATACTAACATTGTGAGCTTGGTATAAAATAAATAACTTGGTTGATACTTCCTAGCTCGATCAACACTAGATTCATATCACTGATACTACAAACTCAGTAGACACTAGAGACCACAGTTGACATTGTGCAACTCAGTTGCTACTGTGAAGCTCGGTTTGCACTGTCATTGATGAACTCGATAGTAACTACTCAGGGTGAACTGAATATTGATTCTAGAACTTGGTAGCAACTATAGAACTTGGTAGAACTTGGATTATTCGATTAACATAGCAAACTAGAAGATAAAATCGATAGTTATTTTAACCAATCAACTAAATGTGAGTCACTAATAAACAAACTTGACCATAATGTCAACATATACATACATGCATACATATATATACATACCTATATACATACATACATACACATACACATAAATACATACATATGCATCCTTTGCATGGTTTAGAGGTAATGTCATTGTGGCAGAGGCTTTTGCAAGGGAATGAGCCTCATGATATGGCATTTACACAGAAGCAAAACTTGCTTCTTCAACTCCTTAAACTCAACTCTTCACTGAACTTATTCTTCTAGCAATGAGAATAGGTGCTGCAAATTCCTAGGAGCCAATGAACCTTGAACCTATGCTACATTTTCTGGATACATGGGAGAAGTTACTACCAGTTTTAGTACTTCATAACATTTTGGGTCATATAGTGATGCACAAGTTATTAAAAATAGTAGATATTTGGGATCCTTGCATGGAGAGTGTGCTAATACATACATGGTTACATCCTTGGCTTCCATTGATGGGCCAATGTATGGAGCCTTTATATCCAACCATTTGTTATAAATTGGAGAATGCTCTTCATGCCTGGCATGCAAGTGATGCATCTGGATATTCAATTTTATCACCTTGAAAAATTGTATTTCATCCTACTAGTTGGGAACAATTGATTGTTCATTTTATTGTACCTAATCTAATGACAGTTCTACACGAATTTGTAATCAACCCAGCTAATCAGCAACTAGACCAATTTAACTAGGTTATGGATTGTTTCTTTCTAAAAATATTTGCTATGATATGTTTTTGCAAATTTTCTTGTAAACTCTGCCCATTTTTCCTAGTCTACATTGTTTTTTTCAGGACTAATCATATCACATGCAAGCACATTAAACTTGGATTGAGTAAGGGAAGCAAGTTGTCGTTGCAAGGAAGAAATAATTTGAGCAATACTAATGATAGTGGAATCAATAAAGGAAATATGTGGCAATGACACATTTGACATACTAGGAAGAGTAAAAAATTAGCTGGAATAGAAGGTGTTATGTGTGGGAAATTAGGAACCATAGTAGGAGGATTAGGATAAGTGTAAAGAACACTATTGTTTAAAGGTTGTGAGATAGGAAATGAAGTAGGTGGAACACTCATAGGTAGAGAAGAAATAGTAAGACTACTAATAGGAGGATTAAATGGTTGAATATTAGTAGTCACAATAGGAGCAACACAAGAAGGAATGCTAGAGATGGGTTTGGAAAGGGATGAGGTAGGTTCAACATTAGTGATACATGAATCCATTCCTATTTTAGATGCGATTTGAGTTGAAGGCTTAATGTGAGTGTGGACAAGGTGAGTAAAATGACACAAAAGATCCATGTCCATCATTACAGATCATTTCCAAAAGTAGGTATTGTGATTCTCTTGAAGAATTCAATCATGCATTTTATCAATCTCAGTAGCCATCTAATGAACTTGTTCAAGAGGAACCCTTAAAGCCTCATCCTCATCACGATACTAATGAGAAGCATCATGATCCATAAAAGGATTAGGGTCATGAGAAACCATAGGATCACTAAGGTTCCTAAAGAGAGGAGAAGAGGAATCTTGATCAAAGTGAGCCATGAGTTTATGACTTCTCCTTAGGGGATACTATAACTAGGGCTTAAGGTAATATAGCCCAAGGATGCAAGATTGGCAATAGCCCAAGGATGCACCTACATTAGACACTTAAGGTTTCAAAAAAAAGATGTTCCACAAGGACTTATTAATATTTGAAGAAATTAAAAACATAAATCCCATGCACATTCTTAATCCACAAATCCTCATCATCAATCATCCTAGAAGTTTGTCCAAACTTACTACCACAACCAACTGTATCATCAGAAATATCAACTCTTCTCTTGCTACTACAACTTCCAGGATCAAATGAATCACACTTGTTGCAAGACTTCATTTAATTAGAAATTTTCTTTCTTCTTCCACTACTCTTAATCACAAGATCAGATATTTGTCTTTCAATAGTAGGAACCTCAATCACATGTTTTTCTATCTTCAAACTGAAATTCTTAAAAATACTTAACTTCACTAAAACGTTTGGGGTCAAATTACAATGGTAGGGTAATTTGTAGATTTTCATTTTTTTTTTGGAATTGTCCTCGACATCGTTGCAATTGTGACGCTTGCATGAGTATAAAAAAATATGACATAAATCATTCCCCATTTGTTTTGATCAATTGTGGAGAGTTGCATGTAAAAGAGTGTGGAGAGCTTCGAACGAGGGTGGAGAGCTTTGAACTTTAGAGAGCTTTGAGCTCTGAACATTGGTGGAGATTTCATTGTCGTGCCCTTGTGATCGCTTCATTTCATTGTCATGCCCTTATGATCTCTACATTTCATTATCATGCCCTTAGTGGAGATTAGTGGGGATCTAGGATGTCATTGTCATGCCCTTGTGATCATTGTATTTCATTTTCATGCCCTTGTGATATTTGCATTTCATTGTCATGCCCTTGCTCTGCAATCTCATTGTCATGTCGTGCTCTTGTGATCTTTGTGCCTTTGCTCTACGATTTTCTTCAAGGGGAGAAGAGGTAAATATGTAAATGTTCTTTTCTTTTCCTTCTAAACATGTATCTCTTTTTATTTCCCCCAGCAAGTGATTAGAGAAGCTTCTCTTTATGCATAAGTATGTGTTTAGATACACACACACACATATGGGTGTGTATGTATGTATCTATACATATACATATATACGTATATTTATATATACGTATACACACACACACACATATGCATATACATACATACACAAAGTATCACAAGGGCACGGCAATGAAATCCTAGATCTCCACTGATCTCTGCCATCCACAAGATCTCTCTGTATGTGTGTGTGTGTGTATGCATGTATATATACATAGACATATGTATACATATGTATATATATGTGCATATACATACATACATACATACATACATACATACATACGTACATACATGCATACATACATACATGCATACATGCATACATATATACACACATACATACATACATCTGCATATGCAATTTTATCACCTTAGAAAATTGTATTCGATCCTGCTAATTGGGAACAACTGATTATTCATTTTATTTTACCTAATCTGATGGCAGTTCTACAAGAATTTGTAATCAACCTAGCTACTCAGCAACTAGACCCATTTAACTGGGTTATGGCTTGTTTCTATCTAAAAATATCTGCTATGATATCTTTTTGTAAAACTTCTTGCAAACTCTACCCATTTTTCCTAGTCTGCATTATTTGTGTGCAAGATTTTGAGGTAAGTCACTTAGCATGGGCTGAGTGAGTTTTATTGTTTTATTACTTGGATTAAGGAATATGTATGCAGCTAGATCAATTTTTATGTTGTGTTAAGATGTAATAAGCACCTTAAAAAAGACCTCACTGTATACATACATACATACATACATAGACACACACATATGTATGTGTATGTATGTATATATACACATACATATACATAAAGAGAAGCTTCTCTATTCACTTGCTGAGGGAAATATAAAGAGATATTGAAGGTGATTAGAATTCTTACAGATTTGACTATGAATGTCTTTTCTATTTTCAGAACATAATTATTGGTAATCTCTGCTCTTTATATATGAAGTTACTAAACACTAAAGGGAAAGGTATTTATTGATTTTGATACCTCTCTTGGTTGTTTAGTTGGGTATAAGTATTGTTTCAAAAGACACAAGAGGACATGTCTCATGTCCACTTGATGTAGAGTGCACAACTAGAAAGGTGTAAATGGGCTTTCCCCACTCTAACACCAAATCAACAAGTTACCAAATCTCCAACCTTATCACAAGGTCATAACCAATTAAAATCCTCCAAATGCTGAAGAAAACAAGACTACCAACTTCTTCAATCACCCATGGTCTAAGGATAAAATTCATCCAAATTATGGCTTCAAGACCTAATCCCCACAACTAGGCCAACATGAGGAAAACACAAAAATGGTTTGCTCCAATGGTTCCAAGGCATCAAATGGACTTAGGGCACCCACATAACACAAAATACATAATTGGTTTTATCCCCACACTTCCAGAATGTATCAAACCCAAATTCACTTTGTAGCCCTATTAGGCCTCCTTAAGAGGTTTTTGGTGTCTAACTTCCAGAAGTCCCAAACAAACCTTAAAACAAATTAGGGTTCCAAATACCCTTTTCAGAGTTATATGTAATCCCAAAGCACTAGGATTGTAATGCCTACCCCTACCTGACTTTATTGTTGTACTGTCATATTTTTTTAGGTCAATTTTTCGATTATGTTTTATGATTATCGGTACTTGGTTACCAATTTGGATTAAATGTATTTCATACTCGTTTGATATATGTATGTTCAGTTAGTTATTTCAATTATTTCATAATTGTTTCAATGATGATAGATGTATGTTCATTCAGTGATTTTAATTATTTAATGATGTTAGATGAATAAATTTTATGTGGTTTCTATGGATACTTACCTCGTACTTGCATGTGTGTGGTGTGTGTGTGTGTGTGTATGTTTTCTTTATGTTTGACATTTTTGGTGTGGTTGAGGAAGGGAATCGTAGTCACTTGCTAGTTGGGATCTACATGATGAACCACTTTCTATCATTGCTTATTTAGTTTAGAATATTGTATTTGTACATGCATAAATTTTATGCAGATTGCAGGTATTAGGTATCAACTTCCTTGAATTGCCAGAATGAGCATACCCTATTGCAATATTTCAATGGTATAATTGGGGAGATAACTCTCGAGTCCAAATCCTAACCTTAGCCAATTGTCCTAGAAAGTAGGACAAGTATATGAGTTAATTTCACCTTTTCGAATTCGTCAAATGACATGAATCCATGACTTTGACCCTGGAGTTTGACTTTGTTCTTTGACTTTCAGTTGAGTTGTCATATTTGGTTTTGTGGGTCTATTTTAATTAAATTAAATTAAAAGATAATTTAATGATTTAATTTAATAGAAATTTTATAAAGAAATTTGATATTTAATTATATTTAATTAATTGAAAAATTAATTAAATTAAAAAATTAAATTTAAAAGATTACATTAAAGTTCTATTTTTGACGTATTTATATTTATTTAATTTAATGATAATTATTTAGGAGTTTTATTTTAATAGTAAACTCTAAATAATGTTATTAATTAAGTTAATAAATATATTATTAAAAAACGTTCTGTGAATTAATTAAATAAAGGAATCAAACTTAAAGATTTTATCAAAGTTCTAATTTAGGGTTATTTATATTTATTTAATTTATTTTTTATTATTTAAGAGTTATATTTTAATAATAAACTCTAGATAATATTATTAGTTAAATTAATAAATATTATATTAAAAGCGTCTTGTGATTTAATAAGACAGTAAGCAATTATTTAATAAGGTTTATTTTAATTAAATTGCATAAAGCATATTCATGAAATTAAATTATAGTAAATTAATTAAAGAGAGAAAGCTAATTATTTAAATAAATATATTTTGTAATTAAATATCTAAAAGAGTTGTGCATGAAAAGGTAAAAGGTAATAAAGTAATAAATAGTAATTGATCATCGAGTTCCCTCTCATGATTGCATAGTCAGAGCCTAAATTAGGGGAGAACTCTTTATCCGAGATCTAGAGCTCATTTTGAAATTACATAGGTTTTGGAGGAGCAATTTTTAGGAAAGAAGATTTTTAGAGAACCAGGAGTTGGAGAAACGATTTTGGGAGAAGGAAGTTTTGAGAAGAAAGAGTTGTTCTCGCGTTCTTCGTGTGATTGTGTGTTTGCATGTTAGCATCATATTCAAATAGAATCTTGTGTTTGATTTACACAATAAGTTTTCCATTTTCCATGCTTTAATTTCTTGTCTTCTTCATGTTTGGATAAATCTGATTTCAAAGTTATAGATTAAATTGAAACCCTTGTGATAAATTTTATTTGTTCTTTGTTTGAGTTTAGAATCTGAAACCCTTGTCTGATAGAATCGATTTCCGTTATTGAAATTGTTTGTGATTTAAAATTGAAGCCCTCGTGTTGAAATTATTGCTCTTCATTTTCAAAAGCATCTGTAATGAATGGAGGGATTGAAACCCTTGTTGTTAATTTGAAGTTTCCATTTTTAGTAAGTTTTAGTTTTTGGAAAGTTTTCATTTTTGAAAAATTTCCATTTTAAGTAAGTTTCTATTTTAATAGTTTTCTATTTTTGGAAAGTTTTTGCTTTGAACAGGTTTCCATTTTGGAAAGTTTCTATTTTTAGCAAGTTTCTATTTTTGTAAAGTTTTTGTTTTTAGCAAGTTTCCTTTTTTGAAAATTTTCTATTTTTAGCAGGTCTATTTTTGGAAAGTTTCTATTTTTAGCATGTTTCTATTTTTGGAAACTTTCTATTTTTAGCAGGTTTCCTTTTTTGTGAAAGTTTTTTCAAAGTTTAATAAATTTAAAATTATTATGGTAATAACTGATAATAATTATTATTAATTTTAATAAGTATTGTTAAAATTTGAAATTTAATTATTTAAAAAGTTGATTTATTCCTTTATTATTTAAATATAATTCCAAAGTAAATTAAAAATGAAAGAAATTAATTGGGAGAATTAATGTTTTCTTTTATAAACTTGGATGTGTTTATATGGTTTAGATGTTGGAAATATAGGAGTAACTGAGAGGGGAGGGGTGAATCAGTTACCACTAAAATATATCCCAGATCCCTTGGATGTCAAATAAAATTGATTGCAATTGTTATTCGATATACACAAAAATGTTGTAACTCGGTAAATGTAGAGTGATTTACTTTTAGTTGATGTTAAACATTCATAGTGATTAATTTGCAAGCATAAGAGAAATAACATGAACACATGAGACACCAGGATTTAACATGAAACCCAATATGGGAAAAACCACCAATGTAACTAGTTACTATTTTCACTCTTCTAAAGTGAGCCTTGTTAGGAGCCAACCTGGTTAAAGGTTACAAAACACACTATTAGGTGTGACCTTGTTAGAGGATTTAATCACCCTGTAAGGAGTGGCCTTGCAAGAGGTCTTAAAACAATTCAATGAAACTGTCACCTTGTTAGAGGATTTACAACTGACTATTAAATCAACTCTGTTAAGAGATTTTAGATCACTGCTACAATGGTAAGAAAGTAACAATGAAACGATCTGATTGTAATGCAACTGAATTGCTGATTACAGATCTCTATTCTGCTTCATACTTAATCCTTCCTGATTGAATAACACTTTTCTGCTCCACAAGGATACCTTCTTATCCTTCAGGTTCACCCAAACTCTTTCCTTCTCAATTCAATCAACTCATTTTTACACACACTAAAATCTTAACTTGACCTTTCATTTATATCATCCAGATTGCTAAGTCAGCTCAATAAATAATTACAATAACCAATAATCATCACCATAGTCAGCTAGAAACAATACTTAAAATAATTAAGCTTCTTATGGCAAAACAACAAAATCCTTCATTGGCCGATCCTGCTTGGTAAACACTGGTTCTGAGACGATTTCCTGTGTTAACTAACAAAAGCTTGGTTAACACTGTGATCATGCAAAAATCCTTTGGCAACCAATGAACTCGGTGAATACTGACTCTGTCCAACTTCCTTCACTAACCATGAGAACTCGGTTAACACTATTTCCAGCCAGAATTCCTTTAATGCCCAAGTGAGCTCGATAGACACTAACTGATATTTGTTATGACATTTGTGTAACATCAAAGACAATACACAATTAGATAATTGTATCCAACAATCTCTCTCTTTGGCATTGATGGCAACACAACATGTCATAGCACAATGAAATTTGAGTACAAGACTTCCTCTAATAGAAATTTTCTCCCTCTTAGATTTTACCAAAAAAAAGAACTTTTTCTTTCATATAGTAATCTCCCTCTATGAAGGAATTACATAACTTCTATGATTGTATACTTCTCCCTCAGAAAGATATAAACAAATTTCAAAAAGATATGACAGTAATCTTCTCTCTCTTTGACTACACATGCCAAAGACAACACATACCAAATTAGTATCAATGTACCTTGAGTACTGATTCATATGTAATATTCCCTTTGACTATGCTACATCAAATAATTGATTTTCAACTTGATTCCTGTTGATGCATCACTAAAACTTTATTTAGTGAGCTTCAAATAGGGGAATGACCCCTAACTTACCTCTTAGATACAGGAATGTATCCTTAGGTAATGGCTTGGTGGATATGTCTACAATCTATTCTATTGTGTGAACGTATTCCAATTTGATTTCTTTATCCTACACCAATTCTTTGACAAAATTATATTTTATAGCAATGTTCTTAGTTTCAGAATGCATCACTAGGTTCTTTGATATGTTAATTGCACTAGTGTTATCACAATACATGACAATTGGTTCTTTGATCTCAACCTTCATGCCTTCCAACAATTGTTTAAAACAAACAATATTAGAACAATTCACTACTACTGCAACATATTCTACTTCTGCTATAGATTGGGATGTGCAGTTTTGCTTTTTGCTTGTCCAAAATACCAATCTTTTACCAAGAAAGAATGCTCCACCACTTGTACTCTTTATGTCATCAATATTTCCTGCCCAATCAACATTAGTGAATAAATTTAGGTCTCAGTTTCTTCCAATTTTGTACCATAGACCATAATCTTCAGTACATTTCAGATATCTCAAAATTCTTTTGATTGCCATTATATGATTTTCTCTGGGTTTAGTTGAGAATCTTGCCACTGTCCCAACTGCTAAAGCAATATCAGGCCTTGTATGAACTACATATTGTAATTTTCCAATCATTGATCTGTATAAGGTCTAATATACCTTTTTTGAATCATCATCTTTGGTAAGCTTTAGTCCAGTACACATGGGGGTTCCAACTTGTTTAGAATCTTCCATTCCAAATTTCTTAATTATCTATTTGATATACTTAGATTGAGTAATGTAGATACCATTCTTGCTTTTTTGTATATGAAGTCCAACAAATAATTTTATCTCACCAAACATGGACATTTCAAACTCTTTGTTCATTTGTTCTAAAAATTCCTTGCATAGATCATCATTTCCTGTAAATAGAGTGTCATCCACAAATATCTCTGCCAATACAATCTGTTATCTAGTCATTCCTTGATGTACAAACTATTGTTATCATTAGTTCTTTGAAAACTAATCTGTATAAGGTAGTTGTGTAACCTTTCATACCAAGCTTTAGGAGCTTGTTTTAGACCATACAATGCTTTGTGTAATTTGCAAACCATGTCCCTTTTGTCTAGATCAACAAAACTTTTTGGTTGCTCAATGTAGACTTCTTCATCAAAAATACCATTGAGAAATGCAGATTTAACATCCATCTGATATACTTTGAATCCTCTATGAGCAACATACACAAGTAGAGTGCTAACACCTTCTAATCTTGCAACAGGAGCAAAAGTCTCACCATAATCAATTCCTTCTTCTTGAGAATATCCTTTACACACCAATCTTGCTTTGTTTCTTGATAATTGTCCATCTTCATTTAGCTTATTTCTAAATACTCATTTTGTTCCAATCACATTTTTATCTTTAGGCCTGGGAACAAGAGTCCAAGTTTTGTTCTTCTCTATTTGTTATATTTCTTCATTCATAGCCTCAATCCAACTTTCATTTTCTAATGCACATTTAACATTTCTAGGTTCAAAATCAACAAGTAAACATGTACCTTTTAGCTTACTTCTTGTCATAGTACCTTCTAATTTATCTCCAATAATCTGATTAGGTGTATGATGCCTTCTGACATACTTGGCCAATACTAGTTCTTTGCCTTTTGAATGAATTCCACTGCCTTCATTTTGAATTTCAACTTCTGGCTCTAGTTGCTTAGATTCGGTAGGTATTGGTTTGGTAGCTTCGGAATGTGACTTGGGTCATTGTGACTCGGTTTAAACTTCTTGAAACTTGGTAACTGAGGAAGACTCAGGAGTTGAAATCTCCTTATTGATAGATGTGTCTGACAATGTATCAGGTTTAATGTAAACAAATCTCCTGTAATCTTCTAGTTCCTTTTTGCTTTCTTCTTCAGTCCTTTTTGCAAACTCATCAATTCTCATATGTGCACTTTCTACGATTTTATGAGTAGACAAATTCAAACATCTATATGCCTTACTTCTGCAAGAATATTCTAAGAATATAGCTTCATCACCTTTCACATCAAACTTGCCTTTTCTAGACTCTTTTAAGATATAACATTTACTTCCAAATACTTTTAGGTAACTTACATTGGGTTTATAACCATACCATAATTCATAGGGAGTTTTATATGAGTCCTTATTCAATTGTGCTTGATTCAAAGTATGAACTGCAGTGCTAATGGCTTCCTTCCAGTATTTGATAGCAGCATTCTTTTCAATCATTAGAGTCCTTGCACAATCCATGATAGATTTGTTTCTTCTTTTAGCTATTCCATTATGCTTAGGAGTACCAAGGGCTGATACCTATCTTTTAATTCCTCTTTCAATGCAAAAGTTATTGAATTCATTGGAGATGAATTCACCACCCATGTCTGATCTTAAGCATTTCAATCTTTTCCTTGTTTCCTTCTTTATTCTTGCTAGGTACCAATTGAATTTCTCAAATGCTTCTAACTTTTCTCTAAGATACATAACAATCATCATTCTAGAATAGTCATCAACAAAAAGAATAATTTTTTTTTCTCCACTATAGCTTTCTATTCCAGTGGGTCCTCATAGGTTAGTATGCACAATTTCCAAGACATCTTTAGTCTGATAGTTTTTGCTTTTAAAACTAGTCTTTCCCATTTTGCCAATCTGACAATTCTTGCATAAACCAACATCTGGTTTCTTCAAACTAGGAATACCTCTCACTTTTTGGGATTTGCTTATCTTGATCATATTATCAAAGTTTACATGACATAATCTTCTGTACCATAACTAGCTTTCTTCTATTTGAAAAATAAAACATGAACAATCACCAAGATCAAGATAAAATAGGTTACCTCTTGTTTGTTTGCCTAATCAGATCAGATTACCTTTGTCATCCAGCAGTCTTGCCTTGCCATGCATGAATTCCACCTTGAATCCAATGTTGATTAGCTATGCCACACTCAGCAGATTATGTTTTAGTCCTTCAACCCAATAGGCATTATCAAATACAAGTTCTTTGGTTAATGAGATTTGGCCTTTCCCTTTTATGCAATAAGGTTCATTGTTTCCAAACCTTACACTACCACCATCATAGTCTTCAAAGTGTTCAAACTTTGTTTTGTCTCCAGTCAGACAATGTGAACATCCACTGTCTATGATCCATGTGTCATTCTTACTAACATGAGAGGTAAGTGACATCTTATCTTCTTCTTCATCAAATTCATCTTTCACAGCAATGTATACTATCTCATCTTCATTGTTATCATAATCTTTAGCCATAAAACAAGTCTTCTTACCTTTGTCCTTGAATGATGTGTGATTTTTGAAATCCTTCTTGCCATTGCACTTGTGATTTTTCTTCTCATCCTTGCTTTCTTTGTTTGGGCACCTGGTAGCAATATGACCAATTTCTTTACATGAAAAATAGATGGGAAACTTTACCTTTGTATTTTCCTCTGCCTCTAGAATATTTCCTTGCAAGTAAAGCTTCAACAACTTCACGATCACTATTAGAAATTTCCTTTGATTCTTCTTCACTTTCTGACTAAATGTCCTTTATTTTTTTGCCTTTCTCCTTTAGTGAAAGTTTGGCCTTAAATGCAAATTCAATATTCTTGGAAGCTGGAACCTAATTGTCATAGTTGTCTAGTTCAAAAGCTGTCAATCTTCCTACTAAGGTATCCAAAGTTATCTTATGATTTGTCTCACACCTCCTTTCTTGAATAGTAGATATTCTAATTACTTAGATAGGAAGTAATGTTCTGAGAACTTTAATTACAATAGTTTCATCCTTGATTTCTCCTCCAAAAGCTCTGATTGCACTAACACTAGCTTTGATTCTTTCCACATACTAAACAATATTTTCATCTTCTCTCATTCTCATTTGATCAAAATTTCCTCTAAGGCTTTCTACTTTGGCTCTCCTCACATTGTCATCACCACCATAGATGTCCTTTACCTTGTTCCACATACCAAACATAGTTTTGTAGTCCTTGATATCATCAAATTCATCATCGCTAAGAGTAGATGCAATATCAATCATCATGGTGTTATGGTTCTTTTTCTCAACAATGTCTCCAATAGATAATGTACCAGTGGGAGTTGTGTATTCGTCATTAAGGTATTTCAAGCCTGAATCACTAATGCAAGCTAGATGAAGTCTCATGAGTCCCTACCATGCTAAAAAGTTATCTTTGTTAAGCTTTGGAATTTCTCTCTTGTAAGACATCCTGGTCTTTAGTTTAGGTCCTTGAAACCTTTCTTGCAAGCACCAAAAGCTCTGATACTGATTGTTGGAAATATAGAAGGAGTAATTGAGAGGGGAGGGGTGAATCAGTTACCACTAAAATATATCCCAGATCCCTTGGATGTCAAATAAAATTGATTGCTATTGTTATTTGGTATACACAAAAATGTTGTAACTCGGTATATGCAGAGTGATTTACTTTTAGTTGATCTTAAACATTCACAATGATTAATTTGCAAGGATAAGAGAAATAATATGAACACATGAGACAGTAGGATTAAAGGTGGAAACCCAATATGGAAAAAACCACCAATGTAACTAGTTACTATTTTCATTATTATGAAGTGAGCCCTGTTAGGAGCCAACCTAGTTAAAGGTTACAAAACACACTGTTAGGTGTGACCTTGTTAAAGGATTTAATCATCCTGTAAGGAGTGGCCTTGCAAGAGGTCTTAAAACAATTCAATGGAATTTTCACCTTGTTAGAGGATTTACAACTGGCTATTAAACCAACTCTGTTAAGAGATTTTAGATCACTGCTTCAATGGTAAGAAAGTAACAATGAAATGACTTGATTGTGATGTAACTAAATTGCTAATTATAGATCTCTATTTTGGTTCATACTTGATCCTTCCTGATTGAATAAAACTTTTCTTCTCCACAAGGATACCTGCTTATCCTTCAGGTTCACTCAAACTCTATCCTTCTCAATTTAGTCAACTTATTTTCACACACACTAAAATCTCAACTTAACCTTTCATTGATATCATCCAGTTTGTCAAGTCAGCTCAATAACAAATTACAATAACCAATAATCATCACCATAGTTAGCTAGAAATAATATTTAAAATAATTAAGCTTCTTATGTCAAAACAACAAAATCCTTCATTGGCCGACCCTGTTTGGTAAAAACTGGTTCTGAGATGATTTTCTGTGTTAACCAATAGAAGCTTGGTTACATTGCGAACATATAAAAATCCTTTGGCAACCAAGTGAACTCAGTGAATACTGACTCTATCCAACTTCCTTTGCTAACCATGAGAACTTGGTTAACATTATTTCCTGCCAGAATTCCTTCGACACCCGAGTGAGCTCAGTAGACACTGACTGACAATTGATATGACATTTGTGTAACATCAAAGACAACACACAATATAAATGATTTGTAATACTAGGAAAATTTTATTTTTCATAAACCTTAGTAATAATAATACTTTGAGAAAATGAAAATTGAAACCTTGATTGAGATCAAAAACTTTATCAATTTAAATATTTGGAAATGAAAACTTGGAAACCTATAAGTGAAAATTGAATATGCATATTTTCCAAAACCTAATGTATTATGATAAGTTACTATTGTATGTTCTGTATGAGACGTGTGATTTTACTAATGTTGGGTTTTGGGGTTGACTTAGCTTTGACCAGTCAAGATGTGTACCAAAGGCTTGGATGTTTTATTTTGTGATGTCATGATGATGTTTTGATCATGATCTTTTATACTCAACCATGATCTTTTATGATGTCTTGTATGCTCTATGAGGTGTTTTGATCTATTAATTGTTATTGCTTTCTAGTGTTCTTGTGTGAAACTGAGATGAATAGTGTGACCTATCTAATATAACCTTTGAGTCTTTGATCATTTGTATTTGGATTGCTTTCCAGTTGCTTGTATAGGATTGAGATGATTGTATGATATGTTCTTGGTGATATCATATTATGACAGGGATTGATTTATGTGTACTTGATTTTTGAGTTGTCTTGTTAGGATGATTGTAGTGGTGGAATGGGCAATTTTGATTAGTGATATTTCAATGCTTGTCAGTTGCTTGTTTAAGAACTGATTTATGGTATGTGATCTTTTTAGATCTGACAGTTCAATGCCATGGCTAGAGTTCCCTATTTTGTACTCTCTTTCATTCTATTTCTTATGTACTATGATAGATGGCTATACCGTATTGTATTGTATTTGATTTCATGAATCTTATGAGATGTTGTTGTAATCTATTTTTATGTTGTATATTCTTTTAGCCCTTCATACCTTGTGACTTGTACAGTGGATGGTGGTACATTATGATTATTGCCAAGTGGCATTCGAGATGAATGTATATTATTTAAATGGATTCCTACTTGTATTATATATTGGATTTAGGGTTAATTAAACTTAAATTTGATTCCATGTCATGGGACCCTCAAGAGTTGTAACCTATTTATGTGTTGTTGATGTACGCGTGTATGTTAATTGCTTCTACTATTCTATAATTATTGTTGTATCTTTAACTTAAAAAAAAATGTTTGTCAAACTTAGTGAAACTTTAGGTTAATTTCTTTTGGGTCACATGGCGGGGCATTACAAGGACTGAATTCCACTCGAGCACTCTCTTTTCTTCACTAAGCAACACAGTCCTAATTGACCTAATTAGGATTGATTTACAAATCAACTACGGGAAAGTGGGGTGGAAACACACCCAACACTTAGGAGTGTCTATTCACCTTCGTCCAACTTCTTTCCAAGCACTCAACCCTCCAACAGGTCTCCTTCTCCTATTATGCTCCAAACAACACACTCATAAGGTCAAATCCTCATAGGTACTTGACCTAGATCAGGAAAAATAGCAAAACACATTGCCTAGTCTTGAAACCCTAGAATAATTAAGAGGGCCCATCTAATTGTCATTCCCTAAGAGGCCATTAAAAAACAACCTTGGGAGTCAAAGCTAAGGGCCCATTTTTAAAGCTTGCAAAAAATTGATGTCCTACAAACCATCCTATACAAAAAATAGAATAACTTGAACAAAACTCCATAAAAAATTATGAAACCAAAAGAAATGGAAAGATAAGTTAAAACTCTTCTTCAAACAATCATTTGGTCATGCATGCCAATGCATATAGTATGAACAAAGTACAAGAAACCAACAAAATTGCTTCAAAACTAAAAAATCTCTTATTGCAATTTCTCCCAATCCGTACAATCTACCCTTTATGACCTCAAAAATGATGTATATATCCTTCCTACATCCTTACCAATGATTACAACTATTGTTTGAACATATACAACTCCTTTTCAATGAAATTGTATTTTTGAGCAACTTTTACAATTTTGAAAATTAGCAATTTTGTACAAAAGTGCAACTTTTGCAATTTTCATAAATTTTCAATTCTAAGAATTGGAAAAGTTTCCAAATTATTCAAAAACAACTAAAAACACCTAATCCTAGGGTATTTTGACCAAAAACTCAAAATGATCCAATTTTGCCCAACTAGCAACTTTGGCTTATAACTTGCCCAAGGTGACATAGGCATACATGAAGGTGTCTTTTCATTACAACTATGGATTTTTCATCCAAGACTTATTTATCCTAGCCTAATTAGGTGAGAAACCAAAACATTAAACCAAAATCCATAATAGTGCCTTGGTTCTCTACACCACCACTCTTGACATGACTATTGATATAAACAATTATTAACCTTATACTAATTATTTTAGTTAATGCTTAACCAAAAATGATTTATATGTCACAAAGAGTATGTCACAAGAGGACATGTCTTATGCCCACTTGATGAAGAGTGCACAACTAGAAAGGTGTAAATGGGCTTTCCCACTCTAACACCAAATCAACAAGTTACCAAATTGCCAACCTTCTCACAAGGTCATCACCAGTTCAAATCCTCCAAATGCTAAAGAAAAAAAGACTACCAACTTCTTCAAGCACCCATGGTTTAAGGGTCAAATTCATCCAAATTATGACTTTAGGACCTAATCCTAAAACTAGGCCAACATGAGGAAAACACAAAAATGGTTTGCCCCAATGGTTCCAAGGCATGAAATGGACTTAGGGCATCCACATAGCATAAAATACATCACTAGTTTGATCCCCACACTTCCACAATGTATCAAACCCAAATTCACCTAGTAGCCTTATTAGGCCTCCTTAAGAGGTTTTTGGTGTCTAACTTCCAAAAGTCCCAAACAAAACGTTAAAAAAATTAGTGTTTTAGATACCCTTTTTAGAGTTATATCTAATCCTAAAGCACTACAACTCAATTCCACTTGAGCACTCCCTTTCCTTCATCAAGCAACACAGTCCTAATTGGCCTAATTAGAATTTGTTTACAAATCATCTATGGGAAAGTGGGGTCATGGAAACACAACCAACACTTAGAAGTGTATATTCACCTTCCTCCAACTTCCTTCCAAACATTTAGCCCTCCAACAAGTCTCCTTCTCCTGTTATACTCCAAACAACACGCTCACAAGGTCAAATCCTCATAAGTACTTGACCTAGTTCAGGAAAGTAGCAAAACACATTGCCCAGTCTTGAAACCCTGGAATAATTGAGAGGGCCTATCTAACCATCATTCCCCAAGATTCCATTAAAAAACAAATTTTGGAGTCATAGCTATGGGCCCATTTTTGAATCTTTCACATAATTGATGTCCTACAAACTTTCCTGTACAAAAAGTGGAATAACTTGAATGAAACTCCATAAAAAATTATGAAACCAAAAGAAATGGAAAGATAAGATAAAAATATTCTTCAAACAATCATCTAGTCATGCCTGCCAATCCATACAATATGGACAAAGTACAAGAAACCAACAAAACTGCTTCAAAACTAAAAAATCTCTTATTGCAACTTCTCCCAATTCATACAATCTACCCTTTGTAACCTAAAAAATGAGGTATATATCCTTCCTACATCGCTACCAATGATTATAACTATTGTTTGAATAGTTACAACTCCTTTTCAATGAAGTTTTATTTTTTAGCAACTTTTACAATTTGGCACAAAAGTGCAACTTTTGCAATTTTTACAAATTTTCAATTCTAAGACTTCGAAAAGGTTCCAAATTATTCAAAAAAACTAAAAACACATAATCCTAGGCTAACTTAACCAAAAACTCAAAAAGATCAAATTTTGCCCAACTAGCAACTTTGGCTTATAACTTGCCCAAAGTGACCTAGGCATGCATGAAGGTGTCTTTTCATTGCAACCATGGATTTTTCATCCAAGACTTATTTATCCTAGCCTAATTAGGTGAGAAACCAAAACATCAAACCAAAATCCACAATAGTGCCTTGGTGCTCTGCACCACCACTCATGACATGACTGTTGATATAAACAATTATTAACCTTATACTAATTAGTTTAGTTAATGCTTAACCAAACATGATTTATATTAAGTCATTTATTTGTATAAACATAAATGGATCATCTTCTTGATCCTATTATGACTTAGTGTAAATGCATTTGATCATTACCTGAATGATATTATGCATGAGATCTTTACTCAATCACCAAGAGATAATATAATATATAAGTATAGATTTTTTGCATACTTAGTTTGGTATGAATAGTTTCAATTGAATATGAGAATAATTGCTTGTGTGAATTTAAGACATGAATTATTGATTTAATTTAGCACAATTACTGTGCAAGTGTGTATGTATGCATGTAAAGTAGTTTACATAGTGAACTAATATACATACATACATGCATGTATGCATACAATCATCATAATCAATTATCCTTGAATTTCACCAAAGCTATTATATATCAACAAGAGATACATGTTTAGAAGGGGAAAAAAAAAAGAACATTTATAGAGGTACCTCTTCTTCCCTTGAAGAAAATCATAGAGCAAGGGCACAAAGATCATAAGGGCATGGCATGGCAACAAAATGCAATGATCACAAGGGAATGACAACAAAATCCTAGATCTCCACTATTCTCCACCAACGTTCAAAGCTCTCCACCCTCTTTCAACACAACTCTCCACAATTGATCAAAACATATGGGGAATGATTAATGTCGTGTTTTTTATTTTTTATAATCCATAATCCATAATTCACAATCCACAAGATCTCTATGTATATATACATACATACATACATAGACACATAGATATGTGTGTATATATATATATACACACACACACACACACACATATATATGTGTGTGTGTGTGTATGTGTGTATATATACATACATACATTCATACATACATATATACATATACACATACATACATACATACATATATACATACATACATACATATATACACACATACATGAAAATAACAATACAATTTCTAAGAGTTAACAATTGTTTAACAAAATTAAGGTTTTACAAGAAAATGCACCTAAAGAATTGTTAGCTTAGAAGCAAGAATATGGTGTTGAAATAGTGTAGAAAGTGCTCAACATGAAAGGTCTGCAAGCGAGGGTGTTGACCAATCTTGAAAAATTGAATACTGAAATAAAAGCTATCGATGATCAAACACCTATGCCAAAGTTATAACACAATGTGAAGTTGATTTTAGATATGGTAGCGATAGATATTCAGAAGTTTGATTATCAAAATTTAAGGCACGAGAGAGAAGGAGGAGTGGCTTTAGAAAGAGAAGGAGAAGTAGTGACTTTAGAAAGAAACTACATGACAGAAACATCTAGACAACATAGAGGATATTATGGGAGCTGCTAGATAGAATATAGGAAAGTTTTGCAATAGGTACTATGACATTGGAAATACTTGTAAGCGTCTTTGAGAATTTACAATCCAAATATCGGGAGGACTACAAGTTGTGCAATTTGTCATGTATTGCATCTGATATTTTCTTATAAGAGAGTTTCAAGTATTGGCATACTCTCTTTGCGATGATCCCAAGTATCAAACACTTATAAGAGTGTTTCAAGGTTGGGAATCACTTCAACATCCTTTTTGTGGTTTAGAGGTAATGTCATTATGGCAGAGGCTTCTACAAGTGAATGAGCCTTGTGATTATGGCATTTACACAGAAGTAGAACTTGCTTCTTCAACTCCTTATAGTCAACTCTTCATTGAAGTTATTCTTCCAGTAGTGAGAATAGTTGCTACAAATTCCTGGGAGCAAAGGGACCCTAAACCTATGCTACATTTTTTAGAGACATGGGATAAGTTACTACTGACTTCAATACTTCATAATATTCTAGATCATATAGTGATGCCTAAATTAACAACAATAGATACTTGGGAGCGTTGCAAGGAGAGTGTGCCAATACATGTATGGTTACATCCTTGGTTTCCATTATTGAGCTAACATATGGAACCTTTATATCCAACCATTAGTTATAAATTGGGGAATGTGCTTCATGTTTGGCATGCAAGTGATGCATCTGCATATGCAATTTTATCACCTTGGAAAATTGTATTTGATCTTGCCAAATGGGAACAACTAATTGTTCATTTTATTGTACCTAATTTGATGATAGTTCTATAGGAATTTGTAATCAAGCTAGCTAATTAACAACTAGACCCATTTAACTAGGTTATGGCTAGTTTCTTTCTAAAAATATTCATTGTTATATGTTTTTGTAAAATTTCTTGCGAAATCTACCCATTTTTCCTGGTCTGCATTATTTTTGTGTAGGATCTTGAGGTAAGTCACTTAGCATGGGTTGAGTGAGTTTTATGGTTTTATTGTTTGGATTCTGGAATATGTTTTCAATTAGATCAATTTTTCTATTGTGCTAAGATATAATAAGCACCTTAAAAAATATCTCTAAGATATACATGTTTAGAAGGAAACATAAAGAGATACATGTTTAGAAGGAAAAGAAAAGAATATTTACATAGCCCTTGAATTAAATTGTAGACCAAGCATACGAAGATCACAAGGGCACGATACAAAAATCACAGAGCAAGGATATAGAGATCATAAGGGCATGACATGGCAACGAAATCACAGAGCAAGGGGACAACAACAAAATCATAGAGCAAGGGCACAACAATGAGATGCAGAGATCACAATGGCATGACAAAAAAATTGTAGAGAAAAGTCAAGACAACAAAATTTAGAGATCATGAGGGCATGACAACATTTAGAGCTCTCCACCCTCATTCAGAGCTCTCCACACTCTTTCGCGTGCAGCTCTCTGCAATCAAAACAACTAGGGACTGATTTATGTCATTTTTTTTTTTTACTCACACAAGTGTCACAATTATGATGCCAACGTTGGTATTATGATGACATCAAGAAAAATTGCAAAAAAGAAGAAGAAAATCACCATAAATTACACTGTTGTCACAAATTGCCATTGCAATTTGACCCCAAATGTTGTAGTGACATAAATTACAAAAAAACAAGAAAAACATTAGATTCAACATTAAATAATATAAATGACCTAAATTATAGTTAGGCATTCAACTTCAAGAACTTGTAGGTGCAAGAGCAACAATTGATATGAGAATTTATAGAAAGTTCATTATTCTCAAACAAAATCCAAGTCCTTGAAGAAAAAGGAAAAATAGTAGGATTTTCATAGATCATGTTAGGGTTTTAACACTTATGTTGTTATGTGCTAAAATCAAAGAATATTTTCCCATGCTTGGATCCTTTCTCTACCTATAAAATTAAATGATTATAGCTTCTCAATTTCCATGCATGTGGTGAATGAATGAGCCTTCTCTTTAATTATTTCTATATGAGCGCAAATCTGCATCTAGATAAGAGTAATTGTAGGAACTATATTTAATTTCCTTTTATGAGACAAATTCACTTCCCCACTCCTCACTTTTGATGTTGGTGTCGAAAGAGGAAGAGTGGTACAATATATTAAAAAATCCATTTTTTCTACTATTAAATTGAATGGAGACACCAAAGCCAAAGATATGGTCTGGAATTTGATTTATGACTATCCTTTTTTAGTATAAGATAATTTTATAAGTGTATAATTTTTTGTCGGTGGACAATTCCTGTAGTGAAAAGTCTATCACCTTAATGAATTAAATAATATTTGTAGAAATAATATATTCAACAAATAATACACAATGCTAAATTGTGTGTATCTCATATAGGAGGTCTTGGGTCCGAGTCTATTGAAACTTAACACAATAATAATTAATATCAACCCATAATGCTGAAGTTGATGAAAGATCAACCCCATAGGTCCCAAGAATCATTGCATGCAAATACCTATCATAGAAAGAGAGAAGCAAAAGCTATGGAGGCTAGAATTCACAAATCTAGAGAGGATGAGACATTCTTGATGTGCAAAGAAGAATTGCAAATTGTATTAAATGAATGGATTGTTACAAAGAGAGACCAATTCTTATAAAAGGCGATCAAAATTCTAAAAGGTAAAACCTAGGTTGCATGATAATAATCAGTAAAAGAATTAATTATTACATGCCCAAAGTTTAAGGAAACTAGAGATCACAAGTGACTTAATAATTAAATCAACATGATTTAATTAATACAAAAATACTTTATTACTCTAGTACCACCCACCCACACCCCCACCCCACCACCCCCCCCCCCCCCCCCCTCCAGATAAACATAAGGAGTAGCTAAAAACCTAGAAACTACTATTGGAAATAAATTTGAGTCCCTACAACAAAGCCTGATGAGGTACGCAAGTGTAACCAAATCTCTACAAGAGGAGAAATAGAGAAAAACACATGGGAAAAAACCCTACTCCAAGAAGAGATGAAAATAATGGTGAATGAAATAGTGAAGGATTCTAGAAGCCTCCAAACTATAAAATGTCCCAAAAAAAGGAAAAAAGGAAGACCATGAAGAACACCACTAAAGCATGAAGCTGCAAACACTGTCAAATTGTTGATCTAAAGAATCTCAACTGAGTAGAACATGACTAGCTAGAGAAGACTAAGTCTAGAAAGATGATCAATCGAAGATGGAAGATATCTTCATGGCCTCCAATAGTAGGAATGAAAGAGTGTCCATATGGTAAATGATCCATCTCACCAAAATATATATGTATTCAACTACTACAATCGCCTAGTACATAGGAACATATACTGAATACATAGATCAATCTATCAAACCAAGAAAGAAATAGAACTAAAAGAACTCCCTATAATGTTGAGAGGTAAGATAGGAACATTGGAACTGAATGTATAATTTTTAGTAGAAAGAAGAAATAGGAACATTGAGAGTGTCAAAGAAGTACACATTGTTGGAAATCTAATGGAAAAGTGAGATACTAGGGGAGGGGGGTGAATCAGGATCTCCAAAACTTTTACCACTTCAAACATAAACCATGTTAAACTTAATTCACCACACACCTCATTAACCTTAACCTTATGTGTAAACAATTATGCAATGTAATCACATGTAATATCAGATCCAACATCTACTAGCATGAATAAATACATAAACAAGTAAATAATACTTGAAACAAGATTTGGTAATGTAGAAACTCTCAAAGGTGAAGGTAAAATTATGGTGGGGATGACACCCACAAAATCTTCACTACTATAGTAATAAAGTGCTTGTTAGGGATATAATTTGATTGCTTTTGATGATCTGCCTGTGAGGGGTCTACTTTGTTAAAAGCTTATTAGATTGTTAAGTCTACCTTTGCAAAAGGATTTAAACTCACAATTAATTGAATACTCTATTTTGAGATTTTCAATAGGCTTGTTAGGATCACTCTATTTAGAGATTTAATAGATACATTGATTAGAATGTAATAGTACCTTGATCCTTTAGTTTGCACTAAAAAGTTGATAACAAATCTTCTTTGTCTAATATTTAACCACCTCACTATGACTTATCTACAATATCTCCTCACTACATTACTTGGTCACCTTACTCCTTAAACACTGATTATCCTTCAACTTCGCATACACACATTTCTCCAACTCGCAACACCATATTTGGTCTTAAAACTCTTCTTTTATAGACATCTAAAGAAACTTATATATCATAATCAACAATCCACATTCATCTTTTTTTTTTCACTTAATCTTTCCAATTTTCTAATTGGTTCTCCATACTACATAGGGATTAATGATGTGAAAATATAGTCATAGTTATCTCCTTGATCTTCACCTCAATTGCAAAAATATATTTTATTCTTGGAAAAATAGATTACATATAATTTTGTGCAATTCCAAACTCTTATACTCAAATTGCATAACTTGACACATATTACCTCTGACGCTCGGTCATTCTTGGTTCTTTCTGTTGATCCACAATATATACTTCATTTGGCTTGAACTATTTTCTCTCTAAAATGCTTGACTCATATAGCACTCAACTTATATGATGTGTTGACTAGATAACTCGGTAACCACTGAATGCTTGATGATTATATGTTGCTCACCACAAACTAAACTTGTGTATTTCTTCTCTTTATATCTTGATCTTCATTATGGTTTGCTCACAATGTTGACTAACCAACTCTTCCTTGTGAATGAATAAGTGTTTTTCACTAATAGACAATGCTAAGATTGCCTTTAGGGTCAACAATCTCCCCCTTTGGCATTAGTGGCAAAAACACTTATCACGATCAAAATGTGACATAACAAAATCTTCAAAACATTTACTCCCCCTTACAGTGTACTCCATACCTATAGCTTGATCATCATGTAGCACATTGTAACTTACACTCCCCCTTATTATAAACTATGTTTCCTTATTACTCCATTTCCCTCTTCATACTCATACTTGGTCATATAAATATTTTCCCCTTGTTTTTGTCACTTACATCGAGTAGTGATATTTAATTATGGACCCAAGATTATAACAAATTCATTAAAAAATGGGTGGTGCAATCTCATGACAATAGTCATTTTTTTATACCAATTACTCTTTAGTGTCTCAGGAACTTGTCTCTCTATCTCCAGTCTAGTTGTGAGATCTACCATATTGTCTGTGATGGAAATTTTTTGACTTTGTATGAGGTCCTTCAAAGTGTGTAAATGCCTTTGCATAACCTCCAAATGAGGTAATAATAATGCTTGTATAGAAGTGAACTATGATTTGATGTTGCACTCCTCATACAATAACCCTGTCAGCTTACCCTATAAAAATCTTATCTTTGAGAAATATATTGAACTAGAAGTGGGATCCAAGTTCAAATATTTACCACACTTATTTAGATCTTCATCAATTTTGTCCATCTTCTCCCTTATTTCTTTTGTAAAGCTTGTGACATTACATATTTTAGAAAATAATGTGTTTGCACTATTTACTAATTATTCTAAATCAGTGATAAGAATGGAGAGTTCAACCTTCTTAACTACAATCTCAGTTGCCATTTTCTTGAATACTCTGTCTTCAAACTTTCTTTCTAACCACTTCATGAATTTCTCTTATGTATCTATGTTAGGGTCATTAAGCTTCTCAATAATGTTGATCAGTTGTTCAATGATGGGGTCCTTTTCATCTAAGTTATCAACATCAACAATCTCAAGAAATATATCTTTAATGTCATATAATACATGTCTATGTTGATGCTCCTTTCTCATCTCCTCTTTCTTTGCCTCTTTATCCAACAAGTCACTAAGTGTTCTCATTTGTTCAACACTTAATTTAGATGTGTCCCAATTAGGAATCACAATCTCTTCATTAAGATAATAGGTTTACCCTTCATGTTCTGTGGGGACTGCTTCTTCGTCTTCTTCAATCTCTTTCCTTTAATCTAGAGTGTTGGAGCTTGACATTGATTGTTTTTGTCCTTGTATATGAACTCCCAAATTTGGCCTTTGTATCTCCTCTTGTGTCTCATTGGCCTTATGAGGCTCACCATCTCCCTTGATTTCCTCAGGTTTACTCTCTTGTTGTTCAGATTCATATTCCTTCTCTTTATCATCACCAATTTTGAGTTCACTTGTAGAACTCTATTGTCCAATATCCTTTTTTCCCTCTTGCAGAGGTCTTGAGGCACTTAGTCTTTCACCAGTGGTAGACAGATCTACTATGTCATCTTTACTCTTTTTCCTCTTTCTCACCCATTATATTTACATTATCATTATCGTCTTTGGCATCATCCTTTTATTCTTACATTTAGGTGTTTACACCTTCATTAGTAAGTTGACTCTATTGAGAGTCTTTGAATTTGTTTCTCATCTTGACTCTCATTAAAATCACCTTGAATAATGTTTAGAATGAATGAAACAATAGGAATAATAGAAATAATAGGTGTTGAATCTACTTGTTGTGTTCTCACACGTGCATCAATCTTTTACTTGTTCTATCATAAGATTAGGATTCAACAAAATTTCATGTGCTAACTTTGATGATGGAGCTTCCTCCTTCTTCTTTGGTTCAGCCAATATGCTCTAATTTTATGGTTCAGCCATGACATTTTCTATATTTGACACATCCTTAGGCAGACTTGCCTCTAATTCATCTTCAATTGTAATTGTGTTAGGTTGTCCTTCACCTTATTGAATCAAATTGTGAATTGTATTTGTAGGATCATCATAGATGTCCCCTATGTTATCCAAATCTACCTTTTTAGGCTCAAATTTCTCATACTCATCATCAACCATAAGTACATAAATTTTCTTCCATATGATTTTTCTTTCTTCTACTATATTCTATATTTTTCTTTTCAAAATACAAAATGCTCTTCTCTTAGGAATAGATTTGCTATTATACCCACTCATAGCTTTGGAAATATGTTTCTTATTTAGTCCAAGCATAACATTGGAAAGTGTGCCTTCTCTTATTTTTCTTTTAGTCTTCAATGCATACTGCCATCTTTCATCAATCTTATTATACACTTCATTTGGTATGAGGTTACCTAATTTTAATAGTGTATAATTGAAGTTTTCTATCATATCAAGAACTACTTCTTCAACCTTTTCCTTATATATTATATCCAATTTATAATACTTAATAAACTCAAATCCCATCATACCTACACTCCCCTTGATTTTTTCACAAAATTCATCAATTATATGAGGTGGATTGTGCATTGCAATTTTGAATTGACTAGTATCATCTGACTCAGTCTTTTCTTCTTCTTCTTCATCATCATCTTTAGACATTATGACCTTTCTCCTTTGTTTCTTTGTACCTTTTCTCAACTCAACTTCTTCTTTGGTATTTTTCCCCTTTGTCAACTTCGTGCCATGAACAAGCTTGGAAACTTTTGCAACTCCTTTCTTAGGTTCAACCACTAATATAGTAGATGCCCTTATCCTTTGCCTGGTGACTCTTTGTGTTGTAGGGACATGCATAGTGATCAACATGTACTATTTATTTTCATTTTCCTTCCACCTCTTCTTTTTCATTGTCTTCTTCCTTATCACTAGACAAGTCTTCACCTTTTCCCTCGGCGATCTACAATGGTAGTTCTTGTTTTACTCCTTCTTCAAGTGCCCTCTCCAAACTCTCTATCATGCATTTTCTCTTCTTATTTGTATTTGGATTTGTCTCCATTATGATCTTTAAATTTACGGTCTCATATCTACCAAATAGCTCGACATCCTTATCAAAAGGTTCATCCAATAATGTAGTAATTTTTGCAGTAGCTTCAATAATGTTAATCTCATATGCCAATGGTCTTAACCATGTAATTCTTGGTATAACTGCCTAAATATATGTCTTGTCAGTGTCAACTAGAAAACATTGTCATCATAGTAGTTGTCCACTAAGGATTTAGGGATTCCTTGTTATGTTCATCTTTTGCTTGAATTCCTCAAAATATCCACCCATGATCTTTTCAAAATTGTCCCCCAATTGATTTATAAATTCATCTATCTGGTGTGTGATACGTTTCTTCTTACTCCATGTAATATCACCAATAGTGGAGAAAGCATTTTGAATATATAAGAATATACAAAGAAGTAATGGACCAAACTTACACATGTTGTTCTTCACTTTTTAAATTCTCTCTAGGTTCTTGGCTAACTACCTCAATTATAGGTTGGCAAGATCATAACTATGATCCTTCTTCACAATTTTCTATGCAATATCTACCACCACACAAGGAATGTTCAATCGGCTAGAATGATAGAACTTGTGCATAATAACCCCAACAAAAAATTCAATCTCTACGGTTGTAATGGTGGAAATGTTCATTTTGTGTTTGTTCCATACTGCCAATCTGTTATTCTCAATAACCTCCTTTCTGGAAATGAATAGCTTTAACCTTATTGACAATAGGATGGCCAGTAACTCAAATGATCTACCTTGTGATCTCAATTGGTTCTCCTTCCAAGCACAACTTCATATCATGAACTTGGTTTAGCACATCTTAATCCACTTAATCTTAAAAACCATTGGGAAGTTCAGGGCATGAGTAGCTCTTTCTTGACAATATGCTTATGTTCATCCTTCAACCTTCCATCTTTACACAACTTCTCATATGCACTTCTCAACTCAAAATATCCTACGTATCCACTCTTGCACATATAACAAGATTACACATTGTGAATCAAAATAACTCTTAGTGGGATCAAGGATAGGGCTCTAGAAGAATTTCCCTTCATTGCAATCTCAGGATACACCTTTAATTTTGGTGGCTCACATACTTCATTTCTAACCAATTCAATGCCACTAACCTTTGATGCCTTTGATTCCATCTTCTTCTCTACAATTGATGAGCTAGATACCATTATGTCAATGTAGGGTTTGATCACAAAAACTCTGCTTCACTTGGTTGCTACAAATTTTACAAATTTGCTTTTGATGTCAATGATACACACTTTAAGATCTTCTCAGAATTGCTCAACCACACACACAAATAGCTCAAGCTCAATTCACTCTTGAAAACTTGAATGAAAAGTGAACAAAATGAGTGAAACAATTTGATATATAGGTCTAGAATGTGGTTTTAGGGCTTCATTAATGTTTTGTACCTATAGTGGGTGTAGTACATATTATCTTGACCACTACTACAAAACCTGACAGTAACAGTTCAAAACTCCTTCAATATGAACTCGACCAAAACCATGACTCGGTCACTTAACAATTTACTCAATTGCTTAGCCCTTTGATCCTTTAATACTGACACTCAGCCATCATTGACTTTGTAACTTTGTAATGAACCTTTTTCGGTCATTCATTTATTTACGGTTTTTTCTTTTCCTTTCAATGATAATCCTTCGATGAACGTGAAGTGATTTCCCAATGATCAAAATGAAATTTTGATTCTTTGTACCTCCATATATCTGTTATTCATTCTTCCTCCATATTTCCTTCTTGACATGAATGTTCCCCCTTTTCTCCAATGAGGGAATTCACCTTTTATACCTTATGCTAGGTCATGCTCAAAAGGAACGTGTCTCTAGAGAACCAACATTATATTCCTCCTTATTTTCTCTTAATATTTTAGCAATTAATATAATATCTCTATTATTATTTTATTGTTCGTATTATAATGTAATGTCATATATTATATTACAATAATATTTTATCTAATTTTATTATTATATTGGTTTGTGCATGTATTTGTAATTATATTGATAACAACATTATAACATATAATATATTATATTAATAATAATATTAGTAATATTATTATTCTTAATACTATTATGTAGTATATTTTCTTTACATATTATTTATAATTAATTCTCAATTATATTATAATATTATGTCTTGAATATGTCCATTTCATAATATAATATCATTAATCGTTTATTTATATATTTTTATACTATCAATATTATATAATAATGCTTGATGCATTATTATTAATATTTATATATTCAATAATTATTTAATAATAGTGTAAATAATTTATTAATAACATTATTATTATTATTTTAGTTATTAATAATGATTTGACCTTTAATATTACCTTATTACCTTAGTAATGTATTATTATTATATCAAATATATATTATTATTTATTCTTTAATAATATATTATACCATTAATAATATATCAATATTTCTTTTATTATATTAGAACATTAAGAAATAATATATTTATTTATTCATAATAATTTACTTATATTACTCAAATTAGGGGACATGACAAACTTGGTATCCAAACACTCACTTGGTTGATATTACTAATTCATCCTCTTACCACCAATCTATCCTCATGCATATAATCAGACTTTCATGCTTTCAATCTTAGGAACTGATGTATAATTTAACAATTTGAAATATAGTTCCATACTTCTTTATCTCAGTTTGAGGTGTTGTAAGCACTTGATCCATTGGATTGGGTGATCAATGTAGACACCTAAATTTGATCACATAAAATTCATAATCAAATTAACTCATCTTCTAAGGTATATTTAATTAAATATCAAATATTTAATTATTTTAGCGCAATCCCCTAATTCATTAATTAATAATAACCAAATTAATAAATTAACAAACAATTGGTAATAGTCTAATTTATTAATAAAACCCCCTTTCCTTTATAAAATGAAATAAATGCAAAACTCATTTAATTTAATCTCCAAAATGCCTCTCTATTTAATTAATTAAATCCCTCTACCACAAGCTAACTCATCCTCTAAACCAACAATTATCCAAACTCAACTCATGCACCAAATATTTCTCTTTTAATTAAATAATTCCTTTATTTAATTAAATCTCATGCACCAAATATTCCTCATTTAATTAAATAATTTATTTATTTAATTAAATCTCATGCACCAATAATTCTTCTTTTTAATTAAATAATTCATTTATTTAATTAAGCTCATCCACCAACCTTTTCTCTAACAAATCCATCTACCTCCCACATCCTCCAATCAACTGATCCATCTCATCCACCTTAACTGAAATACATCACCTCCTTTTCCATGGCTAGAATGCCTCTCTAGATCACTTGCATTAATTAAGGCATGATTTATTCCCTTTGACTCAAGCCCAAGTCCACTCTCATGCCACATCTCCCTCATCCATCTCTAAACATAGAAGTTCATCTCCTCCACCTATCTCAGTCAACTGAAGCCTATCTCACACCTCACTTGGTTAAATTTCCATCAGGAATTCTTATCTCCTCCTCATCCAATTGCCTATAAATCGAACCCTTTGCTCCTCACAAATCATCCACCTTCTTAGTAGAACTATTATACCATTCTAAGAGCTAATTACTTTCAAAAGCACTATTTGGCGATACTTAGATTTCTATGCATCTATCAAATCCATCCACTGTTGAAGCTTGAGCACTAGATTTGAGCACACATCCACAATCACGACCACATCTACGTATCAAGTAGGCTACATAGAGACATAGGTTTGCATGTTATGTTATTTGGTTTCCTTATTAGTTTATTATATATGTTTGTTAATTGATTTAGTTTGTTAGATATTTGGCTTTGGCTTTATATCTTTTGCATCATGATTCTAACACATACATTTTGGCACACCTAGTGGGACCCCACAAATGGGTCATTTTGCTATTCAAAATTCATTTTTTCTTTGTTAAAGAACTAAAGGATTATCTAACACTTTTATGTTTTTATGATTCATTTGCACAGTTTCTTGAGTTTTGTAGGTCAAGGTTGATATCAGGAGCCTACAAAAAAAATTCTGATGTTTTGGATCAAAATTTGAAATTTATATATATTTTTATGATTTATTGTAAAAAAAATATTATATTCAAAGTAAATGAAATAATTAGAAGCTCAATTTTTTTTGGAGGTTTCTACTAATTTTGGTAGCCTATGGTAAAAAATTCAATTTTTTGAGCAATTTATGATTTTTTTTTTGTATTTTTTGCATGCTTTTTCATTAACAAATTATTTCAGGAGCAAATTAAAGAATTAAGAGCTGAAATAGTTTTTGCAGATTGTTGTTTGTGTTACCATGCTATAGTAAAACATTCAGTTGTTTTTGAGCAATTTACGATTTTTTTAATATAGTTTTTGCATGCTTTTTCATAAAAAAATATTTTGGGTGCAAATAAAAGAACTAAAAGCTAAATTTTTTTTTGACGTTGTTAATGTTGCCATGATACAGTAAAAAAATCAGATTTGTTTGACCAATTTTCAAATTTTTATATTTTTTGTAAGATTTTTCATTAAAAAAATATTTTGGGAGTAAATAAAATGATTGGAAGCTAATTTTTTTTTGAGGTTGTTGTTGGTGTCAGAAACCTAAAGTAAAAAATAAATCAGATTTTAAGATCAATTGCTATCAATTAATAATTTTTTCATGTTTTTTTTAAAAATATTATTTCGAGAGCAAATAAAGGCATTGTCTGGTGATTTTTTTTTTGCAGGTTGGAGATAACATTGTTAGGAGGCTGCAATAAAAATTTTAGATCTAAACAAAGCTTTGGGAGTTAAATTTTTAAATCTTAAAATTTAACTCATGTTTCATTTTGGGTACTAAAAAGAACAAATGCATGCTGCTAAATACACAATCTTGAATGATTAAGAGAAGGAACCAAACAATGAATTTTTGGTTTGGGTCTAAAATAAAGTCACACAATCTTGAATGCATAAAGTTTTAACAAACATTACAAATCACACACACTTCAATTTGGGCTTCAAAATGAATGCACAATTCTTGAATGACTAAGTTTAACATGCTCTTACTCCCTTCTCTTTCTAGCTTTCACGATTCAATTTGTTAAATGGACCCCTTCAAACAATTTATTAAGTTGATGATTGAGTTACTAAGTTGGCCACACACATTTTCAAGTTGGAAAAATGAATATTTCATCTTAATTACATATCTTATGTCATACATAGCCAACTTAAAATCTTTAATTTGGAAAAGAACAAACTTTTTGGTGTGTTTCTAGGAGTGTTTCTACTACAACATTTCTGTGGGATCATTTGATTTCTTGCATTTTAGAATCAAGTTAATTAAGCAACATGTGTAATGAAAGGTTGTTAGCAAGATCATCTGCAACAACCCTAGGAGCACTTCTAAAAAGGCCTATCCATTGGGAAGCGTCCCCCCATTAGAGAATGACCTCACACTTATAAAATCCCTAGCTGATATATAAACAATATGCTAGAAAATATTCTCGCTTTATATCCATGCAAGTTTCGGTGATGCATTTCTAATGGTAGTCTAAGGAAGGAAAACTTTCCTATAATTTCAACATGGTTAGCATATACTCTTAAGTGGGTCACATGCGTAACAACCGTTTGGGAGGACTCCACAAATCTAATTACAAACCAACTTAGTAGCTACCTTTTTAGCCATATTCTAAAAAGCCAACTTGGCCTTAGAGATCATTTATTTTTGAAGTGCATGCATTGTGATTTGACCTCGTGAAAACATTTGTTGAACATACACAGTTCTTGGTCCTATTTTCCAAAATCTTTTTTCAGAAAAGACTATGTACTTGTCTTTCTCAAAGTTGCTATGCCCTTTAAGAGATTGTTTGTTTACATATCTTATTTACTATTAAGAAATCTACCTTTGGGTATCGACAGGTTGTTAGCAAGTTTATTCGCAACAATCCTAGGATTGTTTTGGCTGAAATTATAAAATTGTATCATTGATTTATATTTTTGAAAGATTACTTGTCCTATTTATTATTGTGATTATTTATTTGTACACTGAGAAGTTAAGTTCTCATGTTTGACCAACAAAAGCCCAAGTTTACAAAGGTCAAGATTAAACCATCCTTAGCATATAGAGAAAGAGAGTCAGTATGCCAAAAATTTGCACCCTCTAATCCTAGACTTGCAAAGGAAGTACAAGTTGAGAAATAAGGAGTCAAGAAAATTACAAACTGAGTGGGATAAAAAAGTCAAAAATTTAATCCTTAGGAAAGGAATAAACCACAAGCTTATTGACCATTCATCCATTAACCATCACAATTCCTTTTAGCCTCATCACACATCTTGCACTTGTTAGAATATTTAGAATAACTTGGGGGGGGGGGGGAATGAATCAATTATCCAAGGGCTTGATGTACCAATTGAACTTTTAATCACTTCAAATACTTTAGATCTAAACATTCAATAGCTCAGTCTCTATAGTAAACAATCAGTAACATAAACTTGCAATCGGTTGTCCTAATAATTATCTAACTTGCAGAATGTAAAACATTAATAGTAAAACATCTCAAATGAAATCCACACAAGTATGACACTAGGATGTAACATGGAAACCCAATCTGGGAAAAACCACTAGTAACATGTCACCAATTGTTCACTCTTCTGAAGTGAGCTCTATTAGGAGACAACCCTATTAAAGGTTATAAAACACAATGTTAAATTTGACCTTGGTAAAGGATTTAATCACCCTGTTAGGAGTAGCCTTGTTAGAGGACTCTAGAACATTCCATTAGAATGTCACCTTGATTAAAGGATTTATATATGATTGTTAGGTCAACATTGATTAAAAGATTTCAATATTGATACAATGGTTAGAAAGTAACAATGGGTTTTGATCTAACAAATACAACTCACTTTGCAAATACATATTACAATTTAATCTACGTTGATCCATTGAATAGCCTCCATGGTCATCTCTATCTCTATTCTTCTTGGCAACTCCTCAAGCAATCATACTTCAGCTCTTCATAACTCTCCTTAGCCTCCTGCTTAAGTTCACTAATCAATAACATCAACAACTACTCCAAACTTATTAGGTCTTCACTAGCTCTACTAACCTTCATAAGTTTAGCCCTTGTACCTCCTTAAATAGGTAATTCAAAACTTTTACTGCTTAAACACCACTGTATATCTTAGGGTTTCGATCAAATTCAACATATACAATGAATTTGTCTACCTTCTTATTCATCTCCTTTTTTTCTAGAAACTTCTTTTTTAAATTAATCCATTGATTGCTCACCTAACCCTTTCCTTACATTAAATATTCTAGGTCATCCATCCTTATCTTCAACATGCTTTACATATCCCAAGAAATCAACTATGTTAGCTGGAAATCACAATTTCCTCATCTTCTATCAAATGTTATCCCTCAACCAACACTATGTTATGACACTCGATCATCACTAGATTACTTGGTCACTACTAACATTTCTATTTGGCACATATATTAATGCTTAGTAAATATTGATTCTTAGTCAACACTATATTTGCTAGGCTTATATTGGCACTTGGTTGACACTAGCATCACTCGACATTAACTTCAAGTTTCATAATCTTCTACTCTTTTGCTTAGTCTAGCCTATGCATTTGGTTGATCTTTGGTCACTTCTTCTAAGCTTTAGTATACCTATCTTCTTCACTTATAACATTATTAAACAATCACTTTATCCTGTCAAAGTCTAACTAATCAAGTGACAATTGTAATTCCTTTCATAACTTAACCTTTCTTCTAGGTTCTTTTGTTATGTCCATCTTCTCAAATCCTCTTCATCAATCATCTTGATATGGCACTCAAATCAAATAGAAAATTTTCTTACCAATAAGGTTTGACATTAATAACAACATAATAATTGTCTCAATTGTAGTTTCCAACAACACTTTGTTGCTGAGATCTTTATCATTAAGTACTAAAAGGTTGTTAGCCAATCCATTCAAAACAACCCTAGGATTTGTTCTAGAGAAAGCTATTATTCAACCAAAGCTAAGGTATACTTACCGCAGTCACTACCTGATCTAAAAGTTGCTATACTGAGAAAATGCAAAAAACTTGAGTCCGCATGTTAAAATTATCCAAACCTAAGTAAAAAAGGTTAAGCTCTAGCCATCCTAAGTATAAAAAGAAATATAAGCCAAACACAAAAAAGTAATATCCAATCCAAGAATTGCCCAATTAGACCAAATTGAGAGAGAGGGCACTGAAAGTGCATTACAAGAAGAGTGGGAGTGCAAGATTGATAGACCAAGAGCCCACCCTGGAGTTAATTATTCCCTTATCAAGATCACCACTTATGACTTTTATGATTAGGTCTATCTTCTTCCTCACACAAATTGCACTTTGCTTATGCTAGAGTCTTTTCTTACATCCATCATATAGCTTATCCTCTCCAACATTGTCATTTTCATCATCCCTTAGAAGCACATCTAGAATCCTTTCTTGGTTACATCTTGATCCACATCCTCTATCAAATCTTGTCTTTGGTATCATCATCTTAGTGGTCACATATCTTATATCTTGCATCCACATATCACTATGACTATCCCTTGGCTAACACACTTGCCCAAGGTAGTTTATCTCATCTTTTGTGTCCCTCATCACCTTGATAAAAAGGTTGGGCTCCACACTTGATTATCTACCATCATCCTACAAATCCCACACATGTCACATTATATCCACCTTTGGTACCAAGATAATCCTCATGGTCCTATAGGCCTCATGTCCTTAGACTAATCCTCCACCACTAGACTATTTGTCAACATCAATCACCACCTTTATCCTCTTAGAAAATTTCTACACTTTAGATAGATGATAAATTTTGTCTCTTAGATTGAATCCACTATCATATTATCTTTGTACCACACGTCTAGGTTATAGTGCTATTTCATGCCACCAACCACACATCTCAGTAAAACGAAGAAAATGAAAACTACTCCATATCCTCTTAACACAAGAACTAGCACTCGTCTTAATCCTAAGAAAAAAACAAACATGCAGGACCCAACATCTCAAGATCCATAACCCAACACTGAAAACATCATGACTTCACAACACATAGTTTCTGCAATAAAGACATTTATGGGTTGCCCTAGTAATGCATAATTTATCAGTGCCATCATTGCAAAGAATAAAGATACCACCGAGGCAAATTTTGAAAGAGAGGGAATTAGAGGTTTTAACTTTGGGAAAATACCACCATCTAACACTATCACACACCTCACTTCATCCTATTCTAGTGATGATGATATTGAAGTTGATTAAATATCAACCCCATAACTCCCAAGAATCACCTACAAGCAAACACTTGTTACAAAAGAGAGAAGCAAAAAGCTATGGAGGTTGGAAATCCTAGATCCATAGATGAGACATTCTTGATGAGAAAAAAAAAAGAGATTGCTATTATCAAAAGTGAATGAATAAAATTACAAAGAGATCAATCCTTATAAAAGGGGATCAAAACCCAAAAGGGTAATCTAAAAAGTTACAAAGGGTAACCTAAAAGGTAAAAGCTATTTAATAATTAATAATTAATTATTAAATAGAGAATGCAAAAAGTTCATAAAGAAAATCTTAAGAAGGGGGAAAAGGTGATTTAACTAATGAAATTAAATTAATCTTTTTCTCTAACAGATGAGAGTCTTGTTGACTATGATGGATACATTGAAAGTCTTAGAGATCTTGCTCCAAACATCCTCCAAAATCCAAACATTTCTCCAAATTATCTCATTATGCCTCCATGCATATCCACTAGTACTCCTTATCCTACCTTTGACAAGGGAAATCCATTTTTGCAATCATCTACACCTCTTTCCTATATCGCACCAATGTATCCCCCTGCATACATCAGTCATGTCTCCATCTTCCTCCACATTCATATCTCAATCTCCACCTTTTCATAGCAATGCTAATAGTTACATCCCTAGTCCAAGTTTACCACCTTCATATCCTCCAACCCATTTTCTGAATTCTCAACTCAATCAGTGTTATGGAATGCATCAACCTAACTCACCTACTCTTTCCGATCCAATTTCATCCACTCTATCCTTCATTACTCCTCCACCTCATATTAGTGTACCATATTCTATTCCATCCTATGTCATTGAAAACCTCCTTCTAGAAACAACCTACACCCATCAATCCACTTCATATTCCATACCCCAATCTATCACAACTTCTCCACTAGAAAGAATATTACCCATCACCAATAAACTAGTAATGCCTCCTCTCAGAAGTGGCCAAACCATTCCACCACCACAACACCAACAAATGAGGGTAACCCCTTATGTGCACTATCTATCCATGATATCTCATACATCCATTTTTAAACCTCCACTCATTCATCCAAGCCTAGAAAATGTCACCTTGCCTTTATATAGCTTTCCACCATCTACTTTTGCCAATTCTCCACCTCAAAATCTAACACCCAATTCTCTAAGGAATTTTATAAGGGATCTAATACAAATTGCATCTCTTATGTTTGATGAGTTATGTCATCTAATTTCATCACATGAAGTTAATGATAAATCCTTTCCATCTCCTACTCCCATCATTCCTCTACCATCTCCTCCAACTATCATCCCTCCTTCATCCACCCCACTTATAGATACCCTTCCATCTCCTACCATCATTGAAAACCTCCCATCCATCAAATCCCTCCAATTCCCATCCACATTTCCTCCTTCTAACATTATCCAAACCCTATCTAATAAACATCATGAGTGCATCCTCCATCTACCCATCCCCATTAAAGAAGCTCCCATCCTCCCATTAACCCCATCTGAAGAGTTCACACATAAAGCTCTTATCACACCATCCACTCCCAACCAACCCTATCAAGATCTTGTCCACAAGGATGTTGAAATATCCATTGGCATAACTTATAATCCTACCATTCTACATACTCTATCTCAAGATCCTCCCATCCAACTTATTCCCCTACATGATCCATTTTTACCATTCACTCCATCTAGAGAATAGTCACCATCTCCTCCATATCAAGATACTACCCTTTCATCTACCACTCCATTTCAACATCCTATTGTTTAATTCATCCTTCCAAGTCAAGATCTATTTCCATCCACCCTTTCAGATATAGATAATTAAGTCTCATCCCCTCTGTTTCATGATCCTATAGAAGAAGAAGTAACTATCATACCCAAATCTTCTACTCCTCCACCTAGTAATGGACTAATATATTGTGTTCCAAATAATGAACATCCTATTAGAAAAATAAACAAACATGTATCTCTAGATTTTGGTATCCCTCCTATCCCTTCATAGTCCCAAGTCATTCCATCTTTGCCCCAAAGTTCTTATCCATTTGATTTCACATCCATTTTGGGCTCTTATCCTACTAGGTCTTTTTATCCCTCCATTTTGGGTTGTTATATCCTTTATATAAATGCTTCAACCTTTCCATCCATTTTGGGTTATTATATACCTAATCCAAATCCTTTATCTCCTTCATCTATTTTAGGTCCTACTCCTTCCTCTCTTCCATCAATTTTAGGTCCTTGTCCTTCATTCCTTCCATCCATTTTAGGCTATCACATGCATTCATATCCTATATTCCAATCCATCACTCTATCCCCTCAAATCTACAAGCTAGCTAATCAAAGGCACTCATCCTTGACTTTGTTCCAACCTTCAACCTTTATCATTCCATCCTTAATCTCTCCATATCTTCCATGCCCTTGTTCCGATACCATGTCTAATGTAAGAAAATTGGATGCCAGAATTGAAAAGCATAAATCCAAAAATCCACAAAAAATCCAAGTATCAACATGTCCCATCTAAAATACATGTTCAAGAAGAGAAACATCTAATCCAAAAGAAATGAAAATTTAAAAGGCCACAAAGTCCCAAAATGAAAAAGTCCAAAATCATTTGGATCCCCAAGATACTCATAAAAGAAATGCATCTCAAAGAAAAAACTCAATTGCATCCATTCCTACTACTCAAAAAACCTCATCCATTTATAATTCATCCAAATCTCCATGTATACTTCCTCCATCCCCCCAATTCATTCTTAGTCCTTGTGCTTCTTATCCTACATTGCCAATCCTCTATCTTCCAACTTTACTTTTGGTCCTTATATTCCTCCTATTCCATTTTCTACTTAATCTCGTTCAACATCATCTTTCCCACTACTTTGTCACTATTCAGGGTGTGTGCCAATGATGAGCTTTCAAATTCTCTCATCCATTTATCCACAAGTCTTACGCTTATCCATCTATTATCTGCCAACTCCCACCCACCATTCCATTCATTTAATCCAATCTTTTTCATACTTCCTTATTCACACATCCCACCAACATCTATGAATAAAAATACAACAATGAAAAAAGTCAACAAAAATAAAACAAAAATTAAAAACATCTAAAAGTGAAAAATTGAAAAACAAGCACCTTGGATAAGTACAATGATGAAAACTTGGAAAATAAGCTTCATGCACAATCTTTCCATCCAAATGCTATGAATACTTAGAGCCAAGTTCTTCTACCCACCATACCCATCCCATCTTATCCATTTCACCTCCTTCATCCTTTGAATCTTGATAAATAAATTAAAAAAAAGGCCACCACTATACGTACATTCTTTTGGTCACTTTTTGACACTTACTCTCCCATCACAATGTGAATCCACCTATCCTTTATCCACCCATTCTTCCTTCCATATAATCCATCCTTTTCCTTTTCTTTAGCTTCATTAGTCCATCTTAGTTATCCTCTATCTACCTCCCTCATCTTGTTGTTGCCCTATCTTCCATCATCCTCATGCATGGCATATTATAACTGGGGGCATTGTATTCCTTGGAGACCATATCTAATCCATCTTCCATCTCCCTATTATTGTTCCATTTCCATCTTCATCTTCCAATCCTTATCTTACCACCTTCCATCTCCCTGATCTTGTTCCATTTCCATCTTCATCTTCCAATCCCTATATTCCCACCTTACATCTCCATGTTTTTGTTCCATTTCCATCTTCATCTTCCGATCCCTATCTTCCCACATTCCTATACAAAATATTCCTATTCACCATGACTTTTGCTTCCATCCTTGTGCCTCCCAATATCTCCTCCATATTTTCATTGCCTAACATATCCCTCATCATCGGTATCTAGTTCTTTGCTATCCGCATGCAACCCGATACCATTCAATCATATCCTAAAGCTCCTATAAATCTACCATCACATGCCCCATCCCATTCTTCCTCTCTAGCTATCTAAAATTGTGCATCAATAAACCCATCTAGCTACACCTAGGTTTCTAGCCTTGTTGAAAGCCTTGATCAAAATCCAATCATAATCATTGAGATGCATCCTTCCCATTCCTTGCCTTGTTTTGAGGTATATCATTCCCATTACCCACATCACCCTATCCATCATCAATCCATCATGGATTTTTAACTTGACTGAGACAACATCATCCATTTCTTTGCACCACCAACAATCCATCTCATTGTACATAGCACTAACATATCCTCACAATCCCCTATAAATATCTCCTATATAGTATCATCCTTGTAAATTTATCAGCTGGTTTCATTGTACATATCATCCTCTATCATTCATCTCTAGTCATCCATTGTTAGTCCTTAGTTTTCAGTTCTTAGTCATCAACTCATTAGTCTTCAGCTGGTCCCATTGTAAATAACCCTGTCTCATGTCATCTCACATTAGATCAGGTCCTCTAGCTCTTATTGCTTCATGCTTAAGAAAGTTTATATGCGAGGTTCCATGTCACTAAAGTGTTGTCCTTAGAATTTCTAGTTGCTTTTGAGTCTAGGTACTAGGTGCTACCAATAAGTCCTTGTAGGATACATCTTTCCTCTTGCCAGGCATGGGTTCATCAGTATCAAGTCCTACTAATCTCTTTGTCACACAATTATGCTTTGTTGATTTACTCTTTCTTTCAATGTTGGATTTCAATTTTGGTTCTTAATCATCTCTTTCGAGAAATTTGGTTATCCCTCCTCAAAGTCACCACGATCATTCATATCATGGTGCATTATGAATGAGGCAATCAAAGAGAAAAGGTCTTGATCAATCTTTTCTTTTTTCTTTTCTACCTGTGAGTTAGTAGGGTATAACCCTTTCATATCCAAACATATGATCAATTATGATTATATGGTGCACTTGGGAAATATTTCTTGTTTGTGGGCTACCTAGTATTGTTTCCACTCTTATTCCTATTGGGTTTCATGTGTGATGCTGGGGTAATCCTTGCATGTTTTTGTTGAGTCAATCCTATGCAAGAATGGTGACAAGGCTTTGATGTTCTTATTAACCTTGGCCAATCATCGATATTGCTATATTAAATAAAGTGCTCAACTACATGGTGATTCTCCTCATGGAGAATTCCACACTCAAGGCTTCAAATGGGTTCCATCTCATCCCTCATTTCACAACAAGGAAATAAAAAAGGGAGTCATTTTTTTATCCTTATCGAAATAATCCTATCAACATCTATCCTACATTCTTATCCCATCAAAAATCCCCAAAAAATTCTACAAGTTTCCAAAATCTCACCCATTCATCCACCACATCTTAAGGATTCAATTTAGAAATTAAAAAACCTCATGTGATCCATCCTACCTCACAAATTTTTATATATTGTACAACTAATCTCCCCTTGTCTTGCACTGTTATAGTGAGAGTGTGAGCCACTTCTAAACCTCTTTCATCCTTTGTGCACCCTCTATCTCACCCCAATTTTCTTACTTTTTAAGAAGTCGTCTAGTCTCATTTTTTCTCCTCTCCACCTTCTTAAAGGGGCATAATACATTATAGTCTTTTATAAAGGTTGGGGCAACCTAGTTGCTTTAAAACCTTCTTCATGTCGTCTATTATTTAAAAACATCTTCAAAATAATGTTGTACTAACACTATATCGAAGAGGGACAAAATGTAGACACCTAAATTTGATTACATAAATTTGTAATCAAATTTAGTCATCTTCTAAAGTATATTTTAATTAAATATTAAATATTTAATTATTTCAGTGCTATCCCCTAATTAATTAATTAATTATAGCCAAATAAATAAATTAATAGACATCCAATAGTCTAATTTATTAATAAAATCCTCCTTCCTCTATTAAATTAAATAAATTCAAAACTCATTTAATTTAATTTCCAAAAACCTTCTCTATTCAATTAATTAGATTAATTAAATCTCTCCACCCATAAGCTAACTCATCCTTTAAACCAACAGTTACCCAAACTCAACTCATGCACCAAATATTCCTCATTTAATTAAATAATTCATTTATTTAATTAAATCTCATGCACCAATAATTCTTCATTTTAATTAAATAATTAATTTATTTAATTAAGCTCATCCACCAACATTTTCTTTAACAAACCCATCCACCTCCGACATCCTCTAGTTAACTGATTCACCTCGCCCACCTTAACTAAAACACATCACCTCCTCTTCCATGTCTAAAATCTCTCTTCATATCACTTGCATAAGTTATGACATGATTTATTCCCTTTGACTCAAGCCCAAGTACACTCTCATGCCACATCTCCCTCATCCATCTCTAAACATAGAAGTCCATCTTGTCCACCTATCTTAGCAACTGAAGCCTATCTCACACCTCATTCAGTTAACTATCCATCATGAATTTTTATCTCCTCACCCAATTGCCTATTAATTGAACCCTTTTCTCCTCACAAATCACCCACCTTCTTAGTAGAATTATTATACCATTCTAAGAGCTATTTACTTTAAAAAATGCTATTTGGTGATACTCAGATTTCCATGTATCTATCAAATCCATCCATTTGTTGAAGCTTGAGCACCATATTTGAGCACACATCCACGATCACAACCACCCATGATCACAACCACATCTACATATCAAGGAGGCTACACAGAGACACACATTCACATGTTCTATTATTTGGTTTGCTAATTGGTTTATCATGTATATTTGTTAATTGATTTAGTTTGTTAGATGTATGGCTATGGCTTTGGCTTTATATCTTTTGAATGCTAATTGTAACACATACAATCACAACTACTTCATTTGAACTATTGCTTCAAATTTCTTCTTCTAGGTTTGATTCATCTGGCTTCTTACTTCTTCAACACTAACTTTTTCTTTTCCTTTGTTCTCTTCATTGTTGGGAACTGGTGCTCAATTCCTACAATCTCTACTTAGGTGACCAACCTTCTAATAGTGAAAGTATACTAGACAAAAGTTCTTCATGTTTCCTAGTCTTCCTCTAAAATGTGTTCTTGCACATTTGTTGCAATATGTACATACTTTCTAGATAACTGACAAGTGGCCCAAGTGTTGTAATTCTAATTTATTGCATTACCTTGCCTAGTTGCATTGCCTTGATTCTTAGGTGTCTAACTATGTTTTGCATTAGATCTATAATATTGTCCCTTGTCACCATACTTCTCATACATACATCAATAACCTTCAAATCTAGTTGTAGCTGGCATCTTACCAATATTTGATCTACACTCATGCTTGGTTTCCATACTTGTTGCAATTAAAGCAATAACTATTAAACTTGGGTTTAGGATTGGACTTATCGAATTTTCTCATGCATACATTTGTTGTATGACCTGGTTTTCCATAGTGATAACATGTGAGCTTCTTGTTGTTTAGTTTCCCATTCTTTTGTTCTCCATGCTTTGATGACTTACCTTGCTCAATAGATGATATGAACTCAATATAGCCTAATCTAGCAATATCATGTGTATTGATATGAGATTGTTTTGAAGGAAAGAACCTATAATGGGACAATCATTATTTTTTCAATGATGTCAAACCTACTACCTACTGGTGAGACAATTGATTTTTGGTCTGAAAGCTATCATTTATTTGATTGATGAAGAGGATTTGAAAAGAGGAGATAACAAGAGCACCTAGAGAGAGGTTGAGTTATTTGGTATGTAAAAGAAGCACTAAGACCAAGTAAGACCTTAATACTATAGTGTATTATTTATCTACTTAAAGCATGAAATTAAAGATTACTCAAGTTAAGATTGGAAGAAGATCAAGTAAGAGTGTCTTCCAAGCCTTGCTGAGTAGTTAGTGCAAGCCAAGCAGAAATAAGTAGAATTCGAGTGAAAATCAAGAGGTGCCAAGCAAAGATGAAAAATAGTGCAAGCTGAGTGATTGTTAGTATATGCTGAGTAAAGTTTACTTTGTGCCAAACATCAGTAAACTTTAGTGTTTGCTGAGTGAACTAGTGTTGATAAAATGACATAATAGTATAGATGTTGAATGATAAAAAATAGTGTTAAATCAAAGATTTGACAAATCTAAGCTAACCAATTTGATTTCTTGAATTATGTGAAGCGTGTTGAAGATAACTATGATGAGATAGTAGCTGTAGTGCCTGCCCCTAGATCACATTTCTGTTATCATTGTCAAATTCCTTAGGCTGATATTATGCATTGATTAGTTTTAGAGATACTAGATTTACAATATCATGATATTATTTCATGTCTTGAATTACAAATGTATCAGTTATTATTGCTTAGTTGATTTCATTCATGTGTTGTTAATGGTATTTTGATGATCCTAGTTAGTAAATGCGGTTTCTTTCATAAAAATGTTAACATGATGTCTTTAATAATGATTATGTTGTATTGATAGAGATGCATTATTATATGTACGCATTTGATATTAGACTTATGATTTTTACGATACTTACCCCATACTTGCATGTGTATGGTGCGCGTGTTTATTTTATCTTTTTGTGTGATGTGTTTGATGTGGTTAAGGGAGGGAGTCGTAGTCACCTGCTAGTCGGGATCTACACGATGAACCACTCCCCGCCATTGTCTATTTAGTTTAGATATATTATATACATGTACATGCTCATCTTTTATGCAGGATGCAGGTACCGGGCATCGACTTCCCTGAATTGCCAGGATGAGCGTGCCCTATTACAAATACTCAAATGGTGAGAATGGGAAGATAATGATCAGGTCCAATCCTAGCCATAAGCCTATAATACTTGTCCTGCAAGGAGGACTCGTAACAGACTGTCTACCCTTTTTAAACCCGTGAGTATTTTATGCGTATGTTGTTTTGTGAGTCTTTGATGTATTTTCTATTAATTAAGTCTAATTAATAGATTAAATTAATAATTTAATTTAATAGAGAATTATTATGATATTATGAATATTTAATTATATTTAATTAATTGAGAAATTAATTAAATATAAAGAATTGAATTGGAAGATAAAAGTTTTAAGATTAAATTTAGAACATGATAATATTTATTTAATTTAATAATAATATATATTTAGAGTTCATTTTTAAATAAATGCAAAATATTATTGTTATTTAAGTTAATAAATATTTATCAAATTAAACGTTCAAAATATATTCAAAAGGAAAAGATATTAATTTATGAAAAAGATTTAAGTTCGCATGAATGAGTTTTAAATATAAAAGATTAATTTAAAAGATAAAATATGTGAACTTGATTAAGATATTTTATTATAGTGCACATGAGATTAAAGTTATAAATTTATTAAAGTAAAGTAAAGTGGAAAGTTAAATAAAGTAATTTAACAATTCACTTAAAGTGCATGAAGGAATAATAAAAGAATATTTTAATTTAAAAAAAGGAAATTAATTGTGCATGAATGAATTAATTAAATGAGAGAGAATTAAATATTGGAGATAAAAGTTAAAGTTTAAATTTAGAATGTGATTATATTTATTTAATTTAATAATAATATATTTAGAGTGCATTTTTAAATAAATGCTAAATATTATTGTTATTTAAGTTAATAAATATTTTTATCAATTAAGTTTCTAAAAATGAAATTAAAAGTGAAAAGATATTTAATTATCATAAAGATTATAGTTCGCATGATTTATGCATGAGTTGGAAATAAAAGAAATTAATTGAAAAGATTAAACATGTGAGATTAATAAAGATATTTAATCGCATTAAGTGCGCATGAGATTTATAAGTTATAAATTGATTAAAATAGAAGTTGAGTGAAAATTAAATAAAGAGATTTAATAATCCATTTAACGTGCATGAAAATATGAAAGATAAGATAAATAAAGGTTGATTTTAGAGTTAACAAGATGGATCAAGAGACCTCTGGGGTAAACGCACAATTAGTGCCCCGATTGTAGGAAGAGAACTCCTTATCAAATTTGATGGGGTCATTATTTAGGGGAGAGTTTTTTTAGACACAGTTTTCAAAGAACACACACAGGTTTGGAGAGCAATTCAGAGGGTTTGGAAAAGAAGGAATTGTTCGTAGCTTGAGGGATTTTGCTTGCAGTAGAAATTTTCATCCAGCTGTTAGAGTTTTAGCATCAGTACGAGGTAGGTTTTGAAATCTCGTGAATGCAATTTTAATTGGAAATATCTGTTTGCTTCGTGATTGTTGGGTGATTGAAGTTTTGTTTATCATCTCAATTGTTTTCAAGATCTGATTGGTTAAAATTAGTCTCTCATTATTCATATAGAAGAATCATTGAAGAAATTAATTAAATCATGTAGGGTTTGAAGGAAAAGAAGATTTAAAATTAGAAATTCGAATGATTTGTTGTGTCTTCTCTACCATACTATATTTGCAGATAGTATTTAAAAATAAAAAAAATTAAATAATGAGAAGAAAGAAAGAGGTTTTATTATATATATATATATAAATTGTTATTATTTTTAAAAGAAATATATTTAAAAATAATATTAATTTATTATAATGTATTTGGATTGTTTAAAATATTTTAATATATTTATATATTACTGAAAAAACGTTTGTTTGAAATTTTATAATTTTTAAAATTAAAAAAAAATAAAAAAATATATATATAATTTATAGGGTGGGGACATACCCCCCCCCTCCGTACCTGCTGCCAACAGAGTCTGCTGCGGCAGCCGGTACCGTTGCTGCCGCAGGCAGCAGTACAACTGCTGCTGCGCGCAGCAGGGTACCTGCTGTCGCAGGTACCAGGCTGGTGGGCCTTTAAACACGCCGAAATTTATATATTTTTATATTTTGTTTTTTTTTTTGTATAAATTTTAATGCGTTTTAAAATGTATTTAATAAATGTGATTTAATAATGTTTTATTAAATGATCTTTATTAATATTTAATAATTTAAATATTAATATATTTTAATGTAGTTTTCATAATTATTAATAGTTTTTAGTTAAATATTAATAAATTGATAACCAATGAAGATTTTAATATAAGTATTTAAATGAACAATTATTGATTAATTTAATTAATATTAGCTTAATTAAAGTTAATTAATAATAGACATTATTTGTTAAAATTGTAAAAATAGATTATTGATTTAATGGAAGATATTAATGATGGTTTAATGATTTTAATAAAGTCGAATTTGTTTTATTTAAAATCATTAAGGATTGTTTTTATAACATAAATAAATAAATGATTATCCTTAGCTTAGTTATAAGGTAATTGAACAATCATTTAAATATAGAAATGGGTTAGTTAAAAAGGAATGATTGCGAAAACTTATTACCTCGAACATGTGTTTAACTGAAAATGAAACCTTATGTTCAACTTAACTACGTGAGTTCGATTAAGCCAAACATGAAACTTACTTTGAGTATCTGTATAGTTTTACTTGTACTTCCTATGCTTGAGATTTTGGCGTTGTTTAGATGTCGACCAGTCTAGGGTGTACACCAAAGGTTTTGTGAGATTTATTTTATACTATTGATGTGATTGGATGTTATGATGTGTTTTAACATTCATATTGGCGATTATATTTATGAGTTTTATTTGTGGAGCTTTTATGTGTACTTGGGTTTGGAGAACCAATTTGTTATCAGGTTGCTTGTTAAGGAACCGAGTTTGATCTTTATGGGTGTTGTGGTATGGGACACAACTGTGTCTTTATGTGCTTAGGAGAGGTTGTCTAGGTACATGACTTGGGAGTGGCTTGCATAGGGGTCCAGGACCCAAAGTGGTCAGTACCAGGGTAACCTAATGCAAGTTATGTAATAAGTGATAATCTAGTAATTAAAATTTATGGGGGGAAAACACACTAAAAAGATAAGTTAGAGATTTTTGATTTACCCATGCCTTGAGTGCTTGTATAGACTAAGGATGGGAATGAGATGAGTGCCTCGTCTTCTTGAGAGGGCTTTCTAGTTTCCATATGTGTGATGTTGAGTGTCCGGAGTTCATAGTAACCAGTCCAGGGTAACTCAACGCTTGAGGGTCTGGGGTCTCTTAAGAGATCAGTCCAGGGTAACTTAAACAACCATGTGATGACACTCCCTAGTATGTAGCCTGAGTCTCCTCTATAGATCTTTGTGGATTTTGTGTATCTCTGGTGGTGTACTTATTGTTGGTGGTGTATCTATTGTCGGATGTGTTTATTATGGTTATTTACTTTCATTGATGATGATTGGTGATTCATGGATGTTGTACTTTTGACATGTGGCTTTTGACTTGAGGTGATTATCTTTCATTGACTTTATCTTATGATCTTGGTATTTGGTTTATACTTGGTTTGTGTATGATGTTTGGTTATGTGGTGTCGGTATTGGATTATTTTATCTTCTTGAGTAGTATGTGTTACCTTTGAGGTAGTTTTGGCTATTAGGGGTACCTTGCCTAGAAATGTTTTATGTTTGATTAGCCATATGTGGATCGTTCATTATCTTCCCTGCACGGTGGGAGTGGAAGCCTGACTGGGTAACCACGCGGTCGGGAGGTAGTGCCTTCTTACCATTTGGGTCCCCCTTCACATTGCTAGCTGTTGGATGTTCGTTGCAGAAGATGTACCTTTATCATTCTTATTTCTTATCTCAGAGACTTCTTTTCAGATGATGTATATATGTTATCCTGTATTCTGATGTATTGTATCTTTTCTCACATACCCTGCGACATGTGTAGTGGATGTTATTGATTGGATGTACTTTCATTATATTGTTTATACTTATGCATTTACTTATGCGATTATGTATCTGTTATTTCTTTATGATCTTGAGACATTGTACTTGGAACTTAAACTAATTAATTTAAAATCATTAAATGTGACTCAACGTAAAGGAACTCTTGAGGAATTGAAACTATATCTGTAATTGATTATGTGTATTTGATATGTATGTTCTTATTGCTTTCGCATTAATGTTATCTTGATGTTGTTTAAACTTCAAAAAAAAAAATAGTTCAGTAAACATTGTAACATGTTAGGTTTAATTCTCTTGGGTTCCCGAGCGGGGCGTTACAGTAGCATAGAATTCAAGGTAAACCATTTTGAGGTGAATTCAAGGAAGATTGAAGAAGGATTTTCTAGAGGAACCAAATAGAATAGTGGGTAGATTCATTGAATCCTACCTAATCCTACCTAATCCTAAATAACACTAAAATAGATGATTGTGGTTAAGCGAAAAAAGTTCTAAATCCTCTATTTATAGGGATAGCTAGTCAAAAGCAAAGGTTGTCATGTGTGAGAACCTAAGGAAGATAAAGAGTCTAGGGTATTGCTTCATTTAGTGGTCGAACATAAGAGACTGCAATTAGCATACAAAGAAAGAAGGCTAAAGAGTATGAATGCTTGAAGGGTAAACAAGCTATCAGAGCTAAAGTGTGTGAAATCCAAGAAAAATGGAGGACTAAAAACAAAGATCTGTAATCTGCAAGTGAGTTGTAATTTGTCATCAAATCAAGCCTTACTGTTACTTTAGAATCATTGTATCAGTATAGGGTAAATCCTTTGGATTAAGGTTGACCTAATAGTCATTTATAAATTCTTTAACTAGGTGGCATTCTAATGGAATGGTCTAAAGTCCTCTAACAAGGCTAACTCCTATTAGGGTGATTGAAATCCTTTAACCAGATCACATTTAATAGTGTGTATTGTAACCTTTAATAGGGTTGGCCTTTCATAGGGAATCACTTCAAAAGAGTGAGAATTAGTAGCATGTTATTGGGAGTTTTTTCCAAATTGGATTTCCACATAAAATCCTTGTGTCAAATTGTTTGAATGTTCTTATGGTGTTTCATGTTTACATTTCTGCAAAGTTGTTTTGACCTAGGACAATAACCTACAAAGTTTAAGTATTGTATGATCTAATGGATGCATTCATATTAAGGTTTTATGGATATGGGGCTACTAAGCATTGAAAAGTTTTATTTTTACATCTGGAGCTTGGATAACTAATTCACTCCTCCTCTCAATTATTCTAAAGAAGTCCAAAAATTGGTATCAGAGCCTTGGTGCTTGAGAGGACTAGTTTGAAGGTATTAGAAGCAAAAGATTAGAGATGTTTAAAAGAGAGGTAACCAATCTTAACAAGGAGAACTTCCTTGCAAGAAAAAGTTTGATGAAGCTACATCTAGGTGGGCTTGAAGATCATGCACAATCTACCATCACCACTGAGCAAGTTGACCCTACTAGAGGCGTAACTACTGAGGATCTAAAAAAGAAGAAAGAACACAATCAAGCTGTGTTAGAGATTACATCTACCCTAAGCTACACTGAGTTTGATGACATCAAGGAATGTGATACTACTAAGAATATGTGGGATGCTATAAAAAAGATCTATGGAGGAGACGAAAATGTGCTAAGAGCCAAATCTAAAAGTCTTAGAGGTAAGTTTAATGATATGAGAATTTAAGAAGGTGAGAATATAGTTCAATATTGTACCCGAGTAAAAGAAGTAGTTAATACTATTAGAGGAGCAACTGGTAAGATTGAAGATGAGACTATGATCAATAAAGTACTAAGAACCCTACTTCCTATCTCTACTATTAGAGTCTCTGCCATACAAGAACTAAGATGCACACCTGGTAATGATCTAATCCTTAAAGGATTCATAGATAGACTCACTACCTTTGAACTCTCTAATTTTGATAATTTCAAATCTGAGAACATTGAATCTACTTTCAAAGCTAAATTATTATTAAAAGAACCTAAAGAGAAGAAGAAAAAGGTCAAATATGTTTCTAGTGACAATTATATAGACAAGGAGGATGTAGAACAACTTGAAGAATTGCTAGCAAGGAAATTTCACATAGGCAAAGGAAAATTCAAAGGTAAGTTACCTATCATGTGCTTTAATTGTAATGAGGTTGGTTATATTGCTGTCAAATGTCTAGAGAAGAAGAACAATATAAGTGTAGGCAAATACAAAAGTTAAAGAGATGAGGACAACAAAGATTATAAAGACAAAAAAAAGAGTCTTGGTACATTGTTGAAGAGAAAACCAAAGATGGATCTGATGATCATGATGGTAAAGTGGTGTATGTTGCTATGAAGGATGATTTTGATTCTGATGAGGCAACTACACTAGTATCTTATGTGAACAAAAGTGACAGATGGATCATTGATAGTGGGTGTTCACATCACAATACTAGAGATAAAAGTAACTTCATTGCCCTTGATTATTATGATGGAAATAGTGTAAGGTTTGGTAATGATGCACCCTATTTGATAAAAGGTAATGGATCAATCAAAATCATAGAAAGGATCATGTGTGACAATGCTTATTATGTAGAAGGAATTAACTATAACTTGTTAAGTGTGTCATAACTAAATAGTTCAGGTTGAAAAGTTGAGTTTTAGAGCACGATACAAAAGATCTATGACACTGATGGGAAACTAATTGGGAAAGGTGATCAGACTAGAGGTAATCTATTTTATCTTGATATGAATGATGCTATTTGTCTTGTTACAGAATTTTATGATGTGTGGCTACGGAATAAGAGGTTATGCCATGTTAAATTTGATAACTTGGTGAGTATCAGTAACATGAAAAGAGTCAAAGGTTTGTTTAAACTGAAACTTGACAATATGATTTGCAAACAATGTCAGTTAGGCAAGATGAAGAAATCTAGTTTTAAAAGTAAGACTCATGCCTCTAAAGTAATTCTAGAATTAGTTCATACTAATTTGTGTGGACCAATTGATGTGCAAAGCTGCAAAGGTGACAAGTACATTATCCTATTTGTTGATGATTATTCTAGGATGATGACTATTATGTTTCTGAAATAGAAATCTAATGCTTTCCAAATGTTTAAGTGGTACTTAGCTAGAGTTGGAAAGGAGATAGGAAAATACTTGAAATGTTTGAGATTTGATAGAGGTGGACAATTTACATCAAATGAGTTTTAGATATTATGTAATGATAGAGGAATCAAGAGACAAACTTCTACACCTCAGACCCCTCCACAAAATGGGATTGCTAAGAGAAGAAATAGATCCATAATGGAATGTGCTAGAGCACTCATGATGGAGAAGAATGTTGCTTTGAAATAATGGAGAGAAGTTGTAAGTACAACTATCTATACCCTAAATTGAGTACAAGTCAATAAAAGTACTCATTCAACACCTTTTGAACTATGGTATGGATACTCACCCAATGTAAAATATTTTAAGGTATTTGGAAGTAGGTGCTACATTCTTAAGGATTTTACGAATGGTAAATTAGATGTTAAAATCAAGGAAGGTATATTCCTTGGCTATTCCACAAGAAGTAAAGCTTATAAGTGTTTAAATACTAACACTAACAAAGTTGTAAAAAGTGCAAATGTAAAGTTTGATGAATATACAAAGGTACATGGAGCCAAAAATATGAAGGAACTTGAAGAGTGCAAATCCTTTTTATACTTTTATTAAGGTATGCCTACTAATGAAGATGTTGTTAACCAAGTTGTTAATCAAAAACAAGTTTTAGTGACTGTCAAATCACATACAATGAATATCGAGTTGCGTTCAGGAACTGAGTTATGGTTAGGAGCTGAGTTGCAGACAGAAGCTGAGATACATTTTGATTCTAAGATAAGTACACATGAAAGGACTACTGATCTACCTGATAGAGAAGTACATAGTGATTCAAAAGTTGAGAGACCTATTGAAGAAAGAAGAGCGAAACCAAGATTATCAAAGTATGTCAAAAGACATCATCCTATTGAAAAAATTATTATATAAAGATGCTAGACCAATGACAAGGAACAAGCTAAGAAGTGATACATTCTTTTGAGCATGTATGAGCCTAAGATAGTAAAAGATGTCTTAGAGAATGAGGACTGGAGTAAAGCCATGAAAGAAGAGATTGATCAGATTGAGAAGAATAAGACACAAATTTTGGTTCCCAAACCAGAGGAAAAGAATGTGATTAGAACCAAGTGGGTATAAAAAAACAAGTTAGATGAAAATGGTGAAGTCACAAGGAATAAGGCAAGATTAATTTGCAAGGGGTATGCACAAGAAGAAGGAATAGGCTATGGAGAAACATTTGCCCCAGTTGCAAGATTAGGAGTAAAAACTCTTCTTTCTTAGTCTATATACAAAAGGTTTCAAATTTTATCAAATGGATATGAAATCAACATTTCTGAATGGTATATTAGAAGAAGAAGTTTACATAGAATAGCCTAAAGGATTTGTTTATGCTAATAATAAGAACATGGTATATAGACTACACAAAGCTTTATATGGTTTAAAGAAAACCCCAAGAGCATGGTATGAAAGGCTTCACAATTATCTTGTAGAGATTGGTTTTGAGAAGAATGATGATAACAAAAATTTGTACTTGAAGAAAAAAGAAGGTAAAGGTATTTTATTAGCTAATTTTTTTGTTGATTATATCATATTTAGAGGTCAAGATGCATTATATAAAGCATTTGCAAATGAAATGAAGAAATAATTTGAGATGTATATGTTTGGAGAGATCAAGTTCTTAGTTGGTTTGCAAGTATATAAGATGAAATATGGCATATACATCACTCAGTCTAAGTATGTGAAAAAAATATTTAATTTTTTTGGATTGGAAGATTTAAAACTAGTTACCACACCTATGGTGATAGGACACAAATTGTCAAACAATGATGATTTTGCTGATGTGAATCAAATATTGTACATGTTTATGATTAACATGTTGCAATATGTAGTACATAACAGACTTGACATTGCATTATTTGTTGGGATTGTTGCAAGATTTTTTACAAATCCTAAGGAGAATCATTTGATGATTTTTAAGAGAATTATGAGATATATGAAAGGAACAAAATTCTATGGTCTATACTACAAGAAAAATGAAAAATTTGAGTTAAGAGCCTATACAGATGCTGATTGGGCTAGAAACATTGATGATAGAAAGAGCACAAGCAGTAGAGCATTTTTCTTAGGAAAGAGGTTGGTCACTTGGACCAACAAGAAACAAAATTGCATAGATCTACTGCTGAAGTTGAATATGTCGCTACAATAGTAAGTTGTACAAATGTGGTATGGATCAAACAACTACTCAAAGGTATGAAGGAGGAAATCACTGAACTTGTGGTACTTTATTGTGATAATACAAGTGCGATAAACATATCAAAGAACCTTGTGATGCACATGAAGACTATATTGCAATCAAGTATCATTACTTGAGAGAGTTAGATCAAGACAAAGAAGTGATGATAGAATATGTGAATATAAAAGAACAAATAGCTATATATTCACAAAAGCTTTATCTAAGGGTGCAAATGAATATCTTAGAGGTAAACTAGGGGTGATACCCCTATCCAAAGCTACTTATGAAGCATGAGTTGTGCCTTGCATCAACTAAGTTGAATTTTGTATCTTATAACTTGATGTAGTAGATCTTACTCGAGGATTTGCCTAAAGTAATGAAGGAGCTAAATTATAAGACTTACAATCACATGTAAGGTGCCAGAGGGAGAACCTGAATTGATTATATTTGCATACAAAGATGACAAGTCTTTGTAATTGTTGTCAAAGAGGTATAAGTACTGAGGAAGATAAGTGGAGATAAATACCTAAATATCCAAAAGAGGGAGAGATACTCTAAAGAGGGAGATATAAGAAAGAGAAAAATAATCCACAAATGGAGATATTAAGAGGGATACATTAAAGGAGATTAATAAAGCTCCCATTACCCTATATAGAGGAAGGACATATACTGATAGAGGGAGAAATTTCAAAGATATTATTTTTCTTTTGGTATTATTGTTGGTATTGGTTTGCTATCAATGCCAAAGAGGGCGATTGTTGATATGAGATTGTTTTGAAGTAAAAAACTTATAATAGAGCAATCTTTATTTTGTCAATGATGTCAAAACTACTACTACTAGTGAGACAATTGCTTTTTGGTTTGAAAGCTATCATTTAGTTAATTTATGAAGAGGAATTTAAAAGAGGAGATAACAAGAGCACCTGGAGAGAGGTTGAGTTATTTGGTATGTAAAAGAAGCACTAAGACCAAGTACGACATTGATACTATAGTGTATTATTTATCTACTTAAAGTCTAAAATGAAAGATTACTCAAGTTAAGATTGGAAAAAGATCAAATAAGAAAAGTGTCTGCCAAACCTTATCAAGCAGTCAGTGCAAGTCAAGTAGAAATCAATAGAAGCCAAGTGAAAATCAAGAGGTGCCGAGCAAAGATGAAAAAACTGCAAGCTGAGTGATTGTTAGTATATGTCAAGTAAAGTTTAGTTGGTGCTGAGCATCAATAAACTTTAGTGTTTGTTGAGTGAACTAGTGTTGGCTGAGTGACAGAATGGTAAAGATGTTGAGTGACAAGAAATAGTGTTAAATCAAAGATTTGATGAAACTGAGATGACTAATTTGGTTTCTTGAATTATGTAAAGTGTGTGGAAGATACTTATGATGAAATGGTGGCACAAAATTCAACGTAAACCATTTTGAGGCGAATCCAAGGAAGATTGAAGAAGAAGTTTCTAGAGGAACCAAATGGAATAGTGGGAAGATTCATTGAATCTAACCTAATCCTACCTAATCCCACCTAACCCTAAAATGGATGATTGTGGTTAAGCAACAAAAGATATAAATTATCTATTTATAGAGATAGCTTGTCAGCAGCAAAGGCTGTCATGTACAAGAACCTAAGGAAGACAAGGAGTCTAAGGTATTTCTTCATTCAATGGCCAAACAAAAGAGACTGTAGTTGGCATACAAAGCAAGAAGGTTGAAGAGTATGAATGCTTGAAGGGTGAAGAAGCAACCAAAGTTGAAGTGTTTCAAATCCAAGATGAATGGAGGACTGAAACAATGATCTATAATTGCAAGTGAGTTGTAATTTGTTATCAGATCAAGCCTTACTGTTACTTTCTAATCATTATATTAGTCTAGGGTAAAGCCTTTGGATTAATGTTGACTTAATACTCAGTTATGAATCATTTAGCTAGGTGACATTATAATGGAATGGTCTAAAGTCCTCTAACAAGGCTCACTCATAATAAGGTGATTGAAATCCTTTAACAAGGTCATATTTAACATTGTGTATTGTAACTTTAATAGGGTTGGCCTTTCACATGGCATCACTTCAGAAGAGTGAGAATTAGTAGCATGTTAATGGTGTTTTTTCCCAAATTGGGTTTCCACATAAAATCCTTGTGTCAAATTGTTTAAATGTTCTTATGGTGTTTCATGTTTACATTTGTGTAAAGTTGTTTTGACCTAGGATAGTAACCTACAAAGTTTAAGTATTGTATGATCTAATGGATGCATACATATTAAAGCTTTATGCATATTAAGGTTTTACAAATATTGTATGATCTACTAGCATGAACAAACACATAAATAAGTAAACAACACTTGACACAAGATATGGTAATGCAAAAACCCTACAAGGTAAAGCTAAAACTATGGTGGGGATAACACCCACAAAATCTTCACTACTAGAGTAACTAAGTGCCTATTAGGGATACAATTTGATCACTTCTAATGATCTACCCTATGAGGGGTCTAATCTATTAAAATATTGTAATATTGTTAAGTCTATCTTTACAAAAGGATTTTCACAATTAAGTGAACACTTTGCTAGGATATTTATAATAGGCCTATTAGGACTAGTCTATTAAGAGATTTAACTAATACATTGATTATAATGTAACAATACCTTGATCCTTTATTTTGCACTAAAATGCTAATAAAAAATCTTCTATATAAAGTATTTAATCACCTCAATGTGATTGATCTCCAATATCTCCTCACTACACTGCTCAGACACATTACTACTTCAACACTAATTCTCCTTCAAATTCACATTAGCACATTCCTCCAAATTGCAACAACGTATTTTGTCTTTAAACTCTACTTTTATAGTAATCTAAATAAACTTCTAGACCGCAATGAATGGTCCATATTCATCCTTTTTTCCGCTTAAGCTTTCCTATTTTATAATTGGTTCTACATATGCATAGGGGTTAATGATGCAAAATTATAGATGTAATTATCTCCTTGATCTTCACCTTGATTGTAGAAACATGTTTCATGCTCAAAAAAATGGTTTACATATGATTTTGTGCCATTACAAACTCATATACTCAAATTGCATAACTTGACACATATTACCTTTAACGCTCGGTCATGTTTGGTTGTTTCTACTAATCCTCGACATATACTTTGCTTGGCTTGAACTATTTTCTCTCTAAATTGTTTGACTCATATAACACTCAGCTTATATGAGGTGGTTCCCTCTAGAAAACTTGACAAACACTAAATGTACAATGACTATATGCTACTCAACACAAATTAAACTTGTGCACTTCTTCTCTTTATAGTTGGGCCTTCATTATGGCTCGATCGAGTTGACCGATCAACTTTGCCATGTGAATGATTACATGTTTTACACTAATAAATAATACTAAGATTACCTTTAGGGTCAACACAAACACCTATAATGGCATGTATCATCAACACATTATGAGGCTAATATTGTGGAAGGAACACTCACTTGACAAAAGAAGATGGAAAATATGGCCAACATGAAACCCCCCTGTTGGAAATCTTTTAGAATACCTAGGAGGGTGAATCAGTTATTCAAGGTTCAGATGTACAAATAAAAAATTTCTTAACTTAGTGAGCCCATATACCATTCATATTCATACATGCATCCAAATGAATATGTGAATACTTGAAACTTGCATGTTACTGTCTAATCAATTTGCAGAAATATAAAGCATGAAACACAACATATTCATCAACAAATTTGACACAATGATTTAACATGGAAACCCAATTTGGGAAAAACCACTAGTAACATGCCACTCCTTTTCACTCTTTTGAAGTGATGCCCTATATAAGGCCAACCCTATTAAAGGTTATAATACTCACTGTTAAATGTGACCCAGTTAAGGGATTTCAATCACCCTGTTAAAAGTGAGCCTTGTTAGAGGACTTAAGGCCATTCACTTGGAATGCCATGGATTTTCCAATGACTGTTAAGTCAAGCTTAATCCAAAGGATTTATCCTAGACTAATACAATTGTTAGAGAGTAATAGTAGAGCTTTGATTTGATAAAACTTACAACTTCACTTGCAGATTACAAATCTCTATTCAATCCTCAATTCTGCTTGGCTTTCATACTTTGCAACTCTAACAACTTGTTCACCCTTCAAGCATTCATCTCCTTAAGCCTTCTTTCTTAGTACACCATTATAGACACTTCTCTTAGGTCACTTGATGAAGCAAAAACCCTTAATTCCTTCTCCTCCTTAGGTTCTCACACATGACACCAATCTCTCTATCTCTTTTGCTTCATGACTAGACATTCCTATATAAAGAAAATTAGAATATTTTCTTGCTCATTATTCATCATCTAAATTAGGGTTTTGGATGGATTAGGTAGGATATAATGTATCTATGCCATATCTTGTCTTCTCTAGAAAATTCTCATAGAATCCATTTGAATTTGACTCCAAAATGGTTTACATAAAATTCTATGCCACCAGCTCATTAATCTTATCTTCCTCCTAGTTCACAAGTTTCTCTTTCTCTTTCTTTAAAATGCACCGGGTAAACTTTTTAACATGACCGGTAGCGCTGGCGTGACATGCCCACCGATACCACGGGGATGGGGGAGACTAGAACCTATGACCAACCCCCTGCAATAGGGAAGATTTAGCCAACCAAGCTAGGGCCCCCGCCCTAGTTCACAAGTTTCTAGAAAACAAACTTGTTGGCATATATTTGGTGAATCTTTGATCTTTGTCATAATGTAGCAGCTCGACATTATCAATCTTATGATGCTTGACACATACTACATCACTTGGCATCAACTAGATTTTATTGGTGCTTGAAATCAACTAAAATTCACTTGGCATCTACTGTCTTGCTCAGCATCCACTGGAATTTTCTTTCACTTGGCTCCAACTGACTTTTTGCTCGGCTTGTACTAACTTTTCTCGGCACCTACTATCTACTCAGTCAAGCTTGACAGATAAACTTTGTTTAACTTATTCTTCTAAACTTTCTAAGTGTAGCCAGCCATTTTTAACCTTAAGTAGATCATCAATACATCATGTCATCACTATTTTAACTAATCCTTGTACTTCATTACATAATCACAACTTGACCTTTCCTCTAGGTGCTTTTGTTATATCTTGTTGATCAAATCCCCCTCATCAATCAACTAAGTGATAGTACTTAAAACATATAAGCAATTATCTTACCAGCAAATAGTAGGTTTGGCATCAATGACAAAACAATGATTTAAACACATAACAATCTCCCTTATAAAAATCTTTCTAATCAATGATCTTTTCAATCAAATTTCAACAATCTTCGTCTTTGGCATTGATGGCGAACCAAACTGATCAACCAAGTCAATCAAATGATGAACATCTTGTTCAACCAAACTAACTAGGTTAAAACAGTAAGACAAAACCAAAAAGAAAACTTGTATTGAAATTTCTTCCTCTATCAACAACTTCCATCTTCTGATTTGGTTGCAAAATATAACTCCCTCTAATTTCCTTCTTATGTCTCTCTTTCATACTAAATTGATCAACAAAATATCCCCCTTTGATAATGATCCTTCCAACTCTCTGATCAATGTCTTGCTCTTTGTTCTAATCCTTTCTTTGATTGCTTTCTCCCTCTCTAATCTTTTGATCAGTTTCTGCTATTTCTCCCTCTTTAACAACAATGCCAAAGATATATACCAAACACTTAAAATCTTTAACATATGTAGATATAAGATTTTGCAAGTTCTTCAATTTCTCCATCTATCACCTTGCTTGTGACTGATTTGAAGTTTTCAACTCTGTGATTTCTTCTTGTGCATATCTTTTGCAAACTAATCTTGCTTTGTTTCTTGTCACTTTACCATTCTCATCTAGCTTGTTTCTTGTTTCTGAACACCCATTTGGTGCCAATCACATTCTTGTCTTCTGGTCTAAGAACTAGACTCCATGTTTTTTTCTTCTCTATCTGTTGAATTTCTTCCTCCATAGCCTTGTACCAGTCATCATCTTCTAATGCATCTTTTACTATCTTAGGTTCATTCATGCTTAACAAACATGATTCACTTCTCAATTTATTTCTTGTCATTAGCCTTGCATCTTTGTTTCCAATGATTTGATCTATAGGATGATGTCTTTTGACATATTTAGATAGTCATGGCTCAGTTATTGTAACTACATTTTGTCTCTCAGCTTTAGTGTCACTGAGTACATCATTGTCATGTTTCAATATCTTTTGCATGTGTACTAAGCTTACAATTAGAATGTGAATTTTCTTCATTTTGTAACTCAACATTTGAATGCAGCTTGGCTCCTGAATGCAACTCGACATTCACAGGTTGTGACTCGACAGTTATTGAGACTTGTTGCTAGTTTGCAACTTGATTTGTAGCATCTTCTTTAGCAGGCATTTCTTCATAGAAGTATACAAATGATTTGTATTCTTCTAATTCTTTTATAGGTTCAACCTCATGTACTTCTATAAATTCATCAAAATTCACATTTGCACTTTCCACAATTTTTTTAGTGTTAGTATTTAAACGCTTATAGGCTTTGCTTCTTGTGGACTATCCAAGAAATATACCTTCTTCACTTTTTGCATCAAACTTTCCATTCCTAACATCTTTAAGAATATAACATTTTCTTCCAAATACCTTAAAATATTTCACATTAGGTGGATATCCATACCATAATTCAAAAGGTGTTGAATGAGTACCTTTCTTGACTTGCACATGGTTCAAGGTATATACAACAGTACTTACAGCTTCTCTCTAGTATTTCAAAGCAACATTCTTCTCCATCATAAGCGTTCTAGCATAGTCCATTATAGACTTGTTTCTTCTTTTAGCAATTCTATTTTGTGGAGGGGTCCTAGGTGCAGATGTCTATCTTTTGATTACTTTGTCATTATAGAACATCTCAAACTCATTTGAAGTGAATTCTCCTCCTTTGTTTGATCTCAATCATTTCAGACTTTTAACTATTTCTTTTTCAACTCTTGCCAAGTACCACTTAAACATTTGAAAAGCATCAGATTTTTGTTTTAGAAACATGACTATTATCATCCTAGCTTACTCATCAACAAATAACATTATGTACTTATCTCCTCTATAGCTTTGAACTTTAATAGGTCCACACAAGTTAGTATGAACAATTTTTAGTATTTCCTTAGAGGTATAAGCTTTACTTTTAAAGCTTGACTTTGACATTTTTCCTAGCTGACATTGTTTGCATACTATATTATCTGATTTCTCCAACTTAGGCAAACCTCTAACTCTTTTCATGTTATTGATACTAACTAGATTATCAAAATTAATATGACATAATCTCTTGTACCAAAGCCATACATCATCAAATTTTGCAAAAAGACAAGTAGCATCCTCTATATCCAGATAGAATAGATTACTTCTAGTTTGATTACCTTTTCCAATCAACTTCCCATTTATGTTATATATCTTGGTAGTTTTATTTTCAAATTCAACTTTGCATCCCAAATTATTCAATTGTGACACACTTAACAATTTATAATTTAATCCTTGTCACATGAAAGATAATAAGCATCATCACATGAAATATTGTCTGTGAGTTTGATAGACCCTTTTCCTTTTATTAAACATGGTGCATCATTACCAAACCTTACACTATTTCCATCATAACAAGTTAAGGTAACAAACTTACTTTTGTTTCCAATCATGTGATGTGAGCATCCACTATCAATGATCCATTTATCATTCTTGTTCACACAAGTCACAAGTGTAGTTGCCTTATCCTCATTAGATTTGTCCTTCATTACAACATATACCACCTCATCATCATGTTCATCAGAGGCATGTTTATTAGAAATGTAGCATGACTTCTTTCCTTTTTCTTTATAGTCTTTGCCATCATTTTCTCTTCTATTTTTGTGCTTTTTTCCTTCTTTGTAGTTCTTTTTCTATGTACATCTTGCAACAATATGACCAACTTCATTGTAGTTGAAACAAATAATGGGTAACTTGCCTTTTCCTCTGTGAAATCCTCTTGCTAGTAGTGCTTCCAATTGTTCAATGTCTTTCTCATATGTATTACTGTCACTAGATACATATTTTATCTTTCTTCTTCTTCTTCTTCTTCTACTTCTTCTTCTTCTGCTTTACCTCCTCAGAAGCCTTCAATAGCAATTTAGCTTTGAAAGCTGATTCAAGAATTTTTGGTTTGTAATTGTCAAAATTAGATAGCTCAAACGTGGTGAGTCTACCTACCAGACCTTCAAGGGTTAGATTATTTCCTGGTATACATCTCAACTCTTGGATTGTAGAAACTCTAATAGCATAAACATGCAATAATGTCCTCAAGACTTTACTTAGCACAGTATCATCATATATTTGACTAGTAGTGCCTTTTATTGCACTAACAACTTCTTTTATCCTAGCAACATATTAAGCAATATTCTCCCCTTCTTCCATTCTCATGTCATCAAACTTACCTCTGAGACTCTCAAACTTGGCTCTTTGAACATTTTTATCTCCTCCATAGATGGTGATTAGGGCATCCCACATCTTCTTTGTAGTGTCACATCCTTTGATATCATCAAATTCAGCATAGCTTAGGGCAGATGTAATCTCCAACATCGCCTGATTGTGCTCTTTCTTTTTCTTCATATTTGTAGCAGTTAGGGTTCCTACTGGATCAACATGCTCCATTGTAATGGAAGATTGTTCATGATATCCAAGTTCTCCAAGGTGTAGCTTCATCAAACTTTTCCATGCAGGAAAGTTATCTCTATTGAGCTTGGGTACTTCTCTTTTAGACATCTTGATTTTTGTGCTTCTAGTACCTTAAAACTAGTCCTCTTAAGCAGATGGCTCTTATACCAATTGCTGGAAATATTTTAAAATAATTGAGAGGGAGGGGGGTGAATCAATTATTCAAGGTTGAGATGTACAAATAAAAATTTTCTTAACTTAGTGAACCCATATACCATTCATATTCATACATGCATCCAAATGAATATTTGAATACTTGAAACTTGCAGGTTACTATCTAATCAATTTGTAGAAATATAAAGCATGAAACAAAACACATTCATCAACACATTTGACACAATGATTTAACATGGAAACTCAATTTGAGAAAAACCACCAATAACATACTACTCATTTTCACTCTTCTGAAGTGATGCCCTGTGAAAGGCCAACCCTATTAAAGGTTACAATACACACTATTAAATGTGACCTGGTTAAAGGATTTCAACCACCTTATTAAAAGTGAACCTTGTTAGAGGACTTTAGGCCATTCACTTGTAATACCACCTTGTTAAAGAATTTTCCAATGACTGTTAAGTCAAGATTAATCCAAAAGATTTACCCTAGATTGACATAATTGTTAGAGTAACAATAGAGCTTTGATTTGATACAACTTACAACTTCACTTGCAGATTACAAATCTTTGTTTAGTCCTCAATTTTTCTTGGCTTTCATACTTTGTAGCTTTGATAGCTTGTTCACCCTTCAAGAATTCATCTCCTTAAGCCTTCTTGCTTAGTATGCCATTGTAGACACTTCTCTTGGGTCACTTGATGAAGCAAAAACCCTTAATTCCTTCTCCTCCTTAGGTTCTTGCACATGACACCAATCTCTCTAACTCTTTTGCTTCATGACCAAACATTCCTATATAAAGGAAAATATAAATTTTCTTGCTCATTATTCATCATATAAATTAGGGTTTTGGATGGATTAGGTAGGATACAATGTATCTACCCTATATCCTGTCTTCTCTAGAGACTTTTCTTAGAATCTATTTGAATTTGACTCCAAAATAGTTTACATAAAATTTTGTGCCACCAAATCATCAATCTTATCTTCCTCCTGGTTCATAAGTTTCTAGAAAATAAACTTATTGGCTTATATTTGGTGAATCTTTGATCTTTGTCATAATGTAGTAGCTCGACATTATCAATCTTCTGATGCTCAACACATACTGCATCACTCAATATCAAATGTAAAATCACTTGGCATCAATTGGATTTTACTGGTGCTCGACATCAATTTAAATTCACTCGACATCTACTGTCTTTCTTGGAATCCACTAGAATTTTCTTTCACTCAGCTTCAACTGACTTTATGCTTGGCTTGTACTAACTTTTCTTGAGACTTACTATCCACTCGACCAAGCTTGGTAGATAAACTTTTTTTAACTTATTCTTTTAAACTTTCTAAGTGTAGCCAACCATTTTGTAACCTTAATTAGATCATCAATACATCATGTCATCACTATCTTAACTAATCCTTGTACTTCATTACATAATCATAACTTAACCTTTCCTCTAGGTACTTTTGTTACATCTTGTTGATCAAACCCTCCTCATCAATCAACTAAGTGATAGTACTTGAAACATATAAGAAATTGTCTTATTAGCAAATAGTAGGTTTGATATCAATGACAAAACAATGATTTAAACACATAACAATCTCGCTTATAACAATCTTTCTAATCAATGATCTTTTCAATCAGATTTCAACACCCCCAAGCACTTTATAATGTAGTGTAAGTATAACAAAATACAAACACATGTAAGATCATGTAATGCAATAGAGTGGTACCTTATCTCAGTGTGTTTACAAAAATTCTACAAAAAAATGTCAACAAAGATAAGAAGACACATAAGGGGGGTGCAATAGAAAGTACAACCCATGATGAAGCATATGAAGCAACAAAATTGATCCTCATGTTGGAAATATAAGAGGAGTAACTAAGAGGGGAGGGATGAATTGGTTACCACTAAAATAAATCCTAGATCCCTTAGATGTCAATACAAAACATAAACTCTATTGAAACTATCGTTACTTGGTTTTAACACATAGGCACGCAGTTAACACTAACAATATGCTGTAACTCAGCAAGCACTATAATATCAACTATTACTTAGAAAATATTGAATATGTAGATCTTAAGTTATTAACTATGATTAAATTTAATTAACTTAGTTGCATACACATTAAAGAAATAGCATGAACACAAGTGACACCAAGATTTAACGTGGAAACCCAACTTGGGAAAAACCACCAATTACAACTAGTTACTAATTTTCACTCTTCTAAAGTGAGCCATGTTAGGAGCCAACCCTATTAACAGTTAAAAAAAACACTATTAGGCATGAACCTATTAGAGCATTTAATCACCTTGTTAGAAGTGGCCTTGTTAGAGGTCTTTAGACACTTCAATCTAGAAATGCCACCTTATTAGAGGATTTGAAAAATAGCTGTTAAGCCAACTCTGTTAAGATATTTGATACACTGCTACAATGGTTAGAGAGTAACAATGATATGACTTGATTGCTGATGCAACTATATTACTAATTTTAGATCTCAATTCTGGCACAAATACTTGATCCTTCCTAATCAAATTAATCTTTGCCACCCAACAAGGATATTTTTCTTATCCTTCTAAATCACTTCCTCTAAGCATCTTCTTATCTTCCACACATTCTCACACATTCAATCCTCAAATTGACCTTATACTTATATCATTTACATTTTCAAGTCAGCTTGAATACAACTTAGAATAATTAATATTCATCTCCTTAGTTGGCTAGAACCAACAAATAAATCTATTAAACTTAATATGCCAAAACAAGAAAATCTTTTATTAGTCGACCCTGCTCGGTAAACACTAACACTAGAATGATTTTCCCATGTTGACCAAGTGAACTCAATCAGTATTGTATCTTCAAGAACTTCCTTTGGTAACTGAGTGAGCTCGATTAGCACTGGTTCCATCCAACTTTTCTTTTCTTAGCCGAGTGAGCTCGATTAACACTCACTTCTATAAAGTTCTCTTCAAAACCCTAGTGAACTTAGTAGACACTACCTTCTGAACTTGGCAAATATTGGAATGACTTGTAGACACAAGAAACTCTCTTCATTGTCCAAGTGAGCTCAACATACATTGAATAATAAAGATATGACATTTTGTGTAACATCAAAGACAATATACAATTGATCAATTGTTTTCAACAATCTCCCTCTTTGGCATTGATGGCAACACAACATGTCATAATAAAAGGAAATTTTAGAGCAAAATAAAGTAAGGAAACTATCCTTAGTTTCATTCTAATTCTCATCCATGAGAACTCCCTCTATTAGTGTGAACTACCTCTAACTTCAATTTCTCCCTTTGTCAGCAGAATCTTCTATCTTCAACATCTTCTAATAACAAAATTTCGCTCTTTGATATTAGACCAATATCTTTCTCTTTGACATCTTCAAACAAAATTTCTATGATATGACACAAACTCTCCCTCTTTGACATCTCATGCCAAATAAAATATTCATTGAATATCAATGTACCTAATGTACTAATTCATATGCAATATCTCCTTTCATTACTGCATCAACTTGACTAATCTTCATCATGCTCTGGTTGATGTATCACTAAGCTTCATTTAGTGAGCTTTAGATAAAGGAATAACCCCCAACCTACCTCTTAGATATAAGAATGCATCCTAAGGTAATGACTTGGTGAATATGTCTGCAATTTGTTCTTTAATATTCACATATTCCAATCTCACCTCTTTGTCTTATATTGATTCTCTTAGAAAATGATATTTTATTGCAATGTGCTTGGTCTTGGTATGCATCATAGGATTCTTTGATATATTAATTGCACTTGTTTTATCACAGAAGATAACCACTTGATCCTTAATTTCTACCTTTATACGTGCCAATAGTTGCTTGAACCAAATAGCATTGGAACAATTAACTACTACTACAACATACTCTGCCTCTATTGTAGGTTGAGAAATACAATTTTGCTTCTTACTTGTCCAAGACACTAGTCTTTTCCCAAGAAAGAATGCTCCATGACTAGTTCTCTTCATGCCATCAACACTTCCTGCTCAATTTGAATTAGTGAAGGCTTTCAAATCCAAATTTCCTCCTTTCTTGTACCATAATCCATAATCTTCAACACCCTTCATATATTTCATGATCCTCTTTATTGCCATCATATGGTTTTCTTTATGATTATTTGAAAATCTTGTCACCATACCAACTGCAAGAGCAATATTAGGCCTAGTATGTACAACATACTAAAATTTCCCAATCATTGATCTATATGTGCTCTAATTTACCTTGGAAATCTTATGTTTAGTAGACATGGGTGTGCCAACTAGTCTTGAATCCTCCATTCCAAACTTCTTCAGTATCTCCTTGATATACTTAGATTAAGTAATGTAGATATCATATTTCTTCTATTGAATCTACAAGCCAACAAAGAATTTGATTTTTCCAAATATTGACATCTCAAATTTCTTACTCATTTTGTCTGAAAAAGCTTTACACAAATCATCATTTCCAGTAAACAATGTATCATCCACAAAGATTTCTGCCACCAAAATCTTCTTGTCTGGTCCTTCTTTGATATAAAGGCTATTGTTATCATTTGTCATTTGAAAACCAATCTTCATCAAGTAATTATGAAGTCTTTCATACCAAGCTTTGGGAGCTTGCTTGAGACCATTCAATGCTTTGTGCAATTTACAAACCATATCCTTTTTGCTAAGATCTACAAAACCTTTAGGTTGTTCTATGTAAAATTCTTCTTCTAGAATTGCATTCAAGAATGCATATTTCACATCCATCATATACACTTTAAATCCTTTATATGCAACATAAGAAAGTAAGGTCCTAATACCTTCTAATCTTGCAATAGGAGATATTTTTTCAGCATAGTCAATACCTTCCTCTTGAGAATAACCTTTGCATACTAACCTCTTTTTTTTTCTTGAAACTTCTCCATCTTCATTCAACTTATTTATGAAAACCCACTTTGTGCCAATTATATTCTTATCCTTGGTTCTAGGAACAAGAGTCTAGGTCTTATTCCCTTCTATCTATTCTATCTCTACATTCATTGCTTTAGTCCAATTTTCATTATCTAAACAATCTTTAACTATTCTAGGTTTAAATTTAGTAAGCAAACATGTACATTTTAATTTGTTCCTTATCATTTTACCTCTAATTTGTCTCCAATGATCTGCTTAGGTGTATGGTGCCTTCTGTATCTTGCTAATATAGGTCCTTTGGATTTATAACTTATTCCACTTGCCTCACCATGATCTTATACATCATGCTTGGGTCCCACTGTCTATGACTTGGTGTTGGTAATATGGTTAGATAGATGTCTTTATGGTTGTCATTTATGGTAACATACATTCAACATTTCATTTATGCATTTGGAGATAGAAAATTGTTTACATATTAGACAGTTTGTAAAAACATAGAGTATAGATCTTAGCAGTACAGATGATGCACAGAGAGTTAGCTTATGCGTACTTGAGGAAAGGTTTGTGACATTATCATGATGACGTGTACTAGTGTACAAATAATATAGTGCATGTTATACTAAGATTAACAGTACAAGCATTTAATAGTGTAGAAAAAAGCATGGCAGTATTCAAAGTTGTACGGATTTAGGAATTATTTTGGTTACAAAATAATTACTAAGTTATGTTGAGTCGACTATGTGGATATTATTCCATAAGTTATTTTATATTATGTCAATCATGTGAAGACATGAAGGCAGATAGTGCAGAGCTTTATGTTTGTGCAAGGTATAAGTAAAGATCTTATCTTGCACAGATAATGTGAAAGTTTTATGATTAGATGTAACATACAAACTATTGTGAGAACTATCTACGAGATGCAAAAAATGATGTAAGATCAGAGTAAGTGTGAGTTACAACAGCAAAGCAAGTGTTGTATGTATACCTATCTTGTGAAGGAATTGAATTATATAATTGCATGTTAGGGTAGTGGACTCTGCTTGAATACATTATAACAATTCTACCAAATCCTAATAGGGCTATAGCAACTCCTCATAGGGCTAAGGCTTCTAACAAGGCCTAGTCCTCTAACAAGGACTTGAGACACTATATGTACTTCATAGACTCCTAATAGGGTCAATATCCTTAACAAGATCCTATTGTTTAGTGAATCATCTAGTGGGTATCATCCCCACCAGGGTTTTCCCTTGGCTAGGGTTTCCCTAGTTAACAAATAATGGTGTTATGAGTTCTTTATGTGCATGCTTATATTTACTATTCAACATTGTTGGTTTACTTTCATATGCAAGTTGTAAAATAATTAACAGTATTCAGTTGTGGGAAAAAGTTTGTAATATATTGATTCACCCCCCCTCTTAGTATTATCTATTTCTAACAATTGGTATCAGAGCCTAGCTACTTTTAAGAGGCTTAATAGATTAAGTAAGATCCTAGTGAATATGGAATAGTTGAAGAAGAATCTTGAACAAATTGACCTTCTTGCTGAAGAGAGAGATAACTTGAAAGATAGAGACAAAGATGCAAAAGTTTACATTGGCAATCTAAAAGATGAAATTGATGATCTTAAATCTGGCAAGGAATCTTTTGTGCAAATGAATGATAATGATGATACAAAAAAATCTCAAGAAAGAGAATGAGATCTTGAAATATGAGTTGAAAATTGTTGAGCTAAAGTTGAGTCTTAAGACTAGTGGCAATAAGAGTGAGCCTGATCTAAAATCTGAGAATGCAGAACTTAGATCCTAGTTAAGTCAAGTGACATCTGAATTATATTATATTAAAATAGAGAATGTAGAGTTGGAAAAATATAACATCATTGTGAAAGGAGAGCTGACACAAGCTAAACAACAGTTACAGAAACTTTATGCAAGTTCTGAGAAAATTGATGAACAAATATTTCATCAAAGACCTTCTTATCACAAGATAGGCCTTAGATATCTTCTTAGAGAGAAGTCAACAAAGAAAGATGAGATTATGATAGAACCAGATTCTATAATAGAAATCTCTAAAGAAAAGTTCAAATGGTCTGATGAAGTTGAGAAAGTTAAATTAATAGATAAATTTGATGAACCTAGAACAATAGAGCAAGTTGAAGAACCTAAGCAAGATGATTTATTTAAAGAGGTAAGACATGAATTCAGAGGTAGATGCTATATATGTAATAAAGTTGGATATATGAAGAAAGATTTCATAGGTAAGTCTTTTAAACCTATTATTAATTTCTATTATTATAATTTTCATGGTTATGGATATAAGGCAATCGAATGTAAGAAACCTAAGTTTGTTGACGATAATAAGAATAGTAGAATGTTTAGGAATACTAACCTTGCAAGTAATGGAAGAACTATATCATAAAGCATATCTAATGATGGAGGGAAACCTAATGGTGAGAAAAAGTAGTTTGTTTGTTACAAATATAACAATCGTGGACACATTGCAAGAAATTACAGAGTACCTCAAATTCAGAATGGAAACAATTAAAGGAGAAATGCACATGTATGTCAGTTATGCAATAACATTGGACACACAAAGAGATTCTATAGAATGGACATAAGGAAATTTAATAGGAACCCTAATCACTAAAGGAACAACAATAGGAATGATAGAAGGAATGAAAATGGAAGTAACAATAGGCAAAAAGAAGCAGTCAAAGATGTTAGATTGTGGCGATTGATTAGGGAAGTACTGTGCATACTCCATAATTCCTCGGACAATTTTTTTTTTAGGGCTATTTTAACAATATTTTATGGCTGACATGTTGTAACTAATTCTAACTCTAAAGTGGCAAAAATACTTGTATAAAAGGGCTTAGGGTTAGGGATTGTTTCATTGTGGGTGATGCAAAAATTGCTTCTTGTGGTGCTTTTGAGCTGTAAGGGATTATAGATTGTAATCAGTTTGTAATCACTATATCATAATAATATTGGACTCGATGTTTGGTGGACATAGCCTAAGGATTGAGTGAACCACATTAAATCTTGGTTTCTTGTGTTCTCTTTTGTATGATCTATTATTATTTTTTATTGTTTATATTTGCATGTAATTGTTATTTTTGTTTGTGGTTTTATCCTAAAAAAAGAACATGTTGACGAATTCAAAGAAGCATTTGTGAAAGCTTGTAATCCAAAGAGTTCACATACAATACTAGAAGAGTAATTCTTTGATGCACATGATGGAAAGTTGAAGTCACAGATTGTTTGTGGCTCAACCTATTTGAATTAAAATATTGTAGAAGCAACATAGCATCAGTGGTCATAACTAGTGTTAGAGAGTGAGTTAGAGATTGTTTAGTTAACAAAAGGTAGAAGACATAGAGAGAAAGCTATGGTTTAGTGCGCAAGTCTTGATATGATTACAGTAAGTGGGAATTGTAAGAACAAGGTCACTGGTAGACAGAGACAATATTATGAGTTTGTGGTTTATATGCATTTAATGTAAAATCCACTTGGAAATGATTTAAGGATCACTAACAAGATTTGATGTACCATTTGTTCATGCGAAGTGTCTTGAGCAAATTGAAGAGTGACTTGACATCAATTGAAGTGCACAATAAAGTCTATGAAGCCGAAAGTTGTAGAAGCCCTAAAATCACAAAGTTGAGGCATTTTACTGAGTATTGATCTAATTTATTGCAGTAGTTATAGTTATTGAGCAATGACTAGTCAAAAAGTGCATGATGTTAGTGAAAAAACAAGGTATGAGTTCAAGGAACACTCATTTGTTTCTTTACTAGATGATCTTGTAGGCACATTTTCTCAAGTTCTAGAAAATGTCTTACATGTAGAGGATATAAGGAGTTATATACATTGAAAAATTGAGAGCATAGGAGATGAGGAGATTCACAAATATTTAGGAAAGCTGTGCAACAATGACTTATCCTTGAAGTTTGAGTATGCACACATTAAAGATTTGAATTTGGTGAAGTATATTTTCTACATAGAATTCAATAATCATGAGTGAACTTGAATTATTTTGAGAAGAATACATGATGATATGTTTTGGTTGGGTGATGCACAGATTGTCATTGACAATGACCTAATTCACAAGGTCACAAGATTAAGCAATGAGGGTTGTAATCTCATCAATGAAAGAAATGTCAAGAAAATGGTGGAAACTAACATAAAAACCAAGTTTGATGGAAGGAATATGAAGGTTGATCTTATTCAGGATATAGGAGTCAAATTGTTGACTAAGATCTTAGGGTACAAGTTGAACCATGGATTAAGGGTTAACTCCGTACCAGTAGGATTTCTCCATGTAACATATGTGATGGCTATTGAAAGGAGGAAAGTGAATTTGTGTGACATTATCATATTGCAACTATTGGATAATATTGTAAAGATAAAGAAAAAAAGGAGCGTAGTGTTTAGATTTGAGTCCCTATTGACTCATTTGTTCTTCTTTGTTACAAGAAAGTTTCTTGGAGTAATTAATTGGGACAATAATGAGTGTGCAATGAAGATGATAACTCAATGCTATAAATCCAAACTTGAGATTGTTAGAGACATTGATATTGACAGAGTGATGAAGAACTTTCAATTTGAGATGAAATTGAGGTATAAGATACCTTCCTCTATGGTGGAAAAATATAAGGATGAATTATGCTTCATGGTGGAGATTGATAATACCTACATGGAAGTAGTGATACCTAGAGTAAACTTCATTGAGCCTATGGGCTATGAGATGAGTGTAGAATTGGTAGAAGGATATGCACAAACTATACTTGAATCTAAGTAGGACATAGAATGCTCTAGATGGGAAATATATGATGAAAGGTTAAGGATAGTAGAATTTTAGCTCCACAAAAAGGAGAGCAAGAAGAAAGTAGAGAAAGAGATAGATTCCATCCTCAAGGAATTTGGCATATCAAGGCAAGAATTCAAGGAGCTAAAGGGAATTGTGTTGCAAATAAAGGCCAATGGGTTGTCTGTATTATTAGCAGCAACACCTATTATAGTGACAAGACCCTTAGAAGAAGTAATGGTGGCACAACCATGTGCACAAGCTCCTATTGCACCATATACATCAGTTGCATAAATGCAACCAATTAGAGTAGACTATGGAAAATCAAGGAGTCAACCAGAGGTGGAAGCACTTTCTACATAGAGGAAGTTAGGAAGAATGGTAAAGGTTAAACAAAAACTTGAAAATAAAAGAGTCAAAGATACCACACGCAGACCACAAAAGAGAAGAAAAACCATGCAAGTGGGCATGTCTGAAAGCTTAGAAGATGATACTGAAGATAGACCTGTTGAACAAGATATATAGGAAGGTAAGACAACTTCATGCAAGAAGGCATGGAAACCAAAGATAGAGAATCTAAAAATGTAGATTATAAATGATGACAATTTTGTATAGTTAAGAATAAATTTTATAGCATGTATAACAATATGAATAGGAAGCAGTTAGAGAATTCCATAATAAGAAACATGATTTTGAGGAATAAGAGATTTGATAGCATTCATAATAAAATTCTTAAAGATCTATACAATAGGTTGATTAATAGGAAGAGAGGAGTAGTAGAAGAAGATTTGAACATGAAGATAACATCCATAAATATATTATGTGATGTTGGATCAAAATAAGAATTTGGCAAAATTTTGAAGAGTATTAAGCCCCAACCGAGGAACAAAAGAAGAGCAATTCTTCTAATGGGAGGCAATTATGAAGAGGTTAGGTGAGAAACATAAGAGGCAATAGTAAAATACATGTCCTCAATGCCTAAGGAGAGTGCACAAGCTAAAGATGATAGTCTAGTGTATATGGAAGTCCATACACCTTCCAAGGAGGAGGAAGAAGCAGAGGAAACACAACAAGCACTATCACCACCTCATGTTGTTATGCGACTGAATCCATGCAAGTGGATAGTACACACATAACTGTGGACACTAAGGAGAACCCATTTGTTGGGTATGGAATAAATATTGTTGTTAATATCAACAATACCACTAACTACTCTAGTTCTAATGATGAGGAAGAAGAGAAAAAGAAGAAGGAAGAAAAGAAAAGAAAAGATGAAGAGGAAAAGAAAAGGAGAGAAGAAGAGGTAAGGAAGAGAAAAGAAGAAGAGGAAAAAAGTAGAAGAAGAAAGGGAGAAGAAAGAAGAAGATGCAAAGAAAGAGGCTGAGGTAAAGAAGAAATCAGAGGAATAGAAGGTAAAGGCAACTATTCCTTCAATAGTTTCAATAGCTAGAACATCAACAACAACATCTATTCCATCTGATGATGAAGATAAGAAAGAATTAATGAGCACCTTGAGAAAGTTATTTGAGAAGAATAAAACTATTAAGTCTTTGGAGAAGACTCTTGCTAAAGTCTTGGAATGCATGTAGAAGACAATTTCCAAAATTATAGCAATTCTAAACTTGAAGGCCAAAGCAAAAGATTTGGTGAAAACCTTTGAGGGGGAATTCACAACTTTGGCTATAGTAGAAGTAACGCAAGCACATAAAAATCATGAAGCAACCCTATTTAACACAGTGTGCACTAATGTGCACAATGATTTGAAGGAACTTGATGGAAACATCAAGGAATTGAGATAATATATTGCTAAAGGTAAGAAGTTGTATGGAAATTGTGTAATGTCTTACACTTACCTATTAGATTTTGATGTAAATATCAATGACCATATGAGTGAGCTTTAGACGCTCACTACAAGATTGCAACAACCTAAGATTAGAAATGAAGATTTTGAGAATGACATTGAGAAGATCTAAAATGCTATCAAATACATTGAATGTGACAAGGAGAAGGTAATAAGAAGATTCTTTGTTCTCAAAGAATATTTGGCACCTAAAATTGTAATTTTTAGAGGCAATTGGAGGAATATCTTTCATCGAAGATTTCTTATGACAAATTTTCCTATAATGACCTGAGCGTAGTTGAAGTGGCATCTTATGCACTTTCTGAACTCATTAGTATATCATATATAGTCAAAGGTAACTAGAAGAAAGGCTTTGAAAGACCAAAGATTGATTTTTATATATTGCATAACCAGAATGACGAGCTAATCAATAAGAAGCAAAAAGTTTTTGTGATATAGTTTTGACACCTTTGTCATTGATGTCAAAGGGGAAGTATTATGTAAAGGAAAATTTGTATATGTAAATGTATATGTAAGGGGGAGCTTATGTATGCACCAATATAAAGGAGTGATAAGGAATATAATGATCCACCAAAATAAAATTATTGTTTTTGAAGGCAATTTTTGTGTAGCTACTTTTACTTGTTTTTGTTATGTATGACATCATTTTAGGACTTAGCCAATTTTCCAAAATGTTGTCATCAATGCCAAAGGGGGAGATTATTGGCAATATGGTCAAATAGATGTCTTTATGATTGTCATTTATGGCCATAAGGAGTCTATTTTGAGTCTTTCTTTAGTTGTACTCTATTCAAGGTATGAACTGCTATAGTAATTACTTCCTTCCAATATTTCATTGCAACATTATTTTCTATCATCAAGGTTCTTGCACAATTCATGATTGATTTGTTCCTTCTTTTATCTATACCACTCTACTAAGGTGTACTAGGGGCTGATACTTGTCTTTTGATTCCTCTTTTAGTGTAGAATTCATTAGAAATGAATTCACCTCCTCTATCTAATCTCAAACATTTTAGCTTCTTTCCTATTTCCTTCTCAACTCTAGCCAGATACCACTTGAATTTTTAAAAAGCTTTAGACTTATCTCATAGATATATTAATCTCATCATCCTAAAATAATCATCAACAAATAAAATAAATTACTTATCTCCATTGTATCTCTCAATGCCAATAGGTCCACAAAGGTACATATGAACCAACTCGAAGAATTCTTTAGAATGATAGTTCTTACTCTTGAAAATTGTCTTGCCCGTCTTACCAATTTGACAATTTTGTATAGACCCATATTAGGTTTCCTTAGATTAGGAATCCCTCTTACTCTTTTCTTTTTTCTTATCTTGATCAGGTTATCAAAGTTCACATGACATAACCTTTTATGGCATAACCAACTTTCTTCTACTTGAGCAATGAAACATGAACTTTCACTAAGATCTAGGCAGAATAAATTACCTTTTGTTTGGCTACCAGACCCAACTAAATTTCCTTTTCCATCTAGCAACTTGATCTTTCCTTTCACAAATTCTACCTTGAATCCAATGTTATTCAATTGTGCCACACTTAGTAATTTATGTTTCAATCCTTCAACCCAATAAGCATTATTACATCTGAGTTCATTAGTTAGAGAAATACAACCTTTTCCTTTTATGCAACATGGTTCATTTTTTCCAAATCTTACACTCATAGTGTTCCATATATTCAAACTTTATTTTATTACCAGTCATATGATGAGAAAAACAATAATCCATGTATCATTTTGTTAACATGAGAAATAAATGCCATTTTATCTTCTTCATCATCATATTCATCTTTTACAGCAATATAAACCATTTCATCATTACCACTACTATTTGAATCTTTAGCCATGAAATAAGACTTCTTACCTTTGTCCTTGTAGTCCTTGAAATTCTTCTTGCCTTTATAATTTCAATTCTTCTTTTCATCTTTGTCTTCTCTATTTGACACTTTGTAGCAATGTGATCAACTTCACAAGAAAAACATATTAAAGGAATTTTACCTTTATACTTTCCTTTGCCTTTGGGATATCTTGTTGCAAGCAGTGCTTCAATGGCTACAAGATCACTATTAGAACTATCTTTCTCTTCACTTTCAAATTTTTTGCCTTTAGACTTTGCAACCTTCTTCTTGAGTAACAACTTGGCTTCAAATGCAGACTCAAGATTGCTAGAACTAGGAACATAATTATCATCATTATCTAGCTCAAATGCTGTCAACTTTCCCACTGATCACATCTCATCTTTTGAATATCTAACATTTGATTGCATAGATAGGAATAAGGGTTATGAGTACCTTGCTTACCATTGTTACATCATTAATTTTCCCTCCAAAGGCTTTGATTGCATTGACACTAGGTTTGATTCTGTCAACATATTTTGCAATATTTTCATCTTTCCTTATCTTCATCCAATCAAATTGACCTCTCAAGATTTCTTCCTTTGCTCTTCTAACATTATCATCACCTCTATAGATATCCTTTAGCTTTTTCCACATCTCATGAGAAATAACACACCCTTTGAGCTCATCAAATTCAACATAGTTAAGAGTTGATGCAATGTCAATCATCATAATGTTATGATTCTTGTTTTCAACAATCTCCTCCATGGACATTATTCCAATAGGAGCTTTATACTGAGCATTCAAATATTTTAGACCTGAATCACTAATGGTTTCTAGATGTAGCTTCATAAGTTCTGTCCATGGCTCAAAGTTATATTTGTTCAACTTGGGAATCTCTCTTCTACAAGACATCCTAATCTTTAGCTTAGGTCCTTGAAACCTTCTCTACAAGCACCAAAAAGCTCTGATACCAATTTTTGGAAATATAAGAGGAGTAACTAAGAGGTGAAGGGTGAGTCAGTTACCACTAAAATAAATCCTAAATCCCTTAGATGTCAATACAAAATGTAAACTCTACTGAAACTACTATTACTCGATTAACACACAGGTACTTGGTTAACAATGAAAATATGTTGTAACTCGGTGAGCACTATAATATCAACTATTACCCAACAAATACTGAATATGTAGATCTTAAGATATTAACTATGATTAACCCTAATTAAATTAGTTACACACACATAAAATAAATAGCATGAACACAAGTGACACCAAGATTTAACGTGAAAACCCCATTTGAGAAAAACCACCAATTGCAACTAATTACTGATTTCCACTCTTTTGAAGTGAGCCCTATTAAGAGCCAACCTTGTTAAAGGTTACAAAACACACTTCTAGGTGTGACCTTGTTAGAGGATTTAATCACCCTATTAGGAGTGGCCTTGTTAGAGGTCTTTAAACACTTCAATCTAGAAATACCACCTTATTAGAGGATTTGGAAAATAACAATTAAGCCATCTCTGTTAAGAGATTTGATACATTGCTACAATGGTTAGAGAGTAACAATGATATGACTTGATTGCTAATGCAACTGTATTGCTGATTTCAGATCTCAATTTTGGTTCAAATACTTGATCCTTCCTGATCAAATTAATCTTTGCTGCCTAAGAAGGATATTCTTCTTATCCTTCCAATTCACTTCCTCTAAGCATCATCTTATCTTCCACACATTCTCACACATTCAATCCTCATCTTGATCTTATACTTATATCATATACATTATCAAGTTGACTTGAAAAAAACTTAGAATATTTAATATTCATCTCCTTAGTTGGCTAGAACCAAAAAACAAATCTATTAAACTCAAAATGCCAAAACAAGAAAATTCTATGTTAGTCAACCCTGTTCAGTAGACACTAACACTAGAATGATTTTCCTATGTTAACCAAGTGAACTCGATTAACACTACATCTTCACAAACTTCCTTTGGTATCTATGTGAGCTTGGTTAACACTGGTTCCATCCAACTTTCCTTTGTTAGCCAAGTGAGCTTGGTTAACACTCAACTTCTGTAAACTTCTCTTCAATGCTCGAGTGAACTCGATAGACATTATCTTCTGAACTTGGAAAACACTAGAATGCTCGATAGACATAAGAAACTATCTTCATTGCCCGAGTGAGCTCAAAATACATTAACTGGTAAAGATATGGCATTTTGTGTAACATTAAAGACAATATACAATTGATCAATTATTTTCAACACCCCAGACTTGAAATAACCAAGATATATATGAGGATGCAAAAATGCAAAAAAAAAAAAAAAAGAATGTACCTAGAGTAAATTCTGGAAAAAAAACCAACATCACTAGAAAGAGTACAAAAGACCTTTCCAATGATATAAAGTATTCCCAAATCAGAGATTAGATGCTCAAGATATGTGTTCCGGATTGGAAAATAGAACTCCTAGCTTTGAATACATTAATAGAAAACCAAATTACACCAAAAAATAAAATAACCTAAAATATCACAATAAGCTTGAAGGGAGGTTTCTAATGATATAAGATTTGTCAAAAAATACTTTTGTATGCCCAAGATACGACCAAAAAACCATCAATAGGTCTCTAAGACAAAACAAATCAAATAGTGTTGGGTGAATGGCCATCAATTTTTGGCTCAAAGATGCTGATATCATTTGTTAGTGATTTTTGGGAGCTGTGGGGTTGATCTTTCATCAACCTCAACATAGTATCAGAGTGAGATAAGTAAAAGCTATGGAGATTGGAATTCATAGATCCACAGAGGATGAGACATTTTTGATGTGCAAAAAATAATTTCAAAGTGTATTGAATGAATGAATTGTTACAAAGAGAGACCAAGTCTTATAAAAGGAGATCAAAACCCTAAAACATTAAAACTAGGTTGTATGATAATAATTAATAATAAAATTAATTATTATATTCCCAAAGTTTAGCTTAAGTAATTGAGATATAATAAATGACTTAATAATTAAATCAACATGATTTAATTAATAAGGAAATAATCTATTACTCCAAAACATAATAATAAATAAACAAAAACTAATCTAGGCTTCGGCCCATTGTCTATCAATTTTTTTTTAATAGTTGACAAATAGTAATGAGAAAAGTTTAACATTTAATCTTTTACATTTAAATGTTAAAACATAAAATATTTTTCATAGTAATTAAACAAAAGATGCACTGTACCTAAATTCTCTCAATTAGAAATATTTATAATATATTACGTAGTTAAACGACATTGTAACAAAAATCTATAACAAAGTGCTTATAAGTCACAAGTTCTATTGATGGGTAGCTAGAGGTTTGATTCTTGCCCACTCATTGTTGAAAATCACAAGAATGATGGTAAAAAATGGTTAGAGATCAAATGACATACATAGGCGCATAATATTGATATTGGTGTAGATGTTGTTTATGTCACACCATTAGCAATTACTATTAAGCATTGCTGATAAAAGATTGATACACATGCTTGAGCAAATATATTAACATGATAAACTACTAGTGTGTTTACAATGTGAGTCCATAGGTGCTTGATAATAAAGTATCATTGTCAATTTTGAATACATTTCCAAGTATTTTCACAATGACTGTCCTTGTGAATGATAGGATCTAGCTAATAGTGCGAGGGGAAAAGTTGGCTTCTATTTGTTACCCCACTGCATTCTCATCTTCATTGAAATTCATATGACTGGATTGTATTGATGATCTCATAAAGCCAAATAAAAAATTGTTGTTGAAGTCTCTAGAAGAAAGATCTTGAATGAATATGTCATCATTACCATTATAGCCTTCTTTTAATCTATACCTTACCCTTACGTGCCACAATCATATAACCACTCCTTACACATGTCGAATGATGAGTGATATTGCCACCACTCTTGTTTTAGCCAACATGTGACCATTATGATCCCTTTATTCCTTTCCAAATCTAAGTCCTTTGGGTAGATTGTACTAAAGTCTTTGAAAATTCCAAATTTTTTTGTAGTGGTTGTGCCACTCTAATCTTGGAGAGCTTATCGGCTAATGAATTGGTCTCTCCCAAAACATGGAAATTCTAAATTCATCCAAAAGGGAATGAATTTTTCTAATGTATATGTTTTGATACCACATGTCAATTTCCCCATTAAGAATCTTGTTGAATACAATATGTGAATCCCTTTCTAGATAGAGGCGTCGAGCCCTTAGTTTGAAACCAATTAGGACTATTTCATCTACCACCACCAAATATTCTGCTTGATTATTAGTTCCATATGTCACATGCTTTACCTTGATTGTAAGAATACTTCCTTTTGCATTTCTAGTTATGATTCTTATGTTGAAAATAATTGGTTAATTGCATATTATCTTTGATGTTACACAAAATGTTATATCATTAATAGTTAGTGCATGTTGAGCTCACTTGGGCATGAAGACAATTTCCTATGTTTGCCAAGCATTCTAGAGTTTTCCTAGTTCAGAAGACAATGTCTATCGAGTACACTTAAGAAAAAAAGAGAAGATCATAGAAGTTGAGTGTTAACTAAGCTCACTTAGTTAATGAAGAAAAAGTTGGATGGAACTAGTGTTAATTGAGCTCACTCAGTTACCAAAGGAACTTTGTGGAAATGTAGTGTTAACTAAGTTCACTTGGTTAACATAGGAAAGTTGTTTCTAAGTTAACATCTACTGAGTAGGGTCAACTAACAAAGGATTTTCTTGTTTTGGAATATTGAGTTCAATAGTTTTGTTTATTGGTTCTAACTGACTAAGGAGATGAATATTAAGTATTCTAAGTTTTATTCAAGCTGACTTGACAATGTGTATGATATAAATATACGATCAAGTTGAAGATTTAATATGTGCAAGTAATAGAAGATTTTAAGATGCTTAGAGGAAGTGTATTAGAAGGATAAGCAGATACCTTTGTTGAGCTACAAAGATACATTCAATTAGAAAGGATCAAGTATACAAGCCAAAATTGAGATTTGTAATCAGCAATTCAGTTGCATTAGAAATAAGGTCATCTCATTGTTATTCTCTAACCATTGTAGTAGTGATCTAAATCTCTTAATAAAATTTGTTTAACAACTATTTGTAAATCCTCTAACAAGGTGGCATTTCTAGATTGAAGTGTCTAAAGACCTCTAACAAGGCCACTCCTAATAGGGTGATTAAATCCACTAACAGGGTCACACCTAATAGTGTGTTTTTTAACCTTTAATAGGGTTGGCTCCTAATAGGGCTCACTTTAGAAGAGTGAAAATCAGTAACTAGTTGCAATTGGTGATTTTTCCCAAATTGGGTTTCGACTTTAAATCTTGGTGTCACTTGTGTTCATGCTATTTAGTTTATGTGTATGTAACTAAGTTAAATAGGGTTAATCACTGATAATATCTTAAGATTTTCATTTGTTGAGTTACTATTGCTATTTTAGTATTTGTTGAGTTACAACATTTACTAGTGTCAATTGAGTGCCTGTGTATTTACCAAGCATCTGTATTTTTAGTGAAGATTATGTTATGTACTAACATCTAAGGGATCTAAGATTTATTTTAGTGGTAATTGACTCACCCTTCCACTCTCAATTACTCCTCTTATATTTCCAACAATTAGTATAAGAGCTTCTTGGTGCTTGCAGAGAAAGGTTTCAAGGACCTAAGCTAAAGATCAATATGTCTTATAGGAGACAGATTCCCAAGCTAAACAATGATAACTTCTAGGAATAGCAAGAACTTATGAAGTTGCACTTCACAACCATCAATGATTCAGGTTTGAAATACTTGGAAAATGCTTACAAGGCTGCTATTAAAACATTGACTGTAGAAGAGATTGCTGAAAAGAAAAATCATAACATCATGATGATTGAGATTGCATTAGCTCTCAACTATGCTGAGCTTGATGAGGTCAAAGGATGTGCTACTGCTCATGACATGTGGACCAAACTAAAGGATATCTATGGAGGTGATGATAATGTAAAAAGAGCCAAGGTAGAAATCTTGAGAGGTCAGTTCAATCAGATGAAAATGAGAGAGGATGAAAATATTGCAAAATATGTTGAGAGAATCAAAGCTAGTGTTAGTGCTATCAAAGCCTCTGGAGGAACAATTAAAGATGTAATAGTGGTAAGCAAGGTACTTAGAATATTTCTTCCTATTTGTGCAATTAGAGTGTCTTCTATTCAAGATATGAGATGTGATCCAAATAACAAGATAACTTTGGATTCTCTAGTTGCAAGATTGCCTGCATTTGAACTAGATAACTATGATAATTATACTCCTAGTTCTAGTAATATTGAGTCTAAATTTGAAGCCAAGGTATCACTCAAGAAGAAAGCTCAAAGGTCTAAAAGAAACCAATGTAAAAGTGAAGAGGAAGATAGTTCTGAGAGTGATCTTGAAGCCATTGAAGCATTTCTTGCAAGAAGGTATCCCAAAGGTAAAGGAAAGTATAAAGGTAAAATTCCTCTAATATGTTTCTCTTGTGAAAGAAGTTGGACACTTGCTACAAGATGCTCTAACAAAGAAGTAAAAGATGAAAAGAAGCACAACAAGTACAAAGGAAAGAAGAATTTCAAGAACTTCAAGTACTACAAGGACACATGTAAGAAATCTTGTTTTATGGTTAAGGATTTAGATAGTAGTGAAGATGATGAAATGGCATATATTGCTATAAAAGATGAATCTGATGATGAAGGAGATAAAATAACACTTATCTCTCATGCTAGCAAAAATGATACATGGATTATCGATAGTGGCTCCTCACATCATATGACTAGTGACAAAACAAAGCTTGAACATATGGAACATTATGATGGTGGAAGTGTGAGATTTGGAAACAATGAACCATGTTGCATAAAGGGAAAATATTGTATCTCACTAACCAATGAACTTAGATGTGACAATGCCTATTGGGTTGAAGGACTAAAGCATAATCTACTGAGTGTAGCATAGTAGAATAATATTGGATTCAAGGTAGAATTCATGAATGGGAAGGTCAAGTTGCTGGATGGAAAAGAAAATCTTGTTGGGTCTGGAAAATAAACAAAAGGTAACCTATTCTACCTAGATCTTAGTGAAAGTTCATGTTTAATTGATCAAGTAGAAGAAAGCTAGTTATGACATAAAAGGTTATGTCACGTGAACTTTGATAATATTATCAAGATAATCAAGAAGAAAAGAGTAAGAGGTATTCCTAGTTTGAGGAAACTGATATGGGCCTATGCAACAATTATAAATTGGTAAGATGGGAAAGACAAGTTTCAAAAGCAAGGACTATCATTATGAAGAAGTCTTGGAGCTAGTTCATATAGACTTATGTGAACCTATTGGAATATAGAGCTACAATTGAGATAACTATTTTATTCTTTTTGTTGATGATTATTCTAGAATGATGACTGTAATGTATTTGAAAGAAAAGTCTGAAGCATTTCAAAAATTAAAGTGGTATCTAGCAAGAGTAGAGAAAGAAACTGGAAAGAAGTTGAAGTATCTGAGATTAGATAGAGGTGGTGAATTCATTTCCAATGAGTTCAATAAATTCTACATTGAATGAGGAATTAAGAGACAAGTATCAGCTCCTGGTACACTACAACAAAATGGTATAGCTGAAAGAAGGAGCCGATCCATCATGGATTGTGTAAGAACTTTAATGATAGAAAGGAAGTGTTACAATCAAATACTGAAAGGAAGCAATCAATGCTGCAGTGTATACCTTAAGTAAAGTACAATTAAACAAAGACTCAAATCAAACTCCTTATCAACTATGGTATGGCTACAAACCTAATATAAGTTACTTGAAAGTATTTGGTAGCAAATGTTGTATCTTGAAGGAATCTAGGAAAGGTAAATTTGATGTCAAAGGTGATGAAGGCATATTCCTAGAACACTCCTACATAAGTAAAGCATATAAATGTTTGAATTCAATTCATAAGATCATAGAAAGTGCACATGTAAGAATTGACGAGTTTGTAGAAAAGAGTGAAAAAGAGAGCAATAAAGAACCAAAGGATTACAAAAAGTTTGTCTACTATGAACTTGATACATTGCCAAATAAAATTGGAAGTTAGCAGACTTCACCTCTGGAGTCTCCAAAATATACAAAAGTTACAAAGTTGCAACTAGTGCAACTTGAGTCACAACCTGAAGGACCCAAGTTGTAGTCAAAGGCTATCAAGCTATTGCCAGAGAAAATTGAGTCTAATGGACCCAAGTCATAGAGAGTGGGAACTAATCTTGATACTTAAGATTATGGAAAAGTTAGTGGAACAAATTCTAAATACAAAGTACCTATGTTAGCAAGATATGTGAGAAGGAACCATGCACCAAATTAGATCATTGAAGACAAGTCAGATGGAACAATGCCAAGAAACAAATTGAAAGGTACATGTTTGCTTGTTGAATTTGAACCTAACTTAGTAAAAGATGCTTTGGATAATGAAGTTGGATTGAAGCTATGAATGAAAAAATAGAACAGATAGAGATAAATAAGGCTTGGACTATTTTAACTAGACTTAAGGATAAAAATGTAATTGACACCAAGTAGGTTTTCAAAAATAAGTTGAATGAAGATGGAGAAGTTTCCAAAAAAAAAGCAAGGTTAGTATGCAAAGGTTATTCTCAAGAAGAAGGTATTGATTATGGTGAATTTTTTTCTCTTGTTGCTAGATTAGAAGGTGTTATAACTTTACTCTCTTATGTTGTACATAAAAGATTTATAGTTTATCAAATGGATGTAAAATTTGCATTCTTGAATGGAATTCTTGAAGAGGAAGTCTATATAGAACAAACTAAAGGTTTTGTGGATCCTAGTAAAAGGGACATGGTCTATAAATTAAACAAAGTGTTGTATGGTCTCATGCAAGCTTCCAGAACTTGGTATGAAAGACTTCATAACTACTTGATAAAGATTGGTTTTCAAAGAAAAAATGATAACAACAACTTGTATATCAAAGAAGGACCAAACAAAAAGATTGTGTTAGCTGAAATCTTTGTAGATGAAACTTTATTTACAGGAAATGATGATTTAAGTAAGGTATTTTTAGAAGAGATGAGTAAAGAATTTGAGATGTCCATGTTTGGAGAGATAAAACTCTTCGTTGGATTGTAGATCCAATAGAAGAAAGATGATAACTATATTACTCAATCCAAATATATCAAAGAGATACTAAAGAAGTTTGGAATGGAAGATTCAAAACTAGTTGGGGCTACTAGACATAAGATTTCCAAAAATGATGATTCCAAAGAGGTAGATCAAACCAAATATAGATCAATGATTAGAAAATTGTAACATGTAGTGCACACAAGGCCTAATATTGCATTAGTAGTTGGTATGTAGGCAAGATTCTCAAAAAATGCCAAAGAAAATCACATGATGGCAATCAAGAGAATCATGACGTATCTAAAAGGTACTGAAGACTATGGATTATGGTAAAAAAAGGAGGCAATTTAGATTTAAAAGCATTCATAGATGCTGATTGGGCAGGAATTGTTGATGACAGAAAGAACACTAGTGGTGGAGCATTCTTTCTTGGTAAAAGATAAGTGTCTTAGACAAGCAAGAAGTAGAATTATATTTCTTAGTTTACAGCAGAGGCAAAATATCTGGCAGTAGTAGTTAATTATTCCAATGTTGTTTGGTTCAAAAAATTGTTGGCAAGTATGAAAATATAAATCAAGGATCCAATGGTTATATTCTATGATAACACTAGTGCAATTATTATATCAAAGAATCCTATGATGCATACCAAAACTAAGCACATTGCTATAAAATATCATTTTTCTGAGAGAATTGGTACAAGATAAAGAGGTACGATTGGAATGTGTGAATACTAAAGAACAAATTGTAGACATATTTTCTAAGCCATTACCTAAGGATGAATTTTTTTTATCTAAGAGGTAAGTTAGGGGTCATTCCCCTATCTAGAGCTCACTAAAAAGAAGTTTATTGATGCATCAACCAAAGCATGTTGAAGATTAGCCAATTGATGTAGTATTGAAAAGGGAATATTGCATATGAATTAGTACATGAGGTACACTGATATTCTCTAAATATTGTCTTTGGCATGAGATGTCAAAGAGGGAGAATTTGCTATCATATCACATAAATTTTGTTTGAAGTTGTTGAAAAGGAAGAATTTGCAGACAGAGGGAGAAACTGAAGGTAGAGGGAGTTGACACTAATAGAAGGAGTTCTCATGGATGAGAATCAGAATAAAACTAAGTATATGTTCCTTACTTTATTCTTTCTCTAAAATTTCATTATATTATGACATGTTGTGTTTCCATCAATGCTAAAGATGGAGATTGTTGAAAATAATTGGTTAATTATGTATTGTCTTTGATGTTATACAAAATGTCATATCATTACCAGTCAGCGTATGCTAAGCTCACTCAGGTGATGAATATAGTTTCTTGCGTTTGTCGAGCACTCCAAAATTTGTGTATTCAGATGACAATGTCTACTAAGTACTCTCATGTGACAAAGAGAAGATCACAAAAGTTGAGTGTTAACCAAGCTCACTCAGTTAATGAAGGAAAAGTTGGATGGAACCAGTGTTAACCAAGATCACTTAGTTAAGTAAGGAAAAGTTGGATGGAACCAGTGTTAACCAAGTTCACTTAGTTACCAAAGGAACTTTGTGGAAATGCAACGTTAACCAAGTTCACTCGGTTACCAAAGGAACTTTGTGAAAATGCAATGTTAACCAAGTTCACTTGGTTTACATAGGAAAATCATATCTAAGTTAGTGTCCATCGAGCAGGGTCAACTAATGAAGGATTTTCTTATTTTGGCATATTGAGTTCAATAGTTTTGTTTATTGGTTCTAGCCGACTAAGGAAATGAATATTAAGTATTCTAAGTTGTATTCAAGATAATTTGACAATATGTATGATGTAAATATAAGGTCAAGCTGAGGATTGAATGTGTGCAAGTAATAGAATATTTGAAGATGCTTAGAGGAAGCGAATTAGAAGGATAAGTAGAATACCATTGTTGAGCTAAAAAGATACATTCGATCATAAATGATCAAGTATACAAGCTAGAATTGAGATCTCCAATTAACAATTTAGTTGCATCAAAAATTAGGTCATCTCATTGTTACTCTCTAACCATTGTAGCAGTGATTTAGATCTCTTAATAGAGTTGGCTTAATAGCTATTTGTAAATCCTCTAACAAGGTGGCATTTCTAGATTGAAGTGTCTAAAGACCTCTAACAAGGCCACTCCTAATAGGGTGATTAAATATTCTAATAGGGTCACACCTAATAGTGTGTTTTGTAACCTTTAACAGGGTTGGCTCCTAATAGGGCTCACTTTAGAAGAGTGAAAATTAGTAACCAGTTGCAATTGGTGGTCTTTCCCAATTGGGTTTCCACATTAAATCTTGGTGTCACCTGTGTTCATGCTATTTCTTTTATGTGTATGCAACTAAGTTAAATAAGTGTAATCACTGATAATATCTTAAGATTTAGATTTGCTGAGTTACTATTGCTATTTCAGTGTTTGCTGAGTTACAACATTTACTAGTGTAAATTGAGTGCATGCGTATTTACCGAGCATTAGTATTTTCAGTGAAGGTTATGTTATGTACTAACATCTAAGGATCTAAGATTTATTTTAGTGGTAACTGATTCACCCCTCCCCTCTCATTTATTGCTCTTATATTTCCAACATCTTATTTTCGATGGGCCTAGGTTCCCCTTTGATGCACCATTGAAATTAATCTTGATCCATCCTGGATCTAGGGGAACCCAACTAACTTTTGTAGACTCTTTCAAAGATTGAAGATGATTATCCCTCTTGGGCCCATTAATGGGACATTTAATTTAATTTTTGAATAGATTAAAAAATACTATTTATTTATATTCAATTTATCATCTATGAATAAAAAGTCATTAAAAAAAATCTCCACCAAAAAATCTATTATGAGAGAGTAATAGGAGAAATAGTAAAAATAATATTAAAAAGAATAGTACTGATAAAAAATATATTAAAAAATAGAAACTCCTCCCAAAAATATCCTATTGGCTAAATAAATTATAATAACTAAAAAATCATTAAACATTATCAGATTTCCACAATCCATTAGTAAATGTGAGTATATTTCTAGACTCAATTGTGTTTATTTTTAGCATCAACATTTCAGATCACATTCAATGATCTCTTCTTGATGATGGGTCACTGAGTGTGATCTAAAACTTCGATGGTAAAAATACACAAAATCGAATCCAAAAATATAATCACATTTAAAAATAAATATTAAAATAAAAAGCTAGACTAATTCAAAAATAGATTTTAAATTTAAAAACTAAACCTGAATCAATTTTAAAAATCAAAAGTTAAATAAATAGGAAAAAAATGAGATAAGAATGAAGATAATAGCTAATTAATTTTAAAAGTGGAGATAAGAGCTAATTAAGTCTAATAAATAGGAAAAAAAAGGGTTAAAGTGGAGTGAGATAAAAATTGACGAAAAAATAATTAACAAGATGGGCTAGCAACTTTTTGGCCAAAAAAGTAATTTTACTAGAGCAAAGCTCCCACACAAAGTCTATCAACTAACTAGCAGTTGCATGCTTTTGTGCTTGCAATGATAAGCCAATACTTGCTTGATAATAAAACCATCACTGGTACTAAGAACAATTACAAAGGTATAACCAATAGTTGTATGTGGTCAAAGATCTCCAGAAGTTGTGTATTCCAATAAGTCATGATTTACATCTAATTAGGTCACATGATTTGAAGAAAGTCTTATCTTGATAAACTAAAATTCTAGAACATCTCTACAAGTAGCATATTCCACCAAATTAGTGTTTACACCTTATCACGACACACTAACTATAAAATTGCTTAGCCTTGTAGACCCTTATAAGTTGTGAAAGTTGTATTGCCACACAAATTCTAGTGACACTTTGCCCTCTCCTTCTGTTGCATGGAAGTAAAAAAAATACCCCAATAAATGGCTATTCCTCCTTTCACCTACAAGTTCTATTTTATTTATCTATAAGCTTCCCCGATTCCTTGGAATCAACTGGATCATAGACATGTAAACATTTTCTCCTAATGTGAGTTGTTAGTCCAAATAATCGTGCAACAAGACTCTTTTTATTTGTTAACTCCCCTTGTTGGGTAGCCTTTGGCCGATGGTTTATTTTAGAGCTTTGTTATGTACCTTGTGCTGATTTTTTTTATTTGACATCATTAGGCCTATACAAATTTCTTTTGGGTTATTTAATTATAGAAAATTGTAATCTTTTGAAGCCAAAAATGTCAAAGGAAATAAAAGTTTGAATATGTGTTAAATACAACAAGGCAGGGTTTTATGAAATAGAGTTTCTTAAAAAATAAAATTCAAGTTAATTGAGATTTTTACAAATATTTTAAAGATATGAAAGAAATGTAAAGCAGGTTTATCATCTTTTGAAGATTGTCATTGTGGGTATTATATCTTTTCCTTTGAACTTTTTAGGAACTTGGTATTGCAAAGCTCTTGAAGTATGCTCCAAGATCGATAGAATTATATCTTCTTTAGTAGAGAAAAGAAGAACCATTTTGAGTTTAGGAATGGAAACTAATGATGATGATTATCTCTTGTCCAACTTGATTACATTGAAAGGGGGAGGTTGTTTACAAAGAAGGAGATCATTGACAAATTTATTTTAATACTTCATGTTTATTCATTGCTTCAACCACATCTCATGTTTGAATTTTGTGGAACTAATGAATCTATCCAAATAGGTTAATCTAAAAAAAGTAACTATTGATTGTCACAAAAAGAATTATTTGTCAATAATTTATATTAATTTTTTAATTAAAAAATTCTAAATTAACAATATATAATAAAATTAGAAAGTGGAAAATACTATTTTAACTAATTTTTTGAGGATGTGCATCTATCTAAGAATTATAGTTTCAACTTAAAATTTATTAAATTGTTTTGTGAAAATGTTAATATTAAATGACCCGTAAGATTTGTATTATGCACTGACAAACTCAAATAAATTTTAAGAGGTAAGGCTTTGATTTTTGGGAGATCAAAACAAAAATTCAATTATAGAAAAGCATTCATTCTACCTTTTACCCATGTTATTTGTCAATTCAAATATCAATTCCAATAAAGTTGGCAAAGTAATCGTTGTCTTTTAAAAATAACTTATTGAGATATTGGATAGGGATAATGGATTGTAAAATAGGGATAAATAGATAAATATCAAATACATGAATGGAGAATAATGAAAGCATACCTTTGGATGAGCATAATTTTTAACAAGCTGCAACCTCTGTTAAAAATAATGAGAAATGAGAATACCAATGAATAAATTATGTAACTTTAACATTGATGAAGGAAAAATTCTAGCCAAAATATGTCTCTAGATATATTTAGGCAATATCTTCTTGTCTTATGATCACTTTAATACTAACCTTATTTTCTTATATGTTATCTTGCTAATGTTCTTGAGAGTGTTAACTTTACCTTGAGAATGGTGGGAGACATGTGATTTTCAAGTTTCATTACAGGGACAAGGAGCCCATTCAATTCACTTTCCCCTACTCACATCTAGCAACATTTACATTTATATCTAATAGAAGCATGTATTTTATTAATTTTCTATTATGTCCTGACTTAAAATTTTACTATAAGCTCATTGTTTCCACATCCAAGTTCCAACAAGTGCAAAATCCAATCATAATACAAGCAATACAATATATATACCTATGGGAGTTCAAGTTGTATGAATTAAAATCTCATTGCGATATAAAATTTCAATTAGGGATTCATATAATAATTACTACGGAGAGAACATTTTTTAATACTATTTTAGAGGCACCAAAAACCTAATTTGTGTTAAGACCTTGTCTACCTAGCTCTAACCTCTCTATAATTGTCTATATACTAGTTTGTATGCTCACCTCCTTCGTATGCTACATTGTTCTCAATCTTCTACCCAAACATATGCTTCTCTAGAGTCACCCTTTCAATGCAGTGTTGTGTTAGAATAAACTTCAATCAATAAAATATGGACGAATAGTAATTAAGGTCCTTATTTAGTCGCTCATCAAGCTTCCCAATGTTGTGAGTCAAATCTTGCTTGACAAAAATCATCAATTTGGGAGGAATACCTCTCATTATTTGTAGGAATTGTTGAAACTTATGCCCTACTATTGGAAATATAAGAGTAGTAACTGAGAGGGAAGAGTGAATCAGTTACTAAAAAAACAATTCCAAATCCCTTAGATGTCAATATAAACTTCTTACTAAGCCAAATCCTTTCTTTGCTCAGTTAGAACTAGATATACACTGTAACTCAGTTAACAAAGAAATTCAAGATACTAATGTGTATTATCCTTTAGTAACTTGGTTACAAAAACATAAACCAATAAGAAAATAATATGAATGCATGAGACACCAAGATTTAATGTGGAAACCCAATTTGGGAAAACCACCAATGCAACTATTTACAACTTTTCACTCTTCTAAAGTGAGCCCTGTTAGGAGTCAACCTTGTTAAAGGTAACAAAACAAATGGTTAAGTGTGACCCTATTAGAGGATTTGAATCACTGCATTATGAGTGGCCTTGTTAGAGGTCTTCAAACACTTCAACCTAGAAATGCTACCTTGTTAGGGGATTTACAAAATGACTATAAAGTCAACTCTGTTAAAAGATTTCTTCACTACTACAATTGTTAGAGAGTAACAATGATTGACCTAATTGATGAAGCAATTGAATTTGCAAATTTAGATCATTGCATTGATTTATCCTCCAGATCCTCCTTGATTAGAATATTCTTTGCACCACCTTGGATGTTCTATCTTTAATCAAACATCCTTCCTAATTCACATCTTTTCATGTTCTTCCTATTCCACACTTCAACCCATAACTTGACCTTTTGTATGTATGAAACTTAATGCCAAGTTGGCTTGAATACCCTTTCAAACAATCATTTAATATCCAATAGGTTGGCTTGCATTAACCATTAAATTGACAAAATTATACTAGTATAAGTTGGCTAACACTAAAAATGAATCACTCGGTTAATAGTGAATTCCTTTGGTAACCGACCTAACTTGGTTTACACTAACACCCTTTAGTAACCAACCTGACTTAGTTTATGCTGACACTCTTTGGTAACCAACCTAATTTAGTTTACATTGATCAACTGAACTTGGTTCCTTCTGAATTCTACTCAATTGATATTGGAGTCTTCTTTAGTGCCCAATTAAGCTTAGTTAATACTAGTTGTACTTGGTTAGCGTGTGATAATAGAGGCATGAACCTTATAGGCTATTTTGACACTCAACCTATCGGCTCCATTTTCATGCAAATTCCTCTACATCCTTAACAAAAAGTTTGATCCCACAGAGAGTGGAATTGGAATATGTTTTCAGACTACTTTTACCAGTTACGTGAGGAGATTCTGGCAGTTTGTCACCGTAGCAAAAAAGCCTATTGGCTAATTATTTCTTAAAATATAATCTTATGTAAATACATTAAATTATTAACAGTTTTCATTTTTTTTGCTAAATCACAGGCTTGTTCCTTTGTTTATAAATTATTAATAATTTTCAATTTAAATAAAATAATATTTAAAAAAAAATCTTGTAAATAGATTAAGAAATATTGTTTTTTATACTCAATTTATCATATATGAATAGTAAGCTTGCATAATTTATAAGCTAGTAAAAAAATTAAGCTTACCTTATTTATCATATTGTAAATTTAATTTATTTATCATGTTTGTGATCTTACCTATTTCACCAACTTACTGAAAATAGTAACTGACCTAACTTGCTTTACACTCACACCCTTTGGTAACCAACCTAACTCAGTTTATGTTGACACCCTATGGTAACCAACCTAATTTAGTTTACACTGACCAACTAAACTTGGTTCCTTTTGAATTCTACTCGGCTGATATTGGAGTCTTCTTTAGTGCCCAATTGAGCTCAGTTGATACTACTTGCACTCGGTTAGTGTGTGATAACATAGGCACGAATCTTATAGTCTATTTTGACACTCAACATGTTGGATCCATTTTCATGCAAATTCCTCTACATCCTTAACAAAAAGTTTGATCGCATAGAGAGTGGAATTGGAACATGTTTTCAGGCTACTTTTACTAGTTATGTGAGGAGATTCTAGCAGTTTGTTACCCTGGCAAAAATACCTATTGGCTAATTATTTCTTAAAATATAATCTTATGTAAATACATTAAATTATTAATATTTTTCCTTTTTTTTTGCTAAATCATAGGCTTGATCCTTTTTTTATAAATTCTTAATAATTTTTAATTTAAATAAAATAATATTAAAAAAAAATTTGGTAAATAGATTAAGAAATATTATTTTTTATACTTAATTTATCATATATGAATAGTAAGCTTGCATAATTTATAAGCTAGTAAAAAAAGTAAGCTTACCTTATTTATCATATTATAAATTTAATTTATTTATCATGTTTGTGATCTTACCTTATTCACCAACTTACTAAAAATAGTAAGCTTTGAGAAATAACAACTTTACACTAAAATATAAATATTACAAAAAATGCCTCTATTGTCAATTAATGCAAACTAAAATGTGAATTTCAAAACAATTTCATTCTTTGTAAAAACAAAATATGCCAAATAGAACCACTTCCATCTGTGAGTAGGTTTGATATTTAATGATCCATTCCTAAACCTCTAGAATACATAAACATGCCTAAAAGCAAGAGCCCACCTTTGTCTATGCTTTACAAGTCAATCACAAAATCCACAAATGTAAGATGAATTAGGGATAAGAATACTTATGCAACCCTATCTATCAATGGCCAAAAAACTTACTATGCCAAGAAAAAATGTACAAAGAACAAACAAATTGATGGCTTTGTAATTCTATCTACATTTCGAAAACAACATCTATATGGACAAGGGAAACTGGGATACACACATCATAGGAAAAGGGTATGGGAACAAATCCAAAAGCCTAATGCTATGCAAATTGGGGATAAAGATATAAATGGAGAATGGACAATAATAGAAAGAAGGAAAGCTCGAAGAAGAAAACTAATAAACAATTCAATGATAAAAACCTCTCACCATTTCCAACTAAAGTAGGCATCAGAGGTCAATAGGATCCCATTAGGCAAAAATGTTAGAGAAAATTTGGCTTGCAATGCTCAAGACACCACAAAACTAGGGTATCACAACAATAGTTCTAAACCCCATCTCAATAAATTTGTTGGCAAAAAAGATCCCCAAACTTTAAGCTCATCAAAAAATCAAAAAAGTAATAGTCAAGATATGCACTGGATGAAATCTAGAGTAAACTACAATATAGAAAGGAAGATTATTAATAATAGTAAGGCTATAAAGAAAGTGACACAACACTATGGAAAATATGAAGAAAAAACTAAATTGAATACTAGTGGAAATTATAACCCAATGATAAGCACTACAGATAATTCATAGATATATTCCAATTTGAATGCCATCGATAACTTTCTAATCATCAACAATGACTATAGTGATGATTGCAAATTATTGGGTGTCTTTGCTTATTGGAATGGTCCCAAGTCAAAGGAACCAAATTTGACAAAATGGTTGAAGGAATTTTTTGGAAACTGGGTAAGTATCAATCCCCTTTTTGATAGTTTGGTTTACTTACAATGTAGAAGTAAGGTAATTAGGGATGAATTTAATTATGGACCTCTCTATTTTTACAAAGGATATCGTGTGAGCTTCATTAAAAGGAAATCTAATTTTGATGAGGATATTAAAAAATAATTGTGTCTACCAACATTGATAACAATTAGATGTTTACCAGTAGAATTACTTCATATTCAAATCTTGAAACAAATAGGTCATTCAATAGGAGAGATTTTAGGTATCAAACCTAATTATAGAGACTCCAACGAAGTCAATATTTTATTTAACATAAAATCAATTTCATAAGTTTTTAAATCTATTAAAAATATCACTAATAACTTAATATATAATTTTCAATATACGTAGTTTAATGGACCCATTCATAAAATAACCCTTTTTGATTCAGACCCAAAAAATGACTACAATGTAGATTCCATTAGATACACTCACAAAAATTCAAATCTTAAGAGTGATGTCCAATAACTTCTAGTAAAATTATTGATAGGGTTGAAGATTATATCCATAACAATTTGGAACATCATATTAGAAACATAATAGAAACTCTAAATCATAATGAAAATAGTAAGGAAAAACTTCATTTAGTGAGTCAAAATTGTATTACAAATGGGATATTGAAGAAGGAAAGATTGTGGAGAAAGAATTAGAATAGAATAATGACACACATTATTCACATGATAAGATGATGAAAAAGTACAAGAGAAGGATCAATCAATACACAATGATTATATAAAGGAACCAACAAAAGATCCAAACTATGATCTTGAGAAAATCTAGGGCAATAACAACTTTGATGAGAATATCAACAAGTTGGAGAAATGTGAAATTCATAGGCAACACAATTTGTACATTGAAGAGATTAGAGAAAATATAAGCACATAAAACCATCTAATTAAGGACATCACCTTAATCCATAGTGGCATATGTGATCAACTAACTATATGGGAGAATGCCCATAAAACCCACCAGAAACTAAATAACCAACCTATCACAACAAATATAAGTATGGAACACATGGACATGTACATAGTCACTAGCAACAATAAATCATCAAAAATAAAAAGTTATAGATGGAAATATAGAGGATGCTGAGCTAAATGGTATAACCAAGCCAAAAGATAAGGCCATTAACAAAAGAAATGAGAAGAGAGATGTAGAAAACATATAATAAAAAACATATACGACTATATTGGAACCAATGAAGATTAGGGAATTGGTGATCATGCCTCAATAACAATATGAATTAACACAAAATAATTTTCAAGAGGAAGGCAAGATGCTAGAACCAAATAAGGATGTGAGTTACAATACAAACTCCAACAATATCAAAAAATATATATTAATGGTAGAATTGGCATCAAAATACAATACAATAACAAAGAAGCAAAGTAGTTCACTTTGAAAAAAAAGTTTGAAAGTGCAATAATTATAAATAAGAGGTTAGTAGCAAAAAGACCTCCCAAAAAGGGTTAGAAGTTATACATGAAATTCTAGCAAACTCCAATTAGAGGCAAAAGCCCAAATCAGGATTATAACTCATTGTATGAAGAAGATTTAATTTATAATGATATAAATTTATAAGTAGAAGGAAAAACTATTCAAAACAATTATTCAAATTGTATGTTGTCATTGATGTTACCAATCAAATATTAGTATTAACCAAGAAAATGTCAGTATTAACCAAGCACAATAGTATTAGCCAAGCTCAATCAGGCAATGGAGGAACATTAGTGTTAACCAAGTAATCAAACAATGAAGAAATCATAGTGTTAATTGAGTAGTCGAGAAATGAAGAAATCACAATATCAACCTAGTATCAACAAATTACACTTGTTAATTGAAATGTACCTTTTCTGATTTTGTATGATATTTCCAACCTTTAATCAGATCTTTAAGATCAAACAACTGATATCACAAAGATCCACCAAATTTCTTAAGAAACCCCAAATCGGGTATGTCGAAAATAGTGCCAAAAAGCTTCACAGCTTCACCTATTATTAATAAATCTGAAAGTAGACATTTTACAGAAATTTGAGCAGCATAATAGCCTATAAAATGTCATTTCTAGATCTATATATCCTTTACAAAACAGCTCACAAATGTAGGACGAAAACTATGCTCATCGAGCTCCCGAAATTAACACAAAAATGCCCGGAAACACCACAAAAACACTAATAAACTATCTCAGAAGTTTAATCATGTCCCAATACATATATTCAGCTCTATTTTAACAGCTTAAAGTCTGAAATACAGGAGCAACCAAAACTGATATGAAATGCTCAACTGAAAACACCAAACTCATGCAAAAAACCACACCCAAAAATCCACAAATCTACACTGTTCAGCACAAAGGCAAACTCTGTATGAGCATGCACATGGAATGGCTTCAAACTCCCATCCTTAGCCTTCCTGGAAACCTACAAACTCCCGTTCTTGGGTCTCCCTAGAAACCTGCAAACTCCCATTCTTGGGTCTCCCTCTCCACAGGTTTGGCAGCCTCTGAAGAATAACAAAGAATGAGCGAAAATCAAGTTCTGGAATGAGCCCAAAATGCCTCCAAACCCCTTAAAAGAGGGCATAATTGTAACTCACATCCAAGAGAGGTTAATGAAACTTATTTTAATAATAATTTTCATTTATTAGTCCAACGGTTTCCAAAGATTAACCCCCTTTTTCCGAAACTTCACTTTCTTGGGCCTGCCTGCCTTAGCAAAGATTTTCTTTTTTAATTATTTGAAAAGGGGACATGACAAGTCCTCCCCTCCCAATCATTTCTTGTCCTCAAGCAATGGCTGAACAATAAACCAATCAATCCACCTGGATCCCAAATGTAGTCATGAACTATACTACTACCAATTAACACAGGCTCCTGCAATATCCTCTGCAATATGACCAAGAGGAATCCATAATCAAATTGACAATTATAGCTCAACCAAACTCTGAAATCACCACTACCACAATAAAAAACCCATGAGGCATAGACTCTTAGAACATCAGAACCCAAGTAAAGTGGACAAATCAAACTACCAACACAGTAAATACCATCAACGCATCCCACTGGCCTATATGGAATGTACAATCCAACTCTACAACAATGGTGAACCCTCTCGAATGAAACTGTACCAAGTATGGAGAATCCACACACTGTACAACTCCTGCAGTCAACACAACTCTGCAAATCATCGGCCACTATCTCATAACCATAACTCCCATACACTGCTGATGGTGAAGAGACATTACAAGATAAAGAGTAAGAAATGGAATCCAAACCAAATTTGTCTGCCATCAACTCCTCAGCACAAGGATCAAATGCTAACTGATGTACATACCTTGCAATATAATGTTGATAAAAAAAACCAACCTCAGTCAACAGCTCACCATGAAGAAGTGATACAACCCACTGTGACTGATCACCAGCTAAGTCAAGAGATGTCATAGCCAAAGGAGTAGAATCAATAACAACACCTGCTAAAGCACCACTCCAAAACTCCTGCTCTAAGTCATGTATTATCAACCTCACAGTGTAATGCCGATAGAATGCACCAATCTCAGTCAGTGGCTCAGACTACAATCCAGATGTAACTAACTGCAATCGATCATTAACCAAGTTGGAACTGACTACTACCTCTGAAGACATTGCGAAGGGAGTAGTATTACTAGTAGGAACCATGCCAACTATCAGCTCACCAACGTCACACATGGTCTTTGATACAACATCTCTAGTCTTCGTTCCATTAGTACTAGAGGTCACCACCATGTTAGGCACACCACAAAAATTTGCTACAGCACCCAACTCAATTGAACTTGACTCTAGTGGGAATGAACCTGATATGCCAATGTTAGTATCAAGGATGGATGCATCCCCATCTCCACTGTCTCTAACAATCTCGGCCATGGACATCCTCGGATCACCAAACACCACAGCTTGTGATTGTATAGAATTAGGTAAAGACTGTAGTCGCTCTAACTCCATGGTCACCTTAGCCAAATGAAATTGTGACTCCTTGAGAGCCAACTGTTTATTATCAAGAATCTCAGAAGTCACCTCAAGCTGCTCAGTAAGCTCACTCACCTCATCTTCCTTGGCCAACAATGCATCATATGCTGTACGGCCCCACTCCATAAGATAATCTCTGTCGGCTACCAACTGCATATAATTTTGTCTCAAAATCCGAATAGCCTCCCATAAAGAGTGGATATCTGTCAAGGAAAGATAACTTCCTCCCTGCTCATCACTAGTAGGAGAACCCCATCCATAAACTGCTAACAACTGACGAGCAACATCGAAATGTTGGCAAGTGATAGCAATGTCTTGGTCACTAACTCTCAACTGATTAAACACATGATGGCACTGGCTTGACTGTCTCCTACAAACCTCCTCTGATGCACTGTCTAAAGGAGTGTCCTCAAAGTTACTAGTCTCTAGAGTATTACCATCCATATCCTGTGAATCAAATCTAAAGCTCATATCAACATACGGAGTATCAAAAACATTAGCATTGCTATCCAACTCCTCTGTACCCAAGGAAACTAAGTCTTCAAAACTGCCCACTGCATCCTCCTGGATGTCATCAATGCTAATATGATCCTGGGACTCATCTATACACACTGCCAAATATGAAATATCATCAACACATTCCAGCAAGTATGGTTGACTGGATATATGAACAAAGCCCAACATTGGTGTATAAAAACTAATACCAACATCAAACAAGATACTAGCACAAGAAAAGACAACACCGTGTAATCTGCTAATCAAATCCATGATAGCACCCAAACAAACACTGCTACCAAAAAGTGTTAAAGATCTCCAGTCAACTGAATCCCAAATGCCAATATAACAATCTCGAGTCCATATTCGTAAACTAGAATCAACTGGTAACTCAAGAAAACTCCTCACCTGAGTAATATGACCAATACCAACTAACTCCACATACCTGTCATGATGAGATAATGAAGTCACAATACTATCTTGGTTCACCTTCAGCTGGCTGGACAAATCATGTGAAGTACTACCAGCCTCAACCTCATGTGATGAAGCATCTAACTGTGCCTGGTACTCTTTCTCAGCAAAGTCATGAATGCTCAATGTCTGCTCATCTCTACCAGGTATCTCACCATCCTACACAACAACATCCTCATAATCATCATCTGAACCCACTACACTGTAGTCACTGCCTGTTGTAACTATACCATCTTGAATACCTGTGGCATCACCCTTTGACGACCTGTAAACAATTGTCTCAATTTGAGTATCAAGTTGACTGTTACTATCAATCTGTGTAATATCCTTTCCCACCACCTCCTGTGGCAGAGTAGAATCTGAGACCTCTACCTGGCTATCAGCTAGTTTCTCAAACTCCTCATGCAAGTTCTTGGGAATTGTGTCATCTGTCCTGTGAGAAAATCTGCCAAATAGAAATCCAGTCAACTTATCCACCTTAGCTGGGTCAGATAACATGTCATTTATACGGTGGTGCTCAACCAACTGTTTAGACATGTCATGGCTTATTTTCATAAGTTTATCTCAAATGTCTAAATAACCATCCTTTCTACTATTTTGACTCTGGCTATCAATTGTCCAAGATCGTTCCCTCTGAGACTCTGTACTATACCTGTCCATTCTGCAACTTCTACAAACCCTCAGGCTGGCAAGATCATGGCTCTGATACCACTGAAATGTCCCTTTTCTGATTTTGTATGATATTTCCAACCTTTAATCAGATCTTTAAGATCAAACAACTGATATCACAAAGATCCACCAAATTTCTTAAGAAACCCCAAATCGGGTATGTCGAAAATAGTGCCAAAAAGCTTCACAGCTTCACCTGTTATTAATAAATCTGAAAGTAGACATTTTTACAAAAATTTGAGCAGCATAACAGCCTATAAAATGTCATTTCCAGATCTATATAGCCTTTACAAAACAGCTCACAAATGTAGGACGAAAACTATGCTCATCGGGCTCCCGAAATTAACACAAAAATGCCCAGAAACACCACAAAAACACTAATAAACTATCTCAGAAGTTTAATCACGTCCCAATACATATATTCAGCTCTATTTTAACAGCTTAAAGTCTGAAATACAGCAGCAACCAAAACTGATATGAAATGCTCAACTGAAAACACCAAACTCATGCAAAAAACCACACCGAAAAACCCACAAATCTACACTGTTCAGCACAAAGGCAAACTCTGTATGAGCATGCACATGGAATGGCTTCAAACTCCCATCCTTAGCCTTCCTGGAAACCTACAAACTCCCATTCTTGGGTCTCCCTGGAAACCTGCAAACTCCCGTTCTTGGGTCTCCCTCTCCACAGGTTTGGCAGCCTCTGAAGAATAACAAAGAATGAGCAAAAATCAAGTTCTGGAATGAGCCCAAAATGCCTCCAAACCCCTTAAAAGAGGGCATAACTGTAACTCACGTCCAAGAGAGGTTAATGAAACTTATTTTAATAATAATTTTCATTTATTAGTCCAACGGTTTCCAAAGATTAACCCCCTTTTTCCGAAAGTTCACTTTCTTGGGCCTGCCTGCCTTAGCAAAGATTTTCTTTTTTAATTATTTGAAAAGGGGACATGACATTAATTAATTGACTAATTGAGGCTGACTAGTTGGATGTTTAATGATTATTTTAAAAGGTATTCAAGATTACTTTGCAAAACTTATGACATATAAAAAAGGTCAAGAAGTGTAATGAAATATGGAAGTATAAAAACAAGATGGATATGTGATCCAAGGAAAAAGGAAGAGTAGGAAAGTGTGGAAGATAAGTACCAAAGAATAATTTGATCATCAAGGATCTAGAGGTCAAGTGAAACATAGATCTAAATCTACAAAATAAGTTGCTTCATAAATAAGGTCTGTAGACACTTAAATTTGTCCAAAACCCATTTCCTGACCAATTAGATAAATATTTATTATTTATTTAATTACCTTATCATTTAATTAAATAAATTTACATTTATTTAATTATATTCCCCTTTCCTTGATTTAAATAAACTAAGGTTTATTTAAATATTAACCTATTCCCACTTGCATCTAACCCCTTTCACTTTAATTAAGTATGTCATTTACTTAATTAACCCCTTTCTTAATCCCACTAGGAATTAAATATTACATTTAATCCTATTTGAGCACATGGCTCCTACATTTAACCCTCACCTAACCCATCTTGCTAAACCAACCCACTTCCTAATCATGCTTGCTTTGCATAATCACCTAGCTAATCACCTCTTAATCCTAAGTGTGTTCTCACACATGTGTGAGGAATCCTCACACATGTGTGAGAGATGTTCACACTTCCCTCATCCCTCATATCTTGCATGTCTCTTGCACGCTTGTCCTCTTGGATGAGAGTTAAGTTGTCTCACACATGTGTGAGAAGCCATGCCTTCTCACACCCCTTGCACACTTGTCCTCTTGCATGAGAATCAAGTTGTCTCACACGTGTGAGAATCCATGCTTCTCACACCTCATTGATCATGTCACCATCAGAGGTTTCTCACACATGTGTGAGCATATTGCCCCATTTGAATGGTCAAAACCCTAATCCATGTGGAGTCTACTTGTCCTCCACCTCATTGACACCTCATCGATACTGAGAGATCCTAGCCCTTCATCTTGCATTCAATCTTAGCCATCCATTGCATCCATTTTTCTATAAAAGGAGAGCCCTCTCCTCATTTTCCATGAAACACTATCTACCTCATTGTTATGCTGCTTGATTTGTGAGCAACCATATCCCATGAGTGATGAAATCATCTCCACTTGATGGTTTCATGAGGTTTGCATAGTGATATTTTGAATGCTTTTATGCTCTTTTTTTGTTTCATGTTGCTGATTTACATGTCTTCTTTCATATTTTGAGGTTTTGCATGATAATGTAGGAATGTGCATTAGTTGCTTAGTGTTATTTCTTTTGGTTACATTTTTATCCAACACATTTTTGGCACGCCCAGTGGGACCCACTTCATGGGTTCAAACTAACCATCTAATGTGTTTTTGAATGTTTTGTGAGTTTTCAAGCTTGTAGGTTGAAGACTTGCATTTGAAGATCAAGTTTCATGAGGAGTGTCTAATTGAGCCATAAAGTCCATCATCGCATTTGGAGGACATAAGGGAATTTTTTTGACATATAACACTCTATATTTCATTTCATATTGCTCTATTTTCAAGTTTTAAAAGTGTATATACGTTGAAAATATCCTTGTCGTTATTAGCAAATATTTATTTAAAAAAAAAAACTCCCTTATTGTTAATATATAAATTGTTAAAAAAAAAAAAAGGTGAGATTTTTTTTGTTTCATCTCGTTTTGTTTTGTTTATGCGCTTTTAAAAATAAAATAAATAAATAAATCATTTATGTTTTCATATTACAGGGGGGAAGATCTTTTTTAAAAGCATTTAAAAAAAATTAAAAAAAAGAATGGGGTAGCCTAAATCTAAAATCTTAAAAAAAAAAAAAAAAAAAATTAATAAAAACACAATCTAATTTTATTTTTTGTTTGGCCGCAGGTCGGCCCCGGTGCCACCCGCCGCTGTGACCCCCCGCATCCCAGCTGAAACCCTCGGTCGCCTCCCCACTCTGCGGCTCTGCAACCGTGCAACCCTGCAATCTTGTCCTCGGCGCAACCTCCTCTCGCACCCCGCCACTGCCGCTGCCTCTCCCCATGGGGCTTGCAACCTCCGCGGCCACTCTGCGTCTCCTGGGCAGCTCCTCCCCCTTCTCTTAGTCATGGCCACCTGTTATCTGCGCCGCTATCCCTAGTCCCTCCACCACGCTCATCTCCCTCTGTTTTGCTGATTGAACCGCCCTCCACCTGCGGCAAATCCAAAACCCCACTCCACCTCCCGAGCGCATGCACCTCCCTCTACCATGGCTAATCCCGCTGCCACCTATTGTGCTCGGCCCGAAACTCACCACCTTCACCTTTTCTCTCCCGCTGCGGTGCAATGCCCACAACCTCTGCTTCGGCCCTTCCTCCTGCGGCCACGCTCGCCGTAACCCTACCACCACTCGGTGGCTCCTCGTTCCCACCTCCCAAGCGCTGCCTCTCTCCACCAAACACCCCACTGCATGAACACCACCGCCACCTCCTCTTCAAACTACGCAACCCCCCACTCCCCTTCAACTCGCAGGCTCTGCGACTGTTGCGGCGGTGGCCCTTCCCTCTTCCACACTCTCTTCCTCCGTGCGACTCCCTACTAGCCGTTCAAACCTTGCACCACCCTTGCCATCACCAAAACCCCATCTTTCCACCCACAAAGCCTAAAAATCAAAAACTCGAAAACATAATTTTAATATTAGTTTCATTTAAAAAAAAGTGCCAAACAAACCAAAACAGTCATGGTCCTTTTTTGTAATTTTTCAACATAGCATTTATTCTTTTCTTTAATAAGTCACATTTCTTTTTTTTTTAATGTCAAAAAAAACTAAAAAAAATTTTCTTGACATTCTCTTAACCGTCAAATTTTTTCTCGCAGGTCGCTGATGTCAGTACTGCATCAGCAGTCCACATGCCCCTTTTAGACCATAAGGAGCAGCCTTTGGTTTTTTGCTCATAACTTGAGCATACGAGCTCCGTTTTTGAAAAACAAAATATCGTCGAAAAGCTAATTCTGAGCCCGTCATGTTGATGTTGGTTTCATGAGATTTTGATATTGTTTATGTCTTTGTTTTTTTGTCAAAGTCTGAACTTTGTGTTACTACTTTCCTTGCAGAGTTTTCGATGCACTAACTTGTGGTTTGCAGGGATATTTTTTCACTAACCATATTGCTTGCAAGTTTTTGCCTTAATTATATTTTAGAAATGAGCTTGTATGCATAAACATTCATCTTTGAATGCATGGTTAAATGCTAAAACAATCAAATTCAATCTTGAATGCCTTAAGGGAATGGACATGTATGCTTAGGTTAGCAAACATGTCGAATTGGTGCTTAAAATGAACTCACACAATCTTGAATGCTTTAAGGGAAATTGATTTCATTTTCAACAATTTTGTTTATGCACATGCTCAATTTACTTTCTTGTTGACGAACCTGCTTTTTCATTTACGTTGACGACTATTTCAAATTGGAAAGAACATTGTATGCTTAAACATGTATGTCTTCAAATAGATTACAAAACCTAAAGTTTCATTGGGAACGAACACATGTCTTTTTGAACCCCAAGGCCACTTACGTATTCTCTCCCCTCGTACCTTTGAGTGATCTTGGATGCACAAGAAATAAGTGGTCTTGTTTTTCTTTTTTTTAAGGAGGCCTTCTTGGGGATTTCATCACCCCTTGGGACAACCTCAACTCCCGTGTTCTGGTGAAGTATAAATATTAGGAGGTGAATTGAAAGACACCTCTCTTGGAAGTAAAATATTGTCACTCTTGGCTAAGCCCCAAAGAACTTTATACCTTTGGGAAGTGAAGGAGGAGATTTGGGTTACCGTCTCCCCCCAGCTATGTGGTAGTATTTTCTTTCATCTACAGATTTGGGCCTCACATACCTTGCGTATATCGAGGACACCCTCTAGTTGATCCTTGTACATCCTAGTCAAAACCTTATAGGATTGTTGGTGTGTTTGATGTTCTTGAGTGTTTGAAACACACTTGCCTTGTACATATTTCATTGTATATATTTTGCATCTTAAAACATAAAATCCAAAAAAATCATAAAACATAAAATCCAAAAAAATCATAAAACATAAAATCCAAAAAAATCATAAAACATAAAAATCCCAAAAAATCATAAAACTTCAAAAATCCAAAAAATCAAAAACAAAATTTCAAAAACAACAAAACAAGTCTTGGTTTAGGTTCCCCTAGTCAAGTTTTCCACATACCTTCCACGTCACTTCTTCTTTCCATCAAATTCATCACACTCACACATCTTGTCTTCATCATTCAAATCATTCCTTGATCATCACTCTTCATCCACATCATTTCCTTACCTTCCTCGTCATTCAATCTAATTCCATAATCTTCATCCTAGTCATGCTTCATCATCATCCAACTTCAATTTCCTCCGCCAATCTCATAATGCATTCATAATTCAATCCTTCACGTCGTCATCATTCTAATCCAATCTCTTGTCAAATTCATTCTTTTCTAATCAATTCTTAATTCAATCCATTTACATATTCCTCCATAATCAATCTTCCTAATTTCATTCAAGTCTTCTTCTAATTCAACTTTGCATCAAATCTTCCACTTTGGACATAGGAACATTTTCATCAACATTGGACTTTAATTCAAATCTCCCATTCACTTGTTTGCAATCTGACAGGGTTTTTATCCAATCAAATCAAACCCTAATTCAATCACATCATATCCAATCAACATCAAATCAATATCAATATCAAATTCAATCAAATCAATATCAAATTCAATCAAATCAATATCAAATTCAAATCAAATCAAGTCAAAGTCTAAAGCTCCTAGTCCCAAGTTCATATTTCCTTCATCATCAAATCTTTCATCAATCTTCTTCTAGCATCTATGGATTTGAATTTTCTTAATCAAATGGTTGACAATCTTCAAAGACAATATGGAGTTCTACCTCCTATTCAACTTGCATATCAAATCCATCCTCAACATTTCATATCCAACTCTCATCCATCTCATGTTCATTATTCTTCTACCTTTGACAAGGGAAATCCACCTCATTATCCTTATGCTACATACAATTCCATTCATAGCCCACACACTTCCTCAAACACAAATGACCTTGCCATGGAAATGGAACAATTGAAGAATTATCTTTTAGCAAGTCAACAGAAAGAGGCCACCTTCCATGCCATGTGTCCTCTTCTCCCATGTTTTGAAGATCATAGTCCTCATGTCCCATCCAACCCCAACCCTCCATGCAATCCCCCACCCATAGTTACACCTTCCCACAATCCTCATCCTATTCCTCCAAAAACATCATCCCCACCTCGTAAGGGGTTTTTCTCATCATTATTGGCTAAGTGTAAAGAACAAGATAAAGTGAGCTAAGCACCCAAAGTTCTTCCTCCAAAGCATGTCATTATAGATGCCTCTTCTCCTCTAGATCCGAGCCTTTCTTCATCCCATCATTCCCTTATCCCTCAAGATCCATTTACTCCTCTTAGTCCATCTCATGATCCCCTTCCTAATCAAGATCAAGGCATTCCATGTATCACACACATTATCGATTCCACTCCATCTCAAGAGTTAGCCTCCATAGCTCCTTCACTTCACGAAGATTCTCCTTCCACTCCATCCACTCATATTCCTCCATGTCAAGATCAAATCAATCCATCTCATGGTTTCATTCCCTCCCCTCCATCTCATGATCCATGCATTCCGCCACATGACCCTCTTCTAAGTCAAGATCAAAGCACCCCTTCATTTGCCTTTCATGATTCCCCTCCATCTCATGACCCTTTTCTCCCTCCTAATCCTCCACATGATCCTATCCCACCTATCCAATCCATTCATGAACTACATAGATATGGACTTGCATCTTGCATTAAAAATGATAACTATCCCATTGAAGAAATAATGGCTCAAGATGTTGGTACACCTTCCACAATTCCTCCTTCCAAACCTAAAGCTTTCCATCATTCATCTTCCAAGTCCATTTTAGGACCTTATATCCATATTCCCCTTCCTTCCTCACTTCCATCCATTCTAGGTCCTTATATTCCACTTCCAAACCCTTCATCCCTTCCATCCATTTTGGGTCCCTATGTACATCCATCCACTTTATCCCCTCATGCTCCTAAAGATCAACAAAGGCACACATCCTTGACTTCCTTCTAATGTTCACCATCCATACGCTCTCCATCTCCTTTACTTTCATGCACCCATACCATAGCCAATGGAAGCAAATTGGATGCAAAAGAAAATGAGCATAAAGCCAAATATCCACAAAAATCCAAGGATCAACATTTCCCCTCTAAACGACATGTTCAAGAAAAGAAAAATATGATCCAAAGAAAAATCAAAAAGCCACAAAGGCTCAAAATAAAAAATGCAAAAATTATGTGGATTCCAAAGCTACTTAATGTAGCAATGAATCTCAAAGAAAGATTCCAAATGACATCCAATTTTGCAAATCCAAAGGCTTCCCTCATGCATAAATCATCCACACTTCCATTTTCCAAATCGGTTTTGGGTCCTTATATACCCAAATCCACCATCCTAAATCCATTGTCTCCTTTATCCATTTTGGGTGCCTATATCCCAAAATTCACACTACCTCCCACATATCCTCCACAATTTCCTCCTTTCCATCACCCTTCAAGGTGTGTGCCACTGACAATCTTTCTGCCTCATTCACAAGTCTTCCAACCTAGAATCTATCAACCATGTCTTCCTCCCACCCACTCCACCCCCTTAATCCAACCTTTTTCATAAGCCATTTTCCTCCGTTCACTACCCTATCAACATCTATGAGAAAATAATCAAAATTCCTTGAAAATAACAAAGAAAAGAAAAGAAAATAAAAAATCAAGGGATACCATCCATGTAAATAGATGCTTGAGTCCTCCCTTCATTTTCCTATCATGTGTCCATTTCCTTCCACTTCCACTTATCCATCCATTCACTTTTCCTCTTCCACTTGCTCTCTACACTGGGGGCAATCTCCATCCATACTGAAGCTTCCATACATATCTTCCCTCCTTCTCTCTACCGTTCATATTCTGCTTCCATCTTTGATCTTGACTATCCTATTCCTTCCATCCACTCATGCTTACTTTCCATATCCCTTGCACATCATCCATCCATTATCCTACATACGTTCATAATGATTCCATATATTTGATCTTGACATGTTTTCCATATCTTGGATCCCATCATCCTTGTCATTCATCCATTTTCCATCCATACTCCTACATGCTTCCATCCTTCTTTCATATGTCCTTGATCTTGGTTATCCCCTCCATTTCATCCACTTCATATCACACTTTTTATCCATATCATTACCCCTTTTCCATACCCTCCCTCCCATATCCCATGTTCATTCCACTTGCATGCCCATGTTCATGATCAATACTAGAGGCACAATATCAAAATGTTCATACATGCTTTGGAAGAGTGCATGCCTTCTCTTCCTCCATCCACTAGCCTTTACACTATCCTTCCATTTTCATGCATCCTTTCCCACCACATGTTCTTCCATTTTCCTATCCTTAGTATGGGGCATTTGGACTCCTTCGAAACATGATCCTTGGCCCCACATTTTTTCACCACCATATCATTTGGCCCCTCATATCCTTTCACTATTCCTTGCATCCACCAACATCATGTTGCTTTTCCTCCATTTACCATACCTTGACCCTCCCTTGTCATTGGTTCCATTCTATTCATTCTATCTCACATTCATTTGATCAATTCATTTCTATGCATTTTATTCGTTCATATCACTTCAATCCAATTCATTCATCCTCTAATTCAATCCATTTTCAATTCTTCTAATCCTTTCACATCAAATCAATTTCAATTCTACTCTCATCATTATTCATCAAATCAATTTCAATTCTACTCTCATCATTCTTCATCAAATCAATATCGATCCTACTCTCATCATTCTTCATCCTATCAACTCTCATCCACGTTCATTCTTCTATCCGCAATAAAATCAAAAAATCAAAAAAACATATCAACTATGCAATCAATACTAATTCAATCAATCTAATCTTACAATCTTGAACATCAATCCTTAATCAATTCATCAATTTGACCCGACCAGCTGATAATCCATTGACCATATTCAATCATTATCATGGGATGAATCCTTCCCAATCCTTGGATGTGCATTATGCTTAGCATTAGCTTTATCATCCTTAATCAATCATCATCAATCGATCCATTCAGGGGTTTTCAACTTGACTAGGGGCAAAATGGTGGTTTGATTTTGGTCTTTTGTGCATGGTTGCTTGATTACTTGTATGCATTAGCATTTTTTCCATGTATCATGGTCTTTGCATCCTATTGACCCCAGGAATCATGGTCTTCCATATCATGGTTTCACAAGACATATGGTTGTATTAGACCCATTTTTTATCACGTACTTAACAAATTGTCATCTTGGTTCTTCATACCATGGTGGATAGTGTTGAATACAATATCAAACTTAGGTTGTTCACACCATTGGAGCATAACTTTTCCACTTCCTTCCATCTTCCTATCCATTTCGAGAGCACATCCGTGTTCTCCTAACCCACATGTCCTCTTGAGGGGGCATACCATTTCCTCCTCGTCATCCTTCCTCATCCTTCCATGACTGGGGCATCATGCTACTAGTCTTATCCTCTCAGCCACTATATTTTATTCTTCTTTGATATAACATTACTAATGCTATATCAAAGAGGGGCAAAATGTAGACACTTAAATTTGTCCAAAACCCATTTCCTGACCAATTAGATAAATATTTATTATTTATTTAATTACCTTATCATTTAATTAAATAAATTTACATTTATTTAATCATGTTCCCCTTTCCTTGATTTAAATAAACTAAGGTTTATTTAAATCTTAACCTATTCCCACTTGCATCTAACCCCTTTCACTTTAATTAAGTATGTCATTTACTTAATTAACCCCTTTCCTAATCCCACCAGGAATTAAATATTACATTTAATCCTATTTGAGCACATGGCTCCTACATTTAACCCTCACCTAACCCATCTTGCTAAACCAACCCACTTCCTAATCATGCTTGATTTGCATAATCACCTAGCTAATCACCTCTTAATCCTAAGTGTGTTCTCACACATGTGTGAGGAATCCTCACACATGTGTGAGAGATGTTCACACTTACCTCATCCCTCATATCTTGCATGTCTCTTGCACACTTGTCCTCTTGCATGAGAGTCAAGTTGTCTCACACATGTGTGAGAAGCCATGCCTTCTCACACCCCTTGCACACTTGTCCTCTTGCATGAGAATCAAGTTGTCTCACACGTGTGAGAAGCCATGCTTCTCACACCTCATTGATCATGTCACCATCAGAGGTTTCTCACACATGTGTGAGCATATTTCCCCCTTTGAATGGTCAAAACCCTAATCCATGTGGAGTCTACTTGTCCTCCACCTCATTGACACCTCATCGATCCTGAGAGATCCTAGCCCTCCATCTTGCATTCAATCTTAGCCATCCATTGCATCCATTTCCTATAAAAGGAGAGCCCTCTCCTCATTTTCCATGAAGCACTATCTACCTCATTGTTATGCTGCTAGATTTGTGAGCAACCACATCCCATGAGTGATGAAATCATCTCCACTTGATGGTTTCATGAGGTTTGCATAGTGATATTTTTAATGCTTTTATGCTCTTTTTTTGTTTCATGTTGCTGATTTACATGTCTTCTTTCATATTTTGAGGTTTTGCATGATAATGTAGAAATGTGCATTAGTTTCTTAGTGTTATTTCCTTTGGTTACATTTTTATGCAACACAAGGTCAAATTACTATTACCTTCTATCTATTGTACTAGTGAAGAAATCTCCTAAAAGAGTTGACTTAACAGTTAGATTATAAATCCTTTAACAAGGTGACATTTCAAGATTGAAGTGTTTGAAGATCTCTTTAACCCTACCACTCCTAATAGGGTGAACTAAATCCTCTAACAAGGTCATACTTAGAATTATCTATTGTAATATTTAATAGGGTTAGCTCCTAACTGGGCTCACTTCATGAGAGTGAAAAATATTGTAACTAGTTGCATGGTGGTTTTCTCAAATTGGGTTTCCACATTTAATTTTGGTGTCATTTGTATTCATGTTATTTTCTTTATGCTTTATGTTTCTGAAACTAAGTTACTAAAGGTTAAAATTTATTAACAATCTTAAGAATACTTTGTTAACCAAGTTACAACAAGAACTTAATTTTAACTGAGATGGATAAGAATTGCATTATTAGCAAAAAGTTTGATTTGACATCTAGGGATAAGGAATTATTTTTGTGGTAACTAATTCACCCCTCCACTCTCAGTTAACCTCTTCAGTTCCAACAATTGGTATCAAAGCATTCAAGGTGTTTACACGAAAGGTTTCAAAGACCTAAGTTAAAGATCAAGATGTCACACAGAAGGGAGATTCCCAAGCTTAATAGAGAAAACCTTTCATCATAGTAGAAATTGATGAAGCTACACCTATCAAGCATTGGAGATACTGGTCTATTCTACTTGGAAAACCTATATGTGTCACCATGTAAACCTATGACTATGGAATAGATGAAGGAGGTGAAAGATCATAATATAATGATGATTGATATAACTTCCTCTCTCAACTATTTAGAATTTGATGAAGTTAAAGAATGTCCAACTATATTTGACATGTGGGAAAATTTTTAGAAAGTTTATGGAGGTGATAAAAATGTGCAAAGATCCAAGGCATAAAGTTTGAGAGGCAAGTTTGAAAAAAATGAAAATGAAAGAAGGTGAGAACATTGTCCAATACAATGAAAAAAAGAAGTGTGAGTGCAATCAAAGCTAAAGAGGAAAAATAACCGATGAAACAATGGTTAGCAAGGTATTAAGAACTCTTCTTCCTATTTATGCAATTAGAGTTTCAACAATTCAAGAGATGATATGCAATCCAAAAAATGATATAACCTTGGATGCACTTGTGGGAAGATTGATTACTTTTGAATTGGAAAAATTTGATAACTATGCTCCTAATCCTAGTAACTTTGAATCTGCATTCAAAGCCAGACTAACTCTTGGTAGAAAAGAAGGAATCTCAAAAGGTAAACAAGTTGATAGTGAAGAAGAAGATGATATTGATGATGATCTTGAAGTCATTAAAGCCCTACTTGCAAAAATATTACCAAAAGGAAATGTAAATTTAAAGACAAATTTCCATTGATCTGTTTCTCATGTGAAGAGGATGGTCATATTACTACAAGATGTCCAAACAAAGAAGATAAAGATGAGAGAAGAAATAATAGGTTCAAAGGAAAGAATGAATTCAAAAACTACAAGGACTACAAAGAAAAATGCAGGAAATATTATTACATTATTCAAGATTTTGATAGTGATGATAATGAAGAGATAGTCTATATTGCTATTAAGGATGAATCTGATAATGAAGAAAATGAAAAGATGACACTTATTTCTCATGTTAGCGAAAATATTCATGGATAATAGATAATGGTTGTTCTTATCATATGAACAGTGACAAAACTAAGTTTGAATATTTAGAATGCTATGATGGTGGAAGTGTTAGGTATGGAAATAGTGAACTATGTTATGTAAAAAGGAAATGATTCATAGCATTAACTAAAGGAATCAAATGTGACAATGCTTACTAGGTTGAAGGACTAAGATACAATCTACTAAGTGTGACACAACTGAAAAACATAAGATATAACATAGAATTCATGAATGGAAAAGCTAAGCTATTGGATGGTAAAAGAAACCTAATTGGGACTAGCAATTAGATAAAAGGTAACCTGTTTTACATATATCTTACTGAAAATCCATGTTTATTGGCACAAATAGAGGAAATTTGGATATGGCATAAAATGATGTATCATGTTAACTTTGATAACTTGGTTACCATAAGAAAGAACAAAAGATTAAGAGGCATACCAAATCTAAAAAAACCCGAGATGACAATGTGTAAACAATGTCAAATTGGAAAGTTGAGTTAAAGAAGCTTTAGAAGTAAAAATTTCAATTTTGAAAAAGTTTTGGAACTAGTTCATACAAACCTTTGTAGACCAATAGGTATAAACTATTTTAGGAAGATGATTGTAATGTTCTTAAAAGATAAATTTGATGATTTTCAAAAGTTCAAATGGTATTTAGCTATATTTTATAAAGAAATAGGAAAGAATTTGAAATGCTTGAGATTAGATAGAGGAATTGAACTCATCTCAAATGAATTTAATGAGTTTTGCAATGAAAGAGGAATCAAAAGACAAGTATCAACATCTAGAACACTAGAGTAGAATGGTATAGTAGAAAGAAGGAATAGATCCATCATGGAGTGTGCAAGAACACTAATGACTAAGAAAAATGTTGCATGAAAATATTGAAGAGAAGGAATCAACACAACAATTCCTACACTAAATCAAGTTCAACTAAGGAAAGGCATAGACAAAATACCTTATGAATTATGATATGGGTATAAGCCTAAAGTTTGTTATTTCAAAGTATTTGGAAGAAAATATTATATCTTGAAAGATATAAGGAAAGGAAAGCTTGATGCAAAAAGTGATGGAGCAATATTCCTAGGCTACTCCATTAAGAGTAAGGCATACAAATGTTTGAACCTTGCCACTCACAAAGTTATAGAAAGTGCACATGTGAAGATTGATGAGTTTACTTAAAGAAGTAAAGAACAAAGCAACAAGGAGCCTAAAGAATATAGAAAGTTATTTACTATGAGGAGGAACCTGATAGATTACTCAACTCACATACTATTGAAGCTAAGCAACAACAAAATTAACCTACCAAGTCACAAATAGTGCAATCTAAGTTACAACCAATTCAGACAGAGGAAACTGAGTCACATGAAAATGAACTTAAGTCACAGGCAAAAGAACCTAAGTCATAGATAGAGGAACTTAAGTCATAGACATAGGAGCCTAAGCAAAAGGTAGAAGATCACAAGCATGGGGAACTAAGTGAACCTAGTTCATAAATAAGAAGAAAAGAGCCTAAAATTGCAAAATATGTTAGAAGACATCATGCACCTAAAAAAATAATTGGAGAGAAAAATGGCACACTGACAAAGAAAAAATTAAAAGGTACATGTTTGATTAGTGAATTTGAACCTAGATCTATAGAATATGCTTTAGAAAATGAAGGTTGGATAGAGGAAATGAATGAAGAATTTGAGAAAATAGAAAAGAATAATACCTAGTCTCTTGTACCTAGACCTAAGGATATGAATGTGATTGGCAAAAAATAGATATTCATAAATAAATAAAATGAGAAAGGATAAGTAATAAGGAACAAGGAAATTCTAGTATGCAAAGGATATGCATAAGAAGAAGGTATTGACTATGGAGAAATATTTTTCCTAGTGGAAATATAAGGTAGTCTAGGTTATTGAGTGGGGAGGGGTGAATTTAGAACCAATAAAACTTTAACTCACTTCACCAGTTAATACTTAATATTTTATTTTGATCTAATTGTATGCATGAAAGAATGAAAGTAATAAAAAATTCATAACACTTTGACACAAGATATGGTGACCCAAAAACCTTCCAATTAAAAAGTAAAACTGGGATAGGGATGATACCCACAAGCTTTAGTATTGTAGTATAAAGTTGGCCTATTAAGGCTTAAAATTAACCACTTTTGGTGATTTTCCCTATTAGGAGCAATAAGGACTATTAGGTCCATCTTGTTAAAGGATTTACAATTATATAATGAAGTATGCATTTTGTTAGGAAATTCATCAAAAGACTGTTAAGTCCACTCGGTTAAAGGAATTAATTGAAGCACCTATTAGAACGAATTAGTGCTTGATCTCTGATCTACAACTATGATTTGTTGAATAAGATTCCTTGAATTGTAATGATCACCTAACTATGATAGATAAGTCTTTGCTATACCATATATTGCTTGTAGCCTTCTTCAATTTGCATACATCTGCTCTTACTTCTTCACATACTCATACTTGATTTCTTTTGGATATGATATAATACATTACATATATACCAATCTAATTAGCTACTTATTGGAGTCAACTACAATACCAAATTCATTATAATTCATAAAGCCATCCCATTGTTGTAACTCATGTTCAGAAGACAAACTTGGTGATGTTCTAACACTTGGTAAACACTATTAATGCTCAACAAACTTTGGTACTTGGTTGAAGTTGAAGCTTGGTCCATACTTATCACTTTGAGTAGCATAAATTTGGTCAACACTATATGACTTGATGAACACTGAGAAACTTGGTAGATACATAATCACTTGATTGACACTTTATGAGTTAGTCAACATTGGATTCACTTTGTTAACATTGCGAGCTCAGTAGATACTGTAGTACTTGGTTAACACTATAGAGATTGGTTAACACTAAGAACTTCATCACTTCTGCTAGATAGCTTGGTAGACTTTGCTATGCTTGGGCTATACTATAAATAGTCTCAGATGCTTGGTAGACACTATGAAGCTTGGCATGAATTGCATTTTGGCTACTTATCTTAGTAGCAACTGAAAGACTTGGTTAACATTACTAGATGAATGATAGGCTTGGTAGCAACTATAGAGACCAGTAGCAATGTAATCAACTAACTAAGTGTTAAGTTACTAATAGAAAAATTGACCTCAATGTCAACATTCCCTTATTGCAAGACTTGAAGGAGTCAGAATGCTACCATAATATGCTGCACATAAAGGATTCAAAGTATATCAGATGGATCTAAAATCAACTTTCTTAAATGTAATCCTGGAAGAAGTCTAGATTGAATAGCCTAAAGGTTTCATTGATCCAAACAAAAGTGACATGGTATGCAAACTACACAAGGCACTATATGAACTGAAACAAGCTCCAAGAGCATGCTATGAAAGGCTGCATGGATATCTAGTAACAATTGGTTTTGAAAGAACAAATGATAATAATAACTTGTATTTAAAGGAAGGATCAAGGGATAAGATATTGCTAGCAGAAATATTTGTGGATGATATCATATTTAGAGGACATGAGATAATATGCAATTCATTTTCTGAAGAAATGAGAAAAGAATTTAAAATGTCAATGTTTAGAGAGATAAAATTCTTTGTTGGCCTACAAGTTCATCAAATGAAGGATATCATATACATCACTCAATCAAAGTACATCAATGAAAAAGACATAAACTATCAAAGAATGATGATTCAAAGGAGGTGAATAAAACTACCTAGAGATCAATGATTGGGAAACTTTAGTATGTGGTACACACCAAACTTGATATTGCATTAGCAGTCGACATAGTTGAAAGGTTTTATGAAAATCCTAAATAAAATCACATGATGGCAATAAAAGGGATTTTGAGGTACCTAAAAGGAACTGCGGAATATGGTTTATGGTATAAGAAAGGCAGAAATCTTGAGTGAAGAACCTTTACTGATGCAAATTGGGTAGCAAGCATTGATGATAGAAAGAGCACTAGTGGAGGATAATTATTTCTTCAAAAAAGATTAGTATCATGGATAAGAAAGAAGCAAAATTGTATTTCTCAATCAACAATAGAGGTAGAGTATGTTGTTGCAGTAGTTAATTATTCTAACATAATATGGATCCAACAATTATTGTCAAGAATGAAGGAGGAAATCATGAAATCATTGGTTATCTATTGTGATTAAAAAAGTGAAATTAATATATCCAAAAACCATGTGATGCACACAAAGACAAAACACATTGCAATCAAGTATCATTACTTAAGGGAATTGGTTCAAGACAAAGAGGTAAGATTGGAATATGTGAACATCAAGGAATAGATAACAAACATATCCACTAAGGTATTACCTAAGGATGCATTTATGTATCTAAGAGGTAAACTATGGGTTATTCCCCTATCTGATGCTTACTAAAGCATGAGATAGTGATGCATCAACCAAGTTTCATTGAAAATCTATCAAGTTGATGCAGATTATCACACTTCAGATGTGAAATTGTAAACATATTGTATATAAATCAATACAAAAGGTACATAGTAAATTCAAAGTATATATCCTTTGGCATTTAATGTCAAAGAGGGAGATTTTTGAATCTCAAGAGGGAGAATAATGAAAAGATTACAAAGCAAAGTGATGATAGATGAAAGAGGGAGAATTCATTTGGAAGCCGTTGAGACAAATCCAGGTAGAATCACAGAGGGAGTTGGTATGGATAAGAATTAGGATAAAACTAAGGATATTATCTAATTTCTCATAATTTTATCATTGTATGTTGACATGTTGCATTTCCATCAATGCTAAAGAGGGAGATTGTTGGAATTAACTTTTCAAATTGTATGTTGTCATCGATGTTACACAAATGTCATTATTAACCAAACAAATATCAGTATTAACTGAGTAAATATCAATATCAACCAAGCATGCCAATATTAACCACACTCAGTCAAACAATGAAGGAACTTTAGTGTTAACTAGAGTAGTTAGGCAATGAAAAACTCATAGTGTTAACTAAATAGTTGAGCAATGAAGAAATCACAGTGTTAGCCGAGTGGTTAATCACAATATTAAATGAGTATCATCATATTACACTTGTTAATTAATTGACTAATTGAGGCTGAGTAGTTGGATGTTTAATGATTATTTGAAAAGGTATTCAATCCAACTTAGAAAAACTAATGACATATAAGAAATGTCAAGAAGTGTAATGAAATGTGAAGGTGTAAAAATAAGATGGATATGTGATCTAAGGAAAAAGGAAGAGTAGGCGAGTGTGGAAGATAAGAAACAAAGAATATTTGTTGCAAGTATTAATACTAATGATATTCCTATGGGGAAGTATTTTAGATATATTACAATAATGATATGTTACATTCATGACTGAGTTTTTCATTGATGTCAACATAGCAGTTTTCTACGGTATTTGACAGAAGAACAATGTAAAGATCAAGTTGGTATAGATGACTAGTTGAGTATTATGACTATCTAAGGCTATGGGAGATTCTTCTAAGTATTTGATACATGCAGTTAACATAAGAAGAAGAAATGATAAGTCTAGAAGAAGTTATGTAAGTTTTGGTGATGTCTATTTTGAGATAGAGTTTACAGAGGCATGTTTTGGTAAACTTGTTATATCTCTTAGTAGAGTTGATATTCTAAGGATCAAGGTTGAGGACATGAATAAGAAATGTTGATCATGATGTGGCTAAGTTTTCTTATCATAATATTCTGTGTACAAAAAGTAATTCAAGTTTTAAGGTAGAAGATTAATGTTATCGCTAAATGTAACGTGTTCTTAATGTGGTCCTATAATAACTAATTGAGAAGGTCTAATAGATGACTCAGGGAATTGTTTCATGGAATCAGTATAAAGGAAGGTAATTTTCCTTTATTAAGGAGGACATATGAATGAAATGAATTGTATTGATGCAAAGTAATTATAAGCAGAGAGAGAGCTGAATGCGAAGTTAAGCAGAGCAGTGCTGAATTGAAGGAAACTTCATTGTTGAGGTTTTGCTGAGTGATCTGAGGTTTGATATTTGGATCTAAGGTTCATGATTTGGTCTACAAGGTCTAATAGTGATTGGTTCAGTTGATAGAAAAAAGGAAAAAGGAACATAACAGTAAATTGCATGTTTGAGCAGTGAGCTCTTCTTGTAGTTAAAATTGCATGTTTGGGTAGTGGGTTCATCTTGCATACATTGTACTACAACTCCTAATAGGATTAAAAAAGTCTCCTATGTTGTAATAGAATCCTAATAGGTTTCATCCTCTATCAAGGAATATTTATATTAGTACATCATCTTGTGGGCATCATTCCCACTGGGGTTTTCCCTATGATCAAGGGTTTCCCTAGTTAACATATCTGGTGTAATTGTCTATGTGCATCCTATTATGGTTCCTGTTTACTTTGGTTGAATGGTTAAGTTTGTTTAAAGAAGATAAATATTTTAATTCTTAGATAAATGATTCACCCCCTATCTCAGTTATCTTGGCGTACTATTATTTCTAACAATTGGTATTAGAGCATCAGGTCCTTGAAGATAAAGTTTAACAACTTTGGGAGATTCATGGTGAACATGTTCAGGAAATATAGTTTGAAGTTTGATGGAACAAATTATGATAGCTGGAAAGAAAATATGAAGACATATCTATTGTGTATGGGTTTGGGATATTGGATCTTGACAAAATCAACAAGACAATCATTACTAAAAAGGATTTGGAAACTTGTATCGAGTCAGAAAGAGATCTTTTTATGTGCGACATGAGAGCTAGAGAAGCACTATTGACTACACTTCCTGAAATTGAATACAATTAGGTAAAATCACTTGCTACTTCACATTTGATTTGGAAAGCTTTGGAAACTAGTTTTAAAGGTGATGCATATTCTAAGAAGTTGAGGCTACAAAGTTGGATCTATGCATTTCAAGATGCTAAAATGATGGAAGATGAATCTATAAGAACATAAATAGGTAGGATATTAGAAATTACTACAGGTATCAAATCTCAAGGAGGAACCAAAGAAGATGATAAGGTTATATGGAAGATATTGAAGACTCTAACACCACCATTTAAGTCAGTAGTTCAGATGATATAGTTATTGATATTTTGTACCAAAGATTTCACAAAGGAGTCATTAGTTGGAAGACTTGATGTAGTTGAGAATGAGCTTAAATAGTCTGGATAATTGACTAAAATAGAGACAACTTTCAGTGCCTTGAATATTTGACCTAGTATATCAAGGAGCAAAAGTGCTAGAGGAGATTTTGCTAGTAGTAGTAGATCTAAGGAGGACAAAAAATTTGAAGGAGTGACCCTTTTGGTAAAAAGAGAAAGAGGAGGTAAGAAAATCTTTAAATGTTGGACTTGTGATGAATATGGTCATTATGCATATAAGTGTCCCAAAAGAGAGAAAAATTATAAGGGAAATTACAAATCTAGAAAAGGCAGAGAGTGTTTGTATGTAAATGAAGATAATGATTTTGATGAACAAGTAGTAAGTGCTAGTGATGATGAAATAGGGATTGTGAAAATTAAGGAAGAAAGTATAGAGAAAGTAGCTTTGGTGTCATAGGCTGAGAAGAAATCTGATTGGATAATTGACAGTGGTTGTTTACATCATATGACTGGTGATATGATCAAGTTTGTTAACTTCAAAAGTCAAGATGGAGGTATTGTCAAAGTTGGAAACAATGTAACATGTCAAGTTAAAGGTATTGGATCTATAACTCTTGATGGTAAAAATAACACTAAGGACGTATACTTTGTTGATGGTTTAAAGCACAATCTTTTGAGTGTTGGACAATTAGTGGACAAAAGTTATCAATTGTAATTTATAGAGAAGACATGCATGATCAAAGACAAAGATGGAAAAGTAATTGAAATAGGAACTAGATCTAGAGGTAATGTATTTCAGTTGAATCCTACTAAAATGACATATTTGGTTGCAAAGATAGATGATGGTTGGTTATGGGATAAGATATTTTGTCATATAAACTTTGATAGTATTGCGAAGACTAGTAATATCTTTGCAATTAAAGATTTTCCAAAGATTGTAAAGCCTACTAACACAATTTGTAAGGAGTATGTTTTGGATAAACATAATAGAACTTCTTTTCCCAGAAAGAAGTTTACCATTATAGTGAAGTTGGAGATTGTACACAGTGATCTTAGTGGTCCTACAAAGACTAAAGGATTCTATGGTGAAAGGTATTTTATGATTCTAGTTGATGACTTTTCTAGAATGATGTGGTTTCCATTTCTTAAAGAGAAATCTGAGACATTTGATAAGTTTACTATATTCAAGAATAGAGTTGAGAATAAATCTAGTATGAAGATTAAATGTTTAAGATTAGACAAAGGAGGAGAATTTACTTGAAATTAGTTTAACATGTTTTGTGAAGAAAATGGAATCAAAAGATAGTTATCAGCTCCGAGAACCCCTGAATAGAATGGCATTGTAGAGAAAAGGAACAAGTTAGTTAAAAAAGCTATAAGAGCTATGTTAGCAGAGAATGATGTATAAAAGATGCTTTGGAGAGAAGATATGAATACAATAGTCTACACTATGAACAAAGTGAAACTTAGGAAGGACACAAACAAAACCCCTTATGAACTATGGTTTGGTCACTCACCTATAGTTAAGTATTTCAAAATTTTTGGGAGTAAGTGTTATATCAAGAGAGATGATGAGATTGGTAAGTATGATACTAGAAGTGATGAAGGTATATTTCTTGGTTATTCATTGAAAAGCAAGGCTTATAGATGTTATAATCAAAGAACTAAGACTATTATGGAAAGTGTAAATGTGAGAATTGATGAGAAATTTAGGATACAAAAGAGAATAGTTGATTACAATTCAGATGATGATGTTACTAACCCAAGGAATGATGAGGTATTTCTTGAAACTAACAATGATTTTCAGAATGAAGGAGATTCAATTCAGGAACAAAGCACAAAACCTTCAATAGAGCCAAGAGTTGAGATAAAAACTCCTACTTCAGAAAAGAATATGATAAATAATCACCCATCCAATTAGATCATCAGAAGCAAAGACAAAGGTGTGATGACAAGAAGTAGAGTCAATGAAGAACTATGCTTGATATCTCATGTTGAGCCTAAGAATGTAGATGAAGCATGCAAAAGTGATTATTGGAAATAAGATATGAAAGAGGAATTATATTAGATAGTAAAGAATGAGACATGGGAATTGGTTCCTAGACTAGCAGGAAAGAACATGATAGGAACTAAATGGGTATTCAAAAACAAGATGAATGAACAAGGTGAAGTTGTAAGGAACAAAGAAAGATTGGTATGCAAAGGTTACTTACAACAAGAAGGGATAGATTATGAGGAGACTTATGCTCTAGTGGCTAGAATAGAAGTAGTAAGATTATTATTAGCCTATGAAGCACAAAAAAAATTCAAAGTATATCAGATGGATGTCAAGTTAGTATTTCTAAATAGAGAACTTAAAGAAGTGTACATTGAGTAGCCTGAAGGATGTCCTTTGAAAGATGAAAAGGACATAGTATTCAAATTCAGGAAAGCATTGTATGGCTTGAAGCAAGCACCCAGAATCTGACATGCAAGGTTGGACAAGCATTTGACAAAGCTTGGATATAGCAAAGGTATGGCAGATAGTAATCTCTATTGGAAAGAAATTGATAATGGTTTGATGGTTTTGGTAATACTTGTTGATGATATAATATTTGGAGGAAATGTGAAGAAAGTGGGAATTTTGCTATGGAGATGAGGAAATAATTTGAAATAAGTATGATAGGAGAGATGAAATATTTTCTAGGAATGCAGATTGTACATAATAGAGAAGGAATCTTGTTTTCTCAAACTAAGTGCTTGAAGGATTTACTAAAAAGGTTTGGTTTGGAAACATGCAAACCCATTGGAACACCTATGGTAACTGGACACAAGTTAACTATAAAGGATGAGATACCTACTATTGAGCAAAAAAAGTACATATCAATGATTAGAGGATTGCAATATCTGACTCATACAAGGCTAGATATAACAAATGTAGTTGGAATTGTTGCAAGATTCCAAGCTGATCTCAAAGAAGCACATTATGCAGTAGTCAAAAGGATATTTAGATATTTGAAGGGAACATTTGAGTTTGGATTATGGTATGATAGATCTAATCATTTCACTCTAAGTGCTTATATTGATATAGATTGGGTAGACAATATGGATGATAGAAAGAGCACCAAAAGTGGAGTCTTTTTTCTTGGAGGTAGATTGGTTTCTTGGCTAAGAAAGAAGCATGATTTTACATGACAAAGTACAACAGAAGAAAAATATGTTGTAGTAGCAAACAATTGTAATCAAGTCATCTAGATGAAGAAAATGCTGAAGGATATAAGGATAGAAATCAATGAACCTATTGTTATATATTGTGACAACACAGGCATGGTAAATATGTCCAAGAATCCAGTGTTGCATTCTAAGACCAAGCACATTTCTATTAAGCATCATATGTTGAGAGAGAAAGTTGCAGAAAATAAAATTAGATTGGAATATGTGAGCACTAAATAGCAGATTGTAGATATATTTATGAAGCCTCTTCCCAAATAGACTTTTGAGTATTTGTGAGGTATGCTTCAGGTTATGCCCCTTCCTTCATTAGAGTAGAAGATGCAAGAGTGCATCGATCTAGTGTAACAAAGCACAACCGTTGTCTGGACTGAATGCTAATGCTTCCTGAATGGGGGAGCATTTGTGATGGATAGAGTCATCTAGGAATCTTGTTGGATGTCATTTTAAATAGTGTCTTTGGACACTTGAGCTAAGTAAGAATCAATTGTTGAAGAGTTTGATGCAATAAAGTTGGTTTCTGAAACCTTTGACTTTGATGTCAATGGGGAAGAAGTTTGGCATGAAAAATAGTAAGCATAATAGTTGGAAAAGTAAGGCATGAGTACAGTATGTTCACAAGAAGTAAAACATGGAATGACAGTTTGACAAAAAGCACATTGAGGTATATCAATGGGGGATAATGATTGATGAAGAGGATTTGAAAAGATGAACAATATTTTGTTGGTATTCTTGGAACTAGATGTTTTTCATCTATGTTGCCATCAATGCCAAAGGGGGAGATTATTACAAGCATAAATGCTAATGATATTCCTATTAGAGAGTATTGTAGATATGTTACTATGATGATATGTTACATTCATGATTGAGTTTTTCATTGATGTTAACATAGCAATTTTCTGTGGTATCTAATTGAAGAAAAGTGGAAAGATCAAGTTGGTATGGACAACTAGTTGAGTATTATAACTATCCAAGGTTATGGGAGATACTTCTAAGTATCTGGTATATACAATTAATGTTGGAAGAAGAAATGATAAGTCTAGAAGAAAATATGTAAGTTTTGGTAATGTCTATTTTGAGATAGAATTTACAGAGGCATGTTTTGGTAAACTTGTTATATCTCTTAGCAGATTTGATATTATAAGTGTCAAGGTTGATGACATGAAGAAGACATGTTGATGATGACATGGCTAAGTTCATTTGTCATAATATTATGTGTATGAAAAGCTATTCAAGTTGCATGGTGGAAGATTAATGTTATTTCTAAGTGTAACATGTTCTTAATGTGGTCCTATAATAATTAATTGAGAAGGTCTAACAACCAACTCAGGGAATTGTTTCATGGACTCAACATAAAGGAAGAACATTTTCTTTTATCAAGGACATATGAATGACATGAATTATATTGATGTGCAGTAATTATAAGTAGAGAGAGATCCAAATGTGAAGTTAAGAAGAGCAGTGTGGAAGTGAAGGACACTTCATTGTTGAGGCTTTTCTAGGTGATCTAAGGTTTGATATTTGTATTTGAAGTTCATAACCTAGTCTACAAGGTCTGATAGTGATAGATTTGGTTGATAGAAAAAAGGAAAGAACATAATAGTAAATTACATGTTTGAGCAATGAGCTCTTTTTGTAGTTGAAATTGCATGTTTGGGTAGTGGGCTCATCTTGCATACATTGTACTACAACTCCTAACAAGGTTAAAATCTCCTAATAAGGATTCAAAGTCTCCTAATAGGGACTCTATGTACTAAATATTGTAATAGACTCCTAATAGGGTCTATCCTCTAACAAGGAATATTTATATTAGTACATCATCTTGTGGGCATCATTCCCATTGGGGTTTTCCCTCTAATCAAGGGTTTCCCTAGTTAACATATCTAGTGTAATTGTCTACGTGCATCTTATTATGGTTTCTCTTTACTTTTGTTGAATGGTTATTTTTGCTTAAAGAAGATAAATGTTTTAATTTTCAAATAACTGATTCATCCCCTGACTTAGTTATCTTGGTAGACTATTGTCTCTAACAATATTCTGATCATCAAGGATCCAGAGGTCAAGCAAAATAAAGATCCAAATCTGTAAAAGAAGTTGCTTCATAAATTAGGTCAAATTCATATTATCTTCTAACCATTGTAGCAGTGAAGAAATCTCCCAAAAGAGTTGACTTAAAAATTAGATTGTAATTCATTTAACAAAGTGACATTTTAGATTGAAGTGTTTGAAGATCTCTAACCAGGCCACTCCTAACAAGGTGAACCAAATGCTCTAACAAGGTCATACTTAACAATATGTATTGTAACCTTTAAGAGGGTTGGCTCCTAACAAGGCTCACTTCAAAAGAATGAAAAATATTGTAACTAGTTGCATGGTGGCTTTCCCTAATTGGGTTTCCATGTTAAATTTTGGTGTCATCTATGTTCATGTTATTTTATTTATGCTTTATGTTTCTAAAACTAAGTTAGTAAAGATTAAAACTTATTAAGAATCTTAAGACTACTTTGTTAACCAAGTTACAACAAGAACTTAGTTTTAACCAAGATGGATAAAGAATTTCATTATCAGTGGAAAATTTGATTTGACATCTAGGGATAGGGAATTAATTTTGTGCTAATTGATTCACCCCTCCCTTCTTAGTTACTCTCTTAATTTCCAACATAAACAAGAAGAAGCACAAAAGAATTAGAATAAAACCTTGTCAAATTCACACCAAACAACTAAAGTTTGGAAAACATTAATAAAATAGGCATGTGGGGGTAAAATGGAATAAATCAAAATAACACATTTAGAAGGGGGAAGATCAAGATCCACCCCTTGAAGAAGATTTGATTGATACAAGAGGAAGTATCAATGCAAACCTAATGGAAAAAATAATGAATTACTTAGATTTATTTCCCTCTCATCTCTACCTTAAGATGATTTAAAAAAGAAGATATGAAATATAGAGCTAAGATATAAAGATGTGAAAAAATGATGAAGTGTATGCAAATGAAAGAGAGGAAGATGAAATACCTTGTGAGATACAAACCTAAAAATGGGTTGTCAAACGAACTTTGAAAGCACTGATTTTCACAAGCTAGATTGGAAATTGTGCTATGGATAGAACCCAAAAATCATTTGGTGCTCTGTCAGGAGTGCATTGGTATATCAAGAATGAACTAGAGCATTAGGGGTGTAGTGTGACCCCGATAAAATGTGTGTGACATTAATTTTGATTTTGTAGTTCTAATAAATGTTGAAAAGGGTATCTAGATTGATCTACAACATGTTTGTTGATATAAGATTTGAAACCTATAAAATAAATAATTTTGTTATTGTTGTTGGGGGGGGGGGGGGGCGGGCGGGGGGTGGCATTTCCTTAGTCAAACCATAGCTTAGGAATTAAACTTGAATTAAAATAAAGATAGAATGCAAGCAAGTAGTAGCGATCAATCTAACATAAAATAAATGTAAATCTATGAATATGCTCTTGAATTTGGAAGGTAATAAAGTATGTAAATCTAGTATCCTTTGACTCAAATTAAAAACCCTAGAAAATAAATTGAAATGACATCAAGATCCTTATGTATGAATGTGCTTGAAATTTGTCTTGTAGATGAATGTAGATCTTGAGAGGATGAATGTAGAAGAATGTAGAAGATGCAATAAAGGATCTTGAATGTTGAAAATATAATATAAAATCTATGATAAATTCCTTCAATATCTTGAATGCATGAATCCTTGATCTTCAATGGAGAAACTACTTGAATGCCTTAAATGCTTGAGAACTTGAAGACTTGAGCACATAAATTCTTTGAAACTTCATGATGAGGTATGAGAATGGACAAAATGGAAGGGTTTATAAAGAGTTTCGAATGGCTTGCTCCCACAGGTTAACTTGCCTAGAAGTTTGCACCCCAAAACTAATTAGACATAGGTCCAAGTAGAGGACCTAAAATAGGGCCCAATCAGTGGTGCACTATAGCCCTGATTGGTGCATTAGGGGTGCACTATGGACCTAATGGATAAGGGGTGCATTGTGCCTATGATGGATTAGGGGCACATTGCACACATGATGGGTATATGGTGCACTATGCCCCTAATTACTAGGACCCAGAACCTTAGGAATCCCAAAATAGGTGCCAAATCCCCAAAATTTGGCACAAAGTCTAAGATATAGTCATTTTAGTGAAAAAGTTAGATTCCAAGTAGATAGATGAAGGGAAGGGAGGACCTAGAGGAAATACATCCTACCTCTAACTTAACAGTGTGAAAATAGGAGCTTTAAAGAGGATATATTAGGTTTTACCCCAATTCCACCTAGGAGGAAGGACATAAAAGGTAATAAGAGATGACAGATGCAAGGTGCTTGATGATCTCACATTAAATAGGTACTAAACCTCCAATAAATTGGAGCACATCCAATTTAAGATAGTGCATTTAGCCCCCACTTTGGTGAAAGTGTGGATCAACCCACACTCACAATAAAGTAGAGAGAAGAAGAAGAGAAGAATCTAACAAATTGCATCAAGATAGCACATCACTTAGTCAAAGAGAACAAGCTCCCAAGACCAAGGTTCCTAACTTCAAATTCATGCACTATGGTGCAAAGAAAGATAATAATATATAATAAGGGGTTATTACTAAAAATAAAACCAAATCAACCACTGAGAGAGACCTAAACTGAAGAAACATCTCACCCACTAATATCATATTTGGAAAGCCATTACAAGAGCATAAGTGATGACATAATAAATGCAATATCAACATCATTAATCAACATAGCTTCAGGATCTATTTATACTAACATGAAAGTAAAAGAGAGAGAAGGGGAGAAAAGTGATTACCTCACCCAACAGGGTGCTCACCCCACTATGAATCACCAAGAGAGTTGCTACAAAAGATGGCATTGAAATAGTCTAACAGGGTGGTAACCCACTAGTCAACCCACAAAAGTTTCATCCACAGATCAACTACATTGTATCACCATGGCATGATTCTATGAAAATGCATTACCCATGTATGAGACTTAGCATAATGTATTTCAATGTGTTACCTATATTGGGACTTAACAAGTTGTTATGTGTTATCAAAATATAAGATTTAGCACACACACACACACACATAAACACACACATAAACACACACACACACACACACACACACACACACACACACACACACACACACACACACACACACACACACACACACACACACACACACACACACAACACACACACAGAGAGTGTTGAAAATATAGGAGAAGTAACTAAGAGGGGGGTGAATCAGTTACTACTAAAATATTTTAGATCCCTTGGATGTTAACAATAAAATTGATTATTGCTATTATTCGGTAAACACATAGAAAATGTAGTAACTCAGTAAAAGCAATGTGGTTTACTTTTAACTAATCTTAAACATTCATAATGATTAACTTGCAAGCATAAAAGAAATAACATGAACACATGAGACACCAGGATTTAACATGGAAACCAAATATGGGAAAAACCACCAATGTAACTAGTTATTGTTTTTCACTCCTCTAAAGTGAGCCTTGTTAGGAGCCAACCCAGTTAAAAGTTACAAAACAAACTGTTAGGTGTGACCTTGTTAGAGGATTTAATCACCCTATTAGGAGTGGCCTTGCAAGAGTTCTTAAAATAATTCAATGGAACTATCACCTTGTTAGAGTATTTACAACTGGTTGTTAAACCAACTTTGTTAAGAGATTTGGATCACTGCTACAATGGTAAGAAAGTAACAATGAAATGACCTAATTGAGATGCAACTAAATTGCTGATTACAGATCTCTATTCTACTTCATACTATATCCTTCCTGATCAAATATTACTTTGTTGCTCCACAAGGTTATCTAACCATCCTCCAAGTTTGCTCACACACTTCCCTTCTCAATCAATCAATACACTTGCACACTTGTACACACACTAGAATCTCAACTTGACCTTTCATTTATACCATCCATATTATCAAGTTGGCTTAATTAAAAATTATAATGAGCAATACTCATTATTATAGTCAACTAGAATCAATACTTGAAATAATTAAACTTCATGTCCCAAATCAACAAAATCCTTCAATAGCTAACCTGGCTCGGTAAACACTGGTTCTAAAATGATTTCTTGTGTTAACCAAAAGAAGCTTGGTTAACACTATGAACTTTCAAAATACTTTAGCAACTGAGTGAGCTTAGTTAATACTAACTCTAACCAAATTTCCTTCGTTAACCATGAGAAGTTGGTTAATGCTACATTCTGCCATAATTCTTTCAAAGCTCGAGTGAGCTCCTTAGACATTGTCTTCATAGAGTAATCTTCAGGAATGCTTGGTAGACAAGAAAAACTATCTTGCTAACCAAGTAAGCTTAGTAAGCACTAACTTACAACTAATATGACATTTATGTAACATCAAAGACAACACACAATTAGTCAATTGTATCCAACAATCTCCCTCTTTTGCATTGATGACAACACAACATGTCATAACACAATGAAAACAAGACTTTCTTTGATAGAAAGTTTTTCTCTCTTAGATTTTATATCACAAGCTTCTCTTTTATGCAGTAATCTCCCTCTATGAAGGAATTTCATAGCTTCTTTCTCAAAACAAATTTCTAAAATATATGATAGTAAACTCTCCCTCTTTAACAACACATGCCAAAGACAACACATACCAAATTAGTATCAATGTACCTTGAGTACTAATTCATATGCAATATTCTCTTGGCTATGTTGCATCAACTAATAGATCTTCAACTTGGTTCTTGTTGATGCATCACTAAAACTTTATTTAGTGAGCTTTAGATAGGGGAATGACCCCTAACTTACCTGTTAGATATAGGAATGCATCCTTAGGTAATGACTTGGTAAATATGTGTACAATTTGTTCTTTTGTATGGACATATTCCAATCTGATTTCTTTGTCTTGCACCAATTCTCTGACAAAATGATATTTTATAGCAATATGCTTGGTTTTGGAATGCATCACTAGGTTATTTGATATGTTAATTGCGCTTGTATTATCACAAAATTTGCAAACTGGTTCTTTGATTTCAACCTTCGTGCCTTTCAACAACTATTTAAACCAAACAATGTTAGAACAATTCACTATTGCTACAACATATTCTGCTTTTGCTGTAGATTGGGATGTACAATTTTGCTTTTTGCTTGTCCAAGATACCAACCTTTTACAAAGAAAGAATGCTCCACCACTTGTGCTTTTTTTATCATCAATATTTCCTACGTAATCAGCATTAGTAAATACTTTTAGGTCCAAATTTCCTCCCAATTTATACCATAAACCATAGTCTTTAGTGCCTTTTAAATATCTCAAGATTCTTTTGATTGCCATCATATGATTTTCTCTAGGTTTTTCCAAGAATCTTGCCACTATACCAACTATTAAAGAAATATTAGGCCTTGTATGAACTACGTACTGTAATTTTCCAATCATTGATCTATATAAGGTCTAATGTACCTCTTTTGAATCATCATCTTTGGTAAGCTTTAATGCAGTAAACATTGGGGTTCCAACTGGTTTAGAATCTTCCATACCAAACTTCTTGAGTATCTCCTTGATATACTTAGACTGAGTGATTTAAATACCATTCTTTCTTTGCTATATCTAAAGTCCAAAAAATAACTTAATCTCACCAAACATAGACATTTCAAATTCTTTGTTCATTTGTTCTAGTTTTTTTTTGCATAGATCATCATTCCCTGTGAATAAAGTATCATCCACAAATATTTCTGCCAATACAATCTTGTTATCTAGTCCTTCCTTGATATACAAACTACTATTATCATTAGTTCTTTGGAAACCAATCTATATAAGGTAGTTATGTAATCTTTCATACCATGCTCTAGGAGCTTGTTTTAGACCATAAAATGCTTTGTGTACTTTGCAGACCATGTCCCTTTTGTTTGGATCAACAAAACCTTCTAGTTGTTCGATGTAGACTTTTTCATCAAGAATACCATTGAGAAATGTAGATTTAACATCCATCTGATATACCTTAAATCCTTTATGTGTTTCATATGCAAGTAAGGTCATAACACCTTCCAATCTTGCAAAAGGAGCAAAAGTTTCACCATAATCAATGCCTTCTTCTTGAGAATAGCCTATACATACCAATCTAGCTTTATTTTTTGATACTATACCATCTTCATTCAACTTATTCTTGAATACCCATTTTGTGCCAATCACATTTTTATCTTTGGGCCTAGGTACAAGAGTCCATATTTTGTTTTGCTCTATTTGTTTAATTTCTTCATTCATAGCCTCAATCCAACTTTTATTTTCCAATGCATCTTTAACACTTCTAGGTTCAAAATCATCAAGTAAACATTTTAGCTTACTTCTTGTCATAGTACCTTCTAATTTATCTCCAATAATATGATCTAGTACATGATGCCTTCCGACATACTTAGCCAATATAGGTTCTTTACCTTTTGAATGAATTGTACTGCCTTCATTTTGAATTTGAATTTTGGCTCTAGTTGCTCAGACTCGGTAGGCATTGGCTCGGTAGCTTCAGAATGTGACTCAGGTCCTTGCGATTTGGTTTGAACTTCTTGCAACTTAGTGATTGAGGAAGACTTGGGAGTAGAGGTCTCCTTATTGATAGATGTGTCTAGCAATGTATTAGGTTCAATGTAAACAAATCTCCTTTAATCTTCTAGTTTCTTTTTTCTTTCTTCTTCAGTCCTTTCTACAAACTCATCAATTCTCACATGTGCACTTTCTATGATTTTATGAGTAGACAAATTCAAACATCTATATGCCTTACTTCAACAAGAATATCCTAAGAATATACCTTCATCACCTTTCACATCAAATTTTCCTTTTCTAGATTCTTTCAAGATATAACATTTACTTCCAAATACTTTCAGGTAGCTTACATTGGGTTTATAGCCAAACCATAATTCATAGGGAGTTTTATACGTGTCCTTCTTCAACTATACTTAGTTTAATGTATGAACTGTAATGCTGATGGCTTCCTTCTAATATTTGATAGCAACATTCTTTTCAATCATTAGAGTCCTTGCACAATCCATGATGGATCTATTTCTCCTTTCAGCTATTCCATTCTTCTCGAGAGTTCTAGAGGTTGATACCTATTTTTTGATTCCTCTTTCAATGCAAAAGTTGTTGAATTTATTGGAGTTGAATTCACCACCTCTGTTTGATCTTAATCATTTTAGTCTTTTCCCTGTTTCTTTCTCTACTCTTGGCAAATACCATTTGAATTTCTCAAATACTTTTGACTTTCCTCTAAGATACATGAGAGCCATCATTCTTGAATAGTCATCAACAAAAGGAATAGAGAATATTTTCCTCTATAGCTTTCTATTCCAATAGGTCCACACAAATCAGTATGCACAATTTCCAAGATATCTTTAGATTGATAATTTTTGCTTTTAAAACTAGTCTTTCCCATTTTGCCAATCTAAAAGTTCTTGCATAAACCAACATCTGGTCTCTTCAAACTAGGAATGCCTCTTACTTTTCTGAATTTGCTTGTTTTCACCATGTTATCAAAATTTATATGACATAACCTTCTGTGCCATAACCAACTTTTTTCAACTTGAGAAATAAAACATGAGCAATCACCAAGATGAAGATAAAATAAGTTACCTTTTTTTTGTTTGCCTAATTCCTCCTTGAATCCAATGTTGATTAACTATGCCACACTTAGTAGATTATAGTTTACTCCTTCAACCCAGTAGGCATTGTCACATACAAGTTCTTTGGTTAATGAGATTTGGCCTCTTCCTTTTATGCAAAAAGGTTCATTGTTTCCAAACCTTACACTACCACCATCATAGTCTTCAAAGTGTTCAAACTTTGTTTTATCTCTAGTCATATGATGTTAACATCCACTATTGATGATCCATGTGTGATTCTTACTGACATGAGAGACAAGTGCCATCTTATCTCCTTCATCATCAAATTCATCTTTTACAACAATGTAAACTATTTCATCTTCACTATTATTAGAATCTTTAGCCATAAAACAAGTCTTCTTGCTTTTTTCCTTGAATGATTTTTGATTTTTGACATCCTTCTTGCCGTTACATTTGTGACTTTTCTTCTCATGCTTGCTTTGTTTGTTTGGGCACCGGGCAAAAATATGACCAATTTTTTCACATGAAAAATAAATTAGGGGAATTTTACCTTTGTATTTTCTTCTGCGTCTGGAATATTTCCTTGCAAGTAAATCTTCAACAACTTCAAGATCACTATCAGAACTTTTCTCTGATTCTTCTCCACTTTCTGACTGAATGTCCTTTATTTTCTTGCCTTTCTCCTTAAGTGAAAGCTTGGCCTCAAATGTAGATTCAATATTCTTGGAAGTTGGAACATATTTGTCAAAATTGTTTGGCTCAAAAGCTATCAATCTTCCTACTAAGGTATCCAAAGTTATCTTATGATTTGTCTCACACTTCCTTTCTTAAATAGAAGATACTCTAATTGCATAGATAGGAAGTAATGTTCTAAGAATTTTACTTACAACAGTTTCTTCCTTGATTTCTCCTCCAGATGCTCTAATTGCATTGACACTAGCTTTGATTCTTTCCACATATTTGGCAATATTTTCATCTTCTCTCATTCTCATCTGATCAAATTGTCCTCTAAGGCTTTCTACTTTGGCTCTTGTTACATTGTCATCACCACCATAGATTTCCTTTAGCTTATTCCACATTTCAAAAATAGTTTTACAGTCCTTGATCTCATCAAATTCATCATAGCTAAGAGTAGATGCAATATCTATCATCATGGTGTTATGGTTCTTTTTCTCAGCAATATCTCCAATAGATAATGTACCAGTAGGAGTTGTGTATTATTTGTCAAGGTATTTCAATCCTTAATCAGTAGTGGAAGCAAAATGAAGTCTCATAAGTCCCTGCCATGCTAAAAAGTTATCTCTGTTAAACTTTGGAATTTCTCTCTTGTAAGACATCTTGATCTTTAGCTAGGTACTTGAAACCTTTCCTGCAAGCACCAAAAGCTTTGATACCAATTGTTGGAAACATAGGATAAGTAAATGAGAGGGGGGTGAATTAGTTACCACTAAAATATTTTAGATCCTTTGGATGTTACCAATAAAATTGATTGCTATTGTTATTTGGCAAACACACAAAAAATGCAGTAACTTGGTAAAAGCAACGTGATTTACTTTTAACTAATCTTAAAAATTCATAGTGATTAACTTGCAAGCATAAAAGAAATAATATGAATGCATGAGACACTAGGATTTAACATGGAAACCCAATATGGGAAAAACTATCAATGTAACTAGTTACTATTTTTCACTATTCTAAGGTGAGCCCTGTTAGGTGCCAACCCAGTTAAAAGTTACAAAACACACTATTAGGTGTGACCTTGTTAGAGGATTTAATCACCCTATTAGGAGTTGCCTTACAAGAGGTCTTACAAAAATTCAATGGAATTGTCACCTTGTTAGAGGATTTAGAACTGGCTGTTAAACCAACTTTGTTAAGAGATTTGGATCGCTGGTACAATGGTAAGAAAGTAACAATGAAATAACCTGATCGAGATGCAACTAAATTGCTGATTATAGATCTCTTTTTTGCTTCATACTAGATCCTTCCTAATCGAATATTACTTTGCTGCTCCACAAGGTTATTTGACCATCCTCCAAGTTTTCTCACACACTTCCCTTCTCAATCAATCAATACACACACACACACACACACACACACACACACACACACACACACACACACACACACACACTAGAATCTCAACTCGACCTTTCATTTATACCATCCAAATTATCAAGTTGTCTCAATTACAAATTATAATGAGCAATAATCATTACCATAGTTAGCTGGAATGAATACTTGAAATAATTAAACTTCATATCCCAATTCAGCAAAATCCTTTGATAGCTGACCCAACTCAGTAAACACTGGTTCTTAAATGATTTCCTATGTTAACCAATAGAAGCTTGGTTAACACTAAAAACTTTGAAAATCCTTTGGCAACTGAGTGAACTCAGTTAATACCAACTCTAACCAACTTTCCTTTGTTAACCATGAGAACTCAATTAACACTGCTTTCTGCCATAATTCTTTTAATGCCCGAGTGAGCTCGGTAGACACTATCTTCACAGAGTAATCTTCAGGAATGCTCTATAGAAAAGAAAAGCTATCTTGCTGACTGAGTAAGCTTGATAAGCACTAACTGACAACTGATTGACATTTGTGTAATATCAAAGACAACACACAATTAGTCAATTGTATCCAACATATAGTTGATCTCTAAGCCTTGTTTCCTATTAATGTCCAAAACTTAGTGATTTTCTTATAAGCATTGGTTAGTCATCATTGTGACTAAGACATGTAATGAAGGTTGAGTCATGGACTTGTTTATATTTTCATTACATGCCAAACAAGTCAAAGGTTTTTGAGCACCCCAGTAGAGACTGAGTCATAATATGTGTCAAGTAACATATAAGGAAGCCAAGAAAAGTAGAGATGGTTTATGCTAAGTGAGTTAGTATCTATCAAGCCTATAAAAACTAAGGGGTAGTATGAATGTTAGTTATGACAGAGCATCAGGATACTCAATTGTTGAGTAAATTGATTTTGGCATATGAGTTTGTAATGGCACAAACACTTATGAAAATCATTTTGGTCAACTTATATATGATCATTTTTGGATGATAAAGATAAATAAGGAGCTAATTACATGTTTTTTAAAAGGACATCAATCCCTAGGAAGGCAGAGTAACCAATCAACAAATTAGAAGGACTAAGTAGAAAAATAATTAATTCTAGATTATTGATTATGATCTAGAACCTTCCACAATCATTTATTTAAGAAGGGACCAAGTGCTAAATTAGTGTGTGTGCAAAGGATGATCATATATGTATTTAAAGGATAAGAAAAGAGTGAAGGAAGGATAAGTTTGATAGAGTAACCTAGAAATAAAGGAAAAAACAAAGAAAATTAGATAAAGGAGATCTATTCAGACAAGGAAAAAGGAGATCCATAATTTGGCATTAAGTGCTTACTAAAGGATCAGGTACTAAGATATTATAACTTATGTATCAGGGAAAATCTCTTAATAGATTGGTTTTAATAGACCTAGTTGAATCTCGTAACAGAGTTCTTACTTCATTGTGAGTTCAAATCTTTTAATCAAGGTAGACTTATTAGTCTTGTAAAGATCTTAATAGGGTAGACCCCTGATAGGGTAGATCATAAAAGTGATCAAAATTACAGACCTAACAAGAAAACTTTATTATTGTACCAGTGAATATTTGTGGGTGTCATCCCCACCCTAGTTTTACCTTCACCTTGGAGGGTTTCTGGGTAACCAAAATCTTTGTGTTAAGTGTTTCATTTAACATTTCATGTTGATGGAAGAGATACATAGTTAGATCAATTTGACAACCTTACATGGTGAATGATCTAAGATATGAGATGGATTAGGAGTGAATGTAGGCAATTTTGTTTTTGTTTTTTGGAGTTAAAAGTTTTATAGATCTAGATTCACTCCCCCCCTCAGTATCTTTTTTCCTAATAAGACTTCCAACAATTGGTATTAGAGTGTAGTTCTCTTAAAAGAATTTTAATAGCTTGAGAGTTTAGATCTTGGAGATGGAGGCTTAAAAATTGGGAAAGATTATTGAGAATCAGATGATTGACATATAGATCATACTACAACAACTTCAAATAGCAAGAGGAACTAAGGAAATCCTTAAAGAAAAGGAAAGATATGACCATTCAAAAAAACTACACAATTTATAAAGAAATGGATACTAAGGGAATGCTAGACAATGGAAGTTCTAGTGAAAGTGATGCAACATTAGCTAACCTATTGGAGAAGAACAACAATCTAAGTGAAGAAGTTAGAGGTTTGAAGAAAGAACATGCAATGTAACTAGTAAGACTTTGTGAAGTGGCTGAACAAAAAAAGAAAGTTGAAGACAAAGTCATGACTAAAGAAGACAAGAGACAGATGGCTATTAGACTTGAAGAAAGGTCATATCATGTGTAGAAGCTTACAAAAAATCATCTTGACATGATGAATCAATTGTTAGTTGAAAATCAGGAGTTGAACATAAATGACATGGAGATTATAAATCTAAAATCAGAAAGTGACCAACTGAGGAATGAGTTAAGATCTAAGAAAGACCTTTTGGAAAGAATGAATGAACCTAGTGAAGCTATAAGATACTTTGAACAACTGATGAGATCAGCAAGGTCATTTAGTGACACTTCTATTCTATGATATATCAAGAACTTTTCATCTATTGAAGAAGGACAATCATCCAAGAGTGGAGAGCAAAGGAATGCAAAACCAAAAGGAAAACCTGCATGTCATCATTGTGGCAAGTTGGGTACACAAAAAACATTTGTAGAAGTAAGATTGGTAAGAAAAATCCTAAACCTAAGTTTACTAGTAATTTCTTTACTTGCAAGAAACAAGGAAACCAAGCACATGAATGTAGGTCAAAGGAAAGTGATACACCTATTGCACCTAGATTTGAAGGACATTGCTACATTTGTCAAAAATATGGACATAAATCTCAAGAAAGAATATCCAAAAAAAAATCCAATTGGACATCTAAGAATCAAGAACATGTACCTAAGAAAGGTAACTCCTATAATTGGGATTATAACACATGGTATAGTTGTCATTATTGTGGAGAGTATGGTCACATTCCAAAAATTGCATTAGAACACATTTCAGAGACAAATACAAGAAATGGTTAAATGGAAGCCTAGTTTTCTTTCGTTGTCACAAGGTTGGGCATGTCAGTAAGAACTACAGGACCCAAGCACCAACACCAAGCAATGAAAACATCAATGGGAAAGGAAAAATTGACACAGACTAAACAAAGAAAGAGGTGAGTCAAACCTAGAGAGAGAAAGTAGTGTATGTGAGAAATATGAGCCTCTATATTCAAACACACTTCAACATGATCAGTATCTGAGGGGTCATCTCAGAATGAACATGGGATTGTTCATCCAAAATAAATCCAATAGGTTGATCTGTTGCCTCCTAACTATAATGATTATGCTATTTCTCTCATAATGAGAAGCTAGCAACTAGACATCTAGAATGAAGGATTTAATTAAGCTATATGAGAATGCAAGATTAATCTATATGTAATATGAAAATTAATCTATATGTAATGCATATATTAAGCTAAGAATAAAAAGAGCATATTATTCTAAATGGATGCATTTTAAAACTAGAATGATATTGTAATGCAAGAAAAATGACAAGCTATGAATGTATGAGAAAATGAGTATTTCAGCATAAATTTAATACCATCAATTGTTAACCTCTGTAATGAGTGTAGACACCTAAATCTAATTACACAAATAGGTAATCTTATTTAGTCATCTCCTAGGACATTACTGATTAAATATTTATTATTTAATTAATTAATCATCATCCCCTAGTTAATTAATTTATGTAATTAACTATAGCCCAATTGATAAAATCAAATGATAACCCAAAATAAATTTATTAATTAAATCCCTATTCCTCTTTTGAATTAAATAAATCCTCAAATCTATTTTATTTAATCCTACATCCCCCTCTTCATTAAATAAATCATTTAATAAATTATGCCAACCCTTAAAACATCCCTAAACCCAATCTTCACCCCTAATCCAACCCATTCACCCATACTAACCTCACTTAGCCACCCAACTAACCCATCCCATCAAAGCTAAGCTACTTTCCCCCTAACCCCCTTTCTAAACTAAGTCTAGTCCACCTCCTAAACATGTACACAACTTTAAGCAAGGGTTAAGACATGCTAATCCAAGCCAAAGTCAACAAGTCTCCCTTATCCTCTTCTGTCCCTATCTAAGAGCATTAATAGCTCTTACATGCCATTAATTCCTCCTAATCCCTCTTTATGTCTCTTGCATCCCTCTTACACACTCATCCTCCCTCATTTCTCCCTTTGACCAACCCTTATCCCATCCCCTCACACTTATCCCCCTTGTGACAAGTGTCACTCCCCTATTAGCTCTAATCAAACACAATCAATGTGCTCCCCTTTAAATACATCCTAGCCCTCCCTCACCATTCTTCCATCCTGGCATTCTAACTATCCATCTCTCTACACCTTAGCCTATAAATAAAGCCCTTCCCTCTCACAATCCATAATCCACTGTTATGCAAACTTATAATACTATTTTGAGAGCCCAAAAACTACCAAAATACCATCATAATACTGAAATCCATCGATACCTCCATTGTTGAAACCATCACCCATATACACACTTGGTAAAAACCCCCACCCATTGAAAGCTTGAACATAATGTGAGCATACATCCCCATCCATCAGGGACATATCTATGTCATTGTAGGTTATACCATAAGGAGCCTACCATTCGTGGTTTGCCTTCCTTCTTGGTGATAACCTTGGTCCTATCATAAGTGTTAGCTTATTTAGTTTTGTGAATGCTTTTATTAGTTAGTATTTCTTTATTACACTACTAGATTAGGTGATACATTTTTGCACGCCCGGTGGGACCCCACATTCAGGTCACTATAATCACACTTTTTCTTCTTAATATTTAAATTAATCAAATTGACATTTTGTTATTGTTTATGTACGCAAGTGGTCTTCTAACATTTTTTGTAGGCACTAAAATCCCTTGCCAAGAATCGTGCTCCTGACCATAAAATCAAAATCCAATTTAACCAACATTTTAGCACTCTTGGTTTGCGATCCTACAACCATGAAATCACAAACCCACTACTCCAAGATTGTGGGCTAAACCTATAGGAACATGTCCCCATGAAGGTGGGATTGCTCTATGCTCCAAACCCCATCACTACATGAAATTAAAAACACCTCCTCAATCTTGCTGACTAATCCTCCCATGGGAACTTGAGTTTTTACTAGTAGGATCATTATTAAACATACGAGAATGCTTGAACAAAATATTTGAGCCCAAAAAATTAGTTTTATCCTTTTGCCCTCAATCTTGCAAATAAGCTTCCTAGCGACAATGCATTCCATAAACCTACAGGATCACTGTTTTGTGGGATTGCTTTGTTACTTTCTTCCTGCAACCCATTTTTCCTACACCATGATCCCATGCTATTTGAGTGCATTCATGGGATTGCTATTTTACCTATGGGATCAATCTTCATCTCATAGGATCATTTTTTAGAAAAAAAAAAGAGTATAAATCAAATTTTGACTTTTGGTGGTTAGGATAGGTGTTTTTCTAAGCATTTTTATGCCTATCAAAAAGAAAAAATAAAAGTTGATTTTTTTTTTCCCTCGTAGTTAAGCTTCCATTTTGGAAATTTTTTTTGGTGACTAATCAAATTGCTTTTTTAATGTAGCATTGCAGATTGGAGCATCTCGAACACCTAACCATATTTTTTGCAGGTATTTCTTAGAATGAACTTGAATGTCTAAATAAATTTTCATTGAATGAATGGTGCTCAAATCAATCTTGAATGCCATGGAATAAAATCATGTTTTTCATTGGAATGCATGATTAAAACAACAAACACCATCTTGAATGCCAAGGATCTAATAATCATTGCTATCCCTCACACTTCAACTTTGGGGCTTAAAAAGAAATCACTCAATCTTGAATGCATAAATGAATTGACTCATTGACGATGCTCAAATTTTTTATGTTGACAAACTCTTGATCTTTATCATGTTAATGATGATGTGAAGTTGGAAAGAACATTGTATGTCATAAACATGAGTGTCTTCAATCATAGATTACAAAATCTAAATCATCAATTGGAAATGAAGGATTGTCTTTTAAACTTAAGATCACTTATGTGGTCTTGTTTTGCATTGTTTAGGAGGCCTGCTTGGAGATTTCAGCACTCCTTGGGATGACCTCAACTCTAGCATTCTGGCAGAGTATAAATATTGGGAGGAGAATCAAAAGACATGTCTCCTGGAAGCATAATCTTGTCACTCTTGGCTAAGCCCCAAAGAACTTTATACCTTTGGTAAGTGAAGGTGGAGATTTGGGTTATTGTCTCCTCCCAGCTATGTGGCATTATTTTCTGTCATCTATAGATTTGGGCCTCACGTACCTTGCATATATCAAGGAAACCCCTAGCTAAGCTTGTATATCCTCATAAAACCTGTAAGAATTTAGTATAGCTCTAATACCATGTAAGAATTTGCCTTAGGGAAAAATTCACCCAAGAACTAAGAACTCAAACATGAGCACAACTGTAGACTAGAAAGAGTATGATTAGAATATCAATATGTATTCAATTCAATATGCATTAACCTAAGTAAAATTAAGTAAGTGTAAATAGTGAATAATTATTTACACCAACACCCCCCTTAAGTGTGACTTAGGGGAATGCACTTAAGTTCACAAGAACTAGGATGAAATGCATAATGGGTCTCAGCTACTAGCCCATGTTAGGTACCCATGTACATAATGAAAATGCAATCTCTCATAAAGTGGAGAAAGAGGGAAAACCTCATGGGAAAAACCCTCCCCCAAAAAGAGAGATGAAGAAACTAGATGCATGGATGGATGGAGTAATCAAGACCCCCCCATTATGACATACATCAAGTATATTCAAGAGAGAATGAGAAGGAAAAAACCCCTTAAGAGGGAAAAGGTCCCCCCCAAAAATAAGAAGAAGAAGGGGACAAGGTAGTCCCCCCCCCCACTAAATGTAAGGTTCCAACTAGTGATAAATGCTCCAATATAGAAGTTGAGCCATGACTGTTGAATGATGTTCCATCCCTTTAGAAGAAACAATGGTAGAGGTACTGGTCAGATGCTTCCATTGTGTGTGGAAAGAATCTCAATGATGAAAGGTGTCTCTAAAACTTGTTCAAGTGTCCCAATGTCAATATTGATGGTGGATCCTTCCAAAACTACTAAGAAGAAGTATAGATCTAGCAAGGATTGCCATAGAACCTATTTCAAGAAACCAACAGTCTCCTCAAATTATAGAGATACCTCCTGCACCTGATGTACATAAGGATTGACAATCACATCAACCTATAAAGACTGATCATGTAGAGAATTGACATGAGGGTCAGAGTGAGCCCTCACAAAAATTGTAGAAGGATCGTCCTCATCAAAGAGAAGTAGTATATCATCAAAGAAGTCTTTTAAGTCTATGATGTATGAGTTCACAAACAAACCTAAAATGTCACTCAAGAAGTCATCACCTGAGGCTATAATTAGAAGACAAAGTATACCCTATTGTGGTAAAGTACATGAATCGATCTTTGTGGCAATAGCTGAAGAATTTTCCTAAAAAAGAAGATGAATATCATCAATGATGTTTCCCACATCTTCAATGTGAGACTCCACAAACAACTGTGCAATGTCTAGTAGGAAGTCATCGCATGAAGGTAAAGTAGGAAGACATGAAGTGTCTTTCTGCACTGAATTCAAAGCATCTGTGGCTAAAATGGGATCAATAGGAGCAACATGAGCATTTGGAGTTGTGATCTCATCTGGAGAGGATGTAATTACAACTGGAGGTAAAAGATATTTTAGGAATAGAGGAATTTGTGGATCTCCATAAAGCTTCCAAAGATAGATCCAAATATCATATAAATATTTTGACTTCAAGTCATCAAGTGAATCCATAACCTCCATATCCATAAATAGAAAGAGTGCATGATAAAGGATGGAACATGTGTCCTCATTGTATAAAAGTCCTCTCACATATGGTAGTGCATTATGCTAACTAAGATATGGGATAACCAATTGACTCCATTCTTGATAGTTTTCTAGTGTCAAGATAATTAAATCTTCCTCTTCCATGATGGACTAATCAATGTAACCCCCAAAATATAAAAAAGAATCAAAGAAACCCCCCCAATGTATGATTTAGCCACTTGGTAGCCACTTGCCAATTTAAAGCCTATTTATGAAAGTAGTATTTTTGTCCATAGAACCTATAACATTATTATAGATCTAGAAAGTAGACAAAAAAAGGCGCTTTTGAAAAAAATAGAACCTGATTTGGAGTCTAGATGAGCCCGTATGGAGCATTTCAAGTGGAAAAATTCAGGATTTACAAGTTGTAGAAAAATTCAGGAATAGAGATCTCAAACCACCTACACCAATGTGTAGATCATGAAATTCTACCCCAAAACAAAAAAAAAAAATTGCTTGCAAAAAGGAGTCCGTATGAGGGAGATATCACTGTTTGAAAATCCTTGCTGTAATTATTTTTTCTGAATTGCTGTCGTCATACCTACCAAAATCAAATGGCTCTAGATTTTGCCTCAAATGGCCAATTTGGATGAAACAAAATTTGATTTGGGAGTTTTTTGATCTTCTGAATGTGATGCAAATATATTTGCGCCAACAAGCTTCAATCTTTGCATGCAATAAATCTCTCCTACTAGCCTAATGGCCAATTTTTTTTTCCAGAAAATAATGCAGATCCAAAAAAAATAGTAGAGATTCAAATGATAAAATATGAAGATCTAAAATTTAAATTCAGAGATTTGAAATGACCATATCAATTCTGCAAATTAGGCCTTTAGGTGCTAGTTTGCAAATTTTTTTTTGCCTCATGATCAACTTTGGCCTAGGGTAGGCAACTTTATAGTTGATTTTCACCGAATCAACATTTTAGACACAATGGCATGGTCAAAAATAGCTCTAGACACTCCCAATGACTGCAATACTCTAGATTCAGGCCAAGGTGATGAAGCAAGAAGATGGTCTTGAATGGCTATGTTAAGAGAAATTCTCCAAGAGCTCTGATACCATATAAGAATTTGGTATAGCTCTGATACCATGTAAGAATTTGGTATAGTTCTGATACCATGTAAGAATTTGGTATAGCTCTGATACCATGTAAGAATTTTTCTTAGGACAAAATTCACCCAAGAACTAAGAACTCAAACATAAGCACAACTATAGACTAGAAAGAGTATGATCAGAATATTGATATGTATTCGATTCAATATGCATTAACTTATGTAAACTTAAGTAAGTGTAAATAATGAATAATTATTTATGTCAAAAAAACCTTATAGGGTTATTGATATGTTTGATGTGCTTGAATGTTGTTAGCTAAAGAGATCACTTATATGTCTTTTGAGATTGTTGTTAGCAAGTCCATTCACAACAACTTTAAGTCCAATTTGCTCCGCTTTATCTAGTGGTAAATTGTTCAAACCAAATGAAAGACATACTTAGCATAGTCATTGCCTCATCAGAGATTCATCCAAAACTTCCATAACATTGTCATCCTAATCACATCCTCTCTTACATTATTCTATGTCTTCCATCAAGTCTTCCTTATCTTATGATAGCTAAGTCTTCTTAGTTATTCCTCACCCCATTTCCATATCCTCTAGAGTCAATCTTTCCTCCTATCATGATCTTAATCCAAATCCAACTCTAAGCCTCCATACTTATCCTAGCCTGCATGTTTGTATTCATTCATATTCATCCTTCATACCCAAAATATCATGTCAAATCCAATTATGATGAGTTTCATCATCCCACCTTTTCTCCAAATCCATCCTATTCCAATGATGATTATGATCTTGTTGACTATGATGGGTATATTGGAAGCCTTAGAGATATTGCTCCCAACATCCTCCAAAACCCAAACATTCCTCCCAACTACTCCATCATTCCTCTATGCATACCCACTAGTACTCCTCACCATGCCTTTGACAAGGGAAATCCATTATTGTTCATCCACACCTCCTTCCGATATTCTTCCCACATATTCCTCTTATACATCAGTCATATATCCATCTTCCTTCACCTTCATATCCAAATCTCCACCCTTTCAGAATAATACTAGAAGCTATATCTCTAGTCCAAGCTCACCATCCCAATATCTTCCAAACCCCTTTCCAAATCATCCAATCCATCCTAGTTATACACTACATCACCTTAATCCCCTTACTCTTCCTAGTCCAACACACACATCTCCAAGGAATTTTACAAGGAAATCCAAAGAAAATCCATCTCCCACACCCATCATTCCTCTTACACCATCCTATCACTATCATCCCTATTTCCTTCACCCCACTTATCAAACCCCTTCCATCTCCTACCTCCCATCCATCGAATCTATTCAAATCCCATCCACATCTCCTCCTCCTAACATTACCCAAATATCATGTAATAAACCTTATGAGTCACTCCCCCATCAGCTCATCCCCATTATAAAACCTCCTACCCATCCATCTACCTCACTTAAAGAAACCATCTATGCATCTCCTATCACACCATCCACTCCCATCCATTCATATCAAGATCTTTTCCAAAAGCATGTTGAAATATCCCATGACATAAAATTAGATCCCACCATCCCACTTATTGCCTTACATGATCCACTTTTACCATTCACTCCATCCAAAGAGCACTTAATATCCCCTCCATCTCCAAAGCCTACCATCATACCTATTCCATCTCAAGATCTACTTCCATCAACTCATCCAGATCAAGATCCTATCCTTCCATCCCCTCTACTTCATGATCATACATACCCTATAATCTAGGATGATTGATCCATAGAAGAAGAACTAACTATCATATCCAAAGCTTCCACTCCTTCACCTAGTAGTGGACTTACATCTTGTGTTCCAAATAATGAACTTCATATTGAAGAAAGAAATAAAAGTGTATCTCTAGATGTTGGTATCCCTCTTACCCCTTTAAGGTCCTAAGTCCTTCCATCTTCACCCAAATTTTAGGTCCATCTTGTTCTCCATCTATTTTGGGACCTTATCCTACTACTTCTTTTCAACCCTCCATTTTGGGTCCATATATCACTTATCTAAATCCCCCACCCTTTCCATCCATTTTGGGTCCTTATATACCTAATATGAATCCTTTATCTACTCCATCTATTTTGGGACCTACTCCTTCCTTGATTCCATTTGTTTTAGGTCCATATCCTTCATTCCCTCCATCCATTTTGGGCAATTATATGCATCCATATCCTGTATTCCAATCCATCTCTCCATCCCCTCAAATCCAACAGCTAGAACATCAAAGGCACTCATCCTTGAATCCCTTCCAACCTTCAAACTTTATCACTCCATTCATAATCCCTCCATATCCCCCATGCTCTTGTTCCCATGCTCTTATTCCCATGTCATGGCTAATAGAAGAAAATTGGATACCAAAATAATAAAACAAAAATCCAAAAATCCACGAAAATCCAAGTTTCAACATGTCCCTTCTAAAATACATGTTCTTGAAGAGAAGCATTTGATCCAAATCAAAGAAAAGGTCGAGAGGCCACAAAGCCCCAAGCTGAAAAAGTCAACAATCATGTGGATACCCAGGATGCTCATAAAAGAAATATGTCTCAAAGAGAAATCTCAATTGGCATCCATTCCTGCTACTCAAAAATCCTCATCGGTTCATACTTTATCCAAATCTCCATATATACATTTTTCATCCCCCCAATCTACTGTTAGTCCATATACTTCTTATCCTAGATCTCCAATCCTCCATCTTCCAACTTTTCTATTAGTCCTTATATTTCTCTTCCTCCATTTTCTCCTTAACCTTTTTGAACACCATCTTTCCTATTACTTCATCACCTTTCAATGTGTGTACCAATGGTGATCTTTCCATTTTCCTCATTCATTTACTCACAAGTCTCATGTTTTCCCATCCCTTATTTTCCAACTCCCATCCATCATTCCAATCCTTTAATCCAATATTTTCTCCCCATCCTACCAACATCTATGAGTAAAAATGCATTAAAAAAGTAAAAAAAAAAGAAGAAAACTGTCCAGTCATGAAAACTTGGCAATTCAAGCACCTTGGACAAATAGCATGATGAAAACTTAGGAAAAAAGCATCATGCATAATTGCTCCATCCAAATGCTTTGCACACTTGGGGGCATGTTCCATCACCCACCATACCCATTTCATCCCACCATACCCTCCACATCTTATCCATTTCACCCGCCATTCTCCTTTGGATCTTGATATAAATAAAGTTCACCACTAGAGACATGGTTTTGGTCATCCTTTTTGACATCCATTTCCCATTATAGTTTGTATCCACCTATCCTTTATCCAACCATTCTTTTATTCAAATAATACCTCCATGAGCTTCATCCACCCATCATAAGTTACCCTCTACCTCCTTCACCTTTCACATCCTAGCTTCCATCTATCTCCCTCATCCTCTTGTTGACTAATCTTCCATCCTATCTTACCCCTTATAAAACCTCCTCTTGAATAACATATAATTAGGGGAACTATATTCCTTGGAGACCATTTCATGTCCATCTTTCCCCCCATTCTAGCCCCATTTTCATCTTGTCATCCCCAAAACCATTCATCTCCCAATCCCTAGCTTTTTTCGCATTCCTCTATTTGAGCCTTCTACTAGTTATACCCTTTTCTTCTATCCTTGCACTTATCACCATCTCTCCATCTTTCTATCACTTGGTACATCCCTTGTTATTGGTATCTAGCTCTAGGCTATCTCCATCTACCCCAATGTCATCCAGTCATATCCTAATACTCCTAGAAATCTACCATCAACTACACCATTCCATCGCACATCCAATCACATTCTTAATATTCTACCCAACCTTGTTGCAAGCCTTGGTCACACCCCAATAATCATCATTGGGATCTATCCTTCCCACTTCTTATCCAACACTTTTCCTCTATCTCCTTATCCCATGCTTTCCCAATATCTCATCATACTGAGCTTTTTACCTTCGCTATCTCCTCATCCTGAGCTTTTCACCTACTATCTCCTCATACTAAGCTTTCATCCACTATCACCTTAGCTTGACCTTTTTATCCACTATCTTCCCATCCCAATCTTTTCATCCCCTCTATCTCCTTAACTCAAGCTTTCCATCTATCTCCTCATCCCAAACTTTTTATCCACTATCTTCTCATCTTTATCTTTCCTGCCGCTATCCTATCATGTTGAGATTTTGTATGGTAATACCTTGTACATACTTTTGGTTTTTCATCTATATATTCCCTACATTTCAGTTCCTCACTTGGCACCATTGTATATCTCTCATCTCTTCATGTTAGTTCATGGTTGATCGCAAATTGTAGTTCTCTTGGTTAGATGCTCTAGTGCATCCTCATACAAGATCCCTTGTCATCAAAATGTTGTCCTAAAAAGTTCTAATTGGATGACTCATCCTAGTCCTCAATATTACCAATATATCCTTGTAGGATGCATCCTTCCTCTCATCTAATCTTGGTCCATCAGTATTTAGTCCTACCAATCTCTTTGGAAAAAGGTTAACTTTTTCATGGATTTACATTTACTTTCGATTTATTTTCTTTTCAGGATTTCAAGTTTGGTTCTTAAAAGTATCTCTTCCAAGTGATTTGGGTTGTTCCCTCCTCAAGGTCACCACAATATTTTACATCATGGTGTGCTATGAATGGGGCAATTTGAGAGCAAGTTGTTGATCAGGTTGCTTTCATCTTCTTTTTTCTACTTGTGAATCAATTGGATATGACCCTTGCATATTACAAACATGTGATCACTTGTGATTACATGGTGCACTTGGGAAATATCATTTGCTGGTGGGTTACCTAGTATCATTTCTACTTTGATTCTTGTAGGATTCATGTGTGATGTTGGGGCAATCCTCATGTGTTTGTTTCATGTTAGTCCCATGTAATATTGGTGCAAAGGCCTTGATGTTCTTAGTAACCTTGGCATATCTCCAATATTCCTATATGAAAATAAGTGCTCAACTATATGGGGGTGCTCCCCTTTGGAACACCCCCTCGCTCAAGCTTCAATGGATTCCTCCAAACATCCCATCCTTTCCAAGCATTCTATCCTATAAAAACATCACATCCTATCAAAGCATCCCATCCAATCAATCCTACCATCATGATCTAGCAAATCTATCAATCCCATGGTATCCAATCTTGCATCAATCATAATCATAGCCCTTGAAATAATCATAATCATAGCTCTTGCATAATTCATAATCATAGCTCCTACATCAATCATAATCTTAGTCATCACCAATCATAATCCTAGAATCATAATCTCCCCAACCCTACTATCTTCCAAATCACTTCCCTGGGTTCAATTAAAAATAACCAATCAACCCACCTCCCCCTAAAAGTGGTGTTCTTAACCCTTGGTTATCCTTGTGACAAGGTTTTCCTTTGTATCATTCTCCCATAGTGAGAGCATGAGCTTCCTTAACCCCCTCTCTTAGCCTCTCTCAGTCCTCCTACTTGCCCTAGATTGTTATACTTTTCAAGAAGCTATCGGGCCTCACCTTCTCTCTCCCAACACCTTCTTGAGGGGGCATCACACATTTCATTCTTTCCTCATCTACTCAAAATTGAGGGAACCATGTTCCTTCAAAAAGTCTTCTTTGCATAGTGTATATTTGAACTTCTTTGAAATAATGTTGTTCCAAAACTATGTCAAAGAGGGGAAAAATGTAGACACCTAAATCTGATTATAAAAATAGGTAATCTTATTTAGTCATCTCCTAGGACATTACTGATTAAATATTTATTATTGAATTAATTAATCATCTTCCCCTAAATAATTAATTTATTTAATTAACTATAGCCCAATTGATAAAATCAAATGATAACCCAAAATCAATTTATCAATTAAATCCCTATTCCTCTTTTAAATTAGATAAATCCTCAAATCTATCTAATTTAATCCTACATCCCCCTCTTTATTAAATAAATCATTTAATAAATTCTGCTAACCCTTAAAACATCCCTAAACCCAACCTTTACCCCTAATCCAACCCATTCACCCATACTAACCTCACTTAGCCACCTAACTAACCCATCCCATCAAAGCTAAGTCAATTTCCCCCTAACCCCCTTCTAAACTAAGTCTAATCCCCCTCCTAAATATGTACAAAACTTTGTGCAACGGTTAAGACTTGTTAACCCAAGCCAAAGTCAACAAGTCTCCCTTATCCTCTTCTATCCCTTTGCAAGAGCATTAATGGCTCTTACATGCCATTAATTCCTCTTACATCTCTCTTTATGTCTCTTACATCCCTCTTAAACACTCATCCTCCCTCATTACTCCCTTTGAACAACCCTTATCCCATCCCCTCACACCCATCCTCCCTGTGACAAGTGTCATTCCCCTATTGGCTCTAAACAAACACAATCCATGTGCTCCCCTTTGAATGCATCCTATCCCTCCGTCACCATTATTTCATCTTGGCATCTTGACCATCCATCTCTCTACCCCTTAGCCTATAAATAAAGCCCTTCCTTCTCACAATCCACAATCCACTTTTATGCAAACTTATAATGCTAATTTGAGAGCCTAAAAACTACAAAAATACCATCATAATACTGAAATCCATCCATACATCCATTGTTGAAACCCTCACCCATATATACACTTGGTAAAAACCCCCATGCATTGTAAGATTGAGAAAAATGTGAGCATATATCCCCATCCATTAGGGATATATCTACATCATCATAGGTTATACTATAAGGAGCCTACTATTCTTGGTTTGCCTTCCTTCTTGGTGATAACCTTGGTCCTAGCATAAGTGTTAGCTTATTTAGTTTTGTGAATGCTTTCATTGGCTAATATTCCTTAATTACACTACTAGATTAGGTCATATAATAAGGAATTGAAGGCTCCTTAAATAGAATCATAGAATTGATCAACAATTGAGATAAATTCTAATGAATAGTTGAGATTGGAAATGAGATTTAGTTGGAATGGAAACTTCCTTGTGCAGATGGAGTTAACTAATTCAATTCTAAGTGTCATGGAGAGTTAATTGGTTCTCTTCTGAGTGTGAGAAAGAGTTAATTAAATTAATTCCATTTCCAATTTTGAATTGAAGAGAGAATTTGGAGAGTTAATTTAATTTAATAAAATGGAATATGACCTCATAATGGATATTCTTAATCAATTGAATAATTAAATTCAATAAATTAAAATGAGGATATATATTATTAAATCAAATACAATTAATTCCCTTGTACATTAGCTTAAAAAGTAATTTTAATTTAATTAAAGTATGAAGACTCATAATTAAATTAAATTTAATTAATAAGTTTAATGTAACTAATTTCAGTCAATACTTAGGAATTAAATAAAGAGTGTAATTAATACATATTAGGAATTTTCCACATTTGACACTTAGGTCAAGTAGTGATTATCAAAATCAAAATTGCCTAGTAAAATAGGACTTAGGATTGATCAAATAGACCATAATTGGTTTAGCATGGCAATGTGCTAATTTTTGGGTATTACATTTGCCCCTCTTTGAATAAATTTGTGAGAAGCACATTTGGTTCAAAGAAATTAAAAGTATGAAGCATAGATCAAGAAATGAGATCAATCCCAAAATTGATGATACAAAGACCTATTGATAAGCTTTTTAAGGTTATCTCTAGAACAAAGCTTAGTCTCTAGGAATCTAGATAGAACACTTAGATACTAAGATTAACAAGCTTTTTATGATTATCTCTAGAACAAAGCTTAACCTTAGGGAATCTAGATAGAACACCTAGATACCAAGATTGATAGAATAACATTATCAACGTCATAGAATTGTTCCCAGAATGAGGCTCAATTCTCAAAAGTCGAGGTTAGACTATCCTGATACCTGTCCCTTAGAAGATGAAAAGATTAATCACGATTCATAAAATTATCCATAGAATGAGGCTTAATCCTTAGGAGTTAGGGTTATACTATGTTGATACTTTTCCATTGAATAGTGATAGACAATAAGAGCTTAGAATTGTCCCTAGAATGAGGCTTAATTCTTAGAAAGAGTTAGGATATTCTCCTAAGCAAAGATTAACCCTCAGTAAGAATTTGGAATCATCTCTAGAATGGAGCTTAATCACTTAGAGTCCAAATCCATGAAAGAGATAACAAGACCTATCATGAGTCATAGAATCATCCCTAGAATAAGGCTTGATCCTTAGGAGGCATGGTTAGATTGTCTCGATACCTATCCATTGAACTTTGATAAGAACTGTTATAAGATTGATCAGCTGATTAAGAGATAAGACATATGATGCTAGATAGAGGGGAACACGATGCCCTGAGTGATGAGATGCTTTGAGTGTTGAGGACATAAGATTTAGATTGAGTTGAAGCTAGTTTTCAAAGATTTAATGATGCAATCATCCTACCCCCTTGGGAGAAAAATAAAAAATGACACACCAGAATAGTGATATAGATTAGTTTATTAAGAGATAGTGAAGAAATCTAAGATTCAAAAGAAGATAGAATAGATTAAAAGGACCTAAAGAAAATTTGGAGTCAATTTGAAGTGATTGCGAGATCCAAAAGGCCAAGTTTGACCAAAGTTAACCAGAGTCAAATTTTCTAGAAATGTTTGAAAATTTGAAGAAAATGTGATTTGAAAAGACTCCAAGATTCATAAACTATCAAAAAAATGGACTGCACAAGCATTCAATCACGCTGGTCCTAAAATTTTAAAATGTAATTTGGAGCTATTTAAGTTTGTTACATTTCTAATTTGATCCTAAAAATGGGTTCAAAGCAGCCAAATTAGCCAGGGAGTAATTTTCACACAAATTGGAGCACTTTGAAAAATTAGGTCACACCTATATAAGGGCCCAAAGGGTCATTTTCAATTCATTTATGCTTTTGCCTTTTGTGAAGAAGAGAGTTCTGATGAGAAAGATGGTGGTCCCTATGTGTACACATCAGTTTGAGCACTCCAAGTGAGACAGGCGACCAATGAACTACTGATCTCTAGTGACTCATCGATAATCCCACTTTGTTTTTCAATTTTTGTGCATTTGGAGTCAGTTTAGCATGTTTTTAGGTTATTTTCAATTTTATCTTGTCAAATTTTGCATGAGAAGATTGTTCCTTGCGCAATGCCAATTGCTCTTCTCATGAAGACACTAATACATTTGGTACCAAATTGCAACGGCGGTGATGTTGCAATTTTTTTGTCACAACCTTGTCATCATCGCAATTGTGACAACGACGACAAGGTTGTGATGAAAAAATTGCAACGACACTGCCATTGCAATTTGGTACCAAATGTATTACTAAGAAGTACCAAGTTGATACTTTGCCTAGTTTGCTGGGTTTTCTCACGTGGAAGATACCCATCTCTCACATGAAAAACCCTAAAATTGGTAAGTTTTTTGGATTTTCTTGTGTGAGAACATGTCTTTTCATGCAAAAATCTACACATTCATGTGAGAAGATGAAATCTTGTGTGAAAATCTGGTGTAATTTGCAAGCTTAAGTATTGGAAATTTGATTTTGGCATTGATATTTTATGCTTTTTTTCACTGTTTTCACTTACCTAAGACTAATTGTGTGCATGTTTTTTTTTGTGCATGTAGGATAGCTTTCCCAATGTTGGATTTAGATCGCATTACCCACCTTATAGATCTTTGTTATGATAGCTAGATGATGCCGACATGGCACATATTGATGCTCTAGGATTGTCATATCTTTGCCAGATTCTCATATTGCTGGTGAATCATGACCTTTTGACTGCACTGGTTTAGCATTTCCATTCATAGATGAACATCTTCCATCTACCTAAGGGAGAGATGAAAATCACTACAGAGGACATTTATAGGATTCTACATATCCTGTTCCATGGGCCATAGGTTGTATATGACATAGTACCACAGATAGGTATAGAGGTACTGAGGGCCATTTTATAGGAGGATCTTATCGTGGGTAGAGCCATCACATGAGATGAGCTAGTACATACATATGGACCCATGCATAGGTTGCCATCAATATTGGGCATATTTATCAATTGCATTCTGATTTCAGCTAGAGGTTAGCATGGTTTAGAGTGTAGATGGCGATGAATGTTGTAGTTGATGTTGGAGGCACTCAAACGATATGGATGGGGTCAGTGCATGCTCACCCATATGTTCTATGAGATGCATGAGATCATATACCATGAGAGGAAGAACATGGCTATTCTTCAAGAATGGCTATGGGAGCATTTTCCTATTATGAGACCCATTTTTGCAGATGAGAAACAACCTCTAGAGCCATATGTATGTAGATATTGAGGCTAGTTGACCTAGGTAGCTCTGGAGAAGATTGAGCAATGGAGAGGTCAGTTAGATGACCTAGTAGTAGTGGTGTAGAGATTATGGAGGGAGACAAAGGTGTGGGATAATGCACCTATAGAGCTAAGATATATGTTTACATCTCGACCATTGATTGGTCACTCTATGCAAGTTATAGAGAGATTCCCATTGACATGAGTCTAAAAATAGTGTGGTTGGCCATAGGATATTTCCCAGGAGTACTACTCGTATGCATGGCTCACTATAGATCTAGGTCATGGGTGGTCAATGAGATTAGACCCAAGCCATTCAATGATTAATGTGCAGTCCATAGTGGTGACACAGTGGGATTACATGCCAACTGTAGCTAATGGGAGGATGGCTCCAGCATACTAGACACACTTTGTGAGTCATCCCTTCCCTTAATTCTGATGGCGACGCAACCCAACAATAGAATAGACACAACAAAAAAGGGAAATTATATTAATTGAAAAAATAAGCTAGTACAAATAGTACAGAGAAAATAAACTTCAAAGCATGCCCTAAGGGCTTACAATAGCATAAATCTGGAGATAATTTCTCCTTTCAGTACCCCCTCTCAAACTCCACTCCGAACTGCCTTTTACAATGCCAGAAATATCCTTAAATAGACCTCAAAGGGTTAAGGACTAGGATTAAATTCTAGAAAGTGCTAGTAGTCATCCACCAACCAAATAGAAGGTTCCAGAAGCTGCGTTAGAAGTCGGTGCAAATCTAGAAGAATCCAGAAACAGTAACCAAACTTCCGAGAGGCATAACTTTTGAACCGTAGCTCCGATTGACGAACCGTTTACATTTTTGGAAAGCTCTCAAAGCGTTCTATAGAACTATGGAAAATATTTGATTGTCCCCCACTTTTCAGCCCTTTTTGAGGTCATTTAATGCCCCTAACCTGACTTTGAAGCATTCTTAGGAGGTCTCCAAAACCTGAAAAACTGCAATAACTTTCAAACCATGGGGTCTTTTGACCTGATTCTTTTTCTGGAATGCTCTAAATCATAATTACATTCATCTAGCCAAATTACACCTCCTAGTTAACCAAAATGATGGCCCAATTGCATGCTCCTATTTTTTCAAGATTTTCTAGCTCACTGATAGTGGAACTGTGAGAGTTGGAACCTTTATTTGGCCCAAATGGGTATCCAAAAATGAAAACACATGAAATAGAAAATAAGTCTAAGTACATTTTTTTTTGGTGACACAGGATTGCCCTTATGCCTCTGGATGGTCCTGCATTAGACACCCAGGGTAGATTGAAAAGTGACCCTGTCACTTTATGAATGGTAGAGGAAATCCCAAATGGGAAACCTCAGCTGCTGAAATCCAAGTTGAGTCCTCGATCGATCATCCTTTCCATTTGACCAAATATTCTTCATACTACCTATTTCTGGTACTCCTACCCACACGATGATCTAGAATGTCTTCTATCTCCTCCTTCTTAGAAGGAGGAATTGGACATGGCTCTAACACTAGCTCCTCATCTGCACCATCATCATGATACTCTGTTAAATCTGCAATGTTGAAAATGGGAGAAATTTGAATACCATCAGGTAGCTCCACCTCATATGCATTTCCTGAGTCATGTTTCTTTAGAATTTTGTAGGGGCCAAATTTCTTCATTTTTTGCTTGTTGTAAGTACTGGCTGGAAATCTTTCTTTTTGTAAGTGCACCATGACTAGATCCCCTACTTGGAATTCCTTATGTCTTCTCCTTTGATCAGCCCTAGCTTTATACTCTTGATTCATCTTGGTAATGTGTACCTGAACCTCCTCATGTAGATGCTTAATATGTTCAGCAAATTCCTCAACTTCAACACTTGTCCTCTCCCCTTGTTCTATCTTCCTCAATTCTGGTGCAGTCCTTGGGCTATTCCCATATACAATTTGGAATGGTGATTTTCTAGTACTCCTATTTATAGAGTTATTGTAAGCAAAATCTGCTTGTGGTAGAATCAAATCCCATCCCTTGGGCTTATCCCCAACTAAACATCTTAGCAAATTGCCCAGACTTCTGTTTACCACTTCTGTTTGGCTGTCAGTTTGTGGGTGATGCGTGGAACTAAATTTCAAGTCTGTTCTCAACTTTTTCCACAATGTCCTCCAAAAATACCCCACAAATTTAGTATCTCTGTCAGAAACTATACTCCTTGGAAGACCATGTAGTCTTACCACCTCTTTGAAAAACAAGTCTGCAATATGGACATCATCATGAGTTTTGTGGCATGGAATGAAATGTGCCATTTTGGAGAACCTATCAACCACCACAAATACGGAGTCATTACCCCTTTGTGTCCTTGGCAATCCAAGAACAAAATCCATACTTTTGTCCTCCCATGGCCTTGATGGAACAGGCAATGGCTGATATAGGCCAGTATTGTGACTAAACCCCTTAGCAACTTGACAAACCTGACAACTCTGTACAAACTTCTTCACATCCTGTGAAAATTGGGGCCAAAAATAATGTTCTTTAAGAATGGAAATTGTCTTATCTCGACCAAAATGTCCTGCCATCCCTCTACTGTGTTTCTCCTTAATTAGATTTTCCCTCATGGAACTCCTTGGAATGCACAATTGACTACCCTTGAACAACATGCCATCCTGAATCAAATAGTCTAACCACTTGGTTCTATCTACATCAACATGCTCTTTACAAGCTTTCCATGCTTTAGAAAAATCAAGATCCTCGGGATACAAATTCTTGAGTTCATCAAACCCAACTACTTCAACCTGCATTACTGTAAGCAACAACTGTCTCCTACTTAGTGCATCTACAACCCTGTTAGATTTTCCAATTCTATGCTTCAACACAAATGTATAACTCTGCAAGAATTCTACCCACTTCATATGCCTCTAATTTAATTTACCTTGGCTACTTAGGTAATGTAATGCCTGATGATCAGTATACAAAACAAATTCCTTTTGCAATAAATAATGCCTCCATTTCTTTAAGGCCTGAACTATTGCATACAACTCTTGATCATAAACAAAATACTTCTTCTTTGCATCATTCAATTTTTCACTAAAATATGCAACATGCTTACCTTCTTGGCTTAATACAGCCCCAATAGCACTGCCACTAGCATCACAATCCACCTGGAACATTTTTCTAAAATCTGGAAGTGCCAACACAGGTTGTTCGGTTACCTTCTTCTTTAGCAATTCAAAACTTCTCATAGCTGCTGCAGTCCATTTGAACTCTTTTCTATCCCCTCTTATTGTATCAGTTAGGGGTGCACATATGCCACTAAAATTCTTAATAAACTTCCTATAAAAACTAACCAAACCATGAAATGATCTTACCTCAGTAGCAAACCTTGGAGTAGGCCATTCCAAGATGGCTTTTACCTTCTCTGGATCCATTTTGAGACCTTCAGGTGATATAACAAACCCCAAATAGACTAACTCCCTTTTTGCAAAGATACACTTCTTTAGATTAATTAATAGTTTCTCTTCCCTTAGCCTTTCAAGGACACTACGAATATGCAGTAAATGTTCTTCCAAAGTCTTGCTGAAAATTAAAATATCATCCAAATAGACAATAACAAATTTTCCCGAGAACTTCTTAAGTACCTCATTCATGAGCCGCATGAAGGTGCTTGGGGCGTTCGTCAATCCAAAGGGCATGACTAACCACTCATAAAGACCCTCCTTGGTCTTGAAGGCTATTTTCCACTCATCTCCTTCTCAAATCCGTATTTGATGATAGCCACTCTTGAGATCTATCTCTGTGAAGTACTGAGCTCCACTCAAGCAGTCCACAAGATCATCCATCCTTGGCAAAGGAAACTGATACTTGATGGTTATTCTATTTATAGCTCGAGAATCTTTACACATCCTCCACTCTCCATCCTTCTTTGGTGTGAGTACTACAGGTACTGCACATGGACTTAGGCTCTGTTGAATCAAGCCCTTCCTCAATAGCTCCTGAACTTGTCTATTTAGCTCCTCTGTTTTAGTAGGAGTCATCCTGTGAGCAGCCTTGTTAGGCAAACTAGCTCCTGGAATCAGATCTATCTGATGACTAATTTTCCTTACTGGTGGCAATCCATCTGGAACATTATCAGAGATAATATCTCCAAACTCCCCTAGTAAATTTGAAACTTAAAGTGGTATTTCACTGCTACCTTCTTTATCTTTCCTAGGAATCAAAGCATAACACATATGCTGATGTTTCATGCCATCTAAAAACTTCCTTCCATCAACAAGACAAATCCTAGCACTGCTACATACCTTTTCACCTTCCTTTTTCATGGGCTTCAATTTGTGGCGAACTCCATCCTTTGTCAGAGAGTATGTGTTTGCATGTCCATCATGTACTGCATGTCTATCAAACTGCCATGGTCTACCCAACAATAGATGGCAAACATCCATTGAAATAACATCACAAAGAACTTCATCATGGTAACTCCCTATTTTGAATTTCACTAAACATTGTTCACTTACCAAGACCTTATGATCATCTTTTACCCAAGAAATCTGATAGGGCTGGGGATGTTTCTCCCTCTTGAGCTTTAGCTTAGAGACCATCTCTTCTAATACCAAGTTATTAGTGCTGCTACCATCAATGATCACGTCACAACATTTATCCTCACACTTGCATTTGGTACGGAACAAAATCCTCTGTTGTCCTTGTTCAATCTCACCACTTAGTAGGACTCTTTCATTTATCAAGGTCTCTCCTCTTTCTGCATCCTCTGAATGTGATGATTGTGCATCTTCATCCACATGAGCAACCCTAGCTTGGCCCTCAGCTCTCCTATCTGTCCTTCCTTGTCATTGAGGGCATTCAAAGTCATGATGACCTTCTTCATTGCAATGGAAACAGGTACCATGAAAGCCTTCTCTTCCTTGTCCACATCCTCTACCTCTTCCTCTCTGATTTTCAAAGTCTTGATCATGGGAGCCGTTGAAACCCTCATTCCTCTGGTTCCTGCTAGTACCCACATCTTCATTTTTCTTTTGGGTTTCATTGTGGCCTCTAGATGATCTATCGCTTCCCCTTCCTCCTTGACCGTGCCCTCTTTGTCTTCCTTCAAACCTTTTATTCAACTTCTCTTCAACTCGTAGGGAAAACTGGTATGCCTCTTCAACGCCGGTCATTCTTACCAGACTTAATTCCTCCTGGATGCTAGGTCGCATCCCACTGATATAACGAGCAACCTTCTCCTTATTTGCTTCTGCATGCCCTTCTCTAATCAAGAGTTGGTAAAACTCCTTTGTATATTCTTGGACTGATCTTCCTACTTGCTTTAATCCATGCATCTTCTTAAACAAATCAAGCTCGTAGTCCACAGGAATGAACTGCTTCTTCAATTTGTCCACCATGCGATCCCACCTTGTGATCTTCTCCTTTCCTCTTCTATTTCTTTCCAATTGGACCTCTTGCCACCAGATTTTGGCATGGCCTTTCAGTTTGGCCTTTGTAAACTTAACCCTATCTGGGTCCCTGATATCCTCATACTCAAAGTATTCTTCCAGTTCATTGATCCAATCGATCAACTCATCTGGTTTTAGATTTCCTGAAAATACACCCACTTCAATTGTGGGTCTTTTCCCAAGCTTAGTAATGGCCCTAAAAAGCCTTTCCTCTACATGATTCAGAACTTCCCTATCAAATTCCCCTTCTGGTTCCATAACTTCTTCTTCATTGTCATCCTCACTGTCATCACCAGCGGCAACATTTGCTCCTCTATGGAGCTCCTCTTGAAATGCTTGTACCTACCTTTGGAGGGCTCTAAGCTCCTCAAGATTAATAGCTCTGGCCCTTCCACCATGCTCTCTTCATGGAGGCATCTTCTAACTCGAACCCACAACCACACAGTCCTGGTGCAAACTGCCTCACAGTCGGCGCTCTGTCTACACACTCAAGAAAACCATCTCTGATACCACTTGATGGCGATGCAACCCAACAACAAAATAGATAGAACAAAAAAGGGAAATTGTATTAACTGAGAAAATAAGCTAGTACAAATAGTACAAAGAAGCATGCCCTAAGGGCTTACAATAGCATAAATCTGGAGATAATTTCTCCTTTCAGTACCCCCTCTCAAACTCCACTTTGAACTGCCTTTTACAATGCCAGAAATATCCTTAAATAGACCCCAAAGGGTTAAGGACTAGGAGTACATTCTAGAAAGTGCTAGTAGGCATCCACCGACCAAATAGAAGGTTCCAAAAGCTGCGTTAGAAGTCAGTGCAAATCTAGAAGAATCCAGAAACGGTAACCGAACTTTCGGGAGGCATAACTTTTGAACCGTAGCTCCGATTGACGAACCATTTACATTTTTGGAAAGCTCTTGAAGTGTTCTATAGCCTTATGGAAAAGATTTTCTCATCCCCTATTTTTCAGCTATTTTCAAGGTCATTTAATGCCCCTAACCTGACTTTGAAGCATTCTTAGGAGGTCTCCAAAACCCGAAAAACTGCAATAACTTTCAAACCGTGGGGTCTTTTGACCTGATTATTTTTTTGGAATGCTCTAAATCACAATTACATTCATCTAGCCAAATTACACCTCCTCGTTCACCAAAATGATGGCCCAATTACATGCTCCTATTTTTTTCAGGATTTTCTAGCTCAGTGATAGTGGAACTATGAGAGTTGGAACCTTTATTTGGCCCAAATGGGTATCCAAAAATGAAAACACATGAAACAGAAACTAAGTCTAAGTACATTTTTTTTTGGTGACACAGGATTGCCCTTATACCACTGGATGGTCCTGCATCAAATTCATAGACCTAGTGGGGATGGCCATGACCATATAGCCAATACAAGCACCACAACCACCACTACAACAACCACAATAGTAGAGAGCTAGGTAGAGGACCCAACAAATTTCAATTCCTCCTAGACAAATGAGATTAGATCTAGATGCTGGTGGTAGTAGGATAGGTCACAGGCATTCTTGAGGAGAGATGGGCTCCCTAGGAGTGATTGAAGGAGATACAAAGAGGCCTCACACAAAGGAGTAGTGAGCCTAGTACGCAAAGTAGGGGCTAAGTGATGAGGAGATGCAAGATCAGCTTGCTGCTAGGTCATAGGGTGGAGCTTTCCTAGTATAGACCCAAGATGCTTTTAGGAGATCTAGAGATTGGGTGAGGACTACATAATGACAATTGGGAGAGCTACACATATAGCTTGCAATACGAGACACACAGATAGCAGAGTGGGATCAAGAGATCTGTGGATCACAAGAGCAACTAGAGTGAGAGGCTTGTAGATTAGAACAATAATAGGAAAAGGTTCGGCTATAGTTAGTGAGAGTGGCATACTATTATGCAACATATGTTGTGGTAGTGCTTGATGAGGTAGAGTAGGTGCCTTGATTTTACCAGTATGCTTGAGAGTTAGGACATGCATGGCCTCCAGTGAGATGAGATATGCCTCCTCCTCCTCCTCCTCCTTTGTATATTGGAGGTGAGAGGGAAGGAGAGAGTTAGCTTACTTTCTTTTGATTTTTCTCTAGCTATGTATCAATTGGTGTGGTAGCACCATTTTGTATCATATTGAGATTGACAACACTCGAGTAGCATACAATTTTGCAATAATGTACACAGTTGACTTTAGTCATATATATATGAGATTTTTGATTCAAGTACCTTCACATGTGTCATCTTTCTTTCTTTATATTTTGTTGTACATGAGATGTTAATGCTTTGATTGATTGAATGCAAATTTGATATGATGTATGAATTTAATATAGATGAGATGAATTATGATAGAATGTGTTAAATGCAAAATGTAAATGAATTAACATCTCATGTAGTGTTCCATTTTGTTGATAGTGATAGGTATCCCATGAAGATTGAGAGGATGAACTAAAGAACCAAATGCTTGTGTAGTCGAGAAGAAATATGATACTTTGAAGAAACCAACAATCCCTCATCACACAGGATGCAAGTAAGTCAATGAACAAACCATATGCTTATGCAATGCAACCCTATGCTAGATGCAACCCTAAGTCTGGTTAGCAAGCTTTAAAAATTATCATCACTGAGTTTTTAACTAAATCCGAAATGTCATACAATTCCCACTAACATTGCAATGATGAGAATATGAATATGATATATGTTATAGTTTTTTCGAGATTAAATGTAAGCATTCAAGGCATAAGAAGCTAGAATGATTAGAATATTTGTCCCTTTTTTATGTAATAAGTTAACATAAGCATCAAAGCATAAATGATAGGATGACCTGAATGTTTCTTGCATGTAGACACACTAGACAAACAAGAGATCCTTCTTATACTAAGTAACTAGTAAGTATTCTATCCACAATGACCCTTGTGTTCATAACTAGAGATAGAAGTGTGCTAAGTATACTCGCAATGACCTATACATTCACTTAGTAGGATGAGTATCAGTATTTATTGTAGCATAAAGAGTTCACTCTAACAAGCAAGGAGAAGAACCAACCTCAATTAAGAGTCCATATAAAATGAGTCAAGGTACACACAACCATCCCATATGAGATAAAGGATCTTATAGTGGACACCCCTTTTATATGGATGCTTAAGATCATTGGAACTAAACCATCAAAAAAAAGAAAAGAAAAGATCATGCCCCAGTCCTCGCTACTCTAGTCAAAAGAGACATCATCGAGTGGTTCAAATAGACATGATCAAGCAAAAGAAAAACAAACAAAGAAAAGCTTAGCATATTTCAAACAAGGTCATCATTTTCAGTTCAATTTCTATGTTATAGGATTGATGTCAAGTGTTAATGTTTAGAACATATATGAAAGAAATTGCTTTAGTAGAGTGACAACAATAGGCAGACATAGTGAGAACAACTAGTGACTAAAGTTAAAGAGGAATCTTTAGTAAGAAGAACCTTAGTAGAAAATTGAGCAACAATAGAAAAACATAGTTAGGACAATTAGTGATTGATGCGAGAGATCTTCCATGAGAGGAATTTTAAAAGTGATACTAATGATAGTAGGAAAACATAGTTAGAACAATTGGTGACTGTCATGAAAGAGATCTTTCATGAGAGAAATCTCAAAAGTGACACTAGCAATAGTAGGCAGACGTAGTTAGAACAACTAGTGACTATTGTAAAAGTGATCTTCCATGAGAGGAATCTCAAAAGTGATAGTAATAATAGTAGGTAGACATAGTTAGAACAAATGGTAACTATCATGAAAGAGATCTTCCATGAGAAGAATCTCAAAAGTGACACTAGTGATAGTAGGTAGACGTAGTTAGAATAACTAGTGGCTAATGTGAGAGAGATTCCTATGACATTGTAAGGTGTTGCCCTCAAGTTATAATAACATTCAATCCATGGATGCATGAGTGAAAGAAATAAAATAAAGTAGGAAAGCAACTGTACAAGAGCTAGAAGATGTGTTGTAATATGTAGCATTTGAAACAAGAGATGCCTATTTACTAGGTTTTTCACCTTCTTGACAGAGATTTTTTTTATGCTACCATGATGCCTGTTTGTCAGGTTTTTATCAATGACACCTTTTTTTCAATTTTTTGTATTTTCCCCCTTTTTCTTCATTTTTGTAATTTTTTGATTTTTCAAATGTTTTTGGTACTACCAAAGTGCCTATTGATAGGTTTTCACCAAGATAATATTTATTAAAAGATTTTTAAGTATATACAAAGAGCTTTTGGAACCAAATCAACTATAGAATCACTTCAGATGGAGAGTGTTGATGGGCTCCTTGAGCGCCTCTCCCTCGACTATAGAAAGTTGGTAAGCACTAGATCCAAACACTGTAGTAACAATGTATAGACCAAGACAATTGGGTTTGAACTTCCCTTTTGTACCCATTGTTGTTGATTCTTAGGGTTTTCTCTTAGAATGAGATCACCTAGTTAGAAGTCACATGGCTTAACTTTCTTATTGTAGCTTCTAGACATACACTACTAATAAGCTCAAAGATGATCACATGCCACTTGTTGACATTCATTTGACAATTCTAGCTCTTGAGCCAAGATATTCTATAGTGATCATAAGTAATGAGGTTCTTCATGGAGATTCTCAAAGTAGGAATCACAACCTTAATGGGAAGCACAACATCTGCTCCATATACCAAAGCAAAGGGTGTTGTACTCATTAGATTTATGATACTTGTTTTGTAATCCCACAAAGCTAGATTAATCTAAAGGTGCTAGTCCCTTCCATATTTTTTAACTATGCAATGCACGATCTTAAAGATTGCCTTTTTGGATGCCTTCACTTGACCAATACCCTGGGGGTAATAAATAGAAGACCAATGTTGCGTGATTCTAAATTTTTTGCATAACTCCTTGAGATCTTTTTTTTAAAACTATCCTCTAGTGTTAGTAATGATGGAGGAAGGTACACCATACCTGCATATTATGTAATTCATAATGAACAAAGCTACAATTTTGCCATTTTCTATAGAGAGAGGGACTACCTATACCCACTTAGTGAAGTAGTCTATAGCTATAATGATGAACTTGTGTCCATTTGAAGAAGATAGGTGAATTTGAACCACAAGATCAAAGGCCCATTATTGGAATGGCCATAGTATGATAGATGGAATTAGCTCCCTAGCTAGAGCATGAATCAAATTTCCATGGAGCTGGCATTATTCATAGGACTTGGCATATTTGATTTCCTCTTGCTCCATATTTGGCCAATAGTAGCCATCTCTAATAAGCTTACAAGCTAGTGTTAAGTCATTAGAGTGAGAGCCACAAATTCCCTCATGTACATCAATTAATGTGCATTTGGACTCATCAGATTCTAAACACCTAAGGAGTGTTCTATCAAGACCTCTCTTAAACAAGTCATCAACAATAATAACATACCATGAAGCATTGTAGATAAGGTAACATTTTTCATTCCTAGTTAGATTTTTTGGGATAGTTTGGTCACATAGATAAGAGTATATATGGTGGTAGCAGGATGAGTCATGTCCTACAATAGAATAGATCATCCAAGATTTAGGGGAATTATAGGTAGGGTAGAGTAACATTTCCACCATGAACTTGTGTCAAAGACCATTCTTTGGTATTTTTAATATGGAAGAAAGAGAAGTCATTGCATCAATTACTTTGTTGTCTACCCAAGGAATTTGTTGAAAAGTGATATGATCAAAGTATTTCTTTAGGTCATCCACCATGCATTTATGAGGGATCAATTTCTCATCCTTCATCTGATATACATCATTGACCTAGTTGATTATGAGTTGTGAATCACCAAAGATATTTAATTCATCCACTCTCCATTCAATGGCAATCTTCATGCCATTAATTAGGGCTTCATATTCTGCAATATTGCTTTTACAAGGAAACAAAATCTTGTACAACTTAGACAATGAATACCTCTATGGTGTTATGAATAAGATCCCAACACCGGATCCCTATTATATGAGGGGACCATCAAAGAACACCACCCAAGTTTGGTGTGTGAGCATTATAATTTATTCATTAGGGAAGTCAATTTTTAGTAGAAGAAGACTCTACATTGGTGCTTCTACTAATTGATCAGCAATCACTTGTCCTTTGATAGCCTTTCTTTCAACATATTGAATGTCAAACTTGCTTAAGATCATAAAATACTTAGATAACCTTCCTGTTAGAGCTATCTTGATGAGTAAGTATTTTAGTGGATCAATTTTAGCAACCATTCATGTAGTATGAGTGAGCATGTAGTGTCTCAACTTTTGGGAAGCAAAGACTATTGCCAAGAAAGCCTTCTTAATGATGCTATAATTCATTTCATAAGAAATCAATGTGTGACTTAGATAGTAAATAGCTCTTTCCTTGTTGTCATTGTCTTCGTGTGCTAGCAAGATACCAAAAGATGTCTTTGTTGCTAAGATGTACAAGATAAGAGGCTTCCTATTGATAGAAGGCATCAAGATCGATGGATTAGCAAGGTATTGCTTTATCTATGTTAAACTCTGATCACAATCTTGGCTCCAACTATATTTCACACCTTTATGTAGAGTCTTGGTAAAAGGTTGTGACCTATCTGCAAGCTATGAGATGAATCTATGAATGGATTAAAGTCTTCCTTGTAAGCCCCTCATCTAATTGATATTGCAGGGTGGAGGCATGCCCATGATTGATTGAACTTTCTCTAGATCAACCTCAATTCCTTTTCCAGACACAATGTATTTGAGTATTTCCTAGATGTTACACCAAATGGAAATTTCTTGGGATTAAGTCTTAGACTAAATTTATCCATATGATCTAGGATGGGTCCCAAATCTTGAAGATGAGTGTTGCATTTTGTGCTCTTAACCAAGGTGTCATCGATATAGTCCTCCATGGTCTTATACATCATATCATGGAAAATTGTAGTAATTGCCATCTGATATGTGGCACCAACATTCTTCAAACCAAATGACATCACATTCCAACAAGAGATTGCCCATGCACAAGTGAAAGTGGTCTTTTCCTAATCTTCTAATGCAATTTTGATATGATTATAACCAGAAAATCTATCCATGAGTGTGTACATTTCATATCCTACTATCATATCCACTATCATATTAATGTTAGGGAGTGAAAAATTATCCTTCAAATATGCTAAGTTTAGATCTCATAAATTTGTATAGACTTTGATAGATTTTTCATGCTTGGAGACTGGAACAATGTTTGATACCCATTCAACATAATTAATAACACAGATGAAACTAGCTTTCAATAGCTTTTCCAATTCATCTTTGACTAGTATTGAAACATGAGGATGCATTTTTATGATTTTTTGTTTGATTGGTTTAACTCTTGGTGCAATAGATAGATGGTGCATTATGAGATCAAGATCCAAGCCTGGCATGTCTAAGTGTGTCCACCCAAAATTTATCTTTTTCTCTTGGAAGAAGGCAATGAATTCTTCTTTTTCTTCTGGAGATAATGATTTTGATAGATGTATCATGCGAGGATGTTCCTCTATTGAAAAATTGATTGATTGTGTTGGTTCTATTAAGATTGACGATCTTTCTTGAAAATGACTAGGAATTGCATCAAATATCTCAACTGTAGGCACCTCAGAGAGGTTTTCACCTTTGGATACATCTTTTATTTTTACTATTTTAGGTTATGATACTACCACAATGTGTTTTTCACCATCAGACCTTATATTTCTTTTCTTTTTTTATTGTGTGACTAAGATATTTTATGTTAGCATAAGTCATGTTGATGCTTTGTTTATTGGTGGAAGATGTTACATATTTGACAATGCTTAAGTAGTAGGCAAGAGCATAGTCATTCTAGAATGTAGACACTTCACTAGATGCATTGGAATTCCAATTTATGAGCTTGGGATAGGTGAGTGAAAGATATGTGGTGGGTTTGATAGTGTTCATAGTATAATCATCAAATATGTGGACAAGCAATTTGAGACCTAGAGCGACTTCATCCACAAGTATGTTCAAACACCTTTGTGTGTTAACATCATTAATCAAAGACGTGATGACACTAGTTGGATGAGACTCATCCAACATAACTCTAGACAAACCTACTTCAAGCTTATTTTCATAGACATGAACTTGATCTATATCTTTGTCTATAGTTGCATCTAAGAGAGATTCAAATTCATATTCTTGAGAATCTATGCTACATGGGGATAGATTGTAGAATTCCCTAATAGTAATAGGGACAAATTATCCTTCATCATCTAGATTTTTATAAAGGTACTCAATGACTAAAGCATGATTGGACTCCTTGTTCTTATTGGATATGGGGAGAATTAGTAGTGTCATCAAAAGAATCACTATCACCATCCACAATGCTAACATGTGGTACAAAGTCATCTAGTTGTACAAAGAATTTAGCAAGATCATTAGGAATTAGATAAGGATAAGGATCCTCATTATCAACATAATCCTTATAGTCATCTCACTTAGCTTGTGACTCATGTTCAGATGAACTCTCAGGTTTTGGTATAAATTTGTTAATCCCTAGATGGAAGGGAATCTTCTTGAAGCCTAGACCAGATGTATCTTGATACCTTCTAGCTATCACATTGACAAGATAAACTAGACCATTTTTATTGCATCTAATTAGACCATTCCCCTTGTAGCCAAAGTATTTTAAGATTTTTAGACCTAGACCACACTTTTTAGGAGTAATTTCATGAGACTATTTTGCGAGGTCAATTGGAGTTTCCTCTTTGTATTTCCATGCAACAATGGCTTTGTTTTTATCTTCCTCCTCAAGAGATATAGTAGGTTTAACAAAGGTTCCTTTGTATTTTATTTGAGTTGTCACCACAAAAGGTCTCTTCACTTTAGATGGTCTCCCATAATGACAAGGAGATTTAGGAAGAGATGTCAAAGACATAAGTGATTCTATGTGGTATTCACGCATTCTAGGTTCTTTCAGCTTGAGTGACTACTCAATTTGTTTCAACCTATTATCATGATGAACTATAGATTCCCTATTAGTAGGTACAAATATTTTAGTATAAATCAACATGTTACAAGTATAGCTAGTATTTGTAGTTATGGTGACTTTAGAGCCATGAAATGGAAACTTTACACATTGATGGTAAGTAGAGGGCACAACTTGCATTTCATGTATCCATGGTCTTCCTAGCAAGATGTTGTATGCTAATCGAATGTCGAGGACTTGACAAGTGACATCCCTTTCTATAGGACCAACTTAGAGAGGCAAGACAACAAGACCTAAAGATTTAAATTTGACTTTATGATATGCCTTGATAGTTATCTTGTGACAAGGGTTAACAGACTCTTCAAAATAGCCCAATTGTGTAAGTAGAGCAGCAAAGACAATGTTTAAACAAGCTCCATTGTCAATGAGTACATGGTGGACACATTTATGCTGTATCATGACTTTAATATGTAGTGGTTGGTTATGCAAATGAATTGTTTTCCTCCTCAAAGAAGGAAATATAGTAAGGTGAGGTCAAATGACCTACCATAGATTAGAACCTATCAAAATCAAGATCTTGAGGTACATTTGTCTCAGTGAGGTCTTTTTCAAGAATCTGCCTATACGTAGGTGAGATTTTGAGCAATTCAAAGATCATGATTTGACTATTTGTTCATTGTAATTGATCGAGGATACTATAGCTAGTAGCTATAGAAGATGTTACAATTTTTGTGCCCTTGCTAGATGGACCAGTAAGAGGTTTGTCTTTGTGTTGTTGTAGCTTAGGAGTAGAAGGTGCATGGACTTTGAGAACTATCTTGGCATAGGAATGTGTAATAGCATTGGCACAAGATTGTAATGGTTTTTTGTTAGATGTATTGAATGTAGGGCACTTCAAGAAAAAAGGTGTCTTAGGTTTAGTGTTGTCTTATTTTCACTTGATGGTGATAATGTCACAATACTCAAAATTGACCGGTTCAACCATGTTGATTACATGATCATTATTAGAGTACGTATAGTTGACCTTGTTACAAGATTTCTATTTTGAGTTTTCTCCTTTTTCATAAGACGAGAATGGTTTCTTGAAATCCTTGTGATCCGAGTTCTTGTTATGTCCATCCACAATAATGTCACCACTATCAACTAAGTTCTAAACTTTGTGATGTAGGTTAGTGTAATTGCTAGTTTTGTGACCTTTTTTTTTTTATGGTATTCATAAAATGTGGTTTGGTTCCACCATGGAGGTTGTGGTTGTGGATCATAATGATGAGAGTTATCCAATGGAGAAATGAGCTTTTTTTGTAGCAAGGTCTTATAGAAAACATCCAAAGGTTCACCAAGACATGTATATTCTCATTTTTGACATGTAACCCAAGATGAATTCTTTAGTTTGTTTCCAAATGTCTTATTTTTAGTAGTAGGTTTATCAATGTTTTTAGATGCTTTGAGATTGTCTGTAAGATTGAAAGTTGCCTTTACAAGTTTAGGTGTAATGTTGTCAATGACCCCATCATGCACAACCTATTGGTTCTTGTTCACATACTTGGTCTTAACTTTACTAGAAGTTGATCCTTGTTTAGTGTTCTTTTGAAGGGTTAGTTCACCCTTTTTGACCATAAATTTCTCTATTCGGATAGCTTGTGTGTGTAGACACCTAAAAACCTTAAGAAAATAAAGTATTTTTATTTTCTGTAAAATTCCTGATGATATCATCATTTATTAATTAATTAATTTATTTTTATGCCATTAAATCCCTTTATCTTAATTAAAAATATTTAATTAAGGAGTCCCTCCCAAAAATGTTTAAATCTTATTTAAACATTATTTCCTTATTTATTAATTATTTAATTAATAAATTGACCAAAAAACTCAAAATAAATAAATAATTTATTTTTTGCCCAAAACTTGGCCAATTTCCTTAAGACCACTAACCTCTTCCAAAATCTTCTAATCCTTCTTTAATTTTGATTAAAGGCTAATCCCATCATTTCCTACCCCTAATCCCAACTCAAAATATTTAATTAAGATTAAATATTAATCCTCATGTTTATTAAAAAAGTTTTAATAAATATCCCCTCAACCCAAACCCTTGAAATAAATAAAACTTTATTTATTTCCTAAAAATCTAATTTATCCTCATCCTAAAAAGTTCTAGACTCTTCTAGAAAGTCTTCATCCTCATCCTAGGAAGTTCTAGACTATTCTAGAAAGTCTTTATCCTCATCCAAAGTCTAGACTCTTCTAGAAGATGTCTTTAAACCTAGTCCTAATCCCCTCCTAACCTTGTCACATTCTCTAAACATGGGTTAAGACTTACTAACCCAAGCCAAAGTTAACAAATATCTCCTCCTTCACCCACCCTCATTAAATGCCATCCACTTGCCTATCCCTAAGCTAATCCTAAAACATCCTAATCCATCCTCTAATCATTTGCACAAGCCTGAGCAAGCTTAAAACCCTCCTAATCAATCCCAAGTTGAAATTGCTCTCATCTCCCTCAAAATATCTCAACCATAAAACTTTATGAAGCCCACTAGGCCATAAATGACTCTTCCAAGCCCTTTCATTGCTCTTACAAGCCATTATGAGGGTCTTTATGAAGATTTTATCCCTTGACCCTCCTTTGTTGACTCATCCTTCCCCTTTCTTCCATCCTCTCAGCCTATGACATGTGTCACTCCCTGATTGGCTATAAGGAAGCACAATCCATGTGCTCTCCTCTCATGCAATCTGAGCCTTCCATAAGCTTTTTCCCATCCTTGCATCCTAGCCCTTGATCCCTCAAGCCCTTTGCCTATTTAAGGAATCCTCTCCCAAGCCATTTTAACACAATCCATGAAGTAAAGTCATAATGCCATTTTAAGAATCCATTTTACATCAAAACCATACACTCACACCCAAATTTCAACTCTATTTGAAGCCCTTTTTGAAGCAAAAGTTTGAGCATACATACTATCTATTTAGACAAAGCCACTCAACAAGAGAGCTTCTCATTGAGAGAGTCCATTAATGGATCATATTCTCAATTGAGAGTTCATCTTAGTCTATCTTGAAGTTTATGAATTTTGTTTAGTTTGTAGAAGCTTTATTTAAATTTGGTTTCTATTAGCATACTAACATTGCTCATATAGATTTTGGCACGTCCGGTGGGACCCCGCATGGGTCATCTTCATTAGCTTTTTTAGTCAAGTTTTGTATGTCATTTGCTAATTTTGGCTAATTTTGTTTGTTTTTGTGATTGGTAGGATTGTATAAATTGGTTTTGTAGGTCCACATGAGCATGAAAAAGACAAAAGAACTCATAATCTATCTCATAGTGTTTGCAGATTTTTCAAGCTTATAGGTGGACAAAGCACTTGGAATTCTTCTTCCTCTTCTTGTCTATATTCTTCTTATTCCATCTACTTCTTCTTCTTCTTCTTCTTGTGGGAGATCTTGGCCATTTTTTTTGAAGGAAGAAAAATCATACACACTTCTTTTTAGTGCTTAAAATGAACCCCTAAATCATACTTAAATTCATTAAAAAACTAAAAATTTGCATAAAAAAAAAAAAAGCCTTTTAACAAGTGAAACTAAACCAATCCAATCATTTGCATCCTTGCAACATCAAGGTTTTAGATGCATTCATGCAAAGTTAGGAACACTTCATTTTTGGGAATTTAAAAAGAACTTCAAGTTTCCATTTCAAAAGGTTCAAAATCAACACTAAGTGCACACTAAAATCTAAATCAAACTCAAAGCATCAATCAATGATAAAATGAACCTCATTTGCAAATATTTTAAAGTTCTTTTAAAAATCTCATGAAAACTAAGAGTCCTAAATGGTTTCCAAAAATTGTCCTAAAAGCTTTGTTATTTGTTCCAAAAAAATGTCTTGTTGCAAAATCTTGAATGTTTCTTAGGTTTTTTATGCATCAAAACAATTTAGGAATATCATTTTTGGGCTTAAAATATGAAAACTAGAACACAAAATCTTGAATGAAAACCAAAGTCCAAAGAGTCATTTTCACTTTTGAGTCCAAAACAATCTTGAATGATCTAAGGTTAAAACAAAGCACATCAAAGTTCTTAAAACAACACACAAAATCTCAATCTTGAATGCTCAAAGTAAAAAACTTGAATGTTTAATCACTTGTCTTTGAATGCATGTTGCTAAAAACACTTTTGAATGCCATGGATTAAAATCAAATTTTCCTTGAATGCATGATTAAAACAACAAATCCAATCTTGAATGCCAAGGATCAATTAACCATTGCAATATCAAACACTTCATTTGGAGCTTCTAAAATTGAACAAAACAAATCTCTTTTCCACATGCAATTTAGGTAAAGTTTGATTTTTGGACATTTAAGAAAATTTGTTAAGTTAAATACAAATTTGCAAAAATCAATTTGAGTAGTTCCTTGGACTCACCTCTTTTCTAATCACCCATCAATTCAACCATTGGTTGCAATCTCAGCGCCATTTATGGGGATGGGTCTACTTGAAAAAGGTGTTAAATGTTCCACAATATAACTCACTCACTTGGTCTTTGAACATTTTCTTTAACTTTGTCAAAATTTTTAAATGACCAAAACTCTAGATTAAATCGATCACACTTCAAGTTTGGGCACTAAAATTGAACAACTATTGACGTGGAGGGCCTCCAGGTGTGCGCTTGACAAATCGAGTCTCACACATCTTTGCTTTGGGCTTAAAACAAAATCACACCAACTCTTGAATGCTTTAAAAGAAATTAATCGATACTTGATGTGGAGGGCCTCCAGATGCGCAAGTTTTCTTTTGTTGACCCTAACTCTTCTTCTTATTTGCATTCTTCGATCGATTTACTTTTGTTGGCACTTCAAGTTGGAATTGAACATTGTCTCTTAAACATGAGTGCTTGCAAAGTCTAGATTAGCACACATAAGAGTCAGTTGGTAAAAGAACAAGCGTGTTTTTTTTTAGCCCAAGGTCATCCAAGTCTTCTCTCCCCTTGTCGTCTTTCGAGGCCATCTTGGGTGCATAAGATTAGGATCCAAAACCTTGTTTCTTTTTAGGAGGCCTGCTTGGGGATTTCATCACCCCTTGGACGACCTCAACTCCAGCATTCTGGTGGAGTATAAGAATCGAGAGGTGAATCGAAAGACACCTCTCTTGTAATCAAGATTTTTGTCACTCGGGCTAAGCCTCAAGGAAATTTATACCCTTGAGAAGTGAAAGAGGAGAAGTGGGTTATTGCTCCTCTCGGCTGTGTGACATCTTGTTGGTTTCATCTATGAATTTGGGCCTCATGTACCTTTGGGTATATCGAGGAATCCCTAGCTAAACCAACTGTCAGCCTTGTAGAAAACCATCTAGAGTGTTAATGTGTTTGAAGTGACTGATCAAAAAATTTGTAAAACATACACACTCCTCAGCACAAGTATCACATTCTGAGAATCAAAAACTTCTATCTGGTTGTTCCTATCTATTGCTTGCTTTTTTATTTGTTGAATGAATGTTTTCAAAACTTGGTCAATCCTAGCTTAGGGTACACTAAGCGCAGTCACTGCCTATTCCAGAATTTGAACAAGTTGAAGCAAAATAACTGAGGTCTCTCAAAGCCAAGCAGATTCAAGAATTGATGTCAGAGCAACCCAAACCCAAACAGAAGTTTCACAAAGTTAAACTCAAAACATCTTAGGCATACCAAGAACTTTCAGCCAAGAGAAAGGAACTAACACCAAGTCCTCGAATTGCCAAGCTCCACAAAGTAGAGGATAAAGCTACCAATGAAGCACTTCAAGAGGCCTAGTTAGAGCACACCATCAAATTTAGCCAACATCCAGGAGTTAATCCTGCTTATGCCTTACCAACTAGGCATGATTTCTATTATTAGACACCCTTGTCTCTCCACACCTTCTTGGATAAGCTTCACCTTAGAGTCATCTTTGTAGAAAAGTTAGCCATCTTAGGTTATCCCCTTAAGCATTATTAGCTCATCCATCTCATTTAGGACCAAACCATCTAGCCAGCAATCCAAAATCTTCACATCCAAGCCTTCAAAAATTGTTGTCACCTTGCTAAAAGTTTGCCATTCCTAAAATCTTTCAAAACCACCAATCTCACCAAGGTTATCCCTTTGACAAAGCTTTGTCTAGGGTAATCTAGCTTTGCCACTTGTTATCCCTCATCACCTTGAGCTAAAGGCTAGGATCCACAAGTGGTCAATCTCGTGTTCTTCCTAAAGGATCATCAGTCTATCCTTAAGTTGACACAATCACCACTAAGCTTGCACATAGGAAAGCAGACCTTTTGTGCTTTGGCAACATATCTTTGAAGTTAGAATCCCCAACCCAATCCTCCTTAGGTTTTTTCATATAGCTTTGCCTCAACCTAGAAAATCATTTGCATAGAAAAGCCTTCCTCCCTTTTGCATCCACCAGCATTTGTTGCATCTCATCCCTAGGAGCATTTTTCATACCACCCGTCACTCGCTTAGCCAAGAAGAAAGAAACAATAGATCCCTATCATTTGGATCGAACAGCCTCACCCCCTTGACCACTTAACCATCCTTCAGCCCAGAGAAAGCTATTGCATAATCTACTGACATTGAAGCTTTCATGAACCAACTAGGAAATGCAATATTGGTAAATGCCATTATAGACAAGAACAAAGAGACAATCATGGCTAATTTTCGAAGGGACAATGTAGGAACCTTTGACTTTGGAAGACCCCCTCCATTATCAGATCCATCTCACCCATTGTTTGGGCAGCTGCCACCACCCATAGGCTCTTATGATCTAAATTATCTTCAATATATGCCAAAAGAAGAGCCTCCAGCCAATCCATATGATCTAACAAACCCAAACATACCATCATCCACCCAAGTTGAAATCTCCATGCCGCAAGCCAACCCAGCCACCACCACTCCATCCTTGGTTCATACCTCTCTGCTCCAAACCCCCTTTACCCAAAACACCTCACCATTCATGCCCTTCACTATTGCTGCTGCTGCTCCCCAACCCAGCCTTCCAAATCCACCCATCTCCAAAATTAGTGCTAGCATCTTTGGCCAACCTCAGCAATATACAATAGGGATGCCACCCATGGGGCCAAGTAATCAACCTTTCATCACCCCCATCTTGTTCACCATAGCCCAAAGCACAATCCAATCATTTCCATTAGGTCTTGGGAGCTCAGTGCCATCAGCCACAAATCCACAAGCTACTACCCTTACTCCACAAAGCTATCAAACCCCACAAGCTACTACCAATGTTCTGCCCAGCTCACAAGTGACCCAAGCTCCCACCACCACTCTACCAAGCTTCCAAATCCAGCCACCAAGCTATCAAACCCCATCAATTCCATTTTCTAGCTTTCAATTCCCACCACCTCCACCACCAACTAATCCATTACCTCCTATTACCAACTACTTTTCAATGCCACTTCTAGGAGGTGACCCACCAATCCAGCCAACCACCAATTATTTGCAGGTACCATCCCAAATGGGGGCATAGCCCACATACCATGGCAAACCCCACAAGCCCCTCGATCCTTTCCCCAAGCTTCACAACCATCTTATACCTTACCTCCACAAAGAAATTCATTTATCCCATAGCTAGCTCATGTTCCTCAATCCCAACCTCAAATCCCATATCAACAGCAAGCCTCATAGCACATGCAACACTATGTGCCACCTCCTCCTTAGCAAATCATCATCCACCATGTAGCCGCCCAAACAATGTACAATCCCTATTAGAAAATCCCTCATAGCCATCCATATTCAGTGGCCCCATCTAGTGCATACCTGTGTTGCATAAAATTGTAACCAAGATTATGCAAACCTCAAACTAGGAACATAACAATGGAGAAAATGTTTGGTATGCTCTTAGGAACACAACAATGGATGAATCTCTTAGATGTATGAATGCAAATGGAATATGTACCTAGACTAGATGATGTGAGAAATCAAAATGATAGAATGATGATGCAATGATGGACTTCGAATGACTCCTATCCCAACTAGTATCAGGCCATTCTTCTCATGCTTCTCCTCTCTCATAGTATCAAATGCTTGAGACAAGATGTCTATTTAAAGTGGATGGAGGAAGCATCTAGAATGTGCTTAGAAACCACTAAGAGATAAGGATAAGGATTTGACGACTAAGCACAGGAGATAAGGATAAGAATTGACAACTAAGCATCTTATCTCACATTTTAGATAGATGGATAAAACTGATGAGATGGCATGTGTGTAGAAGATTCCTATGGTGTAGACAACATGTGCTTAAAAGACGTGATGACAATTCATATGAATGCACATACTTCTAGGCAGTAAAAATTAAATTAAATAAAATTTAATTTAATCAAGGTCTAGAAGAATTAATGGAAAATGGAGGATTTTAAATAAATAAAATTTATTTTAAAAAAAGAATTTGTGGAGAATCATGTGTTAATTTAAACTAACACATTAGAGCTAGGAATTATTTAAATTAAATTTAAATACTTAGGCAAAAATGAACTTATTTAATTAAAATAATTTTAATTAAATAAGTAGAGGAATGTGACTAATACTAATTAGATTAATATAGTCATTTAGGACAATTTTTAGTGTATACATTTTGCCCCTCTTTGATGTGATGTCGACACGACATCATATCAAAGAACATACAGGTTGCCCTAGAGATGGAAGGAGAATTAAGGATGCCCCCTCATGGAAATTGCGCAAGCAATACAAATTTGGGCAATTTTTGTGAAAAGGTCTTGGAACGGAAAGAAGGGAAGGAAAGAAGAAAAATAGGATGAAAATATGATGACAATGACAAAGGAGAAGGATGATGGAAAATGATAATCTAAATGCAACTTAACTACATGAATGCAAGAGATTCAATTGTGTTCATATGGAGAGCAAACCATATTTTAATATTGCAAGAGGAGTTATGCACCAAATGCTATAGAAGCATAGATGACAAGATTCCTTTGTGTGTAGTAGACTCTTAACACAATGGATGCAGATTTTAGAGTCATGAGGGAACAAATGACATGTACGCACTGGAGAGGTCTGGGCACACCCAAAGTCTTTTTAAGGAGCTTGGTGGAAAGTGTGCTAACCCATTGCCCCCAGTGAGCAATGCATTAACATAACTTGAAACTGACATAAATGTGCTAAAGAATCATGAAAATAGATCATATTGCAAAATAACATGTGTAATCAGGATAAGCCATTCAAATGATACCAAGATATGGAAGATCGAGGCACACTTGGGAAAGCTATCACGGACACACAAAGATAAAATTAACAAAAAGACATTATGACCAAGAAGTCATTCAATTCACCATGCTTGCCATGAACCTGATAAATTTGTTAAATTTGTTAAGTTTGTTAGGCCTGTGTAGGAAGGACTCATCCTGTAAGGCAAAAACTGATTGATTGATTGAATTGAAATGAGATATTTGTGATTGGTTGTTGGAAATGACAGTAAAAGGAATGATGTTCTCAAATCACTGAGTCTAAATATGAATTTGTGTAAGCTTGTTTGCAATCACTATTTGATGAGGTTGGATGGAAGCTCAGTGTGGTGAGAATATGAATAAGATAAGATAATGGATGAAGAATGAAGTGATTGGAAGAAGAGAATATGATGAAATTAGAGGATAAATGAATTGAGTGAATAGATTGGGAGACTTGGAATGAATAGATAGTATGGATAGAAATGAATCAATTGAATGATTACGGCATAGACATGAATGAATGTGGAAGATTTAGATTGAATTTGATATGAATGAATGAATAGAAGTGAATGAATGTGGAATAGAATGGATTGAGACCAATGACAAGGGAGAGCCACGTTATTTGTAAATGGATAGGAAGGTTGGGTAGATGGAGGAATAATATGGATGACCAACGGATGTATTGTCAGATAATGGGGAACCAAGAACCATATTTCAAAGGAGTGACCAACAATGCCCCATTCCAAGGATATGAAAATGGAAGGAAATAATGGTGAGGAATGATGGCATGAAAATGAACGGATGGTGTGAAAGCTCACATATGGAGGAAGAAAAGGCATGTGCTCTTCTTAAGCATGTATGAGCATTTTTGTTGTGATGCCTCTAGTATTGATTATGAGCATGGGTATGAAAGTGAAATGAAGGAAAGCATGAAAAAAAAGGATAATGATACGAAGGATATGAAGGAAATGCATGATAAGAAATGGATGAAATGAAAGGGATAACCAAGATCAAGGGTATATGGAAGAAGGGTAGACATGCGTAGGATTATGGATGGAAAAGATATGAATGAACATGAAAAGTTGATGGGAATATGTATGCATATGGATAGAAAATGGATGCATGAACATGAATGTGACAAGGACTATGGAATGCAAGATAAGGATAACATGTCAAGATCAAACATATGGAGGAATTATGGGAATATGTAGGAAAGGATATGGAAGGTACTTATGGATGGATGAGAGGAGAGGGAAAGTCACGATCAAGTGTGGGAAAAGTGTAAAGACATGTGGATAATGCAGAAGGGATATGGGAATTGTAAGTCAAGATCAAAGATGGGAATGACAATGGACGATAGATGAAATATAGAAGATAGGTAAGGAAGAATGATATGGATGGAACTTGCCCCTAGTGTAGAGTGCAAGTTGAAAACGGGAAGTTAATGGATAGGTAAGTGAAAGTGGAAGACATAGTAGGAAAATGAAGGGAGGACTCAAGCATCTAGGTATATGGATGTATCCCTTGATATTTATGCTTCCTTAATTTGTTTATTATTATTTTATTTTCAAGGAATTGTTGGTATTTTCTCATAGATGTTGATAGGGTAAGGAAAAGAATGCTAAAGTGAATTGGGGAATAGAAGAAAATGACCTATGAAAAAGTTTGGATTAAGGGAGTTGAGTAGGTAGGATGGATACTAGGTTGGAAGACTTGTGAAGGAAGTGGAAAGATCTTCATTGGCACACACCTTAAAGGGTGGTGGAAAGGAGTAAGTCGTGAAGGATGTGTAGAAGAAAGTTGGAATTTTGGGATATAGGGACCCAAAATGGATGAAGGAGATGATAGAGTTGGGATGGCGGATTTGAGTGTATAAGGACCCAAAATGGATTTGGAAAATGGAGGTTGGGAGAATTTATGAAGGAGGTAGGCCTTTGGATTAGCAGAATTGAATGTCATTTGGAATCTTTATTTGAGATTCATTGTTACATTAAGTAGCTTTGGTATCCACATAACTTTTGCACTTTTGATTTTTAGCCTTTGTGGCTTTTTGATTGCATTTTGGATCTGATTTTTCTTTTCTTGAACATGTTGCTTAGATGGGACATGTTGATCCTTAAACTTTTGTGGATTTTCGACTTTGTTTTCTTTTTCTTTGGCATCCAATTTGCTTCCATTGGCCATGGTATGGGTGCATGAAGGTAGATATGATGGAGAACATATGGAAGGTGAACGTTGGAAGGAATTCAAGGACGTGCACCTTTGTTGATCTTTACTAGGACTATGAGGGGATAAATTGGAAAATGTGGATAAGGTAGAAGGATGTATATAAGGACCTAATATGGAAGGAAGGGAAGAAGAGTTTGACGATGGAACATAAGGACCTAGAATGGATGGACTATAAGAACCTAGAATGGATGGACTATAAGAACCTAAAATGGACTTGGAAGATGAAGGAGGAGAAGTTTTAGGTGTGGAAGGAAAAGTTTTGGAATTTGAAAAAGTGGAAGGTGTACCAACATCTTGAGGAATTATTTTTTTAAGGGGATACTTAGTATTCTCAACACAAGATGTGAGTCTAGGTGTATGGGGTTCATGAGGAGATTGGATAGGTGCAATAGGATCATGTGAAGGAGTAGGGTTATGAGGGGAATCATGAGGAATAATAGGATCATGAGATGGAGAAGGATCGTGAAATATGGATGAAGGGGTGCATTGATCTTGACTTGGAAGAGGATCATTGAGTGGAATGAGTGGATTGTGAGATGAAATAGGTTCATGAGATGGAATGGAGGGAGTGGAACTATGAGATGGAGTACTTTGATCTTGACATGAAAGAATATCATATAGCTCAAGGAGCAGGTCATGAAATGGACTAGGATCATATGAGGACATGGAAGGAATGGAATCATGTGGTGAAAGAAGATCATATAGCATGGTAAGTGGATCATCATATGTGGGCGTGGAGGAAATGGAATCATGAGATGGAGTAATTGGATCTTGACATGGAGGAGTATTAGTGAATGGAGTGGAAGCAACTTTTTCATGAAGGGGAATATCTATGGATGCTAATGCTGGAGAGGGAATGGAATCGGTAATGTGCATGGTAGGTGTAATGTCTTGACCTTGATTAGGAGGGGAATCAGAAGATGGATTAGGAGGGATGGATGAATCTTGAGGGATATTGGAATGATGGGATGGAGAAGTGCTCAGATCTAGAGGAGAAGAGGAATCATGCTTTGGAGGAAGGTCTTGAGATGGAACTGGAGGTGTGGCTTTAGGTGATTGGCTCACATTATGCTGAATTTTCAATCTAGCCAAAATGTGTTGTGAAATATCCCTGACGAGGTGGAGATGATACTATTGGAGGCTTAGGCGATGATTTTGTTGGAGTATTAGAGGATAATGTTATTATAGAATCAGGATTTTGTGGAGGTGGAATTATGGGTAAAAGATTTGGATTAGGTTCATAGTAAGGGGGATTACATGGAGGATTAGGATTGGATGGGACATGAGGACTAATGCCTTTGAGATATGAGAAACAATTCTTCATTTCCTCCATTTTCTTGGTAAGAGTTTTTATGTCTGAGGCATTGTGTGGGCCATGAATGGAATTGTATGGAGGGATATGAGAGCTAGAAAATGAAGGACACATAGCAAAGAAAATGAGCTTTTCCTGCAGACTTAGTTTGTTCAAGAGCGTGTTCTTTAGTTCCTCAATTTCTATGGTGAGGTCATTTATGATAGAGGAATTATATTGGCTATGGATGGAATTGTCTTCAAATGAAGGATAAGGAGATGGATTTCCCTTGTCAAAGGTAGGAAAATGGTGAACATGAGATAGATTTGAATTGAAATGTTGAGAAGGAATTTGATATGGAGAAGATACAAGACCATGTTGTCGTGCAATATTGTCAATCATTGGAAGAAGTAGATTTAGATCCATGAATGCAAGATGAAAAGTGATGAAAAGATTTGAAGAGGGAATATGAACTTGGAATTAGGAGCTTTGTGCTGATTGGACTTTGATTTGATTTAATTTGAAATTGATTGCACTTGATATGATTCGATTTGATTGAATTTGAATTGATTTGATATTGATTTGGTTTGGATTTGGATTGGATGAGGGTTCGATTTGATTTGATAAGAACCCTATGATAGTGCAAACAAAGTGAATGTTTGATTTGAATGAAAGTCCAATGATAAGACAATGCTCCTATGTCCAAAGTAGAATATGTGATGTCAGATTGAAATAGAAGAAGATGTGAATGAAGTTTTTGAAAGATTGAGTTTGACTTGGATGACTGAATTTGACAAGGGATTAGATTAGAAGAATGCTGATTTGAAGAATCGGATTAAGAATGCATGATGAGCTTGACTAGGGAAATTAAATATGAATAATGATGAATCATGACTAGAATGAAGATTAGGAATGTGATTGAATGACCAAGAAAATGATTTAGATAAATAAAGGAGATGAAGATGTCAAGTAACGTTTTGAATGATGAAGGTAAGATATGAAAGAGGGAACGGTGTCTTGGATAGAAGAAATATGTGACGTGAAATGATTAAGAAGGGATTTTTTTTTTTTTTTTTTTTCTGTTTTTGAAATGTTTTTTTGTTTTTTTGAATTTTTAGGTTTAAGATGCAAAAGCAAACAATAAAATATGTACAATGCCGATGTGCTTCAAACACGCCAAACACACCAACAGTCCTATAAGGTTAAACTAGGCTGTACAAGGCTCAACTAGGGGGCATCCTCGATATACACAAGGTACGTGAGGCTCAAATCTGTAGATGAAAGGAAATACTGCCACACAGCCAGGGGGAGACGGTAACCCAACCTCCTCCTTCACTTCCCAAAGGTATCAAGTTCTTTGGGGCTTAGCCAAGAGTGACAATATTTACACTTCCAAGAGAGGTGTCTTTCGATTCACCTCCCGATTTTTATACTCCGCCAGAATGCTGGAGTTGAGGTTGTCCCAAGGGGTGATGAAATCCCCAAGCAGGCCTCCTAGTAAAATAAAAAATAAGTCCACTTATTTCTTGTGCACCCAAGGTCACCCAAAGGTGCAAGGGGAGAGAATACGTAAATGGACTTGGGTTTAAAAGACACGCATTCGTTACCAAAGAAATTTTAAGTTTTCTAATCTAATTAAAGACACACGTGATTAAAATGTACAATGTTCGTTCAATTTTGCAAAAAATCAGGCACACGAAAAGCAAAATTTTTAATTTTTTTTTTTTTTTTTGAATGTTTTGGCTAAAAATAAAAATGAAGATCTAAATGCACAAAATAAATTTAATTCTAAGTAAAGGAAATAAACAAATTTTGAAGGAAACAAAAAAAAAGCAAATTTTTTTTTTTTAATTTATTTATTAATTTTTAAATTTAATTTAATTTTTTTTTTGTTTATTTTTTTTTAAATTTTTTAATTTTATTTTTTAGATATATTAGGAGGCATTGGAATCTTTGATCTCTTAAGGAGGAAGGATGAACAGAAAATACAAAATGGAGATGGAGAATTATGACGAAGACTATGCATTCAAAGAGAAGATCAATGAAGCTTTGGCTACATCCTCGGCCTTTTCTTCGTCCTCCGTTTGGGACCCAATGGACTCTGAGTTTGTATTGGCCCTCCGCTTCCAGGAAATGCTAGCAAATGAATTCAGAACCCCCCAAAATGATGAATGGCAGGATGCCCATCAAGATTTTGATCAGTCTGTAGAAGAGGAGCGGTCGGATATTGATGAATTTGGCAGCTATTGTAGGGATCAAGAAGGGGATGAAGTTGTTGTAGGAGCAGAGGCTGAGGAGGAGGAAGCGGTAGGGGTTGATGCAGGGGATTTATTGGCATTAGCGGAGGAACTCAGGAGAACAGCACCATGGAAGAAATGGAACGGTCGCAGGCAGAGGAAATAGGCAAGGGCGCGGAGGTGAAGCCACGGGCGGAAGCAGCGCCAAGAGGAAGGAAGAGGAAGGAGAAGCTGCTGGCAGGGACGGCGGTGCGACAGAAGAGAGAGTGGCTGGAGCGGCAGCGGCGGCGCCGAAAGTAAGGGGAGCCACCGGTGGAGGCAGCTCGGGCTGGAGTGGCGGCGGTAGTGCTGAAAATAGGAGGAGCCGCCGACGGAGGCGGCTCAGGCTGGAGAAGGAAGGGAGCCGGCAGCGGCATCGGTTCTGTCCTAAATTTTTTAAAAAATTTTTTTGTATATATATATATATATTTTTTAAATTTTTAATAAACAAAAACCCTCCTAATTTATTTATTTATTTATTTTAAAATAACCCCCTTATCTTATTATTATTATTATTATTTTTAATAACCTAAATAGCATAAAGAAAATTGAAGAAAACCTACCTCAAGCCCCTATATTATTATTTTTACTCAATAAAGAAGAACAAAATATAGGGTACTCACCTCATGCGCTCCAAAGATGATGACGGACCTCGTGGCTTGATTAGACGCTCCTTACACAAGTTATTCTCCAACCGCAAGCCTCCAACCTTAGCTTGAACAAATTTGAACCCGGGAAGTGGGTCCCACCGGGCATGCCAAAATGTGTTGCATAAAATTGTAACCAAGATTATGCAAACCTCAAACTAGGAACATAACAATGGAGAAAATGTTTGGTATGCTCTTAGGAACACAACAATGGATGAATCTCTTAAATGTATGAATGCAAATGGAATATGTACCTAGACTAGATGATGTGAGAAATCAAAATGACAGAATGATGATGCAATGATGGACTTCGAATGACTCCTATCCCAGCCAGTATCAGGCCATTCTTCTCATGCTTCTCCTCTCTCATAGTATCAAATGCTTGAGACAAGATGTCTATTTAAAGTGGATGGAGGAAGCATCTAGAATGTGCTTAGAAACCACTAAGAGATAAGGATAAGGATTTGACGACTAAGCACAGGAGATAAGGATAAGAATTGACAACTAAGCATCTTATCTCACATTTTAGATAGATGGATAAAACTGATGAGATGGCATGTGTGTAGAAGATTCCTATGGTGTAGACAACATGTGCTTAAAAGATGTGATGACAATTCATATGAATGCACATACTTCTAGGCAGTAAAAATAAAATTAAATAAAATTTAATTTAATCAAGGTCTAGAAGAATTAATGGAAAATGGAGGATTTTAAATAAATAAAATTTATTTTAAAAAAAGAATTTGTGGAGAATCATGTGTTAATTTAAACTAACACATTAGAGCTAGGAAGTATTTAAATTAAATTTATATACTTAGGCAAAAATGAACTTATTTAATTAAAATAATTTTAATTAAATAAGTAGAGGAATGTGACTAATACTAATTAGATTAATATAGTCATTTAGGACAATTTTTAGTGTATACAATACCTACCTCAAGGCACTCCTACATTGGGGGCACCCCAACCATCACCCATTAATTTAGAATGGGAAGCCATGAAAATAGCTTTGAAGAACATCCAAGAGGGAAATGATCCAAAAACCTTCAAGTTTGAGAATGTGTGTCCTTACCCATTTGACAGAGCCATTACCATGACACCATTTCCCAGGCATTTTGAGACACCCAAATTTGACAAATTTAGAGGAAAAGGAGACCCTATCACACATATCAAAGAATTTTACATGCACTGCCAAGAAGTGGCATACGATGACGTCTTCCTCTTGCGTCTCTTTCCCAAAAGCTTGGCTGGACCAGCTCTTGAATGATTTTATAGAATCCCCTATGGGAAAATTAAAATTTTTGCTGAATTATCTGAGGCATTTGTAGCCCAATATGCCCATCTTGTTGAAACAGAGCTATCAGTAGTTGATCTTGTCCACACCAGGCAAAAAGGTGGAGAAAGCCTTCCCGAATATCTACAAAGATGGAAAACCCTTACCACCCGCATATCTTGCACCTTGCCAGAGTGCCATTTGGTGAAAATGTTTATTGATAATGCCCATCCTAGCTTGGCTCACCACATGACCATGAACTGTTTGCAGACCTACAAAGATATCAAAGAGAAAGGAATGATCCTTGAGCAAGGACTCATTAAAGATGGTGTGGTCAAGATTTACAAGGAAGCCAACCAAAATCAATCACATTCAAATGACAAGTCTAGGTATTGGAACAAAAACAAGCATGTTGTAATAGATGGCGTCACTGACACCAGACATGTGAATATTGTTGGTCCTTCTCACAACCATTCCAACCCACCCTATCAACCAAACAATCAGCAAGCTATCAACTACCAATAGTAGAATAACCACAGCTATCAAAACCACAATCCAAGACCAAACTTTCAAGGGTCTAGCAATCAAGCTAATGCCATCAATGTAGCTGCAGGACAAAAGCCCAGATTCCAACCTACACCTAGAAACTATACACCCCTTGGTGAGCCATTGGATGTCATTTTTGAAAAATTAGTCAAGGAAAACCTCATCAAATTTCCTCCTACCTAGAAAATTGACCCAAGCCAATCCAAAGCTGCATGGTACAAAGACAATGAGTACTGCAAATTTCGTAGGGTAAAAGGTCACACTACCCTCAGATGCATGAAACTGAAAGATTATGTGCAGGACCTCATTGATCGGAAGGAAATCACTGTTGGTGCCCAAACCTCTCCCAATGTAGGATTACAGATCTATCAAAATTCTTTTCCTCCTCACAACAATCAAAATCCTAGAAAAGCACCTATCCAAACCAACAACAACAACACCAACAATCGTCAACCAAACCAACAGCATGGGAAGAACAATGACCATACTTCATCCTATATAGACTATGGTAGCCTTATAGGTTGTATATCCAAGAAAGAGCCTTCTGTCAATGTTATCAATATCTAAGGACCAAACAATGAGTGTGCAGTCACCACTCGAAGAGCCTGATTTAACATTGCAGGCCCACCCGTTTCACCAGCACCATCAGCTCCATCAAAAAGCTAGTACAATATCTTGGAACACCTTGGGAACATGCTAGCCCAAATCTCCATTTTAGACCTTCTTCGCACTAGTCTTGTGTACAAGAACATCCTTGATAGTGCTCTCATAGAATCCTGTGTCCCTTCTGATATCAATGCTACTAATTTTTGTAATCTTGTTGGACACCTTTCATCCTCATGTGCCCTATCATTCAAACCCACTGACATACCCATGGTCGAGCCAGATCACACCCTTCTGCTTTGCATAGCCATCATGGTATCCAATTTTGCCATGAAAAGAGTAATGATAGATAATGGATCAGCCTTGAATATTTGCACCCTAAAATTCATATAAAAAAATCTGGGTATATTGAGGCAGATATCATCAGTGAGGTTATCACCATCAAAGCTTGTGACTGTAATCACCTAAAAATGGTCATCTAGACTATTAGCCCCCTTCTCAGCATTTTGGCTAAATTAATTTAATCATTTACCTAGACCAAATTGCTAATAATCAATTTATTTGATTATAACCTATAGTTTGACTATGCTATCCTAAGTTCATTATTTGATTAAAAGAACATGTCCCCTTTTAATTAAATAAAAGACCCCATTCTTCTAACCCACTTAAAGTGCACACATAAAGTCCTTTTTCTATTTTGCAATTAAAAGAAAAGGCTTTGTGACTTTTGTCTTATATGACAAGTCAACTTATATTCTATTGGTTGATTTGTGTGTGCACATGGATCACTCCTATTTTCGAATTCCACCGTTGATCATCCACCATCTTCATCTTGATCTCCACCGTCCATACATCTTTAAAAGGGAGAGAGCTTTCCCCCTCAATCAATCCATCTTTTGAACATTGTTATGCTGCAGGTTTTCTAACAGGTTTCTTTGGAGCTTTGTGGAGAACTTCTATTTCTTGTCTACATTCTCTCATACCATAGCATTTTAGCTTAGATTCATGTTGCATGCTAGTTTAGTTTCTATTTTGCAATAATCTCTCACATAGCTTAATATTTGGATTGTAACACTCTCATTCATATTCTAGCATAGCTGCATTTGACATTCTCATTCTAGCTTAATCTTCATTTGCATTGCATCCTTGAGGAACTCCTTGGGACATTTGCATTCTTGCATCTTGTCTTTGGAACCTCCCATTGCATGGTTTACTAGCAAGAAGAGTATCTCTAAGGCTCATCTGAGAGCCCTTGAACTTGAAATACACTCTCTTGCACTCCGTGGATAGGGAGCTCTAAGCCGACATCCAAGCATTCCGAACTCATGGAATCGTTTGGATAGAATGGTTTAGAGTGAGACACTTTCGAGTGTACATTTTTTGGCGCCCACCGTGGGGCTCGAACCCACGACCACCGTGGAAAAAAATGTACACTCGAAAGTGTCTCACTCTAAACCATTCTATCCAAACGATTCCATGAGTTCGGAATGCTTGGATGTCGGCTTAGAGCTCCCTATCCACGGAGTGCAAGAGAGTGTATTTCAAGTTCAAGGGCTCTCAGATGAGCCTTAGAGATACTCTTCTTGCTAGTAAACCATGCAATGGGAGGTTCCAAAGACAAGATGCAAGAATGCAAATGTCCCAAGGAGTTCCTTAAGGATGCAATGCAAATGAAGATTAAGCTAGAATGAGAATGTCAAATGCAGCTATGCTAGAATATGAATGAGAGTGTTACAATCCAAATATTAAGCTATGTGAGAGATTATTGCAAAATAGAAACTAAACTAGCATGCAACATGAATCTAAGCTAAAATGCTATGGTATGAGAGAATGTAGACAAGAAATAGAAGTTCTCCACAAAGCTCCAAAGAAACCTGTTAGAAAACCTGCAGCATAACAATGTTCAAAAGATGGATTGATTGAGGGGGAAAGCTCTCTCCCTTTTAAAGATGTATGGACGGTGGAGATCAAGATGAAGATGGTGGATGATCAACGGTGGAATTCGAAAATAGGAGTGATCCATGTGCACACACAAATCAACCAATAGAATATAAGTTGACTGTCATATAAGACAAAAGTCACAAAGCCTTTTCTTTTAATTGCAAAATAGAAAAAGGACTTTATGTGTGCACTTTAAGTGGGTTAGAAGAATGGGGTCTTTTATTTAATTAAAAGGGGACATGTTCTTTTAATCAAATAATGAACTTAGGATAGCATAGTCAAACTATAGGTTATAATCAAATAAATTGATTATTAGCAATTTGGTCTAGGTAAATGATTAAATTAATTTAGCCAAAATGCTGAGAAGGGGGCTAATAGTCTAGATGACCATTTTTAGGTGATTACATTTGCCCCTCTTTGACTAATGTGTGATCGATCTGGGAACACATTATGTCAAAGAAAATCGAAGCCAAGTAGGTGATGATAGATATAGATGTCTAATTCCGAAGAGTGAAATGCAGAAATAGATAGCAAGTCCTAAATGCACAGCCTGATAGCAGTAGTACTGAACACTAGGAAGAGATGATGTTAGAATTCAAGAAGAATACTAACACTTAGAAAAGCAGATAGAGTGAGAGCAAGTGAGAAGATCAAACAAATGCTCCTAAGCAGTGATAGAGTATTTCTGCCCCCTCGGGATCGAAATTGAAATGAGGTAAGGGGATGCAAAAATTGGCTAGAAATGAGAAAATTAGAATATAGCAATGTCCAAGATGACAGATAGATGATTAGAACTCAAGAATGACTATTAGAAACTGACAAAATGCCCCAGTTTGACTAGAGTTGACCTTGAAGGATATAGCATAAAATTAGGTCAAATCTAGTAGAAAGATGATTTAGATGTGAAACAGTGAATTTAAGTAGATATGAAGTATAGAAATGATGAAGACATGAAGAAATGAAGATGCCCGAGTGATGATTCAGAGATTAGACCTCAAAAGGTCAACTAACTGCTCAGAAGAAAGTAGAATTTTAAAAGGCAATTTTGACCATCAAGATTAACTCGAATTTGGATTTTGATCCCGAAAATGAATCTAGGACGTCAAAATTATTTAAGAGGTCAAAACTTTATATAATGTGATGATAAGATAGAAAAGAGATGAAGCGAAAGATTAAGAAGGTGAAAAGACATGAACAAGAAGAAAGTAATATATGAAAGGAGTTAGCTGATATGTCCACAAAAAGATGAAGAGAGAGCTCTCCTCATATGCAAGAATGCAAGACTAAGCTAGAAAATGAACCTAAAATGCAAGCTAATATGAAAAGTGGTTTACCAGCAAGAAGTGTATAACATTTAGACTCTTAATTTCATCATTGAGCATTTATTAGGGACATCATGAGATCATACAACCATCACTAGTATAACTATGAGGATATGAATATGATCGATATTAGATAGGTATGTGAAAATCCAATCTAAGCATCAGAGACATGTAAGTCAAGATAACTACACGATTAGATTCCCTAAGTTTAATTTAGCAAGATTACACCTGTATCAAGGCATAAGCGCCAGGATAAACCCTGAGTGCGGTCTTGCAAAACAATCAAGGATGATACATTTATAAGTCAAAGTGTTGAATAGGAAAAGCATGAATGCTTACAACACTATAGACAAACAAAAGTATACCCACAAGCAGAAATCAAGAAAATATGTCCCATGCCCCCAGTCTTCTAGTCAATGACATCCTTGAAAGACTATTAGGGAGGGAATACATGGCAAATAAATCATCATAGACAGCACACAAAGTAGATAAATGTTAGCATAGCTCAGTCATTTAAGTGTTAAAGTGCGTGTGTGTAAGTCACTTGGCCATTTCTTCCAGACTTGATTCTGATAGTGAGAAATATTGCAACATCGGAGACTGTAGGTAAACTATCTGAAAAGTGTTGAAAAACACTTGATGTCAAGGTGGGGGAAGTGTTGAGAAACACTATTTTGTGAGTTGTCAAAGAAACCCAAATGCACAAGAATACCTCAAAAAGGCTAAGTAGTTATGCCCCCAAGATGAGGACAAGAAACAATTCCAAGCTAGGAAATGTGTAGCAAAATGGATGATTGAGATTGATAGACATAGGTGCAAGGGTTTCAAGTAGCGCCTGTTTCCAGGTTTTCACCACTTTGACAGATTTTTTTTTTTTTTTTTGGTGATACATCAAAGTGAGGTTTTCACTAAGATGATCATTTTTTCAGGACATTTTTTGATTTTTAGAATTTTTTCAGCATCATATATGATTTTTTGGATTTTTTAGAAGGTTTTAGAGATTATTAGTTCGTGAGCAAGATCACATCATTTTCTCCTAATGTCTAGCAAGGTATAGGATATGATGGAGCAACGAGCCAATGGATAAGCAAAGATGGATGAAAAAAGAGTATGAAGCAAGTAAAAGTGATCCTCAAGGACTGACTCCTCAAGAGTACCCAAGCTAGGGAAAGAGGCAAAATAGTCATATGAAGCATGTTTTGGATAAGCAATGGAAGTAATGAGAAAGATAACATGTAGTATAAGCAGTGAAGCCAACAAGTGCGATAGCATATAAGATAAGCAATGGAAGCTAATGAGTAAGATAGCATGAAAGCATGTAGTCCAAAAGAGTAGCCATGTCAAGAGACCTATGAGAACCATGTTTCATTTATTGTGATCAAGACCAAGGGGTCAAGTAGATAGGATAGCGATGGGATAAAGCAATAAAAATAAAGCTCAAGATATAGGCTATGAGTGAATGGGAGAGCACAATAGAAAATCTCATGGATAAGATAGCCAATATGCAAAGATAGCTCAACATTGTCAAGATCAAAGAGAGAAGAGGGGATAGATGGATGATGAAAGAATTACGCATGATGCCTGTTTGCCAGGTTTTCATCATGGTACTTATCCAAGGTGCCACGAGAAGTAGTTTTCACCATAGGATAAATTTATTTCTCTTTACTTTTGCTACCAAGGTGCCACAAGAAGTGGTTTTCACCAAGGCACATTTTCATTTTTTTTCATTTTTTTTTTTTTTTTTTTTTTTTTGAATTTTTAGAAAGAGCTCAAGCTTTTTGAATGTAGATAGTGCTCCTATAGGAAATATAAGTCATGATAAGCCAAGACCATAGAAAGGTATGCTCAAAGATGTTGATAGGGTGATGAAAGGGAAATGGTAGTAGGAAGAATATATGGAGGATAAGAGTTCATGTATAGAAAGGAGGTGTAAGCTTTAGAGGATTTCATAAGGGTAGTTGAAATATTAGACAAGATCAACATTGACACACACCTTGAAGGGTATTGGAACAATGGAGGAATCATGGATGAAATAGCTTGAGATTTAGATCTATGAGCTGGTAGAAGAGATTTGGAAAAAAATTGAGTGGAAGGCTTTGGAATATTTTAAAGAAGATTTTTGGAAGAAGATGGAATGGAAGCCTTTGGAAGCTTGAATGTCAACTTTGAAGTATTTTCAATCTTCAAGTCTTTTAAAAGAGACTTGGGAATCCATATAGCTTTAGATTTTCCTTGTTCTTTGGGTAATTCAAAACACATTTCTTCAATAATGGGTTTAGGAACCCATATTTTCTTTGATTTAGCTTTTTTAATAGTGGACCTTTGCGGTCTCTTTTGTGCATTCTCCTTCTTAGCATTCACATGTCGATTAGATGGGACATAGTGATCTTTCTTTTTCAATGGATTCTTATGTTTATTCTCACTTCCAAAGGACTTGGGATTTATGGATGAATAAAGCTGATATGACTGGTTTAGGTGGATAGATGGGTGATAATTCATCAAGGATGAGCGTCTTTGTTGATCTTGAGGTATGATGGGAGAGCTAGGACTAAAAAATGTAGGAGATGAAGGAACATAAGGTCCCAATATAGATGGAAGGTTTGAAGGCTTTAGCTTTGATGGATAAGGACCAAGGATAGACTTAGGAGATGCAAATGGATAGTGAAAAGAGATATCAACATCTTTAGAGTGAGCAACGTGGTCAAAGCCATCAATAGACTCATGAGTACCTTTGATAGGAACAACATTTTTAATAGAAGCACTTAAAGCTTGAGCACAATTTTGAAGTGGATGTGGAGAAGTAGAACATGAGGGGATGCTTTGATCTTGACAAGTAGCTTTGGATAGCATATGAAGAGAACTTTTCTCATAATTTTCACTAAGCTCAAGGGAAATGGAAGTGGTATCTTCATCATACTTAGGAGGTGGGCAAGATATATGATATGGAGGGGAAAAATCTTGAAAGAGATGAAAGGGTGCTTGATCTTGATCTTTCTTGACATTTATAGCTTTTTCTTTTTGAGAGTCCTCTTGACATGGAGCCATTTCTGAGGACAAGGGAGAATGAAGAGTGAATGGAGTAGTGTTTGGATTCGGCATAGTAGTGCATGAAGGTTGAGGATGTTTAGGATTAGTAGCATGGAAAAGGTTTGCAACCAAGTGAAGGTTAGCTTGAGTTTCTTTTAGAGGTAGCCCTTGAGGGTACACATATTGCATATGGAAAGCACTAGGTTTTTTGTTTGATGCAAGCATGTTGGAAAGCTTTGAAGTGTTGGGAGATGCATGAGTGTTGGAAGAAGTGGAAGATGTAATGGAGCCACTACTAGACATAGGTTCATCAATGTAATCTTGCTCAAGAGAATTATCTTCACCACATGAGTCACTAGAGGTTCCAAGATCAACAATCTCATCATCAATGAGATCTTGGATTTTATGTTTCAGCTCTATACAATCAAAAGTAGCATGGTCATTAGATTGATGATAGGCACAATAGGTATCCAAGAATGGATTTCCATATGAGCTAGACTTAGGTAACATGATGATCTTATTGCCAAGAAGTTTTTGCAAAGTGTCATCATAAGAATCTTCCAAGGGAGCAAAAGTTCTATTAGAAGTATGTCTAGGATCTTCTTGTTGTTTCTCAAGTGAATAGAATGCATTCATGTCTTCATCATTATCTTGGTCAAAGATAGGTCCATCATGAAATTTTGGAATAGGCTCAAAGTAGGTATCACTTGCTTGACCTCTAAAGAGGTCTTTAGATCTAGAAGATGAAGACATTTGATGTCTTGAAGTAGAGCATGTAGACCTAGAAGAAGAGGATGACCTCAAAGAAGGTGACTCACATGCATGTAAAGACCTTAAGGAAGATTCATTTAATGATGCAATCTTCTCCTCCAACCTTTTCTCAAGTTTAGACTTCATTTCTATCATGCGCTTAGAGAGATGAAGGTAAGAAAGATCATTTGTCTCTTCTAGTTCTTTGTATTGTGCATATAGATCTTGAAACTCTTTAGTGACATGGAGGATATCATGATCATCTAGATTCAGTTGAAGTTTGGTAGCACAAGGTTTAGATCCCATAGTTTTAGATGCAAAGCCAAGCATAAAATAGTCTAGAAGATAACTTGATGTTGAAACTATAGGAGGTAGAGTGTTCACTTGTCAAGATAGCAGAGAGAGATTAAAGTGACTTGTCAAACAATATGTCCAAGAAACTTACGACATGAATGACTCAAGTCAATATCTAGGCAAGATGCCCAAATAGCCAAATAGATAGAGCAAGCAGGGTGACAAGTGAACAACTCTCCAACCCAAGAGTGTAGTCAAGAAATCAAGGAAACCATTTCAGCAAAAGGATAACTAGCAAGCAAACATAGACCATGAAGACAAAAAGACCAAGAGCACTAAGACCAAAGAGCCACTTTAAGCATGTTAAAAAACTAGAGACATAGCAAATCAAAGTCAAATGATGAGACTCCCCTTAGCAAGCAACACAAGAAAATGTTTGCATTTGATGTTTTGACTTGGTTGAAAAAGTTTGACAATAGTTGATAGCATAACAAGTTTGATGTTCAAAATTAATTTCTTTTCAAGCAAGATAGTGACACATGGAGTAGTCTTCAAACAATCAAGCAAGGGACAAAGCAACCTTGCATGATACAAGCATATGTGACGTCTCAAAAGAATTCCCTAGAATTATCGTCATGTGTATCTTCAAAAGATTTTCACAAGTATACCACATTCAAGAACACATCAAGCAATATCTACCTAGAAGTCATGGTTCATTACTCAACAACTTGGCCCACGCTTGATGCTCCTTTGCCTCACACCAAGTGGTTTCCCACAAGAGATATTGGCTTTGTCATAGAAATGCCATAAGCATAACCAAGGGAACACAGATGGTGAGTGTAAAATCTTGGGGTGATCCGGGTAGTCCACTAGGATCGATCCTTGCACCAAGAAGTTGAGCGGCTAAAAAAGGTAGTTACTAACTTAGGGTGTTTAGATAGGGCTTCCGTTCATAGTGTTCCTCTTGCTCCCAATTACGGGACACCTCACCTTGCGATGAGTAACCGATCTCGCGATCACAAGAGTACCTTAAGCATTCTTGCCTAGTGATCTCCCTATGGTCGAAATCCCATAAGCGATCACACTAGGCAAAGACAAACACTACGTCTACCAAGTTTTTGTGTCCTTGATAGCCTTGAATTTATAGTGGGTTGGAAGAGCCAGGTAATCGGCTTGTTCCCACTTGGGTCGTTCCTCTCAGGTTGTCCGAGAGCAGGCCCTCTAAAGGATTCTAACTACACAAAGTGGATCAAATTTTGGAAGTCAAGATTTCTGGTTCACCACAAGGGTGAAGAGCATACTCTCCTATTCCAATCATTTTCTCCCAAACACGCCAAGAAGATTTAGTTACCCCTTGCTTTTGAAACCAAATGGCAAGTCAAGATTTCTGATTCACCACAAGGGTGAAGAGCATACTCTCCTATTACCAAAAGACTCCAATCACAAGTTTTATGTGCCTATGAAAAATGAACAATTAGTCAATGTCACACATGAAAATAAAAAAGCAAGAAATTTTGGGTTTTTATGCTTTGGGCAGCCCTGCAAACAATGTTAGTAGCCCTTGCGCATTTGAAGCTTTGACATGCGTTCTTTTTATGCAATGTTTCAATTTTTTTCATAAGGATGGCAACCTGTAATCACAACTTGTTAGCACCAAAAGTTAGTATGAAATAACATAAAAATCTGCAATAAAAAGTGGTGAGTTGCTTCAAAAATCTAATTTATCCTCCAACCAAGTACATGCAAAGAAAGTGCAAGTTAATCACAAATGCTTTCATTTTTACTCTTTGGTTTTGACCTAGTCAACAAGATTGGACTTTTTTGCTATGATTTCTTATCCAAAAATGAAAATAAAAAAAAGAGACCCCTGTTAAAAATCAGAGAGATTTCCAAAAATGTAAGAAATTTTAAAAAATCTTTTCATTTGCTTCCTAGAGATTGATTTTGTCAAAACAGGACAAATTTATCAAATCGAATTTTTTATCCTTAATACGATCTCAAAATTCAAAACACAAAGAAAGAACCCCCATTAGAATTGAAAAACCTTTCTGAAAATGTAAGTTTTTTAAAAAAAATCGCTGATTTGCGATCAGAAACGACTTTTTATGAAAAATAAAGAAAAACTCATAACTCCCGAAAATCACGTCACAATTCTCTGAAAATTGGCCTGAGATATTTTGAGCATATACCCAACTTATAAAAAAAAATTCATAACCAAACTCCAAGCGGTTTAAAAGATATGATCAAATCTTTAAACCAACTAGATTTTTGACCTTCAAACCAATCTACTTATGGGTTGGCATTAAAATCCAAGTGATAATTCTACAAAAGCATTTGATTAGATCCAATATGCTACTGTAAAAAACCAGAGATGAAAAATAAAAGCAAATGGAGCTAGAAACTTGATTCAAGCCCCACGGTGGGCGCCAAAAAATGTACACTCGAAAGTGTCTCACTCTAAACCATTCTATCCAAACGATTCCATGAGTTCGGAATGCTTGGATGTCGGCTTAGAGCTCCCTATCCACGGAGTGCAAGAGAGTGTATTTCAAGTTCAAGGGCTCTCAGATGAGCCTTAGAGATACTCTTCTTGCTAGTAAACCATGCAATGGGAGGTTCCAAAGACAAGATGCAAGAATGCAAATGTCCCAAGGAGTTCCTCAAGGATGCAATGCAAATGAAGATTAAGCTAGAATGAGAATGTCAAATGCAACTATGCTAGAATATGAATGAGAGTGTTACAATCCAAATATTAAGCTATGTGAGAGATTATTTCAAAATAGAAACTAAACTAGCATGCAACATGAATCTAAGCTAAAATGCTATGGTATGAGAGAATGTAGACAAGAAATAGAAGTTCTCCACAAAGCTCCAAAGAAACCTGTTAGAAAACCTACAGCATAACAATGTTCAAAAGATGGATTGATTGAGGGGGAAAGCTCTCTCCCTTTTAAAGATGTATGGACGGTGGAGATCAAGATGAAGATGGTGGATGATCAACGGTGGAATTCGAAAATAGGAGTGATCCATGTGCACACACAAATCAACCAATAGAATATAAGTTGACTTGTCATATAAGACAAAAGTCACAAAGCCTTTTCTTTTAATTGCAAAATAGAAAAAGGACTTTATGTGTGCACTTTAAGTGGGTTAGAATAATGGGGTCTTTTATTTAATTAAAAGGGGACATGTTCTTTTAATCAAATAATGAACTTAGGATAGCATAGTCAAACTATAGGTTATAATCAAATAAATTGATTATTAGCAATTTGGTCTAGGTAAATGATTAAATTAATTTAGCCAAAATGCTGAGAAGGGGGCTAATAGTCTAGATGACCATTTTTAGGTGATTACAGTGACAACTTGGAAAGAAGCATAGAAGGAACTATTTTGCTACCAATCAAGGTTGGGCCAGTCATCCAAGAAACACTCTACCATTTTATTGATCTAAAGCTACCATTCAACATCCTCCTCGGTCACCCATGGATTCATGCCATGAAAGTCATTCCATCCACTTACCATCAGTGCGTCAAATTTTTGCATTAAGGCACTGAGGTAACCATCCATGCCAATCCAGAACCCTTTGCTTACTGCAATGTGGTTAAAGCTTCATATACAAACCATTGCCCTAGAATTGATATCGACACATCCATCGCCGGCTCATCCCACACTTGTAATGACCCAGAAACCATCCTTGCCTCTACCCTGTCTATCGTGAAGATCAATAACAAGGGCTGTGGAGAGTATAGTCTATCGGATGCATTTGCTGTCGGGGCACTCCCACTTGATCCACATGCCCATGGACGACCGGCATATCACAAAGCTAAGGAGATTCCACCTCCTCGATACAAACAGTTTGGCCCAACAACCTTTATATACTCAAAAATCCCTCTTCATGAGGAGCTCACTCCAGATATCAACAATTGGTTACATAAGGATACACCTCAAAAGAATCAAGCATGCCTTGATCACTTTAGCCAGAAGTATCCCCAAGAACATAAGCTCATCACTGACAAATGAAACTATCAAGGTGGTGGTCTAGGACCAGAAGAAAGAGGCATGCAGTGCCCCATCAACGCACACAAGTGGGAATCGAAGTCAGGTCTTGGCTTTGGCATACCCACAACTGACTGCACCAATACAGACAGTCATGCTTTTTTGAACATTCACCGTGACCTTGTCAAAATTGAAGACATTCCTGAGGAAGTTGAAAAGAGAGCCTATGATGATATCCTAGACCAAATCTCCCTCAGAGACTCTATTCTCCAAGAACTATCCATCCACCTCATTGACCTACCACTCACCCATCCACAACTCACAGATTGGGACCAACCAAGTGCCATACACATTGATGAGTTTACATCAGAGGAAGTGCTTCTGAGATTCATGGGAGCTGAAACACCTCACAAGAAAACAAAGCCAGATTTTGCCTATATCTACAAACTAGATCCCAAGGGGTATTTTGGAGAAAATCCCCAACCTAGTTCTGATACACCCAAAACTAGAACTAAGGTGAATCTGAGACTAGCTAAGGTAGTGAAGAGAACCCCTCAGCAAGGACATCCAGAGCCACAAGCAGAACATGAGGATTTAGCATTACCTCCTCAAGATAATCGACCAGAGATATCTTCTATTCTAATTGAGGATACTAGGGAAGTCAACATCGGTTCTTTAGAGATCCTTAGGCTTGTTCACATTACTGCATCCCTATCGCAAGACCAAGCTGATCTCCTCTTTGAGGTCTTAAGAGAGAACATTGGCCAATTTGTATGATCATATCAGGACATGCCAGGACTTGATCCAAAGCTTGTAGTTCATCATCTTGCAGTCGATCCAAAGATCAAGCTCATCAGACAAAAGCTTAGAAAAATGCACCCCAAGGTGGCATTACTAGTCAAAGCTAAATTAGAAAGAATGTTGGCTGCTAAGGTTATTCGACCTATCGACTACTCAGAGTGGATCTCGAATATGGTCCCCGTCACTAAACCTTCTGGTGACATCAGAAGCTGCACTAATTTCAAAGATCTTAACAAAGCTTGTGCAAAAGATTATTTTCCCTTGCCCAACATAGATATGATTGTAGATCTTATAGCTGGACATGAAATTTTGTCCCTCATGGATGGATTTTCTGGGTATAATCAAATCAAGATTGCAGAATAGGATTAGCATAAGACAACATTTACTACCCCTTGGGGAACCTTTTGTTACAACATGATGCCTTTTGGCCTAAAGAATGCTGGGGCTACCTATCAAAGAGCTATGACAACCATTTTTCATGATCTCATCCATAGCATTTTGGAGGATTATGTGGATGATATCTTGGTCAAATCTCAGACCTTCATTGATCATCTTGCTGACCTGGAGAAAGTCTTTGATAGGTTAGCCAAATATAATCTCATGTTGAATCCCAAGAAGTGTGTCTTTGGGGTCACATCTGGCAAGCTTCTAGGCTTTATAGTGTCTAAACAAGGTATAGAGATCGACGCGAAGAAGGTCAAGACTATCTTAGACATGCCTCCTCCCCAGACACTGCGACAACTTTTCTCTCTTCAGGGAAAGCTTCAATCCGTCCGGCGCTTCATCTCCTAGCTTGTAGATAAGTGTACACCATTTTCACATTTACTGAAGGAGGATGAGAATTTTAAGTGGGATCCTTTATGTCAGCGCAGCTTCGACCATCTCAAGCAGTATCTCATCAATCCCCCTATCTTGGTTCCACTAGTTCCTAGTTGTCCCTTGATTTTGTACATATCAGCAATGCCTACTGCTCTAGGGGCACTCCTAGCACAGCTCGATGACTATGGTAGAGAAAGAGCCATCTACTACATTAGTAGAACCCTAGTTGGTTATGAACTCAATTATACTCCTATGGAAAAAGCTTGTTTGGCAGTTGTTTTCTCAACTCAAAAGCTTCACCATTACATGCTAAGTCATACCATCCAACTAGTCTCCAAGATTGACCCTCTCAAGTATATGCTTTCCAGAACAACACTTATAGGCTGTTTGGCCAAATGGGTTATGCTCCTTAGCGAATTTGACATCCAGTATGTGGACAGAAAGGCAATCAAAGGGCAAGCTATAGCAGATCACCTAGCTGATGCACCTCTAATAGATGCTTATCCGTTGATCACAGAATTTCCAAATGAGCATATCTATCTAATTGAAGAACAACCCCCATGGAAACTTTATTTTGATGGCTCATACACATCTCATGGATTAGGGGCAGGAATATTGTTGGTCACACCTCAAGGAGATTACATTCCAAAAGTCTTCAAGCTACAATTCCCTAGCACCAACAATATAGCTAAATATGAGGCCCTCATAGCAAGATCAAAGATAGCTGCAGAATGGAACATTGTTGAGCTACAAATCTTTGGCGATTCTTAGCTCATCATCAAGAAAACCCTAAATGAATATCAAACCAAAGATGAAAAGCTATTACCCTACAAAGAGCTAGTTGATCAGCTAACCCAGCATTTTACAAGGCTTCAGTTTACACAAGTGCCTCGAATATAGAACAAAGCAGTACATGCTATGGCTACTATAGGCTCGCTCTTGGAAATTCCCCAAGCAGCTACACAGTATGAGTTTTTGGTGGAGCAACTCCTCACACCCGCCTATGCGAATGAGGATTCAAACCGTGTTTGTATCTTGGTTGGTCCCCAATCCCCTTGGTACCATGAGATTCACACTTACCTTAATGATGGTATCATATCCCCTCACCTCACACGTACCCAATACTAGAACCTCATCCAAAAATCATCTCGCTATGTTATCATAGCCAATACCCTATATTGTTGGGGTTATCACGATACTCTCTCTTGATGTTTAGACCAAAACGAGGCCGTGATGGTGTTAAAGGAAGTACACTCTGGACTTTGCGGTGCCCACACGAGTGGTATTGTCCCAGTGCGACAAATCCTTAGAGCAAGCTACTATTGGCCTACCATTGAAGAAGATTCCTATGACTTTTTTAGAAAGTGTCTCCCATGTCAGCAGCATGCAAATCTTGTGCACACTCCAACACAGGATCTACAACCTATTGCACCACCTTGGCCTTTCACTTGTTGGGGCCTTGATCTAGTTGGAACTATCACACCCCTCTCATCTGATGGACATAAATAGATAATAATAGCTACAGACTATTTCACTAAATGGGTGGAAGCAGTCCCCCTAGTCTCAGCTACAGGAGTTCAGGTCTCCAAGTTCATCTTGTACCACATTGTTTGCCACTTCGGCATCCCATCCATCATCTTCACCGACCATGGAGGTAACTTTGAAAATCTCAACATGGAAGAATTATGCACTTCCCTCCACATCCATCATCACTTTTCTAGCCCATATTTCCCACAAGGTAACGGCCAGGCAGAGGCAACTAACAAAACCCTCCTCAAAATCCTAAAGAAAGTTGTCAATGATTCTGGCCGTGATTGGCACCTACAAATAAATCCAACCCTATGGGCCTATCAAACTTCCTTTCATACATCCACAAGCACAAATCCATACTCCCTAGTCTATGGTGCCAAAGTGGTACTACCTATAGAGGTTGAACATCCCTCCTTGCGCATATCTTTGCAAGGGAAAATATCAGATGAAGAATACAGAGTAGCTCGGCTCACCTAGCTAGATCTCTTAGATGAGAAGCGACAACAAGCCTATGATCATCTCACAGTCTATCAAACTCATCTCAAAAGGAATTTCAACAAGAAGGTGCTTCCATGACACTTTCAGCCAGGTGACATGGTCCTCAAAGAAAACATGAAAGTCCAAGCAGATCGAGAAAAGAAAGGCAAGTTTGAACCTACATGGCTTGGTCCTTATGTTGTCACTGTTTCCTTTGGCTCCAGAGCCTATCAACTATCTACACCGGAAGGAAAAATATTGAATGATCCTACTAAAATCATTCATCTCAAGAAGTTCTATGCTTGAAGATCCTTGGTATACCCAGCTTTTGAAAAATACAAAAAAAAATAGTAAAGAGAAATAAGCGTCCAATGGTGAAAACTTGGCAATTCAAGCGCCTTGGATAGGTACCTTGGTGAAAACCTGGTAATTCAAGCACCTTGTGTACTAAGACTAATCCATTATCTATCACTATCCTATCCCTCATCCATTCACCCACCATCCCATAAAACACCTGCTTGTTCCCTTGGTGTTCCAACCAAATATCCAAAATCTAATGGAGCTTGTAAATACCTCCTGTACAGCTTGTAAAATCTTGTACCTCAGCTTGTAAAATCTTGTACCAAAGCTTGTATTATACCTTGTAAATCTTGTACCATACCTTGTATATCTGAATCTTGTCCAAAGTTTGTACCATATTACAGCCTATAAATAATCTTGTATCCTAGCTTGTATACTATCACGTGCACACAAAAAACCCCATTTTCACTTAAGCTTTTCGCAAACCATCTACCTATCCACCTATCATCTATTATAGACATCCCATCCTTCAAAAAAATTTCCATCTCACAAAAACCAAAACATGAACAAACTTGTACATTTGTAACATATCTTGGTCTATCAGCTTGTACATCCTCTTTAGCTTAGTACCATTGTATCTATCCAGCGTTCGTGTCAGTTCGTCTTTGATCATCATCTTGCACCCATCGCACATCTTGGTTAGCTATTCCAATGCACCCTTTAGCTATATTTCCTATCACCAAAGTGTTATCTTTCTTAGTTCAGCTTGCCAGACACATCACTCATCCAAATCCACCAGCTTAGGTGCTCTTCGATGGGTCCTTGCAGGATATAGCTTTCCTCATGTCTGATCTTGGTCCGTTAGTACCTCGTCCTACCCATCTCATTGGCAAACGGTTCTCTTTTGGATTTTTGCTTTCTTTTGATTTGGACTCTTCCCTGTTGGGTCTTGAAATATCTTTTCCAAGCAATCTCCTTGTTCCCTCCTCAAGGTTTCCACAATCTTCTATATCATCAAGTATACTGTGAATGGGGCAATCAGAGCGTAAGGTCTTGATCATGTCTTTTGCTTGTTTTATTTTTTTCTTGTGGGTTATCCAGTGTCATTTCCACACTGCTTCCTCTGGGATTCATGTGTGATACTAGGGCAATCCATGCGTGTTTGTTTTGAGTCAGTCTGTCAGTCCTCTAAACAGTTGGTGAAAAGGCCTTGATGTTCTTGGTAACATTGGCAATTAACCAACATTCCTATAGCAAATCTAGTGCTCAACTACATAATGGTACTTCTCTTTGAAGTATCCCCCTGCTCAAAAAGCTTCAATGGATTCCTTTCATCTCCATTATCCCCCATCCATATCCAGCATCTGTCTCTCCTACCCCAACTTTTCCAACTATATCTCTCAGAATCAATCATCACTCTTAGCTTTAGGGATCCACAATCCTAGTCTTAGGGATCCACCAATCGAATCAATCCACCAAGCCTCATCTTTCAAGCTCCACAATCCTAGTCCTAGGGATCTCCGAAACCCATCTTCCACCAATCTGACTCTTTAAAATCCTGTTGCATCAACTTTATCATTCCATCATCCATCTCCCTATCCTAGATTCATTTTTATAGTGCTCTGCTCCTTCATCCTCCACCTTCCCTAAAGTCTTAAGCTTGCTTCCTCTTGTGCATCTGATTCTCCTTTATCATTCTCCCATAGTGAGAGTTTGAGCTAACTAAACCTCTTCTCTTAAGCCAATCTGAGTCTTCTTGCTCATCTCGAATTCTTGTACTTTTCAAGAAGTCATCTAGCCTCGCTTTCTCTCCCCGCTGCCTTCTTGAGGGGGCATCTTGCAGTCCCTTCTCTCCTCTTCTGCTCTAGCCTTGGGCATCTTATTTTCTTATCTTTGATGCCATGCCACTTGCGGCATCACATCAAAGAGGGGCAAAATGTAGACACCTAAAAACCTTTAGAAAATAAAGTATTTTTATTTTTTGAAAAATTCCTGATGACATCATCATTTATTAATTAATTAATTATTTAATTAATTAATTTATTTTTATGCCATTAAATCCCTTTATCTTAATTAAAAATATTTAATTAAGGAATCCCTCCCAAAAATGTTTAAATCTTATTTAAACATTATTTCCTTATTTATTAATTATTTAATTAATAAATTGACCAAAAAACTCAAAATAAATAAATAATTTATTTTTTGCCCAAAACTTGGCCAATTTCCTTAAGATCACTAACCTCTTCCAAAATCTTCTAATCCTTCTTTAATTTTGATTAAAGGCTAATCCCATCATTTCCTACCCCTAATCCCAACTCAAAATATTTAATTAAGATTAAATATTAATCCTCATGTTTATTAAAAAAGTTTTAATAAATATCCCCTCAACCCAAACCCTTGAAATAAATAAAACTTTATTTATTTCCTAAAAATCTAATTTATCCTCATCCTAAAAAGTTCTAGACTCTTCTAGAAAGTCTTCATCCTCATCCTAGGAAGTTCTAGACTATTCTAGAAAGTCTTTATCCTCATCCAAAGTCTAGACTCTTCTAGAAGATGTCTTTAAACCTAGTCCTAATCCCCTCCTAACCTTGTCACATTCTCTAAACATGGGTTAAGACTTACTAACCCAAGCCAAAGTTAACAAATATCTCCTCCTTCACCCACCCTCATTAAATGCCATCCACTTGCCTATCCCTAAGCTAATCCTAAAACATCCTAATCCATCCTCTAATCATTTGCAAAAGCCTGAGCAAGCTTAAAACCCTCCTAATCAAGCCCAAGTTGAAATTGCTCTCATCTCCCTCAAAATATCTCAACCATAAAACTTTATGAAGCCCACTAGGCCATAAATGACTCTTTCAAGCCCTTTCATTGCTCTTACAAGCCATTATGAGGGTCTTTATGAAGATTTTATCCCTTGAGCCTCCTTTGATGACATGTGTCACTCCCTGATTGGCTATAAGGAAGCACAATCCATGTGCTCTCCTCTCATGCAATTTGAGCCTTCCATAAGCTTTTTCCCATCCTTGCATCCTAGCCCTTGATCCCTCAAGCCCTTTGCCTATTTAAGGAATCCTCTCCCAAGCCATTTTAACACAATCCATGAAGTAAAGTCATGATGCCATTTTAAGAAGCCATTTTACATCAAAACCATACACTCACACCCAAATTCCAACTCCATTTGAAGCCCTTTTTGAAGCAAAAGTTTGAGCATACATACTATCTATTTAGACAAAGCCACTCAATAAGAGAGCTTCTCATTGAGAGAGTCCATTAATGGCTCATATTCTCAATTGAGAGTTCATCTTAGTCTATCTTGAAGTTTATGAATTTTGTTTAGTTTGTAAAAGCTTTATTTAAATTTGGTTTCTATTAGCATACTAACATTGCTCATATACAGTGTGACCATGTCTTCAAAGGTGCATGGACCTTGAAGTTGAACTTTATACCCAAAGTTAGGTAAAAGATTATCTAAAAATATGTCAAGTTTTTCCATTATGGGGATCTTTCATGAATATTTTGTGTAAAGTTGTCTCCATCTCTGAAGGAATGTGAGGAAAGGTTCCCCAACTTTATATTTAAGGTTACATAAGTCTCATATGTTAACTGGGTGTTGTATGTTGTGGGAGTACTATTGAACAAACATATTAGTAATCTCATCAAATGTTTTGATACCAGTACTCAATCATGAAAACCATTCCATGGCTTGGCCACCTTGACTTCACGAGAATATACACATGAAATATGTCTAATTATGCATAAATTTCATAGACAAGGCACCAAATTCCTGTAAATGATCTTCAGGATTAGAAGTTTTGAAGTATTTACCATACATGGGTAACTCAACTCCTCTTGAAAAAGGAGGTATGTCTATACTCTTGTCAAAAGGAAATGGACAAAGAGTGTCTAAGGTGTATGTTTTTGTAGGTTTGTCCTTATCACACATCATTTGGGCTAACTATTCTTTGAAACTTAGATATTTTAGTTTCCTCTTCAAGTGTAATGATTGTTTTGACATTAAAGTGATAAGGTAGCTTGGCTCCTTCTTGAGCAAGCTTGAGACAATGACAAAGATAATGACAAAGAGCACAAGCATAGACAAGGACCAAACTAGAATGTAGCCTCAAAGAGAAAGATAAAAGTGTTGTATACTTAGGTATAAGTCATTTGAGTAATGGCTAGACCAAAACAAAGTATGAAAAATTCAAAAGGACAAAAATAAAACAATTGAGTGAGGAGACTAGTTCATGTCTAGATTGCAAGTTGTCGACTAAGTAAGAAGTCACTGTTTGACATTGTTTATAGATAGAAAAGTGATCAAATTTTATAGAAATAGATTAGACTTAGAGTGTAGATAATTCTATAAAAGATTTTTTAGGACAAGATCCCACACAAGTATTCATAGGGAACTACACAAGAAAGCATAGTGAACCAGGCAAAGATTTAGAACAACAAATTTGAACTCATTTTTTGGTGTGAGGACTTGTACAAAGACATACAAGGATTTGATAGTTTGAAAAAAAGACATAATTTTGGCATTAGTAAAAAGTGTTTGGAAAAATCTTGTGTGGAGATTCGTAGAGAGTCGTGTGAGGAAGTGCTGATAGGGAGTTTTCTCGTGCAAAAATTTGTAGAATTGGACACAAGGAAAGGATTAGACCAACAATTTTTGACTAAAATCAAAGAGAATTTTTATGGTTTCAATAGTTATAAATAGAAAATTGATTTTGTTGACATTTTTTAGGTATCAACATATTTTTCAAGTTTTGGACAACATTTTGGTTCTCAAATAGACAATTGTTCTCAAACATGGGTTGCAAGTAGTAGTCGCAAACAATCCAACCAAGGACAAAGCAACTTGGAGGGATGGGGGAGTCGTTATTTTTTGTTTGTTTGACAAATTTGGAAAAGTTTAAAAACTAAAAAAAAACACACTTTATCCCTATAACCAAAAATGGTAGAGGAAGCAAAACCTTTGTCTCACAACTTATGTGCATGCATTCACCTCACACAGTCGTGTCACCCCACTAGAGGGCACCCAATTTTTTGTGTGTACCAAGGACTTAATAACATATATGCTAAATGAAAAACCTTGTGGTAGGGGTCAATCATATATATCACCTTCCAACATCCAAGTACATGCCTATGGTGAGTATCTATAGGAGAGATTCTTCCCCTTTCCTACACACAGATTATGCCCCCTTTCAGAGGTGAACCAGGTACCAACTAACTAAGAGGCTTCCATTCATATTAACCCTTAGTGGCTTCACAAAAAAATTTGAGGTCAACAACCTACACCAGCATCCGAAAGTGCACACAGTTGACTAACAAGACTAGGGCCAACATTGACCAATGCAACAAACAAAGCCTCTTCTTGATATTTAATATTAGAATGAAGAAGAGGAAATTAACATGGCCTTGGAGTCTTTCACTCAAAAAAGCTTCTTTATTATAGTGAGTTGGAATCTCTGGAGAAAGGAGTGTGCTCACTTGGGTCATTCCTAGAGGTTGGATTAGGCCCTCTAAAGGTTGACTCAGACTAAGGGTCCAAGTTTTTGATTTCCCTCAAGGGGAAAGAGCATACTTATCTACCTTGTCACCTTACCCAAACACACAAAACATATTTATCACCGAGTTAGCTTATTGATCCTAACTTGTCCTTTCTCAAGATTTTAATTTCCTAAAAGGTAGTCATCATCCCTTCATAGAAAAGACTCATACAAGAGAACCACTAACTTTCTTGCCTCCCTTGGGTACTGTCTTTCAAAGGCTTCTAGGTTTCTAATTTACTCTTGAGCATCACTTCCAAATAGTAAAAATAATACTTCCTTATTCATTTGTTTAGAACCCTACAAAGTTCACAAGTCCTATTAAACTATGTGTAAGAAAGTAGTAAAAGAAAACACAATGTTTAAGTGGGTTTTAATTGATTCTTTGACAAGCGTATCTTCCAAAATTTCCTACAATCAAATGGTTAGTACTATTTCAAGGGTTTGTAATAGGGCATCTTCGATAATCATCTTACAAACAACTGTTAACCTATTGAAAATTAGAAACTAAAAGTGAAAATTCTTTAGAAACAACTGTTAGCTAAATCGTGATGATAAAAACTAAATCTAAGAACTACACTTTGCATTTATTGATGCAAAATTGTGCATGAGATCTTGCACAAGCCCATGTAAGAAAATGATGTGTATCACATGAGAAACCATGCAATTATACACTTTTTCATGCATGGAAGTGTAGTATAGGGAGAAAAATATAAGTTTCTTCATGCAAAACTGAGATTTTTGATGCCAGAAATTGAAGTAGTGTACGGATGACAATGACAAAATACTAAAAAATGCAAAAAAAGGAAAAATGAGGCCAGAAAATTGATTTCTTGACTGATTTCTCAGCGCCATAGTGGGCACCAAAAATATATGCAGGAAATGTGGGCCTCTATCTTTACACACACTTCAACATGATCATTCTTTAAGGGATCATCTCAGGATGAACATTGGATTGTTCATCCAAAATAAATCCAATAGGTTGATCTGTTGCCTCCTAACTAGAATGATTATACTATTTCTCTTAGAATGAGAAGCTAGCAACCAATTATCTAGAATGAAGGATTTAATTAAGCTATTTGAGAATGTAAGATTAATATATATGTAATATGCAAATTAATCTACATGTAATGCATATATTAAGCTAAGAATAAAAAAAACATGTTCTTCTAAATAGATGCATTTTAAAACTAGAATGATATTGTGATGCAAGAAAAATGACAAGCTATGAATGTATGAAAAAATGAGTATTTTAGCATAAATTTGATACTATCAATTGCTAACCTTTGTAATGAGGAATTGAAGGCTCCTTAAATAGAATCCTGGAATTGATCAATAGTTGAGACCAATTTGAATGAATAATCAGGATTGGAAATGAGATTTAGTTGGAGTGGAAACTTCCTTGTGGAGATGGAGTTGACTAATTAAATTCTAAATGTCATGGAGAGTTAACTAGTTCTCTTCTGAGTGTGAGAAAGAGTTAACTAAATTAATTCCATTTCTAATTCCAGTTCACTCAAAGTTTCCATTTCCAAACTAAAGAGAGAATTTGGAGAGTTTATTTAATTTAATAAAATAGAATATGACCTCATAAATGGATATTCTTAATTAATTAAATAATTAAATTCAATAAATTGAAATGAGGATATATCTTATTAAATAAAATACATTTAATTCCCTTTTATATTAGCTAAAAAAGTAATGTTAATTTAATTAAAGTATGAAGATTCATAATTAAATTAAACTTAATTAATAGGTTTAATGTAGCTAATTTAAGTCAATACTTAGTAATTAAATAAAGAATATAATTAATATAGATTATGGATTTTTTGCATTTGACACTTAGGTCAAGCAATGATTATCATAATTAGCATTGCCTAGTAAAATAGGACTTAGGATTGATCAAATAGACCAGAATTGATTTAGCATGGCAATCTACCAATTTTGGGGTATTACAAGTAGAAGCTGGAAATAGTTGATCAAGTGAAGTTGAGATAGCCCAATCCAATGGATCAAGTGTTCACACCACTTCTAATTAAGAAAATAAGATATGTAAGGGATTGTATACTTGAATGATAAATCCCATACTAGTTCCTAATATGAGTTACGATTAAAAGTCCATATTTGCATGAATCAAGATGCACTTGGATAGATCTAAGAAAAGAATTGAACAAAAGAATTCATATGCATAATAGATGCCAAGCATTAATGTTATTGCCTATAGTAATTGGGTAATGCAACATGAACTGAGCATTCATACTAAACCATGTTGATATGTTGACCGAACTAAGCAATGGAGATCTACTAATTGAAGGAAAGAAGTGCGAACACAATATTATGTGAAGGTTGAGACAACTGTGATGCACAAAATAAAGTACAATGCATTTATTACAGACCTAATTTCACAGATTGAAGTTTTTTATCAAAAATTTGAAGCCCATTTTCATTTACCAAGTGATTTAGAGCATCCAGATAATTCAAGGAAATTTTAGTGAAAAGTATGAGTGGATCTAAGCATACCATCAACAAAATTGTAGAATAAAGTACGTAAGGTTTGAAGTACTGAGTTTAGTTGTTTTTAAGTTGTTGATGTTGAGTTTCAAAACCCTATTTTTGAAATAGCATTGCATGTGTTTGTGATCCAAAAAGAGATATTGAAGGAAAACAACACACAAATTGTGAGGAATGATCAATGTCCTCCACCAAATTTTAAAGCATACCTTGATATTGTGATGATTGGAGATACATTTGGTGCCCTGTTATCTATTCCAACCAGAGTTTTGATGGTTTACAATGTTTGATCATGTTACATGTGTCAGATTGTAGAGATTGGAGATTATAATTTGTGAGCTGCATATGACAAGTTATATGACAATGGAATTCTGAAAGATGAGTATAAGATTGTTGCCAAAAAGGGATTACTCATGCCCTAGCATTTCCTAAAGTATTCAAAGTGGAATGGTTAAAGATTTTACTAAGTTGAGTACATGATATGAACATATGGTTTGAGGAAGGACTAGTCAAGATTAATAAAGCAATAATTTATTGATTAATTAGTTATCCAACCCTAGATAGGATAAAGAAAATGAGGTGTGTAGTGAAGAACTTCATTGAGGATAAGAAGAAAGCTAAGTGGGATAGCTAAGGAATGTTGATTGATGGAATTAGGGACCTTGCTATTGACTTTTTAGTGCATGTAATTTCACAAGAGCTATATCAATTAAGTTGATTGAAAAATATTTGATGCATCACAATCGACCTAGGTTATAAGATTGTAAAAAAAGACCATAGCTTTGACCTAACCGAACTACAATTGCAACAACTATCAAAAAATCTTGAAGCAATAAGGAAATCCAATAAAACTTCTTATAAGTTTGGATCTTTGTTAGTTTTTATATTTTTTTGTGTACAAAATTCATTTCCTACTATTGGAACTATTGTACGGGATAGAACAAGACCTGCCACCAAGAAAATCAATATTTTTATTGAAAAATTGGGTGATAATTTTGAGATGGTTAAGATCAATGAAATATGATGTAAATGTTGATGAAGTCACTACTATAATTATTGCACTCTTATCTAAAAAAATTGACAAGAATTTCGAGCCCTTTGGCAATTATGAGACAACTTAGCTTAGAATAGTGATGAAAAAAAATTGCCCAAGATGGATAGGAAAAGAAAAAAAATATGATCAAAGATCTTGAGGGAAAATTTGGTAAAGGACCACTTCAGATAACTAAGAGAAAATGTGAAGAGGAAGAGTCTAAGGGTAAAGAGTTAGTTATTGCTAAGCCCAAGGAAACTAAGCAAAAGAAAATTGTGATTGTTGATCCTAAAGTGAAGAGGAATCTTAAGAAAAGTGCAAAGAAGACAATTAAATTGCCAATACCTAAGCCTAAGAGGAGGATAACCACAAGATCCAAGGAAACACAAACCCTAGCTATTGAAACAAAGAGAATCCCAGAAAAGAGAAAAAAAATAAAAAAAGGGACCGAGTAGAGTCTAGAAAAGAGGCCTAGAAGGAAGTTGATTATCACACTTGACGAGGAGGATGAAGTAGAGGAAATAAATTTTAATGATATAAGAAAGATTCAAATTGTACCCAAATGACCTGCTATGATAATTGATTAGGTATGTGAAAACATTAGAAACTCAACTGGCATAGTAGGTTTTAAACAAATCAAACATTATTCTTTAAATAATAAAGATCAGTTCAAAGTTGAAAAGGCCATGATAGATATGATGGTAAAATTAAAATATACTCATATAAATTTAGGCAAAGGTATTCCTAAAGATCTATATAATAAATTAGATGCAAAGTGGAAGTGGGCATTATCAACTTAAAGACAAATAAGGGAAACCATATTGGCCCAAACAATGTCTGACTTAGGTAAGAGACATATGTCCATTGCCCAAAGATAGTTTGCAAAGAAATTTGTGCCAAAGGTAAGGGCATATAAAATCTTGATGAATAAGGAAGATGAGGTTGAACAAGAGAGAATTTTGATATGGAAGAAATCATTTGGTTTGTTACTTCCATTAACATTAGAGGAGATAGAGGAAGAAGGGAGAGATGCTATCGAGCTAGATAATCAAGAAGATTATGATGCACTAGATAATATAGTAGAAATAATAAATAAAAAGGATGGAGAGAGTGAACAACAAGACATTCTAACTATAGCAGATGTTCCTAATTCATCACCATAGAATCAAAATATCTTAATTGAGGAAGATTTGAAGAATGTAGAAACAAACACCTAAGGAACCCCTCTCCCATGCACCAATCTATTTTTAATACAAATAGAAGAGTACCCAAGGATTGATAGTGCATCAAATGATGGTTTACAAGTTACATTAGTCATAGTTGTTCTAGACATGAGTGCTGAGCAACAAGGAAAAGCCATTATTGTGGCACCTTAGTTCACTCATAAAGTTAATGGGTAAGAAGACAAGAAAGGTGAAGCATATCCTTCCATACAAGATGCCTCAGGTCCTAATGTTGAGGAAAATAAGGAGGTTGACCCATCCAAGCCAGTAGAGACTGAGAAGCCTAAAGAGAAAGAGGCTATCCAAGCCCTCATTCAACCATTGAATGTTATTCATATTGATACATTTAATGTTACACTCATTCTATAAGATACAACTACTCAACAGGAGAATACTTCTAGTAAAAAACAAACACTTAGATTGAGTGCAAAGGGGGAACAATTACAAATATCATTATCGAGTCCCAATACCCCATAGTTATAGTTGATGAATACAAAGTTTAAATCACTAGAGACTTTAGTGAGTCTAGATGAGGTCATTACATTGCCCAAATATGATCATGATACCATGACATTGGAACAAATGTAGAATCTGCAAGGTTTGCTGAGTCATAAGACAAAACAAGAACAACTAAAGAGGGAGTTCAAATAGAAGCAAGTACTCCATGAAATTAAAGATATTTTTGTAGATTACTTTGATACCCATGATGAAAATGAGAAAAAATAAATTTTGGAATAGTTAGTTCATATAGTTGAGAAAGTGAATAATGAGGATGTAGAGACCAATGAGAGAATAATGAGACAGTCTAAGGAAAAGTTTGAGCAAAAAGTTTTGGAGAAAGTCTCAATAGAAATTGAAATAAAATAGGTTGAGCTTTCTAACCTTGCAACTAGTTTGGAAGGAATTTTGTAGATTATTTATTCATTGTATATAAATCTTTGCGATGTTTATTTCTTTACCATGGAGAATCAAAGAAAAATTGATCATTTACAAGTAGATCTAAAGGCTTGTGTAAATTCTTTGAGTGAGAATATAAGTTCAAGCTCTCATTCATATAATAAACTAATATTTGGTCAAGGTAGATTAGCCGAGTTGATTTATAAAGACAAAAACATTAGTAATAAATTGATTTCGATTCCAATCATGTTGCTACCTTATCTAGAAGTAATACTGAAGGAACCATTAGTTACAATAGACTTAGTCAAGAGAGATGCACATCACTCTATTATAGATAGTTTAGTTGATCTAGCCACCCAACTAGAAATCTAGATTTGGGTACTAAAATTAGCAAAATAAAGATGGAATCTTGGATTGGAGGTGATTTTACTAAATCACAAGATATTTTTGGATAAGTACCAGTTGACCCCTACAAACCCCAAGCCATAAATGTCAAAAAAAGGGGGAATAAAAAAAACAACAGAAATATCATTGATGACACATTCAAAGGGAATCAAAAGAAATAGGTATGAAGAGACATGTACATATATTGTGTATAGAGGAGTCAAGTTTTTTGGAGACCAAATCTTAGCCTAAGGGGGAGTGCTATTTTTTGTTAACTTGTAATTTTGAATGGATCACTAAGTCATGCCAAAGTGTTTTTGCCACTAATGTCAAAGGGGCAGATTGTTGATCTCTAATCCTTGTTGCCTATTAGTGTCCAACATTTAGTCATTTTCTAGGCAACATTGGTTGGTTATCATTGTGACTGAGCCACCTAATGAAGCCCAAGTTCATGGACATTTATATTACATATCAAACAAGTTAAAATGTTACTAAGCACCCTAGTGGAGATTGAGTCACAATATGTGTTAAGTAACAAATAAGGAAGCTAAGAAAAGCATAGATGGTTTATGCCAAGCGAGTTAGCATTTTCCAAGCCTATAGAAGCTAAGGGACAACATGAATGTTAATTATGACCCAATGTAGTTTTCACATATGCATTTGTAATGGCACAAAAACTTATGTAAATCATTTTGGTTGGCTTCCATATAATTATTTTTAGATTATAGAGATAATGAAAAAGATAATTATATATTTTGTTAGAGGACATCAATCCCTAGGAAGGAATATTAACCAATTAGAAAATTAGAAGGCCTAAGTGCCAAAAGAATGAATTCTAGATCATTTATTATGATCTAGAACCTTCCATAATTGTATATTTAATAAGGGACCAACCCCTATATCAGTATGTGTGCAAAGGATGATCATGTATGCATGTGACATATAAGAAAAGACTGAAGGATGACTAGGTTTTCCAGAGAAACCTAGTAGTTAAGGGAAAAACATAGCAAATTAGATAGAGGAGATCAATTTAGATAAGGAAAGAGGAGATTCATAATCTAGCATTAAGTGCCATATGATTAGGTACTAAGACATTATAACTAGTGTATTAGGGAAATATTGTAATAGAGTGGTTTTAAAAAACCTAGGTAAATCTCATAAAAGAGTGCTTAATTCATTTTGAGTTCAAATCTTTTAATCAAGGTAGATTTAATAGTCTTGTAAAGATCTTAATAGGGTAGACCCCTCACAAGGTAGATCATCACAAGTTATCAAAATTGTAGTCCTAATAGACAAACTTTATTGTTGCAATAGTGAAGATTTGTGGGTGTCATCCCACCCTAGTTTTACCTTCACCTTTGAGGGTTTTTGGATAATGAAAATCTTTGCATTACATGTTACATGTTTCATTTAACTTTTCTTGTTGATGGATAAGATGCATAGTTAGATCTATTTTGCATCTTCACATAGTGAATGATCTAAGTGTTGGATATAATTAATTAATTGTGTATTGTCTTTGATGTTACACAAATTTCATATCATTATCAGTTAGTATATGCTGAGCTCACTTGGGCATTGAAGACCATTTTCTATGTCTATTGAGTTCACTCAGGCATCGAAGGAAAATATGCAGAAGATGAGTGTTAACTAAGATCACTCAATTAATGAAGAAAACTTGGATGGGACCAGTGTTAACCAAGCTCACTCTGAGTTTTTAGTGTCAATCAAGCTTCTATTGGTTAGCACATAAATTTTTTTATGAGTTAGTGTTTACCATGCTAGGTTGGCTAACAAAGGATTTTCTTATTTTGGCATATTAAGCTTAATTGATTTATCTATTGGTTCTAGCTAACTGTGATGATGAATATTAGTTATTCTAAGTTGTATGTGAGCCAACTTGACAATATGAAAGATATAAGGTCAAGTTGAGAATTTGAAAGTGTGCAAAGTGTAAAGATGTGGTGAATGTATTGAATAATGAGGAGAGGAAGTGAATTTGAAGGATAAGCAAAATATTCTTCTAGAGCAAAAAAGCTATATTCGATTAAAAAGGATTAAGTAAAAGCTAGAACAAAGATATATAATCAATAATTTAGTTGCATTCAAATTAGGTCATGTCATTTTTACTCTCTAACCATTATAGTAGTGATCTAAATCTCTTAAAAGAGTTGGCTTAACAACTATTTTTAATTCCTCTAACAAGGTGGTAGTTCTATTGAATTGTCTTAATACCTCTAAAAATTCCACTCCTAATAGGGTGATTAAATATTTTAATAGGGTCACATCTAACAATGTGTTTTGTAACCTTTAATAGGGTTAGCTCTTAACAAGGCTCACTTCAAAAGAGTGAAAACAATAACTAGTTGTAATTGGTGGTTTTTCCCAAATTAGGTTTCCATGTTAAATCTTGGTGTCAAATGTGTTCATGCTATTTTATTTTATGTGTTTGTAACTAAGTTAAAGTACTGGTAATCTCATTAAAACATTTAGAGATTTGCATAATTAGTATTTATCGAGTTACAACATTTTATGTGTGTTTATCGAGCATTAGCATTCAAACTTTATTTTATATTGACATCTGAGGGATTTGAGATTTATTTTAGTAGTAATTGATTCACCCCTCCCCTCTTAGTTACTCCTCTTATATTTCCAAAAATTTGTGTCAGAGCTTTTGGTGCTTGCAGAGAAGGTTTCAAGGACCTAAGCTAAAGATTAGGATGTCTTACAGAAGAGAGAATCCCAAGCTAAATAAAGATAGTTTTGTAGTATGGTAAGGACTTATGAGGTTACATTTAGCTATTGTCAATGATTCAAGGTGTAGAAATCTTAACCTAAATAAAAGGATCCCACTAGAACATTATTAGTTGAAGATATTGCTAAAATGAAGAATCGTAACATCATGATGATTGATATTGCATCTGCTCTTAGTTATGCTGAATTTGATGAAGTTAAAAACTACAAAATAGCTCCTAAGATGTGCACCAAGCTAAAAGACATATATGGAGGAGATTACAATGTAAGAAGAGAGAAGGCTAAAAGTCTTAGAGGTTATTTTGATTTAAAGAAAATGAGAGAAGATGAGAATATTGCAAAATATGGGGAAAGAATCAAAGCAAGTGTAAGTTCAATCAAAGCATCTGGAGGAGACATTGAAGAGAAAATAGTTGTAAGCAAGGTACTGAGAACTCTTCTTCCCATTTATGCAATTAGAGTGTTTTCCATTCAAGAGATGATATGTGATCCAAATAATAAAATATATTTTGATGCTCTAGTTGGAAGATTGAGAGCTTTTGAGTTAGATAACTTTGATAACTATGTTCCTAGTTTAAAGGTTATTGAGTATCTTTTAAAGCTAAGCTCTCACTTAAAGAAAAGGGTAAGAAATTAAAAGTTAGTCAATTAGGAAGTGTAGAATAAGAAACATAAGAAAGTTTAGTAGTGATCTTGAAGTTGTTGAAGCCCTACTTGCAAGAAAGTATTCCAAAGGCAAAGAAAAGTACAAAGGCAAAGTTCCTCTGATATGCTTTTCTTGTGAAGAAGGTGGTCACGTTGTTTCAAGGTGTCCAAATAAAGAAATAAAAGATGAAAAAAAAGCATTAAGAAAAAAGGTAAGAAGAATTCCAAGAACTACAAGAACTACAAGGACACAAGTAAGAAATCTTGTTTTATAGTTAAAGATTTTGATAATAGTGAAGGTGAAATGGTATATATTGCTATAAAAGATGAATCTAATAATGAAGGAGATAAGATGGCACTTATCTCTCATGTTAGAAAAAATGATATATGGATTATTGATAGTAGCTATTCACACCATATGGATGGAGATAAATCAAAATTTGAGCACATGGAATATTATAACGGAGGTAGTGTGAGATTTGAAAACAACGAACCTTGTAACATAAAAGGAAAAGGATATATTTCATTGACTAAAGAACTTGTATGTGATAATGCTTATTGGGTTGAAGGACTAAAGTATAATCTACTAAGTGTGGTACAATTGAATAACATTAGATTCAAGGTAGAATTCATGAATGGACAGGCCAAACTACTACATGGAAAATGAAATTTGGTTGGATCTAGCAAGAAAACAAAAGGTAATATATTTTATCTTGATCTCTGTGAATGTTCATGTTTTATTGCTCAAGTAGAAGAAAGCTAGTTATGGCACAAAAGTCTATGTCATGTAAATTTTGATAATTTGGTTAAGATAAGCAAACATAAAAGAGTAAGAGGTATTCATAGTTTGAAAAAGCTTGATATGGGTTTATGCAAAAATTTCCAAATTGGCAAGATGGGAAAGACTAACTTCAAAAAAAAAAACTACCAGTCAGAAGAATTCTTAGAAATTGTTCATACAAACTTATATGGACCTATTAGAATAGAGAGTTACAGTGGAGAAAAGTTTTTCATTCTTTTTGTTGATGGCTATTCTAGAGTGATGACTATAATGTATCTAAAAGAAAAATTAGAAGCCTTTCAAAAGTTCAAGTGGTATCTAACAAGAGTAGAAAAAGAAACTAGAAAGAGGTTGAAATGTTTAAGATCAGACAAAGGTGGTGAATTCATCTCCAATGAATTCAAGAATTTCTATATTGAAAGAGAAATTAAAAGAAAAGTATCAGCCCATGGTACACCACAATAAAATGGTATTTCTGAAACAATAAATAGATCCATAATGGATTATGAAAGAATCACGATGATTGAAAAGAATGTTGCAATCAAATACTAGAAGGAAGCTATCAGCACTACAATTCATACCTTGAATAGAGTATAGTTGAAGAAAGATTCAAACAAAACTACTTATCAACTATGGTATGGCTACAAACCTTATGTAAGTTACTTGAAAGTATTTGGCAACAAATGTTATATCTTGAAACAATCTAGGAAAGGAAAATTTGATGTACAAGGTGATGAATGCATATTTCTAAGATAAACCTATAGAAGTAAAGCATAATTTTTTTTGAATTTATCTACTCATAAAATACTAGAAAGTGTACATGTTAGAATTGATGAGTTTGCAGAAAAGAGTGAAGAAGAAAGTAACAAGGAGCCATAGGATTAGATTTTTTTTAAATTTTTACTATGAACCTAATACCCTACCAAACCTATTTAAAAGAAATGAGGCTTCATCTCCTAAGTCCTCAAAATATCCAAAGGTTATTGAGTTACAGATAGTGCAACCTGAGTCACAATTTGAAGGACTAGAGTCATAGTTAGAGGCTACCAAGCTAGTTCAAACTGAGTTTGATGGACTCAAGTCATAGATAGAAGGACCCGAGCTTGATAATGTAGTTTATGATGAAGATAGTGGAACTCATTCAAAACCCAAAAAAATTATATTAGAATGATATGTTAGAAGGCATCATGAACCTAATCAGATCATTAGAGACAAACTTGATGGAACAATGACAAGAAGCAAATTAAAAGGTATATATTTACTTGATGAGTTTGAGGCTATAAATGTTAAAGATGCTCTAGATAATGAAAGTTTGGTTGAAACAATGAATGAAGACATAGAACAGATAGAAAAGAATAAAACTTGGACTCTTGTTCCTAGACCTAAGGATAAAAAATTAATTGGCACAAAGTGGGTGTTTAGAAATAAGTGGAATGAAGATGGAAAAGTTTCATGAAACAAGGAAAGACTAGTGTATAAAGGTTATTCTCAAGAACAAGGTATTGATTATGGTGAGACTTTTTCTCCTACCATAATATTAGAAGGTGTTAGAACTTTACTAGCATATGCAACACATAGAGGATTTAAAGTATACAAAATGGATGTTAAATCTACATTATTGAATGGAATTCTTGATGAAGAAGTCTACATTGAGAAACCAAAAGGTTTTGTATATCCTAGTAAAAGAAACATGGTCTACAAGTTACATAAAGCATTATATGGTCTCAAGAAAGCTTCTAAAGCTTGGTATGAAAGAATTCATAATTACTTGGTATAGATTGGTTTTCAAAGAACAAATGATAATAGTAGTCTATATATCAAAGAAGGACCAGACAAGAAGATTGTGTTGGTAGAAATATTTTTTGATGATACTTTATTCATAGGAATGATGACTTGTGCAATTTTTTTTTAGAAGAAATGAGTAAAGAATTTGAGATGTCCATGTTTGGTGAGATAAAATTCTTTGTTGGGCTGTAGAAACAACAGAATAATAATGGTATCTACATCACTCAATCCAAGAATATCAAGGAGATACTAAAGAAGTTTGGAATGGAAAATTCAAGACCAGTTAGAACCCATATGTATACTATACATAAGCTTTCTAATAATGATAATTCCAAAGAAGTAGATCATACCACATATAGATCAATGATTGGAAAATTATAGTATGTAGTACATACAAGACTTGATATTGCACTAGTAGTTGGAATAGTAGCAATATTCTTAGCAAATCCTAGAGAAAATCACATGATCAAAATCAAGAGAATCATGAGATATCTAAAAGGTATTGAAGACTATGGCTTATGGTATAAAATTAGAGGCAATTTGGACTTGAAGGTGTTTACTAATGCTGATTGGGTAGGAAGTCTTGATGATAGAAAAAGCACTAGTGGTGGAGTATTGTTTCTTGGTAAAAGACTAGTGTCTTGGACAAGAAAGAAATAAAATTACATGTCTCAATCCATAGTAGAGGTAGAATATGTGGTACCAGTAGTTAATTTTTCAAGCATTGTTTGGTTCAAATAATTGATGGAAGGAATGAAGATAGAGATCAAGGATCTAATAGTCATATACTGTGATAACACTAGTACAATCAATATATGAAAGAAACTAGTGATGCATACCAAAATAAAGCACATTACTATAAAATATCACTTCTTAAGAGAGTTGGTGTAGAATAAAGAATTTAGATTGGAATATATCAATACAAAAGAATAGATCACATACATATGCACCAAGCTATTACTTAAGGATGCATTTCTGTATCTAAGAGTTAAGCTAGGGGTCATTCCCCTATTTGAAGCTCACTAAATAAATTTTAGTGATGCATCAACATGAATTAAGTTGAAGATTAATCAGTTGGTGCAAAATTTACAAAGGCATATTGCAAATGAATTAGTACTTAAGGTACATTGATATTCATAGGGTTGTTGTCTTTGGCATGTATTGTCAAAGAGGGAGAAGTTTACTATCATATCTCTGAGATTTTTTTTCTTTTTTGTCATTCCAAAGAAGGAGAAGTTTGCTATAAGAGGGAGAAAGTTTTGTGAATGAACTTGGTAGAAGATTGTTATAGACAGAGGGAGAATCTATTAAAAGGAAGAGCTCATAGTGATAGAAGGAGTTCTCATGAATAAATCCAAAATTTTAGTGTGTTATGACATGTGTTTCCATCAATGAAAAGAAGGATATTTTTGGATATAATTGATTAATTGTGTATTGTCTTTAATGTTACATAAATGCCATATTATTATAAGTTAGTATATGCCGAGCTCACTCAGGTAGTAACAACAATTTTTAGTGTCTACAAAGTTCACTTAGGCATTGAAGGAAAATGTGCAAAAGATGAGTGTTAACCAAGATCACTCGATTAATGAAGAAAAGTTGGATCGAACCACTGTTAACCAAGCTTGCTTGATTGTCAAAGGATCTTTGCGAGTGTGCGGTGTTAACTAAATTATATTGGTTAATACAAGAAATCATTTCTGAGTTAGTGTCTACCAAGTTGGGTTGGCTAAGGAAGGATTTTCTTATTTTGGCATATTAAGCTTAATTGATTTATCTATTGGTTCTAGCCAACTGTGATGATGAATATTAGTTATTCTAAGTTGTATATGAGCTAACTTAACAATATGGAAAATATAAGTATAAGGTCAAGTTGAGAATTTGAAAGTGTGCAAAGTGTGAAGATATGATGAATGTATTGAATAATGAAGAGAGGAAGTGAATTTGAAAGATAAACAGAATATCCTTGTGGACCAAAAAAGATATATTCAATCAAGAAGGATCAAGTACAAGCCAAAACAAAGATCTATAATTAGCAATTTAGTTGCATTCAAATTAGGTCATCTCATTATTACTCTCTAACCATTGTAGTAGTAATCTAAATCTCTTAATAGAGTTGGCTTAACAACTATTTCTAAATCCTCTAACAAGGTGGAAAATATATTGAATTATCTTAAGACATCTAACAAGGCCACTCCTAATAAGGTGATTAAATCCTTTTATAGGGTCACACCTAATAGTGTGTTTTGTAACCTTTAATAGGTTTGGGTCCTAACAGGGCTCACTTCAGAAGAGTGAAAATAGTAACTAATTGCAATTGGTGGTTTTTCCTAAATTTGGTTTCCACATTGAATCCCGGTGTCAAATGTGTTCATGCTATTTTCTTTCATGTGTTTGAAACTAAGTTAAAGTAATAGTAATCTTGGATAACATTTAAAGATTTGCATAATTAGTATTTACCAAGTTGCAACATTTTATGTGTGTTTACTGAGCATAAGCATTCAAACTTTATTTTGTACTGACATCTAAGTGATATGGGATTTATTTTAGTAGTAACTAATTCACCCCTCCCATTTTAGTTACTCCTCTTATATTTCAAACACTAAGATATGAGATGGATTAAGACGAAATGCAACCAATCTATTATTTTGTTTTAAAGAGTTAAAAGTTTTATAGATCTTGATTACCCCCTTCCAAGGATCTTGTTTCCCAATAAAAATTCCCACACACACACAAACACACACACACACACACACACACACACACACACAGAGAGAGAGAGAGAGAGAGAGAGAGAGAGAGAGAGAGAGAGAGAGAGAGAGAGAGAGATGGATGTGTTACCCATGAATGATATTTAGCAAGTTTGTGTGCATTACCCATTAGGAGATTTGGCATGTGTGTGTGTGTGTGTGTGTGTGTGTGTGTGTGTGTGTGTGTGTGTAAGAAGGATGCAATAACAATTCATAGATTTGAGAATGACTTAGAAAGCATACCTAGCATCCAGGGCTAAAGTACTCAAAACCATGCTTAAAATCAAATTTTTACCCCATGAGATCAAAAAAATATGTAGAAGGAGGTGTATATATGGCCCCTCCTTATCATATCTAGGTACTAGACATGAGAAGGAAGAAAGATAGGATACCTATTTACACAACAAGGAGATATCCTTATAAAAAAAATGTAAACTATATTCATAGTAAAGAGTCACAACTCTTAAAATATAAGAAAATAGAAAAATTGTAAAAATGAAATATCACTTATGGAAAGAGAATCCTCTGCAAAATCATCCAAAGGTACCTAATGAGGAAGAGGGTATTCCATATTTTTATCTAGGGGTTTATCCAAAATAGCAAAAGCATCTATAGAGGGAAGAAACAAAACATTATAGGAGGAAAAATCATGACTAAAAGAAGTTTCAAGATGGGAGAGTAATCAATATTCCTATCCAAGGTCTCATCCCAAATAGTATCATTATCAAAGGTAGGAAAATCATGAATCACTAAAGGTTGATCAAAAATGCCATTGAGAATATTAACCTTTGAAGGGGGTTGAGAATCAATGTAAGGAAAAACTAAGTGCTCATCATATGCATGAAATGGAACATCTTGAATATCATCAATGAAACTTGAAAATAAAGATAACAACTGCATTGAAATGAAGTACAATCACTATGAAAGAAATTAGATGATATTTTTTGTATTTTCAAAGTACAAATATATGAAATGCAATCCATATGAAAACAATGAAAAAGGAGATATAAATACCACTAATGCAATCAATAACATAAAAACTAGATCTAGATACACCAAAATGAAATCTAACTCCAAAGACAAATAAGAGATGCAAGTACATTGGGTTCAACGAAAAGAAGGTAAACACCTAATGTAATGCAATAATATAACTCCAAAATCAAACAAGACATGCAAGTAAGTTAGATTCATAAAAAAAAAGGTAAACACCAAATGCAAAGAATGTAACTCTAATAAGAAAATTGCATAGAAAGTCAAGTTCACTAAAAGAAAGGTAAACACAAAATGAAAAGCAATAATCTAACTCCAAAATAAAACAAGAGATGCAAGTAAGTTGGGTTCACCAAAAAGAAGGTAAACACCCAATGAAATGTAATAATCTAACTCTAAAATTAAACAAGAGATGCAAGTAAGTCGAGATCACCAAAAGGTATAGGGGTAAAATGAAATCAATCACCCCAACACATTTAGAAGGGGGAAAAAAGAGATCCACCCCTTGGATTAGGCTTGATTGATACAAGAGGAAGTATCAATTCAAAACTACTTAACAAAAGAATGAATAACTTAGATTTATTTCCCTCTCACCTCCACCTTAAGAGGATTTAAGCAAGAAGATATGCAATATAGAGATGATATATAAAGATGAGAAAAAATGATGAAGTGTGTAGAAATGAAAGAGAGGAAGCTGAAACACCTTTTGAGATAAAAACCTAAAAATGGGATGTCAAATGACCTCTGAAAGGGATGATTCCCATGATCTAGACTGAAAATACACTAGAAACAAAACCCATTTTTTTTGATGATCTATTAGAGGATAACTAGTGCATCAGGGGAAAACTAGAGCATTAGCGGTGTAATACGACCCTAATGATGAGGGGTGCAGTGTGATCCTAATGATGATGGGTGTAGTGTAACCTTGATAAAATGTGTGCGATGCTGATTCTAATTTTGTAGCTTCTAATAAATGATAGATAGGGTATCCAAATCTAGAACATGTTCATTGATTTGAAATTTGAAACCTACAAATTAAAGCATTTATTATTTTTGTTGTTGGGAAGGGGGGGGAGGGGGAGAGGTTTTCCTTAGTCAAACCCTAGTTTAGGAATTAGCCTTGAGTTGAAATAAAGATAGAATGCTAGCAAGTAGTAGTGATAGATGTAACATAAAAGAAATGTAAATCTATGAATATGCTCTTGAATTTGAAATGTAATAAAGCATGTAAATATAGTAGCTTTTGATTCAAATTCAAAACCGTAGAAAGGACAAAAAAGTGACATCAAAACCTTCATGTATGAATGTGCTTGAAATATGCCTTGTATATGAATGTAGATCTTGAGATGATTAATGTAGAAGATGTAACACGAATCTTGAATTTATGAAGGGAGATATTGAATGTTAAAAATGCAATAGAATATATAGCATAAACTCCTTCAATAACTTGAATGCATGAATCCTTGATCTTCAATGGATAGATTGCTTGAATGTCTTAAATTATTGTAGAATGCATGAGAACATGAAGACATTAGTGTGGGAATGATTGGACACTTGATGATGAGATATAAAAAATGGAGAAAATGGAAGGGTTTATAAAGGGCTCATAATAGCTTTCTCCCGCAGGCTGACCTCTTTAGAAGTTTGCAACTCAAAACTAATCAGACATGAGATGTGATGACTGATCAGGGAAGTAATATATATACTCCATAATTCCTTGGTGGGGTATGAGGCAGAAAGAATGAGAGAGGAAGTAATTTTGGAAATAATGGCGAATCAAGAGGATCGAGAGATTGTTGGTACTATGGGAAACTAGGGCATAAGAAGAAAGATTGCTGGACTCAAAATAACAATGAAGGAGATAAACCATAAGGGAACAAGGAGGTGAATGTGGTAAATAAAAAATATAAAGAGGATTCTTTTCTTCTATCTTTAGAAAATGTTGATGATTAATGGGTTTTAGATTTTGGTGCTTAATTTCATGCTAAATCTTTTTAGAGGTTATTTCATTGATTATGTCCAAGGGGATTTTTGGCTTGCTTATTTGGGGGGTAATGAACCCTATCAAATTTTTGGAAAGGGTAAAGTTAAGATAAAGTTAAAGAATGGGAATCATTAGCTACTACATGAGGTGAGACATGTTCCAAGGATGAGTAGGAATTTAATTTCAGCAGGGCAACTCGGTGATGAGGGTTGAGTAGTTAATTTTTAATGATAAAAGTTGAAAGGTTTCAAAAGGCTCCCTTTTAGTAGTGAAAGGTATGAAATTAGGCACCTTATATCTTTTTACATGTCATAATATTCTTTCTACTTTGATTGTTTCAGAGAAAAATGAATGTTCAGAAACAATTGTTGCAGTTGATTAGGGAGAACAAATAGATGCTATATATTTTGATACAGTGTTGTGACACAATAGACTTGGGCACATGAGTGAGAAAGGTATAAAATTAATTAATTCAAAGAAATTTTTACCAAGTCTAAAATGTGTCAATATTGATTTTTGTGAAAGTTGTGTGTATGGAAAAAAAGAGAGAGTGAGTTTTGTGAAGAGTGGAAATGAAAAGAAAAGTGATAGATTAGAGCTTGTGCATACAGATGTAGGGGACTAGCTCAGGTATCTTCCCTTGGTGGATGTCATTATTATGTTAAATTTATTGATGTTGCAACTAGAAAAGTATGGGTTTATTTCCTTAGATAGAACATTGATGTATTTCAAACTTTTAAGAAATGGAAATGCTCGGTTGAAAATAAGACTGGTAGGAAATTAAAATGTCTCAGATCTGATAATGTTAGTGAGTATTGCATTCATGAATTTGAATATTATTGCTCCAATAATGGTATTTGTAGACAAAAAAATGTTCTAAGGACTCCACAGGAAAAGGGAGTGGCTGAATGGATCAATAGGACTATAATAAAGTGTGCAAGGAGCATGAGGTTACATGCTAGGTTTCTCTTAAACATGTGGGTAGAGGCTATCAATACTACTCTACATTTGATTAGTAGAGGTCTCTCTACTCCTTTAGGTTGTGGTAATCTAGAGGAAGCATGGACTGGTAAGAAGGTGAGTTATTCTTTTCTCAAAACCTTCGATTGTGAAGCATTTGCTCATATAGATTTTGAAAATAGAACCAAGCTAGAAGCTAAGGCAAAGAAATGTGTATTTGTTGGATATATCATTGATGAATTTGGTTATAGGCTTTTGGATTTTTAAAATCATAAAATTGTAAGAAGGGATGTCATATTTAATTTGAAAGTGTTGTACAAAGATCTATTGCAGCAACATAAGAAGAAAGAAGATGATTATGTAGTTTTGGATGATGCTCCAAAAGATGATGTTCTAGTGATTCCTCATGATATGCAACAACTGCAACAACAAATACCATACAGACCAGTGAATGTTAGACAATCAACAAGGCTAAGTAGACCTCTAGACAGATATTCTCCATCTTTGTACTCTATTTTACTCTCAGATACTGGTGAACCTAGATGTTATGATGAAGCTATGCAGGTGGATACTAAGATTCAGTGGGAGTCTGCAATGAAAGATGAAATGGACTCTTCACTAAAAAATAAGACATGAGATTTAAAGTTACTTGTAGGTAAAAGGGCTTTATTGAATAAATGGGTTTACAGGTTGAAAGAAGAGGATGGAGGTAAGAAAATAATTAAAGCTAGGTTAGTTGTAAAAGGATTTGCATAGAAGAAAGACATTGATTTTGATGAGATATTCTCTGCTATTGTTAAAATGACTTCTATTCACATTGTTTTAAGTATTATGGCTATTGAAGATTTGCATTTGGAGCAGCTTGATGTTAAAACAACCTTTCTTTATGGTGATTTGGATGAAGAGATATATATGGCCCAACCATAGGGATTTGAGGTCAAAGGTAAGGAGAACTTAGTGCGCAAATTGAATAAAAAATTATATGGATTAAAGCAAGCACCTTGGCAATGGTATCTAAAATTTGACAATTTTATGAATGAGCATGGATATAGTAGGTGTCATTCATATTGTTGTGTTTATTTTAAGAGGTTGGATGATGACAAATACATTATTTTATGTTTATATGTTGATGATATGCTTGTAGCTGGGTCTAGCATGGGTCACATTACATGGCTAAAATGCCAATTACCATATTCATTTGCTATGAAGGATTTGGGGGCAGAAAAAAATCCTTGGTATGAAGATTTGTAGAGATAGGAAGATTAGAAAATTGACATTATCTCAGGCTGATTATATTGTGAATGTGTTGCAACATTTCTCTATAGAGAATGCTAAAACTGTCAACACACCTTTACCTAGTCATTTGAAGTTTACTTAGGAGATGTGTCCAAAGACACATGAAGAGGTAGATGAGATGTCCAAGGTACCTTATGCTTAAGCTGTAGGAAGCTTGATGTATGCTATGGTATGTACTAGGCTAGATATTGCACATGTAGTGGGAGTCATTAGTAGGTATATGTGTCATCGAGAAATTGAGCATTGTAATACAGTTAAATAGATTTTTAGATATTAGAGAGGAACATCTAGTAAGTGTTTACATTTTGGGGGCTCTAATACTAATTTATAGGGCAATGTTGACTTAGATTTGGTAGGGGATATTGATACTAGGAGGAGTACTACAGGTTATGTATTTACTATTGGTGAGGCAACAATAAGCTGGGTTTTTCAATTGCAAAAGGTTAATGCTTTATCCACTATAGAAGCAGAGAATGTTACTTCTATAGAGATAGCCAAGGAGATGATATGGCTTTAGTTCTTCTTGGAAGAATTGGGACACCCTCAAAGGGATCATTATTTGTGTACATATAGCCAGAGTTCCATTCATCTTATGAAGAGTTCTACTCTGCATTCAAAGACAAAACACATTCAATTGTGGTACCATTTCATTTGATTAGTTTTGGATGAGGAACTATTAAAGATGGACAAGACACATATAGATGATAATCTAGTAGATATGTTTACAAAGATAGTGACAAGGGAGAAGCTAAACTCCTCTTCAGATTTGGTTGGTCTTCTAGACTCAACAAAATAAAATAATAGTTAAGTCCAAGGTGGTTTGATCCAGTGGGAGTCTCATGGAGTAGTGACATAGCTACAAGATCAGTCTCCAAGTGGTAGATTATTGTTTAGTGTGAAGCCTGATCATTCCCCAAGTCAGAGATTGTTAGATTGTAGTGACTAATCAGGTTAGTACTGTACATACTCCATAATTCCTTGATAGGGTTTGGGCTATTTTATTGACATTTTATGGCCTACATGTTGTAACTAATTTTAACCCTAAAGAGGCAAAAATAAGGTGTGATGCAAAAATTGCTTCTTGCAACAGTATTGATCTATAAGGGATTACAAATTGTAATCAAGTTGTAATCACTGGATTGTAATAATATTGGACTTGTTGTTTAGTGGACATAGTCTAGGGATTGTATGAACCATGTTAAATCTTGGTGTCTTGCGTTCTCTTCTGTGCAATCTATTATTGGTTATATTTGCATGTAATTATTTTTTCTATCTGTGGTCTTATCCTAACAAATAGGGCCCAATCAGGGTGCATGTTGTCTCCTTGATTGTCCCATCAAGGGTGCACTATGATTGTAATGGATTAGAGGCACACTAGACCCTTGATTACTAGGGCCCAAAACCTTTGGGATCCCAAATAGGTCCTGGATCCCCAAAATCAAACAGAGAGTTAGAGATATAGTTATTTTGGTGCAAAAAGTAGATTCCAAGTGGATAGATGAAGGGAAGGGAGGACCTAGGGAAAATATATCTCACCTCAAGCTTAACAGTATGAAAATAGGATCTTTAAAGAGGATCTATGAGGTCTTACCCCAAATTTGATTAGGAGAAGTACATAAAAGGGAAGAAAAGATGAAAGATGCAAGGAGATTGATGATCTCGCATTAAATAGGTGCTAAACCTTCATTAAATTGGATTGTGTCCAATTTAAGATGACACAATAGGAAAATATAAAGTTTATTTTAACAATTTGAAGGAAGCACTAGGATCTTAAATAATAAGAGACCAAGTCTGCACAAGGTCAAAGGCTACTAGCTTTATTCAACAAGCTTAACAACAAGATACTAATTAGGATTTCAAAAAGGAAGTTGAAGTAGGTAAATACAAGGAAGATATAATAATCTTTAACAAGTAAATAGAAAAATCCTAAGGGAAGAAGTAGAAGAAGAGGAGAATGTGGAGGGAGGTATTGTAGATTATTTATACAATACTAGTTCGTAAGGTATACTTGGTCTAGTAATAGTAAATGATGGTTTAGTGAAATCAAAGGTTATCCGAAAATATAAAAGAGAGAGGTAGAAAATCCCTTTTGGATCTTAGAAGCAAGGCTAGTGATGAAGAAATCCAAGCTAAGATAACAAAATTATTTCATGTAGGGAAGGGGAAGTACATTGCTAAGGAACAACGAGTCTAACAATATGGAATGTTAGGGGCACTAATGCCCCTAACAAATAAATATTAATTTAAAGATATTTAGAATTTTTTAATTTAGATATAATACTACTACAAGACACTAAACTTAATATAGAAGAGGCAAATAAATTTAATAAAAAAATAGGAATATGGCAAACAAAATTGAAGAAATTTATAGGAGCTTCAAGAGGGTAACAATAATATGAGATCCTAGGAAGATCTCCTATTAACCAAAAAAAGGGATCTCAGGTAGAGTTAGAAGCACAAATTCTAATATTAAATTTATATTGAATAATATTTATGGACCAATTTAAACAACAAAAAAAACAACATTATGTATAAAATTAAATAACCATCTAAATATATACAACTTATCTTTAAATAACAGGAGACTTTAATGTAATCCTCAATACCAATGGAAAGTATAGAGGGGTCCACTTACATATCACAATCACAAAAAGATTTCTCCCAATGGGTAAGCATCAATAACTTTTTTTATATCAATAAAATTAATAATAATTTTATGTAGAACAACAAGAGGGTGTTATATCCTATTTTTTGCCAATTTTAAAATTGTTTATATAGTCATTGGACTTTCATGTGAAGTCAGTTGACTGTTAAAATTAGTTATGATCATGTACAATTGTAAGCTGGTTAATCATTAGAATTTCATGTAAAGATGACATGTTAATTATTTTTTATGATGTTATTATATTATTATCTTGAAATATTGAAATTTTGGTTATTCATTTATGGGAAGTGAAATGGTAGTTAGCCATTATGATGATTTATGATTAATAACTTGTTATGGTAACTATGATTATTTTGAGAAATATGATATCACTATGGAGAATTTCTTCTTGCAGGAGCATGTCACAGGGAGGAAGTATTGCCAAGAAAGGAATTGGGCAAGGGACACCACTTCACCTGTAAGTCAACATGTATGAATTCTAATCACCAAGGCTAAGGAGAAAACATCTAGGCAAGAAAGAGTATACTAAGGACTACCATGAGCTACTCATTCAATAAAATGCATTATTAAAAGGAAGATCATTGAGCATCTAATTAAATATATTACCTTATGAATTGATGATGAGGGATGCTCCCTTTAGTACCACAATCACATAACATAAACAAAGAAATAACAATAATGGGTGAGAACAAAATATGGAATTATTATTATTTTGACAAATGTGGGTTTATAAAATTCAGCATTACAATATGCTAACCCACATGGGTGCCTTCATTACAATAATCTACAAGACAAAGCTACAAACTATCACCTAGAGCTATCCTAGACAATGTTCAAGCATTTCTTAAAAAGAATATTTAATGACACTTGGGAAGGTTCTAGACACTCAAACTTAATACCTAGGTTGATAGACCCTAAAAATACATATAGAGTCAACCAAATATATTTTTGACATTTATTTTGGAAGTTTTTGTCCGTCCAAATTTGGAAGGCCATAACTCTTGAACCATTGCTCTGATTGGCCATTATAACCACTTTTTAGAAACCTCAACTTATGATCTACAAGCTCAAATTTATGCAAGAATCTATTTGTTAGGTTTTTGGGCCTCATACAAGCATGTTTAGGCCTTCAATGGTGACCTTGAAGTTTATATACCAAAATTGTAATCCAAAAATTTACAATAAATCCATGAATACACATGATATGGCATTAAGCCTCAATTGATAGGTTGATATATCCAAGATGAACATCCACCTCTAAAATTAGGACATTTTGAGCTTGTATGACATACTTACTAATTAGTGATCCTCCACAAACAAAAAATTTGCATTAAGTCAACCCTTATTCAACACCTAAAACAAAATATTTTTGGTTGATGCAACATTGCTCTTACACCTAGGATGCTTCTGCATCAATTGATCATCTTAGAGCTTCATGTGATATTTCCATGCCATAGTAAATACATACACAAGTATAAGTAGGTGGTACATGATGTTATTATAATAAGGTAAATAACATGGATAAATATTATTCTTTGGCAATAATTTATCTTTCCTCTTGAGTGGCTATAGTTTTATAATATTTTCTATCAACCCTATATTATTTTGTTGGGTGGCCACATTAATATTTATTTTTATTTTGCCACATTGAAGTGATGTCTATATGCCTCATAATTCCTTTCGACCTTTGCAAAATCTTGCTTGTAACTGAGCATCCAACCGAGAAGGCTAAGTATAATACAAAAGCTCATTTTAATATAACATTTTTGTCTCTACAGAAACCACATGACATATATATTTTTTCCTATATTTTTCTCTTTCTTAACCATCATTCTTGCAAGTCATTCACACCTTTTATAGGTGATAGAGTTCAATTAAAAACCAATATTGTAGTGCCAAATCTAAAGGAAGTAGCTAATTGTGCTTCCATAACCTTGGTGTTTGGATAACTGAGCTTAAACATACAATTTTGGTCATGCAAGTATCAACCACTATTCAGGTCATGCAATCATCATTATTGTAACTTATGTTCAAATTTCAAATTTATAGTGAAGCATATTTGAAGCTGATCATAAAGAATTAATTAGGATTAATCATGAAATGAATTGATGTTCTCCCTTAATGCACACTTAGAGTAATTTAGAAATGTGGCATTCTCTCGCTTATGAAATTATTTGACTCCAAGCTCATGAATAATAGAGTAGAAATTATATAGGAATATTTAATATATATTTCCTAAGATAAGAAATAGTAACTTGGAAATCAAAACTATACTAATTTTCAATCAAATTACCTTTACATGTTACTAGGATTCGAATGGTTGATGCATTGACTATGCATAATGCTTTAACATTGATCTATATTTCACTATGCCAGTGCTAGTAAGGAAGATGTATGGTCTAAATAAATAGATTCTTTAGCATCCGATTATCTTTTATGACAAACATCATAATGTCATACACACACACACACACACACACACACACACACATAAAATAAAACATCCATGCTTCTTTGTGAAAGCCAAAGTTAGTTGACATGAATATTGGTTGTGATTACAAATGTTTACATATCCACCAAGTAGATAATCTAGGAAGACCACCATGGTTGAGATGAGGCATGTAGAATGGAAATCAATGAACTATAGATTGGTCCTATATATTAAAAAAAAAACCTCCACCAGTAACTCAAGAAAGTATTTATGTTTGTTTTACAACTTGTGTCATCTCATTATAGTCCTTAGTGTAGTCTTGTTGTCAAGTCAAGAGGTGAGTGATCAAGTACATATTTCCCTCAAAAATCCTTGGCCAAGTTAGGTTAGGGGCATGCTTTCTAATGATATCACTAAAGATTAGGGTGCTAGCAGTTGGTAGATAGGTGTATGGAAGGTATCTTAAGCCTATTTGATTGTTTAGTCGACGTTCAAACACCATGATGCTCAGTGGCTAGACAGTGGTACCCCAAGCTTAATTCCTAGGGTAGGGAGGGAATTTCTTAGAAGAGATTGCGTGGGATAATTAAGGGTCCATGGTTGGGAGGTTAATTTTGATGGAAATGCTTCTCCTCTCCTCTGATAGCCAAGGTTGTCACAACTCAAGGTCAAAGTCCTTACACAATCATCTAAAAGTTGGATACTTTACTTTATATTTATGTTCTGCATTTTTAGTTAAGTATTAAACTTAGATAATATAGTTAGTTTCTCTTTACTTGGATTACATCAGTTAATTCAATTACTTCTTTACTTATTTATGTATAAATAGAAAGGAAAACAATATCCATGCACAAGTAATTGAAACTATCTTTCATATTATATTAAAAATAAATGTTTGTTTTAGATATTTCTATTTTATTAAGTTAGTATACATTTTTAGCATGTTACATATGGTATCAGAGTGCTGGGTTCAACAATGGACCTTGGGCTCATTACTATCCTAGCTAGAGAACTAGAAAATGTTGCGTTAAATAGAAAACATGATGTATATCTAGACTACTCCTTGAAAGAGATCTTGTCACCCTATATTATTTTATCTAATTTAAAACATGCCAAAGTATGCCTACTCTCTCTACTCTATACCCAATGATAATGAGACATTAGCCCAAGCTCTACCCCAAATTAGGAGAGCAATATCTAGATGAACTCCATCCAAGAAGGAAATCTCTAGAACCAAAATCATTGAGGCATGGAATGCCAAGAAAAAAAATCCACTCATGATTTATTGTAAATCTTGTAAAGGAACAATATACCCAAAGATGGAAATGAACACAATAGAATTAGGTGTCCCATTTCTTATAAAGATCTATGTAAGCTATTGTGATGTATTCTTAGAAGAGGATTTTTTTTGTAAATAAGATTAGCCATATTTGCAACAAGAGAAAATATTCTATTTTGTAATAAAATAAATGCAATTTTGTATTGTTTGATAAAATAACTAAACTTCCTTTCCCTTCTTGAGTAAATGCATGAAAATATAATATTGATAAAAAGAACCAATTGTATGTTTTAGGAAAACAAAAATCATGGAAAACAACAAAAAGAACATAGAGAATGAGATGTCTAGTGGGACCATTCCATAGACTTTTGTCCCTCATAATTCCATTGCACCAAACCCCACAAACCTATTGGTCCAAGTTTTATAAGAAATTTAAACTAGAATGAAAAATATGGAGAAAAGAATGAATGCCCTAGTGACTCAACTTGGGAAAGGTCAAGAGGACACACATTCCTCTACCCCTTCTCAAATGGAGTAGGAGATATCATCTTGTAATGAACATGAAACTAGAACTCCTAGGGAATAATCTTAAAAATAGAATAAAGAGGAGATATCAATGATTTATCTACTGACATTAAAAAGATAAAACCTCCTAGATTTTATAGATCCAAATTTGGTGAAGCCGTGAGGCTTGGTTAACTGAGATGGAATAGTACTTTGAGATCAAAATTTCTCTAAAACCTCAAAATAATTTTGGGAAATTCACCACCTCTCATGAGAGGCAATGAATTTGTGAGGAAATACCAAAATAGAACTAAATCTTAAGACTAGTGATATCATATGCGATAGGTTTATCTCCATTTTCAAGAACATATGGCTTCCCCAAACCTTTTGTGACTAGAATTTGTTGAAATTTTAGAATATTAAGCAAGGATATATGATAATACAAGGGTACTAGAAGAAGGTTACCCACCTCCTAAAATATGTTCCCCCATGTTAGCAGGATAGGAACCTAAAGGTTAGAAAGTTTCTCATGGGGTTAGACAATAGGATTATGGGAGTAATTAATGTTCTTGCTCCATGAACTATGGAGGAAGTTCTTGAAAGATCAATTTGTCATGAATATAATGTTAAAAGGGATGATTCTATCTATGATAATAAAAGAAAAGCAAATTGGAGTACCAATGGTTCTAACTTTGCGTCACACAAGAAGAGTTTCAAAAAATTTAAGCCCAATAAACTTGAATACAAGGGAAACAATTTTTTATTATAAAGGCAACTCCAATAGTCAAAGTGGTAATAAGGGAGGTGATAGAAAAGGACCACCTAAAGGCCATTCCACTTGTGGAAGAGATCACTATGCCAAACACTATCTTAATAAGGGTATCTCTAACTAGCAACCATGACTTACTTTACCTCCTCAACAAGTTGTTTTCTAGCAAAGGATCTATGCAACCGTGTAACTAACATGTAGACTACCAGTTAGGTCCCATAGAGGCCCCTGGTACAATTTATAGAAAATCTATCTCTATTTTAATCGATATCGGAGCTACTAACTATTTTATCTCCCCAAACTATTAAGTAGGTTTCCCAAGAGAATAGGATTTATGGCCTAACCTTGGACTGTTGAAAATGAAAACCAATCAAAAGCCTTCATAGATCAATGTTTATTTGAGGCATTAGAAGACTTTCCAAATTTCTCTACAAAAATTAATTTGTATGTAACAGTTCTAGGGTCCTACAATATCATCATGGGAATAAATTGGCTTAGTGAGAACAAAGAAAAGGTAGATTGTATTGCAAAGACACTAGAATTTTTGGATAATTAGGGAAATCCTATGAGCATTTGAGCGATAATTCATGAAGTGAAACCTTGTCAAATATCAACCTTGAAACTTAAGAGATGCATAAGGAAGGGGTGTGAAATTTTTACAATAAAGATAGAAGACCTGTTAAAACCCCTAGAAATCACTTATTAGGATAACTACATCTTTGAAGGTGGGGAGATTAGAGAAAAATTGAAGGAATCTTTTGAAGAAAAATATCCATATCCTAGATACTCCAAAGATGTGTTTCTAGAGGAACTTCCTGGCCTACCCCCTTTAGTGTATTTTATTTCACCATAACCTGGTACCTAGGGTAGAGTCCATATCAAGAGCATCATATTGCATGACCACAACATAGCTAATTACAGGGTTGGTTACAAGATCTACTAGACAAGAAACTTATCTAACCAAGTGTATCACCTTTGGGAGCCCTAGTGCTATTTGTCAAGAAAAAGGATGGAACCATGAGGTTGTTCATTGATTATAGAATTCTTAACAAATTCACCATCAAGATAAGATATCCACTCCCTAGGATAGATGATTTATTTGATAAAATAAGTGGGGAAGCAGCATTTTCCAAAATTAAGCTAAGATTAGGTTATGAAAAACTTTAAATTAAGGAAGAAGATATTCATAAAACTACCTTTAGAACTCACTATAGGCACTATGATTCAAGACCCATGGGGTGGATATGCTCCTCTTATTTCAAGCTAAATTGACCCATGAATTAGGAATACATTATATTGAAACTGATGATAACTCACCAGTGCTTGGACGGAAGTGGAGATCTTTGGATGGCATTACCTTGTCAAATGAAGAATCTAGGAAATACTATGATTACCTTAATAATATAAATTTTACTTTAAAAATTAGGAAAGGAAAAATTATTTGGTGTGGATCCAATAATGATAAATATAAGATTAAAGAAGGATATAATCATATAATCAATTTATTAAATTGACAAAACTCAAATTATTTGCTGCAACTTTGTTCACATGATTCATGCTTACCTAAAGGAGGCAACTATTTATGGGCAACAATGAAGAAATGCATATTATCAACATAATGGTTTCAGAAGACAAGCTATGAAGGACCATCAAGATATGTTTTATGTAAATAGGAATTAGAATAGGTAGATCACATTCTACTTAGCCTTCACATGTTGTATAAATATCTATAATAATTTAAATTGGTACACTGCATTCCCTCACGATCTAAGTAGCTCTTGCAACAAGGGCCAACTTAATTAGCAAACTTTTTATACAAGGATTTCATTGGTCCCTCAACTATAGTTTTAGAGTTATGGAAAGAATGAAATATAAGGATATCCCAAGACAAATCATTGACAACTAAATCTTTGGAGAATAAAATTGAAGCATGAATAGTTGAAACATTGGCTAAGAAAATCCAATCAAGTTGAAGTTTTTTTTACACTATGGGATGGCCTTATGTGTAAGAATTTTATGGGTTTGATTATCCCCCCTTGGTATAGGAAAGGAGAAAAGATCAGTAAAGCTAATAATTTAAAATGTTGATGGGAATCCCCAGAAGATGGATGGTGTAAACTTAATTTTGATGGGGCTTCCAAAGGTAACCTAGGATAAATTTACACATGATTTATTATTCATGATAGTATGTGATAGGTTAGAGGTCAACTCATTAAACCCCTAGGTAACACCACTAATAGCTTGGCATAGACAATGGGTAATCTCCAAATTAGAAATTGAGTTTAATATTAGATCACACCTTACAACAACTTGAACACTTTTCAATAATAGAATTCAAACATATATACAAGGATCTTGGAGCTGATGATAAAACAATAAGATATTGTTTATAGCAATCCACCTTTCTAAAAGAGAGTAAACTAATCCCAAGTTGGTAGGAAAATATAAGACCCTATCCCTTATACATTATGTACTTTTTCTACCCTTTCTTGGATTCTTATTTGCACTTTTTAATTTATATTTAATTTTACTTAGACTAACAATGATCCATATCACATTTAGATGGTTAAAGTGACCAACATGTTAAAGTTAAATTAGTAATCATTACCAAATCATAAACACATTATATCAATATATTGGGTACTTTAACTAATATCAAATTGAACCTCTACTCATTAGTTATATACTTCTTCAATTTGTAGCCTGCCCTAGTCTTAGTTTATCTTATTTTCCTTTATATTGACTTAAATATGTTTATAGAAGGTTTTGTCTTCACTCAAGGTTCACCCCTTTCTCTTATTGCTATATCATGATGGGATCATGGAGTAGCTAAGCCTAAAGTGTCATTATATATCTCTTTTTATTTTTAAGTTTAGTATCTATGGTGCCCTTTCATATTATTGTGACTTCCTTCTTTTTAGATTTCTTCTAATTATACCTCCCCATAATGATCTCAACTTGGATCATTTTTACTAGCTTGGTTTTATCATGATTGCATTCTCTCTTGATATCTTGATATGATCTATATTTTCTATGAGTTCAGAATCTCTCATTTCTATTAAAGAAGCATCTTGATATCTCTAAAAGATTACATATCCTTTTCTTCTACCCTTTTTGAGTTATTAGTTAAATTTTAGGTATAAGCCTATAGTCTAGTAGCTCTAGATAGTCTATAATAGTAATTGTCTCTATAATATGGTAAAGATTCATAATGTCATGGACTCTACTATAATCCTTTTTCACTCTTATGAGGAGATAACCATGTCTTCTATAGGTGTCATCAAATTGGAGAGGTGGAGAAAAATAATGAAGAAAGTAGATAATATCACATGGTTGGCGGTTAACAGAGCAATTGGTGAGGACCATCTTAATTTTAGCTACTCTTGGAGATAAAATAGTGAAGTAATTGGTTGCTTCATTCCCTATCTTATTTAGTCCAAGGTCAATCCTTGGGATACCATTTGTCTTTGTAAAATAATCTTTGATTAAACTTGGTTAAAAGGATTGCATAATGATGTTTTCAATATCAACAATAGTATGGAGATCCCATAACCTAGGGACTACATGATGTGGCTCGTTGGTAGTCTAAAACATGCTAATGTACCCAAGCACCTAATTCTTTCAATTAGGGACCCTTTGGTGTTTGAAAAATCTTGGCTAGAAATGGAGTTAAGCCTCCAATTCCTCTAAGATGGTGTAACATTATCAAGGAAGATGATAATAGTTGGCTCAAAGCATATCTCAAAAAGTTAGGTTTTAATGTTCCTCCTAGTATGGATCTTTGGGATTAGAACAAGATTAAGCTCAACCTTCCCCATTTATGCATAGCTACTAGGAAAAAACACAACATGGCAAAGGTCAAGATTGTTTAAGGCGTAAAACCCTTAGGAGATAATGCAGATGATGAGATCATCATCGTTCGATGCTCATGAGGATTAATTAAGTCCTTTTTTGGTAGCACCTATCCAAACCATATGGATGTTTACTATTTTTGAGTGGATAAAGATTATATATTTTGGCTTCTGTGTTTAGTATCTTATTGCAACTATGGGATATCTCCCTAGTTTTTTTTTGGTTTTGAGTATTGGTTTTGTGTCAACAAGCTTTGAATAACACCTATACTATAAGAGTATTAACCCTATTAGACCTTAGTTTTGTATGATCAATGTGACATTTATCTCTAGGGCTATCAAACATTTTTTATTACACCCCTGTTCACATATGTGAATTTATAAAACTAATTTTCAATATAAGAGGATCTTGACAACTTTATTGATATATAGACACATCTTAATCATATTTTTTATTGTAAATTTTAATCCATTTGTATCCTATGAGGTCATTTTGGAACATGCTCTATTTTTATCCATGTTTTATCATTGCATTTCAAATATTCTTTAGAATCAATAATGGGTGAGTAATTATTAGGGTCTCAAAAAATAAATAGGATTCTATGATGCAATTGATAGTATAGATTAAAAATTAAAATTCTTAAAAGGGACAAAATTGAAGAAAACTTTAAAGAAATGATCAAATAATACCCTTAATAGAGAGTTTAGTTACCAGTGAAACATATGACAAATACAAGGTACAGATATTAAGCAAGTTAACAACAAATGCATCTACTATAAAATGAGATGTTTTGTAAAGGCATGCCTGATAAATGTATTAGGTACTAGAATGGAACTTTAAATTTATATTCATTACTTTTAATTGATTTATACAGATTTATTATACAAATATACTAATAAGAATCTATATTATTTTTGTATATTTTTATACTCTGTTCATAGTTAATATAGACCTAACATCAATTTGTGCTTGCAAACCCATCAAAATTAACAATATATGAACAAAATCTCATCATTTGCATTATAGGGGCTCAATGTAAATTAAAATTCATCTACTATTTAAACAACCTAATTCTAAAACACTATTATGTGAGGTGGAATGTAAAGTAGTATACACTATCTTAGCATTGCTATATTTTTTAGGCAAAACATGAAATATTATAGTCTATTTAGTTATTGTATCATATCAAGATCAAATCAATAAAGGCATATTACATTAAACTCATAAGAATATTTTTCTATATTTAAAAGGTGTCCAGACTAAAGTAGGCCAAATTGATGTTAACTATTTCTACTTTGATGAAGATTTTATCAACTAGTAAGATGCATATGCATCTAGGCCCCATCTTGGGCACAAGTTCATTGATAAGTTTTTGCATCTTTACATAGTTTAAAATTTGTTCTATTGACAAAGACATCTCATTACTTCATTCCAAATTAAATCTTAGAAGATAAGCTACTCCTTAAATATATCTTTTAATTTAAACTAATAAATGACATCTCAGGCTCTCCTGCGATTCTCTCATCAAAATCATGACTCTTTTTTTGACAAACTAAAGTTCAGACCACACTTGATATTCTATAAAGAAAGGCTCTTTCAAATCTTATGATGCTTAGAAAATTGGTAACTCTATAATAATGATGTCTGAAGGATAGACTAGTTCATCATAGTATCAAAAAGAACCTTACAACATAATAAATATATTATAAATTCAAAAGACAAGTTTTCAATTTTCATAACTATAAGACATTCATCAAACTGAGGATTATTTACTTTAATTTTTTTTTTTTGCAAAATAACCTTTCAAATTGAACCACTAACATTAATCTTAGCCAAATGGAGAAATACAAGAACATCTTTCATTGTCAAACAAAATGAAGATGATAAAATATAAGCAAAACTTTGTTGCTATTGTTGAAAGAAATGAAGATTCAAAAGTTATTAACAAAAACAGGGGGCATAAAATAAAAAATAGTGATGTGATAAAAGTATAATATTTAAGGGAGGTATGCCTCCCTAAAGAGCTCTTCCATAAATAAGAGGCATATATAAATCTGAAAATTATCAAATTATTTTTATGGTACAACACAAGTGTGAAAATTTAAGCATTAGTTTAATATTAGGAAAGGAATACCTTTCCAGACTCCTCATTGATGCAATTATATGTAAACATGATGTATACATCCTAGATTAGACTAGGGGTTGTATTCCTCGTTCTTTTTCCCCCAGAATCTATACTTTGAATGGGGTAAAACATGTTGGTGATTTTAAATTTATTAATATAAAAATAACAATAGTCTTTTGTTGATAAAAAAATTCTCCACCAAAAAATTCTATTATATTAAAAATCAATAAGAAAAATAAAAAAAAATATATTAAAAAATAACAATTGCTCCACCATATATCTTATTGGCTAAATAAATTAAAAAAACTAAACATCAAATTTCAAAGTGAAAAACTAAACTAATTTAAAATATAAGTTAAAAACATAAATCTTAATCAATTAAAAAATGAAAAGTTAAATAAATAGGAAAAAACATAAGTTAAAAATGGAGGTAACAATTTCCTACAACCAAGGTTCAAGTCTCCACAGGGTCACTCTCTATTGTGGTTCTTAATTGAGAGTTGTTGACTTTGACCTTTGGTGAAATAGTGGGGCTTCTTGCTTGTAGTTCCTACAACCAAGGTTCAAGTCTCCATAGGGTCGCTCTCTACTATGGTTCTTAATTGAGAGTTGTTGAATTTGACCCTTGATGAAATAGTGGGGCTTCTTGCCTGTAGTGCTTACAACGAAGGGGTTAAAGAACATTATTGGCATCAACCTATTGCCCAAAAAATTATACCAATTTTTAAGACCAAAATAGCTATTTTGGCACTATGGAATAAAAATTATAAAAAGGATAACAATGACAAAAAATAGAGGCATTCAAAATGGGAATAAGACTGTGTCAAATCATAATTATAAGAATAACACTACACACATTAGATGATTCATAATAAAAATATAGAAGATCATCTGCCCAGTTGTGAATACAACAAAATACAACCACAAAGCTGAACATGAGAAGTATTATCTGGAGACTCACAAAAGCCAAAGAATATTTCAAACAAAATTGCACAATTTCTAAACTATTTATGAATTCAATTAGAGAAATTGTTGTGCATAATATTGAAAAAAGAATCAAGGATCAAATATCAGATCATATCAAGTATAAAAAATGAAAATATTCTAGGCCTACTTGAGAGAGGTTTTGATTTTTGTGGGCTCAATAATTTTTTTGAAGTTTTTCCTGACTATTAGCTAAGTTTTCTTTGCCCCTTGAATTTCAATCATCTTTTGGTTTTCTTTTAGGTTACAAATTACTATATTGATCTTTTTTTTCTTTGGTAGAAGACAATCTTACCTTTATATAGTTAACTATTTTAGAGAATTTTATTTGCAAAATTTGATCTACATTATTATAGCTTTGTCATTTGATGTGCTAAAAATTAGGGTTTTTTGGTGTTTGTGTGGAACATTAAGATTTTATAGCCCTATATTTTCCTATTAAATCAAGGTTAGATTAAGTAGCATCAGATAAGGTAATTTGAACAAAATAATTAAATCATAAGAAGAGCATACAATTTTTTTTTGAAATAAACAACTCTAGTAAGGATTGTCTAATTTCTCTTCTTGCAAACTTGAGAATACTACAAATGTTCTCTATGGATTATTTTCCAAGTTGAATCTATTAAACACGACTGGGTCAAACAATTACCAAACTAATAGGATGTCAATCTAATAAATTCGACAAAAATGTGCTCTTCTCTTGCTTTAGTAAATCAAGGGAACTCTTGTCCAAATGCCCAACATTATTGAAGATAGAGTGAAAATTTCTAGAGAACAAAATATGCTTTCCCTTTTTATAGATCTCTACTTCATATCTATGTGGGAGAAGATGTGAATGATGGATGGACTATGGTACGATGCCATAGGTCAAGAAAGAGATAGAACAAATCTATGGCTAATCATAAACATTTTGTCCTTGTGAAACCTAAGTATTAGTAGGAAACAATGGTCTTCAAACCCCTTTGGCCCTCTTTGAGAGAAAATGGAGGAAGTAAGAAAAAAAGGTTCCACAAAACCTCGACAATCTGAAAAAAGGAGGATGCCCTATCTTAGGGCTTTATAGATAATCTCAAATGCCAAAAGGAAGTATGAAAACATAACTAGAAGACAATCTATTATCAAGCCAATTGGTGGGGATACATTTAGAGGAGATGTCAAGACCAAGGCATTTTTGCTCATTGGTGAAGTCTAGGGATGGAGGTAGATCATGTGGAAAATTGGCTAAAAAAATTCTAGGTAAGCATGTTAACTTAACAGTAATGGAAAATGAATTTATTTATTTAGCCTGTAACAAATTAGATCTTAAGGATGAATTTTTGTATGGTAATACTTTAGTTTTTAAAGGTTATCCTATTAAATTCCTAGATTGGAGTCCCTTCTTCAATCCAAAATATTTGGCTAAATTCGAGGTAGAAAAAGCTATCTCATTACCAAATTTTTGAATTGAATTTTTGTATGAGGATATTCTTAGAACAATTAGATCTACTTTTGGAACTTATGCAGGTTTGGTAGAATTAGATTTGGCTACATCTAGTCCAATTATTATAGTGAAAACATATGTCAGTACTATTGAATTAAAAACCTTAGATATTAATATTGATGATAAAATTATTTTTGTCAAACCATAATTGGATGAAGGCCTCTTCAGTAGTTATTAGGATTTAGCTTCATCTCAACCCCATCTTGGGGATAAAATAAGGAAGATAGCAAATATTCAAACTTTAAGGAGTGATGAAGAGGAAAAATTGTCAATCCACCAAAAGGATGAGGAAGAAGAAGTAGAAATTAGAGACTACCATCCTCATCTCAACTCAGCCATCATTGTTTCAAATCTAGATGAGGTAGCTGACCCTCTGGAGGTTCCACCCCAATTACCAGTAAGCCATAATAACCTGATTATTTAATGGAAAGCAAGGATTTATTAAGTCAGGCAACTCACTCTCAAGGAAATCTAAGTGAAAACCCAAAAAGAAAGGAAGAAAAAGTTAACATCTTTATAGAAGCCATGGATAATATAGTAGTTGAAGATCTTATGATTTAGTTCATTGATGAGATTTGTGATGAGGAGGAACTCAAGTTGCAAAAATCTTTTTTGATCTCTAAAATCTAGGAAGTAGAGGAAATGGAAAGGGAGACAAGTCGCATTGCCATTAAAGAAGGGTTAGTAGAGTTGGATAAGGATTTTATAGGTCCTTTAGAATTAGGGGTCATCCTCTCAAGTAGGGGAGGTCCTAATTGTGCAAAAGTATTAAGAAAGTGAGGGCATAAATCCTTGCAAGAAGTACATCTAAAAGATAGGAAAGCTAAGGGTCAAATTGAATAAATCGATATTCTTAATACTAGGAAGGAGATGTCCCTTCCCAAGGTACCATGAATGTCTTAAATTGGAATGTTAGGTGCCTTAATGCCCCTAACAAGCAATGGCTTCTAAAACACTGCATTACTAACACTAAAGCTAACATAATTATTCTTCAAGAAACAAAACCTAATAATGAAGAAATAAATATGTTTAATAGATCATTAGGTTAGAGGGAGATAAATTATTACCCTACTAAAGGGACTTTTGGAGGTCTTTCAAAAATATGGGATCCTAGAAATGTATCGATTTCATCTATAGAAATTCATAAAAATTGGATGAGTGGAATGGTAAAAGGAATTAGATCTGAATTTCTCTATAAATTTTTTAATTTCTATGGTCTAATTCACAATGGAGATAAAGTTAGGTTATGGAAAGAGTTGGAAGACATACTAATATTAGAACATGAAGGTCAATCTATTCAAGGAGGAGATTCTAATGGTAGTCTTTGATCTTCAAAAAAGAGAGGAGGCAACAACACCCTCTCATTAGCATCAAAAGAATTTTAAAATTGGGTAAATAGGTTAGGTCTACTTGAGTTGGCTAGATAAGAAAATACCTTCAGTTGGAATAATAAAAGGAAGGGGTTTAGTAATATTAATAAAAGATTAGACAAGTTTTTATATCATGGAGATTTGTCAGTGGTATCAATTTCATTTCAATCTAAAGTTAAACTAGTATCAGGATCAAATCACTATCCTATAGAGCTTAAAATTTTGGAAAATAAATTATGTAGGAATTTTCTTTTCAAACTCAAGAAAATGTGGCTAAAAATGATAATTATATTTATCTTATTAGGAGATGGTGGGAGGAAGTGAAAGTCTTGGGATCCAAGATGTTCAATGTAGTTAGTAAATTCAAACTAATAAAACACAAGTTAAAAGAGTGGAACTCAGAATTCTTTGGAAATATCTTTCAAGATAAGATAGCTCTAGAAGACAAATTGAAATTTTTAAATAAGAAAGTTATAGAAAATGGAATGGGAGAGGCTCAATTCCTTGAAGAAAGAATGCTTATACAACAATATGAAGAAGTTCTAGCTAAAAAAGATTTTTTTGGAGGAACAAGTTGAGAGAAACATGGTTAGAAGCTGGAGATAATAATACCAAATATTTTCACAATAGCTCTAAGAATATAAGAGCTATTAAACAAATCACTTTCATTAAAGGAATGGATGGAAATCCAAAGAACTTAGTGGACGATATCAAACTTAGAAGCCATTTCTTACTTTGAAGGTAATTATAATAATGGTGTAAGTTCTAGTCTGACTGCTTAGAGGAGTGTTCTCTCTAATATCCCAAGATTATTCTTTGTGGAACAAAAAAAAATCTTATTGCAAAAGATCACCAAACTAGAGGTTGAATAAGTCCTAAAAATGAATCCAGGCAAGTCTCAAAGTCTTGATGGGTTTCCAACCTTTTTCTTTTAGAAATGCTAAGACTTCATTGGAGAAGATGTAATGAAAGCCTTGGAAGGAGTTAGGAACTCTAGAAAACTAATGAAAGAAGTCAATAATACTTTTATAGCCCTTATTCCAAAAAAAGGATAAGGTAGAATCTTTCAATGATTTTACACCCATACCTTTATGTAGTACTCTCTACAAGCTCTTTACTAAAATTTTGGCTAGTAGATTTCAAAATATTTTTGTCTACTCTTATAAATGGGGAACAAACACAATTTGTCTTAGGAAGATCAATATATGATGACTTTATTCTTATGTAGGAGGTTATTCATTTAGTTCACAATAATAAGTTACCTAGTATGCTCATAAAATTAGATATTATGAAAGCATATGCCAAGTTAGACTAGCACTTTTTATGCAAATGTATTGAAGCTTATGGTTTCTCTAAACAATCAATAGAGTTAATCTTTGAATTTATTTCTACTCCAAAAATATCTATTTTAATTAATAGCATCCTAGTAGGATTTTTTAGTGTTTCTCATGGACTAAGATAAGGGGACCCTATTTCTCCCTTTCTATTTATTCTAATGGCTGATGTATTAGGGAGGTTAATTATGCAAGCAAGAATGGAAGGAGCCATCAAAGGTATCTCAATAACTAGTGGGTCGGAACCATATACAAATCAACATTTTGTAGATGATATAATGTTATTTGGAGAAGGATCAACAAGAGTGACCTATGTCTAGAATATACCAAGGTGTTAAGTTAGGAGATTAATAGAGATAAATCATAGATCTTTTTCTTCAACATTGCCACCAATTTGGAAGCTCAAATTTGTGCCATCTTAATCTTTAGCAAAGGTATCTTGCCTTGCAGATACCTAAGTCTCCCTCCCAATTTGGGTCACAATGTTTCTAAACTATGGGATCCCCTAGTAGAAAAATTAAAAGTAAAAATGGCTGGTTGGAAAGGTAAGTGGCTTTCCTTAGTAGGTAGGAAGATTATGGTTTTTTCTATTTTGTCAGTGCAACCCATTTACAAAATTTCATGTTTGGATCTCCCAAATAGAAAAGTGTTTAGAATTGAAGGTCTACTTAGAACCTTTTGCTGGTAGGGGAAGACATATCAACATAAGTTTTCCCTTCTTTCCTATGACCAAATATGTATATGTATGTTGGTTAACAGTTTGTCTTCCTTATTTTCTTAGTTTGTACCTTGACTCTTAATGTGCCCAATAGTGATGGAAAACAAAATAGTTAATCAACAGAATCAGACAATATAGTAATCTATCAGGGACCCCTAAATTGAAAGGTACAAATCCCTTATGATGCAAATATTTGAAATGAATTTGTTTTAGGTTTTTGGGTATGATCTTAACTAGAGAGAAAAAGAGGTAAAACTAGATTGCTTAATACTTCAAACAATCTAGGCAACTTTCAAATGCAACACCTAATATGAAATCCATTCTCTTTGGATGCAAGATTGAAATAATGAAAGACTACCTACCACAACATCAGAGGAAAAAGAATGATTAGTTTGCCAATGCTCAAATTGCTAAAGTGACTAAGATTTAACAAAACCTAGATTGTTAGCTATTTAGCTACTTTATTGATCAAATCCTGAACTTCTCATACAATAAATGAAATGCATATGAACTAATATGCATAGAACAGGGGAATAAATTAATACTATAATGAAGAAAGTAAAGCTTATAATCCACTAGAATAAAGAAACAAAACCAAGTTTATTTGCAATCTTCAATTTTTATTCACAGCACATTCATCCCATGTACCATAGAGAAACTAAATGAAAAACAAAATTAAAATGTAAACTCAGATTCTCACATAGTAGTCCCAACTACAGGGGTTTATCCATAAAGTAATTTACCGATCTCATTAATTTCTCAAAAAGTTACATATATAGACCTCTTAAGGATGACCAATTACATTCAATGATTGAATTACAGAGAATCTCTAAATAGAGGATGCTAAAAATAGGACTTGATTGAGTCATTGTCCATTACATAATCTAAGCCTACAGAGAAAAAAATGCCAAAAATAATTATAATAGAAGAATTTGAGAAAGAAGAGTAGGTGACACTTCTCATAGAGAGTGCCAGAGCATCGAGCTTTCTTTGGGGTCAAAACCTTAGCTCTATATGCTTTCATTGCATCAGTTACATTGTTTAGTTCATTGAAACCTAAAATCATGATATTATCATCTTGAATCATCCAATAATCATGCATCTTTGTCAACTCTTCCACTCTGGCGATATTTGATCGAAGGTTTTCTGATGCACGCATTAGGATGGAATCTACCATTGAAAGCTCTTGGATCTTTGAAATTGGAAAGTTGGTTGAATTGGTGGCTTCCTCCACAAATGCTAGAAATTTGGCTTTCATTTTCTCAATGTCCACCAATTGACCATTACTAGTGACATACGATTCTGTATGTTTTTAGATATTCAAATATCTTTTCCATGACTTTCTACACTAGATCATGCACATCCTGAATCAAATTTTTAGATCTTATTGAGCTTTCCATTATGAAATATAATGGTTGCTTCTAGTGAAGTAATGCTTCTTGACCTATTTTAAGAATCCCATGGGTCATGCCGACGTTGGTCTTCATATCAATTACCTCTTTTAACAAGGCTAGTTGCTTTGTCAAGCTCTTTGATGCTTTGTGCATTGTAGTTTGATGACTAGATAATCTTCCCTTAACTTCTCAATATACAACAATAGGTTTCCAAGGTTATCAGTGAGAGGGGGACTTTGGGCCTTTATTTGATTAATCCATGCATGACCAATTTGACCAAATTGCCTCTCATGTTGTAGCTTCAAAAATAAGTTCTTCTTCTCCTCTGCACTTGGGTCAAATGTACTTGTAGAGATGATTCCAAGTGAATATCTAATGTAATCCATCAGTTCATTATTCAAGGCCTTGAGTACCTCTTTCTCTACCCTTAGCTCTCTAGTATATCTTTGATCATCTCATTGGTTGATTTCCATATGTTAACCATGGAATTATACATGGGAATACCAATGTCAATTGTTCTAATATGAAAATTATTAGCAGTAAGCTCATGAAACTTGCCCTCCTAAGATTTTTCTATCTCCATCAACATATGATCAATAGAAGAATTAGTGACCAATGATACTATTTTCTTCTACTTCTTCATCTTCTTTGATTGTGGTGTTGATCTTAGATTGGTTTTGACAATTGAGTGTCAACACACTTAAGCAACTTTCTAAGTTGATGCTAAGTATAATATAGATGCTGAGATACAACATGTACCAAGCTAGAAATTCAATATATGCCGAGTCATTCAGATGCTGAACAAATAGATAGTGCTAAGCAAGTTTCAACTATCGAGTGACTAATAGATGCTAAGCCAGTATATGTGCCGAGTAAACTATAGGTGCCAAGAAAGACATAATTTCTATATTTGTCAAGCATCACTAATCAACAAGTGTCGAGTGACATAATATTGACATATGAGTTTGTGCCTGCACAAACTCAGATGCAAATCATGTTACATGATAGCTAATTTACAAGTTTCAAATCTTAAAGATAAGATCAAATCTATTAGATTTCCTATGTACTCTACATGCAACCAATCAAATAATTGTAATGCTAAAGAGGCAAAATGAATGAATCTTAGCCATAGATTCATACCTAATCCTAAGTTACAAAAACCTTTTAAGAGGGAAAAGCTCCATAATTTGAGAATTGAGGAGAGGAATGATAGAATGAAGAACAGAAGGGTGAAGAGTACATTCAAGGCGACTTAGCAAAATAGAGGAATTGTTAGATAAGCTAACAACAGAACAAAGTATCAACACTTCATACCAAATTATATCAAATCAAAGAGGATCAGATTAGAATGGACTGAACATCAATCTAAAATTAGCAATTAAAGATATTAAGTGATTAGGTCAGCACATTCTACTATACTTTCTAGCAATTATATTAGGAGAATGAAAATCCCATGAAAATAGGTTGGTTTAACAACCATTTTGTAAATCCTTTAATAGGGTGACATTCCAAGTGAATGTTTTGTAAATCCTTTAGAAAGGTACACTTTTAATAGGGTGTTGGAGCCTTTAATAGGAAAAGCCTCTCATAGGGTAGACCATTGCTATTGGTCAAATTTGTAACCTTGATAAATTACATATTACTACAGTGATAAGTTGTGGGTGTCATCCCCACCCCATTTTTACCTTGTCATTTTGGAGAGTTTCTGGGGGATCAAATATTGTGTTATCTATTTTCATGCACACCTTTACTTTCATGTTAATTAAAAATGTTACATGCATGTAATGATTTAAGTTAAAAGTTTTATACTTCTAATTCACCCCCCTCTCAGAAGTATTCTTCCCAATTGTAAATTCCAACAATTGGTATCAGAGAAAATTTCTTACAAGGAAAAGCCTTACAACTTGAAGAAAATATCTAGAAATGGAAGTCTACAAACTTGGGAAGATTATAGAGAATCAGGAGATTGAAATACATCTCATTCTACATTCTCTAGAAGAAGCTAGGGAAGAATTGAGGAAATCTATAAAGAGAAGAAAAGACATCGCCATAGCTGAGAATGATACATAGTACAAGGAGATTGACACCACTAAAGTGTTTGACAATGGAGATTCTAAGGAGTATGATGCAGTAATTGTAGACCTAATGGAGAAGAATAGAGCTTAAGCATAATAGATTAGAATTCTCAAGATTGAACAAGAATCACAAGCCATGATTCTTTGTGAAGTGACTGAGTAGAAGAAGAGAGCCATCAAAGATAAAGCTATTATAGAAGATGACAAGAGAAACCTTGCCAAAAAACTAGAGGAAAAGTCAAGTGAGCTTGAAAGAGTTTCCAACATGCAGCTAGACACCCTAAGCCAAATGATGAATGCTCATCATGAGTTGAACGTTAAGGACATTGAGATCTCCACACTAAAGATGTAGAATGAAAAACTACAAAATGACTTGAAAAGAGAAAAATAAATTGCAAAAAGATTCAACAAAATTAATGAAGCCATCAAGTACTTTGAATAAGCTACTAAAATCACCAAGATCTAGTAATGACACTTTAGGACTAGGATACACCAACACTAAAGAAGGAGAGTCATCAAAGACTATAGAAGAAAGAAGTGACAAAGGTAAGAACACAAAACCCACTTGTCCTTTTTGTGGTAAAAAGGGACATACCTATAATGGGTGTAGGAGTAAGAATGCTAATCAACATGACAAACCTAAAAACACGGGTCACTATCACAAGTGCAACAAGAAAGGTCATCAAGCACATGACTACAGGACTAGCACCATCAGGATACCAAGATTTGAAGGTCACTGCTACAATTTCAAAAAGTATGGACATAGAGCCTTTGAATGTAGATCCAAACCTATGTGGACAACAAACCAACTAGCAAAGAAAAATAGTCATGAACATCACTACAATTGGTACTACAACACTAGGCAAAGCTATCACTATTATCAAGAATATGGACACATTCTTGAAAACTACATAAGAACACACTATAGTGGAAACTACAATAGGTGGTTGAGTCAAACCACTTTTTTTAGCTACCTAAAGATAGGACACATCAACAAGTATTGCCCAACTAGGTCAAAGGCAACCAACTCTAAGTTCAAAAAAGGAAAAAGAAAAGCCGACGTTGAACACATTAGAGGAGAGATAAACAAGGAATGGAAAAGAAGAGATGGAAGTAGCACATCCAATGGAGGGATCACTTCACCTAAAAGGGTAAGTGGTCACACTTCATCCAACTAAGCAAAAGAAGGTATGTGGGATTGATATTTAAATGCTCTATCATACATCAGTTCCAAGACAAGTCAGTACTGCAAAGGATATAAAGAGCATACATTAGTTCCAAGACAAGACAAGTCAGTTCTGACAAACATCAGTTGGATGAAGGTATGTGGGATTGATATTTAAATGCTCTATCATACATCAGCTCCAAGACAAGTCAGTACTACAAAGGATATAAATAGCATGAATAAAGATGCAAGTTTATCCTTAAAAGCTTTCATATTATTTCTAAATATGAAAAGTTACTTTTAGTTGCCAAGTGAAATCATATTATGTGTCAAGTTGTTGGACAAAACTAGTGGAAGCCAAGTGATTAGTTGCTGCCAAGTAAAACTATGCTAGTTGATGCTGAGTAAGGGTAAATCCTTCAGTTGCCGAGTAAAAGGAAAATTGCATTGATGCCAAGTAACATAGGAAAATACATACAAGTTGAGTTAATAGCTAAATGAGAATTAAGCATTTAATGCTAGGTATTGAAGGGTATTTGTTTGATTTTTTGACCATTTTCATCATTCGAATGTAGAGAAAAGAATGACCAGAGTGAAGAAGTGATTTCAAGCAAAGGAAAAACTTCTAAACAAATTTGAGTAGAGATTCAGAGCAATTTCATGGATCTAAATGCATTTATTCAAGTGCCAAGCTACATAGTGTTTGAATTTGTTAAAACCTAGTCTATGAAAATGGCATCTAGCTCTAGAAACCCCAAGGATAAGGAGCCATTTGAAGTTCAACTAGTTAGTAGGGAGGTAAAATAGCCAGAATTCAAACCAATCCCTAAGGTAGCCTACAAGAACGATCTAGCTGACACCCTATCCATCATTCCCCTAAAGTAGTCACGGTTCAAGAAATTCAAAAATGATATAATTACAAAGTAGGTTGGATAGGAGACATGGAGATTAGGGAAGCATATAATAAACTATGTGACAATAGAGTGTTGAAGGAAGAATACAAAATAGTTGAGAAAAAGGGACTTACCCATGCCCTAGACTTCCCTATAGTCTTTAAAATAAAATGGATCAAACTTGTTCTAAGTAGAATTCATGATGACTACTTATGGTTACAAGGAGGAACCATAAAGATAACCAAGAGAATCATTCATTGATTCATAGGGTATAAAAAAGAACACTAGTATTCAATGGAATAAGAGGGGTATAAAAATTGAAAAAATTAAGGACCTTCTCATAGAATTTGCTATTACAATTATCTCTCACAAATTTTATCAATCAAGCAGATTGAAGTGTGTGCCCTACATTGCAGTTGACTTAGGATATAAGATTGTGAAGAAGGTTCATACATATGACCTAGCTGAGCTATAACTACAACAATTCATGGAGAACTTGAGAGCCATAAGAAGGTCCAAGAGTGCCCAATGCAAATTTAGATCAATTTTGATATGCATATTCTTTTATGTTTAGAATGAATTTCATTCCTTTGGCAAGATAGGCTAGAAAAAAAATAGATTAGCTGTTGTTAAGATCAATGAATAGATAGAGAAAATGGGGGCAAGTTTTGAAACAATTTTGACAAGCTATTTTGAAGACTTTAAGAAGTCTATGAAAAAGAGGCTTAGGATACCTATTTCCTTAGTTGAGAAGCACATCAATCACATCTATTTTCTAGTTGACATTATATATATATATATATATATATATATATATATATATATATATATATATATATATATATATATATATATATATATATATATATATATATATTCAAGGTGCAGTGCCAAGAGTTAGATGGATAAGGCCACTTGGATATGAAATCAATATTGATGAAGCTTCAGCAACAATAACAACTTTACTTTAAGAGGAAGTAGATAAAAGTGCTAAACCCTTTGGCACTTATGATGCTATCAGATCTAAGGTGGAGATGTAATTGAAAACAACATTAGTTTTAAAAAAGAAAGATAGATTAGTGAAGAAGCTAAAGGCCAAATTTGGTGAAGGAATAGAAAAAGATGAAGAAGAAGATATGGAAGAAGGAAAGAAGGATCAAAGGCCACTTGTCTTAACACAAGGCATGGGAGAAGACATATAAGAAGGTGTCTAGGAAGAGGAAGCCAAGTAAGCACCTACTAAACCTTAGCCAAAGAAAAGAAAAGCTACCACCAAACTAGCTACAAAGCCCAAGAAAGTTGCCAAGCCAACCCCTACCAGGCCCATAAGAAGAGAAAGCATTAGGGAAATCACTCAGCAAGTCAAAGAATAGGACAAGGAGAAGAAGGCAACAAAGAAATAAGGGCTAGCAAAGAAAAAGTTGAGAAGAAAATATCTTGCTCAACTTGACTCTGATGAAGAGAAGATCGAGTTAGAGGACATAAGCCAATTCAAAGTGGTAAGTCATGCATCTAAATCTAATTTATAGAACATCTGTGATAATATTAAGGATAATGCTAACTTTACTAGCTTGAAAATTGTTGATTTTGGTAAGTTCAGTAGAGAAGAGCAAAACATGGTGGAAGAATCTGTCTACACCATGATGTCCAAGTTCAAGACAACTCCACTTGAACTTGACAACTCAATACCAAAAGATTTGTATTCAATTATTGAAAATAAATGGCATTACTGCCTAAACATGGAGAAGGAAATAAGAGAATCTACCTTAGCCAAGGTAATGCCTAAGATAACAAAAGGTTAGATCAATAAAGCAAGAAAAAATCATGGGAGAAAATTCTCTCCCAAGTATAGAGCCTTCAACATTCTTTAGAATAACATTGAAGATGTTGTAAATAAATCGACAAAGATATGGAAGTTGATATATGGATTAACAACAATGAAACTAGGAGAAGAGGATCCCCTTAAAGATAAAGACAATGAAGAAGAAGAGAATGACAAGGAGAAGGAAGTAGAGAAAGAGACAAGGGAAAACATAGTGGAGGAGACACAACAAAGCATAGATAAAGTGGCAATTGCTTAGGAGCAACAACAAGAATAAAGTGTATAAGACACACAACTGCCACCCTTGAGCCCTCCACAGGATACAACCACACCTTTACATAAAATAACTATAAAGGATGTACCTGACAACTCTAGTTAGAACATCAATCCATTGACTTTAGAGGATCTCAAAAAAGATTCTTGACCAAAGTACATTGCAAGCACAATTGTGTACAAATCTAGTTTTGGTCAGTGTGGAAGAACTGCAAAAGGCTGTAATAGAAATAACAAGAGATAAGGTGAATCAACAAGAACCACCTTCTTAGATCCCTATAGCCACAAGTGGATGACCAATAGTGCAAATAATAGTAGACACATCTGTAAAGGTTGACTCGACAATTCAAGTCTTGATGATTGAACAAAAGACATAGAGTATAGAGGAGAAAGAGCCTACAAGGGAGCAAACATGATAGATAGATACATCTATCTCTATAGCACAAGTACAAGGTGCAACCCCATAGATCATAGTAATTGATAAGGAAATATTTGAAGAGGATTAGGAAAGTCCTAAGGAGAAGGAGCAAGAGACAATAAAAACATTGGTAAATTTTCCTACAATAGGGACTCCAACAATGCTTTAGAAGCCAAGCACTGATGCCATGCCACTACAAATATCTACACCAAGATCAAGCTCAACAAGAGTAGCAAGGGTACTTCACTATGGAGACCCTACATTAGATAAGGACATATTCATACCCAAGTATGACTATGATAATATTACTCTTGAGTAGATCAATCTAATGCGAGAGGCATTAGAGGGAAAAAAGAAGCAGGAAATACTAAGAAATGAGTACAAGCAAAGGCAAGATTTACATGAAATAAAGGACATCTTTCTAGATGCCTTTAGCTTGAAAATACCTAAAGAAACAAGACCAATTATGGAACAACTTTCAAATATAGTGGACTAGGTGCAAAATGAAGACCTTGACACAAATGCCAAACTACTAGAATGGTTAGAAAGGAAATTTTAGGTGAAGGTAAATGAGAAAATCTCTACTAAAATTGCACTTTCACAAGTCAAATTGGCTAAGAAAATTGAAAAAGTGAAGGAAGTATTTGAGAACATTTTCTCATTGTACACAAAGCTATGTGATCCTTCCATCTTCACACAAGAAACTAGCCAGAGGATTATGAGCTTGGAAAGAGAGTTGAAGTTATCTTCTATGCAACTACCAAGAGATCTAGCTTAGAGTGAGAATCATTTTCACACTATGCTTCACACATTTATAAGGAACTAGTTGTGTTAACAATAGTTGAGGCAAATACAAAGGCCAAACTAATCCAGATACAATTTCCCATAACCCTACACATAAAATTTTTGCAAAAGGAACTAGACTATGTTGAAAACATATTAAAGAAAGACTCCAATCTTTCTACATTATAAGGCCTAGTTCACCTTGTAGTAGAGTCAACCATTTTGATAAAATTATTGGAAATTGCACTAAAAAATTGGGATGGTACTATGAGGATAGTAATGGAGGTGAACAAATCCTTTTTGGAAAATATATTTAGTTCATGTATAGATTCCTTTGACATAAGTGTCCAAAAGGAGGAGATAAATTTTGAGGAGAAGATATAGAAAAGCCAAAAGGAAACTATAACTGCAAGGGAAGATATGTAAAAGGGGGAGTTACAAATTTTGAAGAGTTAGAATAGAGTAGATAGAGAAAGAATGATAAGGCAAGGCATAGATAAAGACTATCAGAATCAATATGAGACAAATCAAGCATGAGAAGTTTTGGATACAACAAAGGCACATCAACTCAGGGAGAATTACAAATTTTGAGGTATAAAGTCCTTCACAAACTTTTGAACAATTTTGAAGTTTTGTATATATGTCAAACAAAATATATATTATACTTGAAGAGATTAGATTCATCATGTATAGTTAAGTGTTTTTGACACTCATGTCAAAGGGGGAGATTGTTGGTCTCAGATTGGTTTTGACAATTGAGTGTCAACACACTTAAGAAACTTTCTAAGTTGATGCCAAGTATAATATAGATGCCAAGTTACAATATGTGCCAAGCTAGAAATTCAATATGTGTTGAGTAAACTATAGGTGTTGAGCAAGAAAAAATTTCTATATGTGCCGAGCATCAGTAATCAACAAGTGTTGAGTGACACAATATTGACATATGAGTTTGTGCTTGCACAAACTTAGATGCAAATCATGTTGCATGAAAACTAATATACAGATTTTGAATCTTAAAGATAAGATCAAATCTATTAAATTTACTATGTACTCTACATGCAACCAATCAAATAATTGTAATGCTAAAGAGGCAAAATGGATGAATCTCAGCTGTAGAGTCATACCTAACCCTAAGTCACAAAAACCTTTTGAGAGGGACAAAGCTCCATAATTTAAGAATTGATAAGGAGAGGATGATAGAGTGAAAGAGAGTGAAGAATAGAAGGGTGAAGGGTACATTCAAGGTGACTTAACAAAATAGGGGAATTGTTAGATCAGTTAACAACATAATAGAGTATCAACACTTCATACAAAATCATATTAGATCAAAGAGGATTAGATCAAAATGGACTAAACATCAATATGAAATTAGTAATTGAAGATTGTAAGTGATAAGGTCAACACATTCTACTTCACTTTCTAGCAATTGTATTAGGAGAATGAAAATCCTATGAAAATAGGTTGGTTTAACAACCATTTTGTAAATCCTTTAACAGGGTGACATTCCAAGTGAATGTTTTGTAAATCCTTTAGAAAAGGTACACTTTTAATAGGGTGATGGAGCCTTTAATAGGGTAGACTTCTCACAGGGTAGATCATTACTGTTGGTCAAATTTTATAACTATGACAAGTTACATATTGCTGTAGTGATAAGTTGTGGGCGTCCTCCCCACCCTAGTTTAACCTTGTCATTTTGGAGGGTTTATGGGTGATCAAATATTGTGTTATCTATTTTTATGCATGACTTTACTTTCATGTCAATTAGAAATGTTGCATGCATGTAATGATTTTAGTTAAAAGTTTTATACTTCTGATTCACCCCCCTAGAAGTATTCTTCCCAATTGTTAATTCCAACATGTGGCTGAGATGAGGTTGCTTGTGTGATGAGGACTTTGGAAAGGGTATCTTCCTCACATCTTCACTTCTTGTTGTGATATGGAGCCTAATCAGACTTAGAGGTTTATTTGGTGCATTTTCCCTCTAGATTATTTCTATAGGGGTTTGGGGGTAGCAACCCCAAGACAGGGTCAAGGGGCATTACCCTTGCGAGGTCCAAATATGCCCTTATATTGTAAAAGGTGTTAATTACTATTTTTCTATTATTCTAGCCTAATTTTGTAAGTGGAAAAATCTTGTATAAAAAGGCTTAGGGTAAGGGATTTCATTATGAATGGTGATATTGTAGCTTCTTGCAACAATATTTAGCTATAAACGATTATAGATTGTAATCAGGTTGTAATCATTGGATAATAATAATATTGAATTTGCTATTGGTGGACATAGCCTAGGGATTGGGTGAACCATGTTAAATCTTGGTGTCTTGTGTTCTCTTTTATGCGATCTACTATTTTCTTGTATTGGTTATATTTGTATGTAACTATTATTTCTATTTGATGTTAATCCTAACAAGTGTTATCAGAACTAGATCGTCATCTTTCATTTTTATTTTTTTTAGCTAGATCGTAGTCATTTATTTTTAGTGGTCCCCTATAGGAAAGTCTCATGGTTGAGTGAGAGAAATGGTAGATGAGGGTAAACTGATGGTTGACACGTTTGATGGGTAGAATTATCAGTTATAGAAAATGCAAATGGAGGACTATCTTTATTAGAAGGATTTATGGAAACCATTGGAAGGAAAAACTAAGAATTAGGGATTTATGAGAAATGATGATAGGGATCTTTTGAATAGAAAGGCACTTGGAAGCATTTGATTATGCCTAGCACCATCAGTGGCATTTAATATTACAAAAGCTAAGACAATAGAAGAGTTGATGCAAACCCTAGCGAAACTATATGAAAAGTCCTCTGCTTTAAACAAGGTATTTCTCATGAAGCAATTATTTAATATGAAAATGATAGAAGGTGAATCTATTGTAGATTATTTAAATGAGTTTAATATTATCACTAGTTAGTTATCTTCTATGGGTATATATTTTGATGAAGAAATTAGGGCTCTCTTGATTTTGTGTTCTTTTCCTGAAAGCTCGAATGACTTGGTAATGGTTGTGAGTAATTTTATTTTTGGATATAGTACCCTAAAATATGATGATGTGATCACTATTATTTTGTATGGGGAAAATTGTAGGAAAACATCTAGTGGATCTACATTAAGAAGTTCTTTGAACATACAAAGTAGAGGCAAAATGACTAATAGAGGAAATGATTCTAGAAATCATGGGAAATCAAGAGGAAAGTCAAAGGGGAAGAGGTCTCAATCTAGAGGATTGATAGATCGTTGGTACTATGAGAAATCAAGGCATAAGAAGAAAGATTGATAGACTCAAAAGAGAAAGGAAGGAGATAAACCAAAAGGGAAAAATGAGGCAAATGTGGTAAGCAACAAATCCAAAGAGGATACTTTGCTTCTCTCATTAGAAAGTGTTGATGATACATGAATTTTAAATTTTGGTGCTTCATTTCATGCCACACCTCATAGAGGTTATTTTATTAATTATGTCCAATGGGATTTTGGGCTTGTTTATTTGGGAGATAATGAAACTTGTTAGATTGTTGAAAAGGGTAGAGTTAAGATTAAGTTGTAGAATGGGAATCATTGGCTACTACATGAGCTAAGACATGTTCCAAGCCTGAGTAGGAATTTAATTTCAATAGGGAAACTCTGTGATGAGGGTTGTGTAGTTACTTTTAATGATAAAAATTAGAAGGTTTGAAAAGGTTACCTTGTAGTAGCAAAAGGTGTGAAAGTAGGCACTTTATATCTTTGTATAGGTCATATTGTTCTTTCTACTTTGATTGTTTCAGAGAAAAATGAATGTTCAGGAATAGTTGCTACAATTGAGCAGGGAGAAGAAATAGCTACTATAGATTCTAAGACAACATTGTGGCACAATAGATTTGGGCACATGAGTGAGAAAGGTATGAAAGTACTTCTTTCAAAGAAATTTTTACTAGGTCTGAAATGTGTTAATATGGATTTTTGTGAAAGTTGTGTGTATGGAAAACAAAAGAGAGTGTATTTTGTGAAGATTGGAGAGGAAAATAAAAGTGAGAAATTGGAGCTTGTGCATATAGATTTATGGGCACCAGCTCAAGTATCTTCCCTTGGTAGCTTTCATTATTATGTTACATTTATTGATGATGCAACTAGAAAAGTATGGATTTATTTCCTTAGACAAAAATTTGATGTATTTCAAACTTTTAAGAAATGGAAATGCTTGGTTGAAAATGAGACTGGAAAGAAATTCAAATGTCTCAGATTTGATAATGGTGGTGAGTATTGTAGTCATGAATTTGAATATTATTGCTCCACTAATGCTATTAATAGACAAAAAATTGTTCTAAGGACTTCATAGGAAAATGGAGTGGCTAAATGCATGAACAAGACTATAATGGAGTGTGCAAGAAGCATGGGGTTGCATGGAGGGTTTCTCTTAAACATGTGGGTGGAGGTTGTTAATATTGCTATATATTTGATTAATAGAGCTCCCTCTGCTCCTTTGGGTTGTGGTATTCTAGAGGAAGCATGGACTGCTAAGAAGGTGAGTTATTCTTTTCTTAGAACCTTTAGTTCTGAAGCATTTGCTCATATAGATTCTAAAAATAGAACCAAGTTGGAAGCTAAGTCAAAGAAATGTGTATTTGTTGGATATTACATTAATGAATTTGGTTATAGGATTTAGGATTTTAAAAATCATACATTTTTAAGAAGAAGGGATGTCATATTCAATGAGAAAGTGCTATACAAAGATCTATTGCAGCAACATGAGAAGAAATAAAATGATTATGTAGTGCTAGATGATACTTGAAAAGTTGATGTTCTAGCAATTCCTCATGATGTGCAATAATCGTAACAACAAATACCACACACCCTAGTGAATGTTAGATGGTCAAAAAGGATGAGTAGACCTCTACAAAGATTTTCTCCTTCCTTGTATTCTATTTTACTTACTGATGCTGGTGAACCTAAATGTTATGATGAACTTGTGTAGGTGGATACAAAGATTTAGTGGGAGTCTGCAAAGAAAGAAAAAATGAACTCTTTGCTTAAAAATAAGACATGGGATTTATGCAAGTTGCCTGCAGGTAAAAAGGCTTTATAGAATAAGTGGGTTTATAGGTTCAAAGAAGAGGATGGAGGTTAGAAAAGATTTAAAGCTAGGTTAGTTGTAAAAGGCTTTGCATAGAAAAAAGGCATCAAATTTTGATGAGATATTCTTTCCTGTTGTTAAAATGATTTCTATTCATACTATTTTAAATATTGTGGCTATTGAAGATTTGCATTTGGAGTAGTTTGATATTAAAATAACCTTCCTTCATGGTGATTTGGATGAAGAGATATATATGTCTCAACCATAGGGATTTGATGTCAAAGGTAAGGAGAACTTAGTGTGCAGATTGAAGAGAAGTTTATATGGCTTGAAGTAAGCACCTCGACAATGGTATCTAAAATTGACAGTCTTATGCATAAGAATGGATATAACAGATGTCATTCAGATCATTTTGTTTATTTTAAGAGGTTGGATGATGAAAACTACATTATTTTATGTTTATATGTTGATGATATGCTTGTAGTTGGGTCTAACATGGATCATATTAAGGGGATGAAATGCTAGTTATCACATGTGTTTGATATGAAGGATTTGGGGGTAGAAAAAAAAATCCTTGGTATGAAGATTTGTAGAGATAGGAAGAAGAAGAAATTGACATTATCTTGGGCTGATTATATTGTGAAGGTGTTGTGACATTTATCTATGGAGAATGCTAAAGTTGTCAGTACACCTTTACTTGGTCATTTGAATTTGACTAAAGAAATGTGTCCCAAGACACAAGAAGAGGAGGACAAGATGTCAAAGGTACCTTATGGTTCAGCTATAGGAAGCTTGATGTATGTTATGGTATGTACTAGTCCAGATATTGTACATGTAGTGGGAGTCATTGGCAGGTCTATGAGTCATCCAAAAATTGAGCATTGGAATGTGGTTAAATGGATTCTCATATATTTGAGAGGAACATCTAGTAAGTGTTTATATTTTGGGGGCTCTATTACTAATTTATAGGGCTGTGTTGACTCAGATTTGGTAGGGGATATTGATATTAGGAGGAGTACTATAGGTTATGTATTTACTATTGGTGGGGCAGCAATAAGCTAAGTTTCTCAATTGCAGAAGCTTAATGCTTTATCCACTATAGAGGTAGAGTATGTTGCTGCTAAAGAGGTAGCTAAGGAGATGATATGGATTTAGTTCTTCTTGGAAGAATTAGGACACCCTCAATAGGATAATTATTTATTTATAGATAGTCAAAGTGCCATTCATCTTGCAAAGAATTCAGCTATGCATTCAAAGACAAAACACATATAGTTGTGGTACCATTTCATTTAGCCAATTTTGGATGATGGATAGTAAGCTCTTCACATATGATCTCAGCCCAATCAATCTGTATTTTATCGACACATATGATATGGACTAAGAAGTGATTTTTGATGAAATCTAAGATTTCCCCCCTTCCTTTCAATCTCAACACTAGTGCCAAGTTGTCCACAATCTCTTTTTTTAAATTAGTTCCAAAAAGTGTCCTAAAAATTTTACTCTTTTTGGAATGAAGTGCTTGGAACTAGGTTCTTTGCATATCCTCTCTTCTCAAAGTCTTCTTTTCATTGAACATTGATGCATAGGATGAGAAATATATGCCATAATATTCTTCCTTCATTGGAATTCCAAATGCAGATTGCATCAAGGCCTTATTTATCAAGAGAAGGATGGACTGATCAGGTAGCAAGATTTTCTTTATCTTTGGATTATATCTCTCAATACATTCTCTCACTAGCTTTGGTTCTTACACAACCATGAGGAATCCAACAGCTTTAACCAATCCACTTTCCTTCAACTTCTAGGTTATTGGGTGAATAGGCTGAGAATTAAGCCTTCTTTGGAGATTTCCCAAGTTGTAAACTTTGAATGAAGTATCTGTGAAGTTTTCTGAGTTCACTTTCCAAGACAATTAATCAATCATATCCTACTACTCTGATTTCCATTTGCTTATAATTTCATAGAGGGAGGAAAACTGCTAGACAAATATCCATTAAGAGAATGGAGAACTAAGCTTAGACAAAATTTAATCATATAGATGTAGAAATCCAAATGTTGGTGCCACAAAAATGAAGTAAATCACAACTAATAGATGTAATGGTAGGATTTGTAATAAATTTTCTAGTTAATGACCATCTAAAACTTTCCACTTCTACCCATATGAGGATTCACAAATTCAATAATCACATTACTCACTTGAAGTCATTTATTTAAAGCTCATATAGCAACAAGATTAGCCACTTTACTGATTTAGATGATTTTGACTTTGATGAGAACTCCCCTATTTAATTTGGAATTCAGATCAAGGGCTCACACAAAAATTCTTCATATGTGGAGGATAAAGCATAGTCATATCTTTCTACATGGTTTCCTTCTTCTTTGATTTAAGATTGTGGCATGAGAAATACTTCTTCAATACCTTGGACACTTTGTTTATTTTTTTTTCATACAAGGCTTCTTTTCTTAATTTCACAACCTAACTTGGGGAAGCCATCGAATGGATTCTCCACATTAAGCATTTGAGCACTTGACTTCTTTTATATTTGAGGCATGCCTTTACTACTGACTTCTTTGGAAGCATCTTTCTGGCATCTCTACAGAATCTCTTTATGTTATAATTTTATGGTTCTTTATTTTTTAGTCTTCTAGAGAAGTAACCTTGAACATTTTTGAAGTATGGAAAAACACTATTGAGACCATCACTTTCTGGAGGGAGAACCACTTCAAAGCATTTTCCTTTGATTTGGCTAGTTACCTAATGTATCCTCAAAATGAAATCTTGGCCATGGATTCACCATCTTAGTGATGCATAACAAAGGCTTAGATTTATTTCTTTTCAACATCATGCCTAGGTCCCACTTTAATGCATAAAATCTTTAATGGAGAGTAGGCTTTCCTTAGCATTCAAGAACAGAATAGAAAATGTTCATTTCTAGCAGATGAGTAGTTGAAAACATACAACCCCATTTCTCTACATAGAAATGAATTCTGACTTCAAGACTTTGATTTGAGACTTTCTTAGACCTGGCTTTCAATTCTTTTGGTCTTTTTATTGTAAAATGAGTAGGTACACATCTGTAAATGCTCTCATGATTCTATTTGTTAGGTTCCTACTTGATGAAGTTCAAAGTGGATAGTTAGCTAAATGGTTTAGAATATGAAGGGAACAAGCCTTCTGAGGTAGGAATAGAATCATAAAAACAAGTAACACTCCCTTCTCATTAGGAAGATGCTCATACAACATCCCCTCCATACCTAGATCACCTAAGACCTTAATGCAATGGAATGCATTACATGGAGGTATAAGGGGAAGTAGAGCAAGGAAAACTCAAAAAAGACACAATGTGGGAGTCTTAGGAAGCTTGATGAGAAGAGATCTACCTAGGGGCTTCCTAGAAAAGCAACTAGATAAAATTACAATAAAAAACCATCAAACTAGAAACTTAGAAGGGATAGACTAAAGGTCTAGCAATAATGTAAAAGTCTCACTGTAGCTACTATAAAAAAATATCAAATATTAAGGAACAACCTTGGGAGAAAGGTTATTATGGAGAATGGTTAGGTTCCCTAACCTCAAATAAGTTAGGATTCTTTCCCAAAAATACCTTTATGGAGGATGGTTAGGTTCCCTAACCTCAAATAAGTTAGGATTCTTTCCCACAAATACCGTTCATCCTCTAATCTGGTCAATATATAAAGGGAGGTAAACCCTCCCAAAGGCTCAAGTTTATGGAATTACCTTTTCAAATGCAAAAATATTATTTAGAATAAACTCTCATGGAATCTAGGGGATAGAAAGGAGGCTTTATTTTGGGAATAATTTTGGGGTGTCTATAAGCCCCTAATTCATTGTCCTTCCTTGCTAAAAGGAAAATCTTATTTGGTAGAGAGATGGAGAACAAAGGTGAAGGACTATGTGATTTTTGGAGAAGATGGATTGCACTAAAAGTGGAGGAATCTTGATGTTGAAGACAATCCCTTAGAAGAACAATTTATTCTTCACTTAATTCTAAGATCCATAGTGATTTCCTTTAAGGGAGGGGATGATCAAATCATATGGGATAGGAGAAAAAAAAGAGAGTACAACTCACAAATGTGCTATTTGTATCTTGAATCTCTTCAAAGATTCTCTCTATCTCCTTTCCCTCTCCATCAGTGTTGGGATAAGTTCTGCCTTTGCAAGGTAGGATTTTTCTCATGGATTTTCCTTCATCAAAGGGACCTTACAAAAAAAAGGCTTTAAAAGTTTTGGATTTGGGGGTGTAGTAGATGCCCACTATGTGAATCTAATGAGGAATCCATTGACCACCTCTTTCTTAACTGCCTTTACTCAAGCTCATGTTGGAATTGACTATGCTTGCAACTAAGAGTTATGTTGGCTTTTCCAAATTTTATTAGGAGTATGTTGACTTCTTGGCCTCTACTAAGAACAAAAAGTATATATCATAGCCTTTGGATTATGTCTCCTTCCATAGTTCCCATAGAACTATGGAAGGAGAGGAACTGTAGAATCTTCCAGGATAAGAAGATGCTTGTTGAACAATTAAAGGAAAAGACTACAGTTTCTATGATCAAATTAAATTAAATTAGATTTCTTAATTCTCTCCCCAAACACACTAAGATGACTCATTGGGATGAAAGGATGAGAAGTCGATGGACTAGTTTGAAAATTCCTCCCTTTCTGGGTGATGACGAACTCTAGGTAAATTAAAAAGATTAGAATGTGTTTGGAAGGCTCTGTCAAGCTCAATTTTGATGAAGCCTCTAAAGGAAATCTGGCTCAAGAAGGCATAGGGTGCTGCAATCATAATGATCAAGGGATTGAAATAGCTAACTTGTCCAAATACATAGGTGTATTTTTTGACAATAAATAAGTCACAAAAATAATCTACATAATAGAGTTTTCTAACCCCTAACAAAGAAATATAGAGTTTTATGTGACAATAAATAAGTCAAAAAAATAATCTAAATAATTTTAAGCCATATAAGTGGATGAGTGAAAGTACAAAGTTAGTAAAAATATATTAATGTACATGTGAAAATGTAATGTTTTATTTAATCATAAATATATTATAAAATTTGTTTAAATTTAATTTTTTTTTCATTTTATTGTATATTTTTATCATTATAACTACATAACAAATATTGTTTCAAATTTACTTTTGTCAATAATAAGTACAAGATAAAATGATGCTTTTTATACGTACTATATTACAAAAATTTATGAACAATGAATGATATTTGATTAAAAATATTACTAATTTAATTGAGAAGAAATACTTTCTTATTACTTAAAATAATATTAAATTTGATATAAACATTTGTATTGATTTGATTCCAAAGAAACTATAATTAACAAGAGCTCTAAGAGAGCATGAGTCCCTGCCTTCTGCAATTTAAAAGTAATAAAAAGATATGAAGATTACTATGAGTTAGTTGTCAAAATTTCAATTCTAGTTTACCAGCTTCTATCTTGTTATAGGAAAAATAGCTAAAAAATTATACAGAAGAATATATGCAATTTTATATTCTATATTAAATATAATAATAAATAAGATTAGTTTAAAAAGTTATATTTTTAATATTCCAATAATTATGTATAATATAATCCTATAAATTTCATTATCAAATATTTTAAATCAAATCATATTTTTATTTAATTTAATAATTAATTTACAATTATTTTAATAGAATTATTAAAAAATAAAAATATTAAAATACTTGTATCTTATCTTTTACCATTATAGATTTGACAACATTTTTAAATTGAAGATTTGCACTATATCTTTTATCAAGGACTTATAATATCAACAATGTCATGACCCCTTCAAAAATAGAATGTCAAAATATTAAATGATTTAAAATATTAAATAAATATATACAATATACTATTAAGATACAATTAAATAATACTATCACTATATATATAGACACCCATTTAAAATGAGATAAATAAAATATTCAACAATATTAATTGAATAATCTTTAAAAAACATTAGTTATCATATTTCTGTGAATTGATCAAATATTTTGGACAACATAAATTTACATTTTAAATTAATAATAACAAGATAATAACATTTCAAATTAATCTTAGAGCCACAAAAGTCATCTGTCTTATGGATCTTTGGATTCTTAAATAGTTGTGGAAGGAAGTCAATTTCTTATGTTCTTTAGAGTACAATTTTTTTTTTTACATACTAGTTAGAATGTAATTTCATTATTATCTGTTTAGAATATGTAAGTTTTTTATTCTTATATTTTTGTAGAACTAACAATTGTGCCTTGGGAAAAAAAGAAATAAAAAGTAAATAGCAATCACTCTGCAACTTGTTACAGTTCAGTTTTGAATTTTGAATTTTGAATTCGTTAATGGTGGGCCCTTGGCCTTCAGATCCTCCACCTTGCTTAAATTTGTAGATGGTGCTAGCTTTGCACAGGGATTTGGAGGACACGACAGTGGGTGGTGGGTCCTTGGGTGATGTTGTCCACTAGATGGAGGTCAGAAGATGACAGATGGGACACTGAAAGGTTGGAAGAATGCACTTGTGGGCTCTTTAGTGGCTAATGTGTCAAAGGAGGATCCCAAGATTACTCATGGAAAAGATAGGCTAGTGATCTCCCTCCCTAATACCTTAGTGGACAACGTTAGCTCTGGCCTTAAACTTTGTGTTGTGGGCAGATTTGTAGCCTTTAGACCTACAATCGAGATGGTTCATAAATGGGTAAGTCAAAAATGAAAAATTAGGGGTAGTGTGGGTGTTTCAATAATGCCAAGTGGCCTCTTTTGTTATAAATTTATGTCAGAGGAAGATATCAATCTCATTCTCTCGAGAAATTGGTACTATGGGAAGCATTATCTGGCCTTGACAAGGTGGCACTTGGGTTTTGATGCTAGTGCTGAGCTTAATAGATTAGCTCCAGTCTGGGTTAGGTTACCAGGACTACCCCTAGAATTTTGGGATGAGAAGATCCTAAGGTGGGTGGGGAGCTCTTTTGGGCATTTTGTTACTATGGACAAAGTTACTATGCAAAAATCACAACTGGTATATGCCAAATTTTGTGCGAATGTGGCTTTGAATAGTACCCTCTTGACTATGGTCATCCTCAAAACCAAATGGGGAGAGAAAGTTCAACCCATTGAATATGAGAATGCAAGATTGTTCTGTCAAAAGTGTGGTCATTTTGGACACCTCATAGTGGACTATAAGGCTCAAGTGCAGAAGGATAAACAAAAGGAAGGCTCCTCAAGAATTGTTGTGGAGGAGGTGGGGGAATCCTCGGATACCCCAAGCTTGGTGGAGGAAATTGTCGATGTCCAAACATTGGAGGATAGCTTGGTGCAGACTTCCCTAGGTAGAGGACCAAGGGGGATATTGTTCTTGGGGAAGGAGAAGCTTTAGTAGAAAAGGAGAAAATAGGAGAATATCCCTTTAGACATGAGCTAGAAGAATTAGTGGGTTCACCAATGGGACAACTTAAAGAAGGAGAATTGGTGGAGGAAGGAAAAGTAGTATTTAACCACCCTCTTCCTTGCACTCCATTAAAGCAAGATAGAGAGGGACTCCAAGAACCAATGACCATAGATGGTGCTACCTAGGAATGGGTATGTACCCCCATAAGGATGATAAAAGCCCCTCTAGTAGAGATTGCTGCTAAAGTGATGGAAAGCATTGAGAAGGTTGAAAAAGAACTAAGCCCCAGCTCACCATAGGATGGGGATAATGGAGAATGGGAGGTTCATAAAAGGAAGAGAAGGGGGGGGGGGGAACTAGATGTAGGGGCATGTGGGACAGCTGGAAGATGAACTAGTAGGGCAACTAGGGCCAAACAAGTAGCAAGGGACATGGCTAGTGGCAAGAAACTTACATTGGAGACTGTAACTAGAGGTAAGAAATGAAATTCCTCTCTTAGAATCTAAGGGGGTTAAACAACCCCCAGAAGTAGTATGCTCTAAAATAGTGCATATTTTAGGAAAAGGTAGACTGTATGTTAATACAAGAAACCAAAATGTCTAATGCCAATTTTGATAGAATTGCTAGTCATGTATGGACGGGTGCTGCTTACATCCATATGGAGGTTGAAGGAGCCTCAGGAGGCATTGCTACTATGTGGAACCAGTGCTCTATGATGGGGGTTGAAGTTTGGAAGGATATAAATTTCATAATTACTAAATTCCAAACTAGTATTCAACATTGGGAGCTTATAAATATATATGCTTCTAATAGTAATATAGGGAGGAAGGAAACACATGACAAGTTGGTAAGGATCTTGGAAAATATGAAAGATAAAAAATTAATGTGTACAGAAGATTTTAATACCCCCCTTTACCATTCAAAGAAACTAGGGGGAAACATGGATTGCCCTAAAAGTTTGCAAGACCTTAATGACTTTATGATTAGAATGGATTTTATTGATGTGGATTTGAGGGGGAACTCATTTACTTGGACAAATAATAGGAAAGGGAATGATCTTATCCAAGTGAGATTGGATAGGCTAATGGCAACAAGGAAATGGAATGATCTGAGTAATTCCTTATTGGAGAACCTTACTAGAACTACTTTAGATCATTCTCCTTTAATCTTTCAGTGGGAGGATGGTTTAATGGGTGGACCAAAACCTTTCAGGTATGAAATAATGTGGCAATCTCACTGAAAATTTAAAGATAGAATTCAAGAATAGTGGAATATAAGGTTAGATGCCACTACCATGTATAGGATGACTGAAAAGCTTAATAATATAAAGAGAAATGTCAAGGGATGGGTGAAGAGTTCCTTTGGAGACTTGTTCAAAATCAAAGGAGAAGTGGAGGAAAAATTGAAAAAGATCTAAGGGGAAATTATTGAAGGAAATAACCTTGAAAGTGCAATTGAGGAAGAAGAGGAATATAGAAAAAATGGAAGAATATTATGTTGAGGGAGAAAATTTATTGGAAACAAAGATCAAGAGTCCAATGGTTAACTGAGGCGGACAAAAACACTACTTTCTTTCATAGGTCAATCTCCAATCATAAAAGAAGAAACATAATCAGCAGATTGGAAGGGGAAGGAGGTATGATACATAAGGACCAGGAGGAGATGGGAAGACATGTGGTGGAACATTTTAGCAAGGCTTACATAAAGGATAATAATGCAAGAAATTAGGTTATTAGAAGAAGTTTGATAAATATGATCCCACAAGTGCTGGGTGAGGTGGAAAACAACCACATTCTAGGAAACATCACAGAGGAGGAAGTGAAATGTGCCATGTTTTTTATGAAGGCTTATAACTCCCCAGGTCCAGACAGTTTCCCTCCAGCTTTCTTCTAGCACTTCTGGGAGATTGTTAAAAGTGAATTGATCTGGGCTACCAGAGATTTCTTTAAAACTGGGAAGATGCTAAAAAGGATAAATAAAAATTTTATTTCTTTAGTCCCCAAAACTCCAACACGCATAAGTATGTTGGCTTTTAGGCCAATAAGTTTGTGCAATATAGTTTATAAGATCTTTGCCAAAGTTCTAGTCAATAGGATAAAACCATTTCTGGAAAAAATTATTGGAACTTCACAAAAGGGATTTGTTTTAGGAAGACAAATCTTGGATGCAGGAATAACCACACATGAGATTATTCATTCTATGGAAAAGAATAAAAGACCTAGTATGAACTTCAAGTTAGATATCTCCAAGGCCTATGATAAGGTGAAGTGGGGCTTCCTCTATGATATGCTTGAAAGAGTGGGGTTCAATGACAAAGTGATAAACTTAATTAAGACAATGGTTGGATCGATTTAGTTTTCTATTCTTTTAAATGGCTCCCCCTGGGGCAATTTTGGAGGAGAGAAAGGACTAAGACAAGGCAACCCACTATCACCCTACCTTTTTATTATGGTTGCTGAGGTTTTGGGGAGGTCCTTCACCAAATTGGTTAACACAGGATGTGTTAAAGGGATTAAGCCTACTATAGAAATTGATACTAAAGTGCTGCAAAAATTTGTTGATGATACTTTCCTCTTTGGAGAATCTTTAGTTATGGAAGCTAAAACTTGGAAGACTGCCCTTCATAATTATGAATAAAGTTTAGGCCAACAAGTTAATTACTATAAAAGTAAAATCTACTTTTTTAACACTGATGCCTCATTACAAAGGAAGATAAAAAACATTTTAGGCTATCAGTCTACCAACCTCTCAAATACTTATCTTGGCCTTCCATTAACCACTAAGGAGGTGACTAATGATCTCTGGAATACTATAGTGGAAAGAATTTAAAATAATCTTGTAGGATGGAAAGGGGAAATTTTAAGCAATGCTGGTAAATTGCAATAGCTCTCGGAAGCTCTACAAGGCATTCCAATTTACTTCCTGTCCCTTTTTAAAATCAACCAAAATATGGTAGACAAAATTGAGAGAATACAGAGGAATTTCCTCTAGTTAGGGATGGAGGAGAAGAACAAATTGAGTTTGGTTAACTAGGATGAGGTTTTTAAGCCAAAGGAGAAGGCAGGGTTGGGGGTTAGAAGATTGCGGGATCTGAACAAAGCACACCTTACCCAGATAGGCTAGAGACTGGGAGAAGATAATACGGACTAGGGAATTATAATGAAAGCTAAATATTTGTCAAATTCTCCTTTCACTTGGAATCTCTTCAACGATGACCTTCCTATAGGCTCCAAAATTTGGATGAATATTGTTAGGAGTAGAAGCTTACTAAGGGAAGAGACAAGGTGGATTGTGGGGAATGGAAGTAGTATTAGATTTTGGGATGATAATTGGATGGGAGGGAAATCGTTGGTTTATAGAAAAATTAAAAGATTAATGAAGTTACTAAAAGAAGACATGAGAAGGAAGGTGGAAGACTATATGGATCAAGGGAGGAAGTGGAAGAAACTATCTAAAGAAACTTACACTCAGGAGGATATTCAACTTATTAAGGATTTAGAAATGATATTAGGAGCACAAAGACCCCCAATTATGGTCTAGGAGGATACTAAATTTTGGGACTTAACTTCTAGTGGTCAATTTACAGTCAAATTGGCTTACAAACATCTCTTTATCAAGGACCTCTACCCACTATTATGGGGTAAAGTTTGGGTTAGTAATCTTCTCCCTAAGATTAATTTTTTCTGGTGAACTATTCAGCATGGTAAAATTTTAACTCTTGATAATCTAAAAAGAAGGGTTTTTTTTATCACAAACTGATGCTATCTCTGCAAAGAAAAGGAGGAGAGTATCTCTCACCTATTTCTTGAATATTAGTATGCCTTGAAGATTTGGGCTATGGTGTGGGAGAAATTTGGTCTAAATTGGGTTCTGAAGGATACCCTCGATCAATTTGTGGATAATTAGAGCTATCTCTTCTACCACCCAAAATTGGTTATTCTATGGAAAATTGTTCCACCATATATATGTTGGCATATATGGAAAGAGAGAAACATTAGAATATTTAGGGAGGTGGTGATGGGAATCATGGAAAATTTTCTTAAGGAAAATTTAAGGGTAGCCAAATGTAAGTTACCAAAGGAAGAACTAGGTAGGCTAGAAGGACAGATTGTTGAAAAATGAGGGGTCCAAGTGGACTTTTATCTTTTTGATAACTCAAAAGTGTTAGACAACAAATGAGATGGAAACGACCAACCCTAACCCAACTCAAACTGAACTTTGATGGGGCTGCTAGAGAGGGTATAGGAGTGGTAGGTGGAGTGCTGAGAAATGGGAATGGAGATGCACTATTAATCTACTTTAGGAAGGTGGGGGGTGGAAGTAACAATTTGGCTGAAACTGTGGCTCTACTTTGGGGTCTTTAGCTGATTAGTAAAATGCATGTTAAGGAAATAACTATAGAAGGGGACTCCAAATTGATTATTGATTTGGTAAATGGAGTGTCCAAATTGAGATGGAATATTCAAACCATCATCATGGACATTAGACACATTTTGGAAAGGATGGAAAAGGTCCACCTGCAACACATCTACAAAGAACGAAATAAGGTGGTAGACGTGGCAGTGCCCATGGGTTTTGAATTAATAGTAGTCACGTGTTGGAGAAATATTTAAAATCTAAATACGGACATTATGTGATTGATTCACAAGGAACGAAGGGGGAGTATTAATTAATTATGACTACAAAATTTAAGGTCAAAGCCAATTTTTGCAATTTCTTCCTTAGAAAGTTGAAATTTGCTAAAGTTAATAATTGTTTTAGGGGAATGAAGAGAAGACATGGCTATACTAATGGTAAAATTAATGGATAAGAATTAAGGAGAGTGTAATTTCACCATTATGGTAACTTACTATGGAATTCAAATTACTCCCTCTTTGAAAGTATGAATAATATCATTATACAGAGTGTCAAAGATTTAAGGGGTGTTAAAATTATGATATTAAACATGCATGATTCTCATAATGAATTTACATGGAATTTTGAAGTGTCTCAAAAATAAGCCTGTATAACTATTTTGCTCTTCACAGAGAGGTACAGAGCTAAAAATATTAATAGAGATATTGGAGAAAAGGAGGTTTAGATGTGCATCAGTGAGGTGAGGGATTCAAAAGAAAGTGGGGAAGAAATGGGTGGAGATTTGAATAGGTTGGAGCCCACAAAAATTGAAAATTTCAAAGATAGGATGGCTACTTGGTTCTTGTTAAAGGAAGGGGGATTTCTTCCTTACATGCAGGCAATGGTGAGGTATCATGAGAATTGTGCCCTCAAATTTGTCAATGGGTAGAATGATTGCAAGGTAACCATAAATGACATTAATTTCCAAGTAATTGAGGAAGTAATAGCCATGTCCATTGGGTTGTCTATTAGAGGAAGAAAATGGAGAAAGGTTACTAAAATGACAAATGAGGCTAGTATGAATAGTTTCTTTGTGGAGGGTGAGGAGCGAGTGCACTACAGAGGAGGATTTAAGAGGGATAGGCTACCAACTCCATGGGATGATGTCTACCTGGTGCTCATGAAATACATCATGTTGGAGGGTAGGTATGGTGTTTACTATTATTACCACTTTCCCATCTTGAATCATTTTAGAAATAGGGGTTTTATCTCTATCCCATTTTTTTTGCTACATTCTCTTCAGGATATGGTTAGTGATGTTAGGAAGAAGAATAACAAGGGGCTTAACTTTACCATCATTCACCAAGGCCTGATTTTTTTCCTATACCAATTTCATCTTGCCCTTTTCCCACCTAGGATGGTAGTGGTTGACAACCAATGCCATCACCAGAGCTCCCCTTGAGTACTAGTACTAGTATAAAAATTCATACCTTGTAGCCTTCCCCTAGCCATGAAAATAAGAAATAGAAGAAAGTTGAAGTGATTTTTGAACATAAGGTTGGTAAAAAGATTAAAGTTGAAAAACCAGTGGAGGTGGAAGAGGAGGGTTCAAAGGAGGAGGGATGTGGAAAGGGTAGGAGAAAGTCTAGTAGACTTGACTAATCTCAGGTGAGGCATAAACAAAAATCTAATAGATTTAGGGTTGAAGAGGTGGAGGAGGAGAGCTTTGAGAACAGTGAAAGGGAGAGGGAGGAGGAGAATGACTTTGACTCCAAGAGTGAAAAAGGGAAAGAGGAGGTAGAAAAGAGTGAGAATTCAATTGACAATTCTATTCATGATGCTTAGATATCTATAGGGAACACTCAGGTATTGGCTGGAAATGCCATCACTATAGAGACTACCCATGTTTTTGCCAGCTTCACCCTACAACCCATTACCTTCTATGAAGATAGTAACAAAGCTGATACCTCCCCCATTACCATTTCCTCCCCGGTCAAGGAAAAAGCCAAGGTTTATACTAACCCAAAGGTCTTGCATGATGATAGCCAAGTGGGAAAAGCAAAACAGGAAGCTAAAAAGGTAGGAGGTTAATGTTTTAGAGGAAGGATTCTCTTTCTTCTCAAAATTCTCCGTAAAGGTCAATCACGCTATTGCCACCACCCTCCAATTGCTTGCATAGAAGAAAGAAGACACATGGATGGACATGGAAGATCATAACCTTCTCTTTAAGTTCCTTGCTGATGATTGGTCCCGAGTTCTTTTGGTAGGGAAGAGAAAGTCAAAAATTGAGAAATAATTCTATAGTTTTAAAGGAGCATTGGATCCTAGTTATTTTATGTTATTATTTTGTTACTTAGTTTGCTGGTATCTGTTGGAGTTGATGAAATCTAACTCTGAAGATGCCCAAGATCACCTGCATGCAAAAATATGTCAAAGGGAAGCCAAGGAAGGAAGAGCATGGAGCAAGGGAAAAACCCTAAATAGACGTGAGAGACAACACGTATGCAAACACAAGAAAATATGTATTTACAATATGCTAAATGTTATTGTTGTTATTGTTATGATAATACAATGAGGGAGAGGTTGCTTATAAAGGCCTCAAGGAATCTTCCAGAATGAGCTAAAAGACACTAGGAGATAAGTGTGATAACTAAGCATACATCCACATAAGGTGGAAAGTCCTCGAACAAGGTGAGAGGATAAGTATGACTTAGGAGAGAACAAACTCTCGTATTGTCAACAACTTATAACTAACTCCTAGACTACAACTAATTAATAAATGCATTTACCTAAGTAAGCTTAAGTAAATAGAATAAATAATTAGTAAATTAATTATTTACTCTAAAATCCCCCTTTAAGTGCAACTTAGGGAAATGTCTTAAGCTCACAAAACTAAGAAATGCAAAAATGTAGAATGCATAATGCATCCCGACAATGAGGCCATGTTAGGTACCCATGTACAATGCAAAGAAATGCAACCTCTGAGATAGGGAAAGAGAGAAAACCACATGGGAAAAACCCTACCCCAAAAAGAGGTAAGAACCTAGTGAAGAACAGAAGAAGCCTCCAACTAGGGAATTGTCCCCTAAAACAAGAACAAGGAGTGATCATGAAGAGCATCACTGAAGCATGAAGAGCTGCAAAATTCTGCCATCAAGAAGAAAACTACTGATCTAAAGAACCTCCATGGAAGAAGGCATGAACTGAGCATGTCTATATGGTAGATGATCCATCTCGCCAAAATGCATAGGTAGCCACTGCAATCACCTTGTATATAGGATCAACCATTGAATACAAAGCTCACACTATTGAACCATTGAACCAAGGATGCATTAGAACAACAACATAACCCCCCCCCCCCCCCCCCCCCCCCCCCCCCCCCCCCCCCCCTCCCCCCCTTAATGTAGATAGGGTGAGATGACAGGCAACTAAGAAGGTGGGCCGAAGTCTCCTATAGATGAACCAAGAACTACGAGAGAGGAAGAGGTACAAACACTTATAAAGACATGGTCAAACTGACACTACATGGGGCTAATGTCATGGAAGGGACACTCACTTGACAAAGGGAGAATTCCTAAAATAGCAAACAACTATCCCCCCCATGGTGCTTTATAAAAATAGTGCATGTACAATTGACTCAAAAACAATGTTCATGACCCCTAGAATGCAAGAGTGGCACTTTATCTCAGTGTGATACATAAAAGTGCTTCAAAATGATAGCTACAATGATCAAAACAAAAAACAAGCTGATATAAAACATATTATAGCCCAAAACACAAGAAACCATCCCAGGAAAATGATCCTCGAGCCTAAAACACTCAAGATATCCACCATATAGCAAAAATTCCAAAAATATGATAGAAAGAGCATGGGCCAAAAACTAAGGAAAGGACCACATTTCTGAAAAGGTGACAGAACCAGCTTTCCAAAAATATAAAGTTTTCAAAAAACTGACATGGGATGCAAAAGATATGCATGCTGGAGTCAAAACTAGAACTTTAGACTTTGTTGCCCCACTATTCAGCATATACAAGTTTTGCAAAGTGGAAAGTAAACTGAAGTCATGATTTGTCAAGTCGGGTCAATAGGTCTTTCTTCTTTAGGTGCTAAGTTTCTCCATCAAGTTTTCATCTTTTCCCTTCTCCCGTATCACATATGGCCTGGGTGGGTATTTTCTTCATTGTCATGAGTCTTAGGGGTAGTTTAGAGCCATCCTCGATGGAGATTCTCAATTTGTGCTACATCATTCAATTTTCCTGTAGCCCATTTAATCTGGAATTAAAGAAAATAACATTGGTGGGAAATCAAGTTCTGGCTTCTCCTCGGTAGGTTTTCGCACCCCAAAGGAAAATTTTTGCAAGACTGGTAAATGCTATTGGTAAGCTTCATCGAAGTAAAGTGAATCATGCTAAGAAAAGATCATTCAATTGATGTCATGATTTCACTGCGAGAGCCATTTTGAACTTGGAAAATGATCAGGATAAACATTGGTGAAAAACCAAAAGAGAGCTTCTCCGTAGTGGACTTCAAAGTCAATTCTCAGTTTTCTAAAGACATATATTTAAAGGAATCAAGAAAGCCAATGGGCCCCACCCCTCACTTTCGAAGTTAGCTTCATGTTTTTCGAAAGCTTAAAATAAAGTGAATAGAGAAAAGGAAGTAAACAATGGCTTTGGCGGAAAAGCAAGTTTCCTCTTATTCATTGCAAGTTTTCGCACCCAGAAGGTGAAACTCCGCAGCAATCTGTAAATGCTATCCACAGGCTGAAATAGGGAAAGAATAAGTAGTGTCAAAAAACTCAGAAAGAACTTTTCTTCTGGCAGACTTTGCACCCCAAAGGCAATTTTTTGCAAAGGCCCAAATAGAGAAGTAAAGTAACTAAGCGGGCCCCATTTTTCTCACGAAGCTTCTCTTATGTTCCCCGAAGGTTTAAAAAAGATACTTAAGGTAGCAAGGTAAAAGTGAAGGCTTAAAAGGAAAATTGGAAATTTGTTTCTCCGCTACGGGTTTTTCTACCCTCGAAGGCCATTTTTTGCATTTCAAAGAAAGTCATTTCTGCAAGCATGGTAAGTATGTGATTTGGTTGCAGATTATTTTGGGTGAGTAAATAGAAGCAATCAATGGATTGATTAGGTTTTTGCAAGCAGAATTGACCTAAGTGGATTTTGCCCAAGGAAGTACTTTGTTCTTTTCTTTCCAAAAGATGAATGAAATGGGAAGTAAATAGGTAATTAATGAGAGTTACCATTGAGCCAACAAAAATAGTGAAAAGACAAAGATAAATCCGTTAGAACCTCTGTGTCCACCAATCCAACAGATTTACCCTTAATTTTGCTCATGTGGCACGATTTATGAAATTCAACAGGCAAATCTAGGTTGTTTTATAAAGAGGGAAGTAATAGATTTTCAAACTCCCATTTCATTGTTATACTATTGTACTAAATGGTGCTTTCAAGTAATTGTCAACTTACAGAGTTTGCTCCTTGTATCAATTGCAATTGTTCGAGCTGTTGCTATCATATATCATAGAAAATGGCAACAAGATTCATGAGTTTCGATAGTTTGGGTGGAATTAGGTGAGAGTGGTCAACTTTCACGGATACTTCACTCTGCTTCTATGATATGCAAGACTTTCAAAGGAGGTTAAGAGTAGAGTCAATTCATCCCATAATAGAAAAACTTTGAGGAAGCAGATTAGTTGAAGTAGCTAGGTTTCCTGTAGCAGTACAAGCCCCAGAGTTGATTCTAGAATGTATCAATCGTTACAACCTAGATACAAGGTAGATTCTATTGCCTGATCAGACATTATTAATTTCAATCAATCAACAATCAGTAGTGAATTGCTTGTAGATTCCAAAATGGGATGAGTTCTCTGATTTGATGATGAGTGGAGCCATGTCTGAGTACTCTTTGAAGAAGATGGTTTGGAGGAAGGAGATCATGTAGTCTTGGTTTTAGAAGCCAAGGGGAGCTAAGAGTAAAGTCCCTAAAACTCTTTTCGGCACGAACCTCAAACCAAAAATTGTTGACATTTTGGTTCTATTGCATCGACTCAACGGTGAGGCAGAAGCTTTTAATTTCATAGAACAATACTTCTTTCTGGTGCTAGTTATTTGCTCAGACACACAGTATATTGACTGGGCGCATGAGGTCAGTGAACAACTTTCTAGGGCTCTCAGTGCAGCTAAGTTTTATAAGTCTTTTTATATGTCCTCATTCTTGATATACATGTTGGCTTCTCTTCTACTATGGCTGGTACTTCCTAGAATTGAGTATTTCCCTGACAATGTAAAAAGTTATGAGTTTTATCCATGCTTGCAATTACAGAATAGTTATGCAGAATACATCCGGGTAAATGATGCATTCACCATGAGGATTTGCAGGGAACTATAGGGATGCCTAGAGTGGAGATTCAATCCAAAAGAGATGGTGGTCATCAACCAATTTGGTAGTTATTTCGTCCAGCTCTCATCATTTTCTTATTTGCATCTTGTAGTGTTCGACAGATTCCCACTGAAGCTGCCCAGGTATCCAGATGATATGATCGTACTCATGGAGATCGTGAGGCAAGTTGTACAAGTGAACGTGTTGAGCACCAGTCTGAAGAAGAAAGGGTACGAATTCCCTATAAAAGTTGGAGCATACATTTGCAAAACTAGATCAGATGTAAAGAATATACTCAAAGCATTTGAGAGTAAATACAAATTGGAAGAGTATGAAGTAGTAAGGCCCTTGTTTGACCCTAATGGATATGCCAGGGATGTGCTCTAGATTGGAAGCGTGATCAAACATGTAACAACCATGGAAGATTATTGGGTAGATTGTAAGGATAAGCTGGAGAGCCGAGACCGCGCCTTTGCCAGATTTACAATTGATCAAATAAAGACATATGGAATAAGTTTAGATGTGGAAGGGCTCGAGGATGATGGTCAAAATATGTATAGTAATACATATTTGACAAAATTGAGGAATAATCCCGTTAGCTCTGAACCATATGTTGACATAGAAGAAAATTTCAATGTCATGATGGCAAGAATTATCAAAAGAACTGGGAAGTGGGTTGAATGGATAGCTAAGAAAGGCCAAAGTAAGAGCAAAGATACTTAAGCTTCTCCAGCCGTAGCTACTCCTACTTCATCTCAAAGTGCTACTCCCAGTGCTACTGCCATAGCTGCTCAAAGACCAGCCCAATCTGCAGGAGGAGGTGATCAACCCCCAGAGAAGCATGTTCCAATAGCCCCAACCTATCAAGGTGGATTGCTACAAGTTATTGGAACTCAAGTTGAAGCTGAGAAGGGAACGAAAGAGTAGAAAGATGGATCCCCTACTCCAATCTTGCCTCCACACGCCGCTTTACCCCCATCTCCCCAAGCTTCTCCAACTCCATCTCCTCATGTCACCCCTATCTTATCCCCTCATCGTAGCCCTACACCATCTGTAAGTGCTCCCCTTCTAAAGTCCACTAGTTCTCCTATTCAAATAGTAGAGGTCAGATGTGATAAAAGTAGTAGTAGCGAATCTACTGATTTTGATGAAGTTGCAAAGAAAGCCCAAAAAGAAGAGAAAGCTCTAGGTTCATCTCGACTTCTTTCTCAGGATCCAAAGACCCCCTTTTCTACAACTACAACAACAACAACTCTAGTGAAGAGGAAGATGTTCAACATTGAGTCACTTGGAATAGCCTCCAAAGTGATTAGTATAGAATCTTGGCTCGACGATACTTTGGCAAAGAAGAGAAAAAGGAAAGATGAAGGTGTTCCTTTGAAAGATGTTGTATCCCAAGCAGTTCGCTCAGGATCTGCCATGGTGAAAGCTAAGAAGCAAAAGACTTTGTCAATTCTAGGACAGGATCCAGAAATAGGACACTTAACTCTGGAGGTGGTGAAGCCAAACAAGGTAGGGCAAATTGAAGATATGATGCCAGAAGACTTCACTCTGCATTCAATTGATCTCAAAGAAGCTAGGCATGATACAAAAGTTGGCCTATGGAGATCGAGTAACGAGGTGATAGAGGAACAATTGGAGGATCTCAAATTATCAAAAATTAGAATGAAAGCAGAGATTAAGGAATTAAAAAGATTCATTAGGCAACTAGTTGTTCCATTGGCAACCATTACTGGTGTACCTGCTACTGAGAACCCTATTGTAGAAGAAGTGCAAGCCTTCATCTCACAACTCCAAAAGGATAGACATTTTGGCCAGATCGAAAAGGAATGGATTGAGAAGCTCAATACAGATGGAGCTATTCTAATTGATCAGATTGGAAATGTTATCCTTCGATTAGAAATTGAAAAGGATAATATCACTTCTAATCATAACACTTTAGGTGCAAAAAAGACAAGGTGTGAGGAATGTGTTTCTCTCCTAAATATGGTCATTCAAATGAAGGCAAAAGAGGCAATCGAAGCAAATATTTTGAAAAAAGGGATTGAGCCTCTGTTCGAATGGCTTCAGAACATGTAGTTCAAGCAAGAAATGATTCAAGAGGTAGAGGAAGGACACAAAGAAACAAAGGAAAAGGTGAAGAAGATCCAAAACAGAGCATTTGAGCTCATGCAAGGGTTACACACAGATCCACAAAGTAGCAGGCAAGGAAAGGCTCTCATTGGGATAGAGGAAATGAAGGATAACTTCTCTACATACTTGAATAATCTATTTGGGATTATTTCAAGCAATCAAAATAGGGTGGTAGAATTGCAAACACTCGACATATGCGTACATGTGGCTGCTGGAGAGTTGACAAGTCAGCTGGGTGCAGTAAAGGAATTGGCTCGGGAGCATTCAAAGTGGCTCTTAAGATTCACCAATGTACATGTGCCTAGTCACGAGGAGATGATCCCAATTATAGTGGCTGCCAAAACATATAGGGAAAAAACTAAAAAGGGAAAGAAGTCTAAATGACTTATTCGATACTCATTTTTTGTTTTATGATGTAAATGTTATAAATTTTTGTAAACTTTTGAAATTTGAAAAACTGACATCTTGCCATTTGTCATCTGAGAAGATGAACTAATTGATATTCCTATTATAACGGTCATCTCTCAAATCCTACATGTATGAAATTTAATGGTTAATCAAAGGTTGGCAAATTTTTGGTGTGAGATGCTTTTTGTTGCAGAGACAATTGAGAGTACTCAATATCAATTATTTTTTGTTCCGTAGAATTGTTGAAGTTAGCATTTTCCTTAGATGTTTGGAATTGGAATGAGGAATAAATAGAGTTTTACTTCTCTTGTTCACTATACAGTGAGTGAATGTAATAAGCATTTTTATTGTTCATTCAAAGAGGAAACTTTAGTATAATTAATTAATAGTAGTAGTTTAGCTTCAAGTTTTCATAGTTAGATATCTGAAGGTTTTGTGAATTCATAAGATTGTGAATACACAAAAAATAATTAGATGCTTAAAACTCAAACTCGCCTGAGTTAAGTCTTGTCTAAGTCTAACTTGGTTATACCTCTGCTATTCTCGGGTCAAGAAAATACCCCAAATTAGATAGGAGGAACAAACAAAATTCTTTGAATATCATTCATATAAGGAGCTCTACCTATCAATTCAGAGAAAAGCCAATAACCATAAAATGGCTTTTCAACTGTTGTGAATAGATATTGTTCATAATCTGGGCATTAAGAGTCATAATTTCACGAAAGATAAAAAGAACAAATCTATTTACCAACAGACTTCAACTAAAAAAAGGGCAATAAAAATGTACAAAAACCTAAAAATACCTACACCAGTGTCTCCATCTTGGAACCAACTTTTTGGCACTTCTTTTAGATTTGAAAAATACCTCTGTATGCTCAAGTTATGGCCAAAAAACTAAAGGTAGGTCAAAATGACCTTAGAGAGGTGCAAGAGGATGATGTAGTGCTGACATCATGCTGATGTCAGCATTTCACTACAAAAAAATTGACGGCTTCAATGCCGTCACTACCATGTGGCAAGTATAGATGATGTGGCAGGGGCCACGTGGCAAAGTGCCATGTGGTAGACCTGCCACATGTCACATGCTGAGTGACTATTCAAACTTTTGAGTCAGTGTTGACCTATCAGAAAAGCTACATGGCAAAATTTTAGACTTTTTTTGGCCAAGTAAATGAGTTTCGAGCACTTCAACTAGATGTAGAGTTGACTTCTTTGACACCTAATAGTTTTCCCACCATTGAGGACTTCTTGATGAAATTCAAATCTCTACATACACTTTTGCAGGGGTGTGGGAAAACCAAGATAGATGATGAGTGTATCTTTTTGATACTCTGAAAGTTGAGGGGATAGTATCAGATCTTCTCTTCCACTTTCTACTCCACTATGGATGCCTTGGGTGATAGACACAGGATGCCTTCATTTGAGATATTTTGTGATCGGTTAATGGATTCACTTTCAGGTTCACAATCACAAGAATTGCTTGCTCTGATACCATGTAGGATTTGATGAAATCCAATTTCGTAGTTGCCAAGATCACCTACATGCAAATAGCTTGCTGAAGAGAAACCGAAGGAGAAAGAGCTTGAAGCAAACAATGCAAGAGAAAATATTTCACAATAGGAAAATGAAACTGCTATGTGAATTGATGAATTTACAATGAGAGAGAGATCGCTTATAAAGGCCTCAAGGAAGCTTGTAGAACAAGTTGGAAGGAGGTAGAAGATAAGGTTGACAACCAAGCATCCACAAAAAAGTGGAACATGCTAGAAGGGAAAAAACTCCTATGTTTTCAACAACTCATCACTATGCGCCAAGATCACCTGCAATGCAAATAGCTTGCTGAAGAGAAACCTAGGGAGCAAAGAGCTTGAAGCAATTACCGCACAAGAGAATATTTCACAATAGGAAATTAGAATTGCTATGTGAAAATGGAATGAATTTACAATGAGTGAGAGACCAAATAAAAAGGTCTCATGGAAGCTTGTAGAACAAGTTGGAATGAGGTAGGAGATAAGGTTGACAACTAAGCACACATCCACAAGAGGTGGAAAAGATAAGTATGCTAAAGGGAACAAACTCCCGTGTTGTCAACAACTAATCTCAACTACATGCATTAACCTAAGTAAGCTTAAGTAATGGAATAAATAATTAACAATTAATTATTTATTTACTCTAATAGTATCCAGCTATTTCTCAGACTTGGATTGGCCTGACTGTGCCAATAGTTTTTTTGTGAACTTTAGTAGTATAGTTAACTTTATGGACTTCTAATATAGTTTAGTTGTTTCTATTCATAGGAGTATGTTGGTTAGAAGTATTACTTCTTAGTTTGCTTTTTTTTTTTGTAATGTCCTCTATTGGTTCTGGCTAGTGATGTGCTGGTTACCAGCATTTTGGTTGTAAGGTCTGACCCCCTTGTTTTTGGTCGCTTTTAATTTCAAAAATAATTTTTTTATCAAACATTAACATTTATAATGATCCTTATGCTAGAAAACAATAATTTAATTACCACCACTTGGATTGAGCATGGGCTCGCATAGGAATGAAGTAATGCAAGATCTTAAACGATCAAACCTCATATTATACAACACATGGAATAGAAAAAAATTACAAAATCTATCTAGCATTTTAAAAAAAAATTGACATTTACTTTACTAAACACAACTATCACTCCCATTTAAGAACAAACCAAAAAAACTTGGCATTTCCTCACTTCAAGACATTAATTCATAAACATTAAAACTTTATTTAACACTAGATGAGGTGGAGGCCGTGAAAGATTTTATGAAAGTTGGAAAGATTTTTCAATCAAACTTTGTTCCTAATGGTGATGATTACCATTACATTCTAGCTAGTTCAGTGATTTTTAATTTATTTTTAAAGCATCCTTTTTTAAAGTTTCTTTAGCACAAACAGAGGAGGTTTTCTCACACAAACCTTCATTTTCACCAAACCGCATACATGTCATGATGTAGATTGATGGTAGCAACATTAAAGATAGCATTATTTAATTGGACATTGATTACTACATCCTTATCACATTAAATTTGCTATGTAAAGAGTTAGTGTAATTAATGAATGATTATTTTTTGTTTGATTTTTGTAAGTGAAAACTATAATTAAACCCCAGAAAAATAGTTCTAAGCTAATAATAATTTTTTTTATTGTTTTGATAAATGCATTAAAAAATATATAATCAAAAACTTTAGGAACATATGATGCATGTTTAAGAAAAAAAAGAAATTGAGGGGGTCAAAAGAAAACAATAGTTCCCTGCCTTATACAAGGCAAGGACTAATAATTGTCAAAAAAGAAACATATACATACCTTAATTTAAAAGAAACTATAATTGATAATTGTCCAAAAAGAAACATATACATACCTAATAATTTAACAAATTTACAAATCTTGTTCAAATCAATAAATAATATCTTTAAAACAAAAATAAATGCTAACCATATATGGTGCTTGTGGGACCATGTTATTAGATGCCTAAAAACATAGTCATCTTCCACAAGCCAAAGAATGCATGATATCTTAAATTAAGCTCATCTATTTTCAAGAAGAGGGATTCTACTTTGGGATCATTAAATGAATAATCTCCCTATCTTGACCGTAAAATTATTATAAAAATCCTTTTTGGATTATTGCGCTAAGTTTGGAGTTACAACACATTAAGGGGTTGTTGAGTAAACAAATTTTTAAAACAATTATTTGTCGGAGTTTTTAGATAGTATCACATTTTAACTTTTCTTTTGCTAAGAATCATCACTTTTTAGGGTGGTGTTTGAATCTCATCAGAGTATTAAAATTATTTGAATGTTTTTATTTATTTATTATTCTCTATTGTTTGAAAGTTTTTATTTATTTATTATTCTCTAGTGTGCTTCCAAATGTTATTATTGGTTATTGGTCATTACATAAATTTTGACAATCTAGTAAATACATATTTATCTTGTCATTTTAAAACTATTTTATATATTAAAAATGAAAAAAATAACTCTTAGGAAAATTGTCTCCAACTGATAAGAAATAGAAAATTATACATTAAAAAATAAATTTTAAAAATAATCTTTTCAAAACCTTACATTTTTAGAATGTGATGTAAATTAATTTAAGGGTTCTAATGAAAATATTATATAAGGTAGGGACTAATAATAATCTTAAATGAGTCCATTAAAACAAGACATTAATTTTTTTATTCTTGATAGATAAAATTGTAGATATTTGTTAAATTATTATTATTAAAAAAAATCAAGTGGATTTATCATCAACATATTGTCAAATGAAATAGGACAAACTAGTCATTGTTTTGTAATAGTAAAATCATTATACATGCAAATGCAAATATTAAGAACTTCAACCAATATATATTTTTTCTTGCTTATTGATGGATGCTTTGACTTTTAAAAAGGTGACTAATATGAGTGTAGTACACTATTAGCCAATAGAGTAATAGATACAAATAATTTATGTAGTTAAAAATAAATTTGAAAATGTAAACTTAAAAAATTTGGTGAACATATTTTAATTGTCAATGTTGTTTGGTTAATATTTTGGCATTTAATAGAATTGGATGATTACACTAGTATCCTACATGTTACATGAACTAACAAGTGTTATGTAGTAAAATATACTTATAGTATAGTTGATATTATAATAATTAGCTGATAGTTAGCCAATAGGCTATGTTTATTGGGAAAACCTATGGGTAAAAATCAATTCCTCACACCAAGAGAGAGGAAAAATAGGTGGCCAAAATTTTTTGGTGAAAATTGACTTTTTTGTTGAAAGGTAAACTTACTATTTTAAATCCACAAGACCAAAATTTATGGCTAAGTAGATTTCTAGCACCAAAAAAATTGGGGGAGGAGGAGGCGGTGCCAAAAGAAGCGAAGAATAGATAGATCCTATAAATTACTAGGGAGTGCCCACACAATAGATTTTGCAGCAATTAACTACTAGAGAATGTAAATATGGAAGAAGTGAAAGCTTCCATGAAAAATGGACTACTCACTATGGTGACACCAAAGCAATTGAGTCCAAACCAAAGGTCAACTCCATTGGAATTTTTGAGTGATCGAGAAGATCAACAATGTGCAAAAGAGAAAATCATATTTTTGAAAGACTGTTGATCATGCCTCAAATGATAATATCAACTTTGAGTCAAGTTTGTTCTTTGTAATAAATGCATAGATAGTTCAATATTTCCAAGTTTCCCACTACCTTAATTGCTGACTCTAAAACCTCCCAAAGTTTTCTAAAATTCTTTTCAATCTTCATTTTCTGTAGTAGATGTTGGCCTATTGAAATGGACTTAATTCCAATAGTCATAGAGCATGGAATTGGATTGGTTGTGGAAAAAAATATTTGGAGGAGAGATAATGATGGAGTGAATCCATACTAACCAACAAAACTCTAGGAGATGACCCCTCATTGAAACATTTTATTTGTTTTTGTTACTTATTTGAAATCACAAAGTTGTTCTTGTATCACCTAATATCTAGTAATGTAACATGAATACTAATACTAACAAGAGCATTAACAAAACTAAACAAAGCTAACACTTAAAATAGGACCTTAAGATAGGACTCAATGGTTGTCACCACAAAAGGAAGCAAACCAAGAATGGTAGGCTCCTTATGTTATAACCCATGATGAAGTGGATTTGTCCATCATAAGTAGAGATGTGTGCTCATGATTGTGCTCAAGCTTCAAGTGGATGGATGGTGTGCATGGAGGATGGTTTCAAAAATAGAGGTATGGAGGGATTTCAGCATTATAATGGTATTTTGGTAGTTTTCAAGCTCTCAAAATAGCATTATAACATTGCATGAAAAGGTGGATGATCTTTGTGAAGGGAGAGGGTTGCATTTATAGGCCAAGGGTAGAGAGATGGATGGTTAAGATGCAAGGATGATAAAGTAGTAAGGGAGGGTCAAGATGCACTCAAAAGGGAGTACATGGATTGTGCTTGTTTAGGGCCAATAGAGAAGTGACACTTGTCACAAGGAGTATGAGTGTGAGAGGATAGGATTAGGGTTGGTCAAGGGAGTAAAGAGGGAGGTTGAGTATGTAAGAGGCATGTAAGAGTCATAAAGTGGGATGTAAGAGCCATAAATGTTGGAGGGTGAGGGGAGGAGATATTTTGACTTTAGCTTGGGTTAGCAAGTCTTAACAATTGCTTAAGGTTGTGCACATGTTTAGGAGGGGGATTAGGATTAGCTTTAGAAAGGGGGTTGGGGGTAAGTGATTTAGCTTTGATGGGATGGGTTAGTTAGGTGGCCAAGTGAGGTTAGTATGGGTGCATGAGTTGGATTAGGGGTTAGGATAGGGTTTAGGGGTGCTTTAAGGGTTTTAGATATTTTATTAAATGATTTATTTAATAAAATAGGGATATGAGATTAAATTAAATAGATTTGAGAATTTATTTAATTTAATAGAGGAATAGGGATTTAATTGATAAATTGATTTTGGGTTATCATTTGATTTTATCAATTAGACTATAGTTAAATAAATAAATAAATAAATAAATAAACTAGGGGATGATGATTAATTAATTAAATAGTAAATATTCAATCAATAATGTCCTAGGAAATGACTAAATATGATTACCTATTTGTATAATCAAATTTAGGTGTCTACATTTTGCCCCTCTTTGACTTAGTGTTGAAACAACACTATTTCAAAGAAGCTCAAATGTAAACAATGTGAATAAGACTTTTTTGAAGCAACATGGTTGCCCCAATTTCAAGTAGAGAAGAAGAGAATGGACTAGGTGATGCCCCCTCAGGAAGGTGATAGGGAAAGAATACGAGGCACGACGACTTCTTAAAAATGTTGTAGTAAGCTAGTGGGGGACAAGATGACATGGAAGAGGGAAAAATACGTAAAAAAGAGAAGAGATGAGAGGAAGAAGAAGGGTGGGGGACAATGGGGGGTTGCTAGAGGAGTTGAAGAGGGAGCTAAGGCACCCAAGGGGGCCTATAAGTGGCTAGAAGAAGGCTAGAAGGGATCATTTGGTTTTAGATAGATGAGGAGATATTGCTACCTGAAGCTTTAAGTTGGATTCTATGATGGTGACTATTGGATGACAAGAGCATTGATATGATGTTGTATGATGAGTATGAGTGTGGCAGATGCCCAATCATTCGGTAGGGTCAAAAACCTCTATGTAATTTTTTATTTTTCAGTAGGTTAGAACATTCTCATGAAATCAAAATCACATTCTCGCAAACTCAATTCCAATAGGAAAGTGTGCGGGATCATAATCCCACAAAAATAGCTAGGACAATGGGTAAAATTGGCTTATTAAGTAGGGTTTGCAGGATTGTGGATTTGGCGAGGAAATTTTACGAGGGAAGGATGGTATCTAGGCCAGATCATGGTCTCCCCAAAGAAAACATGGATAATTCTATGGGGATGCAATCCCACGACAAGGATGAGGTCAATGTGAGAATTAGATATGGTTGAATAGGGGAAAGAAAGGGTAAAATGCAATCTCATAAGAACAAGGGGCTACGAGATTGCTAGAGTAAGTTTGCACAGGAACGTAGCCAAGTATGTAGGCAGGAACATAGGTGAAATGGGACAAGGGTGGTCAAGGTCAAAGAGTAATCCCATGAGAATATATGCTAGTAGGATCACAAGGTTTAGGGTTCACAGGAATGCATTTGCAAGAACATGAGGTTAGGGAAAAAAAGTAGAAAAAATAGGGTTTGGCTAAGATAAGGTGTGAAAAGTTTAAGGTAGGAAAAGTATAGAATATAATATTGATATGTGATTGGGTTTGTGGTGTGTAGTGGTTGCTGGATGCCTTGGTGTTGCGTGAGTGATGAGTAGTAGTGCTATGTGTAGGAGATCAACCGACGGCCGTGGATTGAGCGATAATTGAGGGCATTGGGCTTGGATACTTGGTGAGGCTACCCCATACATAGACCTATATGGCTATGGTGATAGCTTTGTGTGAGTAGTGGCACAGTGAGGCAACCACCTTCCACCCATAGACAAGAGAGATGATGGTGACCCTGGAGGATGTATACCAAATATTTAGACTACCAGTATAGGGGACACCAATGATGGCAATGAGGGAAATGACCCCAGAGGTAGAAGTGCAAGTATTGGTAGGTCTAGGGGTACCATTGTAGAATCAGAGGGGATAGTTTAAATTAGATGAGCATCTGGATCGAGCGGCCTTGGAGAGACACATTTATTTCTACATGTGTGGGCTAGTCTCAGATATATTGCCCTAGATATAGGAGGGACTGGAGTGACATTAGTGCTGATCCCAGTGATCATGTAGATAGTAGATGCAGGAGTCCCTGCTACATGGGGATCATTGATGTTGGTAGAGTTGTATAGAGATCTACACCAGATAGTGTATAGGGAGCCAGCTGATAGGGGAGGAGCATAAGGTTCCCCATATTATTACAAGTATGGGCTTGGGAGCACATTGCAGTATTTAGGCTGATTAGACAGAGAGACTGGTAGATGGAGGAGACAGTATCATACATTTGGGGGGAGCCATTGACATACCACCACATAGAGGATGTGGACTACTAGATAGTTTGGGTGGATGAGATTGCAATAGTTGTATGGAGACCTTACATGGGTTTAGGGCCATGGGTAGAGAAGGGACAACAACTGCCCTACACTATATCTGCGTGTTTCATTTTTAGTCGGTGGGAGTACATTGCTAAGAAGTACTAGCTAGATAGGGCACTATAGTAGTTTGGATGGAGATAAGTGGCTCTTGAGGAGCCAAACTAGTATCAATGAGTGACACATGAGCTTGTGTCTATGTATGGACTTGCACTGTGGAGAGAGGGGTTGCTTCGAGGCTGGCTAAAGTTAGAGCCATAGTAGTGGGACTAGTTAGTGGAGCAATAGATGCAAGCTCCACTTAGGAGTACCAAGATGGTTTCTAGTGGCTAAGAATAGTAGGCTGAGCATAGGTCACGAGGGTAGTGGTGGTGGCAGGAGAGCTAGCTCAGGGAGTGTGGTAGGGGAAATATGTAGCAAGAGGGCTACGATAGGAAGAAGAGGCCATTGCACAAGAGGAGGGGCCAGTTAGGTAGAGACAGAGAGTAGGGAGGGAGGAAAGAAAGGCACAACTAGAGAGAGGAGAGGAGATAGAAAAGGAGAAGGGAGTGTAGGGGGCGAGGGAGTAGAGGCCATAGAGGCCAGCAAAAGGTGATGGAGGAGGGTTATTTTTAGGGGGAGGGGATGACGAATGGGAAGCCCATTACACATCACTACAATAGACTCATGATGCTACCAACTAATTGCCATGTGACACATAGTAGGAGCAAGATCAGCTTAGGATAGAGTGAGATTAGCTATGGTAGGAGTGAGATGTAGAATAGGGCTAGACAAATAAGGTAGGGATTGAGGTGAGGAGACTATAGATGGAGTTGGGTTGGATGGAGGGAGGCTGGATGTGGTGAGCATAGAGAGGCAAGCTGTATAGGTGAGGCTAGATGCCTTGTAGTAGGAGCAAGACTAACTGGTGGTGGAGGTGGTGACCCTATGAGTATAGGAGGTGGTAGGTGGAGGGATGGAGGAGTTGAGAAGACTATGGTTAGAGGTGGAGGATCTAAGGTAGAGGGTGGGATTCTATTGAGGTAGGTACCATGTAGTGGTCCTAGCAGACCAAATAGAACACTATAGGTGACCGACACGGTCAGGGATAAGTAGGACCCATACAAGGATGCATGGAGGAGGGGAGAGTGGATGGAGCACTGGGGACTTATAGAGGATAGGCAGGTCTTAGCATATAGGGCATAGTCACATGACAGGACAAAGCCAAAGGCGAGACACAGGGATGAGGGAGAGGAGGGATGAGGTAGAGAGTTTGGGGACAGGAGAAGGATTGATGAGGTCACCACCTCCACCACCATTAGAACTATGGGTAGGGAGGGATATAGAGGAGGATCCATATACAAAAACGATAGATCAAGGGGACCAATGATAGTGCTTGGTTCACTTGTATGATTAGCATTTTTTTATATGTATTGACAAAGTTTGAGATCTATGTATATTTTTGTGTGGGCATAGACTTGTTGTAGTGAGATGTATGAAATGGATACTATATATTTTGACTTTGATGGACTATATTCTTTTTTTTTTAATTTATTCATTGTGGAGGAGAGGGATATATATAGAGCAGATCATTCTTTGGGGTAGGATATGTGTCATGGATTTATGATTGTATGAGTATGGTTATGATGTGAGCTATATGTATGTGTAGATGTAGATGGGAGACTAATATGTTTGATATGTAGGATGTAATATTGGATGAGAGATATGATATTTTCTAATGATTTGTGATGTAGGATGTGATTTTGATGAGAGATGATATGGCTGACAGTTTGCGATGCAGGATGGAACTTTTAAGGATAGATATGATATTACTGATAGTTTATGATGCAAGATGTGATGGATCCTATTGATAGCATGGGATGTGATTATCTATGATAGTGCACATGTGATGTGATATGTTTTTGGTGTGATTTTGATGATGTGAGTTGCTATGATAGTGCTGACATGATGGGATATAGGCTTTGATGTGATTTTCTTATGATATTGTAGATATGATGTAATATAATTTGATCTGATCATTGATGATGTGATTTCCTTTGATTAGTATTTGATAGGTAGTTGTATGATGATGAGAATACTGAGATAGTATTTAAAATGGACACAAAGATAATTGAAAAATTTAAAATGAATCACCCACTAAGGATGGATGATAGATTTAAAATGAATCACCAACTAAAGGTTAAACATGAGATTTATGATATGTTAAAATGTACCCAAACTAAAAAATAAAGATGAGATTTATGATATGTTGAACACAAACTAAAGAATAAAGATGAGATTTATGATATTTTAAAATGAACACAAACTAAAACATGAGACTTATGATATGTTAAAATGAAAACAAGCTAAAACATGAGATTTATGATATGTTAAAATGTACACAAACTAAAGATGGATTACAACCTTAAAATGAATTACAAACTAATGATAAATGATAATGGTAAAATGAATCACAAACTAACGATGAATGAAAACGTTTAAAAGGAAAAATGATAGATTAAAAAAAGAACATAAAAAAAATTAAAAAAAGAACATGAAAGTTATGATATGCTGAAATGGACACAAACTACCATTGCATAAGTTTGATGACAAGCTAAAATGAACACAAACTACAAGATAAATGTGAGACTTATGATAAGTGCTTGATGATAATATATGCGAAGTGAGCTAAAATAGTGATCAGTGAAGGATAGATTGAATCCTAGGATATGAGAGAGAGCCAAGGTATAATAAAAGGGTATAAGCTATGATAATACAACATACAAGATTCTAGGAGGTAGGGAGATAGTGAATAAATGTAGGCAATGATGACAATTCTGAGATACAAGATGAACTAGGATGGTGAGATAGGAAAATCAATACATGAATTAGGATAATGATCTATGATAAAAAAATGATCATAATCATAGGAGATAGTGACTCTAACAAGGGTGATGTTGGAAAATGAGTGACCAACAAACTTGTAGTCATGATAGTAGAGATTAGAGTTGGGATAGTGACTTATGATAAGGATCATCTATGATGGTGGTGACATGGTAGCCTAAGGATGAAAAGCTGATATTGTAGACAAGTCAATGTTTTATGATAAGGATTTTGAATGAAAAGATTTGGATAGTGGAAAAATTTGATGCTTTGAGAGAGATAGGTGATGTAAAGGAATAGGATGCCATGGGTTATGATAGGAAAGGGAGTGAAAGTTACAAGAAAACAAATGTGGGGTGTGTGGGAAGCTTGAGTGTAGGGTACTTTGTGAGGAAGTACCACCATGTAGTGTGAGCACTTTATTTGATATAGGAATATTAGGGACCTACCAAGGTTACTAGGAACATTAAAGCCTTTTCCCCAATATTACATAGGAATGACTCAAAAAAGCATGCAAGGATTGCCCCAGCATCACACATGAGTCTTGGAGAGATTAGTGTGGGAACAATGCTAGGGGATCTAGAAGAAAATGATATTTCCCAAGTGCATCATGTTATCATAAATGAAAACATGGTTGAAATATGAAAGGGTGATATCTGACTAACTCACAAGTAGAAAAAGACTATTATCAAAACACACCATGATATGAAAGACCATGGCAACCTTGAGGAGGGAACAACTGATATTACATAGAAGAAACCAAAGAAAAATATACAAAAAAAAATAGTGTGAAAAAGTAACCTTTTGCTAAAGAGATTAGGATGATTGGCTATTGACGGGCTAAAAAACATGGAAGATACAATTGGAAAGGATTTTAAGGCTAAGACACATAGGATATTGATAAAAAGGGACAATGACTTCTTTTCTATAGACGATGGGCTAGGGACATAGGGTGTCACAATAATATTTAAACAATATGTACAAGCACGACTATAAAATGATTGGGAACATGGGAACATATGATAAAATATGGTAGTAGGTATGTATATGAAGGGGGAAAGCTCAGGATGAGGAGATAGCATTGTTATAATACAATTATTGTTACAGGGGCATGATATGTACAATGCAACTATTGTTATGAGGATTATGATATTGTTGTGTTTACAAGATTATGATGAATTGGATATAATTGTTAGTACAAGGATATGATACACAGAATACTACTTGCTAGGTAGGATATATATGGTAAAGTACAAGGATGAAAAAACTTGATAAGATACATGTGGTAGAGTATAATGGTAGGGTAAATCTGATATGATAGATGAGGGAGATTCAATGGTAGAGTAAATCAAATATGATACATGGGGCATATATGAACAAGAGCTATAATACGACAACTAGGTGGGATGTTTCCAAGTGCGAAATGCTGGAAGGTGATGTTGCGAGGCATGGTGGGAGTGCAAATAGTAAAGCTAGGAGGAACACCTTGAAAAAAATAGGGAGATGGGTGATGTGATATGGAGTGGTGATGAGGGAGACATGTGTCATTGATAGATAATAAAAAGGCTAAGTACACTTGGCACCTAATTGGTAGGTTTCTACTAGGGAGCCTATCCAAGGTGCTTGAATTGCTAAGTTTTCACCATTGGATGCTTGTTTTTATTTACTTGTTTTTGACTAAGAACTTTGTTTTTAGGTGTAGAATTTCTTAAGGTGAATGATGTTAGTAGAATCATTCGGGACTTCACCTTCAAGTGTAGATAGCTGATAGGTTCTATAGCCAAAAGATGTTGTGACAACATAAGGACCAAGCCATGTGGGCTCAAATTTGCCTTTCTTTTCTTGGTTAGTCTGCACCTTCATGTTCTCTTTGAGGACCATGTTGCCTTCTTGAAAATTGTGTGGATGGACCTTCCTATTAAAATTTCACTTGAGGAAATTTTGGTAGACCATGAGGTGATCATAGGTCTATTATCTTTTCTCATCAAGCAAATCAAGCTAAGTAAGTTGAGCCACTCTATACTCTTCATCAGTTATTTGGCCCCATAGAGAAATGTGAAGGGATGGGAGTGCAACCTCAATAAGTAATACTAATTCAAAACCATAGAACAAGGAGTATGGGGTTGTGCCAGTGGATGTACAGAATGAGGTATAGTATGCCCATAGCGTGGGATTGATTTGTAGTATTTTAAGTAGGGTTTTATTAGTTGCCTCTACTTGATCGTTACCCTATGGGAAGTATGGGCTAGAAAAGAGGTGATGGATGTGAAGGGGAGTGCACAATTCCTACATATTTAGGTTTTCAAAATTACCTCCATGGTTAATAAAAATGGTAGCCAGGATGCCAAAGTGACATATGATATGATATAGGATAAATTTGGACACCTAAACTCCTGTGGTAGTGACAAGGGGAACTGCTTTGACCCACTTAGTAAAATAATCAAGGGTGGTGATTATTCACTTGTGTCCTAAAGAAAATGGTGCGATAAGACCAACAAGATCAAACCCCCAATAGGAAAAAGGCCATGGTGGTGCTATAGGTTGCAGATCCTAAATTGGGGCCCAGATTAGATTAGCATGTTGTTGATAGGGTAAACATCATTTCACAAACTTACATGCATCATGCTCCAAGGCCGGCCAATAATACCCAAGTCAAAGGATTTTCTTAGCTAGAACTATCTAGCTCATGTGACCACCACAAAGTCCAGCATGTACCTCCTTGAGAGCCATTACAACCTCATTTTGGTCTAGACATTGAGAGAGAGTATCATGATAACCATGATGATATAGGTTTTGGGTGATGATAGTAAAACGGGAAGCTTTATGAATAAGGTTCTAGTGTTGGGTATGTGTGAGATGGGGAGATATGATACCATTTAGTAGGTAAGCATGAATTTTGTGGTACCATGGGTATTGGGGACCAACCAAGATGCATACCCATGTTGACTCATCATTCTCATATGTAGGTTTGTGTGGTTTCTCGAACAAGAATTCATACTGTGTAGCCTCTCGTAGTATTTCCAAAAGGGAACCAATAGTAGCCATGGCATTCACTGCCTTATTTTGTAGTCTAGGTATTTGTATGAATTGGAGTTGAGTAAAATGTTCCTTTAATTGATCAACCAGCTTTTTGTAAGGTAATAGCTTGTCATCTTTGGTTTGATATTCATTTAGGGCTTGTTTGATGATAAGTTGGGAATCACCATAGACATATTGCTCTGTGATATTCAATTCAATGGCTATCTTGAGCCTTGAAACAAGGGCTTCATACTCAGATGTTATTGGTACATTGAAAGTGTAGCTTGAAAGATTTAGGAATGTAATCTCCATGAGGTGTGACCAAGAGTATGCTTGCGTCAAAGCCATGAGATGTGTAAGAGCCATCAAAGTATAACTTCTAGGATGGTTGTTCTTCTATCAAACAAAGGTGTTCATCTAGGAATTCCATAATGAGAGGGTGGTTTAAAACCAAGGGTGCATCTACCAAGTGATCTACAATAGGCTAGCTTTGATAGCCTTTCTGTCAACATATTGGATGTCAAATTCACTAAGAAGAATGACCCATTCAACCAAGCTTCCTATGAGTAATGTGTGAGATAACATGTATTCTAATGAATCAATTTTGGATATTAGTTGCATAGTGTGGCTCAACATGTAATGACACAACTTCTGAGTGGAAAATACCATAGCTAAGCAAGCTTTCTCTATTGGCGTGTAATTGAGCTCATATCCCACTAGAGTATGACTGATGTAGTAAATAGCCCTTTCCTTGCCTACATCATCAAGTTGTGCTAGAAGAGCACCTAGTGCTGTAAGAGTAGTTGTAATGTATAATATGAGAAGATGTGTTGCAACTAGAGGAACCAAAATAGGTAGGTTATCCAAGTATTTCTTAATGAGCTCAAAGTTGCATTGGCAAGTAGGGTGCCATCTAAAGTTTTGATCCTTTTTGAGTAGATGTGTAAATGGTTGGCATTTATCTTCAAGTTGGGAGATGAATTGTTTGACTGATTGGAGTTTCCCCTGAAGTGAATGAAGGTGCTTGGGTGTCTTGGGAGGATCCATATCCATGATTTCCTTGACCTTTTTAGGATCAATCTCAATACCACACCATGATACAATAAATCCTAGGAGCTTTTCTAAGGTAATGTCAAAGAAAAATTTCTTAGGATTGAACATGAGATGATATTTAGCCAATCGAACAAACACTTCCTCAAGATGAGTTAATTGATCAAGGGCATTAAGAGACTTGACTAAAATATCATCTACATAATCCTCAAGAGTCTTATAGATTAGGTAATGGAAGATGACTGTCATGGTGCACTGATATGTTGTTTCGACATTCTTTAGCCCAAATAGCATCATGCTATAATAGAATGTTCCCCAAGGTGTGGTAAATGCCATCTTATGTTGGTCTTCCTCTGCTATCTAAATCTAGTTATATCTAGAGAAACCATCCATGAGTGATGAGAGCTCATGGCCTACAGTGAGATCAACAATCATGTCTCTATTTGGTAATGGGAAATCATCTTTTAAACAAGCTTTGTTGAGATCTCTGAAGTCTGTGCATATTCTGATATCACCAGAAGGTTTTGTAATAGGTACCATGTTAGAAATCCATTCAAAATAATCAATTGGGTGAATGATTTTTGCCTCTAGAAATTTTTCTAGCTCTGCTTTAACTAACAAAGGAACTTTGGGATGCATCTTGTGAAGCTTTTGCATGATAGGTTTGGCACTTGGATCCATGACCAGATGATTTACTACTAACTTGGGGTCCAACCCTAGCATGTCTTGATAGGACCATGCAAAATGACCAACATTTTCATAGAGGACTTCAATGAGAAGATCTGCCTACTTAGGTGGTAGAGATGCTACAATATGTGTGATATGTGGTATTTCAATCAAACCGATATTGACTGGTCTAGTTTCTTTTGTCAAGATTGAAGATATGGGAGGCCTGTGCTCCTATGGGGAAAGGATGAAATCTCCATCTTTGGGTTCCTCAGAGAGGTTTTTGCCATTAGATACATCCTTTATTTTTATTTCATTTTTTTGGTCATCCAATGGTGCCCCAGAGGATTTTTCACCAAAGGATGTTTTGCATTTTCTTTTTTTCTTTTTTGTTTCCTTTTTGAATTCAGTCTTGTGACTGGAGACTTCCTCCTCCCCAAAGAAACCTACTAGATCTAGTTTGTAGACATATGCAGATGGTGGTGCTAGTCATTTATGCAGTGTCTCTACTCCCATGAATTTAAGGAGTGCATGCTTAGTAGAGAATTCATCAACATGGACAACACTTGATTGGTCCCAATCAATGAGTTTGGGGTGAGTGAGTGGTAGGTCTATAAGGTTGAGGGATAATTGGTAGAGCATAGATGCTCCTAGGATAATTTTGTCAAGAAAAAAACATAGTCACAAGATTTCTTTCTACTTCCTTAGGAATGTCTTTGACCTCAATGAGATTGTTTTGGATGTTTGTGAAGGCACAACCTTCTTTTGTAGTGCCCCCAGTTATGGGGAGTCCATAGCCTAAGCCTTTCTTTTTCTTTTCTTGGTATGCCTCTATAGGTTGCCTAATACTTGTTTCCAAACTTACTAGACCACCTCCTTGATAATCCCATTATTTAGTGGGCAGGCAATGTGACCATGGGTACTCTTGTTTAAAGTGATCAAGTAACTCTTCACTCTTTGGAGGTGGCTCTTTGTATAGCCATGTGTTAATATCTGGAGTAGTTTCTTTGCCATCAAGGATACCTTTGGTGATGAATGTGGTAGGGTTCATCTATTTGAGTTGAAAGGTAGTATCTACCTTTGGCCCTTGATGTGTTAGGCATCCTAGAGTATGTGGATCAAGTGGTAGAGCACCAATAGTAAAAGCATTTGTGAGACTATATTCGCCACATCCTTAGTAGTTGATCTTAATTGTGGAAAGAGTGGAAGATAAAATGGTATCTGGATCATGGTAGGTGCCAAAGGAACTAGCTGTGGTGTGGCTAATGTCGATTCTAAGACAATGATTGGTGTATGAAGCTTTGATCACATTGCAATAAGTAAAGGGTTCATGCTCTGCATGGATGGTTATTTTAGTGCCATTATGTGAAAATTTGATGCACTAATGATATGTTGATGGAATGGCCTTCATGGCATGAATCCATGGGTAGTCAAGGAGGATGTTGTATGGAAGGTTAAGATCAACTACATCACAAACTATTTCTTGAGTGGTTGGGCTAACTCTAAGAGGGAGCAAGAGGGTTCCTTCAGTGGTGAGCTCCAAGTTGTCATATGCTTTGATAGTGATTACTTCATTAATGATATTTTCCTCAATGTATCCAACATGTTTGATAAATTTTATAGTACATAGATTTAAAGCTGATTGATTGTCTATCATGACTCTTTTGACTGCAAAGTTAGAAACCATGATAGCTATGCAGAGTGGAAGGATATGATCAGGTTCAACTGCTCAGATGTTAGTGGTTTTGAAGGATAAAGCACATGATGTGAAGAGATGGCCAATCAAGTTGCAGAACTCAATGGAATTTATGTTAGTGGGGATACATGACTCATGGAGAGCACTGTCATGGATCTCTTGATAAAGTGGGCTTGTGCGTAAGAGATCAAGAATAGATATTTGAGCTACCATGTTTCCAAGGTGTGCCAAGATATTGTACTATGGTCCTAATGAGGCTGATCTTGATGAAGGTGTTCTAGATGGTGGTGGTCTTGATGGTGTAGACATAGGTGGGCCAGCTATATTGAGTTGAGCTCGATGAGTAGTCACTGCACATTAGGCATCTAGGCCTTTGATGTTTATAACATTGATAGATGGTTCAACTTGTGATATGTAGCCGATGATGCTCCCATAGCCCAAAAATGTTGAGGTATAGTTTTGAGACTTATCTCAGTTATCACCTTGTTGATTTGGAGCATTATTTGGTTTGTTGATAGGAGGGTTTGTAGGTGCTTTTCCTAGGTTTGTGTTATGAGGAGGGAAAGAATTTTGATACATCATTAACCCTGCATTAGGTGAAGCTTGAGCCCCTACTGTGATCTCTTTCTAGTTAATAAGGTCTTGGACATAATCTTTGAGTTGCATGCATTTAAGGATAGTATGTCCTTCGATGCGATGACATTTGCAAAACTCATTATCTTTATATAGGATGCTTTAGATTGATTAGGTTTCAAGAGTTGTGTTTGTGGATATTGAACAAGATTATCCTTGGTTAGTTTTTCAAATATTGTATCAAGGGGTTCCCCCAATAGAGTCTATATGCATGGTTGTCTCTGAACATGTGGTTTTGGTCCTACTAAAAGTGTAATGGCATTAGTTTGATTGTGATGGGTAGGTACTTTCTGATTGTTTTGCATGGGTGGTTGTTGATATATAGGGGGTTGTTACTGATAAGGTTTTTGTTGACAAAATGTGGCAAGAATATTGGTAGCTGCCCTAATGATATGAATATTTTGCGTGTTGGTGATGCCATCTATCACCGTATGTTTTTTTTAATTCCAATACCAAGTTTTGTCATTGCTTGGGCCTTGGTCTTGGGTGTTTTCTTTATAAAGTCTGATGACACCATCCTTGATGAGCCCTTCTTCAAGTCCCATCCCCTTTTCCTTAATGTCTTTTTCTGGTTGTAGATAGTTCATAACCATGTGATGGGCAAGACTAGGATGTGCATTATTTATGAAAATTTTGATAAGGTGACATTCTGGGATGGTACATGAAACCCTAGTTGTGAGGATTTGCCAATGTTGTAAGTATTCTACAAGGATTTCTCCCCCTTTTTGCTTGGTATGAAATAGGCCTACTAAAAATAATTTAGTTTTGACAAGATGGGCATATTGAGCCACAAATGCTTTAGAAAGATCAGCAAAGGTTTTAATATTACCTTGAGGGATATGACAGAACCATTCCAAGGCTAGTCCTCCTAAGATTTTTGGAAAAAGTCACATGAGGAATACATCATTATAGGCCACTTCTTGACAATGCATATAGAACTCCTTGACATGTATGACTAGATCACTTTTCCCCCTAAATTTATCAAACTTGGGGATCTCAAAATGTTTAGGAAATGGTGTCATTGTGATGGTTTTGTCAAATGGATATGGACAATAATTTTCAAACTTAAAAGTTTTGGAGTCCATCCCATCTTTGAGGGCCTTGACAGAATTTTTCATTTCCTCCCATTCAGAGTTTATAGGTGGGGGAGTGAATGCCCCCAATCTAGGTGCGCCTAGTGTAGGATATATGATAAATTCTAAAGATTGATGTGGAAAACCCTGATTGCCATATGATATCTATGGAAAAATAGGTTGTTCAACTGGTGGAATGGATGCTATTGGTTGTTGGAATGTAGTTTCTGCATACTGTTGCATCTGCTGAGAAGATGGTTGGCAAGGAGGGTAAGTATTAGGTTGTTTCCTATGAGATAATTCTGTGTGGATACTTGAGCATATTGTTGGCATGATGATTATAGCTAAAAGGGTGGCAATGTTGGTAATGTTTGAGCCATGCTTTGGGAATAAATACCTTGCCCAATATATGTGGGTTGTACTCCTACTTGAGAAAATGATTGATTATGAATAGGTACAAGGTAATTAATCTAAGATAGAGCATTCACAATAGGGAATTACAGTGGCAAGGTGTTTTGGCTATTGCCTAAAGGTGGCATAGAAAATTAGTTGGTAAGGGGTGGTAGTGGATAGCTTTGTGAAGTGATGGATGAAAGTACCTGAGGTGTGGACATGGATGTAGTGCTAGAGGGAAGGCTAGTGGTAGGCCCTTATGCCATAGCAACGTTCCAAGGTCCCAAAGGAAATGAGGCTAAAGATCTTTGGCTAGCTACAAAGGGGTTGATAGTGATGTTGGGTGGGATAGAAAATAAGGTATTTGAACCTAGTGGTGGCATTTGAGTAGTAAATGGACTAGGTGTGTTGTGAGGCAGATGGGAAAATCTAGTGTTGCTAGATGCAAAAGGATGATTTTGTGAAGTAGAGAGATGAGTGGTGGAAGCAGATGTAGATGATACACTTAGGGTTGTTTGAGATGTAGTATGTACTAGGGGTTGAGTGAGGATGGGATGGGTGTTTTGTGGAATGGGTGCAATCACCTGTGTTGAAGGTATATTCAAGTCTATAGGCTCTATCTGTGGTGGTTGGTATCCATTTTTGGGTGAAGAGAAGGGATCAAAAGGGTCTGATGACCCTACAGATAGTTGGTGTGTGGGATCTGTAATGTGGGGAGGTGGTGGGCATCCAAACTCAAAAGCACCAACATTGTCCCTTAAGAAATTTGCCATGATGGTTTCCTTATTTTGATCTATGATGGCATTAACAATGGTGGTGTGACCAGGTTGGTTCATGAAAGCATCAATATCTATGGAGGAACTTGACTCTTCTAAGATTTGTAGGGGTGGATCTGGTGGCATCATGGAAACTATGGGGTATGACTAAGATCGAGATGTGTTACTACTATGACTAGGATCTATGTCCTTCTTTTTCTGTGTGTTCTTACCAAAATGTGTGGTGGGTGGCATGAAATGCTGATTTTCCTAAGGATGGAATGCAAGAAGAATGATGCTAAATGTATATGATGAAGGGGGTTTTCCTAAGTGTGACTAGAGTGGACTAGTTTCTTGAGATGTGAGCAAAACCCAAATGATATGGTGCTAAAGGGAGGAGACCATGTTTCCCTTAAATGTGATCCTAAATATGGCGGTATTATCAAATCCTAAGGTAGCCAAATGTTTATTTTTCTGAGAGATAAAAGAGGATCAAGTATGTAACCCAACCTTTGGCTTAAGGTGATATGAGACACAAGTGAGAGCTTCTATGAGAAAATGCTTAGTTTCAAGGATAACTATGATAGTGAGATGGATGGAAACTATTTTTAGGGAAACAAAGTTTTTTCAAGAAATGTTGCTAAATGTGCATAAATGATGGAAGGTACTAGGGCTTAATGATGCATGTGGAAGATTTTTTTTTTTTTAAACCTAAGGTTGATGCAAAAATGGGAGGAGGTGATCCTATTTTAAATGCTTGTATGGGGGAGTGGCTCTTATGTGAGAAACTAAACCTATGAGGAAACAAGTGCACAAGTGTGTGTGGAAAAAGAAAGACCTAATCAGAGTGAGTAACACTAGAGTCATTGATAAGGCTATGGTTGACACCTCATCAAAGAGTTAGGTTCTAAATTTTGTAATTCCACTCAGTTTGTACTGCAACGTGTACACCATCTTTCTCAATTTGGTCTAACTAGGCAATCCTTGGGTTGGGGGTATTTTTTTTGCGTTCTATGTCTATTTCCTTGTAAATTGGTATTTGTAGAAGTTTAGCATTTTTGAACTTAGCCTTGGGTTGGCCTGACATGAGATAACCCTAAAAGATTTGATCACAACTGTGGGATTTTATAGGTAGTGACTATGCTAAGTGTACCTTTTGACCTTGGGTTGGGATCATAAATAAATTGAGGGATAGCTAAGGTTATAGAAATAGTAAAGTAGTGAAGTGAGGCAAATTTAGACTTTTAGGTTTTGTTGTGAATGAACTTACTAACAATCCTTTGGTCAAGGAGTAAGGAGTACCTATTTTGAAGAAAAATGTGTTATTTTTGTTCAAGTAGGATAGGTAACAAGGATATTTTTGAAAAAGGACAACTTTTGGATAAATGGAAAAAGGGTTTGTTTGCAATTGAATTTTATTGGATAGTGTGGTTTTGAGGCAATAAGTATAGTTTGGAACAAGGTAAGGATAAACCAAGGAGACAAACATTTTTTTGAATGGACTTGCCAACAACTATTTTGTATATGCAAAGATGGGGTCTTTCAAAGGCAATATGTGTTATTTTCAGTTAAGTAGGATGGGTAATGAGAATATTTTGAAAAAGGAAAAACTTTTTGGTTTAAGGACAAAGGGTTTATAACTAGGACTTGTTTTGTGGTTTGTTTGTTTTGAGGGAACAAGTGTAACTTCAGACAAAAAGGGGAAGTTGAACCAACAAGACAAAAGTTATTGCAAATGGACTTGCTAACAACTACTTTTTGTAATAACAAAGATGGGATTCTTCTGATATGAGGGATTTATGAGAAAAAAAATTCTCAAAGGACAAAGCAACTTTGAGAAAGACAAACAAATGATCTCTTTGGCAAAAGGATTTGATAGTAACCATAAAATTGTGTATGTTTTACAAATATTTTTCATGGGTCTTGAGCACAAGTAAGACAATTCAAACACATGCTTTATCCCTAAGGTCAATTTTTTTGGTTGCAATATGCTATTCAATGGCCCACAACTTGATGTCTCTTAATTCTAGTGCAAGATGTCCCTCTCATTGAAGAGGTGAGTTAATATAAGAGTCAATCAACAAATGATACACATCAAAGAATCTTCAAGGCATGGCAAATAGAAGTTCCCCTTCTATGGGAACAATGACCCTTGGAGATGAAACCCAAGTGGCCTTATGCCTCTATTAGGAGAGCACAATGGTGAGTAATCTTGAGGGATGTTGTTTCCCTTGCATTGTGAATGAACATACCATGGAAAAAAAGGGAGATACTTTTGATTAAAAGGGTTGTAAATGGGTCTGTGGCATCTCACCAAACGGTTGTTACATATGTGATCCACTTAAGAATCTATTCTAGACATGCTAAAATTGTGGAAAAGTTTTTCCACCTTAGGCTATGCCCAGAAACACATTGCTTAAACTTGGGTGATAGAGCGAGAAAGTTTACCTTTCTCCTCATTTATATACCGGCAAAACTTTTTATCAGTTTGAGCTTCTCACCAAAGGGGAAGCACTTCCCAAAGGTGGATGAGCTTGCCAGAAGCACTCCTAGGTTGTTGCAAATGATCTTGCTTACAACTTTAGTACATGTGTCATGTATTTAAATGGTCTTACTTTGCAAGAAATAGAGAAGTCAAAGATGTGCTAAAGGGAACAATCTCAAGACACGCAAGACATTGGATTCATTGCTATTTGGACACTTTAGTGCTCTATTTTATGATTTGAAGACACACATGATTAACATTCAAAGATTCTTTCCAACTTAACACCATTGCTAACAAAGTAAATTGAGTCAACAAAAGGGAAATTGAGCATGGAAGCTTTAAAGAGGAGGGAATAAGAATGTTCTTGACTTTAGGGCATTCAAGATCAAATGAAGTTTATTTTAAGCACCAAATTTAAAGTGTTCATACTTAATGTTCATTAGCACTTAAAATGAAATGTTCATTGCATTGGTTCAATTTTAAGCCTTAATCATTCATTCCATGAAAAATGCAAGATTTATTCAATTTTAAACAGTTAAAAGAAAAATTATGATGATAAAACCCATAGAAAATGAGTTAGCTTAAAAACCTGCAACATAAAATATCAGAAATTACAATAGAGCAGTCAATGCTGCAAACCAGCAGGAATAGCTAGCAATCCCATAGGTACAAGAATGTGGTCAAAGGTCATGGGAGTACTGCATAGGACTAGTGAAGAAATGCAAAAATTTTGGTTGTGGGATGAAAAGTCACAGAGCAATCCTGTGAGAGGGCAATATTGTAGATGGTTTTAGCGACATTCTCGTGGATAGGTTCTTTGATGGGTTTGATTGACAATAGAAAAAGTGTATTTTGAATTTTTGACTAAATGTAGGATGCATTCCCATAGGTTTACTAAAGCAATCCCGTAGCCTATCACTGGCATTCCTATAGGAAAAAGAATGGTGGGGATGCGTGGGCTATTTTAGGATATGTGAAGAGGATGGTTAGTAACAAATAGTGAACTAACTTTCACAGGTTTACATTCCTACTAATGTGTATCTACAATCTTGCAATCGTGGGTTCACATTCTTGTGGTTGTGGGATCATGAACAAAAAGGTATTTGAAGTATTAAAAAGTCATAAAAGATTAGATGTCTGGGAGTGCATTTTTGAAAGAGTGACTTGTGTACCTGCAGAAATGTTAGCAAACCACCTGCAAAAACCCACAAGCATAAAATGTTATTTTGGTTATTTTATCACAAAAAACCCACAAACATGATTAGATTGACCCAAATGTAAGGTCCCATCGGGCGTGCCAAAATGTATCACCTAATATCTAGTAATGTAACATGAATACTAATACTAACAAGAGTATTAACAAAACTAAACAAAGCTAACACTCAAGATAGGACTCAATAGTTATCACCACAAAAGGAAGAAAACTAAGAATGGTAGGCTCCTTATGGTATAACCCATGATGAAGTGGATTTGTCCCTGATAAGTAGAGATGTGTGCTCACAATTGTGCTCAAGCTTCAAGTGGATGGATGGTGTGAATGGAGGATGGTTTCAACAATGGAGGTATAGGGGGATTTCAACATTATAATGGTATTTTGGTAGTGTTCAAGCTCTCAAAATAGCATTATAAATTGCATGAAAAGGTGGATGATCTTTGTGAAGGGAGAGGGTTGCATTTATAGTCCAAGGGGTAGAGAGATGGATGGTCAAGATGCAAGGATGAAAAAGTAGTGAGGGAGGGTCAAGATGCACTCAAAAGGGAGCACATGGATTATGATTGTTTAGGGCCAATAGAAAGTGACACTTGTCACAGGGAGGATGAGTGTGAGAGAATATGATAAGGGTTGGTCAAGGGAGTAAAGAGGGAGGTTGAGTATGTAAGAGGCATGTAAGAGTCATAAAGGGGGATGTAAGAGCCATAAATGTTGGAGGGTGAGGGGAGGAGATATTTTGACTTTAGCTTGGGTTAGCAAGTCTTAAAAATTGCTTAAGGTTGTGCACATGTTTAGGAGGGGGATTAGGATTAGCTTTAGAAAGGGGGTTGGGGGTAAGTGATTTAGCTTTGATGGGATGGGTTAGTTAGATGGCCAAGTAAGGTTAGTATGGGTGAATGGGTTGGATTAGGGGTTATGATAGGGTTTAGGGGTGCTTTAAGGGTTTTCAATATTTTATTAAATGATTTATTTAATAAAATAGGGATATGGGATTAAATAAAATAGATTTGAGAATTTATTTAATTTAATAGAGGAATAGAGATTTAATTGATAAATTGATTTTGGGTTATCATTTGATTATATCAATTGGACTATAGCTAATTAAATAAATTAATTAACTAGGGGATGATGATTAATTAATTAAATAGAAAATATTCAATCAATAATGTGCTAGGAGATGGCTAAATACGATTACCTATTTGTGTAATAAGATTTAGGTGTCTACAGTTCCCCTCCCTTTTTTTGATTTTATTAATTCATTATGCTTGTGAATTTGATATGAGAATGCAATTCTTCATGAATTTATCTGTTATTATTCGGAATTTTGATTTGGAAAAACCTTGGATTTGATGTGGAATTCATAAGGAGGAGGGATAATAATACTTTTAATGCATGATTTTAAAAGAACACATGTACTGAACCAAATCATGGTCATTGATGGTGTAAGAACTATGTCCTAATCAAAGATGCCATGTCACATGAGAACAAAAAATGTGGAAAGAAAACCAATCACAATCAATGTAGAAAAGTCAATCTTGTTCAATATCCATTAACTAAATAATTGATATAGTTAGTTTATCAAAAAATTCAACATAATACTAAGGTATTGATTTCATCGCATGAACTTACATCATATGAACTATAGTGCTAAATTATAATGTAAATACATCTCATGCCCATCATATACATTAACCAAAGTAAATTTCCAACTTTAAGTTTACATCATCCAATATTCAAGATTACATCAATTGAATGATACCATAAATCATTGCCAAGATGAAGATAAAAGACCATAAGATAGATTCTGAAACTTGATAGGTATCCTAAAAGTGTATCCAGTCTCCAAACCCATCAGACATTGTCCATATTCTATCTAAGACGGGAGTGTGACCTAGGCACTTTTAGCTCACCAACCATAGAGTGTTCACTCCCTAGGGATTCTTCCTAACATGAAGAATGCCCTGACCTTGGCATAAGAAGCCTATCTTTCTAGAACAAGATGGATCAAATGGATTCGACGTAGCCATGAAACATACTACATGCATCCATGTGCCTAGAAACCTAATCATGGAATGGGCTAGGAAAAGAAAAGAACACTACACATCTACCCATATGCAGTGAGAGAAAAACCATATCATATCTATCCACATGTACATTTTTTTATCTAAGCATATCTACACATATGCAAAATGAAAGTAAACATAATCACACACATATGTTTAATGTCAGAAAGCATCATACTTAAATGCAATATAAAAATGGTCTGGCCAAGCACTAAATTCATCAATAATATTGAGATAGAGACAAAATGTAATGAATCCTATTCTCAACATTTTGATAGGCTAAGAGAAGCAAAACATAATGCATCCATTCCCACCCTCCCTAATGCCACAATACACCCTTCCATAAGGAATTTAACATCAAAACTCTGACCTTCAATAATTAATAACCATCTAACTCTAAAGCTACAAGTTCATAATCAACATAAAGAAATTTATGAACTTGAATTTCCTATATAGTAGGAATGGATTAAACTCAAAAAAAACGTAATCAAGTCAGCATTCAAGAAGAATACCCGATTCTATTAATACATAACTCCTACTTAACAGATTAGCATCAATAATATCAAGAAGGTATATATGCCACAACTTCTTTAATTCATAATTTTTGTAATATTTTTCCAACTAACAATAAGGTAGTAACATTTTCTTTAAAAAAATATAGTTCAACATCATCATTACAGAGAAATTAATTGATACAATAGATACTCTTGAAAATAATACAAGGAGCTTTAAGGCCCTCAATCTCGTTGAGGAGATAGTTCACTCCAAATATAATTGGAGTGATTTGGGTGTCCTAATTCTATTTTAGTATCAATCCAAATGTCTACATCTTAGGAAAATTCTCTATTTACCATGTGCCACTATAGGTTACTAATTTATATATATCTCAATCAAGCTTAAAGCACACACCAAGGTTTGGAATGACTATGTTATCCTATAGTTATTTGTATACAGAATGTTCTACATATGCATGAACTCATTCATCATTAATCTATTTTTTACATGATTTAAAAATAACATCTACAAATGCATGAAGTCATTCAACATTAAATAAACAAATTAAAACAAATAGTCCTACATCAACCTTACTTTCATCTATCAGCTCTATGACATGGTTCAATTCTGTTATAGTTTAGGGAAAAATAGTTTCCTCTTAATTAACTGATAGGTAAATTATCCTATGATTATGAGACAAAATAGAGTATTGTAATAAATTTTAACTCTAACTATTTTTTATTCTAACCCTTAACTATATTTGGCATTTCAGCTTTCAAGCAACACATTATTACCTATTCCATTGGTTCACAATTGGTTTACATGTAAAAGAAATATGATAGAAAAATAAATTGTATGTCAATCTATGAAGACATCATTTTGGAAAGAGTTATAATTTACCCATAGTTAAAACATTGTGCTCCACCTATGTTTTTCTTTTGGATGTACTAAGGTGCGAGTAGGTTTCCAATACCACAATGCTTTTGTTGTACAAAGCAAAGGAATAAGATGCCAAGATAATGTGGCATTTGACACCCTATGCAGTATTATAGCCATACTTTTCTATTAAGAGCAATATTATTGGAATTAAAAGAGACCCAAGCAATTACAAGGCAATAAATGGGCAACACAATCCTCTAGTAGATAGATAAAGGAAAAGGAGAAGTCTGGATGTGATCACCACTGTTAATGATAGTAATAGGTTCTATAGGTTTAAAATTACCCTTACTAATCAAACTAGAATCACAAGGAACTGAAATACCAATAGAAACCAACATTCCAACCACATTTAGAATTAAAAGAGAAATTTATAAGGAACCTAGATATTGTGTTTATTCAATCTTTCTCCAGATCGACTATGCTCCAACTACCTCCAAATTTCCCCTCCCTTGCCTCTTGAAGTTTTTGACAATTGTTGTATATTTCTTCCACCAAGAACCCTTCCCTACTTCTACACACTCCATTGTCCACTCCTTCTAGCCACTGCTACCTTTTCTCTAGCCAAACTCTCATTTTATTCCTCTTGTTTCTATAACTAACCCAATTTGAGAGTTTTTAATTTTTATTTTATGCCTAAATTTACTTGACTTCCTCAAAATAAAACATGTCTTTCATATATCATTATCTAGGGACAAAAAATGAAAAAGGTGTTCTTTTCTACAAGTTTACATCTTGTTTCCTCCTAATCATTAGGTCTAATTTTAATAAAAATAAGCATTAGGAAACTAAGAAATTCCAAAATGAAATATGAAATTTGAAGCTATCATGCACATAGGATTTTTATTTAAAGAATTTAGCTAAAATTTAAATGCCAATACTAGCTAATGCACCATTATATTTTTTTCTATGTCAGCCTATCATTAGGAGTGTAAAGTAGAACTTGTAATATAACTAAGTTAGATCAACGCCTCCATTTTATTTGACTAACAACATGAGCTACTTGAATATTTAACCAATGACATTCTTTCTTTTCACACAAACATCTGTGTGATGTCTATGTGGGCTACTTGGATGATCTGTCTATCCTCTTCCAAGAGGCTAACCCTCTCCACCTCAACCACACTCTCATCCCATCAATTCTACAACCACTCAAACACTCGCAACAAGAAACAAGTCAATGATCAAGATAATATGCTCAGATATAAGATATAAAATAAACTTATGAATGACATAACATCAATCATATAATGAAATCATTTAAGGAATGTAATGAATCATCTCATAACATATATTCATCTATGCTTCAATTTAATCATTAATTCATTTGCATAAATTAAATTAAGTTCAAATAATAGGAAATTAGCTTAAATATTCCTTAATTGTTGTCAAACAAAAATATTGACTAGTCTAACTTTGACTCGATCACCACATAAGCATCCAAATAAGCATGTTGATAAATGAGATGTGATAGATAATCAATCACTTTATGCAAGTTAAAATCATGCCCAATTAAACCTATCATTAAGAAGTTTTGGAAGACTAATGGTAAAGTAAGATAATGTGAGTGGGGTGTGAATCAAGATCTTTAAACTTTTACCTTTTCAAACAATTATTCAATTTGATATCTTTTACCTTAAACCCTTACCTTAACAATATCATAAGTCACATAAAAATTTACTACAGTAATGTATTGGATCTAACAACTAATAATATCCATGAAACATGTAAGCAAATGATCAACACATAACACAAAGATTTTGGTTACCCGGAAACCCTCCAAGGTGAAGGTAAAATTGGGGTGGGGATGTGGTGCAGGTGCACCTAGGTAGGTTAGTGGTAACCTAGGGATTCTTATGTGTTTTTTTCTTGTAGTGATGCTATCCACATCACTAAATCAATAAGAGGAATAAATTGGTCATAAGGTGTGGATAGGTAGGTTGGAAGAGCCCAAAATGGTAATGTTGCTCCTAGTTGCTCAAAAATTGCTCATTTGCCTTTATAGAGCATTTTTGGGTTTTGGTGGCTAAAAAGGTAAATTAAGAGTTTAAGGACCTTATTAGGTGTTTATTAACCATCCAAGGCCTTTTTCATAGTTTGGTATCAATTGGAGCAAGTTTGAGGAGGAAAATTGCAAAAAATGCTCAAACTTGCAAAAGTTGTCATTGATAACTTGTTGATAATTTCTTGCAATGCAAGAAAATTTTTAGTTAAAATATTTTCAACTATCTAAAGTAGTTTGGAGCACTCATGGGAAGCCTTCAAAAGTCCATTCTCAACCTAAGAATGTGGTTGGAGAATTGAGTTATTACACTATACAACCTAGACAATAGGATGAATAGTAGTCTCTTATTTTTGAGTGTTCTTGGCATGTGTATGGATTATATTTAGTATTTTTTGTTTTGGAAGTGTTAGTAGTTATTAATTTTCAATTATATACATATTTTTTTTGTTATTAGAATTTGGAGTGCTTAGGATGACTATTTTGGTTTTTACTAGTTTGTTGGTTTGCCCAGAGGTGTGACTGCAAGGAGTCTTAAGGCCACTTCACACTATTGAAATTGTATGGTTTTTTGGGATTTGGAACTAGAGTCCATGTACTCCATGTAGAGTAGAGATGGGCCCATAGAAAGCACAACAATGGTTTTTAAGTTGATTCCCTAGGCAAGTCAGTCCAAGTTGGTTAGAGATCATAGTGTAGAGAAAGAGCTATGGAGAGGATTGAACATGCTGATACTTTAATCCAAGCATGTGGAGAGTTAGAAGGTGTTGTGGACTAACCACAATCTTGAAGAGAAGCCTTGGTGTGTACCGAAGGAATGTAAAACAATTTTTTGTATCAAACAACATGTAAACCCTTAAAACCTCAATTTCTAGGCTAAAATTGTGCCTATAGTATAAACAGTCTAGAAAACCTAGACCCTCAAAATCTTTAAGAACTCTAAAAAGGGTATTGGAAATTGGAATTTTTTTGGGTTCTTGTTAAAGAGTTTTGAAAGATATCCTATTTTTTGTGCATTGGGAGGGCTAATCCTTGTAGCTTGTACTATCTAATTGTTGTACACCAATTGAAGGATTAGAATTTATTGGATAGAATCCTTTGAGGCATCTTGTGCATAGAAACCCTAATTGGTCAAGTGTATGACCTAAGGATACCCTAAGAGAGAGCTTGGGATTTTAAATCAATATTAGTTAGTAACATTAGAGTGGTATAGAGAAAGTTAAAGACTTGGGAAAAGTGGTGGATGTCTGCAGCTACTGGGGAATTAGTAGATGAAACTAGTATGGTGACTAATAAAAAACTAGAAAAGGAAGCTGATGAGAAGAGGAAGAAGAATAGGCTCCTTGAAGTAGCCTTTGAAGAGGTTAAGAAAAAATTAGAGGAATTTGTTGATGTAGCAAAAACAAAGGAAGAAGAAGACCATAAAATGGGTAAGGAGGTAGTATAGGAGGATGTTGTACCTGAACCTAACCCTATCTTGAATCAAGAGCCCTTCTTGAAGGCTATCAAATACCTAGGAGGAAAAAATTTGGAAAGTGTGCCCCTTTTCAGTGGGAAGATGGACATAGATGTAGTCATGGATCAGATAGATGACATGTAGAACCATTTTGAGTTTGAGAGGGTATTAGAGGAAAAAAAAGGTTAAGGTGGCTAAGTTAAGGCTTAGAGGTTCAACATTGACTTGGTGGAAATACCTACAAGATGAAATAGTTAGCATGGACAAGAATCCTATAGATAATTGGAATGCTATGATTACCAAAGTGAAGGATAACTTTCTACTAGAAGACTTTGACATCCAACTCCACAAAAGAAGACAAGGACTGAAGCAAAAGGTCTTAGATGTAACCTCTTGTACTAAGGAATTCCAGAGGCTATGTTTGAGATCCAAAAGCAAGAAGAGGAGCCAATCAAGGTGGATAGATATTTAAGTGGTTTGAAGTGGAATATACAAGAGGAGCTTAGTTTTTGGGCACCTACCACTATCCAAAGGTTCCATCAGCTATCTCTAAAGGTGGAGGAAAAGAACAAAAGGAAAGGGGATTCAAACTTCAAAGATAGAGGCAAGGGTAGAAATCAAAGAGGACAAAGAGGGGGCTACCAGGGAAGAGGAATGAGAAAAAGAATCAAGGTGCAAGGTGAGAGAAAGCTCATAGAGAAAACTAGTGACAACTCCTCAATAAGTGGTTATAATAGAGGGAGAGGCAATCAAAGAGTATCAAATAAGGGAAGAGGATTAAGTAGATCCAAATCATACTTTGCAAGTATGAATATAATTGTGGTCGGTTGGGCCATCCAGCCTATAGATGCCCAAAGAAGCCTTCTTCCTCAAACCAAGACAAAAGGGTCAAATATGGTCAAGAAGACAATTCAAGTTGTATGGATATAGATGTAGACCGCATTAAATCTAAAAAAGGTGAGAATCTCATGTTTAGGAGGATTTTAGGGAAAGTGTGCAAAGTGATGATGGATTCATGGTCCATTGATAATGTGATATCAAAGGAGGTTATTAATAAGTTGAAATTGTAAAATATTCCCCATGATAACCCCTACAAGGTCACTTGGCTTAACAAAGGGTAGAAAATCTTGGTTAATGAGCAAGCTTGGGTGGATTTTTCTATTAAAAAATATAAGGACAAATTGTTGTGTGATATTTTTCCCATGGATGCTTTCCATATTTTTCTAGGTAGGCCTTAGAATTTTGAGAGGAAGGTTGTGTACAATGATAGGGCTAATGCCATAACCTTCAAAAAGGGGGATAAGACCTTTAAAATTCAATATTTGTTGGAAGGGGAGAAATCACATTTAAAGTACCTAGTGTGCTCTTATATAGTGGAAAAGAGTTTGTGAAGGACCTTAGACATAAGGAAAGCCAAGGATATGCAGTGATATTGGAGTCCACAGATGAAGAAAAATCAGTCAAGGAACCCTTACCATTTGAAGTACAAAATTTTCTTGAAAAGTAAAAGGACATAGTGAGTGATGGTACTCCAACTATCCCACCTCCTAGGAGAGTTATAAGACATCAAAATGACTTTGTTCTAAGTGCCTTCTTGATAAATAAAGCAACTTACAAGCTCACTTTTGACCAGAACTTGGAAGTGGTGAGATAGGTCCAAGAATTGTTAGACCAAGGTCTGATCCAAAATAGAATAAGCCCATGTGTAGTCCCTATGGTATTGGCATCCAAAAAGGGATGGAAATTGAGGTTGTGCACTATTTCAAGGGTTATTAATATAATTACAATTAGGTATAAGTTTCCCATACCAAGAATTGAAGACCTTATGAATTATTTTGGAGGTGCCATGTATTTCATCAAGTTGGACTTGAAGAGGGGTTACCACCAAATTAAGATAAAGGAGGGAGATGAATGGAAGACAACATTTAAGACTACTGATGGTCTTTATGAATGTCTTGTGATTCCATTTGGTCATCCCAATGATCCTAACACATTCATGAGGCTCATGAATGAAGTGCTTAAGGAATTCATAGGTAGATTTTTGGTGGTGTACTTAGATGACATACTCATCTACAAAAAGACTAAGGTGGACCATATCAAGCATGTAGAGGAAGTTTTGAAGAGAAGCCAACCATTAACCTTGAAAAGTGTGATTTTTCAAGAAAGAATTGGTGTATTTGGGCTATGTGGTATCCAAGGGATCTTTTAACATGGACAAGGAGAAGATTTCTACTATACTAGATTGGCCAACACCAACCACATCTACTGAGGTAAGAAGTTTTCATGGATTATCCTAGTTCTATAGGAAATTTAGTAGGAATTTCAATGGTCTTTGTGCACCTTTTCTTGATACTATAAAGGTTAGAGTCAAGCCTAAGTTTAAGTGGACTTTAGAAGCTAAGAAGTCATTTGACATGTTGAAGAAACAAGTAGCTACTCAACCTATCCAAAAATTTCCTTCTATAGTGAGAACATTAATGAGGCTAAGAAGAAGTATTCATCTTATGCCTTAGTTCAATGTCTTAGGAAGTGGAGACACAATTTGTTGCCCAAATAATTTGTTGTGTTTATAGATAATCGAGCTTTTAGCTACAAAAACACTCAAGAGAAGTTGAGCACCAAAAATTTGAAGTGGATGGAGTACTTGTAGGCCTTCACCTTTACTATCAAGGACAAGAAGGGGTAGTTGAACAAAGCAGCAAATGCACTAAGTAGAAGGATCATGATAGTTCAAGAGATTTAGCTCCAAAGCATTGGAATAGAGTGTCTTAGTAACCTCTACAAGGAAGATGAGGACTTTGCTAAAGCCTACAATGTATGCAATGGTTTTGAGAATCATTTTCATAGATATTTTTTAGAATATACCTTTCAAAATGGGGTGCTATTTGAGGGTAACTAGTTGTGTGTGCCAAAGGGTTCAATGAGAGAGAACCTAATATAGGAGAAACAAAATGGCAACCTAAGTGGACACTTTGGTGTGAGTAAGGTTCTATTATTGGCCCAAACTAGTCAAGGATGTAACTAAGTATGTGGAGTAGTGTATGGTAGACATGAAAGCCAAAGGAGGAATGAGCAATGCAGGTCTTTATCAGCCTTTACCAATTCCAAATAGGCCATGGGATTATTTAATTATGGATTTTATCATAGGTTCTCCCAAGACCAAGCAAGGGTATGAAAATATTTATTTGGTTGTTGATTGATTCAATAAAATGGGGAATTTCATCCCATTTAAGATAACTAATCATGCAAGTCATATTGCCCATCTATTTTTCAAAGAGGTTGTGAGGATTCATGGAATTCCATTAAGCATAGCGTTAGATAGGGATGTCAAATTTATGAGCCATTTATGGAAAACTTTGTGGAGAAAGCTTGGCACAATTATGTCTTTTAGTTCAACTTAACATCCCCAAATTGATGGTCAAATTGAAGTGGTTAATAGGACCTTAGATAACCTTCTAAGGTGCCTAACTAAAGAATATGGTCAAATTTGGGATTTTATCATCTCACAAGTAGAATATGCTTATAATGATACCAGGAATAGGACTACTAGAAAGAGTCCATTTGAAATTGTTTATGGAATGCATCCAAGGGGTGTATGTGAATTGAGGTATCTTGGAGACATGGTTTAGATAAGTGGTCAAGATGAAGGAGATTTAGGAGTGGGTCAAGCAAACCATCCAAGCTAATACTAAAAAACTAAAAGCCAAAGTGGATGAAAAGAGAAAAGATGATCAATTTACTATTGATGACTACATTATGATCCATCTGAATAAATAAAGGCTTCAAAAAGGTGTGCCTACCAAGCTACAAATGAAGAGGGTAGGGCCTTGCCAAATCTTGAAAATGTATGGAGCAAATGCCTATAAGGTAGATTTACCATTAGATCTAGGCATATCCCCTATTTTTAGTGTACAAGACTTGGTGGCATTCAAAGGCATAGTATCTCAAGCTAGTCTAGGTGTTCAAGATGATATTGAACCTACTACAACACCTAGTGTTAGAAAGTTAGAGGCAGAGAAGGTGTTAGATTCTAGAGTGAAGAAGTCTACAAGGCATAAGGTATATATAGAGCACCTCATCTAATGGGAGGGAAAGCCAAATTTAGATGCTACTTGGGTTGCCAAGACAAAGTTTAAGAAGGTTGGCATTCCCTTGGACATGTTTCCATTAGGTACAACTTAGTTTTTTTGATGGGGGAGTTGTTGACATTCCAGTCATGTTTGTTATTAGTGACATACACTTATTCAGATTGTGAGTTCATATCGAGCATATTGTATAGTTAATAGTTTTAACCAAGCATTTCAATTACTACTGAGTCCCATGGATAGATTTTAGTTTGAATGAAGTAGTTACTACAAAGTTAAAGATCAGTAGTGTAAATCAACCATTTCATTGTATGCCAAGTTGTGTAGTATTTACTGAGTTTTTAGTTGATGTGATGTGATTCTAGTGTTGATCGAGCTACTTAGTGTTAACAAAGAGACTTATTTTATACTAAGATTGAGGCAATAAATCAAGTGATTCAATTTATATGCCAAGTTTCATATTATTCACCAAGTCACAGTACAGACCAAGTTCAAGCCTACTTGGAAGTGATTAGTATGGATTGAACTTCTATGTTTACCAAGTGCATGATGATGCTGAGCATTGACAGTGGATGCTGAGTATCAGAAACTCATCGAGTCATTCTTTAGAGCTCGAGTTTCTACACTTTGGCTAACTTTGTAACATTTGTGTAAACTTGTATTGTGGCCAAATTTATAATTGTGTAACTAGATTGAAATATATGTAATGTATTGTATCACATCCAAAGTATGTATGGAATTGATAAGGAAGTAATTTAATCATCAAAAAAGAGCATAAGAGTGAATTAAAATGGCTACAATAGTATATGAAGCAACATAGATTCATCTATCATAGCAAGGTGATTTGTACTCTTAGACGAATCTCATTTAGCAAACCAAGTTGTAGATCAAAGATCAACTACTATTTCATCCTAAAAAGTGGATCAGTTAAATCCTTTAACAAGGTAGACCTAATAGTCTTATGTAAATCTCTTTACCGAGTGCATACTTCATTGTATGTTTGTAAATCCTTTCACAAGGTGGACCTAGCAGTCCTTATTGCTCTTGATAGGGTAGGTCATCAAAAGTGATCATTGTAAGCCTTAACAAGCCAACTTTATACTACAGTACTAAAGCTTGTGGGTATCAACCCCACCCTAGTTTTACTTTCTATTTGGAAGGTTTCTAGGTCACCAAATCTTGTGTTAAAGTGTTGTGTATGCTTTCATGTTTTTTCAATTTCTCATGTGTAGTTAGATTAGAATTCAAGTAAAGGATTAATTGCTAATTGGGATAATAGTTTTAGAAGTTATTGATTCACCCCTCCCCTCTTAGTAACTTAACTTGTCATAATATTTCCAAAAATTGGTATTAGATCTTTTTGGTTCTTAGTGAAAAGTTTAATAGCTTGAGTAAAGATCAAAGGCAATGGAGGTATTCATACTTGACAAATCTATTGACAATGAGAAGCTAGATTTTGAATTGGCCATTGGACAACTCAAGAAAGTAAAAGAGAAACTCTCCCAATCCCCAAAAAGAAGAAAAGATCTTGCAATCTAGATGAATGATTTACTCTACATTGAAGAAAGAATTGAAGACATCATTCCGGGTAATTTAGATGAAGCTGATGAAGAAATCAAAGAACTATTTGAAAAGAATAGTACTCTTCAAGAAGAAGTAAGAAAAATAAGAAGAGAGTAAGAAATTTAGTCAGTGAGATTGTGTGAAGTCATGGAAGAGAAAAAAAGATAAGAGGAGATAGAAGGAAAGAATTAAGAAATTCAACACCTATCCCTTCAACAAGTAGACTTCATTAATCAGCTCACCAATGCAAATGAAGAAATCATGATCCTGAGAGCAAAGAATGAAAGATTATAGAATGATCTAAAAATTGAAAGGAAAATCAATGAAAGAATGTTAAAATCCCAAGTAGACATGAATTAATTGAATAAACAAATTCACTTTATAAAAAAAGGAAAAGCATGAATTGAATATACAGAAGAAGGAGAATCATCCAAGCAAGGAGCTCAAAGAAACCAAAAACCTACTTGCTGTCATTGTGGTAAGATATGTCATACTTCAAAAAAATGTTGGAGCAATGGGAAAGAAAAATTCAATGGAAAATGATACAATTGTAATCAACATTGTCATAGAGCAAATGAATGCTAAGAGAAACCAAGATTTGAAGGAAAATGTCACAAATATAAGAAGCATGCGCACATATCATTAGAATGAAAAACCAAGATATTAAATATAGTAGAAAAAATTGTAAAAGCTATATTTGGTTGAGACTATAACACTTAGTGTAGATATCAATACTATGGAGAATTTGGACACATTGGAATGAACTGTGTAAAGCATCATATTAGGAAAAATGATACTACCAAGAGATGTTTTATCTATTTAGAACTTGGTTACCTTGCCAAGAACTATATGAATACTGGAAGAATAGAAGATGAAAAAAAGGCAAAGGCTGATAAGATTAGAAAAAATACCAATAATGCAAGCCCTAGAAATGATAATCAAGTCACTAAAGAATTGGGTGACTCTATTGTTTCAACCTGATTTCTCAATGGAGAACTAGAATTAGGCTACCAAAGAAGACATCTAAATAAGTTCTAGTTGACAGGACAAAAGATCCATATCAGCATTCAAGATGCAAAGGGATCACTAATTAAAAGGTACTAGTTACTACTAAGTTACCTTCCTTACCAAGTGAGGTCAAGTCATAGACTCTACCAAGCAAGGTCAGGAGTAACTGAATCTTAGATGACTACCAAATGATGAAAGACTTTATTGAGTAATCAATGCAAGTAAAGTGGATGGCAGTCTATCAAATTCATCTAACTTTTGTACCAGGTATTGATGGAAAAATTTGATAAAAGTAATGAAATTGAAGTCATTTTTATCATGAATTTTAGAGAGAAAATTGTGCAAAGTGATCTTCAAAAGAATTCAAGTGATTTGAGCAAATTGTTGTCAAAATTTTCAAATTCTCTTAAACCCTACTGAGTGAAGATGGCAGCTACTAGTAGCATGGTGAAGTGAGGGTTAGACATGTTATTTCATGGTGTAGAATGAAAGGCACCAGACTTCAAGCTCACTCCTACAGTCACTGAAACCCTAGATTTGAGTGAAGTGTAATTGCAAATCCCTCCTAAGGTACTTTTAATCGATGACATCTATTCTCATTTTATATGTGTGATTCAAGATATTGGTACCCTAGAAATGGATGAATTTTTAAAGGAGTTTTGTGTTGATGGCATTTTGAAACCTAAGCATCAACATCTCAAAGCCAAAGGATTAACCCATATTCTTGAGATACCCCATGATTTCCAAGTCAAATGGATTAGATATATTCTCAGTCATGTGAACAATGGTTAGTTGTGGGAGCAACCTATTTTGATTACCCAGAAAATGATCCATAAGATCACTAATCTCCCTATGTTGGCCAAAGTGAAAATGACAAAAACCCTAGGTCAAGTTGAACAGGAGAAGAAAACCCTAGCCAAGTGGGATGGTAGGGGAATAAAGATTAGCAGTGTTACTAACATGGAGTTGAAGTTTGACATTCATGTCATTGCACACAAGATCTATAGTTCAAGCAAGTTGAATAGTGTGTCATGTAAAGTAGTTGACCTGGCATACAAAGTAGTCAAGAACAACCTTTCTCTTGACCTTGCCGAGCTATTGTTGAATCAATTGAACAAGAACATGGCGAGCATTAGGAAATAAAAGAATAATCCATGTAATTTTAGCTCTCTATTGACATGTTTATTATTTTATGTTTAGAAATTCTTTCCATCAAAGGGTACTATTGTTTGGAGGAAAGGTGTGCTAGTACTTTATCAAATTAATGAATACATCATTGAGATGGGAGAAAATTACACTAGTATTATGGATAACTATTTTGGTACATTCAAGGAGAAAATGAATAATAGATTTTGAATCCCCAAGAAACTAGTTGAGGATTATAATGATGATGCATGTTTTATGTGGGATAGTGATAAGGTATATATTTAGGTAGTTAGGCCTAGAATTGCATGGGTGAAACCTCTAGGATATGAGGTAAATATTGATGAAACCAAATATATAATTAATGTAGTAATTAATGAACCAGTTGACCCCAAGGTTGCATATTTTGGAACATGTGATTAGGCTAAGGCCTGGATAGAACTAGAAATCAAGCTTGCTCAGGCTATTAGCAAAGGCAAGAAAAGGATTGCCAAGTTAAAAAAAAGTTCTACTCTTTTGTTAACTAAGGGGAAAGGTGAAGATGAAGAAGTAGAGGATGAAGAATTAAAGGAAGAGGAACCACTAAAGAAAAAGAGCAAGGTAATCATTACTAAACCTACCAAGGCATCCTCATTGTAGCATTCACTAGGATGTTGTTTAGTGTGGAGCCTAATCAGTCCCCAAATGGGAGATTGTTAGATTGTGGTGATTGATGAGGGAAGTACTATACATACTTCATAATTCCTCACCTAATCAGTCCCAAAATGGGAGATTGTTAGATTGTGGTGATTGATGAGGGAAGTACTATACATACTTCATAATTCCTCACCAAGGTTCGGGGAACCAAAAAAATTTGTACTCTTGGGGGAGTATGCTTTCATGTTTTTCACTTTAACACCAAATGTTGTGTTAAAGTGTTGTGTATGCTTTCATATTTTTTAGTTTCTCATTCATGCATTTAGATCATAATTCATGTAAAGGATTAATTTTTGATTGGAATAAAAGTTTTAGAAGTTACTGGTTCACCCCTCCCTCTCAATAACTTAGCTTGTCATAATATTTGTAATAGGAGTATGGTGCCAAAGCACCTAGGTAGGATAGTGGAAGAACTAGGGCTTCTTAGGTGTTTTAGGTTTGTAGTGATGCTAAATGCATCACTAGATCAATAAGAGGACTAACTTGGTCCTAAGTTGTGGGTAGGTAGGTTGGAAGAGCCCAAAATGGTAATGTTGCTCCTAGTTGCTCAAAAATTGCTCACTGGCCTTAATAGAACATTTTTGGGTTTTGGTAGTCAAAAAGGTCAAGTAAGGGTTTAAAGACCTTATTAGGTGTTTAGTAACCATCAAAGGAATTATTCATAGTTTGGTATCAATTAGAGCAAGTTTGAGGAGCAAAATTGCAATAGTTATCATTGAAAACTTTTTGACAATTTCTTGTAATGCAAGCAACTTTTCAGTTAAAAGATTTTCAACTATTTGAAGTAGTTAGGAGCACTCATGGGAAACCTTCATAAGGAAATTATCAACCTAAGAATGAGGTTGGAGAATATAGTTATTATACTATATGGCCTAGACAATAGGATATGAAAAATAGTTTCTTGTTTTTTAGTGTTCTTGGCATGTGTACATATTGGATTTAGTATCTTTTGTGTTGGAAGTGTTAGTATTGGAATTATTTAGAATAATTGGGGGGCAGGGGGGGGGGGGAGGGGGAGGGGGGGGTGGGGGTGGGTGTTGGGGTGGGTGGATTAGTTATCCAAGGTTAAGACATACAAATAAAGCTTTTCACAATTTAGTGAACCCATATCCATAAAACGTTTCATCATGCATGCATCCATTAGGTCATACAATCACTTAAACTTGTAGGTTATGTCAAATCAATTTTGTAGAAATGTAAACATGAAACATACTAAATTCAATAACACATTTGACACAACAATTTAACATGGAAATTGATGTAGGAGCATCATGGGTGTAAGGGAAATCTTGCATCACCTAAGAATATTTTATTTTTAGCCTTTTCTATTTTAGTAAGGACTAGTAGATAGGGTGGTTACTATTTATGGGAACTTACTATTTTTAGTAAGTTTTTTATACAAGCTCAGACTATTCTCATTTTCTACAAGAAGATTCATTTTAGAGTTGTAAGCCTACCATAAAAAATCGCATTGCTCAAGCATTAGTATCAAAGAAGTTATTGCAGATTTTTAGTGGAAGAATTTGTAGAAAAATATTCAAGCTCACTGTTGGAGGCCTTAGAGTGCTCAAATGAGGTCCAAAAACTTGATGAAAGGGCACTAGCATAGTTCCAAGCCTATAGATTAGGATTTGGTGTTTTTGAAAAGTGTTTATAATAGCCAATCAGAGAAATGGCTTGTGAATTATGGCCTTTGGAAGTTGGGATACCAAAATTTCTAAAATAATTCGTCAAAGATGTATTTGGCCAACTCTATGTGTATTGTTAGGGTCTATCGGCCCTAGGTATTAAGTTTAAGCATCTAGAACCTTCCCAAATGGCATAAAACTACCTATTTAAAAAAAGCCGGAAGATTGTCTAGGATAACTCTAGGTGATAGTTCACAGCATTGTCTTGCAGATTATTGTAATGAAGGTGCTCATTTGGGTTAGCATATTGTAATTGAGAACTCTATAATTATGCATTTGTGATGATAATAAGAAGTCCATATTTTATTCTCACATTTTCTATTATTTCTTTGTTTCTATTATGAGTTTATGGTATTAAGGGGAGTCCCCTACATCAAGTGGTGTTAGAGCGAGAGTTCTTGAGTGTGTGGACACATCACCAATTGTGAGACAGTTTGCACTAGGACTATAGTTTGGGCTAAGCATGTAGACAAATAACTGGTCATGAGGTAGTTTGCAATAGGGTTTTAGTGGAACTACAAATTGCCTCCACAAAGCAAGCATGACAAAAGAGCTATAGGTGTTACACCTAAGGGTTTTTGAGCCCTCCAAAGGCAAATGCAAGTGTTGGAAGAACAAATGTGAAGAGCAATAAATCTTCCTATAAGAGATGAAAGCAAGGATGAGGACGAAGTAGAAGAAAATGCTGAAGCAGAGGTAGTTCTAAATCTAGAGGAAGAGAGGCTTTTTAGATCCATCTCCAACATTGGAAAAAGATCTAAGTTTGAGGTTCCCACATTTTTAGGAAATCTTAACCCAGAAGAGCTGATTGATTGGATCAATGAACTAGAGGAGTTCTTTGAATATGAAGATATTGAGGATTTAGATAGGGTCAAGTTTGCAAAGGAAAAATTGAAGGGACATGCAAAGATCTGCTGGCAAGAGGTTCAGTTGGAATGAAATAGAAAGAGAAAGGAAAAAATCACCAGATGGGATCGGATGATAGCTAAAATGAAGCAACAATCCATTCCTATGGATTATGAGCTTAATCTATTGAAGAATATGTAAGGTATGAAGCAGGCGAGAAAATCTATTCAAGAGTATATCAAAGAGTTCTATCGAGTTCTCATTAGAACCAACCATGTAGAAGTTGATAAGGAGAAAGTTTCCTATTATCTTAATGGGTTAAGGCCCAATATTTAGGATGAGCTAAGTTTGGTTTGGATGAACAGTATTGAAGAGGCATACTAGTTTTGCCTAAGAGTTGAGGAGAAATTGATCAATATGTTTGAGAATAAGAATAGTGGAAGAGGTTGTGGTGGAAGATCTAGTGGAAGATCCTATAGAGGTCATAATGATGATCAAAAGAAAAAGGATGATGTTGGAAGTAGTAGTCAGAGCCAGAGGGGAAACAATTTAAATCATTTCCATGATCAGAACAATAGAAATCAAAGAGGAAGAGGTAGAGGACAAGGATCTAGAAGAGGAGGCTTCCATGGAAAAATTTTTCACTATGGGGAAGAAAGGCATAGAGCATTTTAATATACCCAACACCAAGGAAGGATAGATCAAAGAACAAAAGGTCAAGTGAGAGATGCACATGTTGATGAAGTTGCCAGATCCTCACATTTTGAAGATGCTAAAAGAGGACAAGTCCTAGTTAACAAAAGAGTCTTACTAAGTGGTGAGAATGATCGTGGTCAAAGAAGGAGTTTGTTTCGAACAAGGTGCCGATGTGAAGATAAGTGTTGTGATTGGATCATTGATGGTGGAAGTACTGAAAATCTGGTGTTAGAAGTGATGGTCACCAAGTTGAAGCTGAAGAGATAGAAACACCTGCATCCATATTGTATTTCTTGGGTGCAAGATGACAACAAGGTTATGGTCAATGAGTAGTGGTCATTGAAGTTCAAGATTGGGAGCTACTAGGATGAGGTACTATGTGATATCATATCTATGGACATATGTCATATGTTGTTGGGTAGGCCATGGCAGTTTGACAGATATGCTGGACATGATGGGTGAGAAAATACTTACACTCTAAGTAAGGATGGAGTGACACGTAAGTTGAAGCCATTGAAGGATAGATAAGAAAAGGTATGTAGTGCTGCCAAAATATGTTTTATTGATGGAAAATAGTTTCTTAAAGGTATGAAACATGAGCATATGTGTTTTTCTATAATTCCTAAAGATAGTAAAGAATAACTAAAGGAAGTTCCTATAGAAGTTGCATATATGTTGGAAGAGTTTTTTGATATTGTATTAGATAATGTACCTGATGGATTTGGTTCCAGGAGCCAGTTTGCCAAAGAAGGAAACACATAGAATGAAACTAGAAAAAAGTGAAGAGTTGAACAAACAAGTTCATGAGTTGTTGCAAAAGGGGTTGATTCGAGAGAGTCTGAGTCTATGTTGTACTAGTAGTGTTAGCACTAAAGAATAATGGAGAATGGAGGATGTGAATAGATTCTTGTGCTATCAACAAGATCACCATCAAGTATACATGTCCTTTGTTGAGGATGGATGATATTATGGAATGTTTGAGTGGAGCTCAGTATTTCACAAAGATAGATCTAAAGAGTGGGTACCATCAAATTCATATCAGAGAAGGTGATGAGTGGAAGACTACTTTCAAGACAAGGGAAGGATTGTATGAGTGGTTAGTCATTCCTTTTGGACTAACCAATGTACCAAGCACTTTCATGAGGCTCATGAATAAGGTATTGAAGGAGTTTCTAGGTAAGTTTGTCATTGTTTATCTAGATGATATATTGATCTTTAATAAGACATTGGAGGAGCATTTGATTCATATTCACAAGGTGTTTGAAAAGTTGAGGGAAGAAAAGTTGTTGATAAACCTAAAGAAGTGCAGTTCTACAAAGAAAGAGTTGGTGTACTTGGGATTTGTAATCTTAGGAGAAGGTCTAAAAATGGACCCAAAGAAAGTGAAGGCTATCCTTGAATGGACTACTCCAAGGAGTATGATAGAGGTAAGATCTTTTCATGGATTGGCTACATTTTACAAAAAGTTCATAAAAAGTTTTAGTAGTATGTGTGGACCCTTGATTGAAACAATGAGAGGAGATAGGAAAGAGTTTAAGTGGACTATAGGAGCAGATATGAGTTTCAATCTATTGAAATAGAAAGTTACTGAGCAACCTATTTTAGCACTTCCTAAATTTAACAAGGTATTCCAAGTAGACTATAATGCTAGTGGTATTGCAATAGGAGCTGTTTTGAGCCAGGAAGGTAGATCTGTTGCTTATTTTAGTGAGAATTTAAATGATGCAAATAGAAAATATTCTATTTATGATCAAGAATTTATGCTATAGTTCAAGCATTGAAGAAGTGGAGACACTATCTTCTTCCTAAGGAGTTTATTTTGTTTATTGATCATCAAGATTTGCAATATTTGAATAGTCAAGAAAAATTGAACCAAAGGCATTTAAAGTGGGTTGAGTTTTTACAGAGTTATACATTTTTTTTGAAACACAAGAGTGGGAAGTCTAACAAATTTGTAGATGCTCTTAGTAGAAGACAACTTTTTCTAACAAAAATGCAAATAGTGGTGGTTGGGTTCAAGGAACTTAGTACTTTTTATCTAGATGATGTTAGTGTAGTTTTTTATTTTTCCTATTTTGCTAGGTTTTTCCTACACTTTTAATAATCTCACTTAGGTTAATAAAGCATGTCTTATTAGGTGAATGGTTGTGAGGTGTCACCTTCCTACATGTGAGCATCCATTAGCTATCTTGGGAAGATACTTTGCTATCTTTAGTCCGATAGATGTTGCTCCTTATAGGTTGGTGTTGCCACCTCCTCCCTCTTCCTAGCCTATATAAGCATGCTACCTAGCTTGTATTTGCATCTCTTGTTTTTGCATCCTTGTAATGCTATTTTGCTTCTAGCATTTGCATTACTCTCTTGGAGACTAACTCTGTGTTGCTATTTTGATTTTGTATCATTTGCATTCATAGTTTAGATATTTACTCTTTGCACTAGTTTTCTGGATTGTTAATCTTTTCAGATTCTACCATGGTATCAGAGCTTTTCTATGTGCAAGAGTAGATTTTAGTTTCTTTTTTTTAGAGATTCGGGGGGGGGGGGGCTAATAAATTTTATTGTAGTTTTTGAAAAATGAAGTATGCTCTTCTCTTGCATCTTTGGATGATCTTGAGAATCAGAAAAGTTTTGAAAAAAATGATTTTTCTATGGGGTTTCAATCTCAAATCTGACAACCAACTTGCATATTTGGAGTTTTCAATCAGTATTGCAGATTCCAGCATGCCATTAATGGACTTAAGAAGCTGATTCAGCATTTGCATGTCATATTTTGGTTGCTGGGGTCGTTTCTTGATTTTTGGAGCTATTTTTTACTGTTAAAGGCATTTGATTTACACTACAGCAACATCTTCTATACATCAGCAAGGAAAACACTTTTTGGGTTTTGTTCGCAGCCCCAGAAAACCATCTGGGTATCTTTTATATTTTACATGTAAGCTGTATATTTTGCAAAATCGAGCATGAGAGGCTACAACCATACCCCTCTCTGTTGGTAGTCGCAGATTTGAATGCAGTTTTCAAATGTCTCATTCTTGCTCATACAGACTCTGATTTTGATTATTCTTGTTATGAACTTGGCTATTTTTTTGTGCTCTATCCACTAGTGGAGTTGTTTTTTTATTTTCATGCATGAATTCTTCAAAAATTGTAGATTCTCAGTCGTGACTGTGCACAGTTCTCATTTTGAAAACTTCAGAGGATCATAACTTTCTCATACGACCTCATATTGAGGCGATTCTTTTTTTGAAAGTGCATGATTTTTTGAGTAGATCGTAGTGGTGCTATTTGTTTCCTTGATTATTGTGCCCAAGTTTCACTTTTAGAATATGCTCTTCATTAGGGTTTGTAATGCATTGAAATCAAGACCACTAAATGTTTCTTTCTAGTGGTAGTTGTAAATGCACTAAAATAAAGTGTCAAATCATATTTATTTGGGGGGGGGCATTGGCGTGGCTGGGTTCTCTTCTTTTTAGCATTTCTTTGCATTTCTTCATCATGGATCAAACAAATATGCCCATCCTAACTCCATACAATTACTTTGAGTAGAAATCAAGCATGCCAATTCACTTAAGGAAAGTTGGATTAAATAGGATAACTATGGGACTTGAAACTGAACCTGCTAAAGATGAAGACAAGCCTAAGTGGTTTAACAAATGTGATGAGGCATATGGAACATTGTGTTTTTCTGTTTCTCCTGACTTGCTATTTCACATTGAGTCTTTGGATACACAAAATGAAATATGGACAAAGCTAGAAAAATTATTTGGCAAACAAGATTCAATGAGGGGTCATATGTTGGAAAATGAATTAATTAGTTTGAGTCCAGGCAATTTCAACACAATCCAAGATTTTTTCACCAAATTGAAATCACTAAGGCTACAGTTAAAACAATGTGGAATTGAAAAGAAAGATGAACAACTGATTCTCGGTATTCTCTCTAAGCTAAGTTCAGAATATTCTGTGTTTGTCTCTACCTTCTATGCTACTAAGGGTGCACTTGGTACTCAATTCACCATGCCATCTCTAGATGATTTTGCTGTCAATCTCACTCAAGAACAGGACAAGCTAATCCAGATGGGCACTCTTAAGTCCTCTAAGTCACATGCCTTAGCAACCAACCAAGGCACAAAAGAACAAAAAGGACAAAGTAGTAATAAAAATAGTAAGGATGAGAAACAAAATAATAGTGAGGAAAAGAAGGATCAGATACCAATTGCTTCAAAAGCAACTATTCATACCTCATCCTCTAAGGGCGATAAGCCTAAGAAAGAAAAGGTTAAATGTGCCTATTGTAAAAGACTCGTCATGATGAACATAAATGTTTGAAGAAACAAATTGATCACTTGACATACATTCTTGAGAAGAATAATATTAGTGTTCTTGAGTCTATCAAACAAAGTTCTAATGAAGAGTCTAACAAGGAAAAAGAAAACAACAAGGGGAAAGGAAAGGGCAAAGCTCTTGTTGCAGTTGCTTCCTCACCATCCACTTGGGTTCTTGATTCGGGTGCTTCGCACCACATGGCTTCATCTAAGGAAGAACTTGCATCCTTGGAGCCATGTACTATGCCTTCTATTTCGATGGGTGATGACACTCCTATTGAGGTGTGTGGGAGAGGGTCTATTGATGTCGGGGATGGAAAATTTCATGATGTTCTTTGTGTGCCCTCATTATCAACTAATCTCCTATCAATATACCAGATCACTCACACAGGTTTAGGCAAGCGGGTTGAGTTCACTCCTGATTCAATGGAGATACGTGAGTTGCATAGTGATTCTGTAGTTGCAGTTGGGAGAGCAGATCATTCGTCACGGCTCTATCTATTTTCTCACTTTGTTCCTGATCCCCCTTCATCTATTTTTCTCACTCAGTCTAATGATGTGAGTAAATTATGGCACGAGCGGTTTGGCCATCTTAACTTCTGCTATTTGCATCAGCTCAACCAGCAAAGCATGGTCACAAGGTTGCCTTTGGTTCAATTCTCAGGAGCTGTTTACCAAGGTTGCATTCTTGGTAAGCATCCTAAGGAAAAGTTTGACAAAAGTAAGGCATGGAGAGCTTCATAGATACTAGAGTTAGTTCACAGTGATTAGGCTGGTCCATTTCAACATCCTTCTTTTAGCAGGGCCCGGTATGTCCTCACATTCATTGATGACCTTTCTCGATATACATGGGTGTACTTTCTCAAATAGAAGTCATAGGTATTTGATCATTTTCAAGACTTCAAAATTTTTGTAGAAAAGCAATCTAGGAAAGCCATGAAGGTTTTGCACATAGACAATGGTGGTGAGTATGTCAACCATTGGTTTGAAAGATTTTGCACTTCAGAGGGGATTGATTTACAGCATTCAGTTCCATACAATCCTCAGCAAAATGGTGTTGCAGAATGGAAGAATAGATCCTTGAAGGAAATGGAAAACTGTATGATTCACTCTAGATCTCTTGCACCATAGTATTGGGAAGAGGCCATTAACTGTGCTTGTTATATCTAGAACCGTGTTCCTCATCAAGCCTTGAAGGGAGTTACTCCTTTTGAAGCTTGGAGCGGTTGAAAACCATCAGTTAAGCACTTTCAAGTTTTTGGCTCCCCTGGATGGGCCCACATTCTTACAGAGAAATGTAAGGCCTTGGATCCGCAAAGTAGACCTTGCATATTTTTAGGTTATCCTGATGGTGTGAAGGGTTATCGGTTGCTCCACCCTACTACACATGAGTTATTCATTGAGAGGAGTGTTTAGTTTGAGGAGGGATCTTCAAGCTCACTTTCTATCACTTCTCCAACTCCTTCTACCTTGACATTAGAGTCACTTGGAATACATGACAGATCTTCTGATGAGTCAAATTCACCTGAACAGTCTTCTACCTCTACTTCTGATGCAGAAAGTGATTCAAAGAACTCACCTCCTTCCTCTAATAGTCATCATTCAGAGGTTAATGATTCCCCCCTAGATTCTCCATCTTCTTGCCCACTTTGGGCTAGACAAACCTTGCAATTTGCAGGTGATTGGGTTGGGGATCCATTAGACACCAGGTGAACTCGTTCACAATTCCAAGATGCTCCACATGTCTTCATTGCTACTGCCTCAGATCCACAATCCTTTCATGAGGCTTCTGGTATTTTTGAGTGGGATACAACTATGCAGGAAGAGTATAGTTCCTTGATGAGGAACCACACTTGGGATCTTGTCCCTCTTCCTAAAGGAAGAAAAATTGTTTGATGTAAGTGGATCTATCAAACAAAATTTGTAGCAGATGGGTCAGTTGACAAAAACAAGGCTCGCTTGGTCGCCAAAGGATTCTCCTAGGTTCTTGGGATTGACTACTCTGAGACTTTTGCGCTAGTTGCTTGAATGAATTCCATTCAAATTGTTCTTGCCATTGCTGCAGCTAATCGTTGGGAAGTACATTAGATGGATGTGAAGAGTGCTTTTCTTCATGGTGACCTTCATGAGGAGATCTACATGGAGAAACCACAGGGCTTCCTTCAAGATTCTTCACTTGTGTGTCATCTTCGAAAGTATCTCTATGGCCTCAAACAAGCTCCTCAGGCCTGGTATGCCAAGATGGACTCCTTCCTTCTATCAGTTGGGTTCACTCGGTGCCATTCTGATCCTAATGTCTACATTTTGCAACAGGGTGATTCACTTCTATTTTTGGTTTTGTATGTTGATGACTTGCTGATCACAGGAAGTTCTTCACCCACCATTAAGGTTGTCAAAGTGGCCCTTCAAGACATTTTTTTGATGACTAACTTGGGCTTGTTGCATTACTTTCTTGGGATTGAGATCCTTCAGTCTCCTTCTAGGATCACCATCACACAATCCAAGTATGCTCTAGATTTACTCTTGAGGTTTCAAATGGCTGACTATAAGCTTGCTCTGACTCCCTTCCTTTCTAGAGTCAAACTTGAGGCTCAATGTTCTTCTCCACTTGTTGATGGAACTTTGTACCACCAACTTGTTGGGAGTATCATTTATCTGACTCATACGAGACCTGACATCTCCTATGCTATAGGCATGGTCTCTCAATTCATGCAGGAGCCCCATGAGTTACACTAGAAAGCAGCAAGGCGGGTCCTTCACTACATTTAGGGTTCTCATAGTTGTGGGATTCACTACACAGTAGGTATTGAGCTTGATTTGGTGGGCTACATATATTCAGATTGGGCAAGTGATTCTGAGGATCACAAGTCTACTTCAGGGTATAGCTTCTCACTTGGGTTAGGTCCTATTTGTTGGTCGAGCAAAAAGCAGTCTGCTATTGCTTTGTCTTCTACTAAGGCTAAGTATCAGGGGGCTGTAAATGCTGCCACTGAAGCCATTTGGCTTCAACATCTTCTCACTAAGTTTGGTATCCAAATTAGATGGCCATCAGTCATATTTTGTGATAACCAGAGTGCCATTCAGATCTCACAAAATCCAGTTCATCATCAGTGGACCAAACACATAGAGGTCCACATGCACTACATCTGAGAGCTCATCCATGGTCATGTCATTGACCTTTGCTATTGTCTGACTTTTGAGCAAGTTGCTGATATCTTCACCAAACCCTTCACTACAAGCAAGTTCCTTCATTTGCGAGCTTTGCTGGGGGTGCGTGATGCTTCATCTTTTGGGGGGGCCTCTTCCTCTCACTCAGAGTCCTAACTTTTTTTGTGTGGAGGCATCTCTTTTCTCTCTCTTTTTGGGAAATTTTATGTACATGGGTACCTCATCAGGCTTGAATTTCTAGGACCCATTTCTACATCCACCTAAGCTTTGCTTATGGAGGGGTGTTAGTGTAGTTTTTTATTTTTCCTATTTTGCTAGGTTTTTCCTACACTTTTAATAATCTCGCTTAGGTTAATAAAGCATGTCTTATTAGGTGAATGGTTGCAAGGTGTCACCTTCCTACATGTGAGCATCCATTAGCTATCTTGGAAGATACTTTGCTATCTTTAGTCCGATAGATGGTTGCTCCTCATTGGTTGGTGTTGCCACCACCTCCCTCTTCCTAGCCTATATAAGCATGCTACCTGGCTTGTCTTTGCATCTCTTGTTTTTGCATCCTCGTAATGCTATTTTGCTTCTAGCATTTGTATTACTCTCTTGGAGACTAACTTTGTGTTGCTATTTTGATTTTGTATCATTTGCATTCAGAGTTTAGATATTTACTCTTTGCACTAGTTTTTTGGGTTGTTAATCTTTTCAGATTCTAACAGATGATCTTGATTTTGTTGAAGCATGGAAGGCTTGTATACAATGTATTACACTTGATAGGACAAAGCATTGGATTTCATGATCTAGGATAATATGTTGTTCAAAGGAAGCAAATTGTGCATTCCCAAAAGTTTAATGAGAGAGAATCTCATTAAGGAGAAGCATAGTGGAGGATTGGCTAGACATTTTAGTAAAGATACAAATATAGCTTTGGTTGTTGAAAATTATTATTGGCCATAGTTACAACAAGATGTGACAAAGTTTTTACAAAGTTTCTGAGTATGTTAGATGGAGAGAGGAGTGAAGCAGAATACAAGGTTGTATCAGCCATTACCTATACTAGAGAAGCCATGGGAGGATGTTAGCATGGATTTTGTTCTTGGATTACTAAGGATACAACATGGGCATTATTCTATTTTTGTGGTGGTTGACAGGTTTTCAAAGATGGAACATTTTATTCCTTGCAAGAAGACTAGTGATGTTGTTCATGTAGTAGAGTTATTTTTTCGAGAAGTGGTGAGATTGCATGGTTTTCCAAAGAGTATAGTTTCAGACAGAGATACCAAATTTGTTGGGTATTTCTGGTGTACATTATGGAAGAAGTTGAATAAAAATTTGAAGTTTAGTTCATCACATCATCCATAGACTAATGGATAGATAGAAGCTGTGAATCATACTTTGGGAAACTTGCTAAGATGCTTGGTTGGAGATAAACCAAAAGGATGGGATATGATTTTACCATAGGTAGAATTTGCATATAATAATTTTGTCAATAGGAGTACTGGTAAATCACCATTCTAGATTGTATATGGAAGTAGTCCTAGAAATATTTTTGTATTGAGGAAGTTGGATAAGGGAGAGATAAGTAGTGCTGAAGTAGAAGATTTTGCTAAACATTTGAAGAACATACATGAGCAGGTGAGGAAGCACATCATAAAGATGAATATATAGTATAAGGCTAAGGAAAATGTGAAAAGGAGATATAAGGAATTTTAGATTGGAGATGAATTCATGGTTCATTTGAGAAAGATGTGTTTTCTAGTAGGTAAATATAATAAGCTGAAGATGAAGAAGTTTAGACCGTGCAAGATAGTGAAGAGGCATGATTCTAGAAATGTGTATGAAGTGAAGTTGCTTGCTGAATTGAATATTTCACAATTATTTAATATTTTAGATTTGATAGAGTATTATGAAGGAGGTGATGGAGATGAAGTTCTTGAAGCGTAGTAGAGCATCCCAATAGCTAGTTTAGGTACAAAGGAGATTGAGGAGATACTAGACAGTCATGTTGAAAAAAGTACCAAAAATAGAACTTATGAAGAATATCTGGTCAAATGGAAAAGGGAGACCAATTGAGGATTCATCATGGCTAGCAAAGGAGGAGGTTAACCATCTTGGTTTTCCTCTAAACACTTGAGACTAACAAGGTCACTTCTAAACTTACCTTGGGTGTCTAATGTAGGAGCATCTTGGGTGTAAGGGAAATCTTGCATCACCAAAAATTATTGTATTTTCAGCCTTTTCTATTTTAATAAGGACTAGTAGATAGGGTGGTTACTATTTATGGGAACTTACTATTTTTAGTAAGTTTATCATACAAGCTCAGAATGTTCTCATTTTCTACAAGAAAGTTCATTTTAGAGTTGTAAGCCTACCATAAAAATCTCATTTCTAAAGCATTATTATTAGAGAAGTTATTATAGATTTTTGATGGAAAAATTTGTAGAAAAATCTTTAGGCTCACTATTGGAGACTTTAGAGAGCTCAAATGAGGTCCAAAAACTTGACAGAAGGGCACTAGCATAGTTTTGAGCCTGTAGATCAGAATCTAGCATTTCAAAGTGGTTATAATAGCCAATTGGAGCAACAGTTTGTGAGTTATGGCCTTCAAAAGTTGGGCTACCAAAATTTCTAAAATAATTTGTCAAAGATGTATTTGGCCAACTCTATGTGTATTTTTAGGGTCTGTCAGCCCTAGGTATTAAGTTTAAGCATCTAGAACCTTCCCAGGTGGCATAAAATTGCCTATTTAAAAAAGGCCCAAAGATTGTCTAGGACAGCTCTCAGTGATAGTTCACAGCACTATTTTGTAGATTACTATAATGAAGGTGCACATTTGAGTTAGCATATTTTAATTGAGAATTCTATAATTCTATATTTGTGACGATAATAAGAAGTCCATATTTTGTTCTTGCATTTGCTATTGTTTCTTTGTTTCTGTTATGAGTTTATGGTATTAAGGGGAGTCCCCTACATCAGAAACCCAATTTGGGAAAAACCAACAGTGACATGCTACTCATTCTCACTCTTCTAAAGTGATGCCCTAGAAAGGCCAACCCTATTAAAGGTTACAATGCACATTGTTAAATGTGACCTGGTTAAAGTATTTCAATCACCCTATTAGGAGTGTAGCATGTTAGAGGACTTTAGATCATTCACTTGGAATGTCACTTGGTTAAAGAATTTACAAATGAATTTTGGGTCAACCTTAATCGAAAGGATTTACCCTAGGCTAATACAATGATTAGAAAGCAATAGTAAGGCTTGATCTGATAATAACTTATAACTCTATTTTATAGATTATAGATCTCTATTTCAGTCCTCCATTCTACTTGGCTTTCACACACTTTAGCTTTGACATCTTGTTCACCCATAAAGTATCCATACCCTTAATCCTTCTTGCTCTAATTGCAAATGCAATCTCTTCTCTTAGGTCATTGAATGAAGCAATACCCTAGACTCCTTGTCTTAGGTTCTCACACATGACAACCTTTTCTTTTGACTAGCCATCTCTATAAATAGAAAATTAAGATCTTTCATTCATCCTCCTTTTCCTTTTATTTTAGGGTTAGGTTAGATTAGGTAGGATTCAATGAATCTACTCATCATTTCATTTCATTTCCTTCTAGAAACTTCTCCTTCAATCTTCTTTGAATTCACCTCAAAATGGTTCACCATGAATTATGTGCCACTAGCTCATGAAACATATCTTCCATATAGTTCACACAATCCTAGATATGAAGATTATCATCTTAGATTCATTAAATTCACTATCTTTCTCATAATGGTTACACTCAACATTAACTTGCTTATGATGCTGAGCACATACTACATTGCTCGATATCCACTATCAAAACACTCAACACAAACTAAAGTTTACTGGTGCTTGGCATCAACTAAAATTTACTTGGCTTATACTATATCACTTGGTTTATACTAAAATTGACTTTTCTCAGCTCCAACTAATTTTTTTCTTTACTTACACTAACTTTTCTTGCCACCTACTGGGCAGATTGTTAAGCTTGGTAGACACAATTCATTTAACTTATTCTTTTGAACTTAATCAGTGTATCCATTCCTTGCAACCTTAAGTAGATTATTAATGCACTATAATATCATTGTATTAACTGATCTTTGTACTCCTTTTCCATATCATAACTCAACCTTTCCTCTAGTGCTATTGTTACCTCATTTGATAAAATCCTCTTCATTAATTAAACAAATGATAGTACTCAAATCATATAAGCAATTGCCTTACTAGCTAGTGGCAGATTTGACATCAATGACAAAAAAATGATTGAAACATATTTTATACTTGTATTAATCTATTTTCAATTGTTAGTAGTAATTTTTTTATAGTTCTATACATAGTTTGTTTGTTATTTTATAGAGTTTGGAGTGCTTAGGATAATTATTTTGGTTTTTACTAGTTTGCTAGTCTGCCTAGAGGTGTGAGTGCAAGATGGAGTCTTAGGGCCACTTTTGATTCTTGGCATTGTATGATTTCTTTGTATTTGGAAGTAGACTCCATGTAATCCATGTATAGTAGAGATGGGACCATGAAAAACACATATCTAGTTTTTAAGTTGATGCCCTAGGCAAGTCATTCCAACTTGGTTAGGAATCACATAGTAGAGAAAGAGTTATGGACATGATTGAACATGTTGATAGTTCAATCCAAGTATGTGGAGAGTTAGTAGGTGTTGTGGACTAGCCCCAATCATGAGGAGAAGCCTTGGTGTGTACCCTAAGGAATGCACTACAAGTTTATGTATCAAATAACATGTAAACCCTTGAAACCCTTATTTCTAGGCTAAAATTGTGCCCATACAATATACATAGTTTGGAAAACCCATACCTTCTAAATATTGAAGAAATTTGAAAATGGTATTAGGAATGGTAATTTTTTTGGGTACTTGTTAAAATTTTTTGTAAGATATCCTAGTTCTTGTGCATTGGGAGGGCTAAGCCTTGTAGCATTTTCGCAAGCATTTGAGTGCATTTACACTTGTGATTGCAACATGATTAAGGTTTTGACATTTTTTTGGGTTTGGAATCTTGGATAGAGACCTGAGGCTTACCTAGGTGTCCATTTGATCATGTGGGAAGATTCAATGAGCATTGGGGTTATGTTTGTTGATGGGAATTAATGAGTAAGCTTGTACTATCTAATTGAATGTGTACCAATTGAAGGAGTAGAATTTATTGGATAGAATCCTAAGAGGAATAGGGTCTATAGAAACCCTAGTTGGTCAAGTGTATGACCTAAGGAGACCCTAAGAGAGAGCTTGGGGTTTTAGAGAAAGATTGGTTAGTCACATTAGGATGACACCCATAAATTTTCACTACTGTAGTAATAAAGTTTGCCTCTTAGGGATACAATTTTGATCACTTGTGATTATTTTGAATTTTTATTTGGGAAATCCTTGGATTTGATGTGGAATTCATAAGTAGTAGGTAAAAGAATGCTTTTTAATGCATGATTTTAAAACAACACATGCACTGAACCAAATCATGGTCATTGATGGTCAATCATGTTGTGTAAGTTAAAAATATTCCTAAATACTACCTAGCATTAACAAGTGTTGGAAGTCTAATAGGAAAGTAGGATACTAAGATACTGAGAGGGTTGGGTGGGGGGAGGGTGAATCTGGATCTTTAAACTTTTACCCTTTCAAACAATTTTTCAATCTAATATCTTTCACCTTAAACCATTATCTCAAAAATATCATAAATCACATAAACATTTATCACAATGATGTATTGGATCTAACAAATAATCACATCCATGAAATATCTAAGAAAATGATCAACACATAACACAAAGATTTTAGTTACGTAGAAACCCTCCAAGGTGAAGGCAAATATGGATAACTTTAAGAAACCCCCCTTTGGAAATTTTTTTATAAAATCTTGGTGAATCCAAAATTATTTTAGGGGGGAAATTTTTCTATTAGTGATTTCTTTTTCAAACTTGGAAAATATTTGATTTCATTGGTGATTTTTTTTTGTCATTTGAAAATTCTATAAAACCTTGGTGAATCTTTAATTATTGAAGAAAATCATGACCAAAAGTATGAATACCTAGAAACCATATTTTATATAATCTAAAACATAGTACATAACTCATTTTAATAACCATTAGATGATCATAAATTGATGGTACAAATCCTGTTTCAGACCTAAATGTTCAAGGACAACAAGTTTTAGAAAAAGTCTCTGGAATAATGACACTTGTCCATAGTCAAATCCATTTTTGGAAAAAGCTTAAAAGGATAAAAAATTACTTGTAAAGTCTCCAGAATAGAGATGCGTGTTAATTATATGTATCTATCATATAACCTAACTTAAAGTTTTACCATAAATTGGTGAATGTAACCATCAAATAAGACAAGCCTCAAAAATTATGGGTGAAAATATTTAATTTACCACATGGAAAGATTAGATTAAATTGGCAATGTCATCATCAAAATAAAAATGACTATGTATCATTACCAGAAATTGGTCTGAGCATGGGACCCAGTTTTCATAAAGTGCGAATGATGCCGCCACCTAAAAAGTGTAATTCCTTTTGCCAAATTTAGGGTCCCCTATAAGTGAGATTCATCATTTGGAAAATATTCACCACTAAAGTAAACCTTGAAGGTACAATTAGGGTGGGAATGATGCCCAAATTTTTTCATTATTGTAGTAATAAAGTTTTCCTCTTGTGGTAGCAATTTTGATCACTTTTGATGATCTACCCTATAAGAGGTCTACCTTGTTAAGAGCTTACAAGACTTATCCAATCTACCTTAATTAAAGTATGTAAAACTTACAACTAAGTAAGAACTCTATTAAGAGATTTATAAAGGTCTATTAGGACCAATCTATTAAGAGATTTACCCCAAAACACTTGCTAGAATGTATCAATACCTGATACTTTAGTTTTTGCTTCAAATATTGGTAATAAATCTTCTCTTTAAAATCTTTCATTTGATCTCCAATTTGATATATTTGTATTCTTCCTATCACTACTTTTTTCAATCACTTTGACATGAAATTCCAAAGAATTTATTCAATGCATTTGCAATGGACCTAATGTATTGATTTATATGCAATTTACTCTAAAAATATTGCATCAACTTGATAAATCTTCAATACATCTTTGTTGATGCATCACTGATTTATACTCTAGAGAGCATCAGATAGGGTAATGACCCCTAGCTTACCTCTTAGATAAAAAAATACATCCTTAGGTAATGACTTGTTGAATATGTCATATATCTACTCCTTAGTGTTCATATATTCCAATATCACCTCTTTGTCTTGAACTAGTTCCCTTAGGAAATGATATTTGATTGCAATGCATTTTGTCTTAGAGTGCATCACTAGATTTTTTTATATATTGATTGCACTTGTGTTATCTCAATAGATAACTACTAGTTCTTTGATTTCTTCCTTCATTCTTGACATCAACTACTTGATCCACATTAAGTTAGAACAATTGACTTCTGCAACAACATGTTATGCTTCTACTATGGATTGAGAAATATAGTTCTACTTCTTACATGTCCAAGATACTAGTCTCTTTCCAAGAAAGAATGCTTCTCCACTAATATTTTTTCTATTATCAATTATTCATTCCCAATCTACATTAGAGAAGTCTCTTAATTAGAGATTCCCCCATTTCTTGTACAATAACCCATAATCCTTAGTTCCTTTTAGATATCTAAGGATTCTTTTGACTGCCATCATGTGATTTTCTTTAGGATTAGTAGAGAATCTTATAGCTATGCCACCTACCAATGCAATATCAGGTCTTGTGTGAACCACATATTGAAGTTTCTCAATCATTGATCTATAAGAAGTTTGGTTCACCTCCTTTGAATCGTCATCCTTTGAGAGCTTATGTCTAGTAGACATAGGTGTACCAACTAGGTTGGCATCTTCCATTCCAACTACTTTCAATATTTCCCTAATGTACTTTGATTGAGTGATAAATATCCCATCCTTCATCTGATTAACTTGTAGACCCACAAATAATTTGATTTAACCAAACATAGACATTTCAAATTGTTTCCTTATTTCTTCATAGAATAAGATATCATCTACAAATATTTTTGAAAGAAATATCATATCCTAATGTACTTCCTTAGTATACAAATTTCTATTATGATTTGTCTTTTCAAAACCATTTTTTACTAGGTATCAATGAATTATTTCATACCATGCTCTAGGAGATTTATTTAAACCATATAGGGCTTTATGAAGTTTAAATACCATGTCTCTTTGGCTTGGATCTATGAAATATTTAGAATGATCAATGTAGACTTCTTCCTCCATGACCCCATTCAAGAAAAATTATTTGATATCCATATGATATATTTTGAATCCCTTTTGTGGTACATATGCTAGAAGTTTTCTTACTCCATCAATTCTTGCAACAATGGTAAATGTTTCCAAATAATCAATACCTTCTTCTTGAGCATAATCTTTGTAGACAAGTCTTGACTTGTTTTTTGTTACTTCACTTTTTTCATTCATGTTATATCTAAATATCCATTTTGTACCAATTATATTTTTATCCTTCATCTAGAAACAAAAGACTAGGTTTTATTCTTTTCTATTTTCTCAATCTCTTCATTCATTACTTCTATCCAATTTTCATCTTCTAAAGAATATTTTACAGATGTAGGTTCAACATAATAAAGTAAACATGTACCTTTTAGTTTTTTCCTTTTCATTATGTCATCTATTTCTTCTCAAATTATTTGGTTAGGTATGTGATGCCTTATGACATATTTTTCAAGCCTTGGATATTTCTTTCTTTTCTTAGAACTTGGTTCTATAAGGTTTTCATTTTTTTCTCAGGTTCCTCTAGCTTATCTTGTTTTAGCTTGGGTAGTATTGGTTGTGACTCAAGTTGCACTACATGGGGTTGCAAATCTAATTGAACTAATTGTGACTTGGGCTAAACTACCAGTGTGTTGCTAGATGTACTTGGTTTTTGGTTGGCTTCAACCTTCTAAAGTAGGTTTTAGGTTCTTCATAGTATACTAACCTTCTGTGATCCTATTAGCCTTAGTTTTGAGTCACCATTTAAAAAAATTTCTAGTTCCTTTTTGAAACTCAAAATCCTACATCAATCAAGTCCTTCTCAATTTCTTATTTTCAAAAAGATCACCATGCTTTGCATATAGAAGTCAATCTTATGATGCCTTTCACAATTCTTTCTTTTGAACCACTTTGAATGTCTTTGAAACTTGGCTCAAAGTAGTTCAAAGAATTTCAACCAAAACATTTTGACACTAATATTTTTCTATAGGTGGGACCTACTAAGTATAGTGAAAATGTTTACTTGAACCACTTCAAACTTCTTTGAATCTCTATTCAAATCAGGTCAAAGTAGTTCTATTGCTGAAAATTTTGCACATGGATGTTAATGATTCCCAAAGAACAAGAAGTTCTTGAGAAATTAAATGAGGTGTTAGAAGTAATGATTAAAGGTCTTGTCCAAGTTATTTTTGTTTAAGACAAAAGATCAATTGTCATCATGATTAAAGAAGGAAAATATTTCATTTGGGAGTCAGATTAGATGTTAGAAATTTATAATTATTGCATAGACATTCACAAAGGATGATCTTTTAGTGAAGGTGTCTTGTCACAATTTCAAGTGTGCAAATCAAGCCGCAAAAAAAGTGCCATGAATACCTCATTATGAAGTGGTGCGTTCACCAGTATGCCCCCTTACCTTTAAAAGCATAAGTTTCCCACTTAATTATTTTATCATGTGCAAAGGCAAATCAAAAATTGAGCAGCCATAAGAAAAGAGAAGAGGTTTGGTTTTCTTTTAGTGAATTATAGGTGAGAATATGAGAAATCCCTTATCATTTCTTTTGTGTGTTTCTTTGAAGAAAAACAATAGTGTTGGAATTTTATTTTCTTTGTTTAGAATGAGGTCTATTCTACATTTGTTTAGAAATATTTCTAGTTTAAGTATAAGAGACCCATCATTTTTTACACTAATTTAGGAGTCAAGGTTGAAAAGATAAAAGAAAATTTTCTTGAGAGAGCTAATAAATTTTATGGTTTTTTAAAGGTCCTAACAAGTGATGTAATTTAAGTTGTTTCTTTTCCCCCTACCCTTTTAAGTGCTAAGCTAATTTAGTTGTATATTGATCACTATGACATGAGAACCAAGAGTATTTTGAACAAGGATGGAGAACCAATATTTTCTATCTCTAGGGAGACTATCTCATCAGTGTTACATCTACCGGAGTGTATCTTTGTTTCTTTTAGCCCTACTTAGTCTCTGACTGAATATCAAGAAAAACTATACAAGTACCATAATATGTTGGCTAGGAAATGGATAGAGACTAATTATAAAGGTTTCTCAAGACTACCCAAAATAATTACCAAGGATCATATAAAGCCCCATGTTCATGACCTTGTGGTTTTGTTACACTAGGTTAAAGGGTCTATAGATGTTTTCCTCCTTGAAGATTGGATGTACCACTATATAGAGATTATGCTAAAAGGAGAATGTATTTTGGATTGGGCAAAATTGATAGCTAGTTCATTAAGGAATTAGCTCAAACATTATAAGATATCCAGAGAAGATTTCCATATGTCTTCCTACTTGACCCACTGCATTGCATGTGTTAGCAATATTACTTCCCTTCCCCATGAACCTTGGAATGAAGATGTAATTGTCTATCAATATTGTCCCCTACTTAAAAAGGATAAAGTGTTTAAAGAATTTAGGAAATACATGATGTTCTAATATAAAGTGTGTGTTTCAACCTTAGAAAAGCACTGACGCCAAGGATATCCCTAGAGGCCCAAAAGCTGATTCAAATGTACAAGACCTATTTCATTCAATTTCCTAAGTTTACATACCTATGAATAGGGGGATTTGAAGAAAAACTAGTGAAGCTACCTTGGTATGCTTTGGGTTGTTTTATTATAACTGCAATATGTAAGAAGTTATTTATTGTAATTAAGGATAATCTACCCCAGAAGGAGTAGGAGTTTGTCTTCCTTGTCAAGCTTGGTTATTTATCCTATAGTATTATGATTAATGCCTCTGTGATTGGAAGCAACTTGCTCAATTCCAACTTTGGATCCTACAAGGGAAGGAGAAATTTTGATAGTGATGGGTTTGTAGCAAAGGTACTTGATTTGAAGGGTCAATCACCAATAGTTCCTCATTTAAAAGATTTGTTGCAATATTGCAATGATGAGAAAGAGGTGGTAAAAAGGGACCATTCAAGATTAACACTCCCAAAAATTAATTTTGTGAAATTTAAATTGAAATTGGAGGGAGTAATTGAAGATGGTTCAGATATTGGATGGGTCCTAGGAAGAGGCAAGTGAACAAAAACAATTATAAGTGGATTGGAACTAGGGTGAAGAAGATGACATAAACTTGAGAACCACATCTGTTCTAACCCATATAGATAACTAATTAAGGAGAAGAAACATAAAGGCTATCAATGAAAAATAAACTGCAAAGTCCCCAAAGGTGGTTTCTTTCACTGAAACATTAACTTTTGACATCCAAATTTTATCTCATCTTGCACATAACTTTTCAAATTCCAAGAAGTAGAAAAGACCACCATCTCCTAAACAAATCATGGCTCCTAGAACTAGATCTAAGAACAAATTTGAGGCACTCATACAATAGAAGGTTTAGAAGGAGAAAATGACGACCTAAAGACAAAGTCAAGGAGAAGAGCTCACCCTTTTAGATAATTAAGATGGTGACATAGAGTTAATAGAGGCTTCAATGTCAGATCAACCTAGTTTCATCACTCCTTTAAGAGGAAATCAAGGGACGACTACTACTTTCACCATTCCATCATGGTTATCTAATCTAGTCAGCAAGAAACACAACCTTTAATTGATGTCTACATCATTTAAAGATATCATCACAAAATATGTAGCCTGCAATTCTATTGAGTTGTCATTTTGTATGATGCTTAGAGATATGAATCCTTTCAAACTCCTCTCTTGAAAAGATGATCTTGGATCAACTCAAGCTTCTGGGTGATCTTGTGACCTACTGGAATCTTCTTAGTTGAAGATAAATGTGAGTGCTCATGAAAAGGCCTTTGCTAGTTTGAAACAATTCAGATAAGATGTAAAATCTGCTTGCTATTTCAAAAGAATGAAACACACAAAAATAAATATATTTTTCTATTTTTTAATTTTTATGATGAATGCAATCTAAAAATGCAACTATATGAATTTTTAATTTAACCAAGAGGCTGGTAAATAAAATAATGAAGATAGGGTAACAAGAAGTTTAAGAAAATAACATGAAAGTGAAAATTGTAATGGACATAAACCACAAAAAAACACATCTACAAGTTAAGCTTTCAAAAAGATCAGTGGGTAACCAATGAAAATAGGACCACTAATTCCTTAATTCCACTGATGCAATTATTGATAGGAATTTAGTAACTATAAGATGTTTCACTTTTCATCAAATTGCAAGGCCATAGAAAGTGCACTCATGCAAGATGAAAACTTAGGTAGGAACAATATGGTGATCTCTTCTCAAACTAAGTATGTCAGTAGAATTTGTAAACTTGTAGCAAACACTAGAATCAAAAGATCTCACAACCAAAATAATGCAATTAAACTATTGGCACAATTACACTTCATGAACATACATTCACAAAATATAACACACTTGGGCAAGAATCACTACGCTCCAAATGTGAGAACCAACAACATATATTATTGCATCAAAATAATGGTGGCCTGGAATACATATTACGTTCCTAAATTTATAAGAAATCTTCTCCTCAATTTGCATTGAGAGTGAGAGATATCTTTATGCAATCATGTGCTTCTAAACTAATAAAACAAATCTATTTATGTACAAATTGACTATCTAACTGGTGCTTAGTAGGACTCCATCCATATTTATACTAGTAATTAAATGCATGAGCCTTTACATGTTTTAAAACAAAGAAAACATGAGAAAATAAGAAAGAGAAAGCCATTAGATGATGTAAGAGTATTTGGAAGTGACAAAAATAGAAGCTCCATCTTCACTAGGCATCTATAGGAGTTAAACTCCTATGAGAATGTATTTTTGATACATGGAAAGCTCTAAATTTATAACTAGTAGTTAATTATTGGTGCACCTCTAAATTCTTCAAAATCGTTAAGAACACCAATAAAAAAGAGAACCTATGTGCCTAGCACACTTGCACACTTGGCATACCTCAGAAGTAGGTTCAAAAGATGGAAATTTTCATTAAGTGTCAAAATTGAAATTCTGGCTTCTAGGTTTTCTTCTCCTTTATACCAAAGCTGTGTTTAGGTATTTGCCCTTGAATTTCTCAATGATATCAGTGACTTGAGCTTCATCTAGAAAATCTAAGGCCTCAAACTTGTTCTTGACTTTCTACCTATAGTTGCCTACCTCAATGTGAGTCTAAAAAATCTCTAAGTTTCATATCCAACTCTAATAATGCTTCTTCCATTCTGAATGCTTGGATGATGTCATCATCATTAGAAGCTTCCTAAAAAAATTTCCAAAATTTCTCAACTACTACCTCTACTGATATTAACATATCTCTAGAATCATCTCCAAAAATGTCTAAACATGCATAATATAATGCCTCTCTACATCCAAAATTTTTGCTTGGGTTTGATCCTTGAGCTTATGAATCTCTATGTGTAATGTTTCCATTACTTTCCATAGTTTTCTCTATCCAATCATTAATTCTATCTAACTCCTCTATTGTATAGACTTACATCAACATCTGATACCTTTGGCATTTAATTTCTTGTAGTGCTTGTAAGTATTTGCCCTAGGAATGTACTTCATCCATCAAACCAAAATCTTGATTTAAAATGACCACCAACTTATTTGCGTTATCCTCCATATGGTATAGAAAATTGAGATTTCCTTGTATAATTTGTAAACCTTTCTCCTTAAAACTCTCTTTCTATTCCTTACAAGCTTTCAAAAATAGATCTAATTGGCCTTTACCCCTATCTCTTCTTTCCAATACCGTATTCAGAGTCTCTTCAGGATTTGTAGGATCTAAGGGACCAACAACTTCTCTTAGATATCATTTTATGATCTCATTTTTTCTTCAAAGTGTTATCAATTTTTCCCCATCCTATTCTAAGTGCCTAAACCCTTCTTTAATTCCCATTGTGACCATCATCTTAGTAGTGTCCAACATAGGTTTCCCAAGCATGACCTCCCTAATTTGATAGTCTCTTGGAATTAATTCTTCAACATCTATATTTGGAGGAGGGATAGCCATGTGAGAAAATAAATCCTAGTTTTAATCACTCATAATGAAGGCCAATGTCCACACATCCTTCGGTGGTGACTCAGGTTTCCTTAGAACTTCAATTAATTCCATCCTATCCTCTTCCCCAGTGGTGAATTTCTTCCTTTTGTTTCTAATTACATCTTTTCTTAGACATCTTGGTACATGCACTATTGGGGATTTACCTTTCAAGGACGAATGAGTTTTCTCTACTATGCTCTTCCCTTTATCCCTCCTTTCTAGAGTCCTCTCCTTCTATGAAGGATCCACACTAGGAGCCTTTGTATCTATGAAATCAACAGTTCTCACCTCTGTGTCTTGGAAATTTTGTTGAGGTTTCTCACTTTTTTTCTTTTCCTCTGACACTTCCTTGGTGGATGCTTGTTGTGGCTCTTCCCCTTGTTCTACTTGAACTTGTCCTTCTTTGGTGTTTGGAGGAAGAGGAGTAGCCAATCCATTATCTACAAAAAATGTAACATGAATAGGTGATGGTGTGGCTACTTTGGGTCCTTGTGGCTTGAGTGGCAACAAAATCCAATCCTCCTATTGAGGTTGACTAGTTGGAGTATCTCTAATTTTATCCTTGACCAATTCAGTATCAACAAGAATGAAATCAAAATCTAACATCTGAAAGATATTAGTGCCCTCAACATCTTGCTCATTTATCCATAATTGCATTTTATCCTTGGAGGTTGTAGATTGAATGGATTGCTTGGGAATGGATGGGGGTGTGATTGTACAACTTCTTCTCCATTCTGATTCTATGGCTCTAGCATGACAAGTTCTCCAATTCAATGGAAGGTTATCCTCTTTGTCCTCATCATCCTCTTCTTCATCATCTTCTAGGATAGCTTCTAGGATTGCTAGGAAGGGAATTACTCTCCTAATGATCTTTTGCCTCCTCTTGACTAGAGTCTTAATCTTTCTTCTCTTAGGAGTGGAATAGGAGTTTTGAACCTCTTGTTGAAGTAGGAACACCTCTTGTACTTTTGTTTCTTCTTCTCCTTGGCCTTGTTCAATTGGCAGCACTTGAGGATTGTCTTGGGATTGTGTGGCTTCCACATCTTTTGACCCTTACACATTTTCTTATCTTGGCTATGGAGGTGCTTGAGTTACTTCCTCTTCTAGCTCAATTTTTTGAGGAGAAGTTCTCTTCCTCTTACCTTTACCCTTCTAAGCTTGATAACATCCAACTGGTCTACCAAGTTGGTGCACCATTTTTGGTCTCACTAGTGACTGAGCTATAAATGTAGGTACTATGACCTTAGCTCCTTGACCTTTTTCTAGGTAGGCTTAAATGTGAAAGACTACCTCTTAAGGAATTGGATCAAGTTTGAAAGGTCTCTTGATCCAATACTTTTTCAATTTGATGACATGCCTGGCCCTGCGATTAATGTCTAAGTTTTCTTCTTTTTTAATCTTGGTATTCATGATAGGTTGGTCACCGATCTTGTCCCTATTGAACAATGGATTAAAAAGATCCTCTGTATCTTATTGCACTACCTTGAAAGGAATCTTTATCTTCAAAGAACTTCCTATTAGATAGAGAGTCATTCTATAATAATCCATCCTCGATTACATCTTCATGTTGAAATGTCTTGCTAGCCAAATACTGTACTCTTCCAATGTTATCAAAATAGGGTTGAGGATAATTATATTCTTTTAAGGGATGTTGATCCCATTCAGGCCAAATACTATACATCTTCATGATGAAATGTCTTGTCTTCAAACCACACTAAAAGGTCCTATAGTAATAGGCCATACCCAACATATTTTGTGTTGCTTCCTGACTCTGTCATATGCAGACAAGAGTTGTCAAGTGATCTCCAATAGAATGAGTCTATCACTAGGATACCTAGGGAGATTCTTAGGGTTGATAGTTGTACTTGGTACCCTCAAATATGTGAATGTTTGAAACTAGATGTAGTAGGATCCAACCTCTAATATCTTAGCTACTACCTCCTTTGGCATCCTCTTCACATAATCCCCTTTAATGAATTGGATTATTGCAAATATAAATGTATCATTCACTATTCTATATTCCTTACTATGCTCTAGAAGCTTCTTCTCCACCAACTGAGGATATATTGTATATAGACATGCATTTTCATCTTACATGTTACCCTTTTTGTAGAGCCTAATGTAATATTTTTCCTTTGTAGCTAATAAGTAGACCAAGTATGATGTCATGTAAAACTTTCAGTTATTCTTAATCACTACTAGTTGCTCACACAAGTTCTCACTAAGAATGGAAGCCTAATCAATCAACATCTTTGTCCTCTTGATAGTCTTAATGAAATGCACCATCCAAATGTTCAAGTAACCTGATGCTAGAAACCCCATGACTCTACTCAAAAGTATGATTGACTATCCAATATCTTCCTTCATATATCCTCTTGTCATGTTGAATTTTCCTACTTTATGGTCCAGAGGAGTGTTCTCAATGAGGTAAAAAGACTAAATGATTTTGAAATCTTCATCAACATGTTCCATGTACCATCTCTTTGCTTGGTGATAGGTTAATTTGGTGAATTGATCTACCCTTAGAAGGTGGAACACCTTCTCTATGTTATTGGGTTGAAGATCCAAGATGATCTCTCTAGTTATGCTCTTCATGACCCTTTCTTTTGGAACATGGTTTTCTGTGAGTGTCATAATCAATTCTAGAGATTGTACTAATACTGGATGTGATGTTGTGTTAATAAGTCCTAAGTGAATCAAAGTGGATATCACTAGAGACCTTTCTGTTGGTTTGTTGCACAACTCTAGGAATGTGCTCAAATCTGTATGACCCAATTCAGTGTAATAGATCTCTAAATAATTGTCCTAGAAATATGACTTCATCAAAACACCTTGAAACTTGAATACCATGGGTTTTAGAACCATCTTTGCATCGAGGGAAGATGATGAAGAGGCCATTTAATTTGCAGGAAAATAATGTCCATTAGTCCAAAGTTGAAGAGAAAATGATTAGTTCAAACCCTAGTACAGGCATAGAAAAAGAATAAAAACCCTAATTTCTCAAAATTACTTAAAAAACCTAATTATAACCCTTATAATAAAAAAAGGGTGCATCTGATAGGTGCGCTTGGTGTGCCTTATGCTTTGCACAAGCTCTTAAGATTGGGTGTGTAGTAGTGCACCCTATTTTTACCTTGGCACAAAAAAGGTGTACATTTAGTGCACCTCACAAGGTGCACTAAATACACACCTTTTTGTGAAGAATGAAGGGTAGAGGGTGTGCAGTAGTGCACCAAGCCTTAGGCTTCTATATGTTTTATTTTTTCAAGTTTTAAAAAAAATTTCAACATATAAAAAGGTGCATTGCTACACACCTTTTACATGTTTTAACATTGTGTCTTTGAATGTGTAGGTGGGAGAAAAGAGCAGGGATGGAGGCAAAGTACCGCACTTGGTCAATTGTGCAAGTGTAGTCAGAGATGCTTGGAGAATGAAAATGATGGAGGGAGAGGGGGATCCCCCAAGTTTTATAGACCTAGGGACCCTCACACCCCTTGGTACTACACAACTACACTATTGCACTACTATGCATCACCATGGTGATGCCTTCTCAATGTGCTTTGGTGCACTAGCACACCTAGGGAGGTGCACCTGTGTACCATTTTTTATTGGAAAAGAAGTACTTAGCCTTTTAGATAATTTTTGGAATTTTATTTTTAAATTAGGACCTAGATTGGGTCACAAAACACTAAATAAAACCCTAAAAAAGACCCAAAACCTAGACTAAGGATCCAAAAAGCTAAAAAATAAAGTAGGGTGTTCCCATTTCTAGCCTAAATGGGGAGTGCATTGTGAAAACCACAATAGGTTTTAAAAGCAAAATGATGAAAAGTGACATGCATTTGATCAGGGACCCAATGATTGGAAAGGTGACTACAAAGGTGGCTACCTATAAACAAAAATATGAGTCTTGGGAAATTGACACAAAAGGTTTTAAAGTTACTACTATGGAATTGGGGGCGATCACCAGAGATATCAAGAATCACTTTTTCAAACTTTTTGTAGATCATATGTTGACTTAGTCTAAAAGGGATATCAAAGAAAGAAAGAACTAAAAAGGATGGTAATCACTATGGCTACATACATAGATTCCATGATGAATTTGGGTGCGCTTCCCTTGGTTTAGACTCTGTAATCCTTTGATCCCAATTAATCAAATAGCCAACAATTGGTTAAGAAAATGCAAAGGGGAAAATTACTCTCAGACACAGTGCATGAATGGGAGGGATCCATAGTAAAATAAGGTAGTAAATTTATTTTGGATTTCACTACCACGAATGTGGAAGGAGAAGCATTGTTAGGTGAAGTCCAAACCCTTGTTCTAATGTGGGAAGCTGATCAGAGTTGATGCCAAGCCATTGTATTTCAATTTCATGACATCAAAAAATATGGTGTATTAAAGTTTCTGAATGAGAATCCCATGAAAACCATAGATTCATGCATGTTGTTCATCCTCAAAAATAATATGGGTTGGAAGGATTCAATTTACAAAAAGGTCATTGAAGAAATATGATAAATGGAAATTGAAATCACTAAGATGCATAAAAAGCTCTTGAAGGATATACAGATTGTTAATCCTATAGGTATTCTACAAATTGAGGATGACAACATGGACTCCAAGGTTTTAACCAATAGCTTCAATGATGCCATATCAGGAATAAAGGACAATCACACACCTACTTCTAGAGACTTCACCACCCTAGTGAATATTGAGTTAATTTTATATCTGAATAGTAACTTATGACAAGATAAAGCCATAGGATTAGGGAGCTTAAGTGGTAGAAAGATTCCTATAGATCAAAACTACTCAGCCTGAAAAATCCTCACTCTTGCACGATGCAAGAATTTGTGAGAACCTTTAGGAGCTAGAAACTAGTCAAGCAGACCATGGTAGATGGAGAAAAGACTGGCAAGGATTTTTAGTTGGAAACACTTACTTTCTACATTTGATTTTTCAAAACTATTTAAAGTTCTATTTCTTTTATTATAATTATTTTCAACCAAAAGGATGGGTTTTTATGGAGGCCTTTTTGGGTTTGTAAAATACTATAAATGCTAGAGCATTTGGCTAGAATGGGGTTAGATTTTAGTAGCCTAAAATACTTTGTTAAAGTTAGTCCTATTTTAAGTTGGTTGTGTGGTAATAGTAATAGATGGATATTAATATATATGAAAGTGCTCTCTTAATGACTTAGGACTCGAGAAGTCTTTTTGTATATATATATCATATTTTGTTGTGCTTTAAAACTTAGAGTTTGAGCATAATTAGTTATGGTTACTTTGTAGGCCATGATGGTTAATTTTTTTATGGCATCTAGTGCTATTTCTCTTGTTGTTTGTATTTATTTCTCATTTCCCAAATTTGGTTTAAGTCATTGTAAAATTAAATTCATAGGTAAATCTTGGTTACTTGTGGAAAGACTATGAGCTTTTTATTCATTGATTTTTTGAATATATAAATCATTACCTCAATACCCAAGAGCAAATGAGTGTCCTTTAAGAACTTTTTGGCAAAAGTGTGCATTTAGTTTGTGTTGATCTTTATAATTTATTAGTAAATCATTTGTAAAGGGACCTATACTTCTAAAATATTTAGATGGAAGTGATTAACAAAACATCTACACATCTATTATGAACTTTATTGAATTTTCTAGCCTTGGGCATAGATTGAATTATTGATTTTGTGGGAAAAGACAATTTGTTCACTAACAAATCCTCAAGCTCTTTACTGCTTTGTTCTTCACTTCTTTCAGTTAACTTGTCAATTTTCACAAATTCACTTTCTATAACAATGTGAGTAGAAAGATTTAGACATTTGTGTGCCTTGATTTTATTTGAATACCCTAAGAATATTCCTTCATCACTATTTGCATCAAGCTTTCCTTTGCTTACCTCTTTTAAGATATAACATTGGCTTCTAGATACTCTAAGATAACAAATATTAGGCTTATATCCATACCATAATTCATAAGGTTTTTTGTTTGTACCTTTCTTTAATTGAACTCAATTCAGTGTGTGAACTGTTATGTTGATTGCTTCTCTCTATTACTTTGGTGCAACATTTTTTTCTGACATTAATGTTCTTGTATAGTCCATAATGGATTTGTTCCTTCTTTCTTCTATTCCATTTTATTCTAGAGTTCTAGTTTTCCATACTTGTCTTTTGATTCCTCTTTCATTGCAAAACTCATTGAATTCATTTTAGATGAATTCTCCTCCTCTATCTAATCTCAGGCATTTCAGATTTTTCCATGTTTCTTTCTCAACTCTATCCAAATACCATTTGAACTTTGAAGAGCTTCAAATTTATCTTTTAAAAATATTATAGTCATCATTCTAGAGTAATCATCAACAAATAACATAAAATATACATCTCCGTAATAACTTTCTACACTAATTGGCCCACAAAGATTTTTTCGAACTAGTTCCAAAACATCTTGAGAGTTATAGGACTTATTTTTTAAACTTCTTTTATTCATTTTTCCAATTTGACATTTCTTTTACATTCCCATCTCAAGCTTCTTTAGATAAGGTATGTCTCTTACTCTGTTATTCTTGCTTATGTTGAAATATTATCAAAGTTAACATGGCACATTATTTTATGACATAGCCAACTCTCTTCAACTTAACCTAGTAAACAAGAGCTTTCATTGAGATCTAGATAAAACAAATTACCTTTAGTTTGATTTCTAGTTATAACTAGTTTCCCCTTAACATCCAATAGTTTGGCTTTCCCATTCATGAATTCAACTTTGTATCCTATATTATTCATTTGAGCTACATTGAGTAGATTATGCCTTAATCTTTCAACCCAATAGGCATTCTCAAATTTGATTTCATCAATCAATGCAATGATACCTTTTCCTTTTACATAACATGGTTCATTGTTCCCAAATATAACACTTCCACCATCATAATGTCTTAAATGTACAAATTTTGTTTTATCATTAGTTATGTGATGAGAACAACCACTATCTATGATCCATGTATCAATTTTTCTAATAGGAGAGATAAGTGTCATTTTTTCATTTTCCTCATCATCAGATTCATCTTTCACAACAATATAAACTACTTCATATTCATCATCATCACTATCAGAACCTATTGCAATGTAACATGATTTCTTACCTTTTCCTTTGAAGTCCTTGTAGCTTCCTAAGTCTTTATTGCCTTTGAATTTTTTGAACTACTTTTCTTCTTTATCTTCCTTCTTTCGACATTTAGCTCGAATGTGGCCAACTTCCTCACATGAGAAACAAATCAATGGAATCTTTTCTCTTAATTTTCCCTATCCCTTTGTTGTCTTTTTTTCTAGGAGAGCCTTAATAACTTCAAGGTCCTCATCTAAATCCTCTTCATCTTCACTATCAACTTGGTTTCCTTTTTAGTTACCTCCTTTTTTACCAAGGGTTTGAAAGTAGATTCAATATTGTTAGAAGAAGGGGTATAATTATCAAAATTGTTCAACTCAAAAGTAATCAATCTTCCCACAAGAGTATCTAGGGTTAGATCATGTGATGGATTACATGTCATCTCTTGAATAGTTTAAACTCTAATTGCATAAATAGGAAAAATAGTTCTTAGTACCTTGTTGATTACTATTTCATCATCAATTTTTGCACCTGAAGCTCTAATTGCACTAACACATTCTTTGACCCTTTCATTATATTGGATGATGTCCTCACCTTCTTTCATTTTCAATAAATCAAAATTTCCTATTAATCTTTCTACCTTAGCTCTTTGCACATTTTTGTCACCTCCAAAGACTTTCTTTAGTATTTCCCATATGTCAAATGCAATAGGACAATCCCTGACTTCATCAAATTTAGAAAAGTTCAAAGAGGATGCAATATCAATCATCATAATGTTGTGCTCCTTTGCTTCTTTGATTTTCTCCAAAACCGTAGGCTTGGGTGGTACCACATATTGTTTCTCTAGATAGAATACACCATTGTTATTTATCCTTGATATGTGAAGCTTCATCAACTCTTGCATTGTTGAAATTTTTTCTCTATTGAGTTTAGGAATTTACCTTCTTGTAAGATATTTGATCTTTAGCTTAGGTCCTTAAAACCTTTTTCCTACAAGCACCAATACTCTGATACCAATTATTGAAAATGTAAGATGAGTAACTAAGAGGGGAGAGGTGAATCAGTTACCATAAAAATAAATCCAAGTCCCTTAGATGTCATCACAAACTTTTACTTCTTAAACTGAATACTTACTCTTCTTAGTTAGAACTAGATATACAATTTAACTCGATTAACAAAGAAATCTTAAGATATCAATGGTTATTAACCTTTAGTAACTTACTTTCAATGACATAAGACATTAATAAAAAAACATGAAAACATGAGACACCAAGATTTAACGTGGAAACCCAATTTGGGAAAAACAACAAATAGAACTAGTTACAAATTTTTACTCTTTTGAAATGAGCCCTATTAGGAGCCAACCCTATTAAAGGTTAAAAAACACATATTCATCTATAACCTTGTTAGAGGATTTGAATCACTCTATTAGGAGTGGCCTTGTTAGAGGTCTTTAGAAACTTTGATCAAGAAATGCTACCATGTTGGAGGATTTACAAAATGATTGTTAAGTGAACTCTATAAGAGATTTCTTTACTAGTACAATGGTTAGAAAGAAAAAATAGTCTAACTTGATTGATGAAGTAAAAAGCTTTGCAAATTTAGATCACTATTCTAGCTTAACCTTTGGATCCTTTTTGATTAGATATTTCCTTGCAAATTAACCTTAACATTTTATTCTTTGCCTTGACTTGGCTTACATATCCATCTCTTTTATTCAACTTCATACTCTCTTTTATCCTCACAAGTTGACCTTTCTTATATATCATAAGTTAGGAAAATTGAGCTTGTAGACCATTTCAAAACATCAATTTAGTTAGCTTGTACTAATCAAATAATTAGGAAAATTAATATGTATTCAGTTGGCTAACACTAGACTAAACACTTGGTTAATACAAAACTTTATTTTATAATTGACCAAAATTGGTTTTAATACTAGCTTCCTTCATTGACTGACCTAACTTAGTTTACACTTTCTTCATTGACCAACCTAACTTGGTTTATATTATAATTTTCTTGGTTGATTTTGGAAACTTACATAGTGCGAGATTGAGCTTGGTTAACACTAGTCGTGCTCAGTTAGAGTGTGACATTTGTGTAACATCAATGACAATATATAATTGAATAATTGTTTTCAAGATGGCCTTCATGCATAATTATACAAACATAAAAAATCCTCAAGTAGATGATTAAAAAAACCATAAAGATGGGTGAAATTCCAAAATTAACCATGCTAGAAGGATGCATCACAAAATAATTTACTTATTGATAACTTTCAAAAGAAAAAATTGAGAGTAATTTTGCATCCTACCAATTAAAGTAGATTTTTGCAAGTTCACCAAGGGCCAAAATTCAAGAATGAGGGTTTGAAGAGGGGGAGGGTAAATGGGGAATGGAGATACAACCATCATGCATGAATACCATGGGTAGTAATAATTTTCATTCACCTTAGGAAATAAATAACAAAATCAGTGCATATGGATAGTGACTACATATTTTATTCATAGGAATCTTCTTAGTTGCAAAGGGCCTAGACAAGCTGAGAATCTCCCTATACAATAATAAAATTCCTAGATGTTAAAAGTAACCTTGAAATAAAAACTAAAGGAACAATCCATAAACCTACCATTTATTGAAATCATGGTTCAAGGTCTCATTACTAAAGGACTAAGTCTTGATAGGGAAGAGGGTAGGGAATAAGGGGTACGAAAGCCCTAGTAATTACAACTTCCACTCATTAAAAAGGTTCCCACAAGAAGAGTGTGTAGATATAGACATACATTAAACAACTCTAGAGAAACATAAAACAACAAGTAGATAAATCCTTATTGCTAAATAGAGAAACCAATATAAATAATGAATATTCATATGCAAACATGGAGCCCCTAATCTTATATTGAGTCAACCTATAGCATAATGATTAGGTAAAAAAAATGAAATATGAATGGAGAAAACCAAATTTAGCTGAGCATAAAAAATGAAATGAGGCTACATAGGAGAAAAATTGGCCCTTGACAACTATACTTGAGCTTGAAAAGGCAATTCTTCCAAATATCCTACATAACAAGATGTTGATACTGATAATAAAAATATGGAAATATAATAAGTGTTAGTGTAAATAATTAATTATTATTACACTTTACTTAAGTTTACTTAGTTTAAATGCATTATTTTATTATTTATCATATAGACACCTAGAAGTATGTATAGTTAGATGAGTTGTCTTGTAGACAACACAAGAGTTTGAATAATCATCTAAGTTGTCATGTAGACAACACAATTGTTCACACTCTAATTAATCACATGGTGTCTAAAACATCTCTTTATGACATAAACCTTAGTATTCTTATCCTCTTATCATCGCACTAACTTCTGTGCTCAATGGAGGATAATCCACACTTGGTGGACATGTGCTTAGTTGTGTGGCTTATCACTTTGCTAACTCCTAGTCTTTCTAGATACCTTTATATACATGCACTTCTAGTGTGTATTACCCATATGATATTCTCATTATCATTATTCTAATATCCATTATTGGTCCATATTGTGCTAGTGTTTGAGCTTCTTGATCTTGGTGTTATTTTTTCCTAAAGAAAATTCGTAAATGGTATCAAAGCTAAGGGAGCTTCTCTTCACATAGCCATTGGAGACCATTTTTGCTTCACCTCTCAGAGGACCATGATTCAGATCCAGAGTATCTACAACCATTGGGAGCATCTAGAGTCAAAGAGTACTTCACCATTGTGTCCAAAGCATCAATTCAGTGAATTTTGACTATAAATTTTCCTACCCTAGGCCATAGTCAAATTTGAGGCAATTTTTTTTTGCAAACTGAAACCCAAAGGCCCGATTTGCAGAATTGATATTATCTCTTCAGAATTGTGCAATTAATTTTTAGATCTACATTTTTATTGGCTTATCCACACTTGTCTTATTCAGATCTATATTTTTGTTTTTCAGATTTGCATTTTATTTCTAAAATTCTACAAAAAAATTGGCCTTTTAGACCATTAGGAGAGTTTTTTTTAGCAGGACAAGATTGGAGCTTTTTGGTGAAAATTAGATATTGGCATTGTATTTAGATGGTCAAAAAACCCCCAAATGAACTTTTGTTTCATTAAAATTAGAATTTTGAGGTGAAATCTAAAGTCAATTGATTTTTGAAGGTGCAATGGTGGTGATTTAGGAAAAATAATTGCAGAGGTGATTTTTAAACATCGTTATCTCCCTCATACAAACTCCTTTTTTTGAGCAATTTTTTTTTGTTTTGGGGTAGAATTTCATGATCTATATATTGGTATAGGATGTTTGAGATCTCTATTCTTGAATTTTTTTGTAAATCATAAATCCTAATTTTTTGCAACTTCAAAGGCTTAGTTTGGGCTCATCTAGACACATATTCAAGTTATTTTTTTTTTTAAAGTGCATAATTTTTCATCTACTTTCCAAATCTACAATCAAATTATAGGCTTGTATGGATAGAAATACCACTTTTAGAAATAGTTCCTTTTTTGCATTGTATTGCTTTGATTAAACTTCAAATTTGTTGTATATCTGAGCTACATTACTAAGTACTAGATTTGAACTCCAAGAGGAGGTTGTAAATAGAAAAATTAAAAGTCCACTTTTGTCCATTTTGAAAAGTGGCGTATTATAAATGCACTATATAAAAAGTTCCTAAAGCATTCATTTGGGGGGGTTCTTTGATTGAGTGAAAAGGGGGGTGTGTCTTGTGTTTTTGTGTCTCCTTGATATTGTGCTCTTTCTTTTGCATAAGATTTACTACATTATATAACTGGTGCAACAAAGAAACTTGATGATGATGTTGATGAGTCTTGTAAAAAATACTAGGCATCAAAAGAAGAAATGGCCCTAGGAACCTTGTTAAAGAAAATCTCAGATCTTATCAAATATCATATTAGGAACCTTAACAATCTGGTAGAAGTATGGGATAAACTTGAAGCATTGTATTGGATAGTAGATGAAGATATGGCCTACACCATTGAGGACAATCTTCTCAAATTGGATCCTAGGAATTTCAACAACATCAAAGATTATCTTACCCAAGTAGATATGTATAGGGCACAGCTTAAGGATTGTGGTGAACCCATCAAGGATGAAAATTTGATCAAACATGTGATGACTCATCTTCCTCCTAAATATGTAACTTTTGTTTATAGTTATAATACTCATAAATTAAAAATGGGTAGTTCTTTCACTAAACCTCATTTGAGTCTTTTTTAGGAATGCTAGTGTTAGAACATGAAAATTTAGTGAGTATGAGAATTCTCTAGTCTTCCAAGACCAAAGCCTTGGTAGCTAATCAAGGGAATCAAAGTGGAAGGCTAAGCCACAAGATGACACACAAAAATCTTCCTCTACACATCAATCTTCCTCTACATAGCAATCTTCTTCACAACAAGGAAAGTCTTTTTCCAAAAATAATAAGAAGGGGAACAACTTCAACAAAAGGGAGAAGAAAACTTATGCCTATTGTGAGAAGAATGGTCATAATGAACATGAGTGTAAGGATAAGAAAATTGATGAGTTGCTAAACTTAATGAGCAAACATAAAATTGATGTACCAAATTCCTATAAGGATAAGGGATCTTCATCCACTTCAAAATGAAAGGGAAAAACTTTGGTAACAAGTACAAACAATTCTAAGGAATGGGTTCTTAATTCAAGAGCTACACATCATATGGGTGCTTCAAGGGAGAATTTTCCTTTTTGAAACCATCACATGTACCTTACATCTATGTGGGAAATGACACTCAAGTGGAAGTTGAAGGAAAATGAAATTTTGAGTTGGAAAATGGAGTCTTCAAGGATGTTCTTCATGTTCCCAACCTTAGCACGAACCTTCTTTCAATCTACCAAATAAATCACTATGGATGTGGCAACAAAGTGGAATTTCATCCTAATTTGTTTGTGGTAAAAAATCTAAAGGATAATTCTATGGTGGCAATTGGAAAGGCTAATCATGAGACAAGACTTTATTCTTTTTCTCATTTTGTTCCTAAGTCCACTTCCCATGCCTTGTTGACCCACTCAAATTCACAAAGTAAACTATGGCATGAGAGGTTTGCAAATCTCAATTACTGATACCTTCAACAACTTAGCAACAAAGGATATGGTCATAAGTCTATGTCAATGAAATGTCCCTTTTCTGATTTTTCATGATATTTCCAACCTCTAATTAGATCGTTAAAATCAAACAGCTAATATCCCAAAGATCCACCAAATTCCTCAAGAAACCCCAAATCGGGTATGTTGAAAATAGTGCTAAAAGCTTCACAACTTCACAAATTATTAATGAATCTGAAAATGGAAATTTTTACAGAACTTTCAGCAGCATAACAGCCTACAAATTGAAATTTCCAGATCCGTATAGCCTTTACACAACAGCTCGAAAATGTAGGACCAAAACTATGCTCATCGGGCTCCCGAAATAGCACAAAATATGCCCGGAAACACCACAAGAACACTAATAATCTATCTCAGAAGTTTAATCACATCCCAATATATATATTCAGCTCTATTTTAACAGCTTAAAGTATAAAATACAGCAGCAACCAAAACTGATATGAAATACTCAACCGGAAACACCAAACTCTTACAAAAATACACCCGAAAACTCACAAATCTGCACTGTTCAGCACAAAGGAAAACTCTGTATGAGCATGCACATGGAATGGCTTCAAACTCCTGTCCTTAGCCTTCCTGGAAACCTGCAAACTCCCGTTCTTGGGTCTCCCTGGAAACCTGCAAACTCCCGTTCTTGGGTCTCCTTCTCCACAGGTTTGGCAGCCTCTGAAGAATAACAAAGAATGAGCGAAAATCAAGTTCTGGAATGAGCCCAAAATGCCTCCAAAACCCCTTAAAAGAGGGCATAACTGTAACTCACGTCCAAGAGAGGTTAATGAAACATATTTTAATAATAATTTTCATTTATTAGTCCAACGGTTTCCAAAGATTAACCCCCTTTTTTCGAAATTTCACTTTCTTGGGCCTGCCTGCCTTAGCAAAGATTATTTTATTTTAATTATTTGAAAAGGGGACATGACAAGTCCTCCCCTCCCAATCATTTCTTGTCCTCAAGCAATGGCTGAACAATAAACCAATAAATCCACCTGGATCCCAAATGTAGTCATGAGCTATACTACTACCAATTAACACAGGCTCCTGCAATATCCTCTGCAATATGACCAAGAGGAATCCATAATCAAACTGACAATTATAGCTCAACCAAAATCCAAAATCACCACTACCACAGTCAAAAACCCATGAGGCACAAACTCTTAGAACATCAGAACCCAAGCAAAGTGGACAAATCAAACTACCAACACAGTAAATACCATCAACGCATCCCACTGGCCTATACAGAATGCACAATCCAACTCTGCAACAATGGTGAATGCTCTCGAATGAAACTATACCAAGTATGGAGAATCCACACACTATACAACTCCTGTAGTCAACACAACTTTGCAAATCACCGGCCACTATCTCATAACCATAACTACCATGCACCCCTGATGGTGAAAAGCCATCACAAGATAAATAGCAAGAATTGGAACCCAAACCAAATCTTCCTACCATCAACTCCTCAACACAAGGATCAAATGCTAACTGATGTACATACCTTGCAATATAATGTTGATAAAAAAAACCAACCTTAGTCAACAACTCACCATGAACAAGTGATACAACCCATTGTGATTGATCACCAGCTAAGTCAGGAGATGTCATAGCCAAAGGAGTAGAATCAATAACAACACCCACTGAAGCATCACTCTGAAACTCCTACTCTAAGTCATGTATTATCAAGCTTTCAACTATAGAACCTATCGCCATGTCATGCCCATCACAACTCTCATCTTGAGGCATCAATTTGCCCCATAACTAATGATAAGCACTAGGAACCAAAGTACATCTCTGTATCATTATCTCATCAACATGGTCATCAAAGGTAGATAGATGAGCATACCTCACAGTGTAATGCCGATAGAATGCACCAATCTTAGTCAGTGACTCAGACTGCAATCTAAATGTAACTAACTGCAATCGATCATTAACCAAGTTGGAACTGACTACTACCTCTGAAGACATTGCGAAGGGAGTAGTATTACTAGTAGGAACCATGCCAACTATCAGCTCACCAACGTTACACATGGTCTTTGATACAACATCTCTAGTCTTCGTGCCATTAGTACTAGAGGTCACCACCATGTCAGGCACACCACAAAAATCTACTACAGCACCCAACTCAATTGAACCTGACTCTAGTGGGAATGAACCTGATATGCCAATGTTAGTATCAAGGATGGATGCATCCCCATCTCCACTGTCTCTAACAATCTCGGCCATGGACATCCTCGGATCACCAAACACCACAGCTTGTGACTGTATAGAATTAGGTAAAGACTGTAGTCGCTCTAACTCCATGGTCACCTTAGCCAAATGAAACTGTGACTCCTTGAGAGCCAACTGTGTACTCTCAAGAATCTCAGAAGTCACCTCAAGCTGCTCAGTAAGCTCACTCACCTCATCTTCCTTGGCCAACAATGCATCATATGCTGTACTGCCCCACTCCATAAGATAATCTTTGTCGGCTACCAACTGCATATAATTTTGTCTCAAAATCTGAATAGCCTCCCATAAAGAGTGGATCTCTATCAAGGAAAGATAACTTCCTCCCTGCTCATCACTAGTAGGAGAACCCCATCCATAAACAGCTAACAACTGACGAGCAGCATCGAAATGTTGGCAAGTGATAGCAATGTCTTGGTCACTAACTCTCAACTGATTAGACACATGATGGCACTGGCTTGACTGTCTCCTACAAACCCCCTCTGATGCACTGTCTGAAGGAGTGTCCTCAAAGTTACTAGTCTCTAGAGTATTACCATCCATATCCTGTGAATCAAATCTAAAGCTCATAACAACATACGGAGTATCAAAAACATTAGCATTGCTGTCCAACTCCTCTGTACCCAAGGAAACTAAGTCTTCAAAACTGCCCACTGCATCCTCCTGGATGTCATCAGTGCCGATATGATCCTGGGACTCATCTATACACACTGCCAAATATGAAATATCATCAACACATTCCAGCAAGTATGGTCGACTAGATATATGAACAAAGCCCAACACCGGTGTATAAAAACTAATACAAACATCGGATAAGCTCCTGGCACAAGAAAATACAACACCGTGCAATCTGCTAATCAAATCCATGGTAGCACCCAAACAATCACTGCTACCAAAAAGTGTTAATGATTTACAGTCAACTGAACCCCAAATGCCAATATAAGAATCTCGAGTCCATATCTGTAAACTAGAATTAGCTGGTAACTCAAGCAAAATCTTGACTTGAGTAATATGACCAATATCAACTAACTCCACATACCTGTCATGATGAGATAATGTAGTGACAATACTATCTTCACACACCTTCAGCTGGCAGGATAAATCATGTGAAGTACTACTAGCCTCAACCTCATGTGACGAAGCATCTAACTGTGCCTGGTACTCTCTCTCAAAAAAGTCATGAATGCTCAATGTCTGCTCATCTACACTAGGTATCTCACCATCATGCACAACAACATCCTCATAATCATCATCCTTGAGGTCAAATCTATCTATCACTCTTTGACTAAAATCATCAAATGTAGTTACCTGATCATGACCTTGAGTAGTCATTCCATGATACCACCAATCATAGGCTGCATCTTCCAAGTGTAGACTTGCAATTTGAACAACATCACTCTCCTTCATGGGGTTAAGTGTGAAGAAGGTCTATAATTTTTGTAGCCATGCTCTGGCTGAAATTTTATTTGTTCCATCAAAAGTAGGTGCTATAAACTTGCTTGTTTTATTTTTGAGCTCTCTTCCACTTATGTCATGCTCCCTTCTGTACTCTTTCTTGGGCATCAAAGTGTTCATCATATCCACATATTCTCTAAAAGGAACTGAACTACGAAAGTCATCATCTAAGCCATTATAAGTAGCTCTTAATGTAATCAAGTTACCTGTAACCTCTTCCATAGGATTAATGGCTGGATTTGGTACTGGTGGCTCATCTGCAGGCAAGAAAATAGTTTTGGTTGATTTAGATGGTGTGGATTTCAGATTTCTTGGCTCCTCTGAAGTGCTCCCTTTCTCATTAATAGATGCAACTCCTTGTAGTTTTTCTGTCAATATTCGCAAAGCCTCTCTAGTTTTTGCCAAACTATCCACTGTTTGCTTCTGAGTATTTTGGATGTCTTGGAAGAATTTCTTTGCCATCTTATCTGGATCAACCATACTTTTCCCTTCCTTGGATTTTGTACTTTTACTTTCAACTAGAGGTTTGATCAAAATTTCTTTATTCTTTTCTCGCTGCAAATATCTTTTTTCTCTTTCACTTAGTTGCATGCAACCATAAATTTTGACATGCAACTGATTAGAAGCAACATGCAACCACAAAATTCACCAAGAACTAACATGCATATGATTAGAAGTAGAATGCAACCATAAATTTTGACATGCAAGATTTGGGTAGTTATCAAAACTAACATGCAAGATCTGGGTAGTTGTCAAAACTGACCTGCAACTTCTACAAACCCTCAAGCTAGCAAGATCATGGCTTTGATACCACTGAAATGTCCCTTTTCTGATTTTTCATGATATTTCCAACCTCTAATCAGATCGTTAAAATCAAACAGCTAATATCCCAAAGATCCACCAAATTCCTCAAGAAACCCCAAATCGGGTATGTTGAAAATAGTGCTAAAAGCTTCACAACTTCACAAATTATTAATGAATCTGAAAATGGAAATTTTTACAGAACTTTCAGCAGCATAACAGCCTACAAATTGACATTTCCAGATCCATATAGCCTTTACACAACAGCTCGAAAATGTAGGACCAAAACTATGCTCATCGGGCTCCCAAAATAGCACAAAATATGCCCGAAAACACCACAAGAACACTAATAATATATCTCAGAAGTTTAATCACATCCCAATATATATATTCAGCTCTATTTTAACAGCTTAAATTATAAAATATAGCAGCAACCAAAACTGATATGAAATACTCAACCGGAAACACCAAACTCTTACAAAAATACACCCGGAAACTCACAAATCTGCACTGTTCAGCACAAAGGCAAACTCTGTATGAGCATGCACATGGAATGGCTTCAAAATCCCATCCTTAGCCTTCCTAGAAACCTACAAACTCCCATTCTTGGGTCTCCCTAGAAACCTGCAAACTCCCGTTCTTGGGTCTCCTTCTCCACAGGTTTGGCAGCCTCTGAAGAATAACAAAGAATGAGCAAAAATCAAGTTCTGGAATGAGCCCAAAATGCCTCCAAAACCCCTTAAAAGAGGGCATAACTGTAACTCACGTCCAAGAGAGGTTAATGAAACATATTTTAATAATAATTTTCATTTATTAGTCCAACGGTTTCCAAAGATTAACCCTCTTTTTCCGAAATTTCACTTTCTTGGGCCTGCCTGCCTTAGCAAAGATTATTTTATTTTAATTATTTGAAAAGGGGACATGACAGTCAAGTCAAGTATTCAGAAGTTTTATGTATAGGTTTTAAAGTAGGAAAGCATCTCAAAGAGAAGTTTGACAAGAGGAAGTCTTGGAGAGCTATAGTTGTTCTTGAATTGGTTCATAGTGATGTAGCTATCCCATTTCTAGTACCATCATTTGGAAAGGTTCGCTATGTTCTCACCTTCATTGATGACTTTTCACACTACACTTGGATCTTCTTTCTTTCTCATAAGAGTGAATTTTTTGATAATTTTATCACCTTCAAAGCTCAAGTTGAGAAGCAATCAGGGAAAGACATCAATATTATATGAATACACAATGGGAGGGAATATGTGAACTCAAGGCTTATAGAATTTTTTACTCATGAGGGTATTGATCTTCAACATTCAGTTGCATACAATCCACAACAAAATGGTGTTGTTAAATGGAAGAATAGAACCCTTAAGGAGATTACCACTAGTATGCTACAATATAAGTCTCTAGATCAATTTTTTTGTGTAGAAGCCATGTGTTGTGCCAATTACATCCAAATAGAAGTCCCCATAAGGCCTTAGATGGAATTGCACCTTTTGAGGCTTAGTGTGGAAGAAAATCAAGTATAAAACACTTCAAATTTTTTGGTTGTCTAGCATGGGCAAGGATACCACTGCAAAAATGGAAGGCATTGGAACCTCAAAGTAAACCTTGTATATTTGTTGGATATCTTGACCACATTAAGGCATACAAACTCATGGATCTAGAGACACATGAAATCTTCTTTGAGAGAAGTGTTCAGTTTGAAGAGACTTGTCCAAGTTTGGCTCCTTCAACTCCTCTTTCCTCCTTCATGGAAAGTGATGATAGTGACTTGGAAGATGATATTCCTTCAACTTTGACTTGTAGGACACCACCTTCATAGGGTTCACAAATAGTTGAAGATATTCCTTATTCTTTTTCTTCCACTAGACCTCATTGGGTACAACAAACACTTGATTCAATAGGTTCATTGGTGGGGAATCCTTCAGATACTAGGAGGACAATGTCACAACACAAATCATTTCTACATGCATATATTGCCATTGTTTTTTATCCATAGTCATTTAAGGAAGCATCAGGGGTTCCTGCATGGGAGAAGGCCATTGAGGAAGAATATAAATCTTTAATCAAAAACAACACTTGGGACTTAGTTCCTCTTCCTAAGGGAAGAAAGTTGGTTTGATGTAAGTGGATCTATTGGACCAAGTTTGTAGTGGATGGAAGTGTGGATAAGTATAAGGCTAGACTTGTTGCTAAAGGTTTCTCATAGGTTCTTGGTATTTATTATACTGAGACCTTTGCACCAGTAGCTAAGATGAACTCCATTCATTTGACACTAGCTATTGCTGTAGTTTATGGTTGGGTTGTTCATTACATGGATGTCAAGAGTGCATTCTTGAATGGTGATCTTCTTGAAGAGATTTATATAGAGAAACCATAGTGGTTCATACAGGATTCTACTTTGGTTTGCAAATTGAAAAAGTCTATCTATGGCCTTATTCAAGCTCCTCGAGCTTGGTATTACAAGATGGATTCCTTTCTTCTCTTAGCAAGATTCAACAGGTGTCATTTAGATTCAAATGTCTACATTATTCAAAGGGATGACTCACAGTTGATACTTGTGCTTTATGTAGATGACTTGATTATTACAGGAAGTAGTTCATCCATCATTGCCAGTCTCAAGACTTCTTTGCAGGAAAAATTTGCTATGCTAGATTTGGGTTTACTTCATTATTTTCTTGGTATTGAGATCACACAGTCTTCAATTGGCATCACACTTTCAAAACCCAAGTATGATATTGATTTTGCATGATTGATTGTAAGCCTACTCCTACTCCCTTTTTTTAGGTGTTAAGTTAGAGGCCAAGTGTTCCACTCCACTTGTTGATGCTATATTATATAGATAATTAGTTGGGAGTCTCTTCTACTTGACATATACACACCTTGAAATATCTTTTGTAGTTGACATGGTTTCCCACTTCATGCAAGATCCACATGAGCTTTATTGGAAGGCCACCAAACGCATCTTGCACTACATACAGGGTACACATACATATGGGATACACTGTGTAGTAGGTACTAGACTTTAGTTGGTTGGTTATATAGAATTAGACTATGCAGGAGATCTTGATTCTCACAAGTCTACTTCATGTTAAATATTTTATCTTGGTTTTGACCCCATTTTTTGGTAGAGTAAGAAGAAAAACACTATTGCTCTTTCTTCAATTGAGGGTGAGTATTAAAGAGCTATTATTGAAACTATAGAAGCTATTTGGTTACAATTTATTTTGAAGGAGTTTGGATTTGACATACCTAAACACATGGTCATTTATTGTGATAATCAAGGTGCTATTGAGATCTCAAAACATATATTTCAGCAACAATAGACCAAAAATATTGAGGTTCATATGCACTACATCATAGAGCTAATTCGTGAGCAAGTCATTGCATTGCAGTATTGTCCTATAGCAGAGCAAGTTACAGATATCTTCACCAGACCATTCACTGAGGTCAAGTATCTTCATTTATGAGATCTCTTTGGGGTGTGGGACATTTCAAAAAGGGGAGTCCCTTGACTTCTCTCTTCTTTCTTATGAGAGGGATTTTTTCCTTACATAAGGCCTTCTTCTCTCTCATCTTCTTTATTTTACTTATCTCTTTTTTTGGTAGATGGTTTTTCCCATGTAGTTTTCCTTCTTTGTCCATTTTCAAGTAGATTGCATTGCATCACATTATAGAGCATTGCACTTGTACATGGGTACCTAACATGGCCTAGTAGGCAAGACCCATCATGCATTTGATCATAGCTTTTGTTAGCTTAAGTGCATTCCCCTAAGTTGCACTTAAGGGTGGTGTTAGTGTGAATAATTAATTATTATTACACTTTACTTAATTTTACTTAGGTTAAATGAATTATTTTATTAATTATAATATAGAAACCTAGAAGTATACATATTTAGATGAGTTGTCTTGTTGACAACACAGGAGTTTGAATAATCATCTAAGTTGTCATGTAGACAACATAGTTGTTCACACTCTAATTAAGCACATGGTGTCTACAAAATCTGTTTATGAGATACACCTTGGTATTGTTATCCTCTCTTCATCACGCTAACTTCTATACTGAATGGAGGATAGTCCACTCTTGGTGGAGATGTACTTAGTTGTGAGGCTTATCACTTTGCTCACTCCTAGTCATTCTAGATGCCTTTATACATAGGCACTTCTAGTGTGTATTACACATATGATATTCTCATTATTGTTACTTTGATCATCCATTATTGGTCCATATTGTGCTAGTGTTTGAGCTTCTTGATCTTGGTGTTATTTTTCCCTAAGGCAAATTCATACATGGTATTAGAGCTATACCAAATTCTTACAATAAATCTCCAAGTTTATCGATCAAAGTTTAAAATATAAGCACCCTTTAGCCAAATGTCTACAAAGAAACCAAAAATTTTGGGGAGTCTAAAAGTCTTAAGAGTTATATAAATTAAAAAAATAGTCCTCCTCAAAGAATGAGTTGAAAAAATAGCCACTTTCTCCTAGATGGTGTTCAGAGAGTAACCATTCTAGGCTATGCCACTTCGTAGGTTGAAAAATATGCATGACGGAGTAAGAACAACCAATTGAGCCAAATAGAAGGAATCCACTTATTGAATGATACAATATTTTTGATAATGAGAATGGGGTGCACTTCCACTTGTCTATTAGTGACCCCAAAATCACTTATTTTTGGGATACATAGATTTTCATCTATATTATCAGAATTTCCCCAAGTTAAACCACTAGTAGGGCTTTAAAGAGACTACAACATAATTCTAGGATAGATCTTTTATCTCCATCAGCATGTAGGATTGTGGATTTGAAGATGAATATTATTTCAGAATTGGACTTTAGTCTATCTTGAAGTACTAAAAACTCCTAGCCCATAGTCTTCCTCACTACTCTTATTACCAAAATGTGAGGAACATTTAACAGAAACATTAACCTTTTATCAAAGATTCATCTCAAGAATTATAAAAGCATATTGCTGATGTGGGAGCATCAAGCTTTGATTTTGGTAGAGTTATGATTTTCATGATTAGGGATGTGTTGGAGACACATTGGAGCACCTTTCCTCATGATCATAGAGATTGGATGGATTGAGTTGAAGTTTGAAATGTTTGTAACTTGCTGTTGGAACTATGCTTTTTGGTTTCTAGGTGCTTGGTGTAGGCTATGTAACTAACTTTTTGAAATGAATGAGAGGATGTGAATTTCAAGTATTTAAGGGATCCTAGATTAATTAATTTTTTCAAAGGAACAAGTCCTAATTAATTAGAAGTTAGGAGATATGGCGATTCTCCTAGAGTATCAATTTTTGGCAGTTTGCATGATAGGTTTCTATGCATGACTTGGGGATGGATGTGAAAATATCCTTAATGAATCAACCTTTATGAATTTTAGGGGTTGTAGAGAACCTAAATTAATACCTTTACTTTGAAACACAAGTTCTAATTTAATTATGGCTAGGATATATCATATTTTTTCTCGGGTATGAATTTTGGTCATTTAATTATTGGTGGAGGCTAACTTGTGGCTCTTCAAGTATTTAATGTTAGTTTTTGGCATTCTTGGCTGATTGTGGCTTATATATTGGTATAATTAGGGGTCATGGTGAAGTATTTTAGTCATTATTTATGATGGAGGGATTCAATTAGAAGAGGAGGAGTGAGTGTGGGAGTAGGTAAAGGGAGAGTTTTCATGAGTTTGTGGATAGAGTGCCAAATGTGAGGTAGTTTAAAGTAGGATTATGATGAAATTGTGAGTTTGTGGATAGAGAAACAAATTTGAGGTAGTTTACACTTTGATCATTGATAAATTTGGAGTATAGCTAGGGCTAGGGCTTAGAAAAAAAGGAGATTTCTTGGTGGGCTTGTGAGCACAAGTTTAGATCTTCCTTGGATGTCTCTACCAGAGTGTGGATCTAGACTAGGGTAAGGATCAAAACTTGAGGGATCTTATAGAACTATTATTTGCTTTGTATTTGGCCATAATCAAGAAGGCCTTACAGTCCAACACATTGCATGTAACAATTATTTTATGCATAAATTATTGTAATTTGGTATCAAATATTGCATTGTTATTGTGTTTCCACTATGTGGTTATTTTCTGTGGGTTAGGACATCTCCTTTGGGGATACTCTTGCCTTGCACTTCATCAGATGGTATTAGAGCCTAGTTGTTCTTGAGCATGTAGACACATTGCCAAAGCTAAGGTAGTTTGCACCAAGACTTGGGTTGGAGAAATAGATTTGAGTTGATCTTGATCTATTGGTGGATTTTCTTTTTGGAGTCCTTAATCTCTTGGTTGTGAGGTGGTAGATCGTGGTTCTAACTTGTAATTATAGAGGGCTTGTTTATGGATTGATGGATGTGAAGATGGAAGATTAATCTTTTTGAGGGATGATCATAGAGAGTTTTTGGATTGTAGATCCATGGTCATAGACTTGTGATGTGGTTCTTGATTGGTCATCCAAGGTGGTAGGTTGCAATCTAACTTGCAAAAATTTTTAGTTTTGTGACAAGGAGCATGGGAAGGATTTGTTGTAGAGGTTTTGTGAAGATCTTGGGAGATGGCTTTGAGAGGATTGGACCCTAAGATGATTGTAAATCTCTATGATGTCCTGGAAAGGAAGTTTTCTGAGATGTCTACTAAGGTTGAAGCTAGCTTGGTTGATCAAACTAAGAAGGTTTTTGCATAGTTTGAAACTAGTTTGGATGATCAAGTGAAGGATAGTATGAGGAAGGTATTTGGTAGATGTTTGTGGAGCTAGAGTCTACCAATCCAGAAGAGAGTTATTTGGCTGATTAAGAGACTTGTTTGTGAGAGAAGATGGCTTAGCAAGGTCAAGGTGGAAGAGGTTGGTTTTTCTAATAAGTTTGTGGAGTCTAATATAGATTTTGTAGAGAAACTAGAGGTTTTTGTTAAGGATATTCTTAACCTTGTTGATGTTGGGATGGACATTGGTTTTCATGATTAGTTGGTTGGGTTTGTCATGGAAATTACAAAGCACATGGTCATGGATGTTCTAGTTGTTATTGGTGACGAGTTGCATGTTGCAAAGCATCTTTTTATGAACAATGAGATGGGTGGTATTGAGAGTTTCACATGTGTTGATGGAGATCTACATGTTGCTACTGATGTGAAGTTTGTTGTTGCTAGTGTGGATTCCCTAATTGCTGATATAGATGAGGATTTGTTGATGAAGCATTATGTTTAGTTTGTTCCTAGGTGTGAGCATGTTGATTAGGTTGCTCATATGCATTTTATTTTGATGTTTCAATGGATGAAGCATAGATGATTGATTTTCAAATTTTTTCTATTGATTTTGATGAAGTGGAAGCCTTTGGTAAAGATGAAGTTGATTGAAAATCTTTCTTTGGGTATAAAAGTATGAGACATACTTTACTATTTACCTGGGGAGTCTGATGTAGGAGAATCAAGCTTAGATTTTGGTGGAGTTGTGATTTTCATGGTTAGGGATGTGTTGGAGACACACTGGATAACCTTTCCTCATGATTGCATAGAGATTTGATGGATTGAGTTGAAGTTTGAGTTGTTTGTACTTTGCTATTATTATTGAGTTTTTTGGTTTCTAGGTGCCTATTGTAGGCTATGTAAATAAATTTTCACAATGATTGAGAGGATGAAAAAATTTAGGATTGAAGATGGCCTAGAATATTTCCTTTTAGCAAAGGTTCAAGTCCTAATTTGTAATAATTTGAGAGATATGGAAATTCTCTTGGAGTATCAATTTTTGGCAATTTGAGTGATAGGTTTCTGTGCATGACTTTTGTGATGGATACATAGATATCCTTAATGAATCAGCCTTTTCACATTTTATGGGTTGTAGAGGGCCTAAATTAATACCTTTAGTTTTAAGTACAAGTTCTAATTCATTTAGGGCTAAGATATATCATGATTTTTCTTGGGTATCAATTTTTAGACATTTAATTACTGTTGGAGGTTGACTTGTGGAGGAGTGTTGAATGTAAACTGGGGAGGTCTATCCCATTCACAAGTTAGCCTACCTCAAATTAATTTAGAGGAGGAGGAGTGAGTGTGGGAGTAGGTAAAGGGTGATTTTTCCTGATTTCGTGCATAGAGTGTTGAATGTGAGGTAGCTTACAATAGGATTTTGATGAAGCTGTGAGTGTGTGGGTAGAACACAAAATGTGAGGCAGTTTACACTTAGATCATTGATAAAGTTGGAGTAGAGCTAGGGCTAGGGCTTGGAAAACAAGGAGATTTCTTGGTTGGTTTGTAAGAAAAAGTTTAGATCTTCCTTGGAGGTTTTTACTAGAGTGTGGATCTGGACTAGCTAGGGTTTGGATTGGATCTTGAGGGATCTTGTAGAACTATTACTTGCTTTGTATTTGGCCACAACCGAGAAGGCCTTATAGCCTAGCACATTATATGTAACAATTATTTTATGAATAAATTATTGTAATTTGGTATCAGATCTTGCATTATTATTGTGTTTCTGATGTGTGGTTGTTTGCTAGGAGCTAGGACATCTCCTTTGGGGATACTCCTGCCTTGCACTACATCAATTGCCTATCTTCATCCTGATATTTGTATCAATTTCAAAAAGATAATTTTGAATTAGAAATAGATGATCTCTTAATAAGAGTGAAAAATATCCATAATTCATGTGAGGCTAACAAGTTATTAATGGATATGTGTGAAAGAGGGGAGCTAAACAAATAATGACGGCATTGGTGTCCTTCTTGGAGGATTAAAAAATTTAATGTACCAAAAGCTTAGAACCATAGGCCTCTCATTAGTGTTTAAAATAATGACACATTATGGGTGCTTTATTCAAAAGGGGGATCCATGAATGGCTCAATCAAATCATAAATTAGGAAAAAAGGGAACTTGGGTGATGTAACATTGTGATAAATCTAAGGGGATTTAAATGTCATCTATACCATTTTTAGCAAGAGAATATGTTAGGATGTTACCTTCTTTCTCTATATATATGAGTAATTTTATATAGTAACAAATGATTAATAAGATAAATGACTCTATCCAATATAGGATTTAAAATTCAATTTGGGGAGAATTTGTTTCTAAGGGCATTTAAAATAATATGGAAATCCCCCTTAACAATAAGATTATCAATATTAAGCTTTCTTGCCTAGTAATAATTATTCTACTAATACCTCCATTTATGTTATGTTTTTACAATTCAAACCAATAGGATTATCTATCTACCCAAAAACATTCACATTTTTGTCATTCCAACTTGACCCAAAATTTCTCTTGATGGTCTCATCAAAGATACACTTGTGCCATGAGGGTGGAGGTGGAGAGGTTGGTTATAGGTCCATACACAATCTTATGAATTTTTTTAGATTTATCTCCTCCATGCCCTACAAATTGAGGATTAATTAGGATAAACCATTCCTTCTTCATAGAGGAATCCCAATCAGTAAAGAAGCCTTCAAGATGGGTGTTAGAGTGCAACTTACTATTTATGTTCTCCATAATGCTAGCTTCTATTTTTTTGCATAAAGAGTCATGAGGTATTTCCAAATTCCATAAGATTCTATGGTTGTGTTCCTTCCATAATTCCCATATGAGGATATTCTTGGGTGGAGTCCAAAGGGATTTGAATGTGCTCTTAGGGCCTTTGGATGGCGATGCTTGAAGATTGCCAAGGAGAGAGTTTAGAAAGGCCAAAAAAAGTGAAGATTCTTGTAGAGCCAAGACAAACAATGATGGTCATAGGGAAAATAAAGGAGAAGGTGATCCATGGTTTCCTATTTCTCTTTACATAGATAGCACCAATATGGGCTTGAGAACCCAATCTTCTTAAGCCATTTTGTTGTAAAGATTATCTTCTGGGTGGCTACCCAAAGGAACATTTCTACTTTAGGTAGGTCAATTTTATTCCAACAAAGATTAAGGGGGAAAGAGGAGAAGATCCAATTACTTTGTAGCACTAGATAGTTATATCCTTATTTGACACTAAATTGTTCTAATTGAGCCTTTGTCCAAACTAAGGAATCTTCTTTAAGCTTTGGAAATAGTTTTCAATCTTTCAAAATATTTCTTAGTTCAAATTTTGCATATGTGGATAAGGGGAAATCTTATAAGGATCTCCACTCCCATCCTAAATGGGGAGATTTTTTAGTAAAAGAGATATAATTGATAAGGGAGTCACCCTAGTGGGCCTTCAAAGTATTAAAAATATTAGGAGAGAAATTTTTTATTGAAGGGGGGTAGTGTGTTAGAAAGTAAAGTCCACCAAGATGATTGAGAGGGAGGAGGGTGAATCAGTTATGCAATTAAAAAACCTCTTACTAACCTTATTAACTAATTAGAAAATACAACAACATTAACAAGATAATCATGCATAATAATACCAAATTTCTTAACTAGGTAAATGCTTGATTAGAGGCAAAACCCCAATGGGGATGGTACCCAAAAAGTGATTTACTAATATATAAATTCCTTCCAAGAGGATGAAACTTGTTAGGAGTTAATGAAATACATTCAATACATATCAGTCCCTATTAGGACACTTTGAATCTTTGTGAGGAGATTCCAACCCTATTAAGAGTTGTGTCAACTCTATTAGAAGTTATGGAAAGGAGAAGTACCCACTATCCAAGTAGCTTTAGTAGATTGAACACCAAACTTACCATCCAACTATCCTTAGAAGCATTCCTTTCAAAATAATACCAAATGATAAACTATCGACTAGCACTCTCTACCAAATACAATCACTTCTCTCTCACTATGCCTCTACTACACCAATAACTTCTATGATCTCACTATCAAATTCACATAATTACATCATACAAAAATCCCTTAGATCAATTACTCACTTATAATTCACAATTGACAATTGTGATTCATAATTACTTTCCAAATGTTCATGTTTAACCACAAGGAAAAAAACTTTCATATATACCAAGTCCTTAGATTAATTATTCAATTTTTCTTGAGGCTTTCTCAATTTACAATTACAATAATACCTCAAGATAATACAATACACACTACATTACTTCTTTTCATAATTGCATAACACTATCAGCTCATAATCTTCACAAATCTTCACATGTACAACCCTAGACTTTGAGTGATAAACCATGCCATCATCATCATGTCTTCTTCATTTGTCTAAATTTGCTTCACCAAATTTTATCTCTATTAGGAGATATAATCCAATTACTATAAACTAATTCTTAGGAACTTTGTGTGTATACTTTTTTCAATAAATCTCAAATAACTATCACCAATATTTGACTTTTTGCATGGGCACCTAACCACATCAACTATGCATAATCTCATTTGCAATCATCAAACTTCATGACCTCAATCTTTATTTTATGCTTTGTTATTCTTCACATAATAACTAATATGCTACCATTAATGCAAAATATAATCATACTAACAACCTCCCAAGTGATCTAGCAATGCTAGGATACTCCCACATAGGAATATCATCAACATTCATTCTAACAATCTCCCCTTTTGGTATTGATGGAAACATAGATGAAAAAATCTAATTTCCATGAATACTAAATGTATATCTCTACTATTGTACTCTTTATTTTCAAATCATCATCATCAACCAAATCTAAATCTCATGAACAACTCTCCATTGGTGTTTCTTCCGCATAGATATACTTCTCACATTGACATCAATTTTCTCCATTTAATGTTTTTCATGAATCTTAGAAACAACTCTCCATTAGTGCTACTCTCCATTGATGTACTTCTCCCATTGACATCAACTTTCTCCATTAGATTTTTTTGATGTAAAACTCTCCCCCATTGACATAAATGACAAAGGCATCATTAAGTCAAGTATGCTACAAATGAATCTTTAACAAGATCAAGTGTCCAAAGACATTGTTAAATATCACCTACTAAGAGTCCTTCATGACTCATCTTAAACAAAAATACTCCCTCATAGAGGAAGCATCCAACATCTAGTCTAGATAAATAATAGTGCTTTGTACTACCAGACTAATGCAATATCTACATCAACTACTTAGAATTAGGTAAAGTCATTACCCAAAAAATATCTATCAAATACTCAAACGTTTCCTTCAAAAAAAGTTTTGTAAATATGTCTTCTATATGCTCCTTTGCACTAATGTACACTAATCTATTCTCTTTCTCTAAAACTTTCTCTCTCAAAATGTAATACTTGATAGATATGTGCTTTGTCTTATAATGTAACATAGGATTCTAAGACATACTCACTATACTATTGTTATCACAATGTATGATAATATGTTGTATAAACCTAGCCCCAATTTCCTTAAACATCTTCTTCATGTGCATGATCTGATTGCAATTATTGATGTTGCTACATACTCTTTTTTTGTTGTGCTCTATGATATGCTTATCCAAAATACCTATCTAAACCTCCTGAGAAAAATGTTCTACCACTTGTACTCTTTATTTCATCCATACTTCCTACCCAATCCATATTGGTATATGTGCATAAGGTAAATTCATTTAACCTATCATACCATAGCCAAAAATCAAGTATACCCTTCAAATATCTGAAAATCTTTTTTACTATTGCATAATGTGATCCCTTGGGATGACCTTAAAATCTCACAATATTAGTAACTGTATTAGTTTTTGATAGAAAACTACCATCACTATTATGCACAATCTGCAAACCCAAGAAATACTTCATCTCACATATCATGCTCATCTCAAATTCCTTCTTCATTTCACTAGAAAATTCCTCACCTTCTTCATCATCACCTTCAAATATTATGTCATCCACAAATACTTCAACAATCAATGGATAATTCTCAATTTTCTTTAGATACAAGTTACTATCTATAGTACCCTTAGTAAATCCCATTTTTTCCAAATATTTATCCAACCTCACATACTAGGCTCTAGGTGCTTGTTGTAATCGATACAGTGTTTTCTTCAACTTACAAACCATGTCTTTTTCTTTTGTCAAAAGAAATCTTTTAGGCTTCTCAATGTAAACTTCTTCAATTTCACCATTCAGAAATGTTGAGTTTACATCCATCTGATGCATTTTGAATTTCTTGTTAGCCGCATATACTAGAAACATTCTAACTAATTCTATTCTAGCAAATGGTGCAAAAGTTTCCTCATAATTACTATATTTTTTCTATGAATATCCTTTACATAATAGTCTTGCTTGATTTCTCACTACCTCACCTTGTTTGTACATCTTATTTCTGAAAACCCACTTAGTTCCTATAACATTCTTGTCCTTAGGTCTAGGAACCAACTCCCATGTCTCATTCTTCTCAATCTGATCTAATTCTTCTCTAATAGCTTGAATCTAAAATTCATCTTTACTAGCTTCATCTACACTTTTATGACCTACTTGAGAAATCAAATATATTTCATATCTTTGTACCATATTCCTTGTCATCACTCTTTTTTCTTCACAACCAATAATTTGATCAATGAGATGATTCTTTATCAAGTTCTTATCAGGTGTCACTATCTCAAATCTTACTTCTGCTCTAGATTCACTACTTGGTTTTGTTGGTATTTTTTCAACTACTAAACAACAAAAGCTCAATACCAAGATAATAAGACTCACAAATCTAGGGACTAGCTACTTCCAATTAACAATTATGTATGCATATTATTTGGATCCAACTTCAACAAACCAAAATTGGTTTTCTACTCTTTAGGCTCTGTAGAACCAAGATGGGTATACCTAAGGGATGATTCAAATGAATACTATTGTATGAGAATCCTTTTAGTTTCATTATGATTCTCATCTCCTATCTTTGACATATACATAGTTTATCCATTCATTGGTAGTTTAAGATGATATACATCCCTTATAAGTAGATTTGGTCACAATTTTCCTTAGGTTTACTAATATTTCTAAAAATAGTAGCTATCTAAGATTTAGAAATTAGATGTAAATGAGGGTTGACCCTCCTTGAAACTCTTTAGATGCTAAAATAAAATTGAATTGGATTTCAAAATTGGTGCTTATTCATGATCTCTCTATATACAAATTGGATTAACTAGATTAGTGCTTTATCCATTGGGATTCAAAGTCTACTTCAATTTATAGATCTAAATGATTGCATTGCAACCAATATTATCAGCAATTCTTATTGGAATTCATTCTTATATACATCCATCCTATTACCTTAGCAACCCTATCAAATTCACTAGAGCATTTACTTAATTCATTAAATCAATAGCAATAATGAATTGACATACAATCTAAGTTAATTGCATTCAATTGGACAAGCTTTGCTCACACAACATCAGAATGACTAGGTAATAACAATGGAGATAAAATCTAGTAAGAACAGATACAGGGGCAACCCAACTTTGTATTAATCTTCTTTGAAAATTGTATACAATTGTAGTAAAACTCAGAATGACTCTAGAAAAAACATTAGACCCCTATAACATCAATATATTCCCAAGTATTTGCAAAGAAGATACATCATAAGTTTTGCACTAATAAACTGGACCAAACCATATTAAGTATAGAAAAAAATTACCAATGAAATTAGACCCTTCTCTAGGCTTGGAATCTCACTTAAATAAAGTGAGATGAAACAAGCTTTAGGCATAGAGAAATAATAGATTTCAACTAGGAAAAAGATATTTAGATTTAGCTATCACAAAAAGACAAAAAGTTGTGTAACAGAAAAACTTATATATCATATTATTCCTTTGGTATGCCCTTCCTCTGTTACATTTTCAAATACTAAAAATCCCATAATTGGCTTTTAGTTATTCTAAGTCCTCGGCATATGTAGCTATCAAGTTTGCCAATGATGTGTCAACATCTGATTCCTACAAATTCACCTCTACTCTGACATTTCCACTTGCATCATCATGTATGACCAAGGTGATAGTTATATTTGGTTTCATTTCTACCACATCATCCATCTGGCCGAAGGTACTTTCCACATGAGATGATTGCCCTTATTTGTGTTCTTCTCTCCTCTAATCCTCTAAAGGTGTATCAATGATCTATTCTTCATTTGGATTCATCTCATCATCATCACTCTCAACCTCTTCTAACTACTCATCAAAAGCAACATTAGCCATCCACTTGTCAAAGAGGGTGTCATTTGGCTAGTTAAATTGTAGAATATCACTTTGCTTTTTGATCACGTATTATGCCTCTTTATCAATACTAAAAAAATCTTGCTTTAAAGAATCAAAGAATAATTGGGCCTTCACTATTTCTTTTATTTTGGCTGCCCACCATGCATGTTCTTTTTCATTTATGACTTCATTCATTCTTAAACAAAATAGATCATCTAATTCTTTAGCTCATTCATCTTTATTTTTCAATTTATTTTTCTTATCCAAAGTAAGTGGGAATAAATCAAATTTCTTACTCTTTTACTTATCCAAATAGGTAAAAATTCTTCTTTGTAGCTCAACTCTCTTATCATCAAATTCTAGGAGGTCATGAGCAAGATCATGAGTTATTTCAATGTGATCATGTGAAGACCTTATGATAGAGTAGCACAAGAACATGATTTCCTTTCTCCTCTTACTCCACTTATTAACAATAGGTTTCAAGGCCTCATCACTTTCTTTTATTTCATCCCACATGTTTATTACTTTTGCTAATTGATCATAAACAATGGTCAATCAATATTATCAACCAGACACATGAGAGCCTTTCTTAGTTTGTCTTCATATTGCACATTCAACTCTACATGTAGTGCTTCTTCTTCAAAATCTTCAGCTATGTAATATTGTGGCTTTTGTGGAGTATTTGGAATTTCTATGAGAGGAGTGGATTTAAAAGGTTTCATTGGTGGGTGAAGGTATGTGATCCTAGGCCTAGTAGACTGTCCAATACCTTAGTCTCAAGTTCAATTCTCTTTTGAACTTCTTTATTATAGGCTTCAAAAACCTTTTCATATTTACTCTGTAGTTCAGACATTGCCTTCTCTTCTTTCTTTGTAGTAGCCAAAACTAAGCGAGATGTTCCAACATTCATATGTGTAGCCTCTACATGGGTGGTATTTGCTACTCTTTTTACAATTATATTCCCTAGTAATCCAAAGTCATTTGGTTGTGATGAAATAGCCCTTGATCCTTTCCTTAATGACCAAATAACTAAGGTAGCCTGGTCCTCACTGAATGTAGTACCTTTAAATTGTTTATTTTTTTGATCCTATAGGTCTAATTTATTTGAAACAAAATTAAAAACTAGAGCATCTGTTGTATCCCAATTGGGTAGCACTAAAATATTTGATGCTTTCACCATCTGCCTCCCCTCTTCAGGGGTTATACTTTTGAATTCCTACATCATCTCTTCTTTTACTTGATTCTGCAAGGTTGTCTCCTCTAGTTCTAGATGCTCTGTTCTTAACTTATTACATTTTTCCTCATATTTTTCTATGTTTGTTCTCCATACAAACTGGTGGAAGGCTCTAGACTTAACAAAACTATCATCTAACAAAAATTGATAATTAGCTTGCTCTATCATAGTGTCTAGTTCCTTTCCTTTATAAATTGTTAGTGTCAAATATAGGCTTGGCATAGGAGGCTCCTAGGAGTTTCCATTATCTAATTTTGCCTAGGTAATAAAAACTCCTCCTTGGGACCCCAACTATTCAATTTTCTCTCTAGTAAGTTGTTCCTCTTCAATCCAAAAGGAGGATTGTGAAGGTGAATATTCCTCAATGTGAGGACCTTGATCTTTTATTATTTTTTGCCTCTTAGGGGAGGGCTCATCAGGTGTCTCTTCCAAGATAACACTAGTAGATCCTATTATTTATTTACCCTTATCCAAAGTGGCCTTCTCATTTTGTATCAGAGTATAACCTGACCTATTTTGGATAATCAAATGTCCTGCCCCTACATTGGGAGTAAATGCCAATCTCCTCATTGTATATGAGCAATGTTAGTATGCTAATAGAAACCAAATTTAAATAAAGCTTCTACAAACTAAAAAAAATTCATAAACTTCAAGATAGACTAAGATGAGCTCTCAATTGAGAATATGAGCCATTAATGGGCTCTCTCAATAAGAAGCTCTCTTGTTGAGTAGCTTTGTCTAAATAGATAGGATGTGTGCTCAAGCTTATGCTTCAAAAAGGGCTTCAAATGGAGTTGGAATTTGGGTGTGAGTGTATGGTTTTGATGTAAAATGGCTTCTCAAAATGGCATTATGACTTTACTTCATGGATTGTGTTATTTTGCAAAGGGGAAGGATCCAATTTATAGGCAAGAGGCTTGAGGGATTGAGGGCTAAGATGCAAGGATGGGAAAAAGCTCATGGAGGGCTTAGATTGCATGAGAGGAGAGCACATGGATTGTGCTTCCTTACAACCAATCAAGGAGTGACACATGTCACATGGTGAGAGGATGGAAGAAAGGGGAAGGATGAGTCAACAAAGGAGGCTCAAAGGATAAAATCTTCATAAAGACCCTTCATAAGTGCTTTGTAAGAACATTTACAACTTTGTGGGCTTTATAAAGTTTTGTGGTTGAAGATATTTGTGAGAGATACCATGAAATTCGAATTTGAGGGTTTAGGGAGGTTTTAAGCTTGCTTAGGGTTGTAAAAATGATTAGAGGAAGGGTTAGAGATGGCTTAGGACTAGACAAGTGGATGGCAAGTGGATTGCAATTAATGAGGGTGGGTGAAGGAGGAGATATTTGTTAACTTTGGCTTGAGTTAGCAAGTCTTAACCCATGTTTAGGGAATGTGACAAGGTTAGGAGGGGATTAGGATTAGGGTTAAAGACATCTTCTAGAAGAGTCTAGGCTTTGGATGAGGATGAAGACTTTCTAGAAGAGTCTAGAACTTCCTAGGATAAGATTTTATGAAATAAATAAAGTTTTATTTATTTCAAAGGTTTGGGTTGAGGAGATATTTATTAAAATATTTTTAATAAACATGAGGATTAATATTTAATCTTGATTAAATATTTTGAGTTGGGATTAGGGGTAGGAAATGATGAGATTAGCCTTTAATCAAAATTAAAGAAGGATTAGAAGATTTTGGAAGAGGTTATTGGTCTTAAGGAAATTGGCCAACTTTTGGGAAAAAAATAAATTTTTTATTTATTTTGGGATTTTTGGTCAATTTATTAATTAAATAATTAATAAATAAGGAAATAATGTTTAAATAAGATTTAAACATTTTTGGGAGGGATTTCTTAATTAAATATTTTTAATTAAGATAAAGGGATTTAATGGCATAAAAATTAATTAATTAATTAATTAATAATTAATTAATAAATGATGATGTCATCAGGACTTTTTTCAAAAAATAAAAATACTTTATTTTCTAAAGGATTTTTAGGTGTCTACACTCATAACCTCTTTGGCCTTATCTAGATAAACATTGATAAAAATTTGATTTTTTCTCATTCATAGTTTCCATTATTTCAAGAAAAGTAATCATGAGTTTTTTTATTCTATTTGCCTCTATGCTGACATTATCCAAAGGACTATAATCTCTATAAAAATAATGAATAAACTCCAAAACCATTGAAAAAACCCTCCATTTTTCTTTCTTGGTTTCTTGCTCCTACAAGAAGAACTCATTTCTTATTATATCCTTAGGGTAATATGACTCATATTTTATTTTACCAAACTTAGCTCTATGCCTAAAAGCCAAGTCATAGAAATTCCCAGTGTTACAAAAATGGGAATTTGACACAACCATCTTATATTGGTCTAGTATTTTATAGAGGGATAGCCAACCACCTTTTATAATCACAAATTGGTGAGCTTTAGTGCAAGTTGGGAAAATTGACCCTCTTCCCCTTTTCACCAAATAATTTTCCTCCAATCCTCCTAGCTTCCACAAAAACTCAGCTACCCCTACCTTTAATGACACCTAGTAGGGTAATACATGAGGAGTTCCTTTGAAACTATAAATCCTAAAAAAGAGTTGAAATAGAGTATGGGATAATGTCTCCCCAATTATGTGATACTTTCAAATTAGTACGATTATCCCGAGGGTTAATAAGATTTACCAGTGCCTTAGGCACTCTAGGATTGTTACTTAATAAAAGACAACTCAATTTTGAAGCAAAGTACCTATCAAATCTAACAAAACTAGCTTTTTTCACATCCCATGTCATATCTGCACTCCATAACTAGACTAGTAGTGTTTCTCCATCCCATTATCTATTCAACTCCATTTCCTTACCAAAATATGCTACTCCTTTGAACAAAAACATATGCATCAGCAAAGAATAGTGACCAAAAGTTTTATCTACCTTGCCTTTTGCAATCCCCACCAGGCCTGTGTAAATTTCTTCTGCTAAATAGGATTACATTGTTTTGCATCTAGCTATTGCAAATCTATGTTATTGTATGAGTCTTTAGGAGAAATAAGGGTTAAATCTACTATAATAGATTCAAGAATATGTTTAGCACTAGTACCATATAAATTGAATTTGAGGTCCACACACCTAGGTTTTGCAGAGCCTAAAGTAGAAGAAGGATCTAGCCTTATAGTTGGCCTAATGTCTGAAAAGATATGTTAAGGATGGGAGTTAGATACCCCTAGATGTGTCTTGTTCTCATTGGGGTGATTTGGAAATGATAGCATTTCAAAACACCAATAGGTTATTCTCTCTATTCCATGATTTGTATGTCATTATACAAATTTGTGCCAGTCTCATGAAACAACTCAACATTTTCTTGGTTAGTCTTTGGATTAGTCTCTTCATTAGAATCGTAATCAATTATCCTTTCCTAAATGCCAAACCTCTCATCAACTCTAAAATTTTCACTTTCAACAATAGTCTTAGATCTTTGATTAAAATATATGTATTTTTTACTTTTTAATGAATAAATAAGAAAATACCTTCATCACTTCTCGCGTCAAACTTACCAATGTCATATTATCTCTTAATATAACATCTACTTCCAAAAATTATGAAATACTTTACTAAGGGTGCGTGTCCCAACTAGAGCTCATAAGGGGTCTTACCAGTACTTTGTCTGATATGTATTATTTTCATTATCTATACTATTGTGTTAATTGCTTCTCTCCAAAATATCTTTGAGACATTATTCTAAAACATCATAGCTCTTGATACCTTGTTAGAGACATGTCTCTCCTTTCTCCTATGCCATTATGCTAAGGTATCTTAAGGGTTTAAAGCTATCTCTTAATTCCATTTACTTCACAAAAATTATTAAACTCATTTGAAGTAAACTCTCCACCTCTATTAGATCTTAAACACTTAATCTTTAATCTAGATTCATTTTCAACTCTATCCTTAAACACATTAAACTTTTCAAATACTTCAAACTTCTCTCTAAGAATTTCTACCCACATTACGCTATTAAATTATCAATAATAATCATGAAGTACCTTTCACCATAGAATGTTCTTGTCTTTGTAGGACCACTCAAGTCTGTGTGTACTATCTCCAAATTGATTGATGTAGTAATATTCTTCCTTGTAAAAGAATTTTTCTTCTTCTTTTCCATAACACATTCCTTATATATTGTGTTAGTAGGCTTTATAATTTTAGGGAAATCCCTAACAATAAGTATAGTGATCACTTTCATAATGTTATCAAAATTTATATGAAAAAACCTCTTTTGTCATAACCAACCACTACCAACTTTAGAAACCAAGCATATCATCTTTATATGATTCAACTAAAAAATATTATCTCTTGATATTGTGCTAGTACCAATCATCTTACCTTCTTTATCCTCGATAATATGTGTCTTCTCCATGAAATACAACTGATATCCCTTGTCAACTAACTATCCAACACTCAAAAGATTATGTTTCAGACCATCAACAAAATAAAAATCACCACTATTAGTTTTACCATCAAGATTAATAGATTCTATTCACTTTATATTACAAGCTACATTGTTTCCAACTCTGACAATTCCTCCATCACAATTGTCAAGACTTAGCAAGTTTATTCACATCACAACTCATATGATGTGAATAACCATTGTCTACAATCTAGTTAATTTCTTCTCTTCAACTTGAGACACTAATTCCTTTTCTTCTCTAATTTCTTCTCTTTCAAAGCTTTCTTCTTTAATTGGAACAAATCCTATTTCATCACTCTTGATGGCTAAATAATTCACCCAACAAAAAAATTTGTGATATCCTATGAAAATCAAGAAGAAAGTTTTTTTTAGTTGCTTAAGGTTTTTGAAAGCATGTTTTTCCTCATAAAAAAACCATAGGGAAATAGTCATGTCTCATCTTTTGTTGAATTGTTTGTAAATTGACATGCAAGTATAAATAGGGATATGTAAAAAATTTGGTTATACATTGATTCTTTATATCCATAGGTTTGTTGAATTATTTTCATCTAATTAAGTCATGTCTCTAAAGTGATTTTACCTTGAGATGTTGTGATATCTCTTTGGTTGCAATATCGCTCCTTTATGATCACTAACTATTTTGAAGGATGTGAAGATGTGAAGTAGTCAAGATAAAGGCCATCGTAGTGTCACAACAATTAAAGTTAACTTTCATGTTTGCATTGAGAAGAGGTGATAAAATGTCAATTGCAAGGTCTTTATTTGAGTTAAGCCTTAGACATTTCATGTTGCGATGATGTAGAGGATAACCACTACAGTTTAAGTAAAGGCTATCGTAGCTTTGCAAGAAGTTAAGGTTACTCCATGGTTGAGGTAGTGAAGTAGAGAAAGCATGTAAGTGCAACTTCGTAGGGTTAAATGATGAGTTAGAGCTTTAAGTTTTGAAGAGGAAACAAAAAAACATACAGTTAAAATTTAAACCATCACATTGTCACAAGAAGTTAAATTTGACTCAAGGTCAAAGTGGCAAAAGGTAACAACAACAATTAAATTTAGGGTTATCGCTTCATCACATTTAGTTAAAAATGATCTAGAGTTAAGGATGCCAAGTAGTGATATATGGTCATTTCACCATCACGAGGTTTGATTATGAGTTAGAATCTTAAGTTGTGAGGTTGCAAGAAAGGTAACGGTTAACTTCAAAGTGATTACCATAACATCACAGGTGATAAAGAAGATAAGATTTTTTAAGATGTGAGGGTGTAGAAATTAATTACAATAGTTAAAGTTAAAGACTATTGCATCATCACAAGGTTTTAGTGGCAATTAAGTTCTTTGGTTGTGAAGCTGCAAAACAAGGTAGTAGTTAATTCAGACAATGATCACAACATTGCATGATTAAAACAAACTTTGTGTCTAGAACAGAGTAAACTTTAAGAAACCCCCCTCTAGAAAAAGATATAAATTACTGGTGAATCTTTCATTATTTTGAAAAACCAAATTATTTTTATTGGTGAATCTCTCAATTTTTTATTTTAAATATTATTTGCATTGTGATTATTTTGGAACCATAATTTTTGAGTAGAAAGTATTGGCAAATCTCAATAATAATAGCAAGTTCACTAATTGTGATGGAATATTACAAATTGAAATTGAACATGTTTTATCTCATGGAAATTATGAGGATAATTACATTATATTTTAAATCAAAAGTGAAAACTAAATATTGGTAATATATCCCTAAAATAACTAATAATTATGATAATTATTGGCGAATTAATTTGAATTTCTTCAATAATATGTAATATTTAGGTGTATCAAATCTAATCATGTATCAAATATTACGGAGAATCTTTGAGTTTAATTTTTTGAATAAAATAAATTATTGAGAGATTTTAAATATTTTAGAATTAAATTTAATAAAAATGTGGCAATTTAGGTTGCACTAAATCTTAAATTATTAGCCAAATTTCTAGGAAAAAATTTCTAAAATTCACAAAATTATGAATATTCACCACCAAAAAACACCCTAATCTAGAAGTTTTGAAGAGGGAACAAGGTCAATGTTTGAGTCATCGCAACATCACAAGTGAAATAGATGTTAAGTCCTAGACCGTGGAGAAGTTGTAAAAAGCTTAGTCTAAAGATTTTCACTAGTTCTCAAGGGTTGAGTCACAGTTTGATTTTGAAGTAGCGATGATGCAAAGAGATATTAAGTAACAATTTTGCTTGATTGCCAGAGCTAATGAAGTAAGGAATTAAAGGGTGGCAAAGATGCAAGATAGTTAGTTTGTGTTGAGATAATGGGTGTTGCACACATTGCATAATATTATTATATTATATTATTTTATTTTATTATGTAATATTGCACCTAGATGGGCATGCAACATGTAAAGATTCCCATGGGATATACTTGATGATTTTTACTGTAACATCGTGATAATATTTCATATAATTTTAATATTGGGGAAAATAATTAAATGTCCAATATTAAATGTGGGGTCAAAGGGTTAGGTAGCACATGGTTTGTGTAATACCACTTAGTGGTTTTGTGGAACTTGCTACTATATAAGCAACCACAAGGGTAGTTGTTGGTATGAGAAGATAGAAGGAAAAAAGGCAAGAGTCGAGTGGGACAACGCTTGACAGGTTAGCCAAGGGAACATTTGTAAAGGTTGGAAGCATGGCATGGGATGTGTGGATTCGTGTTGGTTCACATGGATTGCTTGGTAGTTGCTATGTCTTTGAAGGCTTCCATGGTTGTATTGCAATGATATTTTTGTTGAATAATACATCCAATGATGTATGCTTTTGGAGGCTAGGTTTTTTTCCCTCAATGAGGGTTTCCCAGGGTATGTCTTGTGTCACAATGTTTGTGGGTATGTTGTCTATTCTCTTACATGTGGATTTCAATTGCATACTTATTTTAGATCTATTAATGGGTTATGTGGAAATGGTTATATTCTTTATTGCAAGTTTCCTTATAGTTTCATGGTCATTGCTACTTCACAGTGGTTAATAAATTGAAGTAATGAATAGTAGTGAAGAAGTGATAAAGGTCAAAATGAAGAGATAGATGTTTCACATGCCTATGTAGTCAACAATGAAATAGAGTTGTGAATTGGTGAATAAAAGAAACTATAGCATCACAAGCTTAACATGACTATTTAAAGAAAAAAAAGGTAACAAAGTTGCAAAATAGAGAATAGTAGTGAAGAAGTGATAAAGGTCAAAATGAAGAGATCGATGTTTCACATGCCTATGTAGTCAACAGTGAAATAGAGTTGTGAATTGGTGAATAAAATAAATTATAGCGTCACAATCTTAACATGACTATTTAAAAAAAAAAAAGGTAACAAAGTTGCAAAATAGTTAAGATAGCCTTCTTCACATGGTTGCAACTAGAGATAAAGAAAGATATAAAGCAGTGGAAAAGTGGCAAATAAAGAAGAAATTGTAGCTTTGCAACCTCCAATGTTAAAAGCATAAAAAAAAATTAAATATCCATGTCCGAGATGGAAAAAAAAGATATGAGCTAGAAGTACGAATAATGAAAAAGTGAAGATATTGCCATCTTTTTGAGGATTGATAGGATTTAGAGCATGTTGGTTTTAAATTCCGTTAATGCCATGCTCCCTTTGCAAAAATAGATAAATTCCAAAAGAACAATGATTTAATTACTAGTTGCATAAGTGTTTGATATTTTAGAATAGAGTTTGAGTTGCAAAGTGAATTTGAGCAAGATTTTGGCATACAAGAGTTAGAATTGTTGAGATCATTTTGTAGAAATGACATAGAAAGAAGGTGAATCGAATGCAAGGGTACAGATTGAAGAGTCTACTTTGAAAACAAAGATCCCTAGCTCATTTTTTGAGGAATAGATGTAGATTCTACCTAGTTCTTCTAATGCATAGTCTGCAAATGATCATGCTTTCAAGGATCCTTACATATTTTGTAGAGATGTAGAGGTCCTTGATAGGAACGAAAGTGAATTATTTTGGTTTTTTTACAAGAAAAGAATAAAGAAGGTTCCAATTTCAAACCCTTGGACTAGAAACCTAGGAAAATTGATTATGCCTAAGGTCTTTGTAAATGTTGACCTAGTCAAGGTGTTGATAAAGTTCTACAATTCAGTTATCAATACCTTTCATAGGAAATATGGAAGCATCTTCTTGGCATTGGATAAAGAGATATTTATAGAAGCATTTGATTGGGAGGTCCAATGTTGTTTCCTATTGATATGGACAAATTAAATGAAAAATTTAAGAATTAGAAGAGATTCTACATGCATATAACAATGTCAAGGCACATCCCTATGTCTAGGGAAGAAAAAGGGGAAATTCCAAAGAAGAAGGAGATGGAAGACCTCATGCCCCTATAATTCTTCTAAAGATACATGCAGAACAATATTTTTGGTCTGAACAAAGCCCTAGGTTAATATGGAACCATGAATGCTCTTGGTGGACACTGTGTCATGGCTTTAAATATCTAGGACCCAAAGACAAATTTTGGGTATGATTTTGTGACTTATATCATCAACAAGATTCATGATGAAATTTTTATTTCATAGGACGGAAGAATGGGGAACTTTAGGTTCCATCATTACTACCTGATTATGCATTTGATCCTATTTAGAAATGTAGAATTCTCTGATCAGAGCTTCTTTGAGTGTACAAAGGAATGGGGAGAGAGACTACATGTGCAAAGAAGGTCAAGGGTATGACAAAGATTCTACCCATACTCTAATGTTATTTCTCTTTATAATTACTTTGTGTACCCTATATTAAAAATAATAGGAATAAATGAGAGGATACCTAGAAGTGTTAGGAAGGTGGTTAAGCCAAATATGTTTTTTGATGCGGGGAAACTATTAGGACATGATTGGGATTTATTTTTTCTATTTGAGGAGTATACTATTATTAAAATTTATGGGTTCCCTCATCCAACTCACATTCTTCCAAAGTATGTCCCAGAGAGTCTAGGGTTTGTAGAAGTTTTTTGGAAATTAATATCATTAAATAGAGAATATCTAGGCAAAACTATAAAAAAGGGAACATTTTTGTGTAGATTTACTAAGGTAGGAGATTTTGATATAGGGAATAATGCTATAGAAAAAAATGATTCTTTATTAAGGAGTTATAAATTTCCAACTAGGCCTACAAGAACATATGACCCCAATAATGTAGTTAGGAATGCTTTAAAGCAAATGAGGGGATATACTTTACCTCTAACAAAATGTTTATGGGAGGAGGATTTCATTGCTAATTGTCTAGATGAGAATGTGTGTAGGGAAAGAATGATCAAATACAAAGATGTTCTAAGTTTTGAGCAAGAGATGAAAAAAGAAGATCCATCCTTTAAGGGAATCTATCTTGAGGTAGACTACTAGTCTAGGTTTGACAATTGCATTCAAAACTTTGATGAGATATCAGCACATGTACTAGAAGAGATAAGAAGGAAGGTTGATCCTAAGTCTTTTGATGAAGACATTGCTGTAGAGGTCAATGATGATGAAGAGGATCAAGTGGAAAGTTTAGAGTGGGATTAGCAGAGAAGCAAGAAGTAGAAAATGGTGGAAATTCCACAAAAGGCCCACCAAAAATCCTTACACATATTACCAAGGAATAGCCAATATTTTAATAATGTGAGAAGAAATTATTTGATAGCTCAAGCCACTGAGGATGAGAAAAAGGCTAAAAAATTATAGTTGTAGGCTCAAATGATTAATGACAGAATCATTAAGGTCAATGAGTTTATAAGTGATGAAAACTTCATCAAAATTGAATAATTCAAAAGCTTCTTGTTTGAGCTAAAAAAAATTAGTTATCTCTATAGATGAAACTAGGTGACTCTGATGAGGTAGTTTCTCAATTGGTAAAAAAGATACAAGAGTATGATCCTGCTAGTGAAACCCTCACTATGGAAGAAGCTAGGGAGCTAATACAGAGAAGTGGAATGGTTGTTTTCCTAGGATGAGATATCAATTCCTTATTTTCATAGGATCAAATAAGGAGGTAGGACAAGACAATCTCATTTGAAGGTGAGAATTAGCAAGGGGAGTTACAAGGGTCTAGGTATAACATTGATGCCCAAACTATGGCAATATCAATTTTAGGTCTAGAACAACAAAAGCCCACTCTCATGGAGATAAAAGAGTCCCCTAAGGGGAATTTCATATTTTGGAATGTGCACTCTACTTCTAGTAGCCAAGTTTATGGATTGCAAACTTGAGCAGTGTTATTGGGAAAGAACAAGATTGATGTCCTAAAGGAACAGCTAGAAAAGGCCTATGTGAGGTATATCCAAGCTAGGAAGCACTATGATGAAGAAATGAAGATATATGTCTTGGAGTAGAAAAATCTCAAATTAGAAAATGAGATAGTAGCATTGAAAAATATTGTAAGATATACTACAAAGATTGAAGACAAGGGTATACAAATAGAAGGATATGCACCTAAAACAGAGGATGTCACAAGAAAAGATATGGGTGTTGATGAAGAAGAATTGGAGTTTGGAAAAGAGATAGAAATCAAGGCTATCAAGAATTTTCCAATTCACAAGATAAATTCATTGAAACTTGTTTCACAAAATGTGCATAGTAATTAGCTTGTTTTCCAAGGGGTAGAATACAAATATTTTGAGGCAATTGATTTATTGTCTCCTTTATTCACTACATGGGGCCATTACACCCAATTCTTTGATAATATAGTAACTATGCTAACATAGAAGAAGGACTTTCCAAAGGTAATGATCATCCCTGTCAGAAAAATGATTAATAGGGTAAAAGATTTAAATGGTTTCTTTGTGGGCAAGATGTAGTTGATTCAAAATAAGATGAAATTAATAGCCATTGGAACACCAAAATTTATGCCCACCATTTTGGGTAATAATGGAGTTAAGGAATGGATAGAGTGGTCATCCTCTTTTGATGATATTCTAAATCACTCTAGGTTTATGGCTTACTGCAATGGTAAAGAAGATGTTTTAGTATTTTATGATTTGATAAATGTATTGAATAACCTAGAGTTAGAGATGACAAAGATAACCACAGAGGTTAAGGCTATAATAGATGCAAAGTGGAACAAATTCCTTGAAGAATTAAATGGAATTAGGGATGCCACTTGCCTTGATGTGGACACAAATTTAGCTATTTGGGAAGTTATAGAAAAAATAAAGGCCCTACCATCTGGGGACAATAACTAGGTATTTAAAGTTATAATTAAATTTAGAAGGGACAAAGAGAAAAGGCAACGAAAGTGGCATGTTATCTAAGTACAAATGGATTTGTGTTAAATATGCTTAGAGAAAGTGTCACCTGCCAATTTTGCAATTGCTCCCCCACTTTTGTCTGAATGCAGAGAATATTTGTAATGTAACAATATAAAATTATCTTTGTATATGTTTTCAAATCATTTTTTGACATCTGTCCTCCCATCTAAAGCTTGTTGCAATCCTTCTATAAAAGAATTTCCATGATTTGGAGTGAGGGTCCAAAGTGTAGACACCTAAATCTAATTAAATCATTTAAGTAATCTTATTTAGTCATCTCCTAAAGCATCACTAATTAAGTATTTAATATTTAATTAATTTATTACCATCCCCTAGTTAATTAACTCATTTAATTAAATATAGTCCAATTGATAAATTTAAATGACAATCCAAAGTCTAAATATCAATTAAATCACCACTCTCCTATTAAATTAAATAATTGTACTATGCCAATTTAATTTAATCCTACATCCCATTTTATTGAATATTTCATTTAATAAATTAATCCCTAACCCCTAACTATTCCTAAATCCCCATCCTTAGCTTAATCCAACCCATTCACCCATGCTAATTCTATTTAACCAACTAATTAAACCTAATTGATTACTTAACCCACTTGCATCCTAATCCCCCCTCTAATCGAAACCTAATCCTCACCCTAATCATGTGCACAAATCTAATCCTAGATTAATTATTCCTAAGCTAAACTAAAGTCAAACCCCTCTTACACCCCCACCCACATGCATTAGATGCTCTTATAGAGAATTAATGACTCCTTACACATCCCTTACCTTCTCTTACATTCATCTTACACAAACCATCCCCTTCATAACTCCATTGTCCCCCCCCTTTCCCTCCATTTTTCCTATCTTCTCACATCCTCTCTCCTTATGAATCTTGTTACAAGGCTATGGATTTGAGAAAGCACAATCCACATGCTTCCCTCTTCTTGCATCCTATCCATCTCTCATCATTTCATCTTGACCCTCCATCCTCACATCCTTGGCCTATAAATTGAATGCTTCATCCTTCACAAAAGATCATCCACTTGCATGCTAATATTATCATGCTATTTTGAGAGCCTAAAAACTGCCAAAATACCATTATAATGACAAAATCCATCCACACCTACCCTTTGAGTCATCTCCTCCATTGAAGCTTGAGCAACATTTGAGCACACATCAACACAATCAAGGAGGCTTATTGGGTGCTCTTCCTTTTGGTTTTTACCTCTTTGGTCTAAACTATATGTGAGCATTATTTTGGTTTGTGAATGTTTTCAATTTTTTTAATGCTCTTTGCATACTAACTTCATAGCTCTACACAAAGTCTATAGAATTTTAGTGTTTTTTCTATTATAGTCAGTCCAAATTTTGTGTCAAATGTATGATGTATTCAATTTTGCAATTTTTTCATGTGTTGAGTTATATTTTGAATTTCATACTAGTAACATATTATTTTCAAGGATAATTAATACAAAGGAGAGTTCTATATATCTGTGTATCTGAGTTTTGTCTCCATTTTCATGTATCTGTTATTTTGAGATTGAAATGAGAAAGGTTTCTTTTCAATTTAATGCAGCTTGGATGAGTTGTATTTCTTTTCATTAATTAATTTTAATTAAAGTAGTTTAGTAAATGATTTCATGAATTAATAGGGTTTCTAGGTATATGGGAGGGATATCACACGAATGAAATTTTGGGTTAACAACTGATAAGTTTAATTGTAAGCCAATTAAATAGGCCTAGTTTTACTAGTTTGGCTTTGTATAACAATGTGTAAGGCACTAATCAGTAATTCATATGCAAGTTGATATAGTCATGTCATTGCACAGTTCACAAATAAATCAAAATAAATCATTTTTTAATAAAGAACTACATTTCTAGTCATTCCCATGTTGTAATATTATTCTCAAAGTTTATAGTTGGTTGTTGTAGCACATGAGTTAATTAAAATATCAAGAGGATTATTGACCATTTACATACTATAAGGGATAAATATAAATAAGATGAATATTAGTGAATAATTTTGAAGAGGAGAATCATAGAAGAAGCCAAATAAATCCCTAGGTGCACCTTCCTTGGCCCTGTAGGGCCTAAAGAGTAGAAAGCCCCTTCTGTATGCTTTGTTGAAGTTGGTCCAAATCTAAGATAATTTCTATTGAATATGAGATCTAGCTAGTCCTTAGGGTTTTATTTGTCTTCTGCATCCCAGTACAAGGTTTTAACAACCTATAGTTTCAAAACACCAACAACTCTCATTGTCACTTTCACTCAAAAATCTTTGCACTCTAGCTTTAGATCTTCATCATTTGCATAAAGATATTCTTTTGGTTTCCTAGGCTTGAAATTCCTCATATACTTCTTTACTATCTTAGGACACTTAGAAGCATAGTGACCATATTCATTACAAGTCTAATAATTAAATATTTTCTTACCTTCAGGTTCTCTTATGACATGTAGGGAAATTCCTTCCTGAATATTTCCATCTTCCTTCGATCTTCCTCTACTGCTACTAGCATAATCTCCACTAGTACTCATCATCATTGACAATGTAGGTTGAGCACTCAATGTATTGAATGTAGTTTAATCTCTAGGTAAGTCTTCACTTTGTCTAAAACTTATCTTAGTTAATTCCAATCTTCCAAGAAGAGTCTCTCTCATGAAATTTTGTGTGCAAGGTTTAACTTGTTCAATCATTTGTGTTACCTACTTAGATGTCGGTGTCAAAGTTATACAAGCCTTAATTCCTATAACAATATTTAATATTATACCAAATAAATTTCTTACATATTCATCTTCCATAATTTTAGCTTCTTGAATTAAACATATCCAATTCTACAATCTAACCTTCTTAGCATGCTTATCACCTTCATAAGTAGACTTGAAAGCTTTCCAAATTTCATTTTCCAAAACTAAAGAGTTCACTTGAGTGTATGCATTTTTAGGAAGGTTTGTCAAAAGCACTTCCCTCACAAACATATTATATTTGAATAGATCTCTTTGTGCTTCATAACATCCTTCAAGTTTATCTTTTTCAATTACTTATTTCACACTCTTAATAATCAGCCAATACATTGGATCCATGCACATAAAATGTTTCTTGATCTTCTCTTTCCAACTATCATAGTTGGTTCCATCAAACTTCAGATCATCCTTTTTGAAATGAATCGCCATAGATCTCCTTAAGTTGTTAAGATTTTCCTTTAATGACCCAATGCTCTGATACCAATTGTTAAAAAGTAAAGTCCACTAGGATAACTAACAGGAGGGTTGGGGTGAATCAATTATCCAATTAAAAAAAATCTTATTAAACTTATTAAATATGAAATATGTAATCAATAAGTATAAAAACCACAAGAAGATGACCATTCACAATAACACCATATTTGTTCACTAGGGAAACTATTGATCAAAGGGAAGACCTTGATGGGAATGGTACCAACAAAATGATGTACTAATATCTATATTCCTTGCAAGAGGATGGATCTTGTTAGGAGTCAATGAAATACATTTAGTGCATATTAATCCATGTGAGGAGATTCCAATCCTATTAGTAGTTGTAGAAGGTAAAAGGACCCGTTGTTTAAACAACTTCAGGGGAAAGACCGTCTAGCTCACTATCCAAGTTCAATTGGCCTTAGTAGTATTTCTTTCAAAATAATACCAAATAATAAATTTTCCACTATTACTCTCTACCAAATATAATCACTTCACTCCCTTAATGTGCTTTTTCTGAACCAATTACTTCTCTAATCTCACAATCAAATTTGCATGCTCGCATCACACAAAAATCCATTAGATCACTTACTCACTTATAATTCACAATCCACACTTATAATTCATAATCACTTGCCACATATTCATGCTTAACCATAAGGAAAACAACTTTCCCTTATACCAAGTCCTTTAGATTAATTATTGAGTTAGGCTTGAGGCTTTCTCACTTTAAAATTACAATAGGATCGCATTAAGATAATACATTACACATTATATTACATCTTTTCATAATTACATAACACTATTGGCTTAGAGTCTTCACAAATATTCACAGATGAAACCTTGAACTTCATGTGATCAACCACACCATCATCATGTATTATTCCTTTTTTTTGCTTCACTTCACCAGATTTTATCTCTGTTAAGAGATATAATCCAATCATCATAAACTAGTTCTTAAGAACTTTGCATGTATACTATCTTCAATAAATCTTGAAAAACTATCACCATCCTTTGACTTTCTACATACAGACTTAACCATTTCATTAGTGCTCAACTATGCATAATCTCATCTACAATCATGAAACCTTGTGACCTCAATCTCTATCTATTTTTTTGTTAGTCTTCACATAATAACCAATATATCAGAATCAATGGTAAACACTACCATGAATGCTACATTAATCATACTAACAACCTCCCAAGTGCTCCAAAAATCCTAAGATACTCTCTCATAGGAATATCATCAAAATTCATGCTAACATAACCACCCGAAGAATGTTCCCAAAACAATCTTGATTGCCCATTCCCTACATCCCAAGAAAGGTGATTTGCAATTAGGTGTATTTTTTTAAACATAAATTTCCATACTCTATAGTCCCTAGGGGAGAGACTATTCTAAAAATACTACTGGGATCAACTAGGGAGTATTTATAGAAAATAACTTTGGCCGATTTGTTGTGGAACTTTGTATGGAGTCTCCAAACACATTTTTCTCTGAAGGCTTTGCTTTGCCAAATTAGATTTACTATCCCTTAACTCCTATTCTTAATAGGTTTTCATATGTTGTTCGATTTGATGAGGGAAAATTATTTTTTTGAGAAGTGCCTTGCCAAAAGAAGGTTTTAAATTTCTTCTCTAGATCATCTTTTTCTTTGGAAGTGAGAGGGAGACAAGTCATTTAATAAGTTGGCAAAGAAAAAAGAACTAACTTGATCATAGTTAACCTTCCCACACTAGATAGCCACCTGGTTTTTCAATTGTCCATGTTCGAGTCTACTTTTTGTGAGATGTGTTCCCAAAGATTTTTGGATCTAGTTCCTTTGTCTAGAGGCATTCCTAAGTATTTTCAAGGAAAATTTCCTCTTTTGAACTTCATGATATTGCAAATCCTATATTCAAGGATTGGGTTTGAATTGATGAAGAAGACTTCTGATTTATCTGTATTGACAATCTAGCATGAGGCTTCCATATTTAAGTCAAGTTAGGCTTTTATCATTTTTGCTTCATTGATTGAGAATTGGCTAGCCAAGATAGTATCATCTACAAACTATTGATAGGTAATGTTGGGAATCCCTTCTATTACCATGATCCCTTGAATGTGCCCCTGATCTTGAGAAGCCTTGGTTAGCTCTCAAATGTTTATGTCATGATGAAAAAGAGGAAGGGGGATATGGGGTCTCCCTATCTGAGTCCCATAGTGATGTCAAAAAATCCCTTTGAGGTTCCATTAAGAAAAATGGATATTTTAGGAGAGGAGATGCAACTGAATATGAGGTTTATCCATTGTCTAGAGAAGAGAAAATCTTACATACATTTGCACAAGAATCTCAAGTCAACTTATCATAAGCCTTCTAGATGTCTAGGTTGACAAGCATCTAGGGGGTCTATTCTTTTAGACCAAGTGTATAAGTTTGGGAATGATTATTATACCATCCATTATTGATATTCCTAGGATAAATCATGATTGTTCATAGGATAAATCATGATTGTTAATGAGAGATGATGAGTGGGAGGAAAATTTTGAGATGATTGACTAGGGAATTGGTGAGGATTTTGTAAATAGTATTGCAAAGTGTTATGGGTATGAAATCCTCAACTTAAATTTTCTCAGACTTTTTTGGAATGAGGGTGCATAAGTTGTGATTTATTTCTTTGAGAAGGTTTTGGAGTTTCTACTACCCTCAAGAGATTTCCATGACTCATGACCTTGAAAGTGCTAACATTTTTGGAAGAAGTTATCCTGGAATCCATCTAACCCAAGGGTGTTTTTAGGCTACATTTGGAATAGAGAAGACTTGATTTCTTACATAGTGAATTTTTTGTTTAACATTGTGTTGTGCTCTCTAGTTATAAGTTTGGGTATGAGATCCAATAGATTATTTTAAGCTAAGAGATCAAATAATTCCCAATTACTGAGTGTCTTCTTGAAAATGGATACAAGTTCATCAGCCAATGTTATCAAGTCCTCTATCAGGTTGTCCTAGGAATTTCTTATTTTACTAATCCTATTGATATAGTTTCAGGCCTCAGAGCTATTGTGGAAACACTTGGAGTTCTTATCACTCACTTTCAACCAATATTCTTTGAACTTCTATTTCTAGAATATCTCTTCTATTGCTAGAAATTTGACTTTCTTATTGAGGATGTACTTTTCTTGGGAATAAGAATCATTGTCCATCCCATTTCATAGAACTTTCTCACTCAATTGTTTGATATCTATATCTATGTTGGATAATTATTCAAAGATATTATTGAAACATAGTTTATTTTGTGCCTTGATTCTTACTATAAAATTTTTAAGATTGGATACAAAAATAAACTTTTTTTACCCTTGAAATGTTTCTTCATTCCACCAGACTTCCACAAGGAATAGGAATTCCTTATCCTAGAACCACATGTTAGAATATTTAGAATAACAGAGAGAGGGGGGTGAATCATTTATCCAAGGCCCATATGTACTAATTGAACAAACAAACACTTAATCAACTTCAGATATTATCATTCCATTTCTAGGTATCTACTGTAAACTATTAGCAACATTAGCTAGTTGTCCACTACTCTAGAAATAATAGACTTGCAAAATGTAAACATTATTCACCCAAACATCATAATAACATCCACAAAAGTTTAACACTAGGATTTAACATGGAAACCCAATTTGGGAAAAACCCACTAGCAACATGTCACTAATTTTCACTCTTCTAAAGTGAGCTTTGTTAGGAGCTAACCTCATTAAAGGTTACAATACACATTGTTACATGTGACCTTGTTAAATTATTTAATTTCCCTATTAGGACTAGCCTTTTTAGAGGACTTTATAACATTCCATTAGAATGCCACCCTATTAAAGGATATACATAGATTGTTAGGTCATCATGGTTGTTAGGTCATCATGACTGTTAGGTCAACCTTGATTAGAGGATTTTAAATACTATTCATAATAGTGTGAAAGTAATGGTAGGTTTGATTTTTTAAGTACAACTCACTTTGCATTCAATGATCTCTACCTAGATCACATGCATTGATTCACTATCTAGCCTCCTTTGTCATCTCAATCTCTGATTCGCTCAAGAAATCACACTTCACTTCTTCTCAACTCAATTTAGCCTTCTAATAAAATTCACTAGTCAACAACATCAGTAACAACTCCAACTCTCTGGAGCTCCTTCACACACACACATAGCCTCTCTACACAATTGGAAAGTTCACCTTTGTATAGCCTTAAATAGGTAAATTTGATCTTTTGACTTAAATTCCACCATAGATCTTAGGCTTTACGATTTGATTCATCAAATTCAATGAATACGATCGCCATTCTATTTATCGATTCTTTCCTAGAAACTTCTCTTGGAATCCATATTTTAGTTTGTTTACCTAATACTTTCCTAGAATTAAATGATCCAACTCATCAATCCTTATCTTTAATGTGCTTTCCATATCCCAAGAAATCTACTTAGTTTACTAGAAATTATGATTTCACGTAAATGCTAAAATGTTGTTCCTCGGCCAACACTATGTTCTAACACTCGGTCATCAGTTAGTTACTCAAATGCTATATGATGGGGACACAACCCAAGCACAGAATGGACACAACAAGAAAGGGAAAATTTTATTCACTATATAAATATGCTAATAAATTCAGTACAAAGAAAATAGACTTTAAAACATGCCCTAAGGGCTTACAATATCATAAATCTAGGGATAAATTCTTCTCCCAATACCTTCTCTCAAACTCCACTCCGAACTGCCTTTTACAATGCCAAAAATGTTCTTAAATAGACCCCGGAGGGTTAAGGATTAGGAATACATTCTAGAAAGTGCTATTAGCCATCCACCAACCAAATAGAAGGCTCTAGAAGTTGCATTAGAAGTCAGTGCAAAATTAGAAGAATCCAGAAATGGTAATCAAACTTCTGGGAGGCATAACTTTTGAACCGTAGCTCCGATTGACGAACCGTTTACATTTTCGAAAAGCTCTCGAAGCGCTCTATAGCCCTATGGATGGCTTCACTTGTCCCCCATTTTTTGGCCCTTTTCAAGGTCATTTAATTCCCCTAACATGACTTTGAAGCATTCTTAGGATGTCTCCAGAAATCAAAAAACTGCAATAACTTTCAAGCCGTGAGGCCTTTTGACCTGATTCTTTTTTTGGAATGCTCTAAATTAAAATTACATTCATTTGGCCAATTTACACCTTCTTGTTCACCAAAATGATGTCTCAATTGCATACTCCTATTTTTTTGGCATTTACACGTATCCCAAGGTGTTCAAATACTCTATCCTAGAACACTGATAGTGGAACTGTGAGAGTTGGAACCTTTATTTGACCCAAATGGGTATCCATAAATGAAAACACATGAAATAAAAACTAAGTTTAAGTACATTTTTTTGGTTGACACAGGATTGCCCTTATACCTCTAGATGCTCCTGCATCACTATAAAACTTCTTACTTGGTACCAACACTATCATCAATAAAATTTTCAAATAACAATACCTTATTATTCTTTCTAGTGTTCAAGTATAGATTGTTGTTATCATTTTTTCTTAAAAAACCAATCTTCACCAAATAGTTATGTGGTCTTTCATACCATTCTCTAGGGGCTTGTTTCAAACCATATAAAGCTTTATGTAGATTATACACAATATTTTTCTTGTTGGGATCCACAAATCCTTGAGGTTGATCTATGTATAGTTCTTCTTCAAGTATCCCATTCCAAAATGTATATTTGACATCAATTTGATATACCTTAATTTATAAGACAAATATGCAAGCAGTGTTCTAACTCCTTCTAGTCTTACTATAGGTGAAAATGTTTCCCCATAGTAAACACCTTCCTATTGTGCATATCATTTGCATACTAGTCTTGCCTTGTTCCTTGTGAGTTCACCTTTCTCATTTAGCTTTTTCTTGAATACCCACTTGGTTCCAATAACATTTTTGTCTCTAGGTTAGGGTACTAGGGACCATGGTTTGTTCTTTTCAATCCAATAAATTTCTCCAATTGTAACTTGTATCCAAGATTCATTCTCTAAAGTATATTTCACATATTTGGGATCAAACTCACAAAGTAAGGATGTATCACTTATGAGTCTTTGTCTTGTCATAACACTAGACTCTTTATCTCCAAAAATTTATTTGGGTGCATGATGTCTTCTTACATATTTTTCTAACAGAGACTCTTTTCTTATTTGTTCTTCAATAGGTTCATCTTGAAAAATTATTTCAAGCTCACTATCTCTCTCTTTTCTAGGTTCTGGTTCATGTTCTACATTCTCAACATTGCCTTCTTGTTGTTTGGGTTCCTCTATTAATGACTCAACATTATTTACATGTTTCTTGGCACCCTAAATTAGTTTCTCGATAACTGGTTGTTGCAAATTAGTATTCCCAGTCTACTGGGGATCTGTAGCTTTGTTTTCTTTTTCAAGTGGAGTTCTTGGAGCACTATCATTCACATATATGAATGAACTATAATATTTAGGTTCTTTTTTACATTCAACTTCATTTTTCTTTGTATATTCATCAACTTTCATATTTGCACTTTCCACAACTTTGTTAATGTTAGATTTCAAACACTTATAAGCTTTTCTCTTAGTCAAATATCCTAGGAGTATACCTTCATCACTTTTATCATTAATTTTTCCACTCTAATTGTCTTTAAGTATGTAACATTTTCTTCCAAAACTTTTGAAATATTTCACATTAGCTGCTTATCCATACCACAATTCAAAAGATGTAGTATTTGTACATTTCTTGACTTTCACTCTATTCATAGTATAAATAGTTGTACTTGTAGCTTCCCTCTAGTATTTTTGTGACACATTATTTTCCATCATCAATGTTCTAGCACATTCCATTATTGAAATATTCCTTCTTTCAATGATTCCATTCTGAGGAGGGGTCCTAGGTGTAGAAATCTATCTTTTGATTCCTTTGTCATTAGAAAATATGATGAACTCATTGGATATGAGTTTACCACCTCTATCAGATCTCAAAAACTTTAGACTCTTCCTTGTCTCATTTTCAACTATGTCTAAATACCACTTGAACAATTGAAAAGCATTAGATTTGTTTTTAAGAACAATCACTATCATCATCCTAGAATATTCATCAACAAATAGAATGAAATATTTGTCTCCACAATGGGTCCACATAAGTCAATATGAATTAATTCCACAATATCATCACTTGAATCTATTTTTCTCTTTGAACTAGACTTTTTCATTTTTTCCAATTGGCATTGTCTACACATGGCATTGTCATGTTTCTTTAGTTTTGGAAAGCCTCTTACACTTTTCATTTTACTAAAACTTACCGAATTGTCAAAATATACATGACATAACCTCTTGTACCATAACCAAATATCTTCATGTTGTGCAAATGTACATGTCTCATTAGATAAATCTAAATAGAACAAGTTATGTATTGTTTGATCACCACTTCCAATTAGTTTACCATCAACATAAAATATTTTGGCCTTCTTGTGATGGAATTGAACTCTATAACCTACTTTTTTTAACTATGAAACATTCAACATATTATAGTTAAGTCCTTCAACCCAATAAACATTGTTAGAATTTATCTTATTAGTTAGTTGAATTAACCATTTTCCTTTCACAATACATGGAACATCATTACCAAATTTAACATAGCCACCCTTGTATGGTCCAATATCCTTAAATTTACTTCTATCACTAGTCTTGTTATTAGAGCAACCATCATCAATTATCTATACTTTAATTTACATAAGAGATTAAAGAAATTTTCTCACTTTTATTAGAATTTTCTTTCATAGCAACATAGACTACCTCTTCATCATTACTTTAAGATTCAATATTAGTTTCTACTTCAACAATATAATAAGATTTCTTACCTTTATCCTTGTACTCCTTGTTCTTCTTGAATTCTTGATTATCTCTTCTTCCTTTGTATTTGCTTTCATTCCTTTCATCCTTGGCTTCTCTATGAGGACACCTAGTAGCAATATGACCAACCTTTTTGCATGAAAAAATAGATTATGGGAAGTTTACCTTTGTATTTTCCTTTGCCTCTTCCATATCACCTAGCTATCACTATTTCAAGTTCATCAAGTTCATCATCAGAATCATCATTGTCACTTTTCACATGTTTTCCTTTTCCTTTGTTAATAAGAATCAATTGTGATTTAAAAAGACATTCAATAGTAGTAGGAGTGTAATTATTAAAATTATAAATCTCAAAAGTAGTAAGCCTTCCAATTACACCTTGTAAGGTTAGTGCATTACTTGGTGTACATCTTAGTTCTTGCATTGCAAAAACCCTAATAACATAAATAGGAAGTAGAGTTCTCAATACCTTGCTGATTATTGTTTCATTTTTAATGTTTCCTTTAGCTCCTTTGATAGCATCGACAACCCTTCTTATTCTTGTACAATATTGTACTATGTTCTCACCTTTTGTCATTCTCATTTCATTAAACTTACCTCTTAGACTTTATGATTTGGCTCTAAATACATTATCATATTCTCCATAGATGCTCTTCAGTTTATCCCACATTTACTTTGAATTCTTGCACTCTTTTAGGTCATCAAACTCAGCATAGCTTAGGGATGCAGCAATATCCAACATTGATTGATTATTTTCTTGATTCTGTTTTAGCTGTTGAGTAGTCAAAGGGATTGTTGTTATGTCCACATATACATTGTCCAAAAAATCCAATGCAACATCACTAATAATAGCTATATATAGCCTCATCAACTTTTTTTATGCAGGAAAATTTTCTTTGTTTAACTTTGGTACCTCTCTTTTGTATGTCATGATCTTTAGCTTCAAGTACCTTCAAACTTCTCTCTACAAGAACTAGGCTCTGATACCGATTGTTAGAATATTTAGAATATCTAAGAGGGGGTGAATCAATTATCCAAGGTTAAAATGTACCAATTAAACAAAAAAACACTTAATCAACTTTAGATCTTATCATTCCATTGCTCGGTCTCTACTATAAACTATTAGTAACATTAGGTTATAGTTGTCCACTACTCTAAAAATAATAGACTTGTATAATGTAAACATTAATCACCAAAACATCATAATAACATCCACATAAGTTTGACACTAGGATTTAACATGGAAACCCAATTTAGGAAAAATCACCAAAAATGTGTCACCAATTTTCACTCTTCTGAAGTGAGCTCTGTTAGGAGCCAACTTTTTTAAAGGCTATAGTACACACTGTTACATGTAACCTTGTTAAATGATTTAATCACCCTATTAGGAGTGGCCTTGTTAGAGGACTTTATAACATTCCATTAGAATGTCACCTTGTTAAAGGATTTGCATAGATGGTTATGTCATCATGACTATTAGGTCAACCTTGATTAAAAGATTTCAAATACTACTCACAATGGTTAGAAAGTAATAGTAGGTTTAATATGTTAAGGAAAACTCACTTTGCATGCATAGATCTATGTTCATCTCACATGTATTGATTCACTATATGGCCTTCTTTGTCATCTTAATCTCTAATTCGCTTGGCAACCCTTCAAGTAATTTCCCTTCACTTCTTCTCAATACAATCCAACCTTCTTCTTAGATTCACTAGTCAAAAACATCAGTAATAGTTGCAAGTCTCTTGAACTCCTTCATGCATGAATAGTCTCTCTGCAAACACAAAAAAAAATCCTCTCTATCTCCTTAAATATGTAATTCTAATATGTTACCACTTAAACACCATTGTAGATCTTAGGGTTTACAATTCAATTAATCAAATTTAATGAATCTGATCATCATTCTATTTATCTCTTCTTTCCTAGAAACTTCTCTTGGAATCCATCTCTTAGGTCATTTACCTAATTCCCTCCTAGAACTAAATGATCCAACTCATTAATCCTTATCTTCAACATGCTTTCCATTTCACAAGAAATCAATTTAGTCAGCTAGAAATTATGATTCCTTGCAAACATTAAAATGCTTTTTCTCATTCAATACTATGTTTTAACATTTAGTCATCACTTAGTTACTCAATTTCTATAAAAATTCTTGCTTGGAACCAACACTGTCACTTGGTCAATATTGCTACTTGGTCAACACTAACTTTTTGTTAGAGTAAATAATTAATATTTAATTATTTATTCTATTTCTTAAGTTTACTTAGGTCATGCATTTATTTAATATTTCATATTTAATGCATGTTGTGACAACACGGGAGTTTGTTCCCTTCTAGTTGTCACACTTATCTTCCAGCTTGTTCTACAAGCCTCCATGAGCTCTTTATATTCGAGCTCTCCTCATTGTATTTTCACGTTGTGAAAGCCATTTTCTTATTGTAAATATTTTTTCTTATTGTGTTTTCATTTTTGGCTCTCATGTCCGTTTAGGGTTTTTTCCCGTGCTCCATGCTCTCCCCTTCTATGGCTTCTCTTTGACAGGTTCGCATGCAGGTGATCTTGGCGTCTTCGGAGTTGGCTTTCCTCAACTCCAACATGGTATCAGAGCCTTCCTGCTGCTGCTTCGTTGAAGAAATTTTGAAGCCGTGATTTGAAGTCACAAACCCTAGTTTGTTTGTGCAATTTTTCTTCAAATCAGGGGATCAGCAATTTTTGGAGCACTTTCAGCCCAAACAGACATCACCATTGGATCCGGAAGGCCATTTGCAGTCAGGATTCATATAAAGCTTTTCGTTTTTGGAGATAGGGCAATTTTGGCAATTTTTTGAGGCTTCCAAGGTCGCTGCCGTACGGATCGTACGGACGCAGGGCGTAAAATTTTTTTTAAAATATATATATTTCGGCCGCCGCCGTCGTGCCACCGCGGGGCCACCACCGCGCCACCTGCGCAGCGGCCGCAGCAAGCAGCGCCGCCCGCGCTCCACCGCTGCCGGCCACCTCCTGGCCGTCGCCCTCCACCGGCGGCGCCTCTCCAGCCCGCCGCCCGTCCGCTGCCCTCCGCCGGCGGCTCCTCCCGGCTTCGCCACCTCTGCGGCCACCTCCGCCGGTTCCGCCACCCGACAGCTCCGCCTCCAATCAGCGCCAACTCTGCAGCAACGTCAGCCGAGTAGGCCATTGCGGGGGTGACACGTGGCGTGGGCGCTGTAGACACCTAAAAACCTTTAGAAAATAAAGTATTTTTATTTTCTGAAAAAGTCCTGATGACATCATCATTTATTAATTAATTAATTAATTAATTAATTAATTAATTTTTATGCCATTAAATTCCTTTATCTTAATTAAAAATATTTAATTAAGGAATCCCTCCCAAAAATGTTTAAATCTTATTTAAACATTATTTCCTTATTTATTAATTATTTAATTAATAAATTGACCAAAAATCCTAAAATAAATAAAAAATTTATTTTTTGCTCAAAAATTGGCCAATTTCCTTATGACCAATAACCTCTTCCAAAATCTTCTAATCCTTCTTTAATTTCGATTAAAGGCTAATCTCATCATTTCCTACCCCTAACCCCAACTCAAAATATTTAATTAAAATTAAATATTAATCCTCATGTTTATTAAAAAAGTTTTAATAAATATCTCCTCAACCCAAACCCTTGAAATAAATAAAACTTTATTTATTTCTTAAAAATCTAATTTATCCTCACCCTAAGAAGTTCTAGACTCTTCTAGAAAGTCTTCATCCTCATCCTAGGAAATTCTAGACTATTCTAGAAAGTCTTTATCCTCATCCAAAATCTAGACTCTTCTAGAAGATGTCTTTAAACCTAATCCTAATCCCCTCCTAACCTTGTCACATTCCCTAAACATGGGTTAAAACTTACTAACCCAAGCCAAAGTTAACAAATATCTCTTCCTTCACCCACCCTCATTAAATGCCATCCACTTGCCTATCCTTAAGCTAATCCTAAACCATCCTAATCCATCCTCTAATCATTTGCACAAGCCTAAACAAGCTTAAAACATTTCTAATCAAGTCCAAGTCGAATTTGCTCTCATCACCCTCAAAATATCTCAACCATAAAACTTTATGAAGTCCACTAGGTCATAAATGACTCTTACAAGCCCTTTTATTGCTCTTACAAGTCATTATGAGGGTCTTTATGAAGATTTTATCTCTTGAGCCTCCTTTGTTGACTCATCCTTGCCCTTTCCTCCATCCTCTCACCATGTGACATGTGTCACTCCTTGATTGGCTATAAGGAAGCACAATCCATGTGCTCTCCTCTCATGCAATCTGAGCCTTCCATAAGCTTTTTCCCATCCTTGCATCTTAGCCCTCAATCCCTCAAGCCTCTTGCCTATAAATTGGATCCTTCCCCTTTGCAAAATAACACAATCCATGAAGTAAAGTCATAATGCCATTTTGAGAAGCCATTTTACATCCAAACCATACACTCACATCCAAATTCCAACTCCATTTGAAGCCCTTTTTGAAGCATAAGCTTGAGCATATATCCTATCTATTTAGACAAAGCCACTCAACAAGAGAGCTTCTCATTGAGAGAGTCCATTAATGGCTCATATTCTCAATTGAGAGTTCATCTTAGTCTATCTTGAAGTTTATGAATTTTGTTTAGTTTGTAGAAGCTTTATTTAAATTTGGTTTCTATTAGCATACTAACATTGCTCATATACATTTTGGCACGCCCGGTGGGACCCCACATGGGTCATCTTCATTAGCTTTTTTAGTCAAGTTTTGTATGTCATTTGCTGATTTTGGCTAATTTTACTTGTTTTTGTGATTGGTAGGATTGTATAAATTGGTTTTGTAGGTCCACATGAGCATGAAGAAGACAAAGGAACTCATAATCTATCTCATAGTGTTTGCAGATTTTTCAAGCTTATAGGTGGACAAAGAACTTGAAATTCTTCTTCCTCTTCTTGTCTATATTCTTCTTATTCTATCTACTTCTTCTTCTTCTTCTTGTGGGAGATCTTGGCAATTTTTTTTAAGGATTCAAAATCATACACACTTCTTTTTAGTTCTTAAAATGAACTCCCAAATCATACTTAATTCCATTGAAAAATTAAAAATTTGCAAAAAAGAAAAAATCTTTTAACAAGTGAAACTAAACCAATCTAATCATTTGCATCCTTGCAACATCAAGGTTTTAGATGCATTCATGCAAAATTAGGAACACTTCATTTTTGGGAATTTAAAAAGAACTTCAAGTTTCCATTTCAAAAGGTTCAAAATCAACACTAAGTGCACACTAAAGTTCCTTTTAAAAAAAAATCTCATGAAAACTAAGAGTCCTAAAACTTTTGTTATTTGTTCCAAACAAATGTCTTGTTGCAAAATCTTGAATGTTTCTTAGGTTTTTCATGCATCAAAACAATCTAGGAATATCATTTTTGGGCTTAAAATATGCAAACTAGAACACAAAATCTTGAATGAAAACCAAAGTCCAAAGAGTCATTTTCACTTTTGAGTCCAAAACAATCTTGAATGATCTAAGGTTAAAACAAATCACTTCAAAGCTCTTAAAACAAGACACAAAATCTCAATCTCGAATGCTCAAAGGAAAAAACTTGAATGTTTAATCACTTGTCTTTGAATGCATGTTGCTAAAATCACTCTTGAGTGCCATGGATTAAAATCAAGTTTTTTTTTTATGAATGCATGATTAAAACAACAAAATCCAATCTTGAATGCCATAGATCAAATAATCATCTTTTGGGGCATAAAAAGAATCCACATTTTTGAAATCTTCTAAGTTATAAAAACTAATAAAGACGCTTTGAGTAAGTTTTTAGTTGGACTCACCCTCTTTAATCACCCATCAATTTAACCATTGGTTGCAATCTTAGCACCATCTATGGGGATGGGTCTACCTAAGAGGGTGTTAAGTGCTCCACAAAGATCAAAATCCACTCACTTGGGTCTTTAGTGGTTTTTCTAAGTTAGAAAATTCCTTGAATGTGCATTAATCTAGCTCACACTTCATTTGGGCATAAAAATTGGACAAATCTTGACGTGGAGGGCCTCCGGGCGCGCGCTTGGCAATCGAGTTTCACACATCTTTGTTTTGGGCTTAAAATAAACTCACACTCAATCTTGAATGCCTAAAAATCAATGAACATCCCATGGTTTTGACACATTTTCAATGGCGCTCGCATTTCTTATGTTGACAATCTCTCGACTTTCATTATGCTGACAATGCTGTCAAATTGGAATGAACATTGTATGTCATAATCAAAAGTGTCTTCAATCATAGCTTACAAAATCTAAATCATCAATTGGAATAAACGTGTGTCTTTTAAAGCCCAAGATCATGTATGTGGTCTTGTTTTACACTTTTTAGGAGGCCTGCTTGGGGATTTCATCACCCCTTGGGACGACCTCAACTCCAGTGTTCCGACGGAGTATAAAGATCGGGAGGTGAATCCAAAGACACCTCTCTTGGGATCAAAATTTTGTCACTCGGGCTAAGCCTCAAGGAACTTTATACCCTTGAGAAGTGAAAGAGGAGAAGTGGGTTACCGCTCCTCTCGGCTGTGTGACATCTTTTTGGTTTCATCTACGGATTTGGGCCTCACGTACCTTGTGTATATCGAGGACTCCCTAGCTAAACCAAATTTCATCCTTGTAGAAAGCTTCCTAGGATGTTGGTGTGTTTGACGTGCTTGCTGAAAACTTTTGTCTGCTTGTTTGTTCATAGCTTTTGAATGAATGTTTGCCAACTTTGGTCAAAATCCAAAAAAAAGCAAAAATCTCCCAGCTCAAGGCATACTTAGCGTAGTCACTGCCTCATCAGAAAATCATCCAAGCTCCCCCGCTGCAACCAAATCTATCTAGTTCTTTGCCTTAGAACAACCCCAAATTCAAAGTCCATCCAAATCATCCCCCCCTAGCCAGCTAGAAACCCAATCCAAAATCACACCCAAGCCTTTAAGAGAGTTGTTGTCATTCTGCTAGAATTTGTTATCCAATCAATCTGACCAATCCACCAGCCTCACCAAGGTTATCCCTTTGACAGAGCTTTGTCTAGGGTAATCTAGCTTTGTCACTTGTTATCCCTCATCACCTTGAGCTAAAGGTTGGGATCCACAAGTGGTCAATCTCATGTCATGCCCATAGGATCATTAGTCTATCCTTAAGTTGACACAATCTTCACCAATCCAGTGCATAGGAAAGCAAAACTCTCACTTTTTGATAGCATGCCCTTGAAGTCTTCCATCCACAGGAAAGCCAAAAATCTCCAGCCAATCCTCCTTAGGTCTATCATACAGCTTTGACTCTCCCTAGGAAATCTTTCATCAGCCAATCCAAAATCTGTGCTTAATCCAAATCCAACCATGAGCTTCCGTGTTCATCCATATGCAAGACCCCATCCCCATCAAACTCATCATCAAAGCATGAAGTACCAATCCTATCATGATGTGTTTGGTCGCATTGTCCTTGCTCCCGCCACCTCCTATTCCAATGATGATGAAAATCTTGTTGACTATGATGGGTATATTAAAAGCCTTAGAAACATTCCCCCAAGCATCCCCCAAAATCCAAGAGTTATTCCAAACTATCTAGTCATGCCATCTGATATCCCAGCTTCCCCTCCATCACCCCATCAACCAAGCTTCCAATCTTCCACCCCCATCACACTAGCTATTCCTGTCAATCTACCTCCACCTTTAACACACGAGTCTCCAAGGAATCTCCTAGAGAAAATACAAGAAAAGTTGCCTCCAAAAGTCGATAAGCCATGTCATTTAATCCAACCATGTGAAGTAGTCAGTGATGAAGCTCCCCCATCTATAATATCACCTCCATCTCCCATAGCTATCATCCCCATGCCATCCATCAAATTGCTTAAAATCCTTCCACTTCCCGCAAGCATCAAAATCCCACCACCTATCAAATCCCTCCAAATCCTATCCACATCGCCTCCAAGAATTTCCCAAATCTCTCATAATGACCCTTATGCATCCATCTTCTACTCACCCATCTCCACTATTGAATCTCCCATCTATCCATCTGCTGCCTTTGAAGAATCCATCCCTTCACCTCCTATTGCACCATCTACTCCAAACCAATCCTATCAAGATCTTGCCCAAAAGCATGTTGACATCCCCCAAAGAATAAATGAAGATATCATCGTACCATGTCTTCCATCCATAGTGCAGTCACCATCTCCTCCATCTCCAAAACCTCGAGCCATATCTCCTCCACTACAAGATATCTTGTCATCCCACCAGCTACATCAAGATCCTATCCTTCCATCTCCCCCACTCCATGCTTCCATCTTACCACCTATCCAAGCTATTCCACCATCTATAATCTACCCTCTTGGTTCACTTACATTCATCCACGGTGGCCCTCTCTCAGCAGAAGAATTAAGAACAGTATCTCCCCATTGCAATACACCTAATAAATCACTTCTACCATTTTTTGCAAGCAAAAAGTTTCCTCAGCTTGTTCAAATGCTCAATCAATGGCATTATCAAGGTCAAGGTTTAGGACCACAAGAGCAAGGAATCAGAGAGCCTATTATTGCACAAAAAAATTTAGGATATCATGGTCTTGGATATGTATCCAAAGGCTCACCATCTAAAGGTCTTGGTACACCACACCCCCAAACCAAGCCTATCTCTAAGCCCACCATGCCAACCTCCCATCACTCCTTCAAGAAATCTTATGTCATCCCCCCTCCACCATCTTTGCAACCCAAAACAACCTACCATATCCCCCCTTCATCCGCTAAATCCATTTTGGGTCCCTATGTCCCAAAATCTACCATCCTCCATCCTCCTATCAGCCATCATAAAAATCCTGTTCCATCCATTTCTATGCAAGATCAACAAAGGCACATATCAGGGCACATCATCCATCATCATCCCCCTACATGCTCTTTCATATCCTCTCCATCTCACAAAGCTTCTCCTAACCATCTTCCCAAAGCTTACCACAACAATGTAAATGCCAACTTCAAAATGCATAAAGCTAAAAATCCACATCCTAGGCAATCATATGTCTATTCTAAAAGACATACTCCAAAAAGGAAAAATCCAATCAAAGAATGCAAAACAATGGAAAAGCCAATGAAAATAAAATCCAAAACCATGTGGATCCCCAAGAAAAAAGTTGAAACCCAATGCATAATGGCATCCACCATTGCTAATCCCCCATCTAGTGACTCATGTCTCCCATCTCCTAACTCCATCTTGGGTGCCTATATCCCCAAGCACGCTTCCACAAATCCTCCATCACGCCCGCATCTACCATCTATCCCCCATATGCTCTTTTCACACCCATCCCAACATGTGCCAATGTTGCTCTTGCAAGCATCCCCATCTCATGTTCCTTTCCAACCCTTTCATCCCTCCATCTCCTACCATCAATCCCATCTAATCCAATCTATTGCATAAATCACACATCCGGTGTACCAATAGCTAGCAACAAAATTGAACATTCCAACAGCTAGTGAAAAATCCCAAAAAAGCCAAAATAGCTGAAGAAAGCCAAAATCATTCCAGCTAAGTCCAAAGTCAAAAAAAAAAAAGAAAAGAAAAGAAAAGAAAAGCGTCCACTGGTGAAAACTTGGCAATTCAAGCGCCTTGGACAAGTACCATGATGAAAACTTGGCAAACAAGCATCATGCGTAATCTAGCCATCCCCAGCTTAGCCTATCATCCTCATGCTTTTGGTCACATCTTGCCATCCAGCTCCATCTTCCAATTTATCCACCTATCTTTCATCCTCCAGCTTTTATCTATCACTATCCACCTATCCTCCATCCTCCAGCTTCCATCTCACACCATCCACTAATCTTATGCAGCTTCAACCAATCATCTCAGCTATCATCCATCTCCCTAGCCCCTTCAGCTTTTTTCATCCTAGCTTCAATCCTATCACATCCATCATAAGACCTCCTTCTGCATGTTATCTTCTAATTGGGGGCACTATATTCCTTGGAGATCTTGTCTTGTCCATCCTCCCTTATCATTGGTATCTAGCTCTAGGCTATCCTCATGAAAACCCAATGTCATCTCTTTATATCCATCATAATCCTAGCTATCTACCATCCTATCTAGCCATCTCATCCTGCTCCTCTAGCTATCCTTGGTCACAAAATCTCTCATCATCATTGGATGCATCCTGCCAAATCCATATCTTTCGCTATCACCTCATCCTTAGCTTCTGCCTCTTGCACCAACTTGAGCCATCCCGCTATCCTCTCATCCTGAGCTTTTTATCCATCTGTATCATACCTATCATTGGTCTGTTAGCTTGTACCATATCTTGATTAGCCTGCTTGTACATATCTTGGTCCATCAGCTTGTACATTCTCTTTAGCTTAGTACCATTGTATCTATCCAGCGTTCGTGTCAGTTCGTCCTTCATCAGCATCTTGCACCCATCGCATATCTTGGTTAGCTATTCCAATGCATCCTTTAGCTAGATTTCCTGTCACCAAAGTGTTATCTTTCTTAGTTCAACTTGCCAGACGCATCACTCATCCAAATCCACCAGCTTAGGTGCTCTCTGATAGGTCCTTGCAGGATATAGCTTTCCTCATGTTTGATCTTGGTCCGTTAGTACCTCGTCCTACCCATCTCGTTGGCAAACGGTTCTCTTTTGGATTTTCACTTTCTTTTGATTTGGGATCTTCCCTTTTGGGTCTTGAAGTATCTTTTCCAAGCAATCTCCTTGTTCCCTCCTCAAGGTTGCCACGATCTTCCATATCATGGTATGCTGCGAATGGGGCAATTAGAGCGTAAGGTCTTGATCAGGTCTTTCATTTGTTTTTCTTTTCTGCTTGTGGGTTCTCCAGTGTCGTTTCCACGCTGCTTCCTCTAGGATTCATGTGTGATGCTGGGGCAATCCTTGTGTGTTTGTTTTGAGTTAGTTTGTCAGTCCTTTGGACGGTTGGTGAAAAGGCCTTGATGTTCTTGGTAACCTTGGCAATTAACCAATAGTCCTATAGCAAATCTAGTGCTCAACTACATGGTGGTACTTCTTTTTGAAGTATCCCCCCGCTCAAAAAGCTTCAATGGTTTTCCTTCATCTCCATTATCCCCCACCCATATCCAGCATCTGTCTCTCCTACCCTAGCTGATGCATCAGTATCTCTTTGAATCACTCATCACTCTTAGCTTTCGGGATCCACAATCCTAGTCTTAGGGATCCACCAATCCAAATCAACCCACCAAGCCTCATCTTTTGAGATCCACAATCCTAGTCCTAGGGATCTCCGAAACCCATCTTCCACTAATCTAACTCTTTGAAATCCTGTTGCATCAGCTTTATAATCCCCTCATCCATCTCCCTATCCTGGATTCCTTTTTATAGCGCTCTGCTCCTTCATCCTCCACCTTCCCTAAGGTCTTAAGCTTGCTTCCTCTTGTGCATCTGATTCTCCTTTATCATTCTCCCATAGTGAGAGTTTGAGCTAATTCAGCCCCTTCTCTTTGCCAATCTAAGTCTCCTTGCTCATCCCATATTCTTGTACTTTTCAAGAAGCCATCGAGCCTCACTTTCTCTCCCCGCTGCCTTCTTGAGGGGGCATCTCACAGTCCATTCTCTCCTCTTCTGCTCTAGCCTTGGGCATCTTATTTTCTTATCTTTGATGTCATGCCACTTGCGGCATCACATCAAAGAGGGGCAAAATGTAGACACCTAAAAACCTTTAGAAAATAAAGTATTTTTATTTTCTGAAAAAGTCCTGATGACATCATCATTTATTAATTAATTAATTAATTAATTAATTAATTAATTAATTAATTAATTTTTATGCCATTAAATTCCTTTATCTTAATTAAAAATATTTAATTAAGGAATCCCTCCCAAAAATGTTTAAATCTTATTTAAACATTATTTCCTTATTTATTAATTATTTAATTAATAAATTGACCAAAAATCCTAAAATAAATAAAAAATTTATTTTTTGCTCAAAAATTGGCCAATTTCCTTATGACCAATAACCTCTTCCAAAATCTTCTAATCCTTCTTTAATTTCGATTAAAGGCTAATCTCATCATTTCCTACCCCTAACCCCAACTCAAAATATTTAATTAAAATTAAATATTAATCCTCATGTTTATTAAAAAAGTTTTAATAAATATCTCCTCAACCCAAACCCTTGAAATAAATAAAACTTTATTTATTTCCTAAAAATCTAATTTATCCTCACCCTAAGAAGTTTTAGACTCTTCTAGAAAGTCTTCATCCTCATCCTAGGAAATTCTAGACTATTCTAGAAAGTCTTTATCCTCATCCAAAATCTAGACTCTTCTAAAAGATGTCTTTAAACCTAATCCTAATCCCCTCCTAACCTTGTCACATTCCCTAAACATGGGTTAAAACTTACTAACCCAAGCCAAAGTTAACAAATATCTCTTCCTTCACCCACCCTCATTAAATGCCATCCACTTGCCTATCCTTAAGCTAATCCTAAACCATCCTAATCCATCCTCTAATCATTTGCACAAGCCTAAACAAGCTTAAAACATTTCTAATCAAGTCCAAGTCGAATTTGCTCTCATCACCCTCAAAATATCTCAACCATAAAACTTTATGAAGTCCACTAGGTCATAAATGACTCTTACAAGCCCTTTTATTGCTCTTACAAGTCATTATGAGGGTCTTTATGAAGATTTTATCTCTTGAGCCTCCTTTGTTGACTCATCCTTGCCCTTTCCTCCATCCTATCACCATGTGACATGTGTCACTCCTTGATTGGCTATAAGGAAGCACAATCCATGTGCTCTCCTCTCATGCAATCTGAGCCTTCCATAAGCTTTTTCCCATCCTTGCATCTTAGCCCTCAATCCCTCAAGCCTCTTGCCTATAAATTGGATCCTTCCCCTTTGCAAAATAACACAATCCATGAAGTAAAGTCATAATGCCATTTTGAGAAGCCATTTTACATCCAAACCATACACTCACATCCAAATTCCAACTCCATTTGAAGCCCTTTTTGAAGCATAAGCTTGAGCATATATCCTATCTATTTAGACAAAGCCACTCAACAAGAGAGCTTCTCATTGAGGGAGTCCATTAATGGCTCATATTCTCAATTGAGAGTTCATCTTAGTCTATCTTGAAGTTTATGAATTTTGTTTAGTTTGTAGAAGCTTTATTTAAATTTGGTTTCTATTAGCATACTAACATTGCTCATATACAGGCGCCACGTGGCACCTTGCCACATGGACCTGCCACGTCACCCCTGCCACGTCAGCTGCCACGTGGCTATGCCATGTGGCACTCTTTTTTTTGCTGCGACGGCCTCCAAGCCGTCAAATTTAATCGGCTGACTTGCTGACGTCAGCGCTGCATCATCATCCTTGCATGCACCTCTCCTGATTTGGTTTTGGACCTACTTGTGGTTTTTTGGCCATAACTCTTGCATACGGAGGTATTTTTCCGATCCGAAAGAAGCACCGGAAAGCTGGTTCTGAGACGGAGATTTTGGTGTAGGTATTTTTAGGTTTTGATGCATTTTTATTGCCTATTTTTTTGTTAAAGTCTGAAGTCCTATTTTTGACTCCGGCATCCATATCTTTTGCATCTCATGTCAGTTTTTTGAAAACTTTATATTTCTGGAAAGCTGGTTCTGTGTACTTTTCAGAACTGTCATCTTTTTTCCTCACTTTTGGCCTCTTCTCTTTCTATCATAGTTTTGGCATTTTTGCTCTATGGTGGATATTTTGAGTGTTTTAGGCCCGAGGATCGTTTTCTTGGCATGGTTTGCTTTATTTTAGGCTCTACTTTCTTTTGGTTTAGCTCTTTTTCAGTTCTGATCATTGTAGCTATCCTTTTGAAGCACTTTTCTATTTCACACTGAGATAAACTGTCACTTTTGTATTTCGGGAGTCATGAACGTTGTTTTGAGTCAGGTGTACTTGCACTATTTCATAAAGCACCATGGGGGGGATTATTTGTTTGCTGTTTTAGGCATTCTCCCTTTGTCAAGTGAGTGTCCCTTCCACGACATTAGCCCCATGTAGAGTCAGTTAGACCGTGTCTTTATCGGTGTCTGTACTTCTTTTCCTCTCTCCTCGTTCTTGGTTCGTTTGCAGAAGATTTTGGCTCACCTTCTCAGTTACCTGTTATCACACCCCGTCTGCATTAAGGGGGGATTATGCTGTGTTCTAATGCATCCATGGTTCGATGGTTCGATAGTGTGAACTATGTATTTAGTGGTTGATCCTACATACAAGGCGATTGCAGTGGCTGGCTACCTATGCATTTCGGTGAGATGGATCATCTACCATATAGACATGCTCGGTTTGTGCCTTCTTCTTCCATGGAGGTTTCTTCAGATCAGCAGTTTGACAGATTTGTGACTTCTTCATGCTTCAGTGATGCTGCTTCTTCATGATCACTTGTTCCTGTTTTAGGGGACAAATTCCCTAGTTGGAGACTTCTTCAGCTCTTCACTAGGTTCTTACCTCTTTTTGGGGGAGGGTTTTTCCCATGTGGTTTTCTCTCTTTCCTTGCTTACAGAGGTTTCATTTTTTTGCATTGTACTTGGGTACCTAACATGGCCTCGTTGCCGGGACCCATTATGCATTCATCTTAGCTTTGTGAGCTTAAGGCATTTCCCTAAGTTGCACTTAAGGGGGGGTGTTAGAGTAAATAATTAATATTTAATTATTTATTCTATTGCTTAAGTTTACTTAGGTCATGCATTTATTTAATATTTCATATTTAATGCATGTTGTGACAACACGGGAGTTTGTTCCCTTCTAGTTGTCACACTTATCTTCCAGCTTGTTCTACAAGCCTCCATGAGCTCTTTATATTCGAGCTCTCCTCATTGTATTTTCACGTTGTGAAAGCCATTTTCTTATTGTAAATATTTTTTCTTATTGTGTTTGCATTTTTGGCTCTCATGTCTGTTTAGGGTTTTTTCCCGTGCTCCATGCTCTCCCCTTCTATGGCTTCTCTTTGACAGGTTCGCATGCAGGTGATCTTGGCGTCTTCGGAGTTGGCTTTCCTCAACTCCAACACTTTTCTCAACACTTACTCTAGCTTTGTTGACACTAGCATCACTTGGCATTTACATCAAAATTATTTAGTCTTCTACTATGTTTCTTGGTCAAGCCTGTACATTTGGTCTATCTTTGTTCACACTTTCAAGACTTGAACATTACTGGCTTCTTCAATTTTAACATAATCTAAACAATCACTTTATCTTGTCAAAGTCTAACTAATCAAATGTTCATTTTTAGTTTCCTCTTCATAACTCAACCTATCCTCTAGATTCTTTTGTTATGAACAACTTCTCAAATCCTCTTCATCAATCAAATAGATATGACATTTAGATCAAACACAAAATTGTCTTATCAATATATTTGACATCAATGACAACATAATAATTATTCCAATTGTATATTCCAACACCACATATTTTTGAATTTGAAGGGGATTTTATTTGGCTTGGAAAATCCCCAATGTCTAGATAGATTATGAAGTGGTCTAATCTTGAGGTGGGGCTAATTCTTGATTAGAGGTTATAATGAAAGGAAGAAAAATTTCAAAAGAAATGAAACCTATCTATTTTTTCTTCTATAAGACTAGAACTTGACATCCTATTGATCCAAGTGTAAGAGTCATTGGAAGAAATGATATCTAATGAACTATTGGAGGATATCTAGTTCTTAAAATATCTATGATCTTGGTTGAGGGTTTTGATGCTTGATATATTCTCCTCAAGATATGTAATGGCATTGAAATCACCCCAAATTATAATATTACTAGAGTGATGTAAGGAGAGGAAACTTGATAGTTCTTCCCAAAGTTCACACTTCTAATATGTAGAGATTGGACCATATCCATTGATTAGAAAATTTAAGTATGGGTTAATACTTTTGATCTGAGTGCTAATCCAATGAGGGAAAGCAACATTTGGAGTAAACTAAATGAGTTTTGGATTCCATATGCAAGTAAGGCCTCTAGATGCAAGAATGACTAGATGACCCCAAAATTTCCAAATTCCTAATTTCCTACCTAAATAGATGGATTCATTAGGATACAACTTTGTTTCTTGCAGTACGATAAAGTCAAATTCAATGGACTTGAGACACTACTTTAAAATTCATTGTTTGATAGGGGCATTATAGCACCTAATGTTACATGAGTTAATCTTCATGGAATGTGTGGAAGGAAATTTCCCTTCCCATTGTTGAATATATAGGTGAGCTTGGCCTGATTACTTTCCTTACCATATTTTCTCCTTAAGTTGAATATTTATTTCCTACCTCTCTTCTTAGGTATTTTATACCACGATTGGGTGATTTATTACCTTGCGAATTTCTAGCAAGCCCAAGAATGTTAAGAGAAGTTTGACTCATTCTTTTTGAAGATTCTAGGAGGGGGGTTGAATCTAAGGATTGATCTTAGAACTCTTGACAAGCTTCCAAGTTTGGGTTTGAAGGTGAGTGGCAAGGGAGATCTCTTTCCTATTTAGACCCTTGATCGAGGCCAATCATATCATAAATCATTTCTAGTTCTAGCGGTATTTTCTCAGAGTCATCATTATCATTCTTGTTTTCTTTTGGGACAAAGTTTGAGGAAGATGGGAGGCTAACTTCCAACTCCTTCCATCTCAATACCTCTTTTTGAACTTCTCCATGGGTGAAAGTAATTTTTTCCATTAAGTCATTTATTTGGAGCAATCCAGTTTGAAGGGAATTAATAATTTCTACAACTTATTCTTTATTGACATAACATAAATTGTGTAATGGTTGGATCACCTCTTAAGGAGGATTGAATGGGGGAGGAGGATCACTACATCCACATCCATAAGAGATAATCCATGAGGAAGGATATCACATTAAATTTTGGTAGAAGTAGATATCTCATTGTAATCTAAATCTATGAAGGGGGGAGGGAGGATGAAAAGTTTTTGGGGTTTGAATTAGTGATGAAAACTACTAAACTATTGGAGCAAGAGAAGGAGGGGGAGGGGAGAGGGGAAGATGAGACTCTTTATGACAAGATAGGGTATGAGTGGGGATAATGATTAAAAATAAAGTCTCTTGTACTAAGGAAGTTGATTGTTGGAGCATGGGGTCATGGACATGCTACTAGAGGAATTAAATTCAAGGAGTGAATAATCTCTTATGGGGAAGAAAATTCTTCTAGCATGGTTACCTAGCTATCATTGATGACTCCATGATAGGGTTTTGGAAACAAGCGGAAGGAAGAGTTATCATTAGATATAGTCATCTTTGATAGTTTAAGGAAAAGATTAATGAGGAGAAGAATTTTACATCCCTCTTGATAAGAGTAAGGGTTTTTTAACTTGGGAAGGAACCCAACCAATCCCATTTTTGTTGAATAGTGTCCTAGTTTAGAAAAGATGATGAAAGGATTCCCAAATTAAACCAGGTAGTCATTCTTTATAGGAGACAAGAGTGGGGATTAAAATTATTATGAAGATCCATAAAAAGGAAAGAATAACTCACATTAAATATTTTTCCCTCTTCAACAAGGATTTTATAAATATTTTTAAAATAAAACTTAATACAATAGAAGTCACAATCAATATATGATATTCTTACCTCACTTGAGAACATTGAATCCCGGTAATTGATCATTTTTTATTGGTCTTTCCTACAATAATGAGCCAAGAGATTGAAAGATCTTAAGGATTCACCAACATACAGATAATTATTTAGTTCCACATCCACTTTTTTGGAAATATGGATAAGTAGGATGAGTAAGGGTTGTCATTTATGGCAACATATATCTCAGGATGAGATGACAAAATATACAATTAAAGAGATTGGAGATAGAAAATTGTTTAAGTGTTAGTTTTAATATTAGTACAAAGATAGTTTTTGATATTGCAAAGTCTATAGTTATAAAAGGCACGTGCATAGTTGAGGAGAGGTAGTACGGAGTACCTTGATGACATGGTTAAGAGCACATATTAGTATGGGGTGTATGGAATAAGTCATAGGTCAAATACTTGTAAGGGAAGTGAACACAAAAGAACAAAGGATAACATGAATGAGTTAATTGCAGGTTGATGAATTATTTTGGGAATAAAATAATTTCTTAACTTATTAGGGACAACATCCTACATGTTAACCCTATGTTAGAATGGCCTACTTTTGTATTTATCAAAGCATGTGGAAGCAACAAGCCAATTGGACAAAGTTTTGTAAAAGAGAAAGTTATAAGTAAGAAATCATTACTTGTGAGGTAGTGTGATGTAATGTGAAGTATATCATGTGAATGAAAATTTATATGAAGGACTTATGATGTTAATTCTAATGTAAGATCATAGATATGTGATGTCCAAAAATTAGTAGTAAAGAGGTTATTGTATCTATCTCATTTTGTTTAAGGTGTTGAATTGTATAATTGCATGTTAGGGCACTGGGCCCTTCTTGCATACATATGTTATTCTATTACCAACTCCTAATGGGGTTGAAGAAACTCCTAACAAGGTTGAGGCCTTTAATAGGGCCTATTCCTCATATATGTACTTCATAGACTCCTAACAGTGTCAATATCCTTAACAAAATTCTTTTGTTTAGAGGATCATTTTTGTCGATACCATCCCCACCAGGGTTATCTTGAAAATGTTTCCCTAGTTAAAAAATATGGTGTTGATTTCTCTTTGTGTATGGATTTATTTATTGTTTAGTATTATTGGTTTAATTTCTTATGCATGTTGTAAAGTAATGAATAATATCCAATTGTGGGAAAACATATGTATAATATTGATTCATTCCCCCTCTCCTTTGTATTATATATTTCTAACAATTGGTATCAAATCCTACTTACTCAGAAGAGGCTTAATAGCTTGAGTAATATCCTTATGGATATGGAATAATTAAAGAGGAACCTTGAATAAGCTCTTGAACAAATTGATCTTCTTGCAAAAGAAAGGACAATGTAAAAGAGAGGTATGAATATGCTAAAGATTACATTGGGAAACTAAAAGATAAGATTGATCATCTCAAATATAGAAAAGATCCTAGAGAGCTTACTAGTGATAATGATGAGGTAGTGACCCTTAAGAAATAAAATGAGATTTTGAAACATGAGTTGAAGATTATTGAACTAAAATTAAGCTTAAAGAAAGATGATAGAAAAATTGAACTAGATCTAAAGTTTGAGAATGCATATTTAAGATCTCATTTGAATAAAGTGACATCTACACTAGATTCTATAAGAAAATAGCATATTGAATTAAAGAAGTAAAATATCATTATGAAAGGAGAATTGACCCAGGATAAGAAATAATTAGAGAAGATATATTCTAGTAGTGAGAAAATTGATGAACACCTATTTTAGTTAGAGATCTTCTTATGATAAGAAAATTCTTGGATGTATTATTGAAGAAAAATTAGCAAATAACACTAAAGTTAGGAAGGAACCTAACCCAATTGTTGAAACCTCTGAACCTAAGGAGAATGATCAAAATAGGATTGAACCAAGTAAGTCTACAGAATACCTACAGAAGTTAAGAAAGTAAATAAACCTAAGAAATATGATGAACACAAACAAATAGAGAAATTTGAACCACTTATGGAAGTAAGACATGAATTGAGAGGTAGATGCTTAACATGCAATGAAGTTGGTCATATGAAGAGAGATTGTACATGTATGTCAAACCTATTACTAATTTATATTATTATAGTTGTCATGGTTTTGGACACAAAGAAATAGATTGTAAGAAACCTAAGTTTGATAGTAATAGTGGAAATAGTAGAATGTTTAGGGATAGTAACCCTATAGGTAATTAAAGAAGGAGATCCTCAAGTAGATCTAATGATGGAGAAGGAAGTAGTGGATCAAGAAAAAGTATTGTGTGTTATAAGTGTAAAAACTTTAGACACATTGCAAGGAATTGCATAGCACCAACTAATGTGGATGAACCTAACCAGAGAAGTACACCTAAATGTCAATTATGCAATAAATTTGGTCACATAGAGAGGTTCTGCACAATGGATAGAAGGACCTTCAACAAGAACCCAATCTACTAAAGGAACAACAACAAAAATGACAAAAGGAATAAAAATACCAATAATAGTCAGAAAGAGGCATTTAAAGAGCATGTTGAATAATTTAAGGAAGTATTTGTAAAGGCAGACGATCCATCAATTTCGCATGTGATCTTAGAAGAACAATTTTTTGATGCACCTAATGAGAGATTGAAATCATTCATAGTGTGTGATTCATCTTACTTGACTTAGATATTTTTCTATTAAAGGCAGAGCATTAGAAAGATGGAATAGAAGTTAGAGGTCAAGTTAGAAATTGTGAAGTTAATAGAAGTTTAAGCAGATTACAAGGAAGCTTTGGTTAAGAGTGCAACTCATTTGGAGATTTTATGAAGTCATAATAATAAAAACAAGTTTATTGGTTCACAAAGAATAACTTTTACAAAATTAGGTAGATGCACAATCAATGCGAAGTTCAATTTGAAAAGATTTAAGGGATGTAAACAAGATTTTGAGTACCATTTGATCATGTTAAGAATTGAGGGGCAATTGAGAGTGATTTGACAATAAAAGACAAGAGAATTTGAAGCATTCATAGTGCAAAATAAGAAAAATCCCTAGTTATGTGAATTTCAAGTATTTTACAAAGTTTTTGAAATATTTGAATCAATTGAAATAGAGAATCCTATTGTGTGTGATGTAAGTGAGAGGCTGAGGTACATGTTTAAGAAACATTCATTCATATCTCAAGTGGATGATCCCCTAGGAGCATTTTCACAAGTTTTAGAAAATGTATTGCATGTAGAAGATATCATGTCATATATACATTGTAAAATTTGAGAGGATTGGAGGCAATAACATTCATAAGGATTTAGACCTAGTTTTCAATGGAGACTTATCCTTGAAACAAGAATTTGCACACTTGAAGGAGTTGAACATAGTGAGCTTTATGTTTCATATGGATTTTAACAATCATGAGTGGAGCAAAATCATTATCAAGTGAATCCATGAAGGAATTTTATGGGTTGGAGACATCCCTATCATAATTGACAATGACATGATACATAAACTAATAGGATTAAGAAATGAAGGTACTAATCTAATTAATGAGAGGAATGTGAAGAAAATGTAGAAACAAATTTGAAAACTAAATTGGATGGAAGGAATATGAGGATTGACCTCATAAGTGAAATTGATGTAAGGGTAATTAATAAGATCATTGGCTATAAAATAAACCATAGTTCTAGCTTAAACTCAGTACCTGCTAGATTTATCCATGCAACATACCTTATGGTAGTAGAGAGAGAGAAAGTTAACATGTGTGATATAGTAAGGAAAAAAATCTTAGATAACATAGAGAAATTAAAGAAAATAGGAGTGTGGTGTTCAGGTTTGAAGGACTACTGACATGCATATTCTTCTAGGTAGTTAGGTAGTTCCCTGGTATGTCTGATAGAAAGTGGGATAATAATTGATGCACCATGAAATTGGTGGCTTACTACTATAGAAAGAAATCAGACGAGAGGATGGTAGCTTATATAAATAGAATGATGAAATGTTTCCAAGCAATAATGAAACAAAGATTCATGATCCCTCCATCACTAGTGGAGAAGTACAAAAATGACATGTGTTTCATGGTTGAAGATGATGCCATATGTATGGAGGCACTTGAGTCGACAGTCAAATTTATAGACCCTATGGGTTATGAAATGAGTGAAGATGTAATTAAAGGGTATGCAAAAATTATACTTGAATCAAAGAAGGACAAGGACAATCCTAAATAGGGAACATGTAAGGAAAAGATGACTAGAGAAGTTCATAATGAGCTCTATAGCAAGGATATTAAGAAGAAGGTAGACAAGAAGATAGAAGCTATCTTAAAGGAATCTGGTATGACTAGAGAAGAATTTAGTGATGTCAAAGGGATTTCCTTAGAAATGAAGGCAAGTGGACAAATAGAGATACTATCAGCCACACCCCTTGTAGTAGAAAGACCTTCTAAAGGAGTTACTATATCAAAGTCATCTTCACTAGATACTTGGTGTACCATATGCTATAGTTTCTCAAATGTAACCTTCCATAGTTCAAAGCTAGAAAAATAATGAAAAGTGTAGATTATTGAGGATAAATCTATCACTTCTTTGATAAAAAGGAAGTCTAAGAGACTTACCAAGGTTAAAATTGAACCTATAGAGTTCGATAGAAGAAAGAGAATCAACAAGAAAAAAAGTGGACCAGGAAAGAGAAGAAAACCTCTGAATATTATTGAATTAGAATCTAATAAATTAGAGGGTGAAGAAGAAATTGAGGATATACCTACAAAGAAGGTAGTAGGAGAAGCAATGACCCCAGCTGGAAAGAAGCCTTGGAAGCCAAAGGTAGAAAATCTAAATATGCAAATCATTAATTATAATAATTTTGTTCAATTAAATAAATATTATAGTTTGTACAACATTGATAGAATTCAACTAGAATATGTAGTGGTAAGAAACATGGTTCTAACAAACAAAAGATTTGAAAATATATAGAATAGTATTGCATAGGATTTGTATAATAGATTGGTCAATAGAACGAGAAGAGACATAGAAGAAGATAAGAAAATTAGAGAAAAGTTGATAAATAAACTTTGTGAAGTTAATACTGATGGTGACATGAATGAAATAATGAAGAGTATTGAGCCCTTGTTCAGAAACAAAAGAATAGCTATTATTTTGATAGGAGGAAACTATGAAGAAGTTAACAAAGAGATAGAGGAAGCCATTGTCAAGTACATAACCTCTATGCCTAAGGTCAAATAGTAGAGCATGAAGTTAGGGGTGTTGGAAATACAAGAGGAGTAACTGGGGGAGGGGTGTAAATCCTAGATCCCTTAGATGTCAACTATAAAATTTAGACTGATAAAACTAGTTACTATTGATACTCAATAAACACACAAAAAAATGTTGTAACTCGATAAATGAAGAGTATGAATTACTTTACTAAATCTTAAGATGTTATTAGTAATTACTTGTAAGAATGAAAGAAATAACATGAACACATGAGACACAAGGATTTAACACGAAAACCCAATTTGGGAAAAACAACTAATGTAACTAGTTACTATTTTTCACTCTTCTAAAGTGAGCCTATTAGGAGCCAACCCTATTAAAGGTTACAAAACACATGATTACGTGTGACTCTGTTAAAGAATTTAATCACCCTATTAGGAGTGGCCTTGTGAAAGGTCTTGAAACAATTCAATGGAATTGCCAATTTGTTAGAGGATTTATAAATGGATGTTAAATCAACTCTATTAAGAGATTTTAGTTAACTACTACAATGGTTAGAAAGTAACAATGAAATGACCTAATTGTGATGAAACTAAATTGTTGATTATAGATCTCTGCACTGGTTCATACTTGATCCTTCTTGATCAAATAATACTCTTCTGCACCACAAGGATATCTCCTTATTTTTCAAGTTCACTCCTCTTCTTATCTCTTTCAACTTATTCAACTTTTCATCACACACATACCTTGAAATCACAACTTGACCTTTTACTTATACCTTTTAGATTGTCAAGTTGGCTCAAATACAAATTAGAATAACCAATATTAATTACCTTAGTCAACTAGAATCAATAGCTAAATTAATTGAGCTTTAAAAGCCAAAACAAGAAAATCCTTTGATAGCCAACCAAGCTTGATAGAAACTAATTCTGAAGTGATTTCCTATGTTAACCAATAGAAGCTCAGTTAACACTGCGAACTTATAGAATTCCTTTGGTGACTGAGTGAACTTGGTTAACACTAACTCTACTCAACTTTCCCTTTGTTAACCAAGTTAGCTTAGTTAACACTCATTTTTTCTTAACTTCTTTCGACACCTGAGTGAGCTTGGTAAATACTACCTTTTGTACAAAGTAAACTTAGGAACGCTCGATAGCTAGGAAAACTATCTTCACTAACCAAGTGAACTTGGCATGCACTAATTGTCAATTGATATGACATTTGTGTAACATCAAAGACAATAGACAATTAATCAATTATATCCAAGAATCTCCCTCTTTGGCATTGATGGAAACACAACATGTCATAGCACAATGAAATTTTGAGAACAAGACTCCCTCTGTAAATGAACTACTTAACCTCTACAAAATTTTAGAGAGATATGATAGTAAAATTCTCCCTCTTTGACAACACATGCCAAAGATAATTATAATTAGGATCAGTGTACCTTGAGTACAGATTATCTACAATATGTCCTTGTCAATATTGCATCAACTAATTGATAGTCAACTTAGTTCATGTTGATGCATCACTAAACTTTATTTAGTGAGCTTTAGATGGGGGAATGACCCCTAGCTTACCTCTTAGATACAAAAATGCATCCTTAGGTAATGGCTTGGTGAATATATGTATAATTTGTTCTTTTGTATGCACATATTCCAATCTGATTTCTTTGTCCTAAACTAATTCTCTTACAAAGTGATATTTGATAGCAATGTGCTTTGTTTTGGAGTGCATTACTGGATTCTTTGATATGTTGATTGCACTTGTCTTATCACAATACATCACTATTGGCTATTTGATTTCAATCTTCATTCCTTCCAATAGTTGTTTGAAACAAACAATGTTGGAGCAATTCATTGTTGCTGCTATATATGTTGTTGCTGAACTTGCGTGTCCAAGATACTAGCCTTTTACTAATAATGAATGTTAAACCACTGGTTCTCTTTCTGTCATCAAGATTTCCTACCCAGTCAGCATCAGTAAATACTTTTAGGTCAAGGTTGCCTCCAAGTTTGTACCATAAGACATAGTCTTCAATACCTTTTAGATATCTTAAGATTCTTTTTATTGCCATCATGTGGTTTTCTCTAGGTTTAGCTAAGAATCTTGCCACTATCCCAACTACTAAGGCAATATCAAGCCTTGTATATGCCACATACTATAATTTCCTAATCATTGATTTGTATAAGGTTTGATCTACTTCTTTGGAGTCATCATCTTTTGTAAGCTTAAGTCCAGTACACATGGGGGTTCCAACTAGTTTTGAATCTTCCATTCCAAATTTCTTGAGTATCTCTTTGATATACTTAGATTGATTGATATAGATACCATTTATATTCTATTGTATCTACAATCCAATAAAGAATGTTATTTCACCAAACATGGACATTTCAAATTCTTTATTCATTTGTTCTAAATATTCTTTGCATAAGTCATTATTTCCTATAAATAGAGTATCATCCACAAATATTTCTACCAACACAATCTTCTTATCTGGTCCTTCCTTGATGTATAGGTTGTTGTTTTCATTTTTTCTTTGAAAACCAATCTGTATCAAATAGTTATGTAGTCTTTCATACTAGGCTCTAGGAGCTTGTTTAAGACCATATAGAGCTTTGTGTAATTTGTAGACTATGTCCCTTTTGTCTCGATCAACAAAACCTTCTGGTTGTTCAATGTAGACTTCCTCATCAAGAATTCCATTTAAGAATGTAGATTTAACATCCAGCTGATATACTTTGAATCCTTTGTGAGCTACATAAGCAAGTAAAGTCTTGACACCTTCTAATCTTGCAACTGGGGCAAAAGTTTCACCATAATCAATACCTTCTTCTTGAGAATAGCCTTTACATACCAACCTTACTTAGTTTCTTGACAATTTTCCATCTTCATTCAACTTATTTTTGAATACCCATTCTGTACCAATTACATTTTTATCTTTGGGTGTAGGTACAATAGTCCAAGATTTATTCTTTTTTATCTGTTCTATTTCTTCATTCATATCCTCAATCTAGCTTTCATTTTCTAATGCATCTTTAACACTTCTAGGTTCAAATTCAGCAAGTAAACATGGACCTTTTTAGTTTGCTTGTTGTCATTGTTCCATCTAATTTGTCTCCAATTATCTGATCAAGCGCATGATGCCTTTTGATATATTTAGACAATACTAGTTCTTTGACTTTTGAATGAACTATACTATCTTCATTTTGAATTTCAACTTCTAGCTTGGGTCCTTCTATTTGTGGCTTGGGTTCTTTAGACTTAGTATACACTAACTTGGTAGCCTCTGAATGTGACTCAAGTCCTTGTGACTTGGTTTGAACTTCATACAACTTGGTAGTTGATGGAGATTTGGAGAGCTCAGAAGATGAAGTCTCCTTTTTGTCAAATGTGTTTGGCAATGTATTAGGTTTGTAGTAGATAAATCTTCTATAATCTTCTAGTTCTTTTTAACTTTCTTCTTCAGTCTTTTATACAAACTCATCAATTCTCACATGTGCACTTTCTATGATTTTGTGAGTGGATAAATTTAGACATTTGTATGCTTTACTTCTATAGGAATATCCTAGAAATATACCTTCATCACCTTTTACATCAAATTTTCCTTTTCTAGATTCTTTCAAAATATAAAATTTTTTGCCAAATACTTTCAAGTAATTTACATTGGGTTTATAGCCATACCATAGTTAATAGGGAGTTTTGTTTGAGTCCTTCTTCAATTGAACTTGGTTCAAAGTATGAACTGCAGTGTTGATAGCTTCCTTGTAGTATTTGATAGCACTATTCTTCTCAATCATTAGTGTCCTTGCACAATCCATGATGGATCTATTTCTTCTTTTAGCTATTTCATTCTGCTTAGGAGCATTTTTTGATTCCTCTTTCAGTGCAAAAATTGTTGAATTTATTTGAGATGAATTCACCACCTCTATCTGATCTTAAGCATTTCAATCTTTTTCTAGTTTCCTTTTCTACTCTAGCAAGATACCATTTGAATTTCTCAAAAGCTTTTGATTTTCCTCTGAGATACATAACAGTCATTATTCTAGAATAATCATCAACAAAATGAATGAAAAATGTTCCTCCACTATAAGTCTCTATTCCAATGGGTCCACATAAATTAGTATGCACAACTTCTAAGACATCTTCTAACTGATAGTTTTTTCTTTTAAAACTAGTCTTTCCCATTTTACCAATTAGGAATTCTTGCATAATCCAACATTAGTTTTCTTCATATTAGGAAGACCTCTTACTCTTCTAAGTTTGCTAATCTTGACCATATTATCAAAGTTTACATGACATAGTCTTCTGTGCTATAGCCAACTTTCTTCTACTTGAGCAATGAAACATAAACAATCACCAAGATCAAGATAAAATATGTTCCCTTTTGTTTGCCTCACTAATCCAATCAGATTTCTTTGGTTATCCGAAAGTCTTGCCTTGCCATTCATGAATTCTACCTTGAATCCAATGTTGTTCAGTTTTGCCACACTTAGTAAATTATGTTTTAGTCCTTCAACCCAATAGGCATTGTCACATATAAGTTCATTGGTTAATGAGATTCATCCTTTCCCTTTTATGCAACAAGGTTCATTGTTTCCAAACCTTACACTAACTCCATCATAGTGTTCAAAATGTTCAAACTTAGTTTTGTCTCCAATCATATGATGAGAACATCCACTATCTATGATCCATGTGTCATTCTTGCTAATATGAGAGACAAGTGCCATCTTATCTCCTTCATCATTAGACTCATCTTTTACAGCAATATATACTATTTCATCTTCAATTTTATCATAATCTTTAGCCATAAAATAAGTTTTCTTACCTTTTTCTTTGTAGGATTTATGACCTTTGAATTCCTTCTTGCCTTTGTACTTGAGGCTTTTCTTTTATTCCTTGCCTTCTTTGTTTGGGCACCTAGCAGCAATATGACCAATCTCTTCCCAAGAAAAACATATTAGAGGGATTTTACCTTTGTACTTTCCTCTGCTCCGAGAATATTTCTTCGTAAGTAAAGCTTCAACAATTTCAAGATCACTATCTCAAATTTTTTTAGTTTCTTCTTCACTTTCTACTTGATTATCTATTATTTTCTTACCTTTTTCTTTGAGTGAGAGTTTAGCTTCAAATGTAGATTCAATATTCTTGGAAGCAGGAACATAGTTGTCAAAGTTTTCTAGTTCAAAAGTTGTCAATCTTCCTACTAGGGCATCAAAACTTAACTTGTGATTTGGATCACATCTCTTTTCTTGAATAGCAGATACTCTAATTGCATAGATAGGAAGGAAAGTTTTGAGTACTTTACTTAAGACAATTTCTTCTTTGTTTTCTCCTTTAGATGCTTTTATTGCACTAACACTGGCCTTGCTTCTTTCCATGTATTTTGCAACATTTTCATCTTCTCTCATCCTCATTTGATCAAATTGTCCTCTAAGGCTTTCTACTTTGGCTCTTCTTACATTTTCATCACCTCCATAGATTTCTTTCAACTTGTTCCACATATCAAAAGTAGTTTTACAATCTTTGACTTCATCAAATTTAACATAACTGAGAGTAGATGCAATGTCAATCATCATGATTTTATGGTAATTGAGAGCAGATGCAATGTCAATCATCATGATGTTATGGTTCTTCTTCTCAGCAATATCATCAACTGATAATGTTCCTGTGGGAGTTTTATATTCTTCATCAAGATATTTGCATCCTAAATCACTGATGGTAGCCAGATGAAGCCTCATAAGTCCTTACCATGCTGCAAAGTTATCTCTCTTCAGTTTTGGAATCTCTCTTTTTCTAAGACATCCTAATCTTTAGCTTAGGTCCTTGAAACCTTCTCTACAATCACCAAATCTCTGATACCAATTGTTGGAAATATAAGAGGAGTAACTGAAGGGGGGGGGGGGGGGGGGGGTGTGAATTATTTACCACTAAAATAAATCCTAGATCCCTTAGATGTCAACTATAAAATTAAGACTGATAAAATTGATTACTGTTAATACTCAATAAACACACACAAAATTGATGTAACTTGGTAAATAAAGAGTGCAAATTATTTACTAAATCTTAAGGTGTTATCAATAATTACTTGCAAGCATGAAAGAAATAACATGAACACATGAGACACTAGGATTTAACATGGAAACCCAATTTGGGAAAAACCACCAATGTAACTAGTTACTATTTTTTACTCTTCGAAAGTGAGCCCTATTAGGAGCCAACCCTGTTAAAGGTTAAAAAATACACTATTAGGTGTGACCTTGTTAAAGGATTTAATCACCCTGTTAGGAGTGGCCTTGTGAAAGATCTTGAAACAATTCAATGGAATTGCCACCTTGTTATAGGATATATAAATGGTTGTTAAACCAAATCTATTAAGAGTTTTTAGTTCACTGATACAATGGTTAGAAAGTAACAATGAAATGAAATCATTGTGATGCAACTGAATTGCTGATTATAGATCTCTACTCTAGTTCATACTTGATCCTTCTTGATCAAAAACTACTCTTCTTCACCACAAGGATATCTCCTTATCCTTCAAGTTCACTTCCTCTTCTTATCTCTTTCAACTTATTCAACTTTTCATCACACACACACTCTCACACACACACACACACACACACACACACACACACACACACACACCTTGAAATCACAACTTGACCTTTTACTTATAACTTTTAGATTGTCAAGTTAGCTCAAATACAAATTATAATAACCAATATTCATTATCTTGGTTGGTTAGATCAATAGGTAAATTAATTAAGCTTTACATACCAAAACAAGAAAATCCTTTAGTAGCCTACCCAGCTCGGTAGAAACTGATTCTAAAGTGATTTCCTATGTTAACCAATAGAAACTTGATTAACACTGCGAACCTACAGAATTCCTCTAGTAACTGAGTGAACTCGGTTAACACTGAATCTTCTCAACTTTCCCTTTGTTAACTAAGTGAGCTCAATTAACACTCATTTCTACTTAACTTCCTTCAATGCTTGAGTGAGCTCGGTAAATACTACCTTTTGTATAGAGTAAACTCAAGAACACTCTGTAGACTAGAAAAATTGTCTTCACTAAGCAAGTGAGCTTGGCATGCACTAACTATCAATTGATATGACATTTGTGTAACATCAAAGACAACACACAATTAATCAATTGTATCCAACAAGGGGGAGTAATTTCTATGTCTATTGAGTACAATGTACTAGCAACAGATGTAATAGGAGTATAGGATACTTAAATGACATATTTGTCTTCATAGATCTCTATTAGGATTGACATCATGCAAGTTTCTTCTACTAAGGTGATAATAGACATCACAGAAGATCCTTTCAAGGATCTTGGGCAAAACTTTGTTGGCAATACTCTTGCTTACTCCAGTTTTGATGAAGAAGAGGAGAAAAGAAAGAGTAAAGAAGACGAGAAGAAGAAAAAGGAAAGTGAAAGAAAAGCATAAAGAAGAAGAAAGAAAGAAAAGGCAAGAAGAAGAAAAGAAAAAGAAGAAAAAAGAAGAGGAATAAAAGAAAAGAAAGGAGGAAGGAAAAGGAAGAAGAATAGTGAAAAGAATGAAGAAAGAAGAAGAGAATAAGAGAAAGATGGAAGTAGAGAAGAGGAGAGGAGAAAAAGAAAAGAGAAAATGAAGCAAAGTTAGAAGCAAAGTTAGAAGGTTGTGATGCAATAAACCTCATTTGAACCATAGCTCAAACATGGCAAGACATAGGTTAACAAAGTAATCTTTCAGCACGAGGCAGATGAACTATTTGTCACACCTATGACAAGTAAATTACCATTGATTCCCACACTCCCAGCAACATCAAATGATGATGATGACCAGAAGGGTCTCATATCTTCTTTAATTAAGTTGTTGGAAAAGAACAAGATAGTAAAATCATTGGAAAGAATTTTGGGAGAAGTCTTAGACAAATTATAAAATGCAATGACATCCAAGGTGACAAAACCTAATTTATAGAAAAAGGAAAAGGATCTAGTGAAGGTATTTGATGAAGAATTCACCACACTGTCAAACATTGCATTGGTACAGGCATAGATAAGGATGATCCACACTTGTCCAATATAGTTTGCACGAATGTGTGTAATGATTTACAAACATTGGATGTTTGTGTGAAGGAATTGAGAAATTAACTCTTAGAAGGAAATAAGTTGTATGGACAATGCATTATGTCCTATAAATACTTGAAAATTTTTGATAGTAAGATCTCATTTGTGATAAGTGAGCTTAAAACACTCACTGATAGATTGCAACAATCGGATGAGAATATTGAAGACATTGAAAATGAGTTGAAAATTTTTCATGATGCCATCAGGATTAGTGAACTGGAAAAGGAAATGGTAATCAAATAATTCTTTATACTTAGAGATCATCTATCCCTAAAGATCAGTATTCTACAGAGGCAGTTAGAAGAATGTCTTGCTAGTAAGACATCTTATGAGAAGTTTGCATGTACTAATTTAAATGCAATAGAAGTAGTGTGATATGCACTTTGTTCACTATTGAGTACTACAAAAGTATTGAGAGACACATTGAAGAAATAGCTGAAGGGGTTAAAGATGGTTTTTGAAAATTGTATCTCTAGAATATCAAGTTAGGCTACATGAGGTAACCCAAATTTTGACATTTTTTTTTACACCTTTTCCATTGATGTCAAAGGGGGAGAAGTATGTAGAAAAATTGTATAGAATAAATGTAAGTAACAATCATATACTAAGGGGCAGTAATATTATTAGGAGATATAAGGAAAAGATGGTTAAATGTGTAATGATCCACAAATTTTGTAATTTTATAATTTTGAAAAGTTTTGTAAAGGCACAATTTTGATGAAGTTTTGAAGTAACATTTTAGGACATAGCTAATTTTCACATATGTTTCCATCAATTCCAAAGGGGAAAATTTTGAAAAATGGCTAAGTAGGATGAGTAAGGATTGTCATTTATGGAAACATATATGTTAAGATGAGATGACAGAATATACAATTGAAGATCCCTTGATCAAACATAGAAAATTGTCTAAGCGTTAGACAGTTTTTATATCAGTGGATAGATATTTTTTGATATTAAAAAGTCTATAGTGATAATTGGAATGTTCATAGTTGAGGATAGGTAGTATAGAGTGTCTTGATGATGTGGTCAAGAGCACATATTAGTATGGATACTACAGTACAAGTTATAGGGAAAATACTAAGGGTAGTGAATAGAGAAGAACAAAGTATAATAGTGAAAGAGTTAATTATGGATTGAAGAATTATTTTGGGAACAAAATAATTCTTGAACTTATTAGGGATGACATTGTAGATCTTAATTCTAAGTTAGCATGTTATCCAAATTTGTGGAAGCATCAAGTCGACTGGACAAAGTTTTGTAAAAGAGAAAGATATAAGTAAGAAATCATTACTTGTGAAGTAGTGTGGTGCAATATGAAGTATATCGTGTGAATGTAAACTTATGTGAAGGACTTATGATGCAAATTTTGATGTAAGATCAGAGATATGTGAAGTACAATAGTCAACAATAAAGAGGTTATTATATATATCTCATTTTGTTTAAGGCATTGAATTGTATAATTGCATGTCAAGGCATTGGACTCTTCTTGCATACATTTGTAAGTGTATTACCAACTCCTAACAGGGTTGAGGCTTTTAATAGAGCCTAGTCCTCTAACAAGGACTGAGACACTATATGTACTTCATAGACTCCTAATAGGGTCAATATCCTTAATAGGATTCTTTTTGTTTAGTGGATCATTTTTGTGGGTATCATCCCCAATGGGGTTTTCCCTTGGTTAGGGTTTCCCTAGTTAACAAAATATGGCATGATGAGTTCTCTATGTGTATGAATTTATTTACTATTTAGCATTATTGGTTTGCTTCCTTATGCATGTTATGTAGTAATTAATAATATCCAATTGTGGGAAAAAGTTTGTAGAATACTAATTCACACCCACCCCCCTGAAAGTTTGTGAACTAATAGAGCCTATTGATCTATTGATGGCAATTAGAGGCCTACTAAGAGGAATTGTGTTTTCTCCAGATGCAAAGGAGGGAGCTGAAGAAGATAAAGGGATATCCTAAATGGTCCTCACTCTGTGTGGGAAGGCTTGGTTGAGAGGTATGGAGGGACTTGTGGGGGATTTACTATGCATACTTGATTGAACATTCCTCTCCTTCTTGTCATTTTCAAATGGTTATGCTTCTTGTGGCATTGATAAGATCTTGATAGAGCACCTCTGGCAATTTTTAGCAGGAGCCTTTTATGATTTTTTCCAATTACCTAAAAGTAAGGATTTGCACAATGAGATGGATTACAAATTGGGGGAAACATGGTTATGTCCATACTCCATATATGAGAGTCACAGGTTAAGGGGAGGGGGACAAAAGGATGGAAGCAAACACCGCTAAGAGACACAAAAAATTTGCAATCAAAATTCACTAGAAATTGCTTACGCATTATTGTTTTATACTATAAAACTCTACATTTCTCCATCCTATTCCAAACTTTTACCTCTTGACATCACAAAAAATACATTTTTTAGTAATTAACAAAAAAAGGTAGACCTTCTCTTCCTTGAACATCTCATATTTATTTTCCCAAGTAGGTCAATATTGAAGTTCTTTAGTCTAAACTTTTCTATCCATCCACTTTTCTCTCTCTCCCATCTTTTGCAACTACTAATTTTCCACTACCATATTTCAAATAATATTTCAAAAAGAGGAGTGGCCATGACAATCTAGTAGCTTGATAGACTATTGATATACTTATACGTTTACAATGAATGCTAACAATACAAGACATCTATTCTAGTGAGAAACTTTGTTAGATGACATCTTTTCAATGTGTATAATAAGCACCCCATATTCTTAATTATAATTTATATTATAATCTATCTATATATTTGCAAACTCTTTATGCTTTAAGAAATATCATACACAAATAAGAACTTAAGTATTATATTGATCATAAAATAATATCTTTGTTTTTTATTTGAATATATAAGATAGCTTACCTAATCTAACCTCTCTTTTCCTATCCCAACTTTACATGTAATTAACCTCTCTTTTATATATTTTTAAATATCTATTTTTTAAATTTAAATTTTGAATTTAGACTAAGCTATTTAAAACCAACATAATTGATTTAGTGAACTACCTAGAGACATTCCTACATAACTATTTTTAAAGAGTTCCTAATTGTCCTACGCAATGAAACTTTTGTATTAAAGAAATACCTCAATATGATTGTGATAGATTTGCTTGTGCATATCAAACTTTTACAATCTCATATATAAGGTATTATTGTACTTGTTGTAGGCAATACTATTGCATTCAGTTGCACCAATTAGTCAATTAATTCTCATGAGTCAAGTCACTTTATTTTTTAAGTTTTTTAAAAAAAAATAGTTTTTGCAAAGTTTATAATTTTATTTTTATTTTTTTCCAATAGAAGTGTCATTTGTTTGAAAGCTCATTGGTTGAAAAAAAAAATTGTGTTATAGGACCCCTTTTTTTGGGTCTTCCTCCCTATCCAATTCTTTCACCTTTTTTCATGAGCATGATGTTATTTTCATATTTAAAAAATATTTTCAATTATAAAAAATAATGTGTGTCAATATTTGTTCTTTACTTTGATACACCTTTTTTTGCCAAATTTTTTTTGCAAAAACTAAATATTTTTTATATTTCATAAAAAAATTGACCTATTTAAAACAAAAACTAAATTAACTTACAATGCATGTGCAATATATTTATATTGTTATTTTAATAATAAATATATTAAAACAATAAAAAGAGTGATTATATTTCTCATTATATTTTCTATGAATGAAATTCATCTTATTATTTTTTAATATGTATAATTAAAGCTATTTTTATAATGTTGAAGATTTTATTCATATTTTAATTATTACCATTGATTGTAGAAAAAAATATTGTAATATTTCATATTATATTTTCTCACTATTGAATTGTATATCTATTATATTATTTTGATTACTATATAATTATAATTAATTACTAAATTTAAATTTAAATGGCAAGTTACTTTCATTCAATTAATTTGAACCAACAGAGACACTTTATTTTTTCATTTCTATAGTTTACATAATGTTCAAATTTATATTTCTATTTAGTTTTAAATAAAAGCATAATATATTTGCACTCTCATTGGTTCAAACAAATTTGTGTTATAGGGGTGCTTTCTCCCAAATCACTTCATCCACATTCCATGATTTTTGCCAAAAAAAAAAAAAAATTTGTTTCCCTTTTCAATCTTTAACATATATATAAAACATGGTTTTAACTATGTTATTGAGAATAATTAGATTTTTTATATTTTCTATATTCTATTGCACAAATACCAAACTTGGGAATAATTTTTTATTTACACATTATATTATTATACCATTTTTTATAAATAAGTTTTAAAATTAATCTCCAATATAATAACCATTTTAAAGAAACATGTATTTTTAATTTACTTTCTAAATTCATTACATCATTAAAGATGATAAAGAAATTTAAAGGAATAGCGAGATCACAATTTTATTTTTATAAATGCACTCCCCACTTAATATTGGTTGAAATAAATAGTAAGATAACAACATGTTTTACACAATTTTAAATTATGTGATTGAAGAATAATTAGGGTTTCTAACATTTCTATATTCTACTAACAAATGTTAAATTAAGGTATTATTTTTTAATATATTTTAAAATTGTAATATCTAATAGGATTATTTTAAGAAAAATTATATTTTTAATTTACTCATAAATACATTACTTCTTTAAAGATGATAAAGAAAATGAATAGTTAGATTAAATTTTTTTTTTTTCAAAGTCCACTAAAATTTAATATTGTTTTTAAAAATAAAAAAAAATTATGATACAATATTATGTTTTAGTAACATATATGTTGACTTTTGATTAATTTGAATTAAAAAATAATAATCAAATTAATTTTAAATTAATAAACACCAAAAAAAGTTATAATTTGATATTGGATTAATATCTACTTCCATGAATTTTTTTTAAAATAATTTATTTATACTATAGTAAATGTCATAAATTATTTGAATCATAACAAAAGCATAACAAATTTTAACTATTTATATTTTTATGTTATACTTACAATTTATTATATATTAGCTTCTTTCTATTTCAATTTTTATAATAATTATTTAATATTTTTAAATAATAAATATACCATGAATCATATTAAAAATATTGATATAAAATTTTAGTGGTTGTGATTTTTAAAGTCAATAGTTGTAGTTGTTCGTTTCACAATGTCCAAGTATTTTATGTAATATTTTTCTATTTATATGTTCAACTTATGAAGAAATAATATATTAGTATTTATGAACACATGAATTATATTACAAATACAATTAACTATAAGACAAATACAAGCCACTACGGGAAACACTTGTTTATCAACTTGTAAACCTAACCCACATGCATTTAGTGGGCAATAGAACATCTTGACAAAAAGGACAAATGCCCAGCCTCCAATGAACAAGTATAAGTAAGACTGACTGCAAAGACACAATTTAATACTAAAATAAGGCTTTAAAAAATTGTGTATACACGGATACAAATTTTTTTTATTGTTTTTCTCATCTACGTAGCTATTATTTTTCTCCATGAAAGAATTTTGTGTAGAAATTATCCATTGAAAGGCTTTGGAATATATGGATTGTGATAAGACAGAAAGAAGAATGAGAAAAAAATATATGAATTGTGTCCTTCATTCAGACAAAGCCATTATCATTGTTCTGCAAGCTAAATTTCTATACGTCAAAGAATCTTAAAAAAATATTGATAACTCAACCGTCTGTTTTATAAATATATCTATACGTGAAAGAATTTTAAAAAGTATTTATAAATTATGAATCAACGTCTATTTTTCTAAACTGTCTACATTGTCTGAACGTAATATATACTTTGGAAGTAAGATTACTGAGACATACTTTGACATGACTAACCAACTCTCAAGACTTTTTAAAATAAAATACATATTATTCTAAGAAAAGTTGAGAGCACCATCCAATGTTTCCTATCATTTTGAATATTTTAATTAGTTTACATTCTGGATAAGTTTCCGGGATTCAATGTTTCATCTTTTTATATATTTTAATGTCTAGAGAGAGACCACCACCTGAAGCAATGTAGACTTTTGTTGGATTGTTCCTTTCTTCTCAAATATTTTAACAGTTCAGGTTTAGTTCAAGTCATGTTCAATGCAGATGCTTCATTTTAGGGTATTGTAATGGAAAACTTGTCCATTTGTATTCTTCTACCTTGAGTTGGTTCTACAATGTGTGGTAGTTGTAATGTATAATATGGATGTCACTTTTCTTTTCTTTTTTAATTGGAGATGGTTTGGTATGTTAAATTTTGATATTTAAAGTCATTTATTTAAGCACATTAAGGAATTATTGAACCACATATCTATTAGTCAAAATGTAGAATATTAAAGAAACATAGAACACCAACATTTTGATTTGGTACACTTAAAAAATAGTAATTACATCAGAATTTATATTTTTTAAAATAGCATATTAAAGATGACCCTTTTTTGGAGTCTCAATGTTCCACATGATATCAAATATATTGCTCTTCATAGTTCCAAGAATTACTAGTATATGTCCGACTCACCTAATTCTACCCAACTCACCTACTTAGGCCAATTGTTAATTTTTTTAACATGCATTTTATTACTTAATCTAGAAAAGAGTTTTTTTAATAAATTTCTTTAATGTTTAGTGAATCTATCGAATCATACACATAATTGGATCATGTGCTTTGGTATTTAAAGACATGTCTTGTTACATTTAATGTTCTAGATCTATATTTTCTAATTGTTACATTATTTTCATAACTTTCTAAGGTTATGTGTTTGTTTATTACTAGTTTAAAGTTACTTTTTTATTCCTTAGCCTTTATTCTTTATTGAAACCTTCATTTTGGATACCTCTACAAGGGTTCCATTTTTCAAATGCAATGTACTACTTACTTTATAGATTTTAAAGATGTACATTAATATATTGTTCTTTGGTTTTCCATCTATCCTTGTAATAGTTTGAACTATATAAGTTCCTACTCTTCCTTTGAGAAAGAGTGTTCATTTAAGCTCTACCATGGTTTCCCACTCCAAAGATACTAAACTTTTCACTATTACCCATTTTGAGAACAATATGGATAGTCATATCCTTGGAAACAAGGATAAACATAGACTAACTTTTATTTTTTGTTGAGAAATACATAATTGCATGTGTACAACAATCAAAGGATTGCAACAAAAGACATAACCAACCATAGATCACCAAGTTTTCACTACTACCAATGTATACTTTCTATCTAGATGAATTAACCAAACAATGTTCATTACATTAATCATATCAGCATTAGACACAATATTTGTTTGAAAGTGCAAATAGAAGTTCCTAAATGATTAAGTCATACAAGTTCATTTACCAGTCTAAAATGCACCAACAATGAGATGTTAAATAATAATTAAATCCAAAAATGTCCATTAGGCGATCTATTCCAAAATGGGGAGATGCAACTCCCAAGAAGAGTATTTGAAACCACTAATTGCATCATCTGAACAAGTTGAGAAATGTTCATTGTTTGATGTATGATAATTGTTTATCAGCACTACAAGATAAAACTATAGAAGGCATGCAATAAATTGGCAAACAACATGTGATATTTCACCTTTTGTCATATGCTAGAACTTTGATAGTGGGTCTGATGAACTCTAGTATCACACAATAAAATCTTGTACTACATGTGACAAAACTCCTAACTACAAGAAATAAAACATAACCATCATTTCACCATATGACTTGTTTCTCTTAAGGGGTACAACCAACCACCCAAATTAAAAACAAGATGCTAATCTAAACTATAACACATATCAAACCTCCCCACTGGAGAGAACCAAAAACACGCATCTTGAGGAAATAGGCACTTGATAGCATAAATACATCAAAATACTATGATGAATACATCTGACATACTATTCTATCAAATACAACTCTTGTTGTTTGGAAAATCTCAAAATGATTATTGATGAAGACTTTTAACCACATATGTCATTGTTGGCAAACCAATAAAGAGATAATTGAGATGTTACATCAATAGGTAAATAGGAAAATAAAATGGGTAAATAGATATACATTGTCAATATAAAGAAATAAATAAGTAAACTAAGAACTATCGATAAAAGGGATGAATAGGTAAAGTGAAATAGGCATAATATTATCAGTATACTATAATAAAAGATCAATAGATACAAAGGAGAACATTTTAGTATAGGTGAACTATGACTATCGTGAAATAAAGATTGAAGTAAATAGGTAAAAGTAATAATAGTTTTGATGAAAATATTGTGTGATCACAAAGGAACAAGATTCATTAAATCTAGACAAAAGATTAGATGTGTTACATAAATAGAGGAATCAATGGAAATGGTTTATAGAGATTTGTGAAAATATCTAAGTGATAAATTTGAGGAAACTATAGAAAATGCAAATAAAATTACTTACCACCTCAGGAATGATAGAATAGACTAGACAATTGACATGGTAAAATATTTAGGAAATTTTGAGGATGAGGAATATTTTAGGGGAAGTTACAAGAGTTTCCAAAACCCTAATTAGATTCACTAATCTAATGCAAGATTAGAACAAAAGAAGAATAAGTTAATGAAGAACAGTTCGATGGAATGCTAATGATAAAAATAAGAATTAATTTTAGAATCAATGAGCAATCACAGAGTGAATAACAAAAAGATTATTTGGGTAGAAAAAAGCATAAAGGATTTGACAAACTTTTGAAGAAATAATTATAGGCCATACTCTTGTTTTTTTACTTAATGATTTGTAACAAGGTTGTAAAATCCTTTTATCGGGTAGTTCTTAATTATTGGAATTCTTTAGAACAACTAAGACAGGGGTGAATAAGTTATACAAGGTCTAGATGTACAAATAAAATATTTCATGGCTTAGTGAACCCATATCCATAAAATATATTGATCATGTATGCATCCATTAGATCATACAATCACTTAAACTTTGTAGGTTACTGTCAAATCAACTTTGCAAAAATGTAAGTATGAAACATAATAGATTCAATTAACACAATTGACACAATGATTTTATGTAGAAACCCAATTTGGGAAAAACCAATAGTAACATGCTACTTATTAATACTCTTCTGAAGTGATGCCTTGTGAAAGACCAACCTTGTTTAAGGTTACAATGCACACTATCAAATGTGACCTAGTTAGAGGATTTCAACCACCCTATTAGGAGTGAGCCTTGTTAGAGGTCTTTAGACTAAATTCACTTGGAATGTCATCTTGTTAAAGGATTTACAAATGACTATTAGGTCAACCTTAATCCAAAGGATTTTCCCTAGACTAATACAATGATTAGAAAGTAACAATAAGGCTTGATCTAATAAAAACTTATAACTCACTTTCCAGATTATTGATCTTTGTTTTAGTCCTCCATTCTACTTGGATTTGACACATTTCAGCTCTAATAGCTTATCCACCCTTCAAGTATCCATAACCTTAAGCCTTCTTTCTTTTCTTACCAATAGCAGTCTTTTCTCTTTGGTCACTGAATGAAGCAATACCCTAGACTCCTTGTCTTCCTTAGGTTCTCACACATGACAACCTTTGCTTCTAACTAGCCATCTCTATAAATAGAAATTTAAGATCTTCTTTCATTCATCCTCTATCATCCATTTTATGGTTAGGTATGATTAGGTAGGATTCAATGAATCTACCCATCATTTCATTTTATTCCCTTCTAGAAACTTCTCCTTCAATCCTCTTTGAATTTGCTTGAAAATGGTTCATTGTGAATTCTATGCCACCAACTCATTAAGCTCATCTTCCACAGTGTTCACACAATCCAAGAAATCAAACTTGTCAGCTCAGATTCATCAAATTCATGATCTTTTTTATTATACTATCACTTGACATTATCTTGCTTATATTGCTTGGCACATACTGCATTTTTTGGCATTCACTATCAAATCACTTGACACAAACTAAATTTTACTTGTGCTCAAAATCAACTAAACTTTACTTAGCTTACAATGTATCACTCAACATACACTAAAATTTGACTTTGCTTAGCTCCAACTAATTTTCTACTCAGCTCACACTAACTTTTCTCAGCTCATACTATGCAGATTGTTAAGCTTGGAAAACACAATTCATTTTACTTGTTCTTCTAAACTTAATCAGTGTATCCATCCTTTGCAACCTCAAGTAGATAATCAGTGCACTATAATTTCACTTTCTTAACTGATCTTTGTGCTCCTTGTCCATATCATATCTCAACCTTTCCTCTAGGTTTTATTATTACCTCATTTGATCAAAATCATTTTCATCAATCAAACAAATGATAGTACTCAAATCATCTAAGCAATTGTCTTACCAGCATGTAGTAGGTTTGACATTAGTGACAAAATAATGATTGAAACACTTTCTCATACTTGTATTAATCTATTTTCAATAATCTTTCTCTTTGGCATTGATGGAAAACCAAACTTAATCAATACAACCAACAATAATACCAAAAATAAAATATTCCTTGTATTGAAGTCTCTCCCTCTATCAGCAACTTTCATCTTCTGAATAGGTTTCAAAATTTTGTTCCAATAAATAGAAAATCAATCAACTCATCCTTATGACTCCCTCTTGATCACTTCTTATATCTCCCTTAGCACTTTCTCCCTCTAAGTAGATATTCCATGTTTCTCTCCCTTTATTTCTCTCTTTTCTTTGTCTTTCCCTCTCTTTGACAACAATGCCAAAAACTTCTCATTTTAATATGTAGCTATGAACATTTTTAATTTCTCCCTCTATCACCTAGCTTGTGACCAATTTGTAGCTCCAGCTCTTTGATTACTTTAGGAAGCTCCTAAAGTAAGATCCATTACAACAATGTGTAACATATGTCAATGATCTTGTTTGATGTAGGGCACTTCTCATGCTTCTTAAATAGCCTTGGATAGGGGATCACCCCTAGTTTACCTCTTAGATACTCATGAGCATCCTTAGGTAATTCTTTTGTGAAGATATTAGCTATTTTCTCTTTTGTGTTAACATATTCCATCTTCACCTCTTTATCTTGAACTCTCTCAAGTAATAATACTTGATTGCAATGTGCTTAGTCTTTTTATGCATCATGAGATTATTTGATATATTTATAGCACTTGTATTATTACAATAAAGTATCATAGGTTTAGTAATTTCATCCTTCATACCTTCAAGTAGTTGTTTGATCCATACAATGTTTGTTTATTGCAGCAGCAACATATTCAACTTCAGTAGTGGATTGAGATATGCAGTTTTGTTTCATGTTAGTCCATGTAACCAGCCTTTATCCTGAGAAAAATTCTCCTCCACTAGTGCTCTTTCTGTCATCAATATTTCTAGCCCAATCAACATCAATGTAGGCTCTCAAATCAAATTTCTCATTTTTCTTGTAGTATAGACCATAGTCTTATGTTCCTTTTAGATATCTCATTATTCTCTTAACTACAATCAAATTATTCTCCCTAGGATTAGCAAAGAATTTTGCAACTATCCCAATAGATAATGCAATATGAGGTTCGTTGTGTACTACATATTGTAATTTGCCAATCATAGACCTATATAATGTTTGATTCACCTTAGCTGAATCATCATTCTTTGACAATTCATGTCCTGTTACCATAGGTGTGCTTACTGGCTTAGAATCTTCCAATCCAAAAGTTTTTAGTATCTCCTTCACATATTTTGACTAAGTGATGTATATACCATATTCCATGTCTTATTTTTCTTAATTTGTTCAATCTCTTCTTTTGTGGCTTTACTCTAGTCAACATCTTCTAAGGCGTCTTTCATTATTTTACGTTCTTGCATGCTAAACAAAAATGTATCATTTCTTAACTTGTTCCTTCTCATTGGTCTTACATCTTTATCTCCAATGATTTGTGTTGCAGGGTGATATCTCTTGGCATACTTTGACAATCTTGGTTCTACTCTATTTTCCTCATTTGAGCTCTCAGCTTCTGAATCACTATGTACATATCTATCAAGTAGTTCAACATCCCTTTCATGTACACTAATCTCAAAATCATAATGTGCCTCAACTTTATTCTCTAACTCAGCACCTGAATGTATCTCGGTTCTAGAATGCAACTTGACATTCATAGTATATGTGACTCGACAGTCATTGAAACTTGCTATTGATATGCAACTTGATTTACAACATCTTCATTAGCAGGCATACTTTCATAAAAATATACAACATCTTTTTTAATGTAGCAAGACTTCTTGCCTTTGTCTTTGTAATCTTTTTTGTCCTCATCTCTTCTACTTTTGTACTTGTCTCCACCTTTATACTTCTTCTTCTCTACACTTCTAGCATTAATATGACCAACCTCATTACAATTAAAACACATGATAGGTAATTTACCTTTGAATTTTCCTTTTCCTCTATGAAATTTCCTTGCTAGTAGTGCTTCAAGTTTTTCTACATCTTCCTCATTTGTATCGCTATCACTAGAAACATGGTTTTCCTTTTTCTTCTTCTTTTCATTAGGTTCCTTCAATGACAGTTTGGCTTCTAAAGAAGATTCAACATTGTTAGATTTGACATTATTAAAATTGGATAGCTCAAAAGTAGTAAGCCTACCTACAACACCTTCAAGAGTCAAATTAGAACCTAGTGCACATCTCAGTTCTTATATCGCAGAAACTCTAATAGCATAAATGGGTAGTAGTGTTCTCAAATCTTTGCTTAGTACAGTCTCATCATATATCTTACTAGTAGCTCCTCTTAGTGCATTAACAACATCTTTTATCCTAGAGTAGTATTGAGCAATATTCTCACCTTCTTGCACTCTCATATTGTCAAGCTTACCTCTAAGACTTTCAGATTTGGCTCTCAAAACATTTGGATCACCTCCATAGATGGTGTGAAGAGAACCCCACATTTTCTTTGCATTTTCACAACCCTTGATATCATCAAACTTGACATAGCTTAGGGTAGAGGCAATCTCCAACATTGTCTAGTTGTGTTCTTTCTTCTTTTTTAGATTCTCAATAGTTAGGGCTCCAGTAGGACCAACATGCTCAATAGCTATGGTAGATTGTGCATGATCTCCAAGACCTCCTAGGTGTAGTTTCATTAGACTTTTCCATGTAGTGAAGTTGTCTCTATTAAGCTTGGGTACCTCTCTTTTTGAAATCTTGAACATTTTCTTCTAGTACTTTCAAACTACTCCTCTTACATAGATGGCTCTAATACCATTTATTGGAATTCTTTAGAATAGTTGAGAGGGGGGTGAATCAATTACGCAAGGTCTAGATGTATAAATAAAACTTTTCACAACTTAGTGAACCCATATCCATAAAATATATTCATCATGTATGCATCCATTAGATCATACAATCACTTAAACTTTGTAGGTTACTATCAAATCAACCTTGTAGAAATGTAAGCATGACACATAAAAAATTTAATAACACATTTGACACAATGATTTTATGTGAAAACCCAATTTGGGAAAAACCACCTCTAACATGCTACTCATTCTCACTCTTCTAAAGTGATGCCCTGTGAAAGGCCAACCCTATTAAAAGTTACAATGCAGACTATTAAATGTGACCTGGTTAGAGGATTTCAATCACCCTATTATGAGTGAGCCTTGTTAGAGGACTTTAGACCATTCACTTGGAATGTCACCTAATTAAAGGATTTACAAATGATTTTTAGGTCAATGTTAATCCAAAGGATTTATCCTAAACAGACACAATTATTAGAAATTAATAGTAAGGCTTGATCTAATAATAACTTACAACTCACTTTGCAAATTATAGATCTTTGTTTCAATCCTCCATTTTGCTTGGCTTTCACACATTTTAGCTTTGATAGCTTGTCCACCCTTCAATCATCCATACCATTAAGCCTTCTTGTTTTTATTGCCAATAGTAGTCTCTTCTCTTTGGTCACTAAATGAATCAATACCCTAGACTCCCTATCTTCCTTAGGTTCCGCACATGAAAATGTTTGCTTGTAACCAGCCATCTCCATAAATAGAAAATTAAGATCCTTTTTTGTTCATCCTCTATTGTCCATTTTAGGGTTAGGTAGGATTATGTAGGATTTAATGAATCTACCCATCATTTCATTTTATTCCCTTCTAGAAACTTCTCCTTCAATCCTCTTTGAATTTTCCTCAAAATGGTTCATCTTGAATTTTGTGCCACCAACTCATCAAGCTTATCTTCCACACAGTTCACACAATTCAAGAAATTAAACTTGTTAGTTTAGATTCATCAAATTCACAATCTTTTTCATAATACTGTCACCCGGCATTATGTTGCTCCTAATGCTTAGTGCATATTATGTTACTCGGCATCCACTATCAAATCACTCGGCATGAACTAAAGTTTACTGGTGATCGACATCAAGTAAGCTTTACTTGGCTTACATTGTATCACTTGACATACATTGAAATTTGACTTTTCTCAGCTCCAACTAATTTTCTTCTCAACTTACACTAATTTTTGTTGGCATCTAATGTGCAGATTGTTAAGCATGGCAAACATAATTCATTTTACTTGTTCTTATGAAATTAATCAGTGTATCCATCATTTGCAACCTTAAGTAGATAATTAATGCACTATGATTTCACTATCTTAATAGATATTTGTACTCCTTTTCCATATCATAACTCAACCTTTCCTCTAGGTGTTATTGTTACCTCATTTGATCAAATCCTCTTCATTAAGGTGAATATTGTAATAGTAGGATAAAATCTCTTAATAGAGTAAAACTTGGAATATGACGGTTAGGTAATTTTAAGAGGGTATCAATCACTCCTAACAAGGTGAGTCATTTAGAAGGTGAAAACATTGTACATCCTAACATGGAAACCTTATCTACTACTATGATGAGTTGTGTACCATCTCTGTCGTAGTTTCACCCTCTAACCAAGCATTTTTGGAAGACCAAAAATCTAGTGTCATGTCTTAATTATTTGTGTTGATGAATATTTTCTTAAAATTTTATATTTTAGTGAATAGGTGAATTTTCGTGACATTACAAAAAGATAATAATTTATGGACATTAATTTATGGCTTAAGGTTAAAGTTTGAATTATTTAAATAGGTAGTATTAGTAGTTGATGACCCCCCCCCCCCCTCTCATTACCTATCTTTCCAACAACTTTAATCCATCATAGTGGAAATATAGCATCAGTGTAATCTATTAATCAAGTGATTTGTAAACCACAAGTAAGATGCATCAAGATAGGATTGACTAATCCAAGTGAGCATCAAGATCCAATCCCAAAACTAGAAGAATGTTGTCTTTATACTTTGATCCCAAGTAGTGGTATAGGTAGCAACACCTCCCAACCATGTGCAATTTGTAGGCACATTCGTTATGCTCATGGAGACAATAGTTGAACTATAGTCGCTTAACACAAAGCAAATAGGACTAATACACATGCAAAATAGTGTATAACATAACAACTCAAGTAGGAGAAGGAGCAAGAGTTGAAAAAAAAGTACATGTTGAGACATTAACCAAGCAAGAAGTTTATTGGATGTATAAATTAAGGGAGACATGGTTGTGAGAGGGACATAGAAACATAAGTTTCATCCACAAGTTGGTTAAACTCAAAAGGTCTATAAATATTATTTTCTTCATTTTTGATGCTAGTTGGAATATTCTACAAATTCCTAAGGTAATTAACATGGAAACAATCAATTACTTTCAAAACATTGTTTGGGAAGACAAGGAAACTCTAAATAGGAATGTGGATATTTCAAAGATTATTCCAAAGTGTGTCATAGAGGAACTGAATAGAGCTTAATGCAGGAGATCTCTAAAGAAGAAGTGAGGAAAGTAGTAATGCCTATAGGAAATGAAAAAGCTAAAAGGCCAAACTAGTTTTCTACCATCTTTTTAAAAATAATTGGCACATTTTTGGTGATACTATGTGGGAGGTGGTGGAGTAAATCAAGACAAGGAAAAATCATTTTGAATGACTTAAATAATACCTTATATTGATTTGATCCCAAAGAAGGAATATAGAATTTATTTATTTGACTATATATTGATATCCTTGTGCAATACAATCTATAAAATTATTGTAAAAACCATAGCAAATAAGCTCAATAAAATTCTACCTATGATCATTTCTATGGAACAAAGTGGGTTTCTTCCAAATAGATCAATTTATAAAGGAATAGTTATGGCTCATGAAGCTATCCACTCAATGAGGGAAGAAAAAATATATAGAATTGTGAAAAAACTTGACATAAAGAAAGCTTATGATATTGTCAATCGAGATTTCCTATTATAAGTCTTAGAAGGGTTTGGTTTTGACAAGGGTTGGATTGACTAGGTGGGGAGTTGCATTAATACCCCTAGGTTTCTTTGATTTAAATAGATGGATTTAGTGGGGAGACCCTCTTTCCTCCTTCTTTATAATAATGGATGAAGCTTGAAGGAGGTTGATCACAAACAAAATATAGGATAGACAATGAAATAGAATAAAGGTTGTTGAAGGTGTTGACTTAGTCTTACATCTTCAATTTTACGATGATACATACCTAATAAGGGAGGCATATTAAAGAGAAGAAAGAGTAATAATATCTACCTTGGATAAATATATTGATACCTCAGGCCAGTGTTTTTGGAATAGTAAGAATAGATAGGATGCTGAGAGTGAGAGGGGGTGAATCAATATCCTCTAAAACTTTTACCTTCAAACAGATTTCGAACCTTCCTTTTTATCTTTTGTAACTGAGTAATCACTAATATTTTAACACAATACTTAGTAAATGAAAATAGCATAACTAATTCAACATTTACCAACTTAAACAAATATGCTAATGAAACATATCACATAACACATTCATTTGGTATCATAAAAACCCTTAGTTAGAGGAAAAACTGCAATTGGGATGGTACCCAAAAATTCATCACTACTGTAGTAAGAGGTTCCCTTGTTAGGGCTACAATATTTAGCACTTTTAATGACTTTCTTAGTTAGGAGTATACAATAAGCCCTGTAAGGATCTACCTTTTATAAGGACTTTACAACATTCTTCAAGTGTGTCCTTGGTTAAGAGATTTACATACAAGACTGTTAAGCCCACCTTTTTCAAGGATTTAGAAAAACTACTATAGTTGTTAAACAATAGAAGTAAATGATCTTTATATTAGAAACTTACTTTTCTTTAATAGATCACTCTTTCACTCTATAATTATCATACCTTTAGTGATAGATCTACAATTCATTTCAAATGTGTCATCAACCTCGATCTCTGACCTTTGCTCTATATTTTTTCTTCAATACCTTCCTTTATTGTAGAAAAATTCTTCTCTATCTCCTTAACAATAATATTTCTCTCAACCTTAACAACAACATAAAATCTTCTAACCTCTAAGATTTTTTTGTAGTACTCCTTTTACAATTTTCCTTTTTTTCCTTTTCACTGACTAGCCTAATTAGGTTTTTGGATCTTTCCAGAATTATTTTATGATTGAAATCAATGGTTAGAATTGTATGTTATTTCATCCTTTATTATAATCTATCCTTCCAACCTTTAAATCAACAAAAATCAATTCACAATCTTCAAGAAAATCATTTCAAATCTTTACCTTGAGTAATGTAAATTGTTGCTCCTACTTGGTATGATTGTGTAGCATTATATTTTGTGTCAATTTAGACTTTGGCATTTCCTCTATTTCACTTGGTAAATACAATATTCTAATATAGTGTCACTCAGTGTCTATTTTCTTGGTGTGCTCTGTATAGCTCAATGAACCTTGTACTTGGTAAACTCTAACTACTTTGTGTTGTCTCTATCTGATTCTTATGCTTGGTACAAGTAAAATTACTCATTGAATACTTGAGCTTGAGTATACTTAGTAATACGCATTCATTTAATCCTTCATTTCTCGGTCAATATAGTAGCTCATTTTCTATGACATTTTTACACTAATCGGCATTATGATAGCTTGTAGGAGTAACATTCTCCCCCTTTGACATTAGTGTCAAAAATAGTATGTACACATATAACTTGACATTTATATACACTCCCCCTCTACATATGCATCCTCATTATAGCTATTATTTTTCAAAATTGGTTTTATTTATAGTATATGTAATATCTCTTTATAACTTTCAAAATTCATACAAAAAAACTTATAAAGTAAGATGACTAACATATATTTCCACCTTTTTTGACACTTATTTCAAAAGAACTCTTAGCATATAAAAATACTTACTTTTGAAGTAATCCAAAATGTTCCAAGAAATCCTTATGATTATTTAATATGATCTTCATAGTGTTTTCCTAGTTAGACCTTATCAACTCTAAACTTTGCTTTTGAATTCTAAGCTTAGCCACAAGATCTATCATTTAATTAGCTATAGAAAGACTTGAGGTGGATATGAGAACCTTGGCATCTCTAATATGAGTTTACATAGCCTCCATATGAGGTAAAAGAAAATCTTGAATCTCATTTATCTATTTTCTCATATTACTCTCTTCATGTAGCAATTCATTTTGAAGTCCCGTGAGAAAACTCACTCAGGTATAGTGTGGTGATGATGTACTTGGATTAGTGTTTAGGTTATCTACATTGGACTTCATGTCTTCATATATTTTCTATAATTTTATCTTGACATATTTTGTGATGGACAAATATCACACTATTTTTTAACCAATAAGAAAACATTTTGTACAATAGTCTCTAATGCAACAACAGAAGTCGATAAAGCCACTTGTTTAATAGAAATCTTGGTACAGACTTTCTCAAATACCTTGTATTCAATTTTATTTTCATTTCTTCACAAAAAAAATTGATTGGGTTTCTACATCTAGATCATTTAGCTGATCAATAATTTGTACAAGTTAATATAAGATAGGAGCTTTGTCATTCAATTTGATTTCGAGCACAACCTCAAGAAATTTATCTTTTACATCATGAAGTACTTATTTTTATTTGTGATATTTCTTCAATCTAGCTTTTTCTTTCTTTCTTTCACATAGCTCAAAGTAAATATCCATTTAGTCATCTTCCAAAGTGTTTGGATCCTAGCTTGTATGACAATTTACTCTTCTAGTGTCACTGGGTTTGACCTAAATGTATGTGACTCCTTCTTCTTCCTCTTAAGCTTCTTTCCATTGGTGGTTCTTGGTGAGACAATTTGTGACATTGGAACTTGAATTTCCATATTTGGCTTTGTGATTTTAGATTCTTTTTTTGGTTCTTCTTCCTATTTCACTAATTCAACATTAGATATAGTAAGTGGTGGTACAAATGGTACAATTTCCATGCTCAGTGATGTATTCACTTCTTCATTGTTCTTTTTCTCATCACTTAGTATCTCCTACACCTTAACTTTAGGTAATCTTAAAACTGATATTTGTAAATATATTAGATTAATAGAAAGCCTTGATAAATGACTTATAAAAGTATGCCCTCTAGTTGATTATTTCTTTACAATGATTAATTGGCCTTGCCCAATCATTCCCTTACTCACAGATCTATGGGTTGGTTCTTTATCACCTTTCACAAAGAGATTTGAATTGTACTCCATGGAATCACCTCCTGCTTGATCATGTTTAGCATTAGTGTATCTCTCCCTTGTGTATGTTGTGCATGTTGCCCGGTATTTTTAATCATTTTTTTCCTTCAGTACTCATGGTAATATATTCTAATGTATGTAAGGAACCAATAGGTATATCATTTACATTTTTTTCCTTTGGCTTGGAAAAATATTTAATCTATTGAATGACTAGTTGAAATCCAAGTATGTGGGCATGTGTTGTCTTAGTAGTTACTATGAAATCTCTATCCTTCTTTGGTTGCTTGGCAAAAACCACATTCGTCAGATCTTCATTTGTCACACTTTTCTAATTTCCAATAATATCTTTGGTCATTTCATACACTAAATCTACAAAATCTTGTAGGGTAATGTTGATGTAATCATCTTCTTTATTATCAATATCACCATATTTCTCAATTTGAGTATCATCAATGTCAATTTTTTTCCTTTGGATCCTTGATATTATAAACTTGCCTCCATATCATCTCAAAATCTTCATCTAACAATTTCAAATTATTCGATAACACATAAGTATCTCTATGCTTCTATACAAATCTATTCTTGTGTTTCTCGAAAGCGTCATTAATATCTTCTAGACCAAAATTTTCCATAATTTTAGCCAATTATTTACTTCTCTTTTCTTCCTCAATTCTTAGAGAATACTTCCACTGGCTGTTAATCCTTTGGTATAATTCATCAAGTATTTGATCTCTGATTTCTAATGGTGTCTACTTGACTTTTTTCATAAGAACAATCAAAGCATCTTCTATTTTATTTTTATCCTCATCATTCATCTTTTCATATTTATAATATTTAAAAGCTCCAAGACCACTACTTTCACTTAGAGCATGTATAATCTCATCCATAGTCTTAGCTCTTTTTTATGCAATAGCTTGAGTATTGCTTACCTTGTTAGATTTGGTACGTTCATTGTCATCAGAATAATATTCATCATTGTTTATTATAAGATTTATCCTCATTTTAGTTGTCTTAACCTATTTTCTAGATGAATTGAGAGCTTACATCTTTTTATACTATGCTTTGACTTGTGGTGCACTAGGCTTTGTGATTTTAATAGTACCCTTCTTTATTATAGGAGAAACTTCCTATGCAACTCAAGTCCTAGATCTTGTGGTCTTTGGGCTGATGGGGGTAGCTGAGATATTTTCTTACCTTTTATTTTTTGTGGCTCAATTATAATTATTGCTTTGAATTTTCCTCCTTCTCTAGCTTCATCTTCAACTTTCCCCTTGGTGATCATTAATGGTTTGTCATTTTCTTTCCCATCAAATGTTCTCTCAAGTGTACTTAAAATTTTTTATATCTCCTCAATTTTGGTGACCACTTTGTCATTTATTTTCTTTTCCTTGGCCTCCTCATATGTCCCAAATTTTTGGGCTTGCTTATTCATTGGCTCATTCAATAGAGCTTCAATGGTCTTAGTATCTTGATCTATGCTTATTTCATAGTCCATGAGTTTAAAACATGCAACTCTTAGCAAAACAACTTTAAAAAGTATATTATTAGTGTCAATAAGAAGACTAACTTCATTGTGATATTTTTTTTGCCAATGTAAGGGATATCCTAAATCTCTGGCTCATTCTCGATTTGAAATTTTCAAAGTATTGATTCATAACACTTCGAAAATTATCTCCTAGTACCTAACTATACTCATTAAGTTGATAGATTACTAGGTTATCTATTTTTTAGTTTACTTGACCAATAGATGGGAAATAATTTTTCATATAAAATAAAATGCATACCAAAAGTGAGCCAAACTTGTAGGTACTTGACCAAGAAATTCTTATAATCTTTAGGTTGTCTACATGTTGCTTTAGTTGTAACTTGACAATGGCATACTTGTATACTTTCTTCATAATTTTGTAGCCTAAGTTAATTTCCATACAAGGTACACTATTGTACCTACAAGATTGAAAAAAAATTGTAGGCTATTGGAAATATAGATGGAGTAACTGAGAAGGGGGGGTGAATTAGTTACCACAAAAACAAACCCACGGATCCCTTAGATGTCTCATAAAACTATTTACTACCATCACTCAGTAAGCATACTTAAAATATTGTAACTCGGTAAATGTAGTGTATGTTAACTTTAACAGATCTTAAACATTCACAATGATTAACATGCAAGCATAAAAGAAATAACATGAACACATGAGACACCAGATTTAGCATGGAAACCTAATATGGGAAAAACCACCAATTAACTAGCTACTAATTTTCGCTCTTCTAAAGTGAGCCTTGTTAGGAGCCAATCTAGTTAAAGGTTACAAAACACATTGTTAGGTTTGACCTTGTTAGAGGATTTAATCACCCTATTAGGAGTGGCCTTGCAAGAGGTCTTTAGAATAATTCAATGGAATTGTCACCTTGTTAGAGGATTTAAAACTAGTTGTTAAACCAACTCTACTAAGAGATTTTGAAATCACTACTACAATGGTAAGAAGGTAATAATGAAATGACCTGAATGAGATGTAACTAGATTTTTTTATTACAGATCTCTATTCTGCTTCACACTAGATCCTTCCTAATCAAATATAACTTTGCTGCTCCTCAAGGATATCTAACCATCCTTCAAATTCACATAGACTTTCTTCTTCAAACAATCAATATGCTTGCATACTCACTCATACACTTTAGAATCTCAACTTGACCTTTCATTTATAACTTACAAATTATCAAGTCAGCCCAATTACAACTTACGATTACCAATAATCATTACCTCAATCAGCTGGAATCAATACTTGAAATAATTAAACTTTATTTCTCAAATTAACAAAATCCTTCATTGGCTGACCCTGCTCGGTAAACATTGATCTTGACAAGATTTCCTGTGTTGACCAATAGAAACTTGGTTAACACTATGAACCTACAAAATTCCTTTGGCAACCAAGTGAACTCGGTAAACACTAACTTTCCTTTGTTAACCATGAGAGCTCAGTTAACACTACTTTCTACCATAATTTTCTTCGATGCTCGAGTGATCTCAGTAGACACTATCTTCGCAGAGTAATCTCTAGGAATGCTCAGTAGACACAAAAAATTGCCTTGCTGACCCACTAAGCTTGGTAAGCACTGACTGATAACTGATATGACATTTGTGTAACATCAAAGACAACACACAATTAGATAATTATATCCAACAATCTCCCTCTTTGGCATTGATGGCAACACAACATGTCATAGCACAATGAAATTTGAAAACAAGTCTTTATCTGACAAAAATTTTCTCCCTCTTAAATTTTATGCCACAAACTTCTCTAATGCAATAATCTCCCTCTGTGAAGGAATTACATAGCTTCTTCTCCAAATAGAAAACTCTCCCTCAAATGTTTTTTAGAAAGATATGAGAGTAAACTCTCCCTGTTTGACAACACATACCAAATGACTATCAGTGTGCATTGAGTACTAATTCATATGCAATGTTATCTTGACTATGTTGCATCAACTGATAGATCTTCAACTTGGTACATGTTGATACATCACTAAAACTTTATTTTAGTGAGCTTCAAATAGGGGAATAACCCCTAGCTTACCTATTAGATACAAGAATGCATCCTTAGGTAATGACTTAATCTTTTCTTTTGTATGGACATATTCCAATCTGATTTCTTTATCCGACACCAATTCTCTAACAAAATGGTGTTTTATAGCAATGTGCTTGGTTTTGGAATGCATCACTAGATTCTTTGATATGTTAATTGCACTTGTATTATCACAAAATATAACAACTAGTTCTTTTAACTCAACCTTCATGCCTTCCAATAACTATTTAAACTAAATAATATTAGAACAATTCACTACTACTGCAACATATTCTACTTTTACTATAGATTGGGATGTGCAATTTTTCCTTTTTCTTGTCCAAGATACCAACCTTTTTCCAAGAAAGAATGCTCCACCACTTGTAATCTTTTTGTCATCAATGTTTCTTGCCCAATCACCATCTGTAAACACTTTTAAGTCCAAATTTCCTCCAAGTTTATACCATAAGCCATAATCTTCAGTGCATTTCAAGTATCTCAAGATCTTTGTGATTCTCATTATATGATTTTCTTTGGATCTTACCGAGAATCTTGCCAATATAGCAAATATAAGAGCAATATTAGGCCTTATATGAATTGCATACTATAATTTTCCAATCATTGATCTATATAAGGTCTAATCTACCTCTTTTGAATCATCATGTTTGGTAAGCTTTAGTCCAGTAAAAATGGGAGTTCCAACTAGTTTTGAATCTTCCATACCAAACTTCTTGAGTATCTCCTTGATGTACTTAGACTAAGTGATGTAGATACCATTCTTGCTCTGCTAAATCTAAAGACTAACAAAGAACTTAATCTCACCAAACATAGACATTTCAAGCTCTTTGTTCATTTTCTTTGAAAATTTTTTGCACAGATCATCATTCCTTGTAAATAAAGTGTCATGCACAAATATTTCTACCAAAACAATTTTGTTATCTGGTCCTTCTTTGATGTACAATCTATTGTTATCATTAGTTCTCTAGAAACCAATTTGAATAAGGTAGTTATGCAATCTCTCATACCATGCTCTAGGAGCTTGTTTCAGACCATACAATGCTTTGTGTAATTTGTAGACCATGTCCCTTTTGTCTAGATCAACAAAACCTTTAGATTGTTCAATGTAAACTTTTCATCAAGAATACGATTGATAAATGTAGATTTAACATCTATTTGATATACCTTAATCCTTTAAGTGTTGCCTATGCAAGTAGGGTCCTGACACCTTCCAATCTTGCAACAGGAGAAAAAGTTTCACCATAATCTATTCCTTCTTCTTGAGGGCATCCTTTGTATACCAATCTAGCTTTGTTTCTTGATACCTTACCATCTTCATTCAACTTATTCTTGAATATCCATTTTGTTCCAATCACATTTTTATCTTTAGGCCTAGGTACAAGAGTCCAAGTTTTATTCTTTTCTAGTTGCTCTATCTCTTCATTCATAGCCTCAATCCAACTTTCATTTTCTAATGCATCTTTGACATTTCTAGGTTCAAAATCAACAAATAAACATGTACCTTTTAGCTTACTTCTTGTCATAGTACCTTCTAATGTATCTCCAATAATATGATCTGGTGCATGATGCCTCCTAACATACTTAGCCAATATAGGTTCCTTGCCTTTTAAATGAATTGCATTGTCATCCTCTTGAACTTCAACTTCAAGTTCTGGCTACTCAGACTCGGTACGCATTGGCTTAGTAGCTTCAGAATGTGACTCAGGTCCTTGTGACTTGGTTTGAACTTCTTGCAACTCGATGGCTGAGGAAGACTCAGGAGTAGAAGTCTCTTGATTAATAGATGTATATGACAATGTATCAGGTTCAATGTAAAAAAATCTCCTGTAATCCTCTGGTTCCTTTCTACAAACTCATCAACTTTCACATGTGCACTTTCTATAATTTTGTGAGTAGACAAATTCAAACATCTATATGCCTTACTCTTGCAAGAATATCCCAAAAATATACCTCCATCACCTTTCACATCAAATTTTCCTTTTCTAGATTCTTTCAAGATATAACATTTACTTCCAAATAGTTTTAGGTAACTTACATTGGGTTTATAGCTATACCATAACTCATAGGGGGTTTTGAATGAGTCCTTCTTCAACTGTACTCGGTTAAGGTATGAACTATTGTGCTAATAGCTTCCTTCCAGTATTTGATAGCAATGTTCTTTTCAATCATTAGATTCCTTATACAATCCATGATAGATCTATTCATTCTTTTAGCTATTCCATTCTACTTGGGAGTTTTAGGGGTTGATAACTATCTTTTGAATCCTCTTTCAATGCAAAAGTTATTAAATTCATTGGAGATGAATTCACCACCTCTATTTGATCTTAAGCATTTCATTCTTTTCCCTATTTCCTTCTCTACTCTTGATAAATACCATTTGAACTTCTCGAATGCTTCTAACTTCTCTCTTAGATACATATTAGTCATCATTCTAGAGTAGTCATCAACAAAAAGAATGAAGAACTTTTCTCCATTATAGCTCTTAATTCCAATAGGTCCACACAAATCAGTATGCACAGTTTCCAAAATATCTTTAGACTGATATTTTTTACTTTTGAAACTAGTCTTTCCCATCTTTCCAATTTGACAATTCTTGCATAGACCATTATCAGGTTTTTCCAAACTAGGAATGCCTCTTACTTTCTTGATTTTTCTTATTTTCACCATATTATCAAAATTTAAATGAGATAACCTTTTGTTCCATAACCTACTTTCTTCAACTTGAGCAATAAAACATGAGCACTCACCAAGATCAAGTTAAAACAAGTTACCTTATGTTTGTTTGCCTGATCCAATTAGTTTTCCCCTGTCATCTAGTAGTCTTTCCTTGCCATGCATGAATTCTGCCTTGAATCCAATATTGATTAGTTGTGCCACACTCAATAGATTATGGTTTAGTCCTTCAACCCAATAGGCATTATCACATACAAGTTCTTTGATTAATGAGATTCGACCTCTTCCTTTTATGCAACAAGGTTCAATATTTCCAAATCTTACACTACCACCATCATAGTCTTCAAAGTGTTCAAACTTTGTTTCATCACTAGTCATATGATGTAAACATCCACTATCTATGATCCATGTATCATTTTTTCTCACATGAGAGATAAGGGCCATCTTATCTTCTTCATCATCATTACATTCATCTTTCATAGCAATGTAAACTATTTCATCTTCACCATTATCAGAATCCTTAGCCATAAAACATGTTTTCTTACCTTTATCCTTGAATGATTTGAAATATTTCTTTCCATTTTACTTTTGACCTTTCTTCTCATCCTTGCTAGCTTTGTCTGGGCACTTAGCTACAATATGACCAATTTTTTCACATGAAAAATACATTAGGGGAACTTTACCTTTGTATTTTCCTCTACCTCTAGAATATTTACTTGCAAGTAGAGCTTCAAAAAATTCAAGATCACTATCAAAAATTTCCTCTGATTCTTCTTCACTTTTTGACTAAGTGTCATTTATATTCTTTCCTTTTTCTTTAAGTGAAAGCTTGGCTTCAAATTTTGATTCAATATTCGTGGTAGTTGGAACATAATTGTCATAGTTATATAGCTTAAAGGCAGTCAATCTTCCTACAAGGATATCCAAAGTTATCTTATGATTTGTCTCACATCTTCTTTCTTGAATAGTAGATACTCTAATTGCATAAAAGGGAAGCAATGTTCTAAGAACTTTACTTACAACTATTTCTTCCTTGATCTCTCCTCCAGAAGCTTTGATTGCACTAATACTTGCTTTAATCCTTTCAACATATTCAACAATGTTTTTATCCTCTATCATTCTCATCTAATCAAATTGTCCTCTGAGGCTTTTTTCTTTGGCTCTCCTCACATTGTCATCACCACCATAGATATCTTTCATCTTGTTCCACATTTCAAAGGTAGTTTTGTAGTCCTTGATATCATCAAATTCTTCATAGCTTAGAGTAGATGCAATGTCTATCATCATGGTTTTATGAGTCTTCTCAGCAATGTCATTAACAAATAATGTACCAAAAGGAGTTGTATATTCTTCATCAAGGTATTTCAATCCTAAATCACCAATGGAAGCCAAATGAAGCCTCATGATACCCTACCATGCTGAAAAGTTATCTCTATTAAGCCTTGGAATTTCTCTCTTGTAAGACATCCTGATCTTTAGCTTAGGTCCTTGAAACCTTTCCTACAAGCATAAAAAGATTTGATACCAATCATTGGGAATATAGATGGAGTAACTGGGGGGGGTGGTGAATCAATTAACACAAAAATAAATCCACAGATCCCTTAGATGTCTGATAAAACTATTTACTACTATCACTTAGTAAACATACTTAAAATGTTGTAACTCAGTACATGTAGTATATGTTAACTTTGATAGATCTTAAACATTCATAGTGATTTACATGCAAGCATAAAAGAAATAATATGAACACATGAGACAAAAGATTTAACATGGAAACCCAATATGAGAAAAACCATCAAGTAACTACCTACTAATTTTCACTCTTCTGAAGTGAGCCCTGTTAGGACCCATCATGGCTAAGGGTTACAAAACACACTATTAGGTGTGACCTTGTTAGAGGAATTAATCACTCTATTAGGAGTGGCCTTGCAAGAGGTCTTTAGAAAAATTCAATGGAACTTTCACCTTGTTAGAGGATTTACAACTAGCTATTAAACCAACTCTGCTAAGAGATTTTGAAATCATTGCTACAATGGTAAGAAAGTAACAATGAAATGACTTGAATGATTTTTTGATTATAGATCTCTATTCTGCTTCACACTAGATCCTTTCAAATCAAATATAACTTTGCTACTCCTCAAGGATATCTGACCATCCTTCAAATTCTCACACACTTTCTTCTTCAAACAATCAATATCCTTGCATACTCACTTATACACTTTAGAATCTTAACTTGACCATTCATTTATACCTTAAAAATTATCAAGTCAGCCCAATTACAACTTAAAATTACCAATAATCATAACCTCAGTCAGCTAGAATCAATACTTGAAATAATTAAACTTTATTTCTCAAATTAACAAAATCTGTCATTGGTTGACCCTGCTCGGTAAACATTGATCCTGAAAAGATTTCCTATGTTGACCAACGAAAACTTGGTTAACACTACGAACCTACAAAAATCCTTTGGCAACCAAGTGAACTTGGTAAACACTAACTTTCCTTTGTTAACCATGAGAGCTCAGTTAACACTTCTTTTTGTCATAATTTCCTTTGATGCTCGAGTGAGCTCGGTAGACATTGTCTTCGTAGAATAATCTTCAAGAATGCTTGGTAGACAAAAAATTGCCTTGCTGACCAACTGAGCTTGGTAAGCACTAACCAATAACTGATATGACATTTTTGTAACGTCAAAGACAACACACAATTAGAAAATTGTATCCAACATAGGCAACTACATAAACTTTTAATTTTATTTCCAAATTAGTTATCTTATCCAATTTTACATGTCTTCCATCCCATTGCACTTTGGTATTCTCTTCAAGTTCATTCTTCAACATCATCTAAAAGATTTTAACCTTTTATGTAATAGGGTATCTGGTGACCATATGAATAACATCTTTTGTGATCTTAATTGGTTTATCTATCCATATGTGCATATCATGCACTCTACTCAATACTACCCTAATCCAACTTGTCTTGAATTATTTTGGAAAATGTAGGACATGAACGAGACCAGTTGATTCCAAATGCTTATGATTATCTTTTAAGTTCCTATCAATACACATTTCACCATACACTTCTCATAGTTCATGATCTCTGAATTCACCAATTTTATAATGATAAAAAGAATGGACATCATTAACAAATAAAACCCTAGGTGGAATCATAGATAGGGCACCTACCTTGTCAATTTGAGTGGTAATTTTTGGGTAGAATTTATACTTTGGCTCTTCATGTCAATCATTTAAAATCAACTTGAATTGAATTACCTTTGCCTGGGTTTGTCATTTCATACTAGTGGAACTTGAAACCATTTTCAATTGGTAAAATTTTGTTAAATACTTTACTTTTTACTCAGTTTCTTACAACTTTCCTTGGTGCATGAATTCACTAATAAATTCTCACTACAAAGCTATTACAACTAATCCTTTAGACAAATTTCTTGAATTTTCTTCTTTCTTGTTCAAATGGAAGGTAAAGAAATAAAATTGAAAACCCCAATATATATGTGATAAAGTTATTTTTATGACCTTTTGGGCATATTAAGTACATCATATTCCACGTTATGTCATCTTTAATGAACTCGATTACTTTTAGTTGCTTAATCACTTCATACTTCCATCGATACTCGATTAAAGTTGTAAACTTGACTCATCACACCTTTAGGACTGATAGCTTTGTTTCTATTATTAGCTCTTAGTTACTAACTAGCTTGGTAAGATTATCTAATTTCAAGATTACTAGACTTTATGTAATGTCCTTGTACATCAAACTTTATGCAAATATGGACTTCCTTCCATTTCATTCTATGAACTAGTGTTGGATAAATCTTTAGACATACAATTCCTTTCTTTCTTCTAAGACTTAGTTGGAGTTGGTGGTTACACCCAATCCATTAGATAAGGTGTCACCATTTTCTTCTCTTAATGTCTCATTTTCTCCTAACTTCCTTCACTATGTCCTATTCACATGTTCATGTATTTTATCCTCACTTATCTTGTCTTTACATTTTGAATATACTTCTTTTGTTGCTAACACTTGGTATCTATAGTTCTTGCTTAGATGATTGATCTTGTGATAATGATAGCATGTCATTCCAAAATGTCTCCAATTACCAGATCTTCCTCCAAAGTGTAATCCCATGCAATTTGAAGCAATATCACAATACTTTCCACATTCAGTACATGAATACCATGTGTTGTAGTCCCAATTGATTATATTACCTTTCTTTCTCAATTTCTAGTTGGGCTTCATCAATGATATTCACTCTTGAGACTTGTCTCAAAACTTTTTGCAAGTATAATAGTAACCATTAAATGCATACTTATTAGGTAGTTCTATCTAAGCTTGGATCTACACTAAAATTCTTGATGTCCATACTTATTACAATGATAACAATAACCATCAAATTTGGGAGTAACATTGCTCTTTCCATTTTTTCCCTTGCATATATTTGTTTTGTATCCATGGTTTCCATTGTGATAGCATGTTGGTTTCTTTAGCTTTGGATTGGTGTACACATTCCTCTATTCAACTTGATTTGATTATTCACCTTGCTCAATAGTGGAATGTTTAGTATAGCCTAAACCAGATGTATCTCTTGGTCTCCTCTATCCTTTGAGTTGTTTGTACATTATTTTAACACTTTTTATTTCTTCATTCTCCAAATTTGTTCTTTCTCATATTTCAATTCACTCTTTAGTCTTTCATTTTCAATTCTTAGCTCAATAATTTCTTCCATCTTCTTGCCAATTTCATGATTTGCACCGAGTAGGTGGTTTTTCATGTCAAAGTGATTATGTTTCAACCTTGAAATCTCTTCATCTTTAGCATTCATTATTGTAGTAATTTGTCTCTTGTCTAATTCTATTTGTCATCCTCAACCTTTCTCTTTTTTTCCATTACTTCATACATCCTAGTAGACTGTGATTCTTGTTCCCTTCTTAGTGGTTTGACCTGCTCAGTAAGACTATGGTTTTTCTCCAATAAATCAACTATAGAAGCATTAGATTCATGAGACAAGTTACCATCTAGCAATTCTTCAATAACTTTCTCCTGGTAGATTGTCTCATTTGTTTTTTGGGCAATTTATTTCCTCATATTCAAGGACTACTTTAGGTTATTCTTTAGTTCATTGATTTGATTCATGGTCATCCTCAATTCCAATATCTAATTCTCAATAGTCCTATCTAGTTTATATTTCTCCTAGACTCTAATCTTTTACACTTAGGTGACAAAACTTTCAATAATAGAACTAAGCTCTAATAACAATTATTCGAATAGTAAGGATAGATAGGATGCTAGGGGGGTGAATCAATATCTTTTATCACAATACTTAGTAAAAAAATAGCATAACTAATTCTACATTTACCAACTTAAACAAATATACCCATGAAACATAACACATAACACATAGCATGTTTATTTAGTATTGCAGAAACCCTTGGTTAGAGGGAAAATTGTTGTGGGGATGGTACCTTCAAATCCATCACTATCGTAGTAAGAGGTTTCCTTGTTAGGGATACAATGTTTGTCACTCCTGATGACTTTCTTAGTTAGGAGTATACAATAAGACATGTAAGCATATACCTTTTAGAAGGATTTTACAACACTCTTCAAGTGTGTCCTCGATTAAGAGATTTACATATAATGTTAGAATTTCTTTTAGAATAACTAAGAGCGAGGTGAATCAATTATTCAAGGTCCAATGTCCTAATCAAACTTTTTCACTAAGCATAGTGAAAACATTCAACTATTCATCCATCCAAGCTTTAACTTATCTAATCATCAAGTTATTGTAAATCAACATGCAAGTATAACACATAAGAAATCAACACATGACACAGTGATTTATGTGGAAACCCAATTTGGGAAAAACCACCAGTAACATGCTACTCAATTTTCACCCTTCTAAAGTGATGCCCTATGAAAGGCCTGCCCTGTGAAAGGCTTACAAAACACTATTAAATGTGACCTTTTTAGAGGATTTAACCACCCTGTTAGAAGTGGGCTTGGTTAGAGGACTTTAGAAAATTCTCTTGGATGCCACCCTATTAAAGGATTTACAAATGGCTATTAGGCCAACCTAAGTCCATAGGACTTTCAAATCTAATACAATTGCTAGAGAGTATTACAAAATCTTGACCTGACTACAACATACAACTTATCTTGTAGATCTCAGATCACTTCTTAGCTCATACCATTGTCTGGCCTTCAATCTATGTAACTCTTAATAGCTTGCCCTTTCTTTCAAGCTTTGTCTCATTGAATCTCGATACTCAATATAGTAGTGCAATCATCTCTTCATGACCACTCATAGAAGTAGAGCCTCTATGCTCTTCTGTCTCCTAGATGTCTCCTTCTTGACACCCTTTCAACCACTTCATAGATTTGGCACTTCAGCAGCAATAGTATCGACACCTCTCTACTTCTTGGTCTATGACTTCTTAAATAGAAGTCTTGGAGTTCCCTTTCCCACTCGATTCTTCCATTTTTCAATTTCAATTCAATGGATTAGGTAGGATTCATTGTATCTAACCCATATTCTATTTCCTCTAGAAACTTCTTGAATAATCCTTTAGAATTTTTCAAAAAATGGTTTACATAAGATTCTATGCCAACAACTCATCATCCTTATCTTCCAACTCATTCACAAAATTAAATTGAATCACTATGTCAACTTAAATTTGGCAAATCTTCATCATTTGAAATAATGTAGCAGCTTGGCACTACTGAAATATTGGTCCTCAGCACATATTGTGTTACTCGGCATCAACTATGTTTTTCCTATTGCTTGGCACCTAAAGATCACTCGGCACCAACTGGAAATTTTTCTAATGCTTGACACCTAATATTCACTCGACACATACAAGAAATGTCTATTACTTAGCTTCTACTAAGAATTTTCTTGGCTTCAACTAACTTGCTCAACATCTACTGATGATCTTAGTTAAAGCTTTACAGTCAACCTTGTTACGACTTCTTCTTCCATTGTATCTAAGTGTGACCAACCTCTGTAGCTTTGAATATGTCATCAATACATTACTTAACCATTTTCTTAACTAATCCTTGCACTTCATTACAGCATCATAACTCAACCTTTCCTTTAGGTGCTCTTGTTACATCTTTTTAATCAAATCCTCTTCATCAATCAACTAAGTGATAGTGCTTGGATCTTATAAACAAATATCATCCCTACAAATAGCAAGTTTGACATCAATGGAAAAAAAATGATTGAAAACATTCTTTTACAACAATCTCCCTCTTTGATCTTCAACAACAATGAGCTTTTCAATCAGATTTCCAACAATCTTCCTCTTTGGCATTGATGGCAAACCAAACTAATCAACCATTAGACTAAACTATTCTACCAAAAACTTACTAGGTTAGAATAGTAAGTCAAATTCCAAAAAGTAAATTGTCACATCACATCTCCTACTACTATTTTGATTGTCTCATTTCCCTTCTCCCTCTTTGTTTTTGTATCCTTTATCTTTATCTTTATCCCTCTATATTAATCATCTTCTACTATTCTGATCAACCTTTAAAATCTCCCTTTGAACATCTTCTTCCTCTTTTCTGATTCTTTATCTTCAATAGTTGATTGATTAGTTGTTCACTTCTCCCTCTTTGACAACAATGCCAAAGACATATTAGCATCATAATATGTAGATGTAGCTCTTACAAGTTCATTTAATTTCTCCCTCTGTCACCTTGCTTGTGACTGATTTGAAATTTAAGCACTTCTACTACTTTAGGCATGGATCCCAAAGTAAACATCCTCTGCATCAATGTATAAAATCTTCAACATGCAACTTATTTGATGCAGGGCATACTTTTTTTTTGGTTCAAGTAGCCTTAGCTAGGGGTATCACCCCTAACTTACCTCTAAGATACTCAAAAGCATCTTTTGGTAGTGCTTTTGTGCAGATATTAGCAATCTATTCCTTTGAGCTAACATATTCCATCTTCACTTGTTTTTCTTCCACAGGTTCTCTTACATAGTGATACTTGATTGCAATATGCTTAGTTTTAGCATGCATTATTGGTTTCTTTGATATATTGATAGCACTTTTATTATCACAATAAAGTGTTATAGGCTCAATTACTTCTTCCTTCATACCTTGCAACAAGTGTTTGATCCATATAATATTAGTACAGTTTATAGTAGCTACCACATATTCAACTTCAATAGTAGACTGTGAGGTGTAGCTTTGCTTTTTTCTTGTCCATGTAATCAACCTCTTTCCTAAGAAAAGTGCTCCTCCGATGGTGCTTTTTCTATCATCAATGTTACCTCCCCAATTTGCATTACTGTAAGCTTTCAGTTCAAACTTCTTATTTCTCTTGTAGTACAGACCAAAGTCATCAGTTTCTTTTAGGTATCTCAATATTCTCTTCACTTCCATTAAGTAATTTTCTCTTGGATTGGCAAAAAATCTTGATACTATTCCAATAGCTAATGCAATGTTTGGTCTACTATGTACAACATATTGTAGTTTTCCAATCATTGACCTATACAATGTCTAATTTACTTCAGCAGATTCATCATTCTTGGATAGTTTATGGCCTATTGCCATTGGTGTGCTAACTGGTTTTGAGTCTTCTAACCCAAATGTTTTGAGTAATTCCTTGATGTATTTGGATTGGGTCACAAATATGCCATGCTTCAACTGATGTACTTGTAATCCAACAAAGAAATTGATTTCTCCAAACATTGACATTTCAAATTCATGCTTCATTTGATCAACAAAATCTTTGCATAAAACATCTTTTCCTCCAAATATTATGTCATCAACAAAGATTTATAATATCAAAATGTCTTTACCTTCCTTAGCTTTGATGTACAAATTTCTATTGTCATCTATTCTCTCAAGTCCTATCTTCACAAGATATTTTTGCAACCTTTCATACCATGCTCTAGGTGCTTGCTTCAATCCATAAAGTGCTTTGTCTAGCTTGTAGACCATGTCCTTGTTCTTCTCATCAACAAATCCCTCTAGTTGTTCTATGTAGACTTCCTCTTCCAGTATACCATTCAAAAAAGTAGACTTCACATCCATCTAGTAGACTTTGAATCCTTTATATGTAGCATATGCAAGTAATGTTCTTACTCCTTTCATTCTTGCAATAGGGGAAAATGCCTCTCCATAATCTAGTCCTTCTTCTTGTGCATAGCTTTGCAAACTAATCTAGCTTTTTTTCCTATTATTTCACCATTCTCATCAATTTTTTCCTAAACACCCATTTGGTACCAATCATATTCTTATCAGCTGGTCTAGGAACTAGAGACCAAGTTTTGTTCGTCTCAATCTGATCTATCTCTTCTTTCATGGCTTTATACCAATCATCATCTTGTAGTGCATCTCTAACTGTTTTGGGCTCAACCTTTCTCAGTAGACATGATTCATTCCTTAGTCTATTCCTTGTCATTGGTCTAACATCCTTGTCACCAATGATTTGATCTGCAAGGTGATGTTGTCTTACATACTTGTCTAATTTGGGTTCAGTCCTTCTTTCCACATTTGATCTTTCAGCTTTAGAGTCATTTCATTCTTCTTCATCTAGCATTTCATCATTTATTTCTTGCATACTATTTTCAGAATTAGAATGTGCATTTTCCACATTCTATAGGTTGGCTTTTGGATGTAACTCAACATTCACTGGTCGAGACTCGACAGATATTGAAGTTTGTTATTGATTCCCAACTTGGTTTGCAACATTGTCTTTAACTATCATTCCTTCATAGAAGTATATAAAGGATCTATAATCCTCTATTTTCTTTGACTCATCAGCTTGAACTTTTGCATGCCCATCAAAATTTACAATTGCACTCTCCACAACTTTATTAGTGTTAGTATTCAAACATTTATATGCCTTACTTCTGGTGGTGTATCCAAGAAATATGCCTTCATCACTTTTTGCATCAAACTTTCCATTTCTAGTGTCTTTTAGAATATAGCATTTACAACCAAACACTTTGAAATGTTTAACATTAGGTGAATGACCATACCATAATTCAAAGGGTGTTGCATTTTTACCTTTCTTGACTTGAACTCTATTCAGTGTGTAGACTGCAGTACTTACAACTTCTCTCTAGTATTTTAGTGCAACATTTTTCTCCCTCGTCAAGGTTCTAGCACAGAATCACTGACCTATTTCTCCTTTCAACAATACCATTCTGTCTTGGAGTTCTTAGTCCTAATGTTTGTATTTTGATACCTTTTTCATTGCAAAATGTTTCAAACTCTCTTGATGTGAACTCACCTCCTCTGTCTGACCTTAGGCATTTCAACTTCTTTCTTGTTTCCTTCTCAACTCTAGCCAAATACCACTTGAACATTTTGGAATGCATTAGATTTTTGCTTTAAAAACATAGCAGTCGTCATCCTAGAATAATCATCTACAAATAGCATTATGTATCTATCTCTTAGGTAGCTTTGCACTTCTATTAGGCCACATAAGTCTGCATGAACTAACTCAAGTACTTCTTTGGAAGTGTATTTTTTCCTTTTGAAACTAGACTTATTCATTTCCTCTAGTTTACATTGTTTATACATTGTGTTTTCAGGTTTCTTCAACTTGGGCAATCCTTTGACTTTCTTTTTCTTGCTAATACTAATCAAATTATCTAAGTATGCATTATCACATAAAATTTTCTCTATAAGTTTGATAGAGCCTTTTCCTTTGATTTGACATGGAGCATCATTACCAAATCTAATAGTATTTCCATCATATTGAGTATAGGTAATGAACTTACTTTTATCTCCTATCATGTTATTTGAGCATCTGCTATCTATGATCCACTTGTCATTCTTGTTCACACAAGTAACTAATGTTATTGCTTCATCTTCATCTTTGTCCAATTCATCCTTCATGGCTACATAGACTACTTCATCATCATTTTCATCAGAGTCTTCTTCAACAATGTAGCATCTCTTGCCTTTCTCCTTGTAATCTTTGTTGTCATCTTCTCTTTTGTTCCTAAACTTGTTTTCTTCTTTATAGTTTTTCTTTTGTGGACATCTTGTAGCTATATGACCTACTTCATTGCAATTAAAGCATATGATAAGGAGCTTACCTTTGAATTTTCCTTTACTTCTATGGAATCTCCTAGCCAATAGTGCTTCTAACTATTCCACATCTTTCTCACTGGATGCATGTTTTCCTTTTCTTCTTCTCTTTCTTTATGTGTCCTCCTTAGTATCTTTTATTGTCATCTTGAATTTGAAGGAAGATTCAAGGTTCTCAGGTTTGTAGTTGTCAAAATTGAATAGCTCAAATACAGCAAGTCTTCTAACTATTTCTTCAAAGGTTAGTGTGTTCCCTTGTACACACCTCAGCTCTTAGATGGCTCAAACTATTATAGCATAGATAGGGAGCAGAGTTCTTAAATATTTGATAATGGATGTTTCTTCTTCCAATTGTCCACCTAGACTTCTTATTGTACTCACCACTTCTTTTATTCTTGCAGCATATTGAGCAGCATTTTCACCTTCCTCCATCTTCATGTCATCAAACTTCCCTCTTAAGCTTTCTCTCTTTGCTCTCTGAACATTATGATCACCTCCATAGATATCTGATAAGATTTTCCACATTTTAAATGCAATTTTATAGTCTTTGATGCCATCATATTCAGCATAGCTAAGTGCAGATACAATCTCCAACATTGATTCGTTATGCTCCTTTTTGTTTAAGTCATCTATAGTAAGATTCTATGCCAACAACTCATCATCCTTATCTTCCAACTTGTTCAAAAAATTCAATGTAATCACTATGTCAACTTGAATTTGGTGAATCTTCATCATTTGAAATAATACAGCAGCTCAACACTATTGAAATACTAGTGCTTGACGCATATTGTGTTACTCGGATTCAACTATGTTTTTCTTGATGATCAGCACTTGAAGATCACTCGGTACATTCTAGAAATTTTTGTTACTCAACTTCGACTAATAATTTTCACGGCTTCAACTAACTTGCTCAGCACCTATTGATGATCTTAGTTAAAGCTTTGCAGTCAACCTTGTTACAACTTCTTCTTCCAATGTATCTAAGTGTGACCAACCTCTGCAAGTTTGAATATGTCATCAACACATTAATCAACCATTGTTTTAATTGATCCTTGCACTTCATTACAACATCATAACTCAACCTTTCCTTTAGGTGCTCTTGTTACATCTTGTTGATCAAATCTTCTTCATTAATCAACTAAGTGATAGTGCTTGGATCTTATAAACAAATATCATCCCTACAAATAACAACTTTGACATCAATGGAAAAATAATGATTGAAAACATTCTTTTACAACAATATCCCTCTTTGATCTTCAACAAAATTGAGCTTTTCAATCAAATTTCCAACATATAAGATCATTAAGTCCATCTTTTTCAAGGATTTAGAAAAACTAAAATAGTGGTTAAACAATAGAAACAAATCATCTTTATAATCGAAACTTACTTTGTTTGATTGGATCCCTCTTATACTCTATAATTATCACCTTTTATGATAGATTTGTAATTCATTTCAAATGTGTCCTCAACCTTGATCTATGACCTCTGCTCTATATTTTTTATTCAATACCTTCATTGGTAGCGACAAAATTCTTTGCTATCTCCTTAATAGTAATACTGCTCTCAACAACAACAAACAACCTTCTAACCTCTACTATTGTTCTCTATTGCTCCTTTTATAGTTTTACTTTTTTCCTTTTCATTGACTAGCCTAATTAGTGTTTTGGATCTTTTCAAAATTGTTGTCAGATCATAATCAACAGTTAGAGTTGTATGTCAGCAGTTAGAGTTGTATGTCATTTCATCCTTTATTTTCATTGGTCCTTCCAACTTTGAATTTTTTTTCATGTGGAGCATAATTAGATTCAGGGGTTTATTTGACACAATTTCCCCCCAAATTATTTCTATGGGGGTTTAGGGGCAGCACCCACAAGATGGGGTCAAGGGGCAATGCCCCTTGCAGGGTCTTAGTGGGATGAAGAGCAATGCCCTCATGGGGGTTTTTTGGGGTAACGCCCCCAAAAAAAAAATTTGACCCTACAATTGTTAAAGGTGTTAGCTGTTATTTTCTCTATTGGATCACTTATTCTATCCCTAATTTTGTAAGCGAAAAAAGCTTATAAAAAATGGTTTAGGGTTAGGGATTTCATAATGTATGATGATATTGTAGCTTCTTGCAACAATATTGAGTTGTAAGTGATTGTGGATTGTAATCATTGGATAATAATAATATTGGACATGTTGTTGGTGGATGTAGCCCAAGTATTGGGTGAACCATGTTAAATATTTGTGTCTTGTGTTCTCTACTATGTGATTTATTATTTTCTTACATTGGGTATATTTTCTTGTAATATTATTTCTATCTAAGGTTAATCCTAACAAGTGCTATTAGAGAAAAACTATCATCATTTTGTTTTTAGCCAAACTATTGTCATTTTTTTAAACATATCCTCTATAGGAATGTCTCTTGATTGAGTGGGAGTCTCATGGTTGAGTGGGAGCGATGGTCAATGAGGGTAAGCTGAACATTAAGAAGTTTAATGGATAGAAATTTTAGTTATAGAAAATACAAATGGAGGATTATCTTTATGAGAAGGATTTATGGAAGCCATTGGAAGGAGAAACCAAGAAACAAGGAACAAGGAAATATGACAAATGAGGACTAGGATATTTTAGAGAAAAAGGCACTAGGAAGCATTTGATTATGCCTGGCACCATCAGTGACATTTAACATTACAAAAGTGAAGACAACAAAAGAGTTGATGCAAACCCTAGTGAAACTACATGAAAAGACCTCCACTTCAAACAAGGTATTTCTTATAAAGTGTTTATTTAATGTGAAGATGGCAGAAGGTGCATATGTTGCAAATCATTTAAATGAGTTTAATATTGTTACTAGTCAATTATCTTTTGCGAATGTTAATTTTCATGAAGAAATTAGAGCTCTCTTGATTTTGTGTTCTTTGTCAAAAAGTTGGAATGGCTTGGTAATGGATGTGAGTAATTGCATTTCTAGATCTAATACCCTAAATTTTGATGATGTGATTGGTTTTATTCAGAGTGAGTAAACTAATAGGAAAACCTCAAGTTGATCTACATTAGGAAGTGTGTTGAACCCACAAAGAAGAGGCTAAACAACTGTGAGAAGAAACAATTCTAGAAATCATGGAAAATAAAGAGGAAAATCAAAGGGGAAGAGGTCTCAATCTAGAGGACCGAGAGATTGTTGGTACTATGGGAAACTAGGGCATAACAATAAAGATTGTTGGACTCAAAAGAACAATGAAAGAGACAAACCAAAAAGGAACAAGGAAGAAAATGTGGTAAGTAATAAATCCAAAGAGGATCCTCTGCTTATTTCTTTAGAAAGTGTTGATGATTCTTGGGTTTTAGATTCAAGGGCTTCATTTCATGCTACACCCCATAGAGATTATTTTATTGATTATGTCCAAGGGGATTTTGGGATTGCTTATTTAGGGGATAATAAACCTTATCAGGTTGTTGGAAAGAAAAAAAATAAAGATTAAGTTGCAAAATGTGAATCATTGGCTACTACATGAGATAAGACAAGTTCCAAGGTTAAGTAGGAATTTTATTTTAGCAAGGAAACTCAGTGATGAGGGTTTTGTAGTTACTTCTAATGATAATAATTGGAAAGTTTTAAAAATTCCATTAGAAACATTATATCTTTGTACAAGTCATAGTGTTCCTTCTACTTTAACTATTTTAGAGAAAAATGAATGTTCAATAAAAGTTATTGTGGTTCAGAAGGTAGAACAAACAATTATTGTACATTCTGATATAGCTCTATGGCATAGTAGATGTGGGCATATAAGTGAGAAAGGTATGAAATTACTTCATTCAAAGAAAGTTCAGGTCTGAAATGTGTTAATATGGATTTCTCTTAAATTTGGGTGTATGGAAAGCAAAAGAGAGTGAGTTTTGTGAAGAGTGGGAAGAAAAAGAAAAATGAGAAATTAGAGCTTGTGCATATAGATGTATGGGGACCAGCTCAAGTAGCTTCCCTTGGTGGCTCTCATTATTATGTTACATTTATTGATGATGAAACTAGAAAAGGATGAGTTTATTTCCTTAGACAAAAAATTTGATGTATTTCAAACTTTTAAGAAATGGAAAAGCTTAGTTTAAAATGAGGCTGGTAAGAGATTAAAATATCTTAGATCTGATAATGGTGGTGAGTATTGGAGTCATGAATTTAAAAATTATTTCTCTAATAATGCTATTTGTAGACAAAAAACTATTCCAAGGACTCCACAGAAAATAGAGTGGTTGAATGCATGAATAGGACAATAATGGAGTGTGCAAGGAGCATGAGGTTGCATGTTGGGCTGCCCTTAAACATGTGGGAAGAGGTTGCCAATAATGATTTTTATTTGATTAATAGAGGTCCCTCTACTCCTTTGGGTTGTGGTATTCTAGAGGAACCATGGACTGGTAAGAAGGTCAGCTATTCTTTTCTCAAAACCTTTGGTTGTGAATCATTTGCACATATAAAATCTAAATATAGAACCAAGCTAGAAGCTAAGTCAAGGAAATGGGTATTTTTTGGATATGGTATTGATGAATTTCATTATAGGCTTTGGGATTTTGAAAAGTGTAAAATTGTAAGAAGTAGGGATGTCATATTCAATTAGAAGTGTTGTACAAAGATTTGTTGCAGTAGCATAAGAGGAAAGAAAATGATTATGTAGTGTTGGATGATACTCCAAAAGATGATGTTCTAGTAGTTTCTCATGATCTACAACAACTGCAACAACAAATACCACACACCCTAGTGAATGTTAGATGGTCAACAATGCTAAGTAGACCTCAAAAGAGATTTTATCCCTCTTTGTACACTATTTTACTTACTGATGTTGGTGAACCTAAATGTTATAATAAATTTGTGCAGGTGGATACAAACATTCAATGGGAGTCTACAATGAAAGAAGAAATGGACTCTTTGTTGAAAAATAAGACATGGGATTTATGCAAGTTGTCTACAAGTAAAAGGGCTTTACAGAATAAATGGATTCATAGGGTGAAATAAGAGGATGGAGGTAAAAAACAATTTAAAGTTAGGTTAGTGGTAAAATAATTTTCACAAAAAAAGGGCATTAATTTTGATAAGATATTCTCTCATGTTGTTAAAATGACTTCTATTTGCACTATTTTAAGTATTATGGTTACTGAAGATTTGCATTTGGAGCAACTTGATGTTAAAATAGCCCTTATTCATGGTGATTTGGATGGAGAGATATATATATGGTACAACCACAAGAATTTGAGGTCAAAGGTAAGGAGAACTTAGTGTGCAAATTGGAAAAAAGTTTATATGGCTTGAAGCAAGCACCTTGGTAATGGTATCTAAAATTTGATAGTTCTATGCATGAGCATAAATATAGTAGGTGTCATTTAGATCATTGTGTTTATTTTAAGAGGAAAAATGATGAAAGCTATATTATTTTATGTTTATACATTGATGATATGCTTGTAGTTGGGTTTAACATGGCACATTAAGGGGTTAAAAGAATAGTTAGCACATTCATTTTCTATGAAGGATTTGGGGGTAGCAAAAAAAATCCTTGGTATGAATATTTGCAGAGATAGAAAGAACAAAAAATTGACATTATCTTAGGTTGATTATATTGAGAAGGTGTTGCAACATTTCCCTATGAAGAATGCTAAAGTTGTCAACATACCTTTTACCTGATCATTTAAAATTGACTAAGGAGATGTGTCCTAAGACACATGAAGAGGAGGCTAGGATGTCCAAGGTACCTTATGCTTTAGTTATAGAAAACTTAATGTATACTATGGTATGTACTAGGCCAGATATTGCACATGTAGTGGAAGTTGTTAATAGGTATATGAGTCATCCAGGGCTTGAGCATTGGAATGTAGTTAAATGGATTCTTAGATATTTAAGAGGAACATCCAGTAAGTGTTTATATTTTGAGGGATATACTACTAATTTATAGGGCTATATTGACTTAGATTTGGTAGGGGATATTAATACCAGGCAGAGTCCTAAAGGTTATGTATTTATTGTTGGTAGGGTAGTAGTGAGCTGGGTTTCTCAGTAATAGAAGGTGAAATTTTTATCCACTATAGAGATAGAGTATGTTGCTACTACAGAGGCATCCACAAAGATGATATGGTATTTTTTCTTCATAGAAAAATTTGGAAACCCACAGAGGGATAGTTTTTTATTCATAGATAGACAGAGTACCATTCATCTTACCAAGAATTATGCTTGACATTCAAATACAAAACACATACAGTTATGGTACCACATCATTTGGTTAGTTTTGGATGATGGATAGTTAAAGTTGAAGAAGATACATACAAATGATAATCTAGTTGATATGTTTACTAAGGCAGTAACTAGGGAGAATTTGAACTCCTCTTCAGCTTCAATTGGTCTTCTAGACTAAATAGGATAAAAGAACAATAGAGTCTAGGGTGGTTTGATATTCCAAAGGGTGCTACAAGTTTAGCAGTGCTATGATCAGTCTCCAAGTGGAAAGTTATTATTGTGGAGCTTGATCAATCTCCAAGTTGGAGATTATTGTGATGTGGAGCCTAATTAGACTCAGAGGTTTATTCAATGTATTTTGCCCCAAGATTATTTATATGGGGGTTTGGGGGTATGGCCCCCAAGATATTTATATGGGGGTTTGGGGGTAAGGCCCCCAAGGTAGGTTTATTAGTGTACTATTTTTAGCCTACTACTATTAGAGTTTCTTGTGGTGCTATTGAGTTGTAAAGGATTGTGGATTGTAATCAATGGATAATAATAATATTTGACTTATTGTTGGTGCACGTAGCTTAGGGATTGGGTGAACCACACTAAATATTTGTGTATAATGTTCTCTTCTATGTGATTTATTAAATTTTGATATTGGCTATGTTTACATGTAGCTATTATTTATGTTTGTGTTAGAATTTACAAGTGGGAAGATTTACTTCTGAGAGGGTATGGGGGTGGGGGGTGAATCAGAAGTAACAATATTTTACCCTTGAAAATATTTAGCTAAAATTAATCACATGCATCTAACATCTCTAATAAACATTAAAGTAAAGACATGAATGAAAATAGATAACACAAGATTGATCACCTAGAAACCCTCCAAAATGAGAAGGTAAAATTGGGGTGGGGATGACACCCACAACTTATCACTACATCAATATGTAACTAGTTAAGTTACAAAGTTTGACCACCAGCAATGGTCTGCCTTGTGAAAGGCATGCCCTATTAAAGGCTTTGCACCCTGTTAAAAGTGACATGTCTAAAATATTTACAAACATTCACTTGGAATGTCACCCTATTAAAGGATTTAAGACCTTGTTAAAGGTTCTACAAAATCGCTATTAAGCTATCCTATCTTCATAGGATTTTCATTCTCCTAATACAATGGCTAGAAAGTATAGTAGAATGTGTTGATCTGATGAATTATAATCTTCAATTGCTAATTCCATATCCTTGTTCTATTCAATATGATCCAGTCCTTCCTGATCTAATATATCTCTATTCGAAGTGTTGATACTCTATTCTTGATCAACTTGATTCTACAATGCTATTCTTCCTCTAAGTCTTCTCACCCCTTTCAAAAATTCACTAGCATTCCCATATGATACTCTTACACAATTGAATTATGGGGTTTTGACCCCCTTATAAAGGTTTTGAGACTTAGAGTTGGGTATGAATCTATGATCGAGATTCATCCATCTTTCCTACTCAATTACTTCCATTTTTTTAATTTTTTGCATGTTCTCTCCATTTTTCTTATTGGTTTCATGTTGATTACATAGGGAATGTAATAGATTCGATCTTATCTTTTAGATCCTTTGAGATTCATCTTGAGTCGGCTCAAAAATGGTTTACATCTGAGTTTGTGAAGGCACAAACTCATATGTTGATTCTATGTTACTTGGTACTTACTGATTGCTAATGCTCGACACATATAGGATTTCTATCTTGCTTGACTCCTATACTAACTCTATCTTGCTTGACACTTACAGTAACTCTATCTTTCTTGGCACTTATACTAGCTTGGCATCAATTATCACTTGGCACTTGAACTTTTCTCAACACATTAATAACTTGGCACCTGTTGAATTTTTAGCTCGGCACATACTATAGCTCGACATCTATATTATACTCGGCATCAACCTCAGAATTTTTTAAAGTGTGTTGACACCCAATTGTCAAAACCAATCCGAGACCAACAATCTCCCCCTTTGACATGAGTGTCAAAAACGCTTAACTAAACATTATGAATCTGATCTTTATGAGTTTATATACATCTTTTTTGGCATATGTACAAAAATTTCAAAAAATTGTTCAAAATTTTGTAGAAGACTATATACCTCAAAAATTGTAATTCCCCCTGAGCTGATGTGCCATTTCTGTATCCAAAACTCCTTATGCTAGATTTGACTCATGTTGTTTACATGCTCTGCCTTATTATTTTGCTCCACTCTATTTTTTACTCTATTTTTGCTCCCCCTTTCACACATCTTCCCTTGCATTTTTTGTATCCTTTTGGCTTTATCTCCTTATCTCTCCTCAAAACTCAAAATTGTATTAGCTCTCCAATTTATTATATCTCCCCCTTTTGGCTATCTCCCCCTTTAGGTCTCTTGACTTATTATCTCCCTCAAAATGTATTATCTCCATAATGTATTATCTCCCCCTTTTTGACACTTATGTCAAAGGGTTCTATGAATTAATTGAATACTTAGCCAAAAAGGATTTGTTTACCTCCACAATGATTTTTAGAGCATCATCCCAATTGTCTAATGCAATATCCAATGCTTTAAGTTGGATGGTTGTCACTGCTACAAGGTATACTAGGCCTTCCAATGTAGAAAGATTAGGATCTTTCTTCAAGACATTCTCTGCATATCCCATTTCTTTGTGCAAAACTTCCATGTGAGGGGTTATGGCAGACTAAATTTGTATTAGCTTGGCCTTGGTGTTTGCCTCATCTACTGTGAGTATAGCTAATTCCTTTTGTGTGTGAAGTGTTGTAGCAAAATGCTTCTCACTTTGAGCTAGATCCTTTGGTAGCTGCATATTAGATACTTTAAGGTTCCTTTCCAAGCTCAATATCCTCTATCTAGTCTCTTGTGTGAAGTATGAGGAATCACATAGTTTGGAGTGTAGTGAGAATATATTCCCAAGTACTGCTTTTACATTTTCAACCTTTTTAGCCAGCTCCACCTGAGAAAGTGCTATCTCACTAAATATTTTCTCATTTACCTTCATCTAGAATTTCTTTTCAAACCATTCAAGTAATTTAGCATTGGTGTCCAGGTCTTCATTCTGTACTTGGTCCACTATGTTGGATAACTGCTCCATTATGGGCTTTGTCTTATCAGGTACTTGCAAGCTAAATGCATCTAGAAAGATGTCTTTGATTTCAATCAATGCTTGCCTTTCCTTATACTCATTCTTGAGTATGTCTTTCTTTTTCTTCCTCTCAAGTGCCTCGTGCACTTCATTTATCTGATCTATGTTCATATTTTCATAGTCATATTTTGGAATGACTATCTCTTCATCAAGTGCAAGGTCTCCACAGTGAAGTACCCTTACTACCTTGGTAGAGCTTGAGCCTGGTGCTGATATTTTTAGTGGTACTGCATCAGCACTCAATTTTTTTGTTGTTCTAGTGGGAGTTCCTGTACTAGGAAAATTTATTAATGTTTGAATTACCTCTTGTTCTTTCTCCTTAGGGCTCTCTTCCTTGTTCTCTTCAACTCTACCTTGATCAATTATAGTTATCTGAGGAGGTGCACCTTGTCCTTGTGCTAGAGTGATAGTGGTATCCTTTTGTCTTGTTTTCTCCTTTGCTTTCTCCTTGGTAGTTGAAGTCACTATGACTGTGGAATCAACCTTAGCTAATGCATCTTGTGCTACTTTCTCTTGTGGTTGTCCACTTGTAGCTATTGGAGTATGTGAAGTTGGTTCTTGTGGATTCACCTTCTCCTTTGTAATCTTAGCTACTACCTTTTGAAGTTCCTCCACACTCACCAAGACTAGAGTAGTACACAATTATGCTTGTAGTGTGGTCTAGTGAAGAATCTTTCTAAGATCCTTTGTAGTCAGTGGGTTGATGTTTTGACTTGAAGTGTCAGGAACATCCTTTACAATTGTGTGTCTTGCACACTCTATTCCTATTGCTACTCCTCAACTATTGCCATATCACCCTTTTGTGTTTCCTTCTCCACTATAACTTCTTCCTTTTCTTTTTCTCCTTCTTCCTTGTCATTTTCTTCTTCATTATCTTCATCATTCCTTCCCTCAAAGGGATCTTCTTGTCCTTCCTTAACTATCTGGAGGCCATAAATTACTTTCCACATGAGAGTGGACTTCTTCAAGACATCTTTAATTTTATTTTGCAAAATATTGAATGCTCTATTATTTGGTGCAAATTTTCTTCCATGATTTTTACATGCCTTACTTATTTAGCCTTTTGTTAGTTCAAGCATCACACGAGCCAATGTTGACTCTCTTACTTCTTTCTCCATATTTACACAATAATTCCATTTATTTTCTATAATGGAATATAGCTCCTTAGGCATAGTATTATCCAATTCAAGTGGAGTATTCTTGAACTTTTCCATCATAGTGTACACTAATTCTTCCACTATGTTTTGTTCTTCTCTACTTAACTTATTAAAGTCAATACTTTTCAATCCAAACAAGTATGCATTATCTCTTATATTATCACATATACTCTCTAGATCAAACTTAGTGGTGTGACTTACCACTTTGAATTGTCCATTTCCATCTAACTCTATCCTCTCCTCATCTAATTCTAGAGGTGCCACATATTTTCTCATCTTTTTCTCTACTGGTTCTCCGTGTTCTTTGGTTTTCTTCTTTTTTTGTTCCTTGTCCACCTTTATTGTAGCCCTTGCATTTTCCCTTGTGGTAGGTTTTGTTGGACTTGGCTTAGCTTTCATTTTTCCTTTAGGCTATGCAACAGGTTGTTTCTGCACTTTCCTCTTCCTAGGCTCTACCTTAGGTGCTTCCTCTTCTTCCTCGGTGCCTTCTTCCTCTTCAGCATCTTCACCTATGCCTTGGATTAATGCTAGTGGCTCTTGGCCTTATTCCTCTTCTTCTTCTTCTTCTTCTACCTCTACTGAGCCTTCACCAAATTTTTCCTTAAGCTTCTTCACTAATTTGTCCTTTTTCTTTAGTGTTGAAGTAGACTTTAATTCCATATCCACTTTGGACCTAACAACATCATATGTGCCAAAGTGTTGGGCACTTTTGTCTACTTCTTTAGCAAGTAGAGCTATTATTTCTATAGATGCCTCATCAATATTTATCTCATTACCAAGTGATCTAAGCCATCTTACCCTTGGTATGGCTTCTTGAATGTAAGTGTAGTCAATATCAACAACAAAACAATTGTCATTTGTATGTTGCTCCACAAGTGAGAGTAGAATCCTAAGTCTTTTTTCATTGATTTCTTGAAATCTTCAAAGTAGTTGGTCATGAGTGTCTCAAAATTTGCTCCCATTTGTTCAATATATTCATTCACCTAAGCTGCTATGGACCTATTTGTCTTTTAGCTAACCTTTCCAAAAGAAGGAAACTCATTCTATACATAAAAGAATATACATATCAAAATTTCTCCAAACTTACATTGAGCTTCCTTTGTTCTTCTTATAGGTCCCAAATTTTCATTGATCTATTGTAGGTGCAGTTCTGCTAGATCATAGTTATTATCCTTTTTAACAAGTTTACAACCAACATCTACTACAATATAGAGAACACTGTTGAGTCTACTAGATTGGTAGAATTTGTGGGAAATGACTCTAACAACAAAATCAACAAGAGGATCCTTAATGGTATCAATGGTCATGCCTCTCTTGTTCCATTTGGCTCTAGTATTCTTCTCCATAGCTTCTTTGGAGTCACTCCTTAGTGTTTTGGGCTGATCTAGGTTTGGATACCCTGTTACCCTATGAGTAATCCTTTTTGATATTTTAACTAGCCCATCTTCTAACCAAAAACTATCATCATGTACCCTACTAAGTACAATTCTAATCCATTTAGTCTTAAACATGGTAGGAAACTCTAGGGCATAGGTCGAGCCCTTCTTCTCAACGATTTGGAATTATTCCTTCAAGACTCCACTTTTGCACAATTTATCATATGCTTCCCTAATTTCCATGTCTACTATAGCACCAATCTTATAGTTATAGCATCTCCTAACATCTTGAACCATTACAACCTTAGGAGGAATTATGAATAGGACTCTAGCAAGCTAGTTCTTATAGGTAACTTTAGGGATAGGTCTAAAATTAGGTTGTTTGACTTAATTACTCAATAATTGGACTTTAAATAGATCTTTATCCTAAGGTTTTCTAGAGCTAGAGGCTATTTCTGCAAACTAGGGTTTAAACACAAAGAGATTTCAAAACTACATAGCTTGGCACAAGTATAAACACCTCGAACCATCGAAACTATGTTGAATCTTTGTAGAAATTTACTCAAATTCTTGAAACTCTACTTGGAAATCATTTTGTGCTCTTCTCATATTTTCTCTTTTGCTTTTGATGGTGAAAAATGATTCAAAATGTGATCATATACCATTATTTCATAGCATTTAATGCTTAGTGCATTTACAGCTATCCACTCAGCTCCTTAAGCAATTTTTCTTTACTGGACATCCATTGTCTTTCCAAACACTTGGCATATACTAGGATTTTACTTGGCAACACTTGTGAAAACTTGAAATTTTAAATTTGCATCTCTATTCATGTTGATCTATCTTTTTCAGTACTTACTTGTCTTAGAACTGATGTATGATAAAGCATTTAAATATTAGTCCCACATACCTTCTTTTGCTTATTTGGATGAAGTGTGACCACTTGACCTTTTGGGTGAAGTGATCCCTTCATTGGATGTGCTACTTCCATCTTTGTTCTTCCATGTTTTATTCATTTCTCCTTTAATGAGTTCAACATCTACATTTCCTTCTCCTTTGTTGAACTCTAATTTGGGTGCCTTTGACCTTGTTGGGAAATTCTTATTGATGTGACCAATCTTTAAACAATTGAAGCATTTAGTTTGGCTCAACCATCTTCTCTAGTTTCCACTAAAATGTGTTCTTATGCAATTCCAGGGATGTTTCCATACTCTTGATAGTAGTGACAACTCTACCTAGTGTTGTAGTCCCAATTATAGTGATGTCCATAACTTTTGGTCTTTTATGGTTGGTTAGGTGTCCACATAGGCTTTGAGCTACACTCAAAGGCTCTATGTCCATACTTTTTACAATTATAGCAATGACCTTCAAATCTTGGTGTTCTGATGGTTCTAGTCCTACAATCATGTGCATGATGACCTTGCTTGTTGCACTTGTGATAGTGACCCATGTTTATAGGTTTTTCATACTGATTGGTATTCTTGCTCCTGAACACATTAGAGGTATGTCCCTTTTTACCAAAAAAATGATAAGTGGGTTTAATATTCTTACCTTTATCACTTCTTTCTTCTGTAGTCTTGGTTGACTCTCCTTTTTTAGTGCTGGTGTATCCTAATCTTGAAGTGTCATTATTGGATCTTGGAGATTTCAAAAGCTAGTCAAAGTACTTGATGGCTTCATTAGGTTTGTTGAAACTTTCTACAATCTCTTTTTCTCTTTTCAAGTCATTTTGCAGTTGCTCATTTTGCATCTTTAGTGTGGAAATCTCAATGTCCTTGACATTCAACTCATGATGTGCATTCATCATCTAGCTTAGGATGTCTAACTACATGTTGGAAATTATTGCAAGCTCAATTGACTCTTCCTCAAATCTATTGGCAAGGTTTCTTTTGTCTTCTTCTATCATGGCCTTATCTTCAATAGCTTTTTTCTTCTGTTCAGTCACTTCACATAGCATCATGGCTTGAGATTCTTTTTCAATCTTGAGACTTCTGATCTCTTCTTCTTGAGCTCTATTCTTCTCCATCAGGTTTGCTATTGCTGCATCAAACTCCTTGGAATCTCCATTGGCAAACACTTTTGAGGTGTCAATCTCCTTGTATTGTGTATCATTCTTAGCTATGGCAATCTCTTTTCTTCTCTTTAAGGATTTCCTCAATTCTTCCCTGGCTTCTTTCAGACAGTGTAGAATGAGATGTATCTCAATCTCCTAGTTTTCTATGATCTTCCCAAGTCTATAGACTTCTATTTTTTGATTTTTTTCTCCATGATATAAGGCTTCTCCGTGTGAGAACTGAGCTTTCATACCAATTATTGGAATTTACAAGTGGGAAGATTTGGGGTGGGGGGTGAATTAGAAGTAACAATATTTTACCCTCTAAAACATTTAGCTAAAATTAATCACATGCAACTAACATCCCTAATAAACATGAAAGTAAAGACATGCATGAAAATAGATAACCCAAGATTTGATCACCTAGAAACCCTCCAAAATGAGAAGTTGACACCCACAAATTATCACTATAGCAATATGTAATTGGTTAAGAGTACAAATTTTGACCACATCAATGGTCTACCCTATGAAAGGTCTGCCCTATTAAAGGCTTTACACCCTGTTAAAAGTGACCTATCTAAATGATTTATAAAAATTCACTTGGAACATCACCCTATTAAAGGATTTAACACCTTGTTAAAGGTTCTAAAAAATAGCTATCAAGCCAACCTATCTTCATAGGATTTTCATTCTCCTAATACAATGGTTAGAAAGTATAGTAGAATGTGTTGATTTGATGACTTAGAATCTTCAAATGTTGATTCCAGATCCTTGTTCTGTTTAATATGATCTGATCCTTCCTGATCTAATATATCTCTATTTGAATTATTGATACTCTATTCTTGATCAACTTGATTCTACAATGTTGTTCTTCCTCTAAGTCTTCTCACCCCTTTCAAAACTTCACTAGCATTCCCACATGATACTCTTACACACTTGAATTATGGGGTTTTGACCTCCTTATAAAGGTTTCAAGACTTAAGGTTGGGTATGAAACTATGATCGAGATTCATCCATCTTTTCCATTCAATTCTTTCCATTTTTTTATTGGTTGCATGTACTCTCCATTTTTTTGGTTGGTTGCATGTTGATTACAAAGGGAATGTAATAGACTTGATCATATCTTTTAAATACTTTGAGATTCATCTTGAGTTGGCTCAAAAATAGTTTAAATCTATGTTTGTGAAGGGACAAACTCATATGTTGATTCTATGTTACCCAGCACTTACTGATTGTTGATGCTTGGTACATATAGGATTTCTATCTTGCTCAGCTCCTATAGTAACTCTATCTTGCTCGGCACTTATAGTAACTCTATCTTGCTCAGCACTTATACTAGCTTGGCTTCAATTGTCACTCGACACTTGAACTTTTCTCGACACATGAATAACTCAGCACCTATTAATTTTTTGGCTCAACACATACTGTAGCTTGGAATCTATATTATACTTGGCATCAATTGTCAAAATCAATCTGAGACCAACAGTATCAAGTTAATCCTAACAAGTGGTACAAAGCCATATTGTCACCATTTTTTTCATTAGAATGTCATTGTTTTTTAATTTTAGCTATCCTCTGTAGGAAGGTCTCATGATTGAGTGGGAGCAATGGAAGAGGAGTGTGAGTTGAAGGTTGAGAAGTTTAATGGGAAGAACTTTTAGTTCTGGAAAATAAAAAATGGAGGATTATCTTTATTAGAAGGATTTATGGAAGCCATTGGAGGAAAAACCAAGAAACCAGGAACTATGAAAGATAAGGACTGGGAGATTTTAGACAAAAAGGCACTTGGAAGCATTTGATTATTCTTGGCACCATCAATGACATTTAACATTACAAAAATGAAGACAATGGAAGAGTTGATGCAAACCCTAGTGAAACTATATGAAAAGCCCTCAGCTTAAAACAAGGTATTTCTTATGAAGCAATTATTTAATATGAATATGGAAAAAGGTGGATCTATTGTAAATCATTTAAATGAGTTTGATATTGTTACTAGTCAATTATCTTTTGTGAATATCAATTTTGATGAAGAAATTAGGGCTCTCTTGATTTTTGTTTCCTTTTTGGAAAGCTGGAATGACTTGGTAATGGATGTGAGTAATTATTCTTTTTGATCTAATACCCTAAAATTTGATGATGTGATTGGTTTTATTCTAAGTAAAGAAACTCATAGGAAAACCTCATATGGATCTACATCAGGAAGTGCTTTGAACGCACAAAGCAGAGGTAGAATGACTGAGAGAGGAAACAATTCTGGAAATCATGGGAAATCAAGAGGAAAATTAAAGTGAAAGAGTTATCAATCCATAGAACCAAGAGATTGTTGGTATTGTGGGAAATCAGGGCATGACAAGAAATATTGATGGAATCGAAAGAACAATGAAGGAGACAAACCAAAAGGGAACAAGGAGGAAAATATGGTAAGTAACAAATCTAAAAAGGATGCTTTGCTTCTTTCTTTATGAAGTGTTGATGATTCCTATGTTTTAGATTCTAGAGCTTCATTTCATACTACACCCCATAGAGGTTATTTTATTGATTATTTCCAAGGGGATTTGGGCTTGTTTATTTGGGGGATAATGAACCCTATCAGATTATTGGGAAGGGAAAATTTGAGATTAAGTTGTAGAATGGAAACCATTGGCTACTACATGAGGAAAGACATGTTCCAAGGCTTAGTAGGAATTTAATTTTAGCAAGGCAACTCGATGATAAGGGTGGCATAGTTAATTTTAATGATAAAAATTGGAAGGTTTCAAAAAGTTCCCTTGTAGTAGAAAAAGGTGTGAAAGTATGAATATTATATCTTTGTACATGTCATATTGTTCCTTCTACTTTAATTATTTTAGAGAAAAATGAATGTTTAGGAATAGTTGTTGTATTTGAGTAGGAAGAACAAACGGTTGTTGTAGATTCTTATATAGTGTTATGGCACAATATTCTTGGGCACATGAGTGAGAAATGAGATAGCCCCTATTTTCACTTAACTAAAATTGCATATTTTATGGTGAAAATTTTTTTAAAAGTTTGTTGTGATGTTAGGATTCATGTGTTATTTTTTTTCATTTTAAAAGGATGGCCCTAACATGATATTTTTCCCTAATCTAGTTATATTTTTCCTTTCCCTAGGGTGAAAAATGATGCCCTAGGGTTGTATCTTCATCCAATCCTACAAGAAATTTCATAAAAATCAAAGGCTGACCCTTACCCTAGGTTTAATATCTAAGTAGGAGTTTATTTGTCTTTCAAAACATCTCTTATGATGTTACAACATAAGGGTTGGTGGAGGATCATAGAGTTGTGTTTTTAGTTCCCTGATCTTAAGATATATGTGTGTCATACTAGCACAAACGAAAAAGATAAAGTTTAAAATCTTATGATTCCCTTTGTATGGTATCATCATATGTCATTTTGAATAGTTTCTAAGCCCAGTGTGCAATGTTATGACAAGCAAGCGATCGAGGGATCATAAAGATATTTGAAAAGGGTTACAACTAGGTGACAAGCAGTTTGTCATAGGATCATACAAGTGTGAAATACAAGGAAGAATATTTAAGTTTTTTAATCCTATCACAAGTAGGTGATTGAGATGTTGGGAAGGTCTTTGTAAATTTGTAAGATGTTACGAAGTAATGGGTTTCGTAAGGTTGTAAAAATAATATTTTGAGTTTATGATGCTAGGGGAGATTTATGAGCGTAAGATTGAAAGGTGACTAATGACAAGGCAAGCTAGTAGTTCAAGTTAGAAATGTGACATGTATTCCATCCTAATTCATAATGGCTATAGCACCTTCAAGGTGGATGCCACATCAAAGCTGATGAGGCCAAGGGTGTCTTTGCATAAGCCTATGATATGGCAGATCTTGTTCTCTAATGCTACAATAGATAGTGTCCTGTAAGATCTTAAGGTTAGAAAAAGGATGCTATTATAGGCAATGCATTGAGGGATTGTAGAAGTAAAATTTGATGCTAGCGATGTTACAATGAAGGAAAATAATAGTTTCTAGTAACATCATATGGGTAAAAAGAATAAAATTTGATCTCATGAAGTAGTCAGCTAAGTCATGATCATAGGATCATGAGCTAAAGAAAAATGAGAGAGGATACTACATAGTGCAATATAGACTACCTTTCATGAGATCATAAAGATTTCAAAGGAAAGCTCTAATGCTATGGTAACTACCTATCATGAGGTTGTAGAAACTCTTTCTAAGATTTTTGATAGTTCAATAAGGGTTTTAATTTCATAAGATCATAAGATCGTAGAGCTTTTGATCCCTACCTAAGATATTATGAGGGTTTTGACTTTCAGGGTTGATCGCAAGATCATAAACCCTAAGTTGATATGACATGTTCTATTCACTTTTCTGAGCTAGAAATGACAACAAACTTCTCAACCAATGAATTTTGAGTATGGTATAAAATGTGCATTGCTAGATAATAATGGTGACACTCCCCTAAGGTGATAGAATAAGTTGACTTTATGGTGAGAATTCATGTTGAAAATCAATGCAAAGATAAATTTTGATGATGTAAATTAAGCTATAAAGATATTCTATTTATCAATTACAGTTTACCATTCATTGAGAGAAATAAATCCAAGCAATTGCATTATTTTCAATGTGTGTAGATAATTATTTTTGGTGCCTAAGCAAAGATTTTATAGAGTATTTTCTAGCATAATTTTAGGATGTCTAATAAAGAGGTAGAAGGAATTCAAGTGTTAGACATGGAGGTTGCAGAAACATCAACTTCTCAGGGAGGGAAAATGCAACAAAGAAAACCTAATAGGTTTGTCGAAGAATGGATTAAGCTTTTCCCAGGATCCTCAAATGCTAATGATGTAGACAACCATGATTTTGTGGACCCATACACTCTATGCAAATATGCTACATGTCCTCGAGTCATGGGTTCTAAACTTTTCAAATATTTTTATCATAACAAAGAGAAGAAGATCCCGATGTGTAATCTATGGAAAAACAACCTAGTGAAGTTGATATTTCCAAAGATCTTTATGGATGTGGACTTGGTGAAGGCCCTAATTCAATCATATAATCCAACCAACCACAAAATCTTTTCGTAGGAGAGATGGAACTATTCTCTGTACAATTGATCATACTTCATTCATTGAAGCTTTTGGATTGGATGGAGCCATGTGCAGAACAAATTTGAAAGAAATATATAATCTTATACAGGGAAGTCTATACTACAGTATAGCCCTATGGACCTAAAGAGTGTAGGTGATTACCCTAAGAAGGTGGAGAAAATAATGCCTTTGGACAAATTTAAGAATTACTTTGTGAAAATAGTATGTGGTTTTCCACAAGGTAGTGGGAAAAGATGGGACTGATATGGTGTATGGTGTTGAGTTCATCATAGCTAGAGATGTACAAGATTCCTAGAGGGGAGTATGATTATGTCAAATACATTTTGGAGGTTATGAAGGAAAACATTGCCCTAGCTTAGAATGGAGAATTAAAAGATTTCAAGTTCCATCACTATTCACTACTGAGGCACCTAATGCTCTACAAAAATATGGGGTATATGAGCTCTCATTTCATTGGCCATACCACTAATGAAAATGGAGAGCTATCACTTTAGCTGTGGACATCAGTATGGGATAGCAATTACCATTTTTCTAATATTGTTTCATTCTTTAATAATTTTAGTGTTGTGATAATGATAATGTTAGATCCAAGCTACTTTAGGGCACTTGAGATTTTGAAAAGTCTATTGAGACCAGCCCTATTGCCTAAGGGTAAAAGGTTAGATCATAATTGGGGGGACATTTTCCTTTTTCCAACTATTTCCTTAATGAGAGTATATGATTGTCCCTAGCCAGCCCACATATTACCAAAGTTTATTCCCCATAGGTTGGGTATAATTAAATTGATGTGGTAGTTATTTATGATTAATAGGGAGTATCTAGGGTCTAAAGTGTGTAAAGGTACTTTCTTATATTGATGTTTTGAAGTGGGGGAGTTTTCAAATGGGAAAGAGGCCCTAGATCAAAATCACTCTTTCATCCACCACTACAATCTATCAACTGGTCCCTACATGATGTATGATCCTAATAATTCGATGAAGAACACCCTTAAATAGATAAGGAACTATGTGTTTCCTAACACCAAGGAGCTACCCCATGAGGATTTTATTCCTAATATTGTTGAAGAGGGGGAGGTAGCAAATAAATTGGCCAAGCTTGATGATGTGTTAAGTGTAGAAAAGGAAATGAAGAAAATAGATCCTAATTTCATGGGATTCTATATGGATGTCCCCTATCCTCATAGGATTAGGAAGATGGTCACTGACCATGCTAAAATCATGGCTCAAATGCTAGAGGGACCCATGGGAGAAGAAGAGAGGGTATGTCCTAACAGCCCTGAAACTGATGTGACTCTAGATGATGAGGAAGAGAAAGATGAGTATTTTGAGGCATCATGGGCTGCAAAAGGGAACAAGAGACAAAAGGTTGTCCATATCCCTATAGAGGTAAAATAGAGGACTCTACAAATTTTACTAGGGAATAGTTAGTATTTTGTTGACTTAAGGCAAACCTATCTCCAAGATAGAACTAATGTAGTTGCAAGCACACTCATAGATTTGGAACTAGTAGTAGCAAGGATAGATGATAGGATCGTTCAGGCCCAAAATTCATAGAGGATGATGAATTCATCAAATTAATTGAGTTCAAGAGCATTTTGTATAAGGTAAAAATAGAGTTAGTTGGTGCTGAAATGAAACTAGGAGAATTAGATGAGAAGATGTTAGAATTGGTTGAGAAGCTATAGGCCTATGATCCTAAGAGTGAAGTCATGACTCTAGAGGAGGTAAGAGACCTTATGCAAAGGAGTGGTATCTTGTTGGTACCCAAATGGGATTTGGAGTAAGAATTTATGCTTGATTAGATAAGGAGACAGGAGAATGCCATCTCATATGAGGGATTTGGTGCTAATGAACTGCAAAGAATAATATTATTCAACATAGATACCAAATCTATGGTAATTTGGAGCATGATTCCATCATCAAATAAACCAAAGTTGATGGATGTGTAGAGCATAGAATAGAGAAATATGATTATATGGACTTTGGAAGGCACTTCAAGTACAGAAATCTCAAAGGCCATGAAGCATTTCTCATTGATGAATGAGGCTAAGGTAGAGTAGATAAAGACCAGGCTTGCCAAGTCTATACATGATTACATACATGTGAGGAATCTCTATGAGGATGAGCTTAGGAAAATCCATGTCTACAAGGAGAAAATTGAGGAGCTTGAGGCTAAGGTCCAAGCACTAGAGGCTGAGGTTGCATCTCTTAGAGAGCAACTTGTAAATGCAGAGAAAGTGGTTACTATAGAGCTAAACCAAGAATAGAAAGATCTGAGGATACAGTAGAACCAAGGAGAATGAGCATTGAGGCTTCACCTACTTAGCAAGGAGATGAGGTAAGGACAATTTTCCTTAAGAGTTTGATGAGTCACAAGGTTGAAACTCTAAAGAGTATATCACAACTCTCGTAATTTTTATGTTTCTTTACAAAGTGCTGAGTAATTTTGCAATGAGGCACTTTCATGGCTATCACCCACATTCAATCTATGGGGGCCATATACATAGTTCTTAGAGAGGCTTATTGTATTGATGGCTAAAATTTTAGATCCACCTGATAAGATAATCATAGTAAAGGAGGGCTTAGAGGTAGTCAAAGAACTTTTTGGCTTCTCCACTAGTAAATAGAAAATTATACAAGGGAAGCTAAAAGTTTTATCTTAGGGAATTCAGCCCTATATACCACAAATTTTGGATGCCACTAGTACAGTAAGGGATTGGCAAGAATGGTCTAATTCCTTTCGTGCCATTTTGACTTAGGAGGCCACTATGGCAATTTTTGAACAAGGCTCTAATACCCCTTATAATAAATTAATTGATTCCCTATTTAGAGCAGAAATAGACTTGAAAATTTTTTCCTTTGAGTCTAAAGCCATTACAGATTATAGGTGGACTAAAGGAACCTAGAAGAGGTTAGAACCAGAGAGTGGCCCACCAAAAGCGAGATCTACATCTAGAAAGTGATGGGAGAAATCAAATCCCTGTCAATAGGAGGTAGCTAAGATATTTTGCTAAAGATCGTAAAGGACAAAGGGGAGTAAAGTCAAAAGAGCATGACATAAATTTTCACCTACTGACTTTTTTAACTACTTCCTCTTTTTAGATCAAACACTTGAGGAATGTCTTGCATATCTTTTTGTTTATGTCTTGTCACTTTTTGTATCCATTCAATTTTTGAGATGTGTCCTCCTCTCATCTGTAGCTTGTTGTAATCCTATATAAGGATTTCTAGGCTGTGGAGTAGAGGTCGACTATCTGTAGAATTTTCTTATTCTCATTTTTTTTATAGTTCGTCCATTTTTTCTATAGCTATATGAACATAATCATTTTTTGTACACTTGAATATATACAGTGTACATCGACTATCAAAGGTCAAGTTCTGAGTTATTTTCAAGTCTCTGTCAGTATTGTAAGCATTTTCAAAGGAAATCAATACAAGAAGTAAATTCTATGTTTGTGTGTGTGTGTGTGTGTGTGTGTGTGTGTGTGTGTGTGTGTGTGTGTGTGTGTGTGTGTGTGTGTGTGTGTGTGTGTGTGTGTGTGTGTGTGTGTGTGTGTGTGTGTGTGTGTGTGTGTGTATGTGTGTGTGTGTGTGTGTGTCTTTGAGTTTTGTCGTCTTGTTTCTTATATATCTATAATCTTGAGATTGAAATGAACAAGTTTCATTCAATTTAATGCAATCCACATAAATTGTATATCTCTTACTGATTGATGTTGATTCAAATAATTACATAATTGCTCTTTGTAATTGATAAGGTTTAGGGTTTATAAGAAGGATATGGTAAGAATGAAATTTAGAGCTCATTGTTGATAAATTTAATTACAAGTTGATTAAATAGGTCCAAGTTTTTTGGTTTTGACTCTATATATTGATGGGTAAGAAACTGGTCAATTAAGTTCAAGAACAAGTCGATGATTCACCTAATTATAGAAAATACATAACAAACAAACAAATCAATTTACCATTTTATGTAATGATGATCTAGAAGTGCTAGTCATCACTTATTCTCCTTTCCTTTCTCTTTGATTATAGTTATCTACTATGATCAAGAAGTTTATAGGCAAACCATAGAATAACATTGACCATTTCTACTATAGGGGACAGTCTTGAAGAGAAAGTATCAAGTTAGTAAGATTAAATCCCTAAGTTTTTCCCACCTTGGCCTTGCAGAGCCTAAAGTGAAGTGATTCCTAATAACTTTGTTAATGTTGGCCTAGAACTAAGATTTAGCCCTAGTAAATATAGGATTTAGCTAATCCTTAGGTTTGTCCCTATCTTATGCTTCCTGGAATTAGGTTTAAACCCACTTGATATGTTCCTTACCAGTAAGAACTCCAACAAAAGGTATGAAATTACTTCATTCAAAGAAAGTTTTACCAGGTCAAAAATGTGTTAATATGGATTTCTGTGAAACATGTGCATATGGAAAAAGAGTGACTTTTGTTAAGAGTGGGAAGGAAAAGAAAAATTAGAATTAAAGCTTGTGCATATAGATGTATGGGGACTAGCTCAGGTATCTTCCCTTAGTGGATCTCATTATTATGTTACATTTATTGATGATGCAACTAGAAAATGATGGGTTTATTTCCTTAGATAGAAATCTAATGTATTTCAAACTTTTAAGAAATGGAAAATATTTGTTGAAAATGAGGTTGGTAAGAGATTAAAATGTCTCAAATCTGATAATAGCGGTGAGTATTGTAGTCATGAATTTGAAAATTATTGTTCCAATAATGGTATTCATAGATTAAAAACTATTCCAAGGACTCTACAAGAAAATAGAGTGGTTGAATGCATAAACATGGCAATAATGGAGCATACAAGGAGCATGAGGTTGCACGTTGGGTTGCCCTTAAACATTTGTGCAAAGGCTTTCAATACTTTTAAATATTTTATTATATAGGTTCCTCTACTCCTTTCAGTTGTGTTATTCTAGAGGAAACATGGACTAGTAAGAAGGTGAGTTATTCTTTTCTCAAAACCTTTGGTTGTAAAGAATTTGCAAATATAGATTCAAAAAATACAACCAAGTTGGAAGTTTAGTCAAAGAAATGTGTATTTGTTGGATATGGTATTGATGAATTTGGTTATAGGCTTTGGGATTTTGAAAATCATAAAATTGTCAAAAGAAGGGATGTCATATTCAATGAGAAGTGTTGTACAATGATCTTTTGCAGTAGCATGAGCAGAAAGAAAATGATTATGTAGTGTTGGATGATACTCCAAAAGATGATGTTCCAGTAGTTCCTCATGATCTACAACAACCACAACAACAAATACCACACACCCCAATGAATATTTGATGGTCAACAAGGCTAAGTAGACTCTAGAAATATTTTCTCCCTTTTTGTACTCCATTTTAATTATTGATGCTAGTGAACCTAGATGTTATGATGAGGTTGTGTAGGTGGATACAAAGATTCAGTGGGAGTTTGCAATGAAAGAAGAAATGGACTCTTTGCTGAAAAATAAGACATGGAATTTATGCAAGTTTCCTACAAGGAAAAGGGTTTTACACAATAAATGGGTTTATAGGTTGAAAGAAGAGGATAGAGGTAAGAAATGATTTAAAGTCAAGTTAGTAGTAAAAAAATTTGCACAAAAAAAGGGCATTGATTTTGATGAGATACTCTCATGTTGTTAAAATGACTTCTATTAGCAATATTTTAAGTATTGTGGCTACTAAAGATATGCATTTGGAGTAGCTTAATGTTAAAATAGCTTTTTCTCATGGTGATTTGGATGAAGAGATATATATGGTATAGCCACAGGGATTTGAGGTCAAAGGTAAGGAGAACTTAGAGTGAAAATTGCTAAAAAATTTATATGGCTTGAAGCAACCACCTCGGCAATGGTATCTGATAGTTGATAGTTTTATGCATGAGCATGGCTATACTAGGTGTCATTCATATAATTATATTTATTTTAAGAGGTTAGATGATCAATCTTATTAGATTTCCACAATCCATTGGAGTATAATTTGTGCTTCTGGATTTGATTGTGTCAAATTTTTATATGTCAAATTATAGCTATATTATTTTATGTTTATATGTTAATGATATGCTTGTAGTTGGGTCTAACATGGACCACATTAAGGGGTTAAAAGAATAGTTAGCACATTCATTTGCTATGAAGGATTTGTGGGCAGAAAATTAAATCCTTTGTATGAATATTTGGAGAGATAGAAAGAACAAATAATTGACATTGTCTCAGGTTCATTATATTTAGAAGGTGTTGCAACGTTTCTTTATGGACAATGCTAAACCTATCAGCACACTTTTACCTAGTCATTTGAAATTGACTAAGGAGATGTGTCCAAAGACACAAGAAGATGAGGCTAAGATGTCCAAGGTACCTTATGCTTCAATTATAGGAAGCTTAATGTGTGTTATGGTATGTACTAGGCCAAATATTTCACATGCAGTGGGATTTGTTAATAGGTATATGAGTCATCCAGGGCTTGATCATTGGAATATAGTTAAATGGATTCTTAGATATTTGAGAGGAACATCTAGTAAGTGTTTACATTTTGGGGGGGCTCTACTAATGATTTACAGGGCTATGTTGACTTAGATTTGGCTAGGGATATTAATATCAGATGGAGTACTACATGTTATGTATTTATTGTTGGTGGGGCAGCAGTGAGCTAGGTTTCTCGGTTACAGGAGGTGAATGATTTATCCACTAAAATGGCAAAGTATGTTGTTTCTATAGAGGTAGCCAAGGAGATTATATGGATTCAATCCTTCATGGAAGAACTAGGACACCCATAAAAGGATAATTATTTGTTTATAGATAGCTAGAGTGTCATTCATCTTGCCAATAATTATACTCTACATTCAAAGACAAAACACATATAGTCATGGTACCACTTCATTCTGTTAGTTCTAGATGATGGATAGTTAAAGATGATGAAGATACATATAGATGATAATCCAACAGATATGTTTACCAAGATAATAACAAGGGAGAACTTGAACTCCTCTTCAACTTTGGTTGGTCTTCTATACTAAATAGGATAAAAGAACAATGGTTTCCAGGGTGGTTTGATATGCTAGTGGGTACTATAGGTTTAGTGGTGCTATTATCAAACTCCAAGTAGGAGCTTATTGTTATGGAGTCTGTTTAGTCTCTAAGTGGGAGATTGTTGTGATGTGGATCCTAATCAAACTCAGAGGTTTATTTGACACAATTTGCCCATAGATTATTCCTATGGGGGTTTGGGGGTAGTGCCCCCAAGATGGGGTCAAAGGGCAGCACCCCTTACAGGGTCCTAGTGGGGTGAGGAGCAATGCTCTCATAGGTATTTTCAAGGGTAGCACCCTCGAAGCTAAAAATCACCCTACTATTGTAAAAGGCATCAGTTGTTATTTTTCTATTGGATGACTTATTCTAGCCCTAATTTTGTAAGCGAAAAAAGCTTGTATAAAGTGGCTTGCGATTAGGGATTTCATAATGTATGGTGATATTATAGCTTCTTGTAGAGGTATTGAGTTGTATTGGATTATAGATTGTAATCACTAGATAATAATAATATTAGTTTTGTTATTGGTGGATGTAGCCTAGGGATAGGGTGAACCATGTTAAATATTTATGTCTTGTGTTCTCTTCTATGTGATTTATGATTTTCTTATACTAGCTATATTTGCATTTAACTATTATTTCAGTCTAAGGTTAATCCTAATAGAAATCAACAACAAAAAATTCACATTATTCAAGAAAATCATTTCAAAACTTTATCTTAATCAATGTGAATCATTATGCCCATTCGGTATGATCATGTAGCATTAGATTATGTACTAATTCAGACTTTAATGTTGTGTTTGTGTCACTCATTAAATGCAGTATTCTAATATACATCCTCTTGGTGTATTTTTTCTTAGTGTCCTTTTATAGCTTGGTAAACTCTGTGCTTAGTAAAATCTGACTACTCCTTGTTGTCTCTATCTGAATCTTCTTCTTAGTACAAGTAGAATTACTCAGTGAATACTTGAACTTGGGTATACTTAGTAACAGTCATTCATTTCCTCCTTTAGTTCTTGGGAAATATAGTTGCTCAGTTTATATGTACATTTTGACACTAATAGGTAATGTGGTAACTTGTAGGAATAAAAAGTGTATCAATTAGGCTAAATCTAAAGTCTATTTCTTCAATACATATTTAACTTTGAAAAGATCCATCTATAGAATACTAGGAATGAGGATGGGAACCCTTCCTAGTACATATCATTGGATCCCTCTATTTGGAGTTTCCAAAAGATTGGTCTATAGAGGGATCTAGTGGGAAGCTATTTTATGAGAATAGAGGCTTAAAAAAGTAAGTTGTTATCATTCATAGATAGGATATTAATGCTAAAATATGTGGTCTTCACTATTCTAGTATTTTTTAGTGATGTGCATGAAAATTCCCAAGAAAGTGATTAGAATAATTGAATACAAAATGTTTAAGTATTTTTTGAATGGTGCACAAGATGATGCTAAGTGTCCACTTTTAGCATGGAAAGAAATTTGAAAAAGTAAGAAAGATGGGATTGATGGTTTAAGAGATTGGAAAAAATTAATTTAACTTCAGGAACTAAGCCATTTTAGAGCATTTATCATGGTGACAGTATTTTGTGGGTGAAATTTATCAAGGTTGAGTGTCTTTATTGTGAGGAAAGGGAGATAATTTTCACTATTAGAAACCCATCCAAAGGTTCGGCAATATGGAACTTTACTCTAGATTGTTGTTTCCTAGACACTAATTACATATCATGGAAGATTGGAAATGTTTTAAAGGCTAGGTTTTGGAAAGGTTCATGGTGTGGCTTACCTTCTATAAAAGACAATGCAAGCTTACATAATGCAAGAGTATACTCTTAATTGAGAGATGGGGTGATTAAGTAGATGACTATGTGTAACAGAGATAAAGTGTGGAAGGATTGGAATGGTGTTGAAAGTCCTTAGATGATGTTGGGTAAAGTGAGAAGAAAAAAGTTTTATACAAGCTACTCTTTAAAGGAGACTAGTAAATATATGTAATAAAGAAGATAATAAGATATGGTGTGTAAAACAAGTTGTCATTACTTGGTGAATGTATTTTATCAAATGCTAATAATAGGTGTATAGATAGGAGATTGGCCTAGGGTAAGTGCACAAAGATGTCATACCAAAAATATGTAACTTTCATTTTTTCCAATGCAAGGTGTAGTGTGATTATAGTATAGAGTGATCGCACTATGGGTTAGTGATACAACAACATCCTAGGGTAGTCGGAAATAATTAATGTTGGATTGGTTATTGACTTTGAGTTAGAGAACTTAGTTGAAAGGAGGTGATGCATGGTCCTTATTAAAGTAGTTCCTAGTTGTAGCTTTTCCTAAGGACCTCAATGATTGAAGGTCTTGATGATGTTTGTGGTGCTCAATTGATATTATGCTCAATGGAACTAGTGCTTAGCAATTCATGTGGGAGCTCAATGACTATGCTTTCTAGGTGCTCTTAGTGTATACTTGGCATGGTTAGTGGTTATTGTTGATGCTCAGTAATTTGGCTCATCAAATCAATATTCTTGGGAGATTTGATTAGCTCGCTTAGTGCATTTAATATACGTAATGCATGATTATGATGTGGATTGATCATAAGATGTGTGAGGACCTATTTGGGTCTTGATTATTTCTCCTATGTGCATTTAATTATTGTTGTATGCATGCCAACTAAGGCATATTATGTTTATTTGGGTTCTAGATGATTCTATTTGCAACATGTTGACTTGTGGTTGTACAAGCATATAAGGAGGGTTTGGGTAAGGTTGTAGGAATCAAGAGAGAAGAGATTTAGGGAATAATCAGGAGTTACAAATTTATGAGAAGAGCTAGTAGCTAATGTGGGCTTAGGAAACAAGGAGATTACTTAATGGCTTGTGAGGACAAGTTTAGATTTTGCTTGGATTTTTTACCAAATTGTTTAGTTGTTACAGATCTAGACTAACTAGGGTTGGGAGCATTTAGATCTTGTAAGGTCTTGCATAATTATTACTATAATTTCTTTGTATTTCACTATAATCAGAAAGGCCTTCTAGCCTATTACATTGCATGTAATCATTTATTTTATGAATAAAGATTTGTATTTTCTACTAGATATGAAATTGTATCTTGTCTTTTCATTGTTTGGTTATTTCTTGGGGGCTTGGTCACCTCCATTAGGGGTTCACTCGGCCTTGCACTATGTTAGGTGGTATTAGAGTAAAGGTTGATCTAGTGGGTGATTTTTTTAATCTAAGTTTATTATTATTGATTATGAACTAGAGATATTTTAGAGGGTGTAGAATATGAAATAGAGGGATAAGTATGTGAATGATTATGATGAGGAGTTCTACAAGTTGTCTATTTAGTCTAGACATAGAAAACTTTCTAAGAAAAATATGGTTAGATATATTAATGGTCTGAGATTCAATATTCAAGATGAGAGTGGTATGCTAAAAACTGACTCAATTGTGGATGCTTATTAGTATTCTCTAAAGGAATAAGATAATTTGAAGTGAATACATCAAAGTAATTCTAGAGGGAAGGAGAAGCATGATCATTTAGTGACAGATAAATAAATTATTGAGAATGAACCAAAACCTATTGAACAGAGGAGAAGAATAGGTAGAGGTGCATTTAAAGGTACTTTCTTTAGATGTGGTGAAGAAGGACATAGATATTTTGAATGTCCAAATGCTGACAAGAAGATCAATCATAAAAGAGTTTCTATGGTGAATGAGAATGAAGAATTGGTGAATGAGATTAAGGTGGAAGATAATGTGTTGGTTTAGTGAATATTTTTTGGTACGAAGGTGTTGGAACTTTGCTATAGGAGAAATTTGTTCAGGACTTGACATAAGTTTGGAGGTAACTACTAGAATGTGATTGTGGATAATGGTAATATTGATAACCTAGTTGTTGAGGAGATGGTTCAAAAAAATTGTTTGAAGAGAGTGACACTCATTATCCTTATAGGATCAATTGGTTGAAAAATGAACATCCTTTAGAGGTAAAGGAGAATTGTCTTGTTAATTTATTTATATTAGCAGTATAAGGATCAAGTGTTGTGTGATATTATGGACATGAGCATTTTTCATATATTACTTGGTAGATCTTGGCAGTATGATTAAAGATTAGTGTTTGATTGTGTCAAAATTTTATTTACTATTGAGAAGGGTGGTAAGAATTTTTCACTAATTCCTTTGTAGAATGAAAAAATAGGTAGGAGGAACTTGAGTTTTGATATGTAAGTTGAGTTGAAGGATTCTAAAGCGGTTAAATATCAGTGTGGGAAAAAAACTTGTGGTACACTAAGAAAGGATGTGAATAAATAAAGTAACTAGTTGTCTATTGTAGGAAAGGATTAACAAAAGTGGGACAAAGGAAAAAAATTACAATTTGATTACTTGGAGGACATGTATGTGAAGAAACTAGTTTGGGGTTTATGTATTGAATCTAAAAAGATCTTTGTCTAGTTGTTAAGGACATCTTTTCACACCTAGGGTGTCTGATGTAGTAGCATCCTGAGGTAGTCTTCAATCTTATATGTTGGAGTGGTTTTGACCTTGGAGTTAGAGAACTTGGTTGAAAGGAGGTGATGCTCAGCCATTATTAGGATAGTTCTTGGTTGTAGTTTTTCTTGATGAGCTGAGTGGCTAAACAGATCAGTGATTCTTGTGGTGCTCGATTAATATTTTGCTTAGTGAAACTAATGCTCAATGATACTCGTGGGCTTCAATGGGTTTACTTTCTATGTGTTCTTAGTGTAAACATAGTATGCTTGGTGGTTTTTTCTTATGCTTGGTAGTTTGGCTTATTGAATTGATGTTCTTGGGAGATTTGATCAGCTGACTTAGTGCATTTAATATTTATTGGTCCACCTCAGAATAGGTGTATCATAGTCATGCTCTAGGTCGTGCTTAGGAATAATATATTCAAACTAAGGACTATTTCTCCAACCATGAGGTGCATTTAATCTTGTCAACCCAGGGACGTATACTTGAAATGGTCAGCACAATATGAGCACTAGGTCTCTTAATGAGTCACTAAGCTTATGCTATAGGAAAGTAAAATGCAAGGAAAAGAACTTACACTATTGTTGCAAGAAAGTAACACACTTAAATCTATGAATATTGGGAATAAAATGAAAGGATAACAAATATTCCAACTCGGTTCATCCACTATAACTATTCTCACATAAGTTGCAGGAACATTCACAAAGTCTGATGCTACAGGAAGGAACTTACAACTTCTACTTACAAAACTAAGAATACTTGGAAATAAATCTATTCTAGCCTAATCTAATCCACCTTCCAAGTGGGCCCCCTTGGTTGGCTTCACTAAACTACTAACACAAGATAGAAGCTAAAAACTATTTCATTAGATTTCATAAATTCATTACATAACACAACTGTAAAAGTCAATAGTTTGTTCTCATAAACTATTTCTTCTAACTAGCTAAAAACTAACACACTTAGGTCGATTCCTATATATATAGGAGATCAACACTTATTCCATAATAGAAAAGTAAATGCCCTAGCTCTAAATCTGCAAGAGAGAAAATAGGAGGATAGCAACTGAAGGTGGGAAGAAGGAATAATGGCTTGAGGTGGGAATAATAAAGTTTGAACTTCTGCTTGCCATAGAATAAATGTAGAGAAGGTAACAAGTCTTCATAGCTCCTCCTTACTCACTGTCATATCTTCTAGAATCATTGCAACTTCCCTCTATCATGGTTGCTCCTTAGTGTTCTCTTCTCCTTGAATGATGTTGACGCTCAACTTTTGAATTCCTCCAATCATCTTTCAATCTTCATTAACAGGTTAGTTTCAATACAAAGACATGTTTGCAAATAAACATTTATCAAATTAAATTCAAATATAAGAATGCACATTTTGATAACTATATGAAATACTGCATACTATATATAATACTAACAAAAAAGGTGGCATAGTTTCTACCCATAGGTTTATCACAGGTTTGGTAAAGATAGGTCCACAAATGTTTTGACAAGATAAAATAGACTATCAACAAAGTATCTTAAAACTATTATGAAATGAAGGAAAATTTTCGTCTCATCATTTGCCCCCTACTAAACTAATGCTTGTTCTCAAGCATTGCACTTCCTTGTCAATGACCTGAACTCTCCAATCTATATCCTTCCTTTTCTATTGCTCTTGAAAGTGTAGTAAAATCCTCTAGTTCTCTCGCACACTTCCCTTCTATGATCTTCATTTAGCTTGTCTAGTCTATCAGCATTAATGTCATATAATGGCCATAAAAGCATTGGAGGCTACATGGTTAGGGGACACCATAATTTTGGTCTAATCTACTTCCCTAACTCTAAATATTTTGGAACCCTATTAAGTGCTACTTCCAAGTTAATGGGACTATGTGGTTCTAACTTATTAATAGATTTAGGCAATCTAGCCCATCTACTCCTTGCACTAGTCATAGCTCTTTGAAAAGAAAAGTAGTGCAAATTTTTGTAATCAACATAAACTTTAGCTCTAGCAACAAAGATCATATCCCTTACTTCTGGATTCTTCTTTCCATGGGTTAATGTGAACCAATCCCTGAGAACTTCATGTGGTTTACTACTCTCTACTTTTAAAGGCAAAGGTTTTGTCCTCTCCTCATCCCTATAACTATTCAGCTTCCTGTCATAATTTGCTTCATTGCACATCCAAGACATGAGGGCTCTTAAGTGTATATCTCCTATGTGAGGCAAGGGATTCCATTGAGTCTCTGAAGGGATAACAAAATTATGAACATATAATTCACAAAGTAAATTCTATTGCCAAGGTGGTAGAGTGTGATATAGTCCATAAAATTCTTATGTTGATTTAAACTCTGCATTAACATTCTTAAAATTTAACATTAATTGAAACAAAAGAAATTGCTCTTTCAAATAGAAAACATAAACTCTTGGTGGTGGTCTACAAGCAAGGGCCTGATTAGCTAGCTTGAGGGCATGGTCCATTTATTTCTTTTGGCTTGCTAACTATTCCTTTAAATCTATAATTTCTTGACTTTGAGATACTATAACCTTCTTCATCTTTTTCTTCTCTTCTTTCCACAAGGCTTCAACAATCAGACGTTGTCCATACAATTGAAAAAAGAGTTTTTGTAGTGTGATAGAACCACTATCTTTTTCATGATCTCTTTTCCTTTTTCTCTATTCCCACCATAAATTTTTTGCAACACCTATAATCCATGTTTATTTATGGGGAACAAGAGTAGTGTTTGGATCAACATATTAATGAATTGGTTCATCCCTATAGCTAGAAGCATTATCTAGACTCTCTTCAACTCCATCCTTGCATTTCTTAGTAGGATTTTTGAGAATACTTGTAATCTCAATATGGGGAGGAGAGTGATCTAAAATAATTTGCATAGGGGATTCCCTAGTAGATGTTTTAGAAAAAGTGGAATCTTAAGAAACTTTTCCTCTCATCCTAGGGCTTCTCCTTATGGGGGTTTCTTCTTGCAACACACCCTTTTGCCTACTTTTCACATTGGGTGTCTCTGTTGTAGGAGTCATTGCTATAGGATTTTTCTTTTTTCTCTTTTATCTTACAATTTTAGGGTTTGGCTCTTCCTTTTCCTGAATAGAGGTTCCTTCTAGAAATTTTTGTTTCCTCTTGGCTTTGCTAGTAGTAGGTTTTGGGGTCTCTTGCACAGGTGAAGGCACATTTTCTTGAGCAGAGATAGTTTCTTGCACATTTTCTTGGGTCTTTTTGGCTTTAGCCTCTTGGGTATTTTATTTAGTAGGCTCATTGGTAGGGACATTTTCCTCACTAGGTTGTTCGCTAGGGCAAGCTTGGGGTTGCAAAGTTTTGGTTTGCACAAATTCATCCCATGTCATGGGAGACACATCCCTAAGTGACCTCTCTATCAGTAATTTGATTCAAGCATGATGAGTAACAGAATTATTTTTTCCTTTCTAAGTCTCTTTCACACTAATACAAAGCATATTATACAAGAAATTTGGAATATTTACTGCAAGATTATGCCTTACACAACTAAGTAATTTGAAATGGTGTGCATGCAAGTATGAGAATCTGCCTTCGCATGTAAAATAACTGATTATGTGCATGGCTAATTCATTGTATGGTGGTGGCAGTGACATTCTCTTGCAACCTTGCTTTGTAATGTCCATTTGAGGATCAGGTGGTCTAGTAAATTGAGCTCTTGCTGACCTCACATCATGTGTGTTGGGGTAATCTTCTCCAACTACAAGCAACCCAGTCACTTTAGCAATGTGTTCCTATGTTGCAATCATCTTTAAACCCCAAATGGAAGCTTCACCCTCATCAAATGTCCTTGTAAATTTTGTTTCTACCTCCTCATTAGATGTGGTCAAAATTAGAAAATACCCAAGTCATCTGCACGCATTAAACCTTCTTATAGCTTCTACATCTAAGAGTAACATAGAGTGTTCCACTAGTTCTCTCCTTTGCAACTGTGCACCCATTCTCTTAGCACTTCCTCTATTTACTCTATTTTCCCCTTTTTGAATTCAAGCTTTAAACTACTTCATTATTTTGTAGACTTAACTCACACTTCTTTGTTTAAACTAGGCAATTAATGACATAACAAATTGTTATGTGCAATAATATGACTTTTAATGAAGGAAAATCATGAACATGTGTCAGAATCATCTGAAAAAAGGGTTCGGATCGCAAAAAAATTTAAATGTAAGTCACATCATAGCTTGACATAGAAAATCATTCAAAAATAGATAGTGCAACACCTCACTTGTGTACTTATGGCAATTAATTTTCATTAATGAAGGGAATGCAAAGATTTGGAAAAATCTTTATGGGTAAATAAAAATGCCATTGGATATTAGTGACCTTCCCTGCCCCCTACTAAATTTGGACAAGTGTCCACACTTGTCAAACCTAGTATGGGTAAGGGACTGGCATAACGTCACCATCATATAAATTATACAGTATATAATTAACGAAATCTATAGACTATAAGTGAATGATACTTTTAAAATGTTATACCTGTCATTCTAATTATTGCATGTACCAAAAAGGTGGCAGAAGTGATATCAGGATTGACAGCATCTATTACAATCTCATGGGGTTTATTGAAAGCATGAAAAATTGATGATGTGGAAAGTGGATGGATGGAAGATAAAGAAACGAGATGAGGTGGATGGGTGGAAGGTAGAGAAATGAGGTAGAAATAAAAGTGAATAGAAAAGTGAACTTTATGTGAACATAAATTCTTTATTGTGAGTATGAAAAAAGAAACTGATGTTGAAGGGTGGCAGTAAGAAGGTTAACACATTTGACTGCAGGAAGAGTTACTTGATTTCTTTTTGAATCTAGCTGTTGAAACTGCCGCAAGAAGTTTGCTTTTATTTGGGGTTGTTTGTATAATTTCAATCAGTGACCATTGACTAACAGCTTGAAAGGTACCAGATCAATGGTAGTTAGTTGAATAGCTCAATTATCAAAGACATGAGAAATTTCATATGGTCCTAGCCATCTTGTCTACAACTTTCCTGGCATATATTTAAATCTAGAATCATATAGTAGTGCCCAATCACCAACTTGAAATTGTTTACTGATAATATGAGAATCATGCCATTATTTCCTTTATTTTTGTGTCAATTCAATCTATTCCAAATCAACTTTGTCCATCTCATCCAGAGAATTAAGATGTAGAAGACATTCTCTTTGTGCTACAAGAAGTTCAATAGCTAATGCTAATGTTTTCCTTAGAGTTTTATGTTCAAATTCAATTGGAAGCATTGCTACCTTACCATATAAGATCTCAAATGGTGTGAATTTTGTAGTAGCCTTCTAGGTTGTTCTATAAGCCCAAATAGCTTCTTGTAATCTATTGGTCCAATCCCTTCGGTGCAAATGGAATTTTTTTGTTAAGATGTTCTCCAACTCACGGTTTGTGACCTCTGCTTGTCCATTAGCTTTAGGATGATAAGGACTAGATTTTTAGCGCCTAATGTTACACTATTTCATCAACTCTAAGATTAAATTAGAGGTGAATTGTGCACCTTGGTCAGTGACTAGCTCTTTGGGTACACAATAGCGAGTGAAGATCTCTTCATATAGAATTTCAACAACTTTTTCATCACGAGTGTGCTTCATAGCCTTAACTTCAACCCATTTTGTTAGGTAATTAGTGCACACAAGAATATAGGATTTTCCATTAGATCGAGGATCAATTGGACCAATGAATTCCATTCCCCATTTCTCAAATGGTGCTAATGCGATCTGAGGATTAAGAAGCCTTTCATCTATTCTTGTTGGCCAGCCCATCCTTTAACACTTGTCAAATTTCCTTGTATAGTTGATTGCATCCTTGTGAAGTGTAGGCCAATAATAACCAATTGTCAAGATTTTGAAAGCTATTCTTTTTGCTACAAAATATCCTCCACATGGTTCATTATGACATGCTTGTACAATGTTGTATGTCTCATCTTCTCTCACACATCTTCTCATAACTTGATTAAGTCCTATGTAGAAGAAGAGATTGTCTATCTATGAGAAACAAAAAAATTTCTCTACAAGTAGCTTCTTTTCCTTGTAAGAAAAATGTTTTGGTATTTTATTGGTTGCAATGTAGTTAACAATGTCTACATACCATGGATTTTGAACAGCAATATGAAATAAATGCTCATCCGAAAATGCATCATCCACCAAGGTAGTGCTAGTATCATCATGATGGATTCTTGATAAATAATTAGCTACAATATTGGCTTTTCTAGGCTTATTAATGATAGTTATATCAAATTCTTGCAACAATAGTAACCATCTTGGTAACCTACCCATTATAGCAGGTTTGTTCATGAGATATTTAAATTTTGCATGATCAGTATGAACAAATATGGAATAGCCAATTATGTAATGTTGAAATTTGTTGAGGGCATAAACTACCGCTAACAATTCTTTTTCAATCACAATGTAGTTTAGCTCTAGTCCATGAAAGGCTTTTCCTAATATAATAGATTGCATTTTCAAGATTTTGGGATTGTTGTGGTAAGACTGCACCTATGGCATAATTAGAGGCATTTGCACACACACACACACACACACACACACACACATATATATATACATATACATATACATATATATACATATATATATACATATATGTGTATATATACATATATATGTATACATATATATATATACATATATGTGTATATATACATATATATGTATACATATATATATACATATATGTGTATATATACATATACATATATGTATATGTATATATATGTGTATGTATATATATGTATATATATATATGTATATGTATATATACATATATATATGTATATATATATATGTATATGTATATATATATATGTATATATATATATATGTATATATATATATATATGTATATGTATATATATATATGTATATGTATATATATATATGTATATGTATATATATATATGTATATGTATATATATATATATATGTATATGTATATATATATATATATATATATATGTATATGTATATATATATATATATGAAAAGGTAAGTTCCAATCATGGCCTAGTAAGACTGGGGTTGTAGTCAAAAGTTTCTTAAGCTGCAGGAAGGCTTCATTGCATTCAAATGTCCAACTAAATTCAGCTTCCTTTGTGAGTAACTTATACAAGGGACTAGCTATTTTGCTGAAATCTTTTATGAAACGTCTATAATATCCAGCGTGACCTATAAAAGATCTTACATCTTCTGACTTTGTAGGTATAGGCAATATTTAAATTACTTCTATCTTAGCTAGATCCACTTGTATTCCTACAACAGATATGAAATGACCAAGTACTACACCTTCCTACATGAGCATGAAACACTTTTCACTGTTAAGTGCCAAATTATGTTCTTGACATCTTACTAAAACCTTTTCAAGATTCACCATTGCTTCTTCAAAAGTGACTTCAAATGTTGTGAAGTCATCCATGTAGATTTCCATATGATCTTGTGATATATCAGCAAAGATGCCAATAACTCCTCTTTGAAATGTTGTAGGAGCATTACATAGACCAAATGGTAAAATAGAGTATGCAAAAGTACCCCATGGACATGTAAATGTAGTTTTATCTTGATCTTTAGGAGCAATACTGATTTGGTTATAACCACTATATCCATCTAGAAAAGAAAAATACTTCTTTTCAGCTAGTGTGTCCAGAACCTGGTCTATGAATGGTAAAGGAAAGTGATCCTTCTTGGTAGCTTTGTTCAACTCTCTTTAATCTACACAAATTCTCCATTTTCCTCCTTTTTTAGTCACTATGACTAGGGGTGACACCCATCTACTATCAGATATAGGATAAATAAAACCAGCATCAAAAAAATTTTGCAATTCAGTTTTAACTATCTCTCTAAGGCTTGGATTTAACCTTCTCTGGGGTTGATGGAGTGGTAGATAGCCTTCATTGATATATATCCTATGAGTGCAGAGTGTAGGATTCAATCCTTTCATATCACTATAGTCCCATGCAAAGGCCTTTTCATGCCTTTGAAGCAATTCTTTTAATGGTTCCATCTGTGTGGGTGTTAATTTGGGATTAACATGGAGATTATGACCTTTAGTCAGTTCAATAGTGGTGGTGGACTCTATCATAGTAGTTTCAAAGATTATACTTGCTTCTAATTCACAAGGTAAAAGTGGATAAAGAATTTCAAGTTCTTTAAGCAAAGTACAATTTTTATCACACTCTTCATATGTGATTAATTCAAACACAAAACTTTCAAATACATCTTTTTCTACCACAAAACTATTAGTGAGGATACTCTGAAGTATTGAATCTTCCTCTTGCATTTTTAGAAAAGACTATCTATGTAACATCATGAGTTGTACTATGGAGTTTAACTCTTTTTCTTCATCTCCTAAATTTGGCGAAACAAATGTTCTTAGATCTGGTAATGGTTGGGATGGAGGATACAAATCAAATTTCTTTGTTGCTTGGCCATTTGAGATGGTCATATTCCCTGATCTACAACTTATTTTTGCATCAGTTGTGGCTAACCATGGTCTACCTAAGATGATAGGGTAACCAGATAGATTAACTTTGGGGGATAAAATCATGAAGTCTAAAGGATATTCTAGAGAATCTAGGGTTATAACTATGTTTTCTATTATCCCATCAAGGGTAACAGTAGAACTATCTATAAGTTGTAGAATTGTTGGTGTAGCCCTTAATCCCTCTCTTTGCAACTTCTTCATGGTATCCTTGGTCATAACATTTATAGCAGCTCCAAGATCTATTAAAGCATTTTTAACAAATTGACCATTTATACTAACATTCACTACTGGACTTCCTAGATCAGAATATTTTGGTGTAATCAATTTCCCTAGCATGATGTCAGCCAATTGTCCCACAACATGGACTGTGGTGGGGTCCTTTTTCTTCCTTCTAGGCTTCTTCAAGTAGGCTTCTCTAATAGCTTTCCCATAAATTGGAACATCCTTAATGGCTTGAAACATGAGTATTTGGACATGTATATTTTTCAACTAATCAACGATATTAAAAGGTTGTTCCTCTATTTATTCAGGTTTCTTTTGTATCATCTTTTCTAGAAAAGGAGGTTCCACTGCTAGTTGAGTTGTGGTTGGCATAGCAACACTGGTTGAGTCAATAGTTCTAGCAACTGAGGGTTTTGATGCTGCAAGAGAATCTGGTATCTTAGATATAAGAGGTGGCTTAGGCATTGGTAAAGGCATACAAGATCTTAGGTGTATATCTACCACACCTAAAGCATAAGTAGGATATTGTTGAGCATCAACATTTGATGGGGAGACAACCCAAGCACAGAATGGACACAACAGGAAAGGGAAAATTTAATTAACTTTATAAATAAGATAATGCATTCAGTATAGAGAAAATAGACTTCAAAAAATGCCCTATGGGCTTACAATAGTATAAATCTAGAGATAATTTCTCCTTTCAGTACCTCCTCTCAAACTCCACTTTGAACTGTCTTTTACAATGCAAGAATTGTTCTTAAATAGACCCCAAAGGGTTAAGGATTAGGAGTACATTATAGAAAGTGCTAGTTGGCATCCACTGACCAAATAAAAGGCTCCAAAAGCTATGTTAGAAGTCAACACAAATCTAGAAGAATCCAAAAATGGTAACCGAACTTTCGAGAGGCATAACTTTTGAACCGTAGCTCCGATTGACGAACCGTTTACATTTTTAGAAAGCTCTTGAAGCACTCTATAAACTTATATATAGCTTCAATCATCCCCCATTTTTTGGCCCTTTTTGAGGTCATTTAATGGCCCTAACCTGACTTTGAAGCATTCTTAGGAGGTCTCCAAAAATTGAAAAACTGTAATAACTTTCAAACTGTGGGGCCTTTTGACCTGATTCTTTTTCTGGAATGCTCTAAATTAAAATTACATTCATTTGGCCAATTTATACCTTCTAGTTCACCAAAATGATGGCTCAATTACATACTTCTATTTTTTTGGCATTTACACATATCCCAAGGTGTTCAAATACTCTATCCTAGAACACTGATAGTGGAACTGTGAGAGTTGGAACCTTTATTTGACCCAAATGGGTATCAAAAAATGAAAACACATGAAACAGAAACTGAGTCTAAGTACATTTTTTTGGTTGACACGCGATTGCCCTTATACCGCTGGATGCTCCTGCATCGGACACCCAAGGTAGATTGAAAAGTGACCCTGTCACTTTATGAATGGTAGAGGAAATCCCAAATGGAAAACCTCAGCTACTAATATCCAAGTTGAGTCCTCTATCGGCCGTCCTTTTCACTTGACCAGATACTCTTCATAATGCCTATTTCTGGTACTCTTTCCCACACGATGATCTAGAATGTCTTCTATCTCCTCCTTCTTAGAAGTAGGAATTGGACATGGCTCTAACGTCAACTCCTCATTTGCACCATCATCATGATACTTTGTTAAGTTTGCAATGTTTAAAATAGGAGAAATGTGAATACCATCTAGCAACTCCACCTCATATGCATTTCCTGAGTCATGTTTCTTCAGAATTTTGCAAGGGCCAAATTTCTTCATTTTTAGCTTGTTGTAAGTACCGAATGGAAATCTTTCTTTTCGTAAGTGTACCATGACTAGATCCCCTACTTGGAATTCCTTATGTATTCTCCTTTGATCAGCCCTAGCTTTATACTCTTGATTAATCTTGGTAATGTGTGCCATGACCTCCTCATGTAGATGCTTGATATGTTCAGCAAATTCTTTAGCTTCAAAACTTGTCCTCTCCCCTTGCTCTATCTTCCTCAACTCTAGTGCAGTCCTTGGGATACTTCCATATACAATTTGGAATGGTGATCTACCAGTACTCCTGTTTATAGAGTTATTGTAAGCAAACTCTGCTTGTGGTAGAATCAAATTCCACCCCTTGGGTTTATCCCCAACTAAACATCTCAGCAAATTGCTCAGGCTTTTGTTTAGCCGTCAGTCTGTGGGTGATGTGTGGAACTGAATTTCAAGTCTGTTCTCAACTTCTTCAACAATGTTCTCTAAAAATACCGTACAAATTTGGTATCTCTGTCAGAAACTATACTCCTTGGAAGACCATGTAGTCTTACCACCTCTCTAAAAAACAAGTCTGCAATATGGACAGCATCATGAGTTTTGTGGCATGGAATGAAATGTGTCATTTTGGAGAACCTATCAACCACCAAAAATACTAAGTCATTACCCCTTTGTGGCCTCGGCAATCCAAGAACAAAATCCATACTTATGTCCTCCCATGGCTTTGATGGAACAAGCAATGGCTGATATAGTCTAGTATTGTGACTAAATCCCTTGGGAACTTGAAAAATCTGACAACTCTATACAAACTTCTTCACATCCTGTGACATTTGAGGCCAAAAATAATGTTCTTTGAGAATGGAAATGGTCTTATCTTGACCAAAATGTCCTGCCATCCCTCCACTGTGTTTTTCCTTAATCATATTTTTCCTCATGGAACTCCTTGGAATACATAATTGACTGCCCTTGAATAACATACCATCCTGAATCAGATAGTCTAACCACTTAGTTCTATCTACAGCAACAGGCTCTTTACAAGCTTTCCACACTTCAGCAAAATTAGGATCCTCAAGGTACAAATTCTTGAGTTCATCAAACCCAACTACTTCAACCTACATTACTGTAAGCAACAACTATCTCCTACTTAGTGCATCTGCAACCCTGTTAGATTTTCCACTTCTATGCTTCAACACAAATGTATAACTCTGCAAGAACTCTACCCACTTTATATGCCTCTGATTCAATTTACCTTAGCTATTTAGGTATTGTAATGCCTGGTGATCAGTATATAAAAAAAATTCCTTCAGAAATAAATAATGCCTCCATTTCTTTAAGGCTTGAACTATTGCATAGAACTCTTGATCATAAATAGAATACTTTCTTTTCGCATCATTCAATTTTTCACTGAAATATCCAATAGGCTTACCTTCTTGGCTTAATATAGCTCCAATAGCACTGCCACTAGCATCACAATCCACCTAGAACACCTTTCTAAGGAAGTGCCAACACAGGTTGTTCTGTCACCTTCTTCTTCAGCAATTCAAAACTTCTCGCAGCCACCACAGTCCATTTGAACTCTTTTCTATCCCCTCTTATTATGTCAGTCAAGGGTGCACATATGCCACTGAAATTCTTAATAAGCTTTTTGTAAAAACTAACCAGACCATGAAATGATCTTACCTTGGAGTAGGCCATTCCAAGATGGCTTTTACCTTCTCTGGATCCATTTTGAGACCTTCAGGTGATATAACAAACCCCAAGTAGACTAACTCCCTTTTTGCAAAGATACACTTCTTTAGATTAATTAATAGTTTCTCTTCCCTTAAACTTTCAAAGACACTATGAATATGCAATAAATATTCTTCCAAAGTCTTGTTGAAAATTAAAATATCATCCAAATAGACAATAACAAATTTTCCCAAGAACTTCTTAAGTACCTCATTCATAAGCCGCATGAAGGTGCTTGGGGCGTTCGTCAATCCAAAGGGCATGAATAACCACTCATAAAGACCCTCCTTGGTCTTGAAGGCTATTTTCCACTCATCTCCTTCTCGAATCTGTATCTAGTGATAACCACTCTTGACATCTACCTTTGTGAAGTACTGAGCTCCACTCAAGCAGTCCATAAGATCATCCATTCTTGGAAAAGGAAACCAATACTTGATGGTTATCCTATTTATAGCTCAAGAGTCTGTACACATCCTCCACTCTCCATCCTTCTTTGGTGCGAGTATTTCAAGTACTACACAAGGACTCAGGCTCTCCCGAATCAAGCCCTTCCTCAATAGCTCTTGAACCTGTCTATTTAGCTCCTCAGTTTTAGTAGGAGTCATCCTATGAGAAACCTTGTTAGGCAAACTAGCTCCTGGGATTAAATATATCTGATGATTGATTTACCTTACTAGTGGCAATCCTTCTGAAACATTATCATAGATAATATCTCCAAACTCACCTAGTAAATCTGAAACTTCAAGTGGTATTTCACTACTACCTTCTTTATCTTTCCTAGGAATCAAAGCATAGCACATACGCAGATGTTTCAAGCCATCTAAAAACTTCCTTCCATCAACAAGACAAATCCTAGCACTGCTACATACCTTTTCACCTTCCTTTTTCATGGGCTTCAGTTTGTGGTGAACTCCATCCTTTTTTAGAGAGTATGTGTTTGCATGGCCATCATGTATTGCATGCCTATCAAATTGCCACGGTCTTCCCAACAATAGATGGCAAACATCCATTGGAATAACATCACAGAGAACTTCATCATGGTAACTCCCAATTTTGAATTTCACTAAACATTGTTCACTTACCAGGACCTTATGATCATCTTTCACCCAAGAAATCTGATAGGGTTGGGGATGTTTCTCCCTCTTGAGCTTCAGCTTAGAGACTATCTCCTCTGATACCAACTTATCAATGCTACCACCATCAATGATCACATCACAACATTTATCCTCACACTTGCATCTGGTACGAAACAAACTCTTCCTTTGTCCTGGTTCAATCTCACCACTTAGTAGGACTCTTTCATTTACTAAAGTCTCTCCTCTTTTTGCATCCTCTGAATGTGATGATTGTGCATCCTCATCCACATGAGCAACCCTAGCTTGACCCTCAGCTCTCCTATCTGTCCTTCTTTTTCGTTGATGGAATTCAAAGGCATGATGACCTTTTTCATTGCAATGGAAATAGGTACCATGAAAGCCTCCTCTTCCTTGTCCATGTCCTCTACCTCTTCCTCTGTGATTTCCAAAGTCTTGATCATGGGAGCAGTTGAAACCCTCGTTCCTCTAGTTCTTACTAGTAACCACATCTTCATTTTTCTTTTGGGTTTCATTTTGGCCTCTAGATGACCTACCACTACCCCTTCCTCCTTGACCATGCCCTCTTTGTCTCCCTTCAAACTTCTTATTTAGCTTCTCTTCAACTCGTAGGGAAAACTGGTATGCCTCTTCAATGTTGGTCATTCTTACCAAACTTAATTCCTGCTGGATGCTAGGTCGCAACCCACTAATATAATGAGCAACCTTCTCCTTATTTGCTTCTGCATGCCCTACTCTAATCAGAAGTCAGTAAAACTCCTATGTATATTCTTGGACTGATTTTCCTGCTTGCTTTAACCCATGCATCTTCTTAAACAAATCAAGCTCATAATCAACAGGAATGAATTGCTTCTTCAATTTGTCCACGATATGATCCCACCTTGTGATCTTATCCTTTCCTCTTCTATTTCTTTCCAATTGAACCTCTTGCCACCAAATTTTGGCATGGCCTTTCAGTTTGGCCTTTACAAACTTAACCCTATCTAGATCCCTGATATCCTCATACTCAAAGTACTCTTCCAGTTCATTGATCCAGTCGATCAACTCATCTGGTTTCAGATTTCCTGAAAATACACCCACATCAATTGTAGGTCTTTTCCCAAACTTATTAATGGCCCTAAAAAGCCTTTCCTCTTCCTAATTCAGAACTTCCCTGTCAAATTCCCCTTCTGGTCCAATTTCTTCTTCTTCATTATCGTCCTCACTTTCGTCGCCTGCGACAACATTTGATCCTCTACGGAGCTCTTCCTGCAATGCTTGTACCTGCCTTTGGAGGGCTCTAACCTCCTCAGTATTAATAGCTTTGGCCCTTCCACCATGCTCTCTTCATGGAGGCATCTTCTTAACTCAAACCCACAACCACACACTCCTGGTGCAAACTGCCTCACAGTCAACGCTCTGTCTACACACTCAGGAAAATCAGCTCTAATACCACTTGATGGGGACACAACCCATGCACAGAATGGACACAACAGGAAAGGGAAAATTTTATTAACTTTTTAAATAAGCTAATATATTCAGTACAGAGAAAATAGACTTCAAAACATGCCCTATGGGCTTACAATAGTATAAATCTGGAGATAATTTCTCCTTTCAGTACCTCCTCTCAAACTCCACTCCGAAATGCCTTTTACAATGCCAGAAATGTTCTTAAATAGACCCTGGAGGGTTAAGGATTAGGAGTACATTATAGAAAGTGCTAATTGCTATCCACCAACCAAATAGAAGGCTCTAGAAGCTGTGTTAGAAGTTGACACAAATCTAGAAGGATCCAGAGATGGTAATCGAACTTCCAGGAGGCATAACTTTTGAACCGTAGCTCTGATTGACGAACCGTTTACATTTTTGGAAAGCTCTTGAAGTTCTCTATAGCCCTATGGACAAGTTTCACTTGTCCCCCATTTTTTGTCCCTTTTTGAGGTCATTTAATGCTCCTAACTTGACTTTGAAGCATTCTTAGGAGGTCTCCAAAAATTGAAAAACTGTAATAACTTTCAAACAGTGGGGCCTTTTGACCTGATTCTTTTTTTGGAATGCTCTAAATTACAATTACATTCATTTGGCCAATTTACACCTTCTAGTTCACCAAAATGATGGCTCAATTACATACTCCTTGTTAGGATAAACCACGGACAGAAATAAAAACTACATGCAAATATAACAAATAATAGAAAAATAATAGAACACACAGAAATGAACACAAGGCACCAAGATTTAACGTGGTTCACCCAATCCCTGGGCTACATCCACCAAACAGCAAGTCTGATCTTATTACAATCCAGTGATTACAACCTGATTACAATCCATAATCCCTTACAGCTCAATACCGCCGCAAGAACCAATTTCGCATCACTACATAATGAAAAATACCCAACCCTAAGCCCTTTTATACAAGTATTAAACCACTTTAGGGTTATAACATGTCGGCCATATGTCAGCCATAATATGTTGGCTTTATGAAGTATGTACAGTACTTTCCTGATCAGTCACCACAATCTAACACTCCTATTTTTTTGGCATTTACACATATCCCAAGGTGTTCAAATACTCTATCCTAGAACACTGATAGTGGAACTGTGAGAGTTGGAACCTTTATTTGACCCAAATGGGTATCTAGAAATGAAAACACATGAAATAGAAACTGAGACTAAGTACATTTTTTTGGTTGACACGGGATTGCCCTTATACCGCTTGATGCTCCTGCATCAACATTATACATGGGCTACTATGGTTGTTGGCTATTTGGATTTGTTTGAGGTTGTGTAGGTAACTATGTTTACTTTTGAGGTCTAGGATTTGTAGGTGGCAGCATTAAAGAAGGTTACTAAACTAGAGGTGGTAATTGTGGAGCACTAGTATTTTGGTTAGGCCACTGTTGGGATCCCCTCCATTGGTTCGTTGATTGCCAATTCTTTGGGGTGGTTGCCATTGGCTCTACTAGTTTTTCCAGTAGTTCTGTTGGTTCTGCCATTGGTTACTCTATTTCTTAGGCCAAGATGGTTGGGAATTCTGAGGTCATTGGGATTGTTGTGGGTTGTTTTACCCAGCATTGTTCCAACTGGGTTGATTTTGTGGAGGACCTTGGGGATTACAGTTTTGTCATTGATTACCATATGAATTTGAATTTTGCAAGGGATCTTGAGGCAGACCTTGATGTTGGGCCCAAGGTCAGCATTGAGTAATGAAGAATACTTTCTCATCATCTCAATCTATCTTGATGTATTCAATTGGAAGATGTTGGTTCTCTATGCTTGTGACTAGTTTACATTGGCAATCATTCTTTTTCTTTTGGCAATGAGGGCATTATTCAACTAGTTGTACTCAGCTTCAGCTTGTTTCTTCTTTGTAGTCATTGTGTCCAGATGTGTAGCGACATTGTTGATGATGTCTTGTTTGAAATCTGACAATAGGTTAGATATCTCAAGTTTTAAAATGCCTTGACTGATTCCTTTAGTGACTGTGAAAGAAGGTCCTCGACCTTTCTTCATGGTTGACCTTGAATAGTTCTAATAGATCTTCTTGAGTTCATCCCAAGAAGCTTGATATACATCACCACTAGCTATCAGGTCCAATGCTTCTAAATAGTCATCATTCACACCTCTTAGAAAGACTAGCTTTTGTGAATCCTTAGACAACACATGATGAGGGTTCTTCTGTAGTGTATATAAAAAATGAGAAACATAGTCCTCCAATGTTTCTTCCTCCTTCTAGGATATCCATAAGACATCATCTCCTCTTTAACCAGATTCTTTGCAATACTCTTTGTACTTATCCAGAAATAGGGTTTGCATCTCATCCCAACTTCCTGTTGCATTGGCTCCTAAGCCCGTGAACCATCATAGAGTTTATTCTTTCAATGTTGCTAGAAATAATTTAAGCTTATGGGTATCAATGTTTTAGTCAAAACTATGACAAAGTATGTCAAATTTGAACAAGAAAGTATCAAGACCTTCAGTTGCAAGGCCATAGAACTTTGGAAGGGTAGCTGTAGGTATATTCTTGAGATTATCAATAGTTACAAGGCTTGGAAGAGGAAATGGAAAAGTAGGTTGTGCCATGACTAGAGTTATTAGATTATGAGGTTGGTGTTGAAAAGGGACATTGGGTACTAGATGATTAATAACTAGTGGATTCAGAGTAGTGTTATCAAGAAAATTGGCCAATACTTCAGTGAAAGGTTGAAGACTACTTGTATCTATTGGTTCAGCTCTTGATGATGATGTTGTGGGAAAAATAGGGCTTGCATCTTCAAAATGTAACTCAACTTCTTCTTCTTCAATTTCTTTGTTCAAATTAACAAACTTTCATGGAAGAAATCTTCCATACTCATCTCATCATCTTCCTCTTCAATTCATGCAATTAAATTTTTCACACTGGTGAAAGAAACTTCAAACTCAAGATTTCTAAAAAAAATTATCTAAGAACTATGACTCAAAAATGCTCATAGCTTGACACCATCCCTGACAACGGTGCCAAAAATGGTCCACCTCACAATAGGTATATCATAGTCATGCTCTAAGTTGTGCTTAGGAATAATGTATTCAAACTAAGGACTATTTCTCCCACCATGAGGTGAATTTAATCTTGTCAACCGAGGCACGTATACTTGAAATGATCAGCATAGTATGTGCACTAGGTCTCTTAATGAGTCACTAAGCTTATGCTGCAAGAAAGTAAAATGCAAGGAAAAGAACTTACACTGTTGCTACAGGAAACTAACACACTTAACTCTATGAATACGAGGAATAAAATGGAAGGATAACAAATATTCCAACTTGGTTCATCCACTATAACTGTTCTCACATATGTTGCAAGAACATTCACAAAGTGCGATGATACAGGAAGGAACTTAAAACTTCTACTTATGAAACTAAGAATGCTTGGAAATAAATCTATTCTATCCTAATCTAATCCACCTTCCAAGTGGGCCCCCTTGGTCAATTTTTCTAAACTACTAACACAAAATAGAAGCCAAAAACTATTTCATTAGATTTTAGAAATTCATTACATAACACAAAACTTTAAAAAACACAACTGTAAAAGTCAACAGTCTGTTCTCATAAACTATTTCTTCTAATTGGCTAAAAACTAACACACTTAGGTTGATTCCTATATATATAGGAGATCAACACTTATTCCATAATAGAAAAGTAAATGCCCTAGCTTTAAATTTGCAGGAGAGAAAATAGGAGGATAACAACTGAAAGCGGGAAGAAGGAATAACGGCTTGAGGTGGAAATAATAAAGTTTGAACATCCACTTCCCATAGACTAAATGTAGAAAAGGTAACAAGTCTTCATAGCTCCTCCTTACTCATTGTCATGTCTTCTGGAATCATTGTAACTTCCCTCTGTCATGGCTGCTCCTTAGCATTCTCTTCTCCTTGAATGTTGTTGGTGCTCAACTTTTGAATTCCTCCAATCATCTTTCAATCTTCATTAATAGGTTAGTTTCAATACAAAGACATGTTTGCAAATAAACATTTATCAAATTAAATTCAAATATAAGAATGCACATTTTGATAACTATATGAAATATTGCATACTATATATAATACAAGCAAAAAAGGTGGCATAGTTTCTACCCATAGGTTTATCATAAGTTTGGTAAACATAGGTCCACAAATTTTTTGACAAAGATAAAATAGAGTATCAATAAATTATCTTAAAACTATTATGAAATAAAGGCAAATTTTGGTCTCATCATGTATGACACATGATCATGATATGGATCAATCATAGAATGTGTAGGGACCTATTTGGGTCTTGATTCTCTCTCCTATCTGCATTTAACAATTTTTATAAGCCAACTAAATCATATTATGTTTATTTGGGTTCTACATGACTCTATTTACAATAGGTCAACTTGTGGTTGTACAAGTATATAAGGAGGGTTTGGGTAGTGTTGTAGATAGTAAGAAAGAGAAGATATATGTGAAGGAATCTAGAGTTGAAAATTTATGAGTAGAACTAGTAGCTAAGTGTGGGTTTAGGAAACAAGGAAAATACTTGGTGTCTTGCAAGCACAAGTTTAGATCTTGCTTAGAGTTTCTACTAGACTATTGTGTTGTTACACATCTAAACTAGGTAGGTTGGGATTATCTAGATCTTGCAAGGTCTTGTAGAACTATTAGTGTAATTTCTTTGTATTTGGCCACAATCTGGAAGGCCTTATAGTCTGACACATTACAGGTAACCAGCTATTTAATTAATAAAGAGTTGGAATTTCTATTGGATCTAGAATTATTTCTTGTTTTTTTGTTGTGTGGTTATTTGTTTGGGGCTTGGTCACCTCCATTGGAGGTTTACTTGACTTTGCACCATGTCAATTAGATATCTCAAGCCATTGGCTTGGGAAATTTAAGACACAACACAATCACCCTATAGTGTGCTCATGTTATAGGGTGTGTGCTTTATGCAAATTTCCTAAATAAATACACTTTCATGTAAAAGAAAACTTTTAAATTTGTAGATAAAATCACACAGGCCATGCTAGACCAATTTCAGCACTAGGATCATACATAAAATGCAACATTTAATTATATATGTAAGTTACATTTTATATATATAATTTTAGGATGTTTGAAATTGGTTTTAGCTTCATAGGAGTTAAGATAAAGATTTTGGATTTCAAGGGTTTTAAATAAATTTCAAATTTAGCTAAATTTTAGGAATCAACACATTATTGTGAATATGAATCATAATGGAGTACTGATTACATCCTTAAGCCCTTCACTTGTGAAAGATAATATAAGGATCATTACTGATTATATTGATTGTATTATGCTATTATTTTGGTATTTGACATGTATATTTAACCATGTTAAGAGCGGGAAGGGAGGAGGAGAAGGGGAGAGAAGGGAGAGGTAGTGTTGGGGATTTCAAGGTGACACAAAACATTAATCATCGTAGGAAAGTAATGTGTTCTAATGTGTTGTAATATATTTTAATGCTTCCTAAGGGATTATAATGGGTCATAAGTGGTCATAAGAACCTTAAGATCCATTGTGACCCCTTGGAACCCGTTCATACCCATTAACACACATTTGGACCCCTTATAACACATTAATCATCACATAATACACTTTTATGTTCTAATGTGTGCTAATCAGCCCTAATTTGTCTTAAGGGGCTTTAGTGGGTCATAAGTCATTATAGGAACCCTTAGGACTCATTGAGACTTCCTAGGACCCATTATTACACATTATGACCTCTCATACCATATTAAACATTATAGGACACACTTCTAGGGTCTTATATGTCCTAATAAGTCTTAATGTGTCCTAAGGCATAATTAGTACACATTAGGGACCCATTAGGAAACTGTTACCTCTGGTTTTACTACCAAAAATTTTTAATTCAAATCTGCGGCCTGTTCAACGGTTAGCCTAAAAAATTGTTATTTTAATGCCCCGACCCGCCAAAGTTTCTCTCTATCAGATTTTAGATGGATTGACGGTCGGTGCGATCTCGTCATCGAAAGTTGCACGGGAGATAGTATAAGCGACATCGCGCCCAATCGACACGTGTTTGGTGGGCCCGACGGGTGGGCTACAACGGAGGACGGGTCGAGAAAGTTTTTCGGCGCCGCAGGCACTATGGCGCTATCGCACACCAACCAAAAAATCTCCATGGCGACATAGTGCCCGGCGGAGATGCTCACGTCGGCGGGCGGGTCACGTTGCCAAAAAAATGTTGCGACGGTCGGGTAAAGTTTGGCAAGCCAGAGAAAATAAACAGCAAGAACTTCAGACAAAATATTGGGCCCCATTATGTACCTCATCTGCCCAATTGGCGGAGCTCGGTGCCACGGCAGCGAATCAAAAGGAACCATGCACAGATAGGGACACGTCATCGGTTGGGCGCTATGGCGCTATGGAAATTTAACCTCAATTTTCCCATAGCGACATGGTGCCTGGTCGACACATGGTCACCCTGTGCGGCCAAGTCGCAAGATTGCCTAGTGGTGTTCCATTGGGCCAGTAAGGAACCGTCGCGTGTAACCAGGCTGGAGTCTCTATCAGTACGATTGGCACAGTCAAGGTTTGCGATCTCCACCGTCAGATTTGATTGCATCAACGGATGGTGCCATCTCGCTATGGCAGAGATGCGCAGATATTATCATGGTGACATAGCGCCCACCCGCCGCGTGGCCATTCTATGGATCAAGTCTCGGGTTCACCAATCGAATGATGCCATGTGTATATGTCAGGACACAGCAACCACAGGCCCAGTAGTTTTCAGGAGGGACGGCGAGTGAAGTACGATGTCACTCTGATCGTCAGATCTGCAAAGATCTACGGCTGGCGCTATCTCGCCATCAGGAGCTGCCCGAACTTTAGCATCAGCGACATAGCGCCCGTGCGCCACGTGTCCTGGCGGGGCTGCATTTCATGCCATCAGAAGTAGTTAGGGTGTGGTGACTGACAAACCAACAGGAGGACGCCACATATAAGCGGGCCCGGTGAATCAATAGGAACGGAGGGTTACGGGAGGTCAAGTTCGTGACCGTCGGATGAGAAAAGATCAATGGTAGGCGCCATGTCACCTTAGCGAAGTTGCAAGATTTTTACCATGGCGACATCGCACCCAATTGACACGTGTCAGTGGGGTCAGGTCTTGCCGGATGCATCATTGAGGTGGCGCCGATTCGAATGGGGCCTAGTCACAGGAAGGAGAGTCTGCGGCGAATCAGAAACAACCACGTGTGCCGAGTCAAAACACAGATGCGTCGAGGGGCCAAATTTCTTGATACGACCAGCACATTAAAAGGTGGGTTCTCCACCATCAGATCTACAGAGATCTAGGGTCGGCGCTATCTCGCCATGGAGGAACTGCGCAGATTTTATAATGGCGAGTTAGCACTCAGAAGACACGTGTTCTCGCGGGTCTATTTTTCGACGTGGCGATTAGCTAACGGCCAGCAGTTAGATGGTAAGGTGGCACGGTTAGTTTGATGAAGGCGGTCAACCACGGAAGGACTCTCCAAGTGGAAAAACAAAGGATTACAGTTGGCCCGCGTGGCCTAGTCGGCATATAAGAAATTGGGTCGACTGATAGGCTAGGATGATTCATGAACCAAGATGCAGAGACGATCGATGTATCTTCCGATCTGATCTTCGCGATCATTTTCAACCTACCAGGAATGAATGCAGGACATAAGGACACTCCACCCATCCGGTCGATCCATCTACCATGTCAGGGAATGTTGTGGCGCCGTTTCTATCTCTGCAGGCTCTTCTCAGAAAGAAATGAGATTTCTCGGTATGCAGGCCAGGATTTCAATCAGATCCCCGATTGGATTCTCAAAATGGGAAGTTAATGCCAGTAGGTAAGGAGTGAATGTAACGCGGAAATCTTCAGTTATGCCTAATCTATAATGGCAATTTTGTGATCTGTTCTCAGGGTCGATTCTTTCTGATTTTCTCTGCTACTGCTTGCAGACTTGCAGTGTAAAACCCCTTTGTCTCTGAGCCATGTAATAGCCTGTATCATCTCTTTCAGCCATCAGTGTGAATGTGCATCACTTTGCCTCCCATTGGTGTATTGTTGAGATCAATGATCTGCATACTGTATCTATCTTTGGCCTATTGGATAATACATAAGTGAAATCTCCTTTTCCTAGTGTCATTCGGTTGGTTTTTTCTGATCTGTATGTGATTATTGATCGATACAAGTCTGGATGTGTATGACTTTTGTATGTTATTCTGGTTTTGTAGTATATATATAGGCAGGAATGAGTCTGAACACTCTGTTTTGATGCATCACCGCCTTAGATTAGACTAGGTAGATTTGCTTTGACACTCTCTTTCTCCCTTTCCCTTCTGAGAATAGATAGGTGCGCCCTGACAATAAGAGGAAGCCGGCCTTCTCCGGAGACTCAACCTCGTAGTTCAAGTCCCACAGCTTGGAGGTTGTTTCCATGTTTCACTAGGTTGTCCTCGTGCATAGGCCTTGGACAAGGGTGCAAACCTAAGTGACAACAGAAACACTAAGTCACATTTGGATGCATTAGGGCCTATTAGCACACATTATGACCCATTAGGACATAATAGAACCCACTATGACCCCTTCCAAGATATTAACCATCATAGAACACACAAATGTGTCCTCATGGGTCCTAAAGTCTCAAAATGGGTCATAAATGGTCCTAAGTAGTCAAATGACCCATTAGGACCTGTTAAGACCCCTTAAGATGCATTAGGACCAATTAGAACACATTATAACCCATTAATGCCACTTAATCTACCTGAAGTGGCTTACGACACACTAATGGGTTATAATGTGTCCCAATGGATCCTAATTTGTTTGAAGAGGTTCTAATGTTATATAAGTGATCCTATGACACCTTATGGCCCATTAAGACCCCATATGATCTAGTAGGACCCATCGAAACACATAAGAATCAACTATAACCCCTTATAATACATTAACTATCACAAGACACATTAATTTGTACTGAGGAGTCATAATGGGTCCTAATTGGTTATAATCAGTCCTAATGTGTCATATTTATATTTAATGGTCCTAATGTATCATAAGTGGTCATAATGAGTCCTAAATGGTCTTAAGATGCCTTATAACATATTGACCAATGTCGGACACATGAATAAGATGTAAGTGACTCTAATGTATCATAAAAGATCATAATGGATTCTTAGTGGCCATAAGACCTATTATGGCCAATTATAACCACTCAAGCACATTACAACCAATTAGAACACATTAACACCCCTTATAACACATTAAAGGGTGCATGACATAGTAGGATACATTTATGTGCACTAGTATATGGTAACAAGTGTTAAGGGGTCATAAAGGATCCTAAAATACATTATCGTGTCCTAGGATGCCTACTAACCCATTACAACCCCTTACCATACATCTTATGGTTCCCAAATGGTCTAAAGGGGTCGTAAGGGATCCTAGGACTCATTACCATACACTAATGTATCCACTAAGGGGTCATAAAGGGGTTCTAAACCACATTAATGTATCATATGACCCCTTAAGACCCCTTAAAACCCCTCATGAACCTTTATCATGCATTAGTGTATGGTAAGGGGTCCTAAGGGGTCTTAAGTGATCTTAAAATATATTAATGTGTTTAAAGACCCCTTATGACCCTTTAGGATTATATCATACACTAATATATGGTAAGTGGTATTAATGGATTGTTAAGGGTGTTAAGGGGTTATAAAGGGTCTTAAGTGGTTGTATGTATTATTAATATGTTCCAGGACCTCTTAAAACCCTTTACGATACATTTTAAGGGGTCCTAAGGGTACTTATGACACATTAATGTGTTTTAGGATCCATTACCATGCACTAATCTATGATAAGGGATCCTATAGTGTCATAAGGGGATCTAGGACAGATTTATGTGTCCTAAGATCCCTTGTGACCCATTAGCATCACTTTCTCTAAATAGAAGAATTCTCATGAGTTATTAAGGAGACCTATGACCCCTTAATACCCTTAGGACCCCTTACCATACGCCAATGTATGGAAATGGGTCCTAAGGTGTTGTAAGGGATCTTAATGGGTTCTAAGACACATTATTGTGTTGTATGCCCCCTTAAGACCCCTTACAATCTGTTATGATACACTAATGCATGATAAGGGATCATATGAGGTCATATGCCACATTAATGTGTCCTACTATGCCTTAATACCCCTTACCATACATTGTTCTTAAGGGGTTGTAGGACATATTAATGTGTTCTAAGAATAGTTAAGACCCCCTACCATATATTAGTGTATGGTAAGGGGTCCTAGGATCCCTTATGACCCCTTCGAACCCTTTAGAAAACATAAGATATATAGTAAGGTGTCTTAGGGTAGATAGGGAGGGATAAAGGGGGAGGGAGACAAATAAACACACACACACACACACACACACACACACACACACACAGATCAAACTAATAAAAAATGCAATGAGAAACAATCCTAAAATGATCATGCATAAGTCATGAGCTCAAGGTTATAATCAATGGTCCACTAGAAATCATGTTGAAGATAATATGTTGATTCCCAAAATTTGGCTAAGTCTAATTTTTTATTTTTTATTTTAAATACCAAAAATCTAGAATCTTTAACTTCACTCCTATGACGTTGAAACCACTCTCAAACATCCTAAACGTATATATGCAAAATGTAACTTAACTTAATATTACATTTTATGTATATGATCCCAATGTTGAAATTGGCATGAGTGTGCTCTATTTAAAAGGGTTTTCTATTTTATTTTATTTTCCACATAGGGTGTATGCACTATAGCATGCACATGTTATTTAGTTCACTACATTTTGATAGTGTTCTCACACTTTAGGTTACACACACTTCATAATGCTTTGGAATCCACCAAGCCTAAGGCTTGGATTTTCCTTGGAGATCCAATCCAAAGGCTTGGTGGACTCAAACATGTTTGAGTCATGTTTTCCACCAAGCATACCAAAAATTATTAACTTTTTATATGTGCCCTCCATCAAGTTTCCTCATGGTTTATTGTTGAGAAAAATACGTTACATGATATTGTAGATCTATGTGTTAACTATCTAACCATATAATTTATTTTATGTTGAGACTCTTTTAAACCTTTCAACTATATTTTCTTTAGAATTTATGTCCATTTTTTGTCAAAAATCTATGTGTATTATTTGGGGTTAGATTTTTCTCATTCATCTAATTTTGCAACAAGTTAGTTTTCTAGAAAACAAACTCCATTCTGCACATTTCGAAAAAAAAAAAAAAAAATTGTTAGTTTTCAATGATTTCTAGAGGGTGCGCATAGATATTTAATGTTTTTAGGATGTGTCCACTTACAAAAAGTTTTAAATGTAAAATATACATTAGACAATTACTCAAAAAAAATGGGATAAACTACAAGTAATTTCTAATAGAGTAATTAAAGAATTTCAAAAAAATATTAGCATTTGAGGGGGGCACACCTAACACTATGTTATGTTTTTAGTGAAAAAAAGGTACCACTTTATGTAGCCCCCCTTTTTCAATGCCTTAAGCACAACCATTTAAAAAATAATAGTAGTTTAGAAACTAGATTCAAAGGACTACGACTTTTGTTTTTGTCATATCTTGAAATTTTGAGTCTGTCTATATTCAAATTCTCACCGAAGTTCAGAAATTGTTGACATCAAAAAAATATTGGCATCTTATACCCCTCTTTTGGTACCAAATCTTGGTGCACTTACCTCCTATATATCTTTTTTGAGGGAAATATTACCTTCCCAAGGAAAGATCTTTTGCTTGGCTAGTTTCTCAAGGAAGAGTTCTCACAAGTGAATGGAGGAAATGTTTTGGTTTCTAAGGACCAACAAGATATGCACTTTGTGAATCAACTGGGGAGATTGTGGATAGCATACTTATTGAATTTAAATTATTCTTGGGAATTTTGGGTAATAGTGATAGGTAAGTTAGATTGGCATGGAGCATTTCCTCAATCATTGAGAGAAGATTTCATAGGATGGTTAGTAAGGAAAAAGAAAATATTTCTTTCCTTTTTATGGTAACTCAGCCCCTTAATTGTAATATGAGAATTATGGAAGGAGAAGAGAAAATGAATTTCCCATGGGTAGATGGAATCCATTGAGAGACTTATGTAGATAATTAATTTAGCCATAGAGGAATTGGAAAGCTCAACTACAAATAGACTTAGTCACGATCCCCTTCATTGGATTAGATCAAAAAATGTAGAGATGGCTAGGAATTAAAATTAAACAAGTAGAAAAAGAGATTAGAGTCAGGGTGAAAATTAAATCAATAGAAGAATAAAAATGGAAATTCCCCAAGAATAAATGGATGAAGATTAATTTTAATGGTGTATTAAACTAGAAGTTGGGCTTAGCAAGAGTTAGGGTTATTCTTCAAAATGAGGTAGGGGAGCTAAGAAACTTGTGTACAGATCCAACAATATAGAAAAGTTGAGGGGGACATGGCTTGGAAAAAAAATAGGAAAGGATTTGTGAGGTAATAAAATATATTTGGAAGGTGATTCAATGGATACAACTCAAGCTATAATGAAAGTCAAATCAGGTTCATGGAACTTGCAACTAATAGTAGATTCAATTATGGTGGAATTAGAAACTTTGGAAGATTTTAAAATTAGCCATATATTTAGGAAATTGAATTTGGAGGTTGAAAAATTATTCAAATGGGCTTTATCTTTCAATTCTTTTAATGATTGGATCATGGATGATTTCCAAAACATTATAATCTTCTAAATTTTATAGACTAGTAACACTTTTCCATCCTAAGGAATTCAAAAGATCAATGTAATTGAAATTCTCACTGATATGACTTTCACAGCTAATTAAGGATAGACAATATGTGAGTTGTCTTAAAGGTGGAATTATATCCATAATTATCATCTAAAAATGTAATTATATGGATGTGACAAGCTACATGAATAAAAGAATTGGCTTTTCATATTGAAATGATATAGGTGATACAGTGATGTGTGGAGTTTAGATATCTTTTCTTGATGTGATGTGATAGATTGCAAGAATGCTTAATTGATGGGATTGATTACATCATGGGATTTCCTCATTTAAATGCAAGATCACTTGAAGTATCTTTACTATTGTTTAGATATGATGGCTCTCAATCATAATAGGTGGATAAAGTGGATGATATAACATGAAGTTTGTTGATAAAAAAGGTGGAAACCATTTTTAACTAGATTTGATGGTTAGTAGATTGAATAGGAATATACAATCTTATCAAGGTTTTAAAATGACAATAGGTGAGCCTTTGAAATATAATGTAGGAGCATCTTGGGTCACATTGTTATCCTACTTGGTAGTTATGTGTTCGATTATCATTGTGAACCTGTTCAGTGAATTCTTTGATTTAGGCTTGGTGTATGTGTTTCTTTCATCATTCATCAAGTGGCTTAGGTTCCTTGTTCATCAAATAGTTTTTGTTTTGTGTTCACAGAGTGCCTCAATGACTCTATGTGTCTTTAGTTTGGTGATGTCTTATTCTTATTTCACTAAGTTTCTTGTTTGGTTCTTATTTGAGAGCCAACTTTTGTATTTAATTCTTGGTCATGATTTAATATATTGGGTTGATCATTGCAATGTCTGTAGACTATTATTTTTGTATCCTTCTCCAATGTGGTGATCTAAAAACTTTTGTAAGCCATTTTGGCAAGTATAAATAGAGGGTCTTGGTCTAGGTTTAAGAAGGAAAGAAGTAGAAGAGTAGTTTTTGGGAGTTATAAACTAGAAAGGAGATTGTAGATCTCACATGTTGGAGGATACTTTTTATATCAATTTCTTTGTATGGTCATAACCTAGAAGGCCTCACATTCAGGCATGTATGATGAAAGTTTGATGAATAAAATAAATATTGTTGGTTCTCTCTCCTTTTCATGATGTCCTTTTGTATTTCTTCTATTGTTTAAATCAGTGAGGGTTGGTTGATTGTTAGGTGATCCTTTGGCCCTTTCTGTCGATCATCTCCTTCTATCGAGTGGTATCAGATCAAAGTTTCATCCTCGTGGATATTGGATCATGTAGAACCCTAAGTGAATTTGGTTATAGGGTGGAAATCTAACATTTGACCTATAACTTGCAAAGGGTTATGATCTTATAGGAACCCGTTGTTAAAATGGTTCATAGTAGAGGAAATATTGATCATATCATTATGGACACGTTGAGACAAATCATAGCTAGACTTGATGTTGTTGAGACAACCCAAATGATATGAGTACACCATTATGATGTTGGTGATGATAAAGGAACACCAAAGCCTAACCCTGAACATAAGGTGGAATTTGATGAGGAAATATTGTTGAGTATTATCTAGGGAACATTCTAAACCTACTATGGAGCTTAATAGCTATGATGGAAGGTTGCACACCAACACTCTATTGGATTGGATCTCTTAGAAGGATAAATTCTTTGAATTCAACGGTATCCCTAATAATAAGAAGGTAAAGAGAGCAGTCACCAAGTTGAAGGGCCATGCTTCACTTTGGTGGGAGAATTTTCAAAATTGATAGACCAAAGAGAGAGAAAGAGAAAATTGTAACATGGGTGAATATGGTGAAAATTTTAAGAAGTTCCTCCTTGCTAATTACCAAGTCAATCTATTAAGGAAGATGCAATATATGAGGAAGAAGGATATGTGTAAAGGAGTATACTGAGAAGTTCCATAAATTAGACACTAGACCTAGACATGTAGATGATGTGGTCGATAAGGTAGCTAAATATTTGAATGGTTTGCGAACTACAATTCAAGATGAGATTATTTTTGTGAAATTGGATAGCATGGAAGAAGCATATCAATATGCCTTGAAAGTTGAGGAGATCTTGACAAAGAAACATTAATAAAGACAAAGAGGAACTAAGAGATTCAACTAATATACTTGTTAGAATTTAATAGTACCTTGATCCTTTAGACTACACTAAATTGTTGATAACAGATCTTCTCTTTCCAATAAGTAATCACATTAATATGATTGATCTACAATATCTCCTCACTACACTACTTGGTTGCCTTACTCCTTCAACTCATTGATTCTTCGTCATCTTCTATCAACTCACTTACACACAACCTTAAAAAAATAATTCATTAAACCCTACTTAAATAGCCATCTTGAGAATTTTCTAGATCATAATCAACAATCCTCATTCATTCATTTTTTTCTTAATTTGTCCAATTTTCTGATTGATTGTTCATACTACAAAAGGATTAATAATGTGTAATTATAAGTTTAATTATATCCTTGATTATCTCCTTGAAATTAGAAACATGATTCAAGCTTGGAAAAATTCTTTACATAGAATTTGGTGCCATTCAAAACTCATATACTCAAATGGTGTAACTCAACACTTATACCTTCCTGGCACTCAGCCTTGCTTGGTTCTTCATGTTGATCCTCAGCATAGACTTTTCTCAGCATAAATTGTCTTCTCTCTAAAATTCTTGGATTAAGTATCACTTGACTTATATGATTTGTTTCCCTCTAGATAGCTTAGCGACAACTAATTTCTCAGTGACTATATGTTGCTCAGCAAAAACTAAACTTGTGCACTACTTCTCCTTATTGCTTGGCCTATATTGCGGCTCGGTCACAATGTTGACCGACCAACTCTTCTTTGTGAAAGAAAAAGTGTTTTTCACTAATAGATAATATAAATATCGCTTTTAGGGTCAATAATCTCCCCCTTTGGCATTAGAGGCAAAAGCACTTATCATGACCAAGATCTGACATGATAAAATCTTCAAAAATTTACTCCCCCTTAGGGTGTACTCCATGTATCACCTATTTTAGTAGAGTAAAATGAACACTAATCTATAAAAAGCATTCTCAATACTAAAAATAAGTAAACACTTAAGATAGGACCAAAGAAGACAAAATTGAGGAAATTAGACCAAAGATGGTAAACTCCTCAAGTGCTTCTCATGATGACAAAGCTATGTCCCTGATGGATAGCAGATGTATGCTCATGATGTGCTCAAGCTCCAAGTGGATGAGTGATAATCAAATATGGGTGTGGATGAATGATTCAGCAATGAAGGTATGGAGGGGTTTCAACATTATGATGGTATTTTGGTAGTTTTTAGGCTCTCAAAATAGCATTATAAGTTTGCTTGAAAAGTCGATGATTTTAGTGAAGAAAGAGGCTTCTATTTATAGGCCAAGGGGTAGAGGGATGGGCAGTCAAGATGCAAGGATGGCAAGATGGTAAGGAATGGTCAAGATGCACTCAAAGGGGAGCACATGGATTGTGCTTGTTTGGAGCCAATAGGGAAGTGACACATGTCATAGGATGATTGGATGTGAGAGGATAGGATAAGGGTTGGTCAAAAGAGTAATGAGGGAGGTTGAGCCATAAAGAGGGATGGTTGAGCCATAAATAGAGATGGTTGGGTCATAAATAGAGATGGTGAGGAGGAGGATGAGATTGTTGACTTTGGCTTGGGTTAGCAAGTCTTAACCCTTGCTTAAGTTGTGCACATGATTAGAAGAGGGATTAGGATTAGCTTAGGAGTTGGCTAACCTTGTTTAGGGAATGTGACAAGGTTAGGGGGGGATTAGGATCAAAGATAAGGATTGACATCTTCTAGAAGAGTCTAGGTTTTGGATGAGGATGAAGACTTTCTTAGAAGAGTCTAAAACTTCCTAGGATGAGGATAAATAAGGTTTTTAGGAAATAAATAAAGTTTTATTTATTTCAAGGGTTTGGGTTGAGGAGATATTTATTAAAATATTTTTAATAAACATGAGGATTAATATTTAATCTTAATTAAATATTTTGAGTTGGGATTAGGGTTAGGAAATGATGGGATTAGCCTTTAATCAAAATTAAAGAAGGATTAGAAGATTCTAGAAGATGTTAGTGGTCTTAAGGAAATTGGCCAAGTTTTGGGCAAAAAATAAATTATTTATTTATTTTGGGATTTTTGGTCAATTTATTAATTAAATAATTAATAAATAAGGAAATAATGTTTAAATAAGATTTAAACATTTTTGGGAGGGATTCCTAAATTAAATATTTTTAATTAAGATAAAGGAATTTAATGGCATAAAAATAAATAAATTAATTTAAATGATGATGTCATTAGAGAATTTTTTCAGAAAATAAAAATACTTTATTTTCTAAAGGATTTTTAGGTGTCTACACTCCATACCTATAGATTGGTATGAAACTTATATTTTCTATATCTTTTCCAAAAAAATATTGTTAGGATCACTCCCTATTACTCTATTTCCCCTTTTTTATTCTTAGTCATTTACATTTCCTCCTTTCAAACTTGATCATACTCATTTCCCCCTTGTTTTCATCACTTATGTTAAGTAGTGACATTTAATTGTGGACTCAAGGATCATACCAAACTTATTCAAAAATGTGTGGTGCAATGTCAAGGAAATAGCCATTATTTCATCCCAATTTATCTTGAGTGTCTCAAGAACTTGTCTGTCTATCTCTAGTCTGGCTACAAGATCCACCATGTTATCTTTTATAGACAATTGTTGGATCTCTATGAGATCCTTGGCAACCTATAAATGCCTTTGCATCACCTCTAAATGAGGTAATAAAAATTCTTGTATAGAAGTGACCTTAGATATGATGGTACACTCCTCATACAACAACTTTGCTTACTTCCCTTGCAAACATCTCATCTTTCAAAATATACTAAACTGGAACAAGAATCCAAGTTCAAATCTGATCCACTCTTCAAAAGATTTGCATCAATCTTATTCATCTTCTCCCTTATTTATTTAGTAAATATACGGACATTAAATATCTTAGCAAACAATGTGTTTGCGTTATTTACTAATTGCTCCAAATCAGTAATAAGAGTGGAGAGTTCAACCTTCTTAACTACAATCTCAATTGTAAGTTTCTCCAATACTTTGTTCTCAAACTTACTTTCTGACCACTACATGAATTTATTTTGTGTTTCTATATTAGGGTCATTTATTTTCTCCACTATCTTGATCAATTATTTAATTATTGTGGCCTTCTCATCTAGGTTATGAAAAAAAAAGATATCAAGAAATATGTCTTTAATACCATATAATGCATGTCTTTATTGATGTTCTTTCCTCGTCTCCTTTTTCTTTATCTTTCTATATAGAAATTTACTAACTATCCTCATTTTCTCAACACTTAATCTAGATGTGTCCCAATTAGGAAACACAATATCTTTATCAAGAGTAACAAGTTTACCCTCAATGGTCTGTGGGGACTACTTCATCTTCTTCTTCAATCTCTTTCCTTTAGAATTTGGAGTGCTAGAGCTTAGCATTGTTTGATGTTCTTGTGTAGGAACTTCTAGATTATGCCTTTTTGGCTCCTCTTTTGTCTCCCTGATCTTTTGAGGCTCAACATATGACTTTGTATCCTCAATTTTTCTCTTGGGTCATATATATTCATTCATTTTCTCCTTGCTAAAACCAATTTTAAGTTCTTTGGTTTAGATTTGTTGTCTTTCCTTATTTTTTTCCTCCTATAGAGGTCCTGAGGCACTTAGTCTTTCACTAGTAGTAGACTATTCTACTTTATCTTCTTGAATCTTTTCAGTCTTCTCACCCTCTATATTTACATTATCATTTCTCTCTTTGGCATTATCCTTCTACTCAGGTATTTGGGTGTTTTCTCCTTCATTAGTTAGCTAACTCTGTTTCTTGGCTTCACTAATATTTACATCACCTTGACTGACATTTGGACTTAATAAAACAATAAGAGTAGTTGGAGTAATAGGTGTTGAGTCTACCTATTGTGTGGTCACTTGTGCATCAATATTTAGATAATCCTTCACTTTTTCTAACATGGGATTAGGATTCAACAAAATATCATGTGCTAACTTTGATGATGGAGCTTTCTCCTTCTTTCCTAACTCAATCAGCATACTTTTCTTTTTTGGTTCAACCATGACATTTTTTGCATTTGACACATCCTTTACTATGTTAACATCTAACTCATATTCAATTACAACTGTATCAGTTGGTCCTTCACTCTATTGAACCATATTTGTTAGATCATCATAAATGTCCTTTGTGTTATCCAACTCTACCTTTTCAAGCTCAGCTTGTTCATCCTCATCCTTATTTCATCATCAACCATTAGTCCATAAATTTTCTTCCATATGATTTTTGTTTCTTCTACTACATTTTCCACTTTTCTTTTCAAAATAAAACATGATCTTTTCTTAGGAATAAATTTTCTATTATAATCACTCATGGCTTTGGAAATTTATTTCCTACTTAGCTCAAGCATAAAATTGGAAAGTGTGCCTTCTCTTATCTATCTCTTGGTTTTCAATACAAACTCTCATCTTTCATCAATCTTATTATATAATTCATTAGGTATCAAATTACCTAGATCCAATGGTGTGTTCTTGAAATTAGCCATCATATCAAGAGCTGCCTCTTCAACCTTTTCCTTGTCTGCAATATCCAATGTATCATACTTAATATATTTGAAACCTACCATACCTACACTCCCCCTAATATTTTCACAAAAATCATCAACTGATTGGGGTGGCTTGTGCACTAGAATTCTAAATTGGCCGGTATCCTCTAATTTAGTTTTTTCTTCATCATCATCATCCTTGGGCATTATTACCTTTCTCCTTTATTTCTTTGCACCTTTTCTCAATTTGGATTCTTCTGTGGTGTTCTTCCTCTTTGTCAATGTAATTCTTTGAGAAAGCTTAGTAGCTTTAATAACTTTTTTCTTGGGCTCATTCACTGCTAAAGTAGCTTCCCTCTTCCTTTGTCTTGTTACTCTTTTTTTTGTATCAATAGGATTTCTGACCTTCTTTGTGCTCTTACTTGCCTGAGGCTCAACATCCACTATCTCTTTACCTTTTCCTTCCATTTCTTCTTCTTCATTGCCTTCTTTCTCTTCACTAGGCATGTCTTCACCTTTTCCCTCATTGATCTACAATGGTAATTCTTGCTCAACTCCTTCACCAAATGTTCTCTCCAAACTCTCTATCATCATGTTTCTCTTATTTTCTATCTTGGGTGCATTAATTTGCACTATGATCTTAACTTTGGTTGTCTCATATATTCTGAATGGCTCAACATCCTTATCAAAAAGTTTATCTAACAAAGTTGCAATAGTTGTTATAGATTTATCTATGTTTATATCATATGCCAATGTTATAAGTATGCAATTCTAGGTATCACTACTTGAATAGATTTCCTATCAATGTCTACTAAGAAACATATGTCATCATAGTATTTTTCCACTAAGGATTTAGGAATCCTTGACTTGTTCTTCATTTGGTGTTTAAATTCCTCAAAGTATCCATCCATAACTTTCTCAAAGTTATCTCCTAGTTGATTAATGAACTCATTGATTTATTGAGTTGTTGGTTTCTTCTTACTCCATGTGACATCACCAATGGTGGGGAAAACAATTTGAACATAAAAGAATTTACAAAAAAGTAAAGAGCCAAATTTGTACATATTGTTGTTCACCTTCCTGATGCTCTCTATATTTTTATCCAATTTATTTCAACAACAAGTCTGCAAGGTCATAATTATGACCCTTCTTCACAATTTTCCATGCCACGTCTATGACCATGTAGGAGACACTATCTAGTGGGCTAGACTAATAGAATTTATGTGCAATGACCCTCACTACAAACTCAATCTCTTCATCTTGAAAAAGTAGAAGTTTTCATCCCATGCTTGTTCCATTTTGCTAATGTGTTTTCTTTTATAAGCTTCTTACTATAGTAAAGAATTGTCCTAACTTTGTCCAAGATAGGATATCCAATGACTTGGTGAATGATCTTCAGGGTAATATCAATTGGAACTCCTCCTAATCACAATTTTATCTCATGAAATAAGCTAAGCATAATCTTTATCCATTCCATTTTGAAAACCTTAGGAAAATTTAGGGCATGGGTTAACCCTTTCTCAGCAATGTGGTGTGTTCTTCCTTCAATCTGTCATTAACACACAACTTCTCATAAGCACTTCTCAACTCAAAGTCTCCAACCTCTCCAATTTTACACATGTAACATGATTACACATTGTGAGTTAAAATAACTCTATTCAAGATCAAGGATAGGGCCCTTGATGTACCTCCCTTTGGTAAAATCTCTAAATAACTCTAGGCAAGATCAAGGATAGGGCACTTGATGTACCTCCCTTTAGTAAAATCTCTAGATATACTTTGAACTTAGGTGATTTTTATACTTCATTTCAAACTAATTTAACATTACTAAACTTTGATTCCATTGTTGGAGATGATGAAAGCCAACTCCGAAGATTCCCAAGATCACCTGCATGCGAGAACCTGTCAAAGAGAAGCCAAGGAGAGAAGAGCATGGAGCAAGGAAAAAACCCTAAATGGACATGAGAGACGATATGTGCAAACACAAGAAGAAAATGTATTTAAAATATGCACAATGCCTTATGATATGTTGAAAATACAAAGAGGGAGCCCACTTATAAAGAGCTCATGGAAGCTTGTAGAACAAGCTGGAAGGTGGTAGAAGATAAGGATGACAACTCAGCACATATCCACAAAAGGTAGAACATGCTAGAAGGGAATAAACTCTCGTGTTGTCAACAACTAACCACTACATGCATTAAATACTAAATATTAAATAAATGCATTTACCTAAGTAAGCTTAAGTAATAGAATAAATAATTAATAATTAATTAATTATTTACTCTAACAGCCCCCCTTAAGTGCAACTTAGGGAAATGCCTTAAGCTCACAAAACTAAGATGAATGCGGAATGGGTCCCGACAACGAGGCCATGTTAGGTACCCAAGTACAATGCAAGAAAATACAACCTCTATAAATGGGGAAAGAGAGAAAACCACGTGGGAAAAACCCTCCCCCAAAAAGAGGTAAGAACCTAGTGAAGAACTGAAGAAGCCTCCAACTAGGGAAATGTCCCCTAGAACAGGAACAAGGAATGATCATGAAGAAGCATCACTAAAGCATAAAGAAGCCACAAATCTATCAAACTACTGATTTGAAGAACCTCCATGGAAGAAGAAGGCACGAACCGAGCATGTCTATATGGTAGATAATCCATCTCACCAAAATGCATAGGTAGCCAGCCACTGCAATCGCCTTGTATATAGGATCAACCACTGAATACATAGTTCACACTATTGAACCATCGAACCAAGGATGCATTAGAATAATATCATAACCCCCCCTTAATGTAGATGGGGTGTGATGACAGGCAACTGAGAAGGTGGGCCAAAGTCTTCTACAGACGAACCAAGAACGACGAGAGAGGAAAAGAGGTACAAAACACCCATAAAGACACGGTCACACTAACTCTGCATGGGGCTAATGTCTTGTAAGGGACACTCACTTGACAAAGGGAGAATGCTTAAAACAACAAACAATTATCCCCCCCATGGTGCTTTATGAAAATAGTGCATGTACAGCTGACTCAAAACAACGTTCATGATCCCCGGAATGCAAAAGTGGCACTTTATCTCAGTGTGATACATAAAAGTGCTTCAAAATGATAGCTACAATAATCAGAACTAAAAACAAGCTATAGCAAAACAAAGTGCAGCCTAAAACAAGAGAAACCATGCCAAGAAAATGATCCTCAGGCCTAAAACACTCAAGATATCCACCATATAGCAAAAATGCCAAAACTATGATAGAAAGAGCATGGGCAAAAAACTAAGAAAAAGGACCACATTTTTGAAAAGGTGACAGAACCAGCTTTCCAAAAATATAAAATTTTTAAAAAACAGGCATGGGACGCAAAAGATATGCTTGTCGGAGTCAAAAAAAAAACTTTAGACTTTGATTGAAAGGAATCAAAATCTAAAAATACCTACGCCAATGTCTCCATCTTAGAATCAACTTTCTAGCACTTCTTTTGGATCAGGAAAATACCTTTGTATGCTCAAGTTATGGCCAAAAAAACAAAGGTAGGTCCAAAATGACCCTAGGAGATGTGCAAGCAAGGATGATGTAGCGCTGATGTCATGCTAACATCATCAATTTTCTAGCTTAAATTTGATAGCCTGCGGCCCATCACAGCAAAAAAAGAGGCCACATGGCAGAGTAGATGATGTGGCAGGGGCCACGTGGCAATGTGCCACATGGCAGACCTACCACATGTCACATGATGGGTGGTTGTGACTGTGCAGAAAAACAAACGCAGGCGCTGAGTTGGATGGAAGCTGACACCTGTCGAGCAGAGACTGGGCGATGGAGCAAACTGGCAGAGGTGGAGTAGACGGTGGAGGAGGGCTGAGCTAGAGGCAGAGTCCGCGGGTGCAGAGGGAGGCACCGCCCAGCCGTGGCAGTCAGTGGGTGGCCCACTGGCGGCAGCTCTGCTGTGATGGCATGGTCACTGCTGGCAGGGCCACGATGGTGCAGCAGCGGCCGCTGGGTTGCCACCTGGTAGCAATGCCCTTTTATTATTATTTTTTTTTTTTTTGCTCAGAAATTCGTACGATCTGTACGGAAATGGCCTGCAACAAAAAAAAAACTACCTCTCGGAGCTCTGTCTCCAAAATCGAAAAGCTTGATATGAATCTTGACTACAAACGACCTTTCAGATCCAATGGTGATGTCCGTTTGGCCCCAATGTGCTCTAAAAATTCACTGATCCCCCGATTTGAAGAAAAAATGCATAAACAAACTAGTGTTTGTGACTTCAAATCACGGTTTCAAAAATTTTCAACGAAGCAGCAGCAGGAAGGCTCTGATACCATTTTGGAGTTGATGAAAGCCAACTCCGAAGATGCCCAAGATCACCTGTATGCAAGAACCTGTCAAAGAGAAGCCAAGGAGAGAAGAGCATGGAGCAAGGAAAAAACCCTAAACGGACATGAGAGACAATATGTGCAAACACAAGAAGAAAATGTATTTACAATATGCACAATGCCTTATGATATGTTGAAAATACAAAGAGGGAGCCCACTTATAAAGAGCTCATGGAAGCTTGTAGAACAAGCTGGAAGGTGGTAGAAGATAAGGATGACAACTCAGCACATATCCACAAAAGGTAGAACATGCTAGAAGGGAATAAACTCCCGTGTTGTCAACAACTAACCACTACATGCATTAAATACTAAATATTAAATAAATGCATTTACCTAAGTAAGCTTAAGTAATAGAATAAATAATTAATAATTAATTAATTATTTACTCTAACATTCATCATATTCTCTATAGCTAAGGAACTAGATGTCATTACATCGCTTAGGGTTTGATCAATGAAACTCTACTTCACTCGGTCTCAACACAACTGCTTACTAGTTTTCTTTAACACCAATAGCACACACTTAGATCTTTTTAGGTTTGCTCAACTTCACTTATAAATATCCCAAGCTCTATTTTCTCTTGAAAACTTGAATGCAAAGTACCCAAAATGATTGAAAATATATATATAGGTTGAAATTTTGATTTTAGGGCCTCATTAATGCTTCATACCCATAGTGGATGCAACACATATGTCTCGACCATTACTACAAAACCTGGTAGTAACACTTCATAAAATTCAATTTGGACTCAACCAAAACTATGACTCAGTCACTTAACAATTTTCTCAGTTGCTTAAAATCCTTCAAACTTCAATACTAGCACTTGGTCATTATTGACTTTTCAACTCGACATCCAAACACATCCACTCTAAAAATCTATCCTTGTGCATCTAATATTATAGTAATTTGGACTTTTATACATTCAACCTTAGGAACTAATGTATAATTTGACAATTTGAAATATAGTTCCATGCTTACTTCTTTATATCAGTTGGTGGTACTATAATCACCTGATCTATTGGATTGGGTAATCACAACTGCATCATTTTCATTATTGCCTCCATATTTCTTCTTCCAAGTCTTATTCATCTAGATTCTTACTTCTTCAACATCAACTTTTGTTTTCCTTTATTTTCTTCATTATTGGGTGTAGATGCTTAGTTCCTACAATCTGTTCTTAGGTGACTGACCTCCTCATAGTAAAAGCATACTAGACCAAAGTTCTTACAGTTTCTTGATCTTCCTCTAAGATGTATCCTTGCATAATTTATTACAATATGTCCATACTTTCCACATAACTAACAAGTGGCCCAAGTGTTGTAATCCCAATTTATTTTATTTCCTTACCTAGTTGCATTGCCTTGACTTTTAGGTTTCCAATGTGTTTTGCATTAGGTCTAAAATTTTGTGCCTTGTGACCATACTTCTGACATGTATAGAAATAATCTTCAAATCTAGATGTGGTTGGTATCTTACTGATCTTTGATTTACACTCATATTCTTGGTGTCCATACTTGTTGCAATTAAAGCAATAAACATTAATCTTAAGTTTAGGATTGAACTTGCCATTTTTTCTCTTGCAAATATTTGTTGTATGACCTGGTTTTCCATTGTGATAGCATGTAGGATTCTTGCTCTTTGATTTCCCATTCCTTTATTCTCCATGTTTCGATAACTCAACTTGCTCAGTAGATGATATGAACTTGGTATAACCTAACCAATAGTATCATGAGCTCTTATTTGTGCTTTTAATTATTGATCAAGTTTTCTCATGGCCTCTCTAGATTTGTTCATTCTTTCATAAAATTGTTTTTCAACTCTCAAATCATCTTTTAGTTGATCATTTTCTGATCTCATATTTGCAATCTTTTCCACCTTGGTAGAAATTACATAATTGGCACTTAATAATTTATTAACCATGTCAAATTGATTGTGCATTAGCCTTTGTACTTTAGCAATCATTTTAGCAAGTCTTGTATCTATTTTTCTCTTGTCTTCATCACACATTATCTTATCATCTCATATTTTCTCTTTTGTTCCATGACTTGACATAATCTTGTTGAGTGCATTTCATGTTCTCTCTTTAGTGCTCTCACTTCTTCATTCATTTTATTGTTATTTTCCAATAGATATGCTATTGTTGCATCAAATTCACTAGATCTTTCCTTCATCATATAAGTCCTCAATGCTTTCTTCCTATTATTGTGTCATTTTTTTTGAATTTCCATCTTCTTCCTTCTTTTCAAGGATTTTCTTGGTTCCTCCTTTGCAGCCTTAACTTATTCCAATGCAATCTGCAAATCAAGATTCTGATTTTCAATCACTTTTCCCAGTTTGTAGGCTTCCATTTCCAAGATCTTTGACTCTTGAGTGGTTAGACTTATTTCTTAGAGAACTGAGCTATGATACCAATTTTTGGAAATTTAATGGGAAAGTGAGTGAATTAGGATCTTCAAAACTTTTATCACTTCAAACATAAACTATATTAAATATAATTCACCAACTCCTCATTAACCTTAATCATGCAACATCATATAATAACATGTAATATACCAAACCTAACATCTATTAGCATGAATAAAAAACATTAACAAGTAATCAACACTTCACACAAAAGGTAAAACTATGGTGGGGGTGGCACCTACAAAATTTTCACTATTGCAATAACAAAGTGCCTGTTAGGGCTACATTTTGATCACTTCTAATGATCTACCCTGTCATGGGTCTTCTCTATTAAAATATTAAAAGACTATTAATTCTACCTTTACAAAAGGATTTTAACTACACAAATAAGTGAGTACTCTATTAGGAGATTTACAATATCCACATTAGGACCACTATGTTAAGAGATTTAACTGATACACTTGTTAGAATGTAACAGTACCTTGATCCTTTGGTCTACACAAAAATATTGATAACACATCTTCTTTTTCCAATAAGGAATCACCTCAATGTGACTAATTTGTAATATCTCCTCACTATGCTACTTGGTCGCCTTACTCCTTCAACTTATTGATTCTCCTTCAACTTCCTTCAACTAACTTGCATGCGACCTTACACAATTTAGTCATAAAACCATGCTTAAATAGCCATCTTGAGAAGTTTCTAGATCACAATCAACAATCCTCATTCATCATTTTTTCCACTTAATCTTTCTAATTTTTTGATTGGTTTTTCATAGTACATAGGGATTAATGATGCATAATTATAGGCATAATTACCTCCTTTGTTAGCTACTTGAACTTAGAAACATGATTCATGCTCAAAAAAATAGTTTACATAGGATTGTGTGCCATTCCAAACTCATATACTCAAACTGTGTAACTCGACACTTATACCTTCCTAAATCTCAACCATTCTTTGTTCTTCATGTTAAACCTTGGCATAGACTTCACTTGGCTTAAACTATCTTCTCTTTGAAATGATGGGCTTAAGTGTCACTCAGCTTATATGATGTATTTCCCTCAAGATATCTCGACAAAAACTAATTGCTCAATGACTATACATTCCTCAACACAAACTAAACTTGTGCACTACTTCTCCTTATTGCTCAGCCTAGACAGTGGCTTGGTTGTAGTGTTGACCAACCAACTCTTCCTTTTGAATGACTAAGTATTTTTCACTCATAGACAATACAAATATTTTCAAATCAAGATAAAATTTCAAGTTCTTGCCTTTGATGAGATGAAGTAACCCTAATTTTTCTAAGGCATGGAGAGAGTACGGAGCACTGGTATTGGATCAACTAAGTAAGATTGTTGATTATTTCATTCATGAAGGTATGTTGTTCAAATGAATTCAGTTATACATATACCAAGAGGATATATGAGATTTAATTTAATTAAGGAGAAACATAGTGGTGGATTGGCCAGACATTTTGGTATGGATAAGACTTTGATTTTTATTTAAGAAAAATATTAGTGGGTGCAACTATATAAGGATGTTTAGAATTTTTTAAGGAGTTGTGAAGCTTTTCAAGTTGCAAAAGGAGTAAGATGGAATATTGGATTGTATACACCTATTTCAATACCAATGAAACCTTAGAGTGATATCAGTATGGATTTTGTTCTTGGCTTACTGAGGATAACAAGAGGGTGTGATTTTGTATTTGTTATTATTGATAGATTTTCCAAGATGGCACATTTCATACCTTGTAAGAAGACATCTAATGAAGTACACATTATTGAGATTTTCTTCAAAGAGGTTTTTAGATTGCATGGATTAGCAAGGAGTATTGTATCTAAATGAGATAGTAATTTTGTTGGTTATTTTTGGAAGACTTTGTGGAAAAAGATGGATACTGAGTTGAAGATTAGTTCTACATTCCATCCATAGACTGATGGACAAATAGAGTTTGTTAAAAGAAGCTTGGTAATATATTGAGATACTTAGTTGGGAATAAACTAACTAGGATTTGGTATTGACACAAGTATATTTTACATATAATAATTTTGTGAACATGAAAACTAGGAAGACACCATTTGAGATTGTTACTAGAATGCAGCTTGGAGATATATCAAATTTGAGGAATGTTGTTGGCGAAATGAAGAGGAGTCTTCAAGGTGATGAATTTGTTGAATTTATGAAGTCTTTGCATGAGGAAGTGAAAAATAAGTTGGAACAAAGTAATCAAAAATACAAGGAGAATGAAAATAAGTCAAGAAGATATGTGATTTTTGAGGTTGGTGATGAGGTGATGGTTCATTTGAAGAAGGATTGATTTCCTATTGGCACATATAGTAAGCTGGCAATGAATAAATTTTATCCTTGCAAAATCTTGAGGAAATTTGATAGTAGAAATGCTTATGAAGTTGAGTTACCTGATGACATGGATATATCTCCTATATTTAGTGTTGTTGATTTGTTCAAGTATAATGAATCTGATGATGAGTTGATAGTACCAAGTGATTACCCTAAGAAGTAGACTGAAGAGATTGAGTAGATTTTGGATCAAAGAGATGGTAAGAGTATAAGAGATAGGGATTACTTTGAATATTTGGAAAAGTCGAAGAATATGCCAGTTGAAGATACTGTGTGGATTTATCAATCTGAGTTGGATTCATCTCAATTTTTTGTGAAACACTCATGATTGAAAGAATCATTTCTTTTCAACCTCAATTGTCTGATGCAAGAGCATCTTCAATTGCATTGCTATCCTACTTGGTATATATGTGCCTAGTTATATTTGTGAACCTGTTCAATGACTCCATTGTTGTGAGCGCGATGACTATTTGTGTCTTTTATTTAGTGATGTGGTATTCTTCTTTCACTAAGTTCCCTATTTGGTTCTTATTTGAGAGCCAATTTTTGTATTTAATTCTTGGTCATGATTTAATGTATTGGATTGATCATTGGAATGCATGTAGACCATGATTTGGTTGGCCTTCTCCAATTTGATGATCTAGGAACTTTTGTAAATTTTTTTGGAAAGTATAAATAGAGGGTCTTGGTCTAGGTTTAAGGGTGGAGGAAGTAGAAGAGTATTTTTTGGGAGTTGGAAGCTAGAAAGGAGATCCTAGATCTTGCATGTTGGAGGATACTTTTTGTATCTAGAACTTTGTATTGGTTGTAACCCAAAAGTCTTCACCGCCGAGCATGTATGATAAAAATTTGATGAATAAATGAAAGATTATTGGTTCTCTCTCCTTTTGGTGTTGTCCTTGTGTATTGTTTATGTTGTGTAACTTGGCGAGGGTTGGTTGATTGTTAGGTGAGCCTTTGGACCTATCTATCGATCATCTCCTTGTGTCAAAATGTGAAAGCATCAAAGCCCCTATCATTACTCAATTAGGCACAAAAAAATTTTACAATATATAGATAGTAGCAAATTTCATAGACACAATTGCATATTGAAGTAAGGGTAGAAGTTGGAATTGCCATCCTTGGAATCAAATTTTATAGTTTATGCAAATAAATAGAAAAAGGAATTTCATGGGCTAGAAAGCAAGGAAAGAATCCATGGCTTTCTTAAAATCAAGATGGATATGATGGTGGAATTGATATTGGGAGTCTTTAGGCCAAAGTTCTAAGAGAACACCCATAGCTAGAGAATAGATTTAGATGTGTTATCCATGGTTATTGCATAGAGTTTGGAGCTTGGAGATGACATAAAAGTCATCAAGTGAGTGGTAGAATCATTGTTTGGGAGTGACTTGCTACTTCATTTGGATAGTATTTTGGAATGGGTTGTGTCTGATCTCAAGAAAGACATTAGAGAAGGGATAGAAGATGAAGAGGAGATGGAAACTTGTGGATTGATTCAATTTGTGAGGTGGAAAGGAAATATTGACAAAGAGGAATGTAAACTACATTGTCTACTACAATGGGAGGAGATTAAGATGGAGATAAGAAATTACAAGGCATAACTGAATGCATGAGTCATGAGCTCTGTAAGATGTTCCCATATGTCAGTGAGCCAAGGAGGAGAATCATGTTGCCTAGAAAAGGAGAAATTAATGCTCAATTTGGTAAGGTTGCATAATCCTAATGAGTTTTGGAATAGGGGTTTGTGAATGATTTACTATAAGAAGGATGTTGGGCTTCTACAAAGAAGCATTTTTGGTGATCACGCATGGAGTCACTTTATTTTTTGTTGCTCAGCCTCCAGTGTCTATGGTAATTGTGATGGAAGTGTAATTCTTTGGGTGTCTATATTAAATGTAACTATATATGTCTAGTCAACTCTAAAATATTGTAGTTAGTGAGTAGAAAAATACTACATTTATGGTGGAATGTAAAAAATAGTCTAAATTGTTAGAGGTTCTAGTGAAATGAATATAGTGACAGATCTAGTGAAGTAAGGTTAGGTGCAATGGAAGAACTACTTTAGTCATATATGAAATTTCATAAAGATGATGTAACTCATATATTAATAAAATTACATATTACCAATCAAAAGGTAAAATAAAATTAGATGCACAAACCTAGAATTAGTATAACTTGTGGATTCAATTTCATACTCATGAAAGTAAGTCAAACAATCATACAAAGCTCCTAAATAAGTAGCCAGGCATTTGGTAAAAGCACAAGGACGGTGACAAATATGTTATAGTAACTCAAATTGGAGAAATTAAATTAAAAACTCTGTCAAATATTACTTGCAAATTTAATCTCACACTTGTGAAAGTGAGCCAAACAACCATACAAAGTTCCTAAGCAAATAGCTAGTCATCATTACAAGCACAAACACAAAGATATATAGGTTATACCTACTCAAATTAGAGAAATTTAGATGTACACCCATGGATTTAATGTCCACACTAATTCAATTTCACACTTGTGAAAGTGAGCTAAACAACCATACAAGGTTGTCGAGTCAATTATTGCAGTCATAAACTCAAAGATAAATATGATATGGAAACTCAAATAGAGAAATCTAAATGCACACCCTAGGTTAAATTCCATTCACAAATTCAATTTCGCACTTAGTAAAAGTGAACCAAACAACCATACAAAGTTCCCGAGTCAATTATTACAAACATAAACTCAAAGATAAATATGATGTGGCAACTCAAATAGAGAAATCTAAATCCACGACATAGATTCTATTTCATTCACAAATTCAATTTCACACTTGTAAAAGTGAACCAAACAACTATACAAAGTTCTTAAGCAAATAACCACTTAATTGTTACAAGCACAAACACAAAGACAAATATGTTAAGTGACTCAAATTAGAAAAATATAGATCACAAATTCAATTTGACACTTGTAAAAGAAAACCAAACAACTACACAAAGTTCCTAAGCAAATAGCCACTTAGTTGTTACAAGCACAAACACGAAGACAAATATGTTATAGTGACTCGAACTAGAGAAATTTAGATGCACAATTCAATTCACAAATTGAATTTCATACTAGTAAAAGTAAACCAAACAATTCTACAAAATTCATAGGCCAATAGGAACTTAACTATTACAAGCACAAACACAAAGACAAATATATTATAGTGACTCAAATTACAAGTTTAGATCTATGATTCTACTTACGAATTCAATTTCACACTTGTGAAAGTAAACAGAGCAACCTACAAAGTTCCTAAGGAAACAACCAATGAATCATTATAAGTACAAACACAAAGACAAATATATTATAGTAACTCAAATTAGAAAACAAGAATTAGATACACAACCTAATTCAATTTCACTCCCAAGTTCAATTTCACACTTGTGAAAGTGAACCAAACAACCTTACAAACATTGTTTCAACTTCATAATAATTATCCAACATAAAGTATTTGATATATTATACTAACAATAACGTCACCAAACACTAAATACATTCATCATGTTCTTGATTTAATTTTCTATCAGAGATATCTGAAATCTTATATGGGTCCCTTCCAATGGGGGAGCTGACCGCTTTCCACCATTCACTCAATCTTGATTGATAAGCCCAATTAAGACGTACGAACATAATCCACACAAAGTTATTGTAGAGAGACAAAACGGGATTCTCTACATTGCACGGAAAGATTGAGAAGAGACAAACGGGAATATGGAACGGGTGTGCGGATTCAATACAAACAACGTAACGGAGGTCAAGGTCGTGGTCATTCATTGATTATAAGGGAGATAAACATTTGCTTAGTACAAGGAATAGTGAATAAAGAGACAAATTAATATTCACGTAATGTTCGTACATATCCACGCCTATGATAAATGAGAGGATAATGGTCATGCCAGCAATGATTTGTAAGGTGCAATCCTCCTATAGCTCATGTCAAGGATAAGTGGATAGAGTCAATGGATGGTTGGAGATCTCTTGAAAGCTTTTGCAATTTCCCTTCCATACAATTTGTGCTTTGGTAGAGGGAGGGAATTTAGTAGGTCACTCTATTATTCAAATAAGTTGTGAGATCTTAAATAAAATTTATGATATGAAGTATTATTGTCAAATATATTTACTTTGGACAGAAGTTATGGAAATATAAAATGTTGTTGTTTTTTTTTTATATAGAATTGTGCAATGCATGTAGTATGTGGTATGTGGATGATTGTGTAAGATAAGTTGAATTGTGAATTAGGATGGGTTGTGAGGATGTCTATGAGTCATAAAAATAAATGAAATAAAAAATAGTACTATCGTATAGTGTGTAAAAAACTAATTTTGCATATCAAAATAGATTTTGGTGTAGATTTTATTGCTCTGATCCTTATAATTCGCTTCCACAATGCTATAAATCTACAAAAAAATGATGAAAAACATGTTGAGATGTGTTTATTTATGTTTTTGCAATCATGTCATTTTTGTGTAGAGAATAGCCAAAGCTAGAAATATAATGGTTATATCTACATTTGGTTGATGATTTTTGGATTTGATTGTATTATTTTTTTGCATCGACATTTTGCTATGTGGTCCATTACCACCATGAAATCTAGAAAAGATAGATTAGACACAATCAAATCCAAAATCATCAACTCAATCTATCATGCGTTGGAGAAGTTTTGTGAATTTAAATGCCAATTTTATCAAAGTTAAACAATCTGTGTGAATATCATTTAGTTATTTTTGGAATTGATTATGTGTCTACTTTTGGTTTTTTTTTTATTTGAATATCACCATGGGGGGTTCACTTAGTGAGGTTGAGTCATCACATTTGAGTTTCTGGCATGGTAAAGAATACCCTATTTTTTAGAAATTAGTATCCTAAACTCCCTTTTTGTTGCCCCCTCCAATACACACCCATTTTCCCCACACCCACAAATGAACACACATGATATTTTATTTCCCCATCAATGAAGCCCCCATAAATACCACATAGAAGTAAAAAATCAAACATGTACTAAAATGAATATGTTTTCTTTTATAAGAAAGAATCTAGTCTTTACAGTATGTTGAGAACCAATCATAAAAATTGTATATCTAACTATCATTCATTTTCTTTTGGTATCTCTTCTTCAAAGATGATATGAGGAGAGACTTTTGAATCATGGGTAAAGACAATCGAAGTTATCATCTAGCTCTTGTGCTAAAGTAATAGCTTTAACTTGGAGATTTTCATCCTCACTATTTAATAAAACCGTATTGTCTAATATTTCCCTTATACCATTAATCTAAACAAGACCTTAAAACTTTGATAGGGAAAAATGTGTTGATAGAAATATAAAAATTAAAAATTATTAAATATTCTTTAAGGTGTGTATTTTACATTAAATATATTACATTGGATGTACTAAAATAAAATCAAACATCAATTTTGTCATATTTACACAACTCATGCAACTACCATTTTGTTGTATTTGGATATGATATGTCTCTATTTTTAGTTGATTTTGGATTTGAATGTCTTTTAGTTGCAAAAATCAAACATGTACTAGAACTAATCTTTTTCTTCTACGATAAAGAATATTATTTATAGTTTGTTGAGAGCCATCATTGATTGTATATATAGTTTACTTTCATATTCATTTTATGTTTATTCTTCTTTCCTTGTGATTATTCTTTAAGATGACATGAGATGAGCCCTTTTATTCATTAGGATAAAGATAACCAAAACTATCACCTAGTTCTTGTACTAAAAGAAAATCTTCAAAAAAGATGACACAAGGAGAGCCCTTTGAGTTGTTGGGGTAAAGACAATCAAAGCTATCACCTAGCTCATATACTAAAGAAGAACTTCAATTTAGAGATCTTCATCCTTATGATCTACTATAACCTTGTTGTCTCTACATTTTCCCTTGTACCATTGATAAAGATAAAACCTTAAAGCCTTCTATAGGAAAAAAACTTGTTGATAGAGAATTGGCTATCATTTGAAATCTCCCCTTGTATTTTTATTGTATTCTTTTATTTGTGCTTCCTTTTGATCCAAAATCCACTTTTGTTTTGTTTTCATTTACAACAAAAGAAGAATTTATGTAGACTACAAATCACCTTCATCTTTTAGATAGTAAGCACAAAGCCTTTTTTATCGCCGAATTGGTAATCAATATCACAATGAAAATTTGACTCAACAACTTTCTTTACCCTCAATATTTTTATGGCTATCCAAATATCTTCATTTATTATGGAAAATATATATATAGATCCTTGGCCTTATTTGAAGAAACTCTTAGTCACTCCTTGAAAAGAAAAAATAAATAAGATTTTAAACATTCATCTCATGTTGCAATAAAATGATCATGATTCCTTTGTAAAAACCTAAACAATGCTTTTCCTACTTTAGGAATTCATTTTCCAAGTAAGCTACCTTTGTGACTAGAGCATTAGAAGATAGATGATTGTCTTGTCTATGATCAAGTTGATTACATTAGAAATAATTAAAAGGTAGCTCTTCATAATTTACTTATCGAATCCATGATCCATGTTTGGAAAAATTCAAATATAATATAAAAAAGAGGTTTGGACATGTTTTGCACTCTAGATAAAACTTGGGAAAATTTATCCTAATCACCACCTCTTTCCAAATCAATACTTGTAAAATCTCAATTTTTATGTTATTAGCTTTAACAATATATTGTTTTGTACAACTAGAAGAAGTCTATAAAAGGATCCCATGTCATAATTTTAGAAAAATTGATCTTTTCATATTAAAAGAAGGTATCCACTGACATGTGAACATACTAAACCTATGAAACTAGAGGTAAGGAATCTTGTAGAAAACAAGAAAAAAAAAACCTATATGATAGAAATCATCAAGATACTTTTATATTTCTCTAGCTTCAATTCATTAATTTATTAATCTTTTAAAGCATAGGTCTTAAATCCATTCAATTGTGTATCATCTATCCAGGTACCTTGATTGTTAAAATAAAGATTCAAAGCATCCTTGTCAAACTAATCTAAAATATAACCTAAAGAAAAGAAAATTAAGCCTTGTTAGTCCTTAACCCTTAAAGTCAATTTTTTGTTCATCGCCCTTCTTCTTATAAATGTTAGTGCCAAAGGTTAGGCAAATGTTGTTTATGTCAATGTTTTAAAGTAGTCCTCAACAAGATGTATCCTCATAAGCATATGCTAATATTGATTGTTCTTATGTAAGATATGTTCCTTACAAAGTAAATATTGTGGATGAAGAAGTCTTTGAAGCATCACTAAAAGTTTATTAAACCTTTCTCTCAAAATATTATTTTTCTAATAAAGACAATTTATCACCATGATTAAATCTTTAAGGTAATAAAACTTAACTTTTTGAGGATAAATATTTACTTAGGAACAAAGAGTAGCAGACTTCTCAAATGCCAAAACATTTTTTTTCCCTCTCTCTCTTCCAAATGCTATATTGTATGCTTTTGCTTCTACACCTTTATTTCCACACCTTAAAAACTCACTCATTAATAAACCTAATTTTTATGTTGAAATTTTGAAAATCTTTATTAAAAGACTTATTCAAAACTTAATATTTGGTTTATCCTGCAATATAGGAATGTCTCCCATTAATGTGTATTACATTAACTTAATATTAGTTAAAGGATTTCTTAGTATTAATTATGAGTGAGCCATCTTTATAAAGATTTCACACTTTTCTCTATGAAGTTCTTAGAGCCTCAATCATGCCATAATTAAACCAATTTGTAATCAATTATATATATACTAAGTAAAATATATAACATATGAATTCAGTTTTAATTATTACTTTACATATAATAAAAAATATTTAAAGTTAAAAAAGAATCATGTACTTGTATGCATCTCAAATAAAGTAATTCTTAATTATGATTATATATTTTAAAAAGATTACCTTTACTTAACTTTTCATAAATTATTAGGAAGATACATTACTATTTTAATCTAAATTTGTAAGTTTTTTTAAAAATACATTCAAATAAAGTAAAATTAGTCTTACACACAAGGAATTGTGATTAAAAGATAATCATAATTTCTTTTGACTTTTTAAGTATAAATGAAAATTTTACTTGATGAATTATTTTTTAAAGGTTTTTAATTTTGTGTTTTTTTTTATTTTTGAGAAAATAAGCAATTAAAAAGGGGTTGACCCAAGTAAAAAATAAGATATGTCTAGCTAAAACTATAGATTCACATAAACAATACTTTAACAACGAAGAAACAGTTGAAAATCTACTAGAAAATACAAACAAAAAAGATCAACCATATCTCACAACTTAATTATCAAAAGCATTAATGAAAGTAGGAGTGAAGGACAAATACTAGCTCCTCTTCTACCTTCAAAAACCTCTTATCCCAACTATAGTGATGGCAGTTAACAAGTAACATAATAAAACTGTAAAAACCATGTAAAGTCCTAATATTAACCATAACCACAACATTATTTCTATGATATGAAACATCTAAAAAAAGCTAATATAAAGTATTAGTCGCTACATGGGGAAAATTGAGTTAACCATAATTCTATTAATATTCCTAATACTTTTGAATAAAATGAAACTATTATCACTCCAACATTGGAAATGGGACCACTAGATAATTCTTCACTAAAAATTAATAGCAAGCACCAACACTTCTTACATTGCCTAGTTCTGGACAATAGAATCTATGTCCAATCCTTTGCAAGGAACTTGAAAATTTCCTTAGTGGTGTTATCTACATGATCCTAGTTTTCCTCATTCGCTTGTTGCAGAAGATAGAGTGTGCATGTTGAAGAGTGCATGACTTTGAGAACAAAGTGCATTAGTCTGTTGAAGCCTTTGTCCATAATCTAAAACTCTTATTTTATATCTCCTTCTCATTAGTGGAACACAACTCACAATAATAGTCTCCTAGAACCTTATACACCTCTATATTATCCTTCCCTACAATCATATTTTTACCTTTTTCCTATGGTGAGAAAGGAGAGGAAGCATTTAAATAGGTGAGACCCCCTTGTTATCAAATCTCTACTTCTCCTAGGTCTCATTAAGGCCTTCTATGTTGATGATCGCAGAAACATGGGTGGATCAACTACTATTTTTGGTGTTCAACTTTTACCTCACTTTACTCTTAGTATTAGTGGTCTCATTCTCCATCCCATAATTTTCTCTAACCACCACCTTTAGTATCCCAAGTTTGGAAATAATCCTTGAGGATCTACAAGGAATCTCTTCTTCCACTTCCAAATCCACACTATGAACTTTGGGTTACATTTTAGGCTTTTTGATAGCTTTTCTTTTTTAGGGACCCCCATAATCAATTCTACCCTTCTTTTCTACCTTCGATGAGGATCTAGAGATAGGGAATCTTGAGGTAGGCGTGCACAAACTTACTTCTTTTCAAACCCTTTTTTCCAAGGAATCCACACTGCTACCTATGGGAGGGATCGAGAAAGAGGGAGCATCTTGAAAAATAATAAACTAGGGAGGGCACACAACCAAGTGGAAGTTGTAAAACCTACAAATAAGATCACAGTGCATAATACCCACCTTCTTACCCAGTCTCTTGCATCCCCTAACATCAATCATAGTAGACTCGAGTGAATATAAAGAAGGTAGAAAGGAATCAAAATAAGATCTTGGTGCCTAAAGTGGTTAAGGAAAGGAAAATGAGATAAATAATACACACCATAACAACCTTCCATAGTGAACTATTTTGTGATAATGGAGAAAACATGGTCCCAGGGTTCTAGAAGCTCCTCTCTATTAAAATATTTGTGCAGCTTCACAAGTTCCTCCTCTCTATGGAAGAAGCACTTGAGGCTATCTTCATTTTTTACACAACACATCTTCTTCTACTTATTCCCTTATGTATAAATTCTAGTGGGTTGGGCTATCATATCTTCATTAGCTTCAAAGGCAATATTCCTAAATCTTCTCACATTGCTTTTTTCATAAATTGCATCTATTATTGTGCTATTAAGTTCTAGAAATTTCATTTTAACACAAGATATCTAATAACTAAATCTTCTAGAAAAAAATTATCTAAATCCTCATACCTGTTATAATACTTTTCCAAATGATCAATTTTTCGTTCTTAATTTTTCTTATAATCTTCTTCATCCTAGGTGTCCATTTATTTTTCTCATCATTTTCTTTTCTTCTTGAGCTATTTGTTTATTTATCACTTTTTTTTCCTTCTCTTTCTTTGTTTCCTTAGACTTTGTGACCTTAGGTTTATTTGGACTATGCCCTTGTGCATTTCCCTTTTGTCTAGGCATCTTCATTGCTAATGTTTCACTAGGTTTTTCTAACTATATAGGTGGTATAATCCTTGAGGATTTCCTTGTGTCCCTTTAAGGTATTTGTGTGACCTCTGTCTTAGTGACCACTATAGTTGGTATATCTAGTACCTCAAATGGTTACACATCTTTTCTAGTATCTTTAATTACCTTCTCGGTGTTTAGCCCACTAATTTTGGTTTTCTTATATTCTTCACTTTCCTTCCTAAGGGTGACCATCAATTCCTTATATATTCCTTCCTCTTCTCTAATCTTTTCTATCATTTTCTCAAATTTTCTTTTCCTTGAACCTTTGTAAAGCTCTTCTCTGACTTGATTGTAATTTTCTTGGTAAGTGCCCCATCCCTCTACATTTTGATCATTAGCATATGCTAAAATGACTACATCATATTATTCAACCATGTCATGTTCAACCTCATTAACCATAGGATGAACCCATGATAGTCTACATTCAACTACTTCCATGCTAGTATAGTCTATTTTTACCACAAAACACATAGCATTTGCATACTTATCAATAATCTACTTCTGGATGCTCATTCTTTGTTTCAGATCTCTTTGAAATCATTTAGATAAGCCAAATAGATCAATATTAATCATGTTTCATGTTGCATTATATAATGATATGTGGTACAGGTTTGTAGTAGGTACATCATCTTTCCATGCATGTGGGTGCATATTGAAGAATTTGTGAATAATATGAAAGAATAAGTGTGAAATTAATTATCAAATTATGAATGCTTCATATTTTTCATGTTTAATATTTCTTATGTTTTTGAGTAAAATTATTGTCTAAGGATCTTACAAATGTCATAATTCTTATGTTCTACTACCATCTTATATGTTGTATGTATAACTCCTACTAAAATTGAATCATATCTACTGTAGTAATGCATCTTGTAGCCAAGAGTCTTAGAAATTAGTCTCATATCATATTTTATAATTTTAGTGAGGGTCATTGCTCTCTTGTCCCATTTGGAACTAGTCTTAGTCTCTAGTTCCTTCTTAACCATCTTTTTCACAACAAGTGTTAATACAACTTTATCAATTCTAGTTACCAAATGCATCATTTCCTTAGTTGTCTTAACTGGTTGATCTCCAAGCTAAAAGAATTGATCATGAATTCTACCAAATATTTAGGGGAGAAATGGAAGCACTTTAATAAGATGTAGGCTTCCACTTATCACACCAACACATTCAAATATATGTGTAGGGAAAGGGAGAATCCTACTTATCATCTCTAAGTACGTTTCCTTCTTGAATCAGAATTAGATTAGCAAGGCCATAATGAAGGAAGTAATGTTGATACTAAATTTTAATTGTAGAAAGGAATATGATGCAAGGATATACTCTCTTTAGCTCATGTGTGATAATGTGTATGCAAAATTGAGCTAATTGACTAAATAATGTAAATCTAGATGTCAAGTGTATATGGTCAACCCAAGTAAGATACAAAACTATGTTGAAATTATGAATTGAAATGAAAGATAGAAGACTCACCTTGAAATATGTAGAGGAAAGTTTATTTTTCCATTGAAAAGTGTGGACCAGACCTGCAACTAAAAATATAATTGTAAATCTCTAAATAGAATGAAAAACCCAAAAGATAATTTTTTGATCGAGGCTCTAAGAATAGGTCAACTTGGTGGAAATGCATCCAAGTGATTTTCACAAAGTCATCATCTTCTTAGGGAACCATAAGAAATTCAACTTGGATTCATTATAAATATTTTAGGGAGTTATTTCTAGATCTACAGCCACAAATTTGCTATCCTACTCGTGCACATAGAAAATTGGTGTTTTAAATTTTTGGGTGGATGAGGGCTTTCCTTGGTCATGTCATAGATTGAGGAATCAAGCTTGAAATAAAAATATTGATGTATGTAAATGAAATAAGATAAATGTAAGTATTCACCTTGCTTGTAAAAACCCTTATCAAAAAGGATTTTTCATTATTGTATGTAGTAGATGTTGAATTTAGTATGTAAAATGTAGGATATTGTTGGGTGGTCATTATGCATGAGGTCAACGGTAGGAATCCATTGTGCAATTCCTCTCTTGAAAAGCTAATCTTTTGGGATCAACTCCAAGGTTCAATATTTGTCTTGCGATGTACCAAAATTTGTTCAATTGAAGATAAATGTGATTGTTCATGAGGAGGCCTTTACTGGTTCTATTATGATCTCAGAATGAAGTAAAATATGTTCGTTGTCTCAAAATAACACACAAAAGAACAATGTTTTTGTATTTTCTATTTTTTCAATCAATGTGATTCTAACAATGCAACTAAAATGAGTTCCTATTCTAACAAGGGGTTATCAAAGCAAATAATGAAACTGAAAGAAAATAACATGAAATTTAAAATCACAAGAAATTGAAAATCATAACAAACATAAGCTATAGAAAACAATACACTATGAGTTAAACTTTATAAGAAATTGGTAGGAAACCAATGAAAATAGGAGTAGCACTTCCTAGAATCCACTGATGCAATCGTCGATGGAAAATTTCAATAATTGAATGATGTTTCACTCTTCATCAAATCACAAGGCCACAAAGAGTGCGCTCAAGCAAAACAAAGAGTTATGCAGGCACAATTTGGTGATTTCTTCTCGAGCTCAATACGTCAACAGAATTTGTAAATCTATAATAAACACCAAAACTAAAAGATAGCACAACCAGAAAAAATGCAATAAACCTTTGGCTCAATCACAATCTCATGAACAAAATTCACAAAATAATGACACATTCAAGAAAGAATCACTACACTCCAAATGCAACCACCAAAAGCATAATTTTATTGCATAATAACGATGGCCCTTGTTAAATTTTACAATGGGGTATTTATAAGAAATCATCTCCTCAATTTGTGTTGAGAGTGAGAGATATCTTCATGCAATAAAATGATTTTAAAACATTAAAACAAACTAAATATATACAATCTAATAGTTAATCTGGTGCTTACAGGGACTCCATCTATATTTTATTCATTAATTGGATGCATGAGCCCTTTACATGTCAAAAAAGAAGAAAATATGAGAGAGAAAAGAGGAGGAAGCTTTTAGTCAAAGTAGGAACATCTGGAGGTGCCAAAAATAGAAGCTAGTCCTTTACTAGGTGTGTGTCAAAGTTAAACTATCGTCAAAATGCATTCTCAATGCATGGAAAGTGTTATTTTTGGAACAAGAAGTTAATTGTTAGCACACCTCTAAATTATGAAGTTGCAGATCTACATACCTGCAGACCTGGGCACCTATGGAGTTGTGGAGCTGCGGACCTTGACAGGGTCAAAAATCTCAAAATTTTATTGAGTGTCAAAATTGAAATTTTGGCATCTAGGTTTTGTTCTTCTTCATCCAAAAGCAATGTTTGGATGTTTGCCCTTGAATTTCTCTATCATCTTAGCAATCTTAGCTACATCCAGAAGATCTAAAGCCTCATACTTATCTTTCACCTTATGTCGATAATTGTCTACCTCAATCCAGGTGTTAGCAAAATCCCCAAGTTTGGTATCCAATTCTAAGAAGGCTTTTCGAATATCCTCATCATCAGCAACCTCCATAAAAATCTTCCTGAAATTCTCCACTACTATCTCTACGGGTAACAACTTTTCTTGTTCCTCATCTTCAAAAATATCTAAGCATGCATCACTGTAGTGTCTCTTTGCTTCCAAAATTTTCTCTCAAGCTTGGTCCTTGAGCTGATGAATCTCCTCATGTAGTGTCTCCATTACTTTACTGCTATCTGCTATCTTTTCTATCCATTCATCAATCATATCTAATTCTTCTCCAGTATAAACATCAATCAAAACCCAATATCTTTGGCCCTTTATGGCTTGTAGAGTCTACAAATCCTTACTCCAGGCCTGTACTTCATCCATAATACTAAAGTCCTGCTTCAAAATTGCTATGATATTATTCATGTTCTCATGCATAGCATGCACTAACTTCAAATTCCCTGTGATGATGGTAACACCTTTCTCCTCAAAACTTTCTCACCACTCCTGAAAAGCCTTCAAAATTGGGTCAAGTTGCACACCTCCCCCTTCTCTAAGTATGGTATTCAAAGTTTGCTAGGGGTGTTCATTATCTAGAGGACCAACAACTTCGGCTAGATATCCTTTTAGGATCTCAACTTGCCTTCAAAGTGCTTGGAGTTCAATCTCATCTTGCTCCATGTGCTTAAGAACCTCTTTGACTCCCATAGTCATCATTTGTTAGGTTAAATCCCATGTAGGCCTTCCCAACATAACATCCTTTAATTCATAATCCTTGAGCCTAAGGCCTTCTGCATCTGTGGCTTCAAGAGAGAGAGCCACTTGTGCAAATAAATCCTAGTTCCTTATGCTAGTGAAAAATGCCAATGGCATTGCCTCATGTGATGGAGACTCAGGTTTATTCAAAATCTCTGCAATGTCACAAATGTCTTCCTCTGAAGCATGAAACTGAGGCTTAGTACCCCTCATTATTTCTTTTTAGATCCATCTAGGGATGCATCCTATTGAGGTCCTAGTTCTTGATGATGAAGAAGTGTGTTCCACTATCTCCTTCCCCTTATCGCTCCTAGTTAGAGTCATCTCCTATTGTGAGGGCTCCCCTCGTGTAGCCTTATTCTTAGTAGACCCTATAGCTTGAACCTCGGTGTCTTGGGAAAGTGGTTGAGAATATTCTACCATTTGTCCCTCTGACACTTCATTGATCACCATTTGTTCTGGTCTCTCCTCTAATGATAACTCCTTCTAAACTTTCTCTTCCTCTAAACTTTGAAGTGGAGGAGTCACCGAACCCTGTTCTACCACTATAACTCATGGTGGAGATGGAGGAGTAAGATCAGGACCCTATGTATCTGGTGGCATTTGTATCCAGTCTGCTTGTTGAGGTTCACCTATAGGGGTTTCCTTGATCTTATCCCCAATCAATTCTATACCTATGGCTATGAAATCAAAAATCTGACATTGAGAAAAAAGCATCGCTCTCTTCACTCTACTCATCCACCCACTATTGTACTTCATCTTCCAAAGAAGAGATTTTTAAGGGTTTTGCTTGAGTGGATGTTGGGGTACCCATGGTACTCTTTCTTCTTTGCAACTCTGTGGCTCTTGCTAGCTGAGTTCTTCTCTATAGGGGCACTTTTTCCTCCTCCTTTTCTAATTCTTCTTCTTCCTCCTCTTCGTCTCCTTTTGGAATCCTTTTAGGAATAGATGGATTAGGCACTAATCTTCTACTAATCCTTTTCCTTTTCTTCATTTGAATCTTAATCCTTTTCTTATGTTTATTGGAAGTAGAAAGAGAAGCTGGCTCATATTATAGGAGGAATGGAGACTTGTAGAATCTCTCCCTCTTCTAGTTGGCTAGACACAATGCAGAGCAACTAAGGTTCATCCTAGACTTGAGTAGCTCTAGTATCTTGGGACCCTTGTGGACTCTGTTCTTACTACTAGGGAGGCACCTATTCTGTCTAAATCCTCTAAGGAGAGGTCCTCTTTCTTTTGTTCTTTCCTTTCCTTTCAAGAGGGTGATAATATCCAATCAGATGATCAAGCTGGTACATTATTTTTGGCCTAATAGGAGACTAAGCTACGAAGGTAGGAATTGTTACTTTCTTCCCTCTACCTCTTTCTAGATGAGCATGTGCATGGAAGATTACAGTATCAGGAATTGGATCAAGTGGAAAGGGTTTCTTGATCCAATCCTTGATCATTTTGATAACATGTCTTGCTCAATGATTAATATCATTGGCCTCCTTCCTGTCAACCTCAGCATTCATAATGGATCTTTCACCAATTTTGTCTATGTTGAATAGGGGGTCCAGTAACTCCTTAGAATCTTGTTGCTTTATCTCCTTTGAGATATTCAACTGGAGAGCCTTTTCTTCTAGATAAAAAGTCATCCTACAATAGTCCCTAATGCAGACATCATAATCATTTGTGGCATTCATCTAGTGATCTTCAACAACATCCTCATGATGGAATTCCTTTCCTACCAAACTCTCCACTCTCCCAACATTATCAAAATTGGGCTAGGGATGGTTATATTCCTCAAAGGGATAGTTCTCCCACTCCCATTTGAAAGATAGAATATCCTACTTCCTCTTTACCTGATATGGTCCAATGACCAATGGCCATGCCCAACAAGGTCTTTGTTGCCTCTTTATCTTCTCATAGGTTGACTCAATTTGTCGGGATATCTTCAACAGCACCAGTTTGTTACTTGGGTATCTCGAGAGCTTCTTAGGATTGATAGAGGCACCAGCTACCCGTAGATATGTGAACATCTTGAACTAGATGAAATAGGCTTCGAGAGTTGTAACTTGTGCTTTGGCTTCATCAGATAACCTCTTCCCATAGTCCCCTCAATGAATCAAATGATGACAAAAATGAACACATCATTCACGATTATGTATTCCTCAACCTGTGCTGAGAGTTTATTCTTCACCAGCTGATGGTAGACTATGTATGGCCGGGCATTAGGATCCTGCATACTGCCTCTCCTATACAAACTAGGATAGTTTGTCACCCTTGCTGCAAGTAGGTACACCATGTAAGAAGTCATGTAAAACTTCTTCTTGTCCTTCACCATCCTCAGTTGCTCACACAAGCTCTCACTTAGTGTGGTGGCCTAGTCCAATGGTAACTTTGCCTGTCTAATGTTCTCAATGAAGTTGATCATAAAGGTGCTAAGGTGGCCTGCTATGGGTAAGACCATGACTCTACTCAAGAGAATGATAGAGTATCCAATGTCTTGCTTCATATATCCTTGAGTCATATCCACTTTTCCCATTATCCTTCCTCAAGGAGGCTTCTCAATGAGGTATGAAGACTGTATGATGTCAATTGCTTCTTGTTGATGCTCCCTATACCATCTCTCAGTTGTTTCATATGAGAGTTGGATGAATTGGTTTGCTCTAGGAAGATGAAAGACCCTCTCAATGTTATCAGGTTGTAGATCCAACACCACCTCTCCAGTGAGACTCTTGACAATTCTTTCTTCAGGAACAAAGCATTGTGACAAGGCCATGATTAGTTCAGCTGATTGTACTAACACAAGGTGTGACGTTGTGTTTACCAACCCAGAATGGATCAATGCGGATACCAAGGCTGACCTATCTATTGATTTGTTACAAATTCTTAGGAATTCTCCTAGATTCGTGTGTCCTAAATTAGTATCTCGGATCTCTGCGTGGTCATCATGGAATCTTGACTTTGAGGGTATGCCTTGGAATTTGAACATGATGGGTTTGGGTGCTATTCCAGATGTGGACACCATTTGATTACCTGCACATTGTGAGAAAAAATGTTTATTAGTCCCAAGATAATACATAAAAGCTATGAATTAAAATAAACATAATGAAAAAAATGCCCAATTTGGGTTTTTTTTTTTTTTAGTTTTTTTTTTTTTTTAATTATTATTTATTTATTTTTATTATTTTTTAAAAAAAAATTTAAAACTTTTTTTTGGTTTTCTCAAAATTTAAATCAATTAAAAAAAATGTGAGGGGGTTGATGCGTGTGCGCATCACGCACCATGGGTGAAAGGCACGTCGTGGGCATGAGGCGTGCGACAGCTAGTTACAGTTTGATGTGGCACCGATAAGAGAGAGGGCTAGCGATGGCGTCGCTTTATGGTGCACCCGTGTAGATGTGTATGTGGGGGGCCTCGTGTGCTAGGCACGGGCTATGAGTTTTTATTATTATGGCACTGAGGTTAGGGTATAATCAAGCATGCGGATGCTTATGAAAATTATGCAGTGGTGCATGGCCATGGGTGTGCGTCGTAGCATGCAGTTGCGGGCATTTCGTGGTGCGCGGCTACAATCGTAGAGCGCCACAATACCATATTTGCAATGAAATATGTATGCATCGTGACAGATGCAAGCACAATTTTAGAGCCACCGCGCTTGAGATGTTAATGGCGCAAGCATAGTGTTAGCGTCATCGTGCATGGGATGTTAATGGCATGGGCGCAGTGTTAGCACCACTGCACAGTGTTAATGGCGTGAGAACCATGCAACATTTTACCTTGGTTGTTTCGACAAACCCTACAATGAAAATGAAACAATATGCAAAGTGTTGGGGGGGGGGGGCGGGGGGGACTTGGCGATTTTATATCCCCCCACATCGAGCAAGGTGCGCGACACATTTCGTCGCAGGCATGCCGGCATGCGACGCGCACTTGATCTGGGCACGCATGCTTGTGCGTATGAATTTTTTTTTTAAATTTCTAATTTTTTTGATTTTCTTTTTTTCTTTTTTTTTTCTAATTTTCTTGACTCTAATGCTTTTGACTTTTAAAATTTTCTCTCAACTCTCGAACCATGAGTTCAAGAGTTTTGAAAAAAGTAGGGGGCCCCCATTCCTAGGTAGGAATGGGGCATGTGTTGTGACCACAATAGATATCTCCACAAGTTGATATGGATCTACCATAACCATATCATGGAGGCATGGATGAAAATATGCATCAATGAATAAGATGATGAATTCCTCAATGTAGATCTCCTACAATGATGACCAACAATATGCTAGATCTTGAAGAGGAATGCTCACAAAGAATTCTTCAATGCTTGATGTAAACTCCTTTTCTTTAATGCTTAAAATGTTTGAATGCCTTGAACTCTTGAATTTCTTGTTTAAAATTGTAGGTGTATCTTGTATGTGTATGTTTATTGCAAAATGAAGCCTCCAAGTCTCCTTATATACTAGTTTTTGGGTGGGAAAATAATACAAGCTCATCAAAGAGTGAGAGTTTAATGTTTGGAACCTCAAGACACTTTAGGCCCTGTGATTCACAATCACTGGGGAAGAGATCGAAAACCTCTTCTAGAATAGGTCAACCTAGGGTTGACCTCTTCCAAAATAGTTTGACTTGTTCCTAGAGAGTGGAAGAGATAGGGGCTCCAGAAGGCTTAGAGAGAATACATATAGATTCTAGAAAGATGGAAGAAAATAGGAGAAAGAGAATATAGAGCACAAATCCATCCATGGTCCTGGAAGTTAGTATTAGACAAGTGGTAAAAGATCTTAAAAGATAGGTTCTTCCATTTTAATATGGTACATTTTGTTGGTGTTTTTCAACTACTAAACAATGAAAGTTAAATACCATGATAATAATACTCACAAATCTAGGGATCAACTACTTCCCCTTAACAATTATGTATGCAAGTTATTTGGATCCAACTTCAACAAAACCAAGACTAGTTTTCTACTCTTTAGGCTCTATAGAACAAGGTGGGTATACCTGAGGGATGGTTCAAATGAATGCTATTGTATGAGAATCTTTTTAGTTTCATTATGATTCTCATCTTCTATCTTTGACATATACATAGTTTGTTCATTCCTTGACATTTAAAGATGATATACATCCCTTATAAGCAGATTGTGTCATAATTCTCCTCAGGTTTACAAATATTTCTAGCAATAGTAGCTATCTAAGACTTAGAGATCAAATGTAAATGAGTGTTGACCCACTTTGATGATCTTCAAACAGTAAAGTAAAATTGATTTCAAATTTAAGCTTGATGGTTCTTCATGATATTTCCTTCTGTAGACCAAAATAATCAGATCGGTGCCTAATCTTTTGGGATCTAGAGTCTATTCAATTCCTAGATCTTATTGATTGCATTACAATCAATATTATTAACAATTCTAACTGAAACTCATTCTTACATACATCCTTTCTATTATCATGGTAATCCTATCAATTTTACTGAAGCATTTACTTAATTCTTTGAATTAAAAGCAATAGAAATTTGACATAAATTTTGACTAAATTATATTCAATTGAATAAGACTTGCTCATACAATTTCAAGGAAACCAGATAACACAAATGGAGACAAGATTCGACCAAACAATTTGTGGTGACATTTCATCTTTGCATTGATTTCTTTTGAAAAGTTTGCATACAATTGAATAAAACTCAGAATAACTCAAGACTAAGCATTTAGATCCTGTCACACTAATACATTTCTCATAAATTTGCAGAGAGAAAATATCATAAAGTATATCTATTTTTTTATGGACCAAATAGACCTAATTAAGACTTAAAAAGATAATAATTCGAACCCTTTCTCTAGCCTTGGAATCTCACTTATATGCTGTGAGATGCAATAAGCTTCAAGCTAAGAGAAAATGACACTTGTCCCTTAAGACAAAAGATATTTACATTATGTGGTCAAAAAGACAAAATTTTGTGTAACAAAAAACTTATAGATCAAAGTATTCCTTTGGTAGGTCCCAATTCTGTTACATCTCCAATTGCTACTGATTCCATGATTGGCTCCTATGCTATTCTGATTCCTCAAAATATGTAGCTATCAAACTAGCTAATGTTGTGTCCTATTCTGATATTTGCAAATCAACCTCAACTCTAGGATCTCTGCTAGCTTCATCATGAACTGATAAAACCACCTTTATTCTTGTTTCTTCCTCTACCATGTCATCATTTTGGGCCTCTACTCCTGCAACTAAAATTGGTTGCTTACTTTTATCCTCTTCTTTCCTCTGATCTTGTGTGAGTGTATCAATGATCTATACTTCATATTCATGTATCTCATCATCATCACTTTCAGCTTCTTCCAACTATTCATCAAAAGCAATATTTGCCATCCACTTGTCAAAAAGTGTCTCATCTAGCCAATCAAACTATAGGATATCATTTTGCCTCTTAATCACATATTCAACCTCTTTATCAATGCTAACAAAATCTTGTTTTAAAGAATCAAAGAATAATTGGGCCTTCACTATTTCTTCTATTGTGGTTGCCCATCATGCATGTCCTTTTTCATTTATGACTTCATTCATTCTTAAACAAAATAAGTCATCTAATTCCTTGGCCCACTCATCTTTACTTTTTAATTTATTCTTTTTATCCAAGGCCAATGGGAATAAGTAAAAATTTTCACTTTTATACTTATTCAAATAACTAACAATTTTCCTCTATAATCCAACTCTATTTTCATCAAACTCTAACAGATCATGAACAACATCATAATTTTTTTCAATATGGTCATGAGAAGACCTTATGATAGAGTAACATAAGAATATAATTTCTTTTCTCTTCTTATCCCACTTATTGACAATGGGCTTCAAAGTCTCTTCATTTGCCTTTATCTCTTCCCATATATTTATTACCCTGGCTAACCAGTCATAGAATAATGGCCATTTAATTTTGTCAACTAGATACATAAGAGCCTTCCTAAATTTATCTTCATACTACACATTTAACTCTACATGTAGTGCCCATAGTTTTCTCTTCTCTTCTTCAAAATCTTCAGCCATATAGTATTGTGGTCTTCATGGAGTTTCTAGCATTTCAATGAGAGGGGTGGATTTGAAAGGTTCCACTGGTGGGCAAGGGTATGTGATCATGGCCCTAGAAGACCATCCCATCATTTTATTTTCAAGTTCAATCCTTTTCTAAACTTCTTTACTGTAAGCTTCCAAAAATCTCTTATACCAATCCTATAGTTCTAGTCTTTCTTGCTCATCTCGTTCTGTAGTAGCCAGAGCTAGGTTGGATGAATCAACACTCAAATGTGTAGCTTCCACATGGGTTGTATCTAATACCCTTTTCACAATTATGTTTCCCATCAATCCAGTACCATCTGACTACAAGGAAGTAGTCCTTGATCCCTTTCTAAATGACCAAATGACTAAAGCAACTTGGTCTATACTGAAAGTAGAACCTTTTATTTCTTTCTTATTCAAATTCTAAATGTCCAACTTATTTGAAACAAAGTTAAAAACTAGAGCATTTGCTACATCTGGGTTGGGTAGCAGTAGAACACCAGATGTTCTTACCATATATCTTCCCTCTTCGGGAGTCAAGCCCTTAAATTCTTGTGTCATTTTATCCTTTATTTTATTTTGAATGGTTGTCTCCTCCATTTTTGGGTGTTCAGTTCTCAACTTATTGCACCTTTCCTCATATTTTTCAATGTTTGGTCTCCATGCAAACTAGTAAAAATCTCTTTTCTTAACAAAATTATCATCTGACAAGAATTCATGGCTAGCTTGTTCTAATACTGGGTCCAATTCCCTTTGTTTGTAGTCTACCACTGTCAAATCAAGGCTTGGTATTGGAGGCTCTTGAAGGTTTCCTTCATCTAGCTCTACCTAAGTAATAAATACTCCTCCTTGGGACCCCTACTATTCAACTTGCTCTCCAATGAGTTGCTCCTCTCCAATCTGCAAAGGGGATTGAGTAGGTGAATATTCCTCAGTGTGAGGACCTTGTTCTTTCATTATTTTTGGCCTCTTAGGAGAGGGCTCATCATGTCTTTCTTCCAAGACAGTGCTAGTGGATCCTATTATTTTTTTTCCTTTATCCACAATGGTCTTGTTATTTTGAATTATATTGTAACCTAACCTTTTTTGGACAATCAATTGTCTAGCTCCAACATTGGAAGTGAATTCCAATCTCTTCATGACCTATTTGGCCTTATTTGGATATGCATTAATAAAAAATTGTTTTTTCTCATTCATGGTTTCCATTGTTTCAAGAAAGCTAATCATCAGTTTATTAATTCTATCTGTGTCTGCTTTTGCATTATCAAGAGGTGCATAATCTTTTTCAAAATAATGAAAGAACTCCAAAACTCTTACAAAAACTCTCCACTTTTCTTTCTTGGTCTCTTGCTCCTATAAAGAGAACTCATTTCTTATTATGTCCTTAGGGTAATAAGGTTCATGCTTTATAGAATCAAGCTTACCTCTGTGTCTAAAAACTAAATCATAGAATCCCTCAGTATCACAAAAATGGGGATGAGACATAGCCATCTTATACTAGTCTAGTAATTTACATAAGAATAACCAGCCACTTTTTGTAATTACAAAATGGTGGGCTACATTACAAGTTGGGAAAATTGAACCTCTTCCTCTTTTTACCAAATATTTTTCCTCTAATTCTCCCAGCTACCATAGTACCTCAGCTATCCCTACTTTTAGAGGCACCTGGTAGGGCAATATATGAGGAGTCCCTTGGAAACCATAAATTCTAATAACATTTGAAACAGGGTATGGTATAATGTCTCCCCAATTGTGTGATACTTTCAAACTAGAGGGGTTATCCATGGGCCTGACAAAATTTATTAATGCCTTAGGGATTCTGGGATTGTCCCTCAATATGAGGCACCTTAACCTTGAGGCAAAGTATCTATCAAACCTAACAAAACTAACATTCATTGCATCCCCAATCATGTCTCTAATCCATAATTGAACTAGCAGAGCTTCTCCCTCTTGTTCTCTGTTCAAAGCCATTTATTTTCCAAAATATGTCACACCTTTAAACAAAAACATATGCATCAACAAAGAATAATGACCAAAATTTTTCTCCACTTTTCCCTTGGAAATTCCAATCAAACCAGTATGAATTTCTTATGCTAAATAGGAGGAAAAATCAAAAAGAATATCAACACCAAAAGAAGAAATCTAAGCCATTATATACATGAAATTTATGGGCATAACCTTCTCCTCATTTGAACCAAAAACCCTACACAAAGTTAGGTATATCTCCACAGCCCGGGAAGTGAAATATTCCTTTTTGAATGGCTCCCAAGTAGATGTTGTGATTACTGAAAAGTTTCCAATTGTGCCTATGTGTGCACTCAATGCACCTTGTTTTATTGTTTCCTTCTTGGACAGGTATTCTCTTTCGAGATCTAGTAAGTCAATAGGTACATGATAGTCTGATAATGGCACTAGACCAAAAACTTCCCAAATTTATTGAGGGCTTATTATGATCAAACATTCACCATTCAACCTTCTTACTACTCTAATTGTTGGGTCATAACTTTTGGCAATAGCCATTAACAAGTCAGAATCCATGAAGACATTGGGGACCACTAGTTTTCCCAGGTCCAAGTTCCATATGTTCCCATGAGGGACAAATAATTTTCTCTTTGAGAACCACTTCTTGAAGAGAAAAAGCCCTATTTTTGGCAGTATTAGCATCCCTAACCTAGTTTCCCTTGTCATACAATCCATTAGTAATTTTAAGTCTAGGGTTTAGGGAAGTTAATTTCTTTACTTCAACAGTTTTATTTGTAGATTCAGAAACAATTTGAGGAGATCGTCATGAATATTTCTGGCTAAGTAGTCCTCTTGACTAGAGAAAACCTTCTTTAGAGGCATGGTGAATACAATTTGTAGAAAACTTAGAGTACTTTGATATATAGAGTGAGAATAGGGACTTACTTGATTTTCTGCTACCCTTTTTTGCAATTCTGCAATACTTTGCGAACAAGTGGAGATTCATTCATGTCCTGATCACTCCAAGCACACATTTTTAATAGCTTTAAATTCTTTTGGAAGCTTGAAGATTTGTTTGTGTATGAAAAAGATAACAATATTTCTACAATATATTCTATTATTGGTTCGCACAAGGAGTTTTTTAAACCTTCATAAATGAACTGTAAGGAGAACAGAGTGGCACCACCTTCTAATTTTGAAAATACGCTATAGATCTGAGAAAAATTTGATGATTTAGGAATAAAAAACAAGAATGACTCATTTTCCACTTGCCAAGCTGGAAGTCAACCCAATTAGCTTTCTCTATATAATTTTTTCTCACACCGCTAGCAATTTGGACTAGTCCCACTGGCACTTTGTGGACACGTGTCACCTTCTCATTATGTCACCATGCATAAATAGTGAGTAGTTTGTCTATGCAACATAATGAGAGTCATTGATTCCACTTCAATCTAATGATATGAACTTGATCAGTGTTTTAATATGACTGTGGTGGGTCCCTCCTTTTCTTCCTTTGGTCGCTATGTCACTAACCTTAAAAAATGAGCAACTCATTATAGCGACGCAGCACCCATCATTGATGAGAACTTGATTTGATGGTGAGGAACCTACATTTATTTTACTTCAATTGTGGTGGGTCCATGCATTATTTCCCTTAGTTTCCATGTCGCATTAAATAAACAGTGTGCAATTCTTGCTAGCGACTTGGCAACAATCGTTGATTTAACCTTAATCCAACGATCATGATCCTTCATCTGCCCTTTGCTTTGAGTATGGTTCTATGTTACGTGTGACTTGGAAATATTCTAATAGGCTAGAAAATCAATTAATATTTTAATCCTTTCTATAACACCATAAAATTGGGCCCTAGCATGTTTCATCTTTTTCGATAAGTCTGTATGTCACTACCGGTAGAAAACAAGGATTGTCTAGTCACGACATAGCAACCTCCCATATTTCTTGCAAACCCTGGTGCATAAAACACACATGTGCTCAAATGATGCCTACGTGTCAAGGTAATTACATGGCTAATTGCTAATGAAGAAAATACATGGGACCCACCTTTTGGAATTGTTATCACATTCACTTTTTCTGTCAAGGCACTATGTCACTACCGATGGGATTCCTTCATTTCTTGATTGTGACATAGTGACCTCCTTAAGTATTTTGAAATTTTGGTGCTGAGAAAACATCCACATTTCCACCATGATTACTACAATCAATATTTTTGACAAAGAATTGAAGTCACAAAACCACATTAACAACAAGGAGCTTTACGACACTCATCCATTTCGTAATCTCTCACCTTTCTTAATTTTTGGCAAGGCACTATATCGCTATCGAAAAAAAACAAGGACTTTTTGACCCACTGAAAAATTCCAAAACCTATTGACACAAATTATAACAAAATCTAGTTGGTCCCTTCTCTGGTACTGACAATTCTGACATCGGTCACATTGCCAAAAAGTTTGAAGCAATTAAAAAATCTAGTACCCACTTTCCACTTTACAACATTTTCCTTCTATTTTACGGTAGTCGCTATGTCAAATATGCTAAGATCCTCACATTTTCTTTATGCAACATAATGACCACCGTGGATCTTGCAAAGATCTGACAATGTAAATAACTTCGGGAACAAGAAGCAGAAAAGTGGAAATTTAAACAGATCCGAGAGAATATTCCAAATTTAAAACAATTTCACGCCCAATAAATATTTAAAATACACAAGACCTAACACATTTATTTGGGACACAAAACTTACTTTAGTAGCGTTTCACACAAGATTAAAAATTTGCAAAGCCATAAAACCAAACCCTAATAAGCAGGACATAGAACTTATTTGATTTTTTACACATAATTCTTAGGAAGATTTTACCTTGTGAAAAAACAAACCAACACATTCATCCCCCACTTTAGTGGGAGTGTGATTTTCCTCAAAATTATGGTAATGTATATCAAAAGCAAAGAGTTGATCTTATCGTGACTTAGGAGAAAGAAACCATCAAGCCCCCAAGGGACTTGAGTCTTCATCATATTCAAAATCACAATAAGAGAGATATCACTAAAAAGGGGGTATAGTTACTTGCCCAATAAGGTTTTTCTTCCTTATTGTAAACTATACAAGAAAAAGAAAAATAAATAAAAGAGGGTGTGCTACTATAGGAGATGCCATCAAATGGTCTAGCAATTGTCTATGACATGCTTATCAACCCATCAAAGATGAATTTAATGGTCTAGCAAGTGTAGAAAAAAATCTATTCAATCCATTAAGGGATCCATCTACAAGGGAACTCCATGTCCCAAAAAGAAGAATAAAAAAATGACCTAGAGATAAGGATGTGTGTGTCCTTAAAGGGATCAAAAGCAAGGATTGGGCCTCCCAGACTAATAATATTTTAGAGAGAGATCCAAAGATAATGACTAAAAGCCAAGCTCCCATGAACTATAAGTATTTCAAAGGGAGCCAATAGTCTGTCCAATAAGGTGATGAAGCAACAACGCATAGATTTGAGGATAACCTAGAAATTATACCAAACATATAAGGCTAAAGTACTCTAAGCCATACTTAGAATCTATATTTGCTACTACATTATAACAATAAAAAAGAGTGAATGGAGTGTATTCCCCCATGTTAAAGTGATTATAAATTCCTTAGTGGGAGCAATAGCTTTAATGGAAGCTTACATGCATCCACTCTAGGATTCCCCCAAGAGAGAGAACATATCAAGGAAAGGAACACATAACAGAAATACACAACATGAAGGGGTCTACCAACTTTGGGTTCAATATGATCATATGATAATATGTAACATTATATCAAGTATGAAATAACATCATTCCCAAAAGGAAGTATAACTACAAAACAAATGGAGGAAAATCCACGTAAGAGGTACAAAGAAGAGTCATTTTGGGCCAACAACATGTAGGCCAAAAATAATTTGTGCTATCATGTCATCAGCAACCAAGAAGACTATACAAGGGCACAAGTACAAATGATAGCACATGTAAAATATATAGAAGAAGAGAGATACAAATAGAAGAATGTATACAAAAGGTTCAATAACTTTGTCCTCTTATGTCAATGGATCAACAAGGATCATCTAGAGAAATATATATATATATATGTATATATATATAATACAGAGCACAACACAAGGGAAAACATAACACAAAAACACAAAGATTACCATGCTTAACGAAGCCCACTTCAAGTGTTTAGTGTATCCTCCCCCTCCCCTATCTAGGTCAAAATACTAGGATAAGGATGCAAACTCATGAGAGGAACAACATCTAACATAGTAAAAACCAAAACTAGATCTATGCAAGGACTTTGGAGTGAGTCACTATGCTCATCACAAGAAATGATTGCAATCTATTTAGAAATCATGTTAGGAAAATCGTAATCCATATCAATATATTCATCATCGCTACTAACATGTTCATCATCAAGAGTATCTTGCATATCAAGATTAATGAATCTAAAATAGAAATAGAATCATCATATTTATTCATTTGCATGTAGTTACCTTGATTAACTTCTTTTGAAGGCTCAAACATGGGTTAATCAAAGGAATGTAAAGGTTGTCATGAAGATGTGGTGTGAGAAGAAATAGTACAAGCATTAGCCTTAGCTTAAATATTCTTACAATTATTATGAGCATGTTGGTGATAAATGGTTTTACAAGATGAACTAGAAGGATTAGGATCAACTACCATAGGAAGAGGGAATAACTATGGGTTTAGGAATAGTAGTTAAAGAAATGGATGAAGAAGGTAAGACATGTTCAAGAATAGTGGTCAGAGAGACATATGTGGTAGTTAAGATAGGTTCAAGAGGGTCACCCTTAGGAAGAATAAGCTTAAAATATTAGCTACCTTGTATTTTTTATAAGAGCATAAAGATAACAAGAATGAGTGGGTGGTTTTTTAGGGAGAGATGGCCAATAAAATTAAATCTTAGCACAATCGCAAGGACATGAAGGTTTGTAAAGGGAATTATTAATGGTGTAAATTTCTCCATTATAGTGAAATTTAATGCACTTATGAATATGAAAAGCTACAACTTGCATAGAAGAGAGCCATGGAATACCATGTTGAACTTGAAATTGATCAGCAGTAGGAATGAAAAAAAAGGTAGTATAAATAACTCTACTAGAAAGAGTGACGAGAAGAGCGATAAAACCTTGAGGATGATAAAGAAAACCATTACAAGTTTGAATTCATACAGTAGAAGTGACAATTATATTATTATGCAATAATTTTTTAGAAAGATGCTCTTCACTAATCACATTCATGGAGGAAGAAGGATCAATCAAGCCACCACAAGAAGGAATAAAAGTAACTCTAGTGGTAATGTAAAGAGGATAATTAGATTCCTTAAACATATTAGACTAACTAAAGGTGATAGGAGGTGACTGTCTAGGTTCAAGTGAAGGTGAAATCAGAGGTTAAGATTGAGACTTAACTTGATTAACCACATGATTAGCTTCTTCTGCCTTATAATCATAGATAATATTATTTTCAAAAGAAGAAGGTTGATTAATGAGATTTGTTGAATGTGAAGGAAAAGGATTAGTGTATATTTAAAAATTCTAATTAGGAGGTGCAATAGATTTATTTGTACTATTAACCTCTATGTCAATAGATATATAATTAGAATATATAACATCTTGAATAATATTATTCAAATCATAACACCTTTGATTATCATGACCCAGTTGATGATGGTATTGACAAAAAGCATTTGAATCAAATGACTTAGGCATTGGTTTGATATTGTTAATAAGACATATAGGAGGAAGCTTAAAAATTTTGGCATGAATAAATTTAGTCATCACCTTGAGTAAAGGTTGTTAGAAATTTTTAGAATAACTGAGAGGGGGGAGTGAATCAGTTACTCAAGGTCTATATATACCACTTGAACATTTAAACATTAAACACATCACTATTCTACTTATCTTACATATCCTAATGTTGCTCAGTCTCTATTGTAAAATTGTCATAAACTTAACTTTCATTGTGTAATGAAAACATCATCATATGTAAAATATTCATAAGAAATTCATCATAGTTTGAGACTAGGATTTTACGTGGAAACCGAATTTGGTAAAAACCACTAGCAAAATGTCACTTTTTTTCACTCTTTCAAAGTGAGCTCTATTATGAGTCAACCTTGTTAAAGGTTACAATACACACTATTAAATGTGACTTGGTTAGAGGATTTAATCATCTTGTTAAGAGTGGTCTTATAAGAGGACTTTGATCATTCCATTTAGAATGTCACCTAGTTAAAGGATTTACACAGATTGTTAATTCTTCAAATGATTTTTAGGTCAACCTCTATTAAAAGGATTTCAATAAAAATTGTTTACAATAAAAAAGAAAACAATAGGTTTTGATCTGTGTGATTACAACTCACTTTTTTTGCTTCATATCTTAGTTCAGTCCTTATGCTAGTTCACTAATAAGTCTTTCAATGTCATCTCTGGTATTGATCAACTTGGAAACCCTTTAAGAAATCAATCCACTCTTCATCAAAACTTAAGCTTTATGCTCAAATTCACTTATCAACAAAAATGTCACATTTGCAAGCTTTTCTCTTTTAGCTTCGCTTCCACTCACTTGTGTGTTTTTGGTAAACCTTTATTTGTCTGACTTCCTTCACATACAAACTTACACTTCTTGATCCTTTTTGTCTTCATCTATGTGACCTCTCTTTTGTTTGACTCTATACCTTCTTAATTAGGCAATTTGTGATTTACCACTTTCTACATCCACCGTAGATCTTAGGGTTTACGATCAAATTTAACTTGATGCAATGCATATGTACATCTTCTTGATCATCCTCTAGAAGCTTCTCTTGAATCCTTCAATTAGGTCTTTACCTAATCATCACCTTGAATTTAATGATCCAACTCATAAATCTTATCTTCAACACATTTTATATCTCCCAAGAAATCAATTGAGTCGGCCTGATCTTATGATTTCTTTGAATTTGACCTTTTACTGTAACTTAGAAATCATTGAATTCTAACATTGGGTCAATACTAAAATACTCAGTTGCTATTTAAGCTTTTTGGTTTGGCATCAACTAACTTCCTCGGTCGATGCTAATGCTCAATCAACACTAGATTTTCTTGGTACTAATTGTGGCTTGGTTGACACTAGCATTGCTGGGTATTCCTTAGTATTTTATTCTTTTGTTCCACTAGGCTTAGCTTCCTTGACATAAACAATTACTTTACTTTATTAAAGTCTATCTAATCAAATTTCCATTGTAACTCCTTTTCATAACTTCAACCTTTCCTCTAGGTGCTATAGTAATGAGTAACTTTCAAATCCTCTTCATCAATCAAATAGATATGACATTTAGATTAGGTAGCAATATGTCTCATCCATATATTTAACATCAATGACCAAACAAAAATTGTTCCAATTGTAAGTTTCCAACAATCTCCCACTTTGGCATTGATGGAAACATCTCAAATATCTGAAATACTAACAATAACTTAGTTACCATAAAATCCAAAATATTTCACTTCCGTGAGTGACCACTATCCTTAGTTTCATTCTAATTCTCATCCATTGAAATTTTTAGACTCCCTCTCTCAATTTTCTCTCTTTCATGATTCTCTCTCTTTACAATAATTTCTCCCTCTTTTAGTAATCTCTCACTCTTTCTTCTTCAATCATTTTCCCTATCATTAATCTCTCCCTCTTTGACAACAATGCCAAAGAGGTGTAGTTGTCTCAGCTTCAAATTCTTTATACATCTGAATTATGTATATTTTGCATGTTTGGTTGATACTTATCATCTTTCTATGACTAGTCTTTTATGTTGTACTGAAGTACTCCACCTTAGGCATATCCAAAAGTAGAGTTGTATTGTACCACTGTGTAGAATGTTTTGTTTAGCACATGTAATGCAATGCACTTTGGCTTCTTAATTAGTATTTGTTAGGGGAATAAACCCTAATTTACCTCTAAGATATTCATGGGCATCTTTCCGTAATGGTTTTATGAATATGTTAGCAATTTGTTCCTTTGTATTCACATATTCTAGCTTCACTTCTTTGTCTTGAACTAATTCTCTCAAGTAGTGATACTTGATAGCAATGTGCTTTGTCTTAGTGTGCATCATTGGATTCTTTGAAATGTTCATAGCACTTGTGTTATCATAATAGATAACTACAAGATTTGTAATCTCTTCTTGAATGCCTTTAAAAAATTGCTTAATCCACATTATGTTTGAACAATTCATTGCAGTTGCCACATACTTGGCTTCAACTTTTGATTGAGGAATAAAATTATGTTTTTTTCTTGTCAATGACACCAATCTCTTTCCTCAAAAGAATGCACATCCAGTGTGCTTTTCATGTCATCAATATTTCCTGCCCAATCTAAGTCAGTGGAAACCTTCAGTTCAAATCTATCACTTCTCTTGTAGTATAATCCATAGTCTTTTGTACCTTTCAGATATCTCATTATCCTTTGTACAACCATCATGTGATTCTCTTTAGGATTTTTTGAAAAAATTAGCAACTATCTGAATTGCCAATGCAATATCTGGTCTATTATGAGCAACATATTGCAATTTTCCTATCATCTATATAGGGTCTAGTTCACATCAATAGATCATCATTCTTAGATAGTTTATGTCCTATAGACATAGGTATACACATTGGCCTTAAATTTTCCATACCAAAAGTTTTCAATATTTTCTTGATGTGTTTGGTTTGTGAAATGAAAATACCAAACTATATGCAAGAAAACTTAACCTATTGGGAATAAGAGGAAACAATCACATTAGTTGCAATAGATATATCAAGCATTCAAAATAAAACAAACACAACTAATGCTATGCTTGAGTTTTGCAACTCAAAGCAACCAAAAAGATAAGTCCTCATGCAACCTCAAATAGCTCAACAAAGGCACCCATGAGAGGCCTTGTTGGTGTGTTTTATATTGGAGGGCTATTGGTGTGCTCTCCCAAAACACAACTATTTGAATCCCAAGTTTCAAACAATGGCTATGGATATGAAGGTGGATGCAAGAAAACAAATTAATCTAACAATGCAAGATGAAATGAAATCTATCATGCTTGAGAATGCTTCAAACAATGGCTATGGAAGCAACCATGCTTGAGAGCATTCAAATGGATATGGAGGTAGATACAAGAAAACAAACCAATCTAACAATGCAAGATGAAATGAAATATATCAACTACCAAGGGGTAGTAACAATGCAACTACAAAAATCACTAGAAAGCTCTAACACCAAACTAGCATGATAACAATGCATATGAGGGAGATGTAAAATGTTTGAGACAAGCGCTCTATTTATAGGCTTGGGAGAGGTCTTGGTGAGGTGGCATCTATGTGTCATCCACATAGGTGCCACAAGGGAGACATGTAGACAAGTCATGCAAATGGTCAACATTCAAATTTTGCTCACACATGTGTGAGTAAACTTGAAGGAAGGAGTGGGGGATAAAGGTGTAAGAAGTGTGGAAGGTGTGAGAGATGTGAGAAGTGTGAAGGGTTCCTCACATATGTGTGAGCACACACGTAGGAACTAAAAGGGGTTTAGCAAGGTGTTTACGATAAATAAGTGGGGTTAAGTAGGGGGTAGGCTTAGAAGGATGAAAGTGATGGGTGTAGACTAGGTTTTAGGATAGGTTTAAGACTAAATTAAATAGGATTTAATTTAATAATAGGATTATAAAATTTAATGGAATGGAGAGAATTAAATAAATAGAATTTATTTAAAAGGGGATTTATGGAGGATCATGCATTAAATAAACTTAACACATTAGGGATGGAAGTATTTAAATTAAATATAAATACATTAGGAAAGTGAACCTATTTATTTAAATAATTTTAAATAATTAAAAGAATATGACAAATATAATTAATTATAATGTCACGGGAAATATTAAATAAATTAATATAGAACTTAGGACAATTTTAAGTATCTACACAAACTTCATTTGACATACTTGTAATCCAACAAAGAATTTGATTTCATCAAATGTAGACATTTCAAATTTCTTTTTCATTTCAGTAGCAAATGATTTCCATAATGTTCTTCTTCCTCCAAATATAATATCAACAAATATCTCATATAATAGTACTTCATTGTTTTTACCATTCTTCAAATATATATTGTTGTTATCATTTGTCCTCTCAAAACCAATTTTCACTAAATAGTTATGTAACCTTTCATACCATGTTCTTGGTCCTTGTTTCAATCCATAAAGGTCTTTGTTCAGTTTACATACCATATTCTTCTTGTTTGGATCTACAAATCCTTCAGGTTTTTTAGTGTATACTTCTTCCTCTAGTATACCATTTAAATATGCATATTTGACATCCATTTTATATACCTTAAAATTCTTGGAAATTCTTGTAAGCTAAGTATGTAAGTAGAATTCTGACTTCTTCAAGTCTGACCATAGGAGCAAAAGTTTCTCTATAGTCAACTTCATCTTCTTGTGCATAACCCTTGCATACTAATCTTGCTTTATTTCTTGTTACTTCACCACTTTTATTGAGCTTGTTCCTAAAAACTTACATTGTCCCAATGACATTTTTATCTTTAGGTCTTGGAACTAAGGTCCAAGTATTGTTCTTCTCAATCTGGTCTATTTCTTCATTCATAGCTTGTATCCAATATTCATTATCTAAAGCATAAAACTCACATAATAAGCATGTGTCACCTTTGAGTTTTCTCCTTTTCATCACACTTGATTTAGCATCTCCAATGATTTGATCAATTTTATGATGTCTTCCCACATATTTTTCTAACACATGTAGTTTTCTTCTTGGTTCTTCTTCAAGTTCATCTGGGAAAATAATATATGTCTCATTTCCTCTTTCTTGTTCTACTTTAGGTTCAGGTTTTGAATGCTCAAAATTCACTATCAGATGGTAAGCATTGCCTATCTGTGACTTAGTATCTTCAGTCTATTGCTTGACACCCACTTTCTATTGTTCAAAAATTTGCATTTCCATTCCATCATTTCTTGTCTAATGGGAACTTGCATCTTGACTTGTTTGTTCATTTTGAGTGTTGGGAGCATCATCATCCACATAGATGAATGTACTATAGTCTTTAGGTTCTTCATTACATAAAGCATCACCTTTTTCTACAAAATTGCCAACTCTCACATTTGCACTTTTCACAACTTTGTTAGTGTTAGAATTTAAACACTTATAAGCTTTTCTTTTTGTGGAATAACCTAGGAATATGCCTTCATCACTCTTTGCATCAAGTTTTCCATTCTTATTATCTTTTAGTATATAGCATGTACTTCCAAATATTTTGAAAAATTTAACATTAGGTTCATAATCATACCATAGTTCAAAAGGTGTAGCATTTGTACCTCTCTTGACTTGAACACTATTCAAGGTATATATAGTAGTACTAACCACTTCTCTCCAATATTTTAGTGACACATTCTTCTCCATCATTAGTGTTCTTGTACATTCCATTATTGATATGTTTCTTCTTTTAGTTATCCCATTCTAAGGAGGGGTTCTTGGTGTTGACATCTATCTTTTAATTCCTCTATCATTGCAGAATGTATTGAACTCATGCGAGATGAATTCACTGCCTCTGTCAAATCTCAAACACTTCAAACTCTTCCCTATTTCTTTTTCAACTTTGGCTAAATACCACTTGAATAATTGAAAAGCATCAAATTTAACTTTAAGAAACATCACAATCATCATTCTAGAGTAGTTAAGTTTGAAATTCAACTCTATAACCTGATTTGTTCAGTTGTGAAACACTCAACAAAGTGTAGTTAAGTCCTTCAACCTAGTAAACATTTTCACATGTCATCTTGTTAGTCAGTTGAATAGTGCATTTAATTTTTATAACGTATGGGATATTATTACCAAATTTAACACATCCACCATTGTATGGACCAATATCTTCAAATTTGTCCTTATCACTAGTCATATGATTGGAACATATACTATCAATTATCCATCTATCACTTTTATTCACATAAGAAATTCATGCAATTTTCTCATCTTCATGAGACTCCTCTTTCATAGCAACATAGAAAACTTCATCAACATTAATCTTAGATTCTTTATCAGTCTTTTCTTTAGAAATATAACAAGATTTCCTACCTTTGTCATCCTTGCTTCTTCTATAGTCTTTATCATATCTCCTTTCCTTATACTTTCTTTCCTTCTTTTCATCCTTGTCTTCTCTATTAGGACATCTAGCAGTAATATGACCAAATTTGTTGCATGAAAAACAAATGATAAGTAATTTACCTTTCTATTTACATCTTCCTCTTCCAAACCTTTTTGCAATAAGGGCTTCAAGTTCATCAATCTTATCATCAAAACTATCACTTTCACTCTTCCCATATTTTCCTTTCTTCTTGCTAAGAATTAGTTGTGACTTGAAAGAAGATTCAATCGTAGCAGGTGTGTAGTTATCAAAATTGGACATCTCAAAAGTACTAATTCCACCAACTACACCTTCTAAGGTCAAATTCTAACCTAGTGTGCATCTCAATTCCTGAATTGCAAAGACTCTAATGGCATAAATAGGTAGTAGAGTCCTCAATACCTTGCTTATCACAATTTTATCTTTAATTATTCTATTTTCTTCTCAAATAGCATTAACACCTCTTTAACTCTTGTGCAGTATTGTACTATGTTTTCATGTTCCATCATTCTCATATCATCAATTTTACCTCTTAGAATTTATGCTTTGGCTCTTTGTACATTTTCATCACCTCCATATATGGTCTTCAATCTGTCCCACATCTTCTTTGCAATATTGCAATCTTTTAGGTCATCAAACTCAACATTGTTTAGGGTTGAGGAAATTTCCAACATTGCTTGGTTGTGATCTAACTTTTGTCTTGGTTCTTTAGTAGTTAGAGGAGTAATTGTTACCTCTATATATTCATTGCTCATAAAATTGATATTAGCATCACTGATAATGGATATGTACAACTTTATTTGGGTCTGCTAGGCAGGAAAGCTCTCCTTGTCCAGCTTGGGTACATCTCTCTTATTTTTCATGATCTTTAGCTTTAAGTACCTTCAAATTTTTCTCTGTGAGCACTGAGCTTTGATACCAATTGTTATAAATGTTTAGAATAACTGAGAGAGGGGGTGAATTGGGTACTCAAGGTCTATATGTACCACTTAAAAATTTAAACATTGAACACATCATTGTTCTACTTATCTTACATATCTTGTTGTTGCTCGATCTCTATTGTAAATTTGTCTTAAACTTAACTTGAATTGCAAAATGAAAATGTCATTATATGTAAAACATTCATATGATATTCATCATAGTTTGACACTAGGATTTTATGTGGAAACCTAATTTAGGAAAAACCACTAGCAACATGTCACTCTTTTTCACTCTTTTAAAGTGAGCTTTGTTAGGAGCCGACCTTGTTAAAGGTTACAAAACACACTATTAAATGTGACCTAGTTAGAGGATTTAATCACCCTGTTAGGAGTGGCCTTCTAAGATGACTTTGATCATTCCATTTAGAAAGTCGCCTAGTTAAAGGATTTACACAAACTATTAAATTTTCAAATGACTGTTAGGTCAACCTCTATTAAATATATTTCAATACAAACTATTTACAATGATAAGAAAGAAAACATTATGTGTGATTACAACTCACTTTTGCTAGTTCAGATCTATGTTTGTTCCTCATGTTGGTTCATTGATAAGTCTTTCACTATCATCTCTAATCTTGATCTAGTTTGACACCCTTCAAGCAATCATTCCACTCTTCATCACCACTTCATTCTTCTCAAATTCACTTATTAAAAATAGCATAAAATCTGCAAGCTTTTCTCATTTAACTTCACATCCACTCACTTGTGTGTATATAATCAACCTTGCTCTATATGACTTCCTTCACATAAAAACTTGCATTTCTCGATCCTTTGTGTTTTCATGTGTGTAGTCACTTTTGTTTGGCTTTGTACCTCCTTAAATAGACAATCTATTCTTTACCATTTTCTACATCCACCATAAATATTAGGGTTTATGATCAGATTGAATTTGATTCAATGTATATGTACATCTTCTTGATCATCCTCTAGAAACTTCTGTAGAACCCTTTAGCTAGGTCCTTACCTAATCATCACCTTGAATTTAACAATCCAACTCATCAATCTTATCTTCAACACATTTTACATTTCCCAAGAAATCAACTAATTTGTCTTGATCTTACGATTTCTTTGAATTTGATCTTTTACTATTACTTAAAAATCACTAAATTCTAACACTCAATCAATACTAAAATACTCGATCATTGTTTAAGCTTTCTAGCTTGGCATCAGCTAACTTTCTCAGTTGATGCTAATGCTCTGTCAACTCTAGATTTTCTCAATAATAACTATGGCTTGGTTGACACTTGCATTCTTGGTACTCCTTATTATTTTACTCTTTTTCTCAACTAGGCTCAACTTCCTTGACATAAATAACTACTTCTCTTTATCAAAGTCTATCTAATCAAATGCCCATTGTAATTCCTTTTCATAACTTCAATCTTTCCTCTAGGTGTTATAGTTATGAGTAACTCTCAAATCCTCTTCATCAATCAAATAGATATAACATTTAGAATAGGTAGAAATATGTCTCATCCATAGATTTGACATCAATGATAAAACAAAAATTGTTCCAATTGTAAGTTTCCAACAAAGGTTTATATAATTGAGCGTACTTATGATTAGGATGATACATAGAGAGGAAAAATTAGTCATACCTTTAGATGCAGTAACCATTGATCAAAAACTATGTTGGTAAACTTGATTTTGATGAAGTTTTTAGGTTTGGAAAACTTGTTTTGATTACCAAGAAAATCATTCTTACCAGTAGTAATAGGAGCCTTCAGAGTAGAGCTCTCAATTGAATCACTTGTAACATGTAATGGTGAAAAACTACACAAAGATAGGAAAATGAGGTATACTCAATAAGGACAATTTTATCTCTAATGTTTTTCTTTAAATTAGAAATAAAGATACATTGAATATCATGATTAGGCATAGAATAAGATATTTGAGCATACAAGTGTTTCAATCTACCAATAAGATCAATAACTATTTCTTTAACATTTTTTTTGTAATAAATTAAATTAGACAAAAAAATTTGAGGACCAATATTATTTTAAGATTATTGAATGAAAGCATTGGTAATTGTTTGAAAAGAATTGATAGAATAATGGGGTAAAGAGAAATACCATTGCAAATCTCTATCCCTAAAGGTGTATGGTAACAACTTAGTCATCAGCATAAAGTCGTAAGAAAAATCACTACTCATACTCTAGAAAGCCTTAACATGAATCACAAGATCACCCTTACCATTGTAAGTCTCAAGATGAGGTACCTTGACATGTTATGGTATAAAAACACAAAGGATATATAAGGAAAGGTGACTAGAAATGTCACTTGTAGGGCTTATATTAAGTTAATTGAACCACTTTTTGTTACAATATGGTGATGGTCTAAACAAAGCTACTAAGAGTGGGATTAGAAGATGTGATAGTAAGCATAGATATATTATATGTTTTAGGAAAATTGTAGGGAGTGGGAGGAAGAGCACATATGTTGGTGGAGGATTAGAAGGAATGTGTAAAGGATTGGAATATATAAAAGGAACTACATTATATGAATTTAAATAAGAAGGTATGGGAATAGGAGGAAAAAATCATATGAAGTGAAAGATAAGGAAGAACAACACTTAGAGGAGAAGAGACTTGTGTAGTTGTCACAAGAGGTGTATTATGCGTAAGAATGCTAGGAAGAGTAGAGGGAATCAGAATAGAAGGTTCAACGATTGTGGAAGGAGGAGTGTATCCTAACTCTTGAGCACATTCTGTCAAAGTCTTAGCATAAGTATTGATAAGGTAAGATATGCTACACAAAATAGAGATATTATTGTCATTGTTATTAACAAGATTCTTAATAGCCTTAATAGCAACAACACTATCAAGGTTTTGATGTTCTTGTACAAGCCAATTTTCCAATTTATCAAACTCATAAAAGCATTTATCAACTTGGAAAGAAGGAAATCTGAAGGCTTCATCTTCATCATGAGATGGGTGAGAAGATTTATGCTCCCTTTTATTTATGTCTTGTATAGGGCATTTTCATCCTTTATAAAATTTAGATAGTTATTCATCCATGTTAGATTCGCTTGAATCCCGCCACCTATCCATGCATAGCTACCATAAGGTGATGTTTGAGGTGCACCTGTGCATGACATGAGACTTTGATGCAGTAGAGGGTTCAAATGCATGTTTTGGATGCCAACTATCATATTCAACTATTCCTTCAATGTCTGCCTTGACTTTAAGGGTTGATTGCAAAAGTGAACATAAATATCAAAAAAATGGTAGAGAAAAAATGAAATGATAATCTAATGTTAGGAATTATATCAATCATGATGCATCTTTTTCTACCATTGTCAATCATCTATTCCAAAAGATGTATCATCCACAACTTATACATTGTGTAGTTTTAGGCATTGATAGTAGGATATATGAATGTTAGTTGATCTTTTGACAACTTTTACACATTTGAAATCGCTTCCTTTGAAATTTCTTTTGCTCATTGATTGAGTTCCACTTAACATGCATTTGTAAGAGATGCATATTATTTAATACCATCCTCTCACACCTTCCATTCATTGATCAATCTGCCAATTTCACGTGTCTCAATGTTATAAACTTCTTCTTACATTTTTTGGTGGCTCTGATTCTATATTGTTTGTTGAGGATCATTGCAAATGTACTAAGCATTGCCATTGTATTTGGTATGTATTTTCCAAATAGAAGTGACCTCTTATTTAAATTGATAATAAGCTATGAAGAGGCATGTCTCATTCATGGGACATGTCTATTCATTAATTAGATAATTAGTATAATAAAAATTCAACCATTTTTATATTTCTTCCATATAACAATAAACTTATATATAAAGTATATCTCATATATATTTATATATAGTTTTTTCTGACAAAAACTACCAAACGTCAACAAAGAGATATAACCACACACAAAATATAGCTAAATCTAACTTTAAGATCAATACAAAGAGGGAATGCATAGTTTCATCAAAAGAAGGTAAAAACCTAAACAATCTTACTCCAAAAAGAAAGGGGCACAAGTCGGGTTCAACAAAAAAATTAGAGAAAAAATTGAATTGCTTTAATAGGGTTTAGGCCTCCACTTGTCACACTAAAGCATTAAAATATGTGTTTAGGGTGTTGGTTATCAAAATCGTTGATTAGAAACCTACGAGTCTCGCTTGCTCGATGTTGGGTATCTAATCAATTTTGACCAACTTGATAGGATCAATCGAATTGATTTGAATCCTCTACGCTTTTGGCTTTGCTAAACCAAGGCCTACTCACCTGAATCCTGGATAACAAAACTTGGATCCAAGATGATTTACAGTGGATTATAACACAAAAATAAATTCCTCAAGTGGCAAGAATTCAAGGAAACCTTCTAGATTGTGATTAATAATTATCATTCTTTGAACTTTGATTACTTTATTAGAATTGTGCTTTTCTGAAAGAAAAAATTTTAAATGAATTATTAAGACAAATCAAATCAAATCTATAAAGAAAAGAGGCTGAAGAATTGGCAGCATATGAATTGAAATTTATGAGAAAATTCGTGATCAGTTCCAAATCTTAATTGGGTAATAGAGTCAAATATACATTTCTTACATACAACTTTATGATACTAGTGATGTTATATTTATAAATAATTCAATTATTATGATGCCTCAAATTGTTATACTTTTGTGTATTTAGATTAGTCTATTATGCTTTAACCCTTATGTGGACACAATAGATACAAATTAAAAAAATGATTATATCTTGCAATATTTGTATTTATCAAATCTAAATAGCAATGAACAATTCAATGTACCTATCAAAATAATAAATTATAAACAAATAAATGACAAAAATCACAAAGAAAGAGTCACATATACTTCAATTCTAAAACAAAATGAAAATCTCACATATTATATTGTCAGAAAATTGGTATTGAAGATGCTCTGCTTTCCAATGCTCTATTCAATACCACTTTGATCCCATACAATGTCTGGAAATTCTGCTCAAAAAAAAAAAATCTCACTTGCTTGGTTCAAATCTAAAGCTCTTCCTCAAAAGGACTCAACAATATTTGTGCTCTTTAAAATTGCATGACCTCTTTTAGAACAAAAAAAGAATGGTACCCAGTTCGATTTTCCTGTACAAATATTTATAAACATTGAAAAGGTGCGTGAGTGAACAATCATGCCCCCTCAGCACCTAATCATATAATCTTAGAAGATTAACAAAATTTACTCCTCTAATAAACTAAGGAGAAACCTCCAACCACTTCACAAATAATTAATGGGCAAATCGAGTTTTATAGAGAAAGACAACAAATCTATTGAATATTAAAAAAAAAAGTATGATGATAACATGTATCATTCAATTGAGATTCTAAAACTACCTTGAATCTCCATGCTCCATATTTTTGCACAGCACACCAACTCGGATATAATTGACGGAACCCATATATTGCATATGTGAATGAAAAAGGTATTAATTCTCATAAACATGTTGCTTGCTCCTACTGATGCCTGCTTTCCTCTTCCAGTTGAACACTTGTAACAAACAAAACAAGATAAATATCAGTCGAACTCAAAAAAATAACAATATTCTGCGTTCCCAAAACTCATATTTATTAAATATAAATATTATAATCTTGTTTCAAAGATAATGTTGAAGGTGCATAATGTAATTTCTATACTGCCACTTTGAATCATTCACAAGTTTGGAGCCATTTTAGGTTCTGTGTGTATTTGAAGACAACGAGATTGTATTTGACATGGAGAGTGTAAGTATTTGTAAGGCCAGTCCTTAACAATTTTTGAACATCTGCAGAGACAAGTTTTGTTTTGTATTGGTCACCATTTTGGTTTGGACTAACATACTATGTGTTTGTTCCATACAAATCTTTATATTTGTAATGCCAAATTTTTTTTATTCATGCCTTCATAAATATCCAGTTGTGTAAGATGCATTCCTCCAATCCTTCAATCCTCCTCCACATTCAGTCTTCCCTTGCTATCGAAACCTATTTCTACTCCTCGATGAAATATTCGGCATGAGAATGGGGATTGTTATGCAGTGCCAAACTAGTTGTATTATTTATTTTTCCTTCCACCTTGATGACACTCTACGACTTTGGAGACTTTGATTCTAGTATTACGCTCAATAGTTTTTCATAAATAAATAATCATAGTGTCTTTATGCCTATTATCTTTGTCTTCAACTCTATTTGTTAAGGCAATAATCATGTCATAACAACCAGAGGACATATTATTCCACAAAGCACTCTAAATTTGGTGAGAATTCTCAAGTGAAATTGAATAAGCATTCTAAGTGGGTATATCTATTATATATGTTCCATTCAAATGTCTAGATAGTTGTCACCGTCCAAATCGACCATTATTAGAGGAGAGTAAAGATGGGCATGAAATTTTCCAATTTGTTTGTATTCCTGAAAATATGCACTTTTGGAGGGTCTGAATGATATAAACAAGGCCCATTCTTGATGCAACCTACAATGAGAAAAGGTATTCTACACAATCGTGATAACTGCCCTCTCCAAAATGAAGCATAAGATCACATGAATCTGAGGCGAGAAGAATGAAGAATCATGGAAGAAAAGTTTAAATATGGTACTAAAATGTGAAACATCCTTTCCAATATCATTTTTAGATTGAAAATAAAAACTTTCATCTTTTCTTTCTCCATGTATTATCAATATTTCTACTTTCTTTCTAGATTATTTGAAGACCCCTACAGTATGACCATTCTTAATATTATCATGATGACAAGGATGCTTTTCAAATATGGATTGGATTTTATTATGCAACCCAACCAATTATTACCACTACAATAAAAGCTCTCCCTTTGCCTGGTTTTTGGGATTCTAAATTTTGCTAAATTTTAGAGTTCTATCATAGGGAAAGTTAGAATCTCTAATTATGATTCCTTCTTAAATCAAAATTAGATTAGTAAGGCCCAAATGAAGGAATGGATTCCAATACTGAAGTTGAATTGTGGAAAGGAATGTGATGCAAGTAAATACTCTCTTTATCCAATGTATGATAATGTATATTGAAAATTGAACTAATTGATTAATTAATATAAATATATATATCTAGTGTATATAATCATCCCAGTTAAGATACTTAATTATGTTAAAATTATGAATTGAAATGAAATATAGAAGAATCACCATGAAATGTGTAGAGCAATTTTATTTTGTTTTGCTTTGAAAAGTGTGGATTCGAACCTACAACTAGAGATCTCTAAACATAATGAAAAACCCAAAAAAACCCAAAACTGATGTTATGGTCAAGGCTTTGGGAATAGTTCAACTTGGTGGAAATCCTTCTAGAAGGTTTTCCATGGAGTCACCATCTTCCCAAGGCACTATAACAAGGTTAGCCCAAATTTACTGGAAAGCTTTAGGGGAGTTGTTTCCATATTTGCAACCACAAATTTGCTATCATGTTCCTGTACATAGAAAATTGTGGTTTTTGTTGTTGGGTGGATGAGGGATTACCTTGGTCAAGCCCTAGATTAAAGAATCAACCTTAAATTTAAAATATAAATGTATGTCAATGAAACAAGATAAATATAAATATTCACCTTTCTTGTAAAAAATCCTTTTCAAAAAGGATTTTTCCTTGTTGTATGTAGTAGATATTGAATTTAGTATGAAAAATGTAGAATATCTCCACAAGTTGCAATGGATCTACCATGACCACATCATGGAGCCATAGATGTAAATATGCATCAATGAAGAATATTATGAATACCTTAATGTATATATTTTCCCTTGATGACCAACAATGTGTTATAACTTGAAGAGGTAATGCTCATAAAGAATCCTTCAATGCTTCATGAAAACCCCTTTGCTTGAATGCTTAATATTTTCTTAATGCCTTGAACTCTTGAATCACTTGATTTCAAAGTGTAGGTGTAGATTTCATGTGTATGTGTGTTATGAAATGAATCCTCCAAGTCTCATTATATACTAGTTTTGTGGCAAGAAAGTAATACAAGCCGATCGAAAAACAAGAGTTTAGTATTTGGAACCTCGAGGCACTTCAGGCCTTGTGCTTTACAATCACTAAGGAAGAGGTTGACATGGGCTAAAGTCTTCTAGAATTGGTCTTTCCCAAATAGGGGAAGAGATAAGGCCTCTAAAAGGCTCAAAGGGGATGCAAATAGATACAGGAATGGTGGAAGAAAATAGGAGAAAGAGCACATCAAACACAAATCCATATATGGTCTAGGAAATCACTATGAGATGGATGCTAAAAGATCTTAAAAGATAGGTTCTTCCATTTTAATATGGTACACTAAATACTGTATTAATCCATTCAATCTCCTCAAACTCTCCAAAATCTATTACATGAACTATTTTTAGGTGTTCTAAGTGTTTGAATTCATCCTTGAATGGCCTATCATCTTTCTAAATCTTTCTTGAATCTCCCAAATGTTTGATTTTCCTATAACCTCATACTTTTAGTGTGTATAAGCTCTAATATCCTCAATGTGTAGGACTCCTTTAGGGGTTTGCAAAAATGCTCCCTCAGGGTCATCTTTTGTAGACTTGAAAAGATGTTTCTTGAATTGATACCTAGGTTTCTCATTGACATCATAAGTCTATGGTTTATCCATGTCTAGAAAATGAAATTCAACTTTAAATACTTCCAAAAAAATCTCACAAGTAGTTAGATACATTTCAATGACATCAAGGTAGGATTTGCATGAAATCACAAAAAATATTTTCTTAAACTCTCAAATAACTTTATGCATTCCTTCTTCTAGCTTTGGAAACTTGAATGCTGAATAATGAATCATTTTATTCTATTAAATTATTACATTAATACATTAGGTCTCATTGTCCAAAAAGTTTATATATGGGAAGGACATGCACCAACTCACAATAATCACATAAGTCATCATATAAACAATTGTGAAAAAGAGACATTGAATCTCTCAATTCCAAGGCTCCTTAATCTAATCTCACATAGCTTAGCTCTATAAACTTGGGGTCTTAATATTTTTTATTTAATGCTCTCCACAAGGTTTTGACAACCAATTAGGTTGATAAAGAGAGTTCAGTGCTAAGCATTGATTCACCCTTATCCATTGTAATATTAGGTTTCTTTCATTCGATGCCTTACCATTTCTACTAATTTTTTTCCTTTACAAAAGTCTTTTTTGTATTTTTATTGAGGTTAGTTTGGTTAAATATATTGTTCCTCCATCCATTATAATTGTTTCTTCTAGTATTAGGCATCCCTACATTGTTCATAAATTCATTGAATCTGAAATATCTAGATGTGTATCCTAGATTATTAAACTTACAACATATAACAACTAGGTTTTCATACCCTAGTCTATTTTGATTCACTTGTAACCTACAATATCTATCAATGTGTCCAAATTTATTGTATTTGTAATTGTAACATCAATAGATATAAAATTAATTTTTTCTAATAGGTCTCCTTGTGTTGACATTAGATCTTTCATTTTCTCTTCCATTTTTTTTTTTATTAGATTTAGCCTTGCATTCATGTGATTTATGTCCATAAAGGAAAAAATTAAAATAATAACCAATGAAAGTCTTACTATCAGTGTTACCTTTGCAACCTTTATCCATATGTCCATGCTTGTTGGATGCATAACATATTTCCTTTTAGTTCTTTATCTATTCTTTGTATTCTTCCTTCTGAGTAGTTGTCTGAATAGGATCTTGTATAGGTTTCTCTTCTACTTTTTTACAACATTCACAATCATGATAACCAATTATAGTCATGTCACCTTTAGGATTCTTTTACATCAATTACTTGTTAAGTTTATCATTGCTTGAGTAAAACTTCTCAGGATGAAACTTTATTTCCAAAAGCTCACCCTTGAAAATACTAGTGTACTTTGCAAGGTCATGATATTTAGTCTTTGAAAACTCAAGTTTTTTTGCTTTTCTAAGATGATTTTTCAATCCATTTCATTCTTTTCTTTTTCTTTTAAGATCTACTTCAAGTTTATATCTTTGTGACTTTCTATCTTCAATATCTTTAATAATTTGAAGTGATGTGAACTCAAATTTGTCTTTAAGAGACTAATTATCCTCTCTTTTTTTTTTTTGATATGACTTGTTATATAGTTCTTTGATCTTCTAAACAAGTTCCTTCCTCTTTATCCTTGAATGTCAATCTAATCTTTGAGTTTCTTGATGTATTCTTGTGAGTCCTTAAGCTTTATTTTCACTCTTTCCTTCTTTATTTTAGCTTTGTCTAGATCTTCAAGTGCCACATCAAAATTACTCTATAAGTTAATTGCAAACATCATCATCATCCTCAAGTTGTAAGACTTCTTATAAGGAACTAAGCTATGATACCAATTATTAGGATCAAGCAATATCGAGAGAGGCGTGAATCAGTGTTGTAACACTTTCACGCTAATTAATAATTTTAAAACTTAACCATAAACATCCACATATAGAAATATAGGAAATTAAAACATAAAGAAATAATGAACACATAACACCATGATTTTTTTTAGGAAACCCTAACCAAGGGAAAACTCTAATGGGGATGCTACCCACAACTATGTACTAATCAAAAAATTATCTTTTATGAGTTTTGACCCTATTAGGAGTCATAAAATACATTTAATACATTATTCCTTATTAGAGGACTTGACCTTGTTGGAGGTTTCAACCATGTTAGTACTTGTAATACAAATGAAAATCTTATTGCTTAATGAGGATTCACTATAGAATTAGAAAGATAGTAGTTGCAATACCATAAATGACTATACTGACATCACACCACCTAACTAGTCTATAATGTATCTCACATATGATTTTATCCAGCATCAAGGCTTTCATATAACCATCAAAATATCAATATTGAATTATCATACATCAATTGTACAGGCTTGTATGTGAAATCTGTCTTTTCTTTATACCCTTCTCAATTAATTATTCCATCAACTAGTTAAATATCATCACAAAATGTGTCACATAATCTCCAAAAATAAATATTTAGAGATTATATCCAAGGGTTATCATCTAGGATGTCATCCCTATAATTCCAAGTAATTGAATTTGTAAAACAATTCAATTCCTTACACCAATTTACATGATCTTCAAAAACTATTCTTGGATAATTGTGTACATTGTCAGTTTAGCCTTTTCTAACCAAAACATGTGATAAAAAACATCTAAACATAAGTGATCTTATCTAAAGACTATATAAACCTTATATTACCATATACAAAAATTATGGCCATATGTAATTAATATCTTGTGCTTGTTGATCAAAATTGTGTGACTGTACTCTATCTTTATACATTATACTTGGGCACTTTTATTGAATACTTACTAAAAAAATTGATCATTAAGTCAAGTGACCTTACCAATTGGTTATGTTTTCATAAATGAAAATATCCATGCCTTTAGTACTAATCACTTTCCAACAATCCCCCCCTATGGCATTGATGATAGGACTTAGTGAAAATGACTAAGTGTCAATGCCAAAATAAAATTTGCTCAAAAAGATCTAGTTGTACTTCCTCTTAGTACTACTCCCCCTTAATATAATACTATATAACTCCCTATTTTCACTATACTACTCCACCTTTGGCATCAGTGGAAAAGGAGAGACTCAAATTTCTATGTATAAGTCATAATTTTCGATCAAATCATACAATATACTATAAAAATCTTAATACATCTATAAAATTTACCTTCAAGGCTTCAAAATCTATATCCCATGACTTCTTTAGGCTCTATGTTTCCTAAATTATACTACATAAGTTATAAACTTCTATCTCAGTTTCCTCCAAATATGTAAGTTTGAATAAAGCATATAAGTATGTGAAAAATTCCAATAGATCTAATTCCTTCTGTGTTAGTTCTACCTTAGGTGTCAATGTGGTTCTCAAAAGTGAAAATCTTTGAATTATCATTTTCCTTTCTCAATATAAGATACTTTTCTTATCCATTGTCTTGTTTAAAATTTTGTCAAAATTAGTAATAGACTATTTGAACTTCTCAAAAATGACTTCTATCTTATCAAAACTTTCTTCCTCTTCTTTTATACATTTATCTACATTATTTACATATATTTTTTATATTAAGTATTGATGAAAAATAACATCATGTCTTAGAGCTAGGAGTAAAATGTCTAAAAAGTATTTTTGCTATTATAGTGTCAGCAAACTCAAAAAGCTAGAATTTATACTAGTTATACATCAGTTTAAAAAAATAATATCATAGTCTTCAGACTAAAAGAGAGAGACAATCTATTTAAGCTACTCAATCTCACATTCCAATAATATTATTGGAGTGTTCTGCTTCATTAATGTTAAAGTATAGCTTCAGTAGAAGTGAAGTACACTTTACATTTGGTAAATGAATTCATGGTTATCACACACACAGATATATGTATATGCATGTGTGTGTGTGTGTGTGTGTGTGTGTGTGTGTGTGTGTGTGTGTGTGTGTGTGTTTTGTGTGTGTGTGTGTGTGTGTGTGTTTATTTATTTATTTATTTATTTATTTTTACATAGTTACTAAATATACATTTCAATATTAGTTCATATATTAAGTATATGAACTAATATTGAAATGTATATTCAGTAACTATTGAAATATATATAAAAATATATGTGTGTATGTGTGCATACATACACTATCAAAGTAAGGCAATCATGAATTCCATTTTTTTTAGAGTTAAACAAATTATATTAATCAAATTCATGTCCTCATAGGGATATGACTATGCATGGCCAATGGCCATGTAGAGGCATGTCCCTAAGAGACATGACCTCTCCTTCTAATATAAGTGTTATTATCGATCACTGAGATATACATCAATTACAAGGCAATGTACTATCCTCAGTAGTGATCAGTGATATAAATCAGAGTAATAATTTAAAGAACTTCATAATATACTTGACATTATATTACATGCATACAATAGTATAAATTATACATCAAAATTCTATATATAAGAGATAATAAGATTTTTATTTCATAACTTTAATATTGTTGATCAATATAGTTACAAAGAATAAATCAGTGTAATATATCTCAATCAGATATCCCTTTATTACATTTACATGGTATCAGAGCCACATTGATAGAGAACAGTTAGTCTCATAATAGATCTAAATTTATCTTCAATCTAAAACAATGGTGAATCATGTAAGACTAGAAGATAGATTGGAAAATATGAGTAATGATTATTCTAAGAGAAACGGAATTAGAAGGATACAAAGAGGAAAATAAATCTATGCCAAAAAATGATCCAAACAAAACAACTTGGAAAAGACACAACAATAAAGCTATGAAGATCATTATAGATTCTGTTGAAAACCACATCCTCCCATCTATATCAAGCCTTAAAATAACTTATGAGATGTTTTCCACTATTAAAAATACCTTCTAAATTAATAACACTAGTAGATTGTTAACATTAAAACAAGATCTACTATACATCAAAATGATCAATGGATTACATCTTATTTCCTAAGAATCTCAGAGTTAAAAGATCAACTTACAACTATTGGAAGTCAAGTGGGTGACAAAGAACTTTGCATTATAGCACTAAAGGACTACCCTTATCTTGGAAAACTTTTATACATGGACTAAGCTCATGACCCAAACTTCCTAAATTTCAACAACTTAAAAATGAATGTACTCAAGAAGAGTCAAGATTAATTTTAAGAGGAATTAGTTTAAATCAAGAAGGAGATATTCAAGCTCTTCAAGTTAATACCAACAATAAAATAAAGAAAGGGAAATTCAAACAAAAAAAAAGGAATTAAAGAAAACATATAAGAAATGAGATTGATCAAAAGTACAATGCTTCAAATGTGATAAATTTGGTCATACTCATAATTGTTGTCCTAAATGAAAGAAAATACAAGTAGCTCTAGCAGAAATCAGAGAGGAAAAACATGAAACGTTTGCATTCTACTTAGTATTCTCAAGTGAACTAAACTCTAGCAATAATATTTGGATTATAGACAGTGGAGCATCTCAGCATATAACAGGTTTAAGAGATAAATTTGAAAGCTTTGAAGGATACTTCTCTGAAGAAGTAACTATAGGGAATAATTCTACATACTTGGTAAAAGGTTTTGGATTGTTTTCAATTCAAGTAAATTCATGTATCACTCTTCAACTATAGAATGTTTTGTTTGTACCTAGCATAAAAAAAAAAATTGGTCTCCATCTCAAGCCTTGTAGATCAAGTATATCATATCACATTCAAAGAAGACAAAGTATTATCTTGGCCAAAGAATTCCAACATTAAGAGTGTTATATCCATCATATTTAGAGATGGGAGTTTGTATAAACTTTGTAACCATCAAAATCTATCCCTAAATCATGAAATCTCAAACATGAATGAAATTTAGCATAGAAGACTAGGTCATCTTTTTTTTTTTGTGCTTTATCATCCATAGAAAAAATAGTAATAGGATTACCTAGTTTAAAACCTAATCATTCTGATAGTTGCAAAGGATGTTCCCCAGGTAAAAACACAAAAGGGTTCTTTCCCAAAAGTAAACACAAATTTAAATCTTTACTTTAACTCATTCATACATCTATGTGGTCCATTGTATGTACCTTCCCTAAGTGAATGTCTCTACTATGTAATTTTTATAGATGAATACTCTAGGAAAACTTGGATCTACTTCCTTAAAAAAAAATCAACTGAGGCGTTATCAAAATTAAAATAATTTAAGGCACTAGTTGAAAACCAATCTGAACAGAAAATTAAAACCCTAAGATCAGATAATGGGGGTGAGTACATTTTAGAAATCTATAAAGATTTTTGCATCTTTGTTGGGATTAAGGGGGAGTTTTTTGTACCATATAATCCTCAACAGAATGGAGTCGCGGAAAGGAAGAATAGATCTATTATTGAATTAGCCAGAGCTATGATGCATAATCAAAATCTTCACACCTCCTTTTGGGATGAAGCCTCTAACACTGTAGTTTATATACAAAATAGATATCCTCACTCAATATTATAAAATACAACTCCTAAATATGTTTTTATGGTTAACACATCATATTTAAGCCACCTAAGAATATTTGGGTGTCATGTTTATATTCACATTCCTAAAGAGAAGAGATCTAAGCTAGACCCATCATGAAAGAAGGGCATATTTATCGAATATAATGAATCATCCAAAGGTTATAGGATCTATGTCCCTAGACAAGGAACTATTGAAATCAATAGAGATGTAAAGTTTGAAGAAGATATTTCTTTTAATCTCTCCAAGAACATTGATGAATCATACTCAAAACCTACTACTGAACTAGATGAAAACCTTCTAGTAGAGAATGAGATGGAGATTGATATTGAGAATCTTGCTTCTCCTAATCAAAATTTAGAGAATACTTGAAAATCCTAACAAGAAAAATAGACCAATTTGGGAAAGGAAAATGGTAGAATAAAATCATATAGAACCTTATGAAGTAGTCAGAGAAAATAAGAGAACAAGGAACCATTCATGCTATGTAGTAGTACTCTCTAAATTCATCAAAACAGAGCCTACAAATGTTGAAGGAGCATTATCGTGCCAACCTTGGAAAGATGCAATGATTGAAGAATATCAATCCATATTAAAAAATAATGTATGGGATGTTGTGCCCAAACCCAAAGACAAATCAGTTGTCTCCTCTAAATGGCTATTCAAAATCAAGCATGCACTTGATGGCAACATTGAAAAATACAAAGCCAAATTTGTAGCTCGTGGATTCACACAAAAGGAAGGAATAGACTATGAAGAAACTTTTTCTCCAGTTTCCCGATACACCTCTATCAGAACCAGTATAGTTATTATAGCATCCCAACGGTGGAAGATACACCAAATAGAATTCAAAACTACATTCCTAAATAGTGAAATTGAAGAAGAAGTATACATTGAAAAGCCTGAAGGATTTATCAATCATTAAAAAAAATTTCATGTATGTAAACCAAAGAAATAGTTATATGGTCCTAAACAAGCTCCTAGGGCATGGTACTAAAGAATAGGCAATTATCTCACAGAGTTTGAGTATTCCAAAAATAAAGCTAACCCTAATATATATTTCAAAATAATTGAAGGTGATATGATTATTATTATACTACATGTAAATGATTTACTAATAACAAGTGAAGAACATGTTGGAAATATAGGATAGGCTAGGTTACCAAGAGGGGAGGGGTGAATCAAGAACCAATAAAACTTAATCTTATATCATGAATCCTTCATATATATTTTGATCTAATTTCATGCATGAAGACTAAAAGTAGTAAAACATTCATAACACAAGATATGATGACCCAAAAACTTTACAAATAGAAAGTAAAACTAGGGTGGGGATGATACCCATAAGCTTTATTATTGCACTATAAAGTTGGTTGGTTAAGGCGTACAATTGATCACTTCTGATGATCTACCCTATAAGGAGCAATAAGGACTACTAGGTCCACCTTGTTAAAAGATTTACAAAACATACAATGAAGTATGCACTCGGTAAAGAGATTTTCCAAAGACTGTTAAGTCTACCTTGTTAAAGGATTTGACTGATACACCTATTAGGATGAACCGATGGTTGATCTCTAATCTACAACTCTAATTTTCTAGTTGAGATTCCTTTGAAGTGTAACGATCACCTTGTTGTGATAGATAAATCTTTTATGCTCCTTATACTATTTGTAGCCTTTTCACTTCACACTTCTACTCTTTATATTCATATCATATATATTTTCTTACTTTTTCTTGGATGTGATATAATACATTACATATATACCAATCCAAATTATAATTCATCAAAGTTGGCTACAACATATATTTCTAATAAAGATCATAAAGTTGGCTCAACTGTTCGCACTCAGGTTCTGAAGACAAACTCAGTGAGGTTATGATACTCATAAACCATTGTCAATACTTTTCATTGTCATGCACTTGATAGACGTAGAAGCTCATCTCATACTAATCACTTCCAAGTAGTTTGAACTCAGTCAACACTGGTGACTTGATGAACACTACAAAACTTGGCATATAAACTGAATTACTTGGTTGACACTACATGGGTCAGTCAACACTAACACTATGAGCTCAGTAAACATTGGAGACCATGGTTGACATTGTACAACTTGTTTAATACTATAAATCTTGGTTAGCACTATCATTGATCAACTTGGTAGATACTGCTCGGCATGAACTGAATACTAATCCTAGAACTTGGTAGTGACTGTAGAACTTGGTAACAATTGTATTGCTCAGTAGTAACTGTAGCATTTGGTTAATACTACAAACTAAAAGATAAGCTTGATAGCTACTAACCAATTGACTAAGTGTGAGTCACTAATAAAAAAATTTGACCATAATGTCAATAGAACATTTTATAGCTAAATGAAAACAAGAACTAATAGCAAAATTTGACATGAAAGATCTGGGGCTTCTTCATTACTTCCTAGATCTAGAAGTCTGGTAAAAGAAAAATTACATCTTCCTAAATCAAGGAAAATACATTATTGACATTCTAACTAAGTTTGGAATGATGGATTTTAAACCGTTAACTACTCCTATGGAATCAAATCTACATAAACTGAAGAATGATGGATTTGAATTTGAATCCAATGATCCCACTTTCTACAGGAAAATTATCAGATCACTAATGTACTTAGTAAACACTCACCCTGATATCTATTATGCAACTAATGCCTTAATTAAATTCATGTGTGAACCAAAGAAGATACATCTTATGGTAGCCAAGCAGATTTTATGATACTTATGAGGTACATTTGGTATGGCTCTCAAATGTGATCAAGTTGAAATTAATCTTCATGGGTATTCATATTATGATTAGGCAGTCAACTCTACTGATTGTAAGAGTACTATAGGATGTTGTTTCAGTCTTGTATCAGCGATGATCTCTTGGTTTAGCAGTAAAAAATCATTAGTTTCCTAAAGCTCTACTGAAGTAGAATACATAGCTTCTTCCATGGGAGCCAAATAAGTAGTTTGGTTAAGAAAATTGCTAGTCAGATTATTCAAGAAACCCTTGAAGCCTACAGTCATCCACTATGATAATCAAAGTTGTATCAAGCTCTCAGTGAATCATGTTTTTCAAAATTGATCTAAACACATTGAAATACCATATCATTATATTAGAGATATGGTAAATCAAGATATTCTCAAGCTAGAATACATAAGTACAAATGAACAGACAATAGATATTTTTACCAAATCTCTTTCCAAGCCCAAATTGGAATATTTCTAAGGCAAACTTAGTATGATTAAATTACAATCATAAATACTAAAATAAATTTTTAGTTCTCTTTCTTTTATTTATGTGTTTATGCTACTATCTTATAGTTGCATCAGATATGTAATGAAAGGTGATGATCTTTCATTGACATATATATTCAGAAGGTAAACAATGTAAGGTGATGATCTTACAAGTGGTAGACCTGTTATCTTGACAAAATTGTGTTGTTGTTCCAAATAACTAAAAGTCTTAATAACGAACATATTATTGTTGGAAATATAAATTAGGCAAGGTTACTGAGAGGGGAGGGGTGAATCAAGAACCAATAAAACTTTATCTTACTTCACCAATTAATCATTCATATAATATTATGATCTAATTGCATGCATAAAAGAATGAAAGAAAATAAACATTCATAACACTTTGACACAAGATATGGTGACCCAGAAACCTTCCAATTACAAAGTAAAATTGGGGTGGGGATGATACCCACAAGCTTTAGTACTATAGTATAAAGTTAACCTGTTAAGGCTTACAATTGACCACTTCTGGTGATATTCCCTGTTAAGAGCAATAAGGACTATAAGGTCCACCTTGTAAAAGGGTTTATAAACATACAATGAAGTATGCACTCGATTAAGAATTTTAGCAAAGATTATTAAGTCTACCCTATGTTGCCCAAGTTTCAATTTATATCTTTTTGTTCTATGGTTTTGAGTCAAGTCAACTGTCAATGTCTTGAGTCTAATTCTAGATTTCCCATAGGATGGCCTTTCTTCTCATCATTCCTTTGAGCTAACCTGATGTGGCAAATCATATGAGTGATGCACCAGTCCAATGGCTACATGATTAGATTTTGGAGGTTTGTTATGTGTTTCCCTAATGAAAAGAAGGTTTGTATATCTTAATGATCCATCTTTCTTTATTCTTAATCATTTTGGAGACAAAGATTCATGATATGTTGCATTTTTCATGAAAGACATTGTAGATGATCAAGATAGAATGCAGGAGAAGCAAATAAATCATCAAAAATGGTGAAAGAACCTATTCAAAGGTCTTTATCTAAAGGAAAGATACATTTAAAAGAGATCTTAGGCATATTTAAATTAAATAATAGTGGAGAACATGAAAGACCAAGGATAAAAGTTGATATGCAGACCGTAAGAATAAGCTAGAAATAATATTAGTTGAATTCGATGCAAAGTGAACACTGAAAGATGTAGAAATGGTGAAGAACATGGTCAAAGGTGGTGAGAACTAAGTTGAAATCAAATTAATGGTCCAAAACACATTTGAACATCTATGTGATCGAGTTGAATGGTTAAGTCACCTTGGAAATAAGACCTTTTCCATGATCTTCAGATCTTAAAAGATCTATGCTCATCGCTATGTCTCTTTCCAAATTTGTATGATGAATAATCATGGAAACACAGTGATGAGTTGACATGTTTCCATAGGACCCTACTGAAGGTAAAATTGCCAAAAGAATTATCACCATAGATCAGACTTAAAATCAACACTTGTCATTGTATCACTATGGAAAGTTGTTTGACTATTAATTATAGTGGGATAACGATAGTTCAACACATGTCTTGATGGGCCCATTATATTCCATGAAGTGCTATGAAACAAAGTAGTCCAATGTCAGATTCTCCAAGGTATGGAATAGTGTCACCTATCTACCATGATGTACCTAGTTGGAAAGTGGACTTGAATTGCAAAACAAATAGAGTTAATATCTTTTATTGCCACTGTCAAACCAAAAAGAAATCAATGCTCATCATTATGTCACTATAAAAAGTTGCCTAAATTTTAATTATAGTGACATAATAATGATTTGACATGTCTATATGGAGCGACCATGGAAGAGATTACAAAGGAAAAATAAAGAAGTATGTTATGTTTTAATCATGCTTGTTGATTTAAGATTGATGGTTAGAATTCAAAAATACAATGACCATTGGAATATGAAATACACATGCTTGGCATGAAATAGCAGAAGATAAAGAAAACATCAATTTTCCACAAGATTTCATGAAGATTGTAGGAAGCTGAACAGCCATTGTGTATTTTCAAAAGTGTTATAGATTTCGATCATCGATAGGAAAGATGCCACATGGATAATTTCATATTTTATTTCCTTTTCTATTTTGTGATTGTTTCTCTACTAAACTGAAGGATAATAGAAAACTATAAATGTAATCTCAGTGGACAATACAATGGTCAGAAAACTTGATGGTGAATTGGTCTGTAATTCCATTTACCCTATTTGATTGTCATGTTTTGTGGCCCATGCATAGAGTAGTTTTGCATTAAGATTTGAAAGACAATCATGTATGGTTTTGTGAATAATCAAATGAATTTCATTTCACTTTGATGTTTGCATTATAGTGATTCCATTTACTTTCTTCATATATGGTTTTGTTTCTTCTCTTGTTAGTTTGATAACATGTTAGATAGTTTTGTTGGGAAATGAAAGATAAATGTGTATGAATCTATTAGGTGTTGGTTGGATTCCATTTCATTCAAGGATGATAGTGAAATAAATTCCATTTTCCCTCATGTGCATAGCTTCTTCATTAAATATATAGTTAATCTACATTTAAAATAGAAGCAAGGGTTAGAAATATCAAGATAATCTACTATAGTCATTCCATTGAGTGTGATAGGCTATTAAAATCCATCTTGCTTGAATTATTTGTGCCTTCAAACAATTTGGTTATCCTTTACAACTCTTAGGTTAAGAGCTTATAATGTCAAAACTTTTGATATCATAAAAATAGATTCATTGCAAATCATAGGAAGTTGTACTTAATAATTCAGAGGGCATTGATAGAATACATACACTAACCCATTTGTTGGTAAACATCCTTTTGTCTTTCCAAACATTGGGTATCAAAGAGTCGGGTTATAAAATCTAATAGGAGGACAAAAATTGTTAACTAGCCCTTTGTTAAAGGATTTGACTTATGCACCTATTAGGATGAACTAGGGGCTAATCTCTGATTTGCAACTCTAATTTGGTGGTTTAGATTCCTTATATTACAACGATCACTTTACTGTGATAGATAAATCTTTGTTTTCCCTTAAACTACTTGTAGCCTTCTTCAATTTACACTTTTTCTCATCATATATTATTCTCTTTCTTGTTTGGATATGATACAATGTATTACATATATATCAATCCAAATTACAACTTACTAGAGTCTACTACAATACCAATTTCATCATGATCCACAAAGTCAACCAAACTATTGTAACTCAAGTTCTAAAGAAGAACTTGATGGTGTTTTGATACATGGAAAACATTGTCAGTGCTCAAAAATATTTGGCACTCGGTTGACCTTGAAGCTTGGTCGATACTAATCACTTCCAAGTAGCTTGAACTCAGTGAGCACTATGTGACTTGGTGAACTTTGAGAAACTTGGTAGTAACTAGATCACTTGCTTGACACTGTATGACTCGGTCAACACTACATCCACTTTGTTAACCCTAAGAGCTCGGTAGACACTATTGGACTTGGTTAACACTATAGAGCTTGGTTAACACTATGATCTTCTTCACTTCCATTTACTGGCTCAATAGCCTCTTCTATACTCAATTTGTACTAAACTTTGTCTCTAAAGTTTGGTAAACATTATGTAGCTTGGCAAACACTGCAAACTAACTCAGGTTCTCGATAGACATTGTATCTTGACTACTTAACTCAGGAATAATTGAGTCACTTGGTTAATATTTCAAATTGAATGATAAGCTTAGTAGCAAATGTAGAGCTTGATAGCAATGTAACCAATTGACTAAGTTTTGAGTCACTGATAGACAAATTGACCTTTATGTCAACAATCTCTCCCTTTGGAACTAGTGACAAAAATACTTATCAAAACAAAAATCTAATCTTTCAAAACTGTAATTCTAAACTTCCTTTTCCATCATTCTATGTCTTCAACTCAGTTTTGACTTCCACCTGATGTGGCTCGGTAACATGCTCTGTTTCTCTAATTTTTCAAAATTGCTTTCATAAAAGTATTTTCCACTTGTATTCATCACTATATTGTTCCCCCATACATACATCTCCCTTATATACATACACAGTATAGTATACTTCTCCTCCTTTACATAATATATAGACTACTCCCCCTTTTTGACATAAATGCCAAAGGTGTATAATAACTATATGTTAATACCAAAATGTGACAAGAACACAAAATGTACTTTCAGAATAAGTACCATTTTCTTGTTCCAATTTTCCTATAGTACCTTGCTTGCATGTAATGCAATCTATATTTCTACTAATAATTCTGTCATGTGATAATCTATTGATAAGTTGTTATCATGGATGAGTGTCTTTATGCGTACAATATATTTTTGCAATGCAACCATGTTTGGCAGAATCATGCCTTAGATTTCTACAAGTGTGGCCTTGATCTTGGCTTCTTCCTTCAATAGTTATGCTTGTAGATTGGTCAGATATTTGATCTTTGTATAATATGTAGAGCTATGGCTTAGGTCAAGTGATAGCTGGTGTGCACTTTCCTTCATGTCTTCATCTATCTTGGACAATTTATCCTTGATATCCCTTGTAAAGATAGATGTATCACTTGACAAAGAATAATACAACATTGTTAACATATGTTTCTAGTGTACCAAGAATAGTAGCTAAATCTACTTGGTCTATTGCAATTATTTGTGTAACTTTTTCTTACACTCTATTCTCAAACTTCCTTCTACTCTCTAAAGTAGCTTCTTCTGTCCATTCAAGTCTCCATTGAATTTTTGGACTATATCTGGTAATGGATCCAAAATAGGTTGAGTGCCACCAACCTCAATACTTAGAGCATCAACAAATATGCTCTTTATGTATTCAAAGACTTGGTTTTCTTTCTTTTTTTCTTCTCTAAGCTTCTATTGCTAACCTCTCTCATTCAGTAATTCACCCATGGTGTTCATTTGATCAGGAGTGAGGGTACAGAAATCCCAATTTGGAATAACTATATCCTCATTGAGATCAACAGTTTCTTTTTCTTTGCCCTTTTCTTTCAAAATTGTGGAAACAATTTGTTTCCCCTTGTTTAGGACTTCAGTACTCAGTTGAGACTCTTTCTCAACTGTCATTGTAAATGTTATAGATACATTTGGAATAGAAGTAATAGTTGAAAATGATGGACTAGAAATAAAATTTGAAATGACATTACCAACATGAATACTTTGTTGCTTCTCAATCAAGCTTGATGATGGAGGACCTTGTTGCTTGGTAGATGAAGTGTTGGGCACTTCTATCATTGTAACATTTAGTTGAATAGATTCAATGCTTGGTTGGGTGCTTAGTGTATTAGTGTTATCCACAACCAACTCGGTAGAAGCTATCTCTAAGCCAAATTTCACTAAGGTTGTGCTTCGAGAGTGAGGAAATGAGCCCATGACTACTGTTGCAATTTTCTCTAAATCAGTCTACTCAATAGCTTGTATCTCTAGAAGATTTCCTCCAGTAGCTTCCTATTCTTCCTCCTCATCATTTAGATTCACGTAATCAAGTTCATCATCTTTTATTTCTATGTCATCTTCATCATCTTTGTCATCAACATGAACAATAAAGCCACTAGGTTGGTGCAACTTATAAATGTTTTTCCATGTAGTTGTTCCTACCTTCATTACATATTCAATTTCTTTTAACAATATCATACATGTGTTCATCTTGAGAGTGAACTTTTTCACATTTTTCTTCAATGATTCTTTCATCTCCTTATGACTAAGATTTGGCATCAATTGCCTCTAGGTCTGTTCATATATATCCTTGATAGTCTTTTGTGCATTTTCCCATCTTTTCTTTATTACCTACATAAGTTCATTATGAATCTATTATAAAAGCTCATCTAGAGATTACTTCCATCTACCTGACTTGGTCATGACAACATCCTCAATCAACCTTTTCTCATCCTCATTCCTTGTCTCATACTTGAGGAATTTAAAATTTTCCATGGCAGCTTCTTGTTCTATTTTCTTTAATCTTTCCTAAAGTGTAGGTGGATATCTCTTGAAGATTATTTTCTCAACTCCATCTTCACCTAACTTCAATTTCTTTCTTGATTTGTCTGCCCTCCTTGTGAATATAGCAAGGGATGACTTGGCAGGCCTAATTATGATAACCTTTCCTTTCTTCCTAAAAGGCTCTTCTTCCCCAGATTTTGTTTCTTCTTCTTCATCCTCTAAATCATCTTCTTTAATATCATCACCTTTTCCCTTAGTAAGCATTAGAGGGGAACCTACTTACATAGTGCCTTTCAGTATCTTTTCTACTCTTTTCCTTCCTTTATTGATTACTTGAGGTAACTTAATCTCAAGCTCTATTCTTGCCTTAGCTTCATAATATGTGCTAAAGTATATAGCTTTGGGATCCACAGGCTCATGTAGTAGAGCCTCTATGATATCCTTGGTATCATCAATGTTAACCTCATACTCTAGAGGCTTAACCCATACCACTTTAGGTCTAACTGCTTGAATGTATATTTTGTCACATTCCACCATGAAATGGATATCATCCTTGTACTCTTTAAAAAGTTTCTTATGGATCCTATATCTATTATTCATCTTCTCTTTAAATGTTTCAAAGTAGTCATCCATGATACTTTTAAAATTTTCACCCATCTCTGCTATATACTCATTAGTCTGATACAAAATAGGAACATCTTTCCTCCATACTAATGCACCTTTGGAAGGGAAAACTTTCTAAGTAAAGAAGAATAAGAGATCCAAACTTACATGGATTATTCTTTGATCCTCTGATGCTCTTTGTATTCTTGTTGAATTGATTCAACAACTCAGCAAGGTTGAAGGATAGGTTATTCTTTACAACCTTGTAAATGAGATCAACAACTTCACATGATACATTGTTTAATCTACTTGAGCTATAAATCTTATGTGAAATGATATGAATGCCAAATTTTAGTTCTATGTTAGTTACACTACTAATCTGCATTCCTCTTCTATCCCAATCTGAAAGAGTTCTCTTTTCCAATTCTACCTGACCTAGGGTTTTGGTCATCTTTGTTTTATTAAGCATTGGGAGCCCAATGATTCTATGAATCATTTTCTTCATTATCTAAATAGGTTTCTCCAACCATAACTATCAATTATGTACATGGCTCAAAATATATCTCATCCATTTGACTTGCAAGTCTCTTGGCATATGATAGATATGAGTCAAGCCCTTGGTTTCCAAATGTTAATGTTCGAGTTTCAATGCACCATCCACACATAATTCCCGGAATGCTTCATTCATTTCTAGGTTTTTGAGTTCTTATATTGAGTAATGATATGATTAATAGATGTCATGCATGAGTAATACCTTAGGCAGAATTTTTGATTGTGCACCGGCTAGGTCAAATGCTTCTGCAATTACTAGACTTAACTTGAAATTTGGTGCCTTGCAGTCAACTACATGAACTAACATTTTAGAACCTTTCCTACTTTTACTATTGGAAGATGCCATTGCTTGGTAGGGTTTTTGAAAAATCAAGAAATCTTCAACAAAAAATACTTGAATTTCTTAAGGGCTCTAAATTTTCTCTTCTCAATTAGCTCTAGAAATACATGGTGAAACAATGCCTTCAATTTATTTCTTTTAACAAATTTCCACCTTTTAATTGTCATTCATACTTTTTACTTCATACTTTCTTAGTGATAGGTTTTCCTCTACTAAATTTATTCATTAATGCTCAAGAGACATCTACAACTTGACAGAGTAACCATCACTTGGTAGGAACTATCAAATATCTATTTGCAACAATATACAACCTGACCTTTCTCGATAAGGTCTAGAAACCTGACCTAGCTCATTAAGGTCTCCTTTTTTCCATCATGCTTGGTGATCCCTTTGCATCTTGAATGTTGATTTGGATCTTTCTTCTTGCTGACTAGAACTGATGTTAGATTTCTTCTTTTGAATCATAGCTTCAGTGATCTCCATAGGAACTAAGTTGAAATGATTGAACTACCCAACTCATTGACTTGGGTGTCATTCACTTTATGATCTTGATTTGCATTCTCTAGAGATTTTTGTACTCATTGCTGCCTCATTTGATTTCTTATTGTCAGTTTTCACTTTCTTTTCATCTTCAATTCTATTTGTGTTCATATAGTTCTTGGCAAGATGTCCAAGATTTGTACAAATAGAACATCTTTTTTTAGTGTCTCTTTTCCTCATATGATGTTTCACACAATGTACTCCAATGTTCCCAAATTCACCATAATAGTGACACCTACACCATGTATTTTAATCCCATCCAAATATTTCTTTCATAATTTGTTCTATTGGGTTCCACTGTTTGGTTTTGCATTCTGAATATTTGTGTCCTTATCTCTTGCAATTGTGGCATTTACCTTCAAACTTAGGTTTCTCTTTACATTCACTTACTCTATAACCATGCTTATTACAATTGTAACACCTTCGATTGAATTTTTCTTTGTCATTACTCCAACATTTGTTTGATGTATGACCTATCTTACCACAATGACTATAAGTAGGTCTTTTATTCTTTTGAGCTCCTTGCTAAGATGAATCACCTTTTTCTATGTATCCTATACCAACTTTGCCTTTGTGTTTGTACTGACTTTGTTCATTCAATTGATTCATGTTTTCTTGAGATTTCATCATTCTTTCATAGGTTTTATTTTCAATGTTGAGATCATTCTGAAGTCTTTCATTCTCTAACCTTAGATTCATAAGTTCTTTATTTGCATTAGTGAGCTAATCACTAAAGTCTACTTGTTGAAGGGTTAGATGTTGAATTTCATTGTTCTTTTCTTCTATCTCTTCTTTGGCTTTGTCTTTTTCTTCCATGACTTCTCATAATCTGATTGATTGAATTTCTTGTTCTCTTTTTAGCTTTCTAACTTCTTGAAGCTAATAGATCTTTGATTGATTCATCAGCTTCATCTGAATTTATTTCAGGATATATATCTTCAATTCTTTCTTTAGTATAGAGATTGTCATTCATTTGTATTGCAAAATCTTTCCTTCTTTTCAGTGATTGAGAGAGTTTCTCCTTTTCTTTCTTCAGTTTCCCAATAGCCAATTCCAGATCCAACTTTTCATTTTCAATAGCCTTATCTAGCTTGTATACTGCCATTGCCTCTAATCTTTCCTCAAACTGTTAAACTTCTAATGTGAGAACCTAAAAAGCTCTAATACCAATTGTTGGAAATATAAAGTAGGCAAGGTTACTGAGAGTAGAGGGGTGAATTAGGAACCAATAAAATTTTATCTTACTTCACCAATTAATCCTTCATATAATATTCTAATCTAATTGTGTGCATGAAGAATGAAAGAAAATTAAATATTCATAACACTTTGACACAAGATATGGTGACCTAGAAACCTTCCAATTAGAAAATAAAACTAGGGTGGGGATGATACCCACAATCTTTAATATTGTAGGATAAATTTAACCTGTTAAGCTTACAATTGACCATTTTTGGTGATCTTCCTTGTTAGGAGCAATAAGGACTATGAGTTCCACCTTGTAAAGGGATCTACAAACATATAATGAAGTACACACTTGGTTAAGAGATTTAGCAAAGACAATTAAGTCTACCCTATTAAAGGCTTTGACTGATGCACCTGTAAGGATGAACTCATGGTTGATTTCTAATCCATAACTCTCAATATACTGGTTGATATTCCTTGTATTACAATGATTACCTGACTATGATAGATAAATCTTTGTTGTCCCTTATACTACTTATAGCCTTCTTCAATTAGCACTTCTGCTCATCATATATTGTTCTCTTTATTGTTTGGATATGATATAATGTATTACATATATACCAATCCAAATTATAACTTAGTGGATTCAACTACAATACTATTTTCATCATAATCCACAAAGTTGGCCAAACTATTGTAACTCAAGTTCTGAAGACAAACTCAGTGATGTTTTGATACATGGAAAATGATGTCAATGTTCAGCAATCTTTGGTACTCATTTTAATTTGAATCTTAGTCCATACTAATCACTTCCAAGTAGCTTGAACTCAATCAGCACTATGTGACTTGCTAAGTTTTGAAAAACTCGGTAGCAAGTGGATCACTCAGTTGACACTGTATAACTCGGTAAACACTAGATCCACTTTGTTAAACCTAAGAGCTTGGTAGACACAATTGGACTTGATTAACACTATAGAGCTTGGTTAACGCTATGATCATCTTCACTTCCACTAATTGGCTCAATAGCCTCTGCTACGCTTGGTTTGTACTAAACTTTGTCTCTGAAGCTCGATAAATACTGTGTAGCTCGACAAACACTACAAACTAACTCAGATACTTGGTAGACACTGTATTCTGACTACTTAGCTCAAGAACAACTAAATCACTTGGTTAATACTACAAACTAAATGATAAGCTCGGTAGAAATTGTAGAGCTTCGTAGAAATTTAACCAATTGACTAAGTGTTTAGTCATTGATAGAAAAATTGACCTTTATGTCAACAATTATGATTACACTTTATTAAGTTCTTGTCTTGGAGTACCATAAATATTAATACTTGTCATGATAGATTTCATGACATTGTGATTTTGGTTATCAAAATACTCCTAATCACTGTATCTAATTATTACGAATACGATAACCTATTCTCCTAACAAATATCATTAAATATGATAACTATGCACATGTCAAGAGAATATGAGAATACTTTGTATCTCATTTCTCCCTTGCTAAGAGGGAGTGTTAAAGTATCACTTCAATAGAAATGAAGTACACTTTACATTTGGTATATGAATTCATGGTTATCTCTCTCTCTCTCTCTCTCTCTCTCTCTCTCTCTCTCTCTCTCTCTCTCTCTCTCTCTCTCTCTCTCTCTCTCTCTCACACACACACACACACACACACTCACTCACACACTATCAAAGTAAGGCAATTGTGACTTCTATCTATTTTAGAGTTTAAAAAATTATATTAATCAAATTCATGTCCCCATAGAGGCATGTCCCTACAGGACATGATCCCTCCTTCTAATATAAGTGTTACCGTCGATCGCTAAGATAGAGATCAATTACAAGGCAATGTATTATCCTTATCAATAATAGGTGATATAAATTAGAGTCATAATTTAAAGAACTTCATAATTATACTTGAAATTATATTACATACATATAGTAGTATAAATTTATATATTAGAATTCTATATATAAGAGATACTTAGAGTTCTAGATATCAAAACTTTAATATTATTGATCAGTATAGTTATAAAGAAGAAATCAGTATAATATATCTCTATCAAAGATCACTTTATTATATTTGCAGTTAGCATTGGGTGGGGGATCAAGAGGAAATCTATCAAAAATATCTCCCCAATCAAGCACATTAGGAAGCTAACTTTCCATAATCCCTTTATTATTTTTAGCTACATTGATATTCTCCTTAGCTAAAAATTGTTTCAGGACCTCTTGTTCTTTTTCATCTAGCACATCATTGTATGTGTTGAAGTAATTGAAAGATTTGATATCTTCTTTGAATATCACCATTTCTCCTTCCTATAGTAAAATCATGAACCTGCTCTTCAGAATTTCTAGAACAATCAAAACCTAAGACATGATTAGTAGATAGGTGAGTTTTATAGAAAACCCAGTAATATACCTCTTTTCTCTTTGAAAAATATCTTTGTTCATTTTGTTCCAAATGAACCATAAGACTTCATTGCTAAAGACAAACCAAATTTTTTTGAGCTTAAGATCAAAGGAGTTGACAAAACTAGCCAAGACTTTAATCCAAGTAAAATTAAAAGATTCATTTCAATCCACTAGTCTATCAAATAAGGAAGACCAAATCATAGAAGAAAACTTGCACTCAAATAAAACATGTTCAAAAGATTCAAGAACAAAACAATGAATACAAACAACAAGAGGTATATTCTAGTGATAGAGGTTATTAGCAATAACAAGTTTCTTTAAAAGAAGCATCCAATGAAAACATATTTTTTTGGTTTTATGGCTTGATGCATTATAAAATCAAAAATGAAATGCCAATTAAACTCTAACCAATTTAAAGACTAATTTTATTTAATGCTTACAAGATAGATGTGTCTTCTTTGATGATGCTATAAATCTTCTTAGTATTGATTTATGTATAAGCATATCCATCTTATCATTTGACCTCTTTATAAATATCACTAGTGTAAACCAACTTACCTGGAAAGAAAGCACCTACCACTTTCTTAAGAATGGAATAAGCTTTCTTATGTGTAAATGGGATATCAAATTTATCCTTAAGCTCTTCCCAAGTCCCCGACTTGTTATTGATAAGGATTATCACCAATGGTGTTAATTTATTTGTGTTGTACGTAGATGGAAGCAAGTCCTACCCACATAAATGAGAAGGGGGAATACTGAGATTCACCCCTCTTGGGTTAGATTAGGTTGATACCTAGTAGATAATGACAAAATAAGAATGGATAACATGATTGTACTTCCCTTTCACCCCCACCTAAGAGGATTTTGGAAAGGATATGTAGATAAAGTAATGTTGAAATGGAAATAGAAAGGGAAAATATAGTACCTTGTAGAAAAAAAAACTTGAAAATCTATTGTTAAATGATGTAGAAAGTGAATAAAATCTAAGATCTAGGCCAAAATCTGTGAGATGGATAAACCCAAAAATCTCTCAATGATCTGTCAAAGGCAAACTAGTGCATTAGTGGTGAATTGGTGCATCAAGGGTGCAGTGTGACCCTGACTAACTATGAGTGGTGTTGATTATGATTTCCCAAATCTAATGAAAGATGAAAAAGATCTCCAAATATGTAGCCTATTTGTCAATTTGAGATCCAAAATCTATAAAATAAAGGGTTGGTTTATTGTTTGGGGGGTGGAGATTTGCCTCGATTAAAGCTCAGTTTAGGAATTAACCTTGAATTGAAATGATTTGAATAGAATGCTAGCAAGTAATAGTGGTAGACCTAACATGAATTAATATAAATATATGAATATGCTCTTGACTTTAGAATGTAATCAAGTATGCAGATGAAATAGCTTTGACTCAACTTAAAAAATTTGAGAAAGGAAACCAAAATGAAACAAAAACCTTCTTAAATGTATGTGCTTGAAATATGCCTTTGTAGATCATGAGAGAAGATGTGGCAAAAGACCCTGAATGTATAAATGGATATCTTAAATGTTGAAAATTCAATGGAAGATCTAGCATAGAATCCTTAAATGGCTTGAATGCATATATCCTTGATCTTCAATGGAGGAAATCTTGAATGCTTTGGATGCTTGCAGAGAACTTGAGAACTTGGATGCTTGAATGCTTGAACTTATGAATGAAACTTCTTGTGGTTTCTTTAATATGATCATGGATGAGAAATGGAGCAAATGGAAGGGTTTATATAGAGACCAAAATCAACTAACTCCCATAGACCAACTATCATAGGCATTTGTACCCGATTATCTGAAACACATGACCCAAAGAAAAAGGGCCAAAATAGGGCCCTATCAGGAGTGCATGTGCCCCTTCTTGGCCTACCATGGGTGTAGTTCACCCCTAACACATCAGGGGCACATTGCACCCTTGATTTCCAAGTGTTGAAACCTTGGGGACAATCTAAGGACCACAAAATAGGTATCAAAATCTAGAAATCATGTTCATATTCTAAGGAAACCCCATTTTAGTGCTAGGAGAGGATTCCTAGTGGAAAGGTGGATGGAAATAAAGGACCCAGGTAAAAGTATAAAGTTGTGTCACCTTTCAGGTTGACTTATTAGAATGACTAAATTTGAGTATTTTTATCCAAAAATCAAATTTTATCAAACATATGATCTAGCTAAATTTATTCTAGCTAAGTTATATGTGGTCTCACACTTTTCCAATTGGAAATGTCTATTAAATGCATGTTTTATACTAGTTTGTATCCAATTACTAAAGTTAAAATATTATTTCAAAAAGCTAACATTTCAATAATTCTTACTATTTTTTATGATTTTTTTTAGTTAAATAAAAACACGAATATTCTCATATAGAGTTTACAATGTTTTAATTAGATAGTCTATTCTAATTAAAAAATCATACAAGCACGTATTTTAACACTCAAAAAGATGTCAATTTTGAGAAAAAAAATATTAAACCATATCAAAAAAATTTAAAACTTATACAACGTTCTAAAGGAGAGAGTCCTCTTTTGGAATGTATAATTTTTCTTCCAGTTAGAATAGATTTGTTTTGAAAAATGTGGTGGGAGATGAAAGCTATCGATTTCAGGTGAGCTGAAATTTGAATCACTATAAAAGAGAAAATATAGGTCTAAAGACAATTTTTATCTTTTGAATTTTCTAGATATATTTTTTATCTATAACATAGTCTGAGTTCAAATGGATATAAGTTTATTTCCATATAGTTTTGTGGTGGGAACTAAACCCCTAATTTTCAGCATTTTTCAGCAACTAAAAAATTATCTATAAAAATTAGGAAAATATATCTTTTCTTATTCCAAATAATTATTAAAAATTATAATCCTAAAATTCAATCATTTCTACACATTTCATTAGTTTACTTCATTTTCAAATTATAAATAATAATACTATTTTTATGTCATTGAAGGTGATAGTTGTACTTTTGTTAGCCTTTTCCTTTATAAAAGGGTGGCACAGGTTTGTGCTTTTACCTACCTATGGAAAAATAGATCCTACCTCAAGCTTATCACCATAAAAATAGGATCTTTAAAGAGGATCTATTAGGTGAAAATGGAAGAGGGGGGGGGAGAGAGAGAGAGCATGATGATCCTGCATTAAATAGTTGCCAAACCTTCATTAAATTGGAGTGCTTTCAATTTAAGATGGTACAACCTTTAACATACCATATTTTTTCAAAGAAACTCTATGTCATAGCCAAAGGCTTACATTTGAACTAAAAAACCCACCAAATTTATCTATTAATCAAAGAGAAATAAGGAGGACTATCCACTACACCTTTGAAACATAGAAGACCTCTTACTAGAATCCAAGCTTTCTAGATGGAGGTAAAAACATTAGATCCAAAAACCTTAATCTGAATGTCCCCAAGAAAAATATCAGAAAAGGGGATATATCTCCATCTTTCTCCTTTTTAATAACAAATTTCTCAATATTGTTCCTTACCGAAACTTTCTAAGGTTCATTACCAAAGATGGATTTAAGAATCCATTTAGCATCAATTCAATGTATCTTAATATCTCCCATTCCAAGGCCTCCCCAAGATCTAGGCATACAACACTATATCCAATTCAATACATGTCTTTTTCTATTTCCCTCACCATCCATACAAAGAAAATCCCTCAAAATTCTATCAAGTTTTTCAATCTGATAACTATAAAAGAGACAAGTAGAGGAAAAATAAACTGAACATGATGAAAGCCCCTTTTGAAAAATTTGTGATCTTCCTTCTAGTGATTAAAGATGAGACTACCATTTATGATGTTCCTTTTCAATCTTAACATATATCCAGTTCCTCATATCCTTGATTGAGGGAGATACATCAAAGGGAATTCCCAAATACCTAACAATATTGTTTAGGTCATCCCATCCCCATCCTTTTGGATCAAACAAAGTAGAGCTTAATTAATTCTATCCCATGACTATTGACTTGTAAGGAGCTATCTTAGCTCTAGACGCTGAGCAAAATAATTGAAAACTAAGCATCATTTATCAAAGTTTTATTCTTTAATCTCAATGAAGAGAGCTCTATCATCTACAAATTGAATATTGAGAAGATTATCCTAATTAGGCAGTGATATGTCTTTGAGAGGGGGCCCTAGAGTGGAAGATCTTAGGATATAGAATATAGCATCAACAACTAGCACATAAACTAAGGCTGAAGTAGAACATCCCTTCCAGATGGATCTTTGAAGGATACATATTTCCATTGATATCAAGAATAGTAGAGGAATATTTGAATAAGACCTTGATCTAATTGTAGAAGTATGAAGGAAACCTAAGGTTGTGAGCATCCCAATCACAAATGGAAACCCAATCATGTCGTAGGATTTTTCAAAGTCTAGAAGAACTATAGTTCCCTCATGTCCACTCTCTTTGGATCAATTTAGAGCCTCCCAACTTGTTGTCAGATTTTCAACAATGTATCTTCCCTTGATAATCCAATTTGTAGCTTTGGTACTACTTCTTTTAGTAAACCAACAATTCTTCTAGCAAGTAATCTGACAATTATTTTTATGAAAGATTAAGAAGTGTACTTGGTCTACAATTACCAATTTGGGATTTATCATCTTTCTTAAGAATGATTTTTATGACTCCCTTGTTAATTTTTTTACCCAAAGATCCTTTGATGTATGCTTCATTATATAGGTTGAATAGTTCTAGGGCAATCCATTCTATATTCTTCTTGTAAAATTTAACTAGTAAACCATCAATCCTAGGGGATTTTTCATTAGCGATATCTCTGATAGTAGCTTTGATTTCATCAATAGATAGAGTTTGGCTTAAGGTTTCTTTCCATTTTGCTAAGACTTTATTTGGAATACACTTCAATCATTTTGTAATGGAAATTTCCCAGTCATTATTAAACTCATAATAAAATAGTTTCTGATAATACTTAAAGAATATCTGAGTAATCTCATGAGGATCATTGGTGTATCCCATGTCTCCTTGTATACCCTCAATTAACTCTCTCTTTTTCTCATATCTAATCAAATTAAAGAAATACTTATATTCTTATTACATAGTTTAGATATATGGGTAGCCATTTGGGTAGCTTTATAAGTTTCAAGATCATTGAGAAGAGAAACATTTTTATTTGAAAGAACCCCTTATTCTATGTTCAACTCCTAATGTTTCTCAAATTCTCCACTTCTACTATGAAGAAAATAGGGGAGTGATCTGAGATGGATGTTGGAGACATTTAAATGGGAGAAGCTCCAAGATTAGAAGGAAAATAATATAAGGAGGCATCTAAATAAACTCTCTCCAGACTATAATACACTTTGTCTTTGCTAACCTAATTGTTAGTCCATGTGAACCAAATATCAGGAAAGAAGATATTTTTATCGCCATTAGGTTCCAAGAGGTTGAACCTTCTCTTGAATTTTTGTGAAAAGAAATAGCTTGTTTCCTTTACAAGTTTTTTTCACCCCACCACTTTCTTCCTCTTCATATTCAATCATGTTAAAATCTTTACCAATAATCCAATGAGCTTTAGGCAAGGACATGGTCATCCAATCCCAAATTTTAGCTCTATCATCGTAGTCATTAACAACATAGACATTACAAATACCAACAATTGAATTATGAAAATAGAAGGCAATACATAATGATATGTTACAATGGGAGAAACCATGATCCTAAAAAAGCTCTTCCCATTTAAGGTTACACAAGATGCCCACTCCCCCTTTACCCTAGTCATGGGAAGAGTAGAAGTGCTTAACATCACTCCAAATTAATTTCATCATGGTAAAGGAATGTTATCCAACCACCTTAATTTCTTAAAACAAAAAAATCAATAGATTGCAACTTGTTTCTCCAATCCCTGACTACATATTTTTTGTCAAACATTTCTAGTCCCTTGACATTCCAACTTGCAATTTTAAACATCAATGTCTATTTGGGGTTTTTGAGATATCATGGAGTCTATTAAACTCATCAAGAATCTCAAGCCTTTTAGCCCTATTTTTCATATTTTTATTTTTAGAAATTTAATACATGTTAAGAATTTTTCTTTTCTTTTCCTTTCTTTTTGTCCCCAGCTACAATAAATCCCTCATCTTTAAGGTTGTTTATATTCATGTATGAGACATTTTCCTTGGCCTTATCAGTCTTAATATCATTATCACTATAAGTTAGTAAGCATGAATGTTGATGGTATTCCTATGGGGGGGTACCTTATCTTTCTTGGAGAACATGATTCAAAGCTTGTGTGTTGCATTCATGACAAATTTTGTCATTGATATCAACATACTAGTTATTCTATAAAAATTGATAGAGTAGCAGAAAAATTTTGGTTTTGCAAGGATCAAGGGTTGAAGATGATCTTATGCAGACTTGGGATAATATTTTATAGAGTGTGTTGATGCTACAGTTAAGAGCACGTACAAAATATATGAAGATAATAGAGAGTTATGATAGATTTGGTGAAGGCAATGTCAGATAGAGTTTTTGTATAGTAGTTATTGTTATTTGGATTGTATCTCCTCAAAGAGATAGAATTTGATCATGTGGACTTTGATAGAGGTATAAGATACGATGAAGATAATGTGGTCAAACATGCACATCCAGATGAGCATTTAGTGAAGAGTTATGAAGAATATGAACCAACAATTGTTTGAAGTTGTGAAAAGTGTAAAGATGTAATGTAACATGTAGTTGCAATATCTTAAGTTGGTCCTACATTATTATTGTAGAAAAGAAGAAGTTAGAGAAGAAAATGCATTAGTATCTCAAATTGAAAATAAGAAAGTTGATTGGATTATTGATAGTGTTTATTCCCATTACATGACTCTAGATATGAATAAGCTTGTTGAATTTAATAGGTATGATGGAGGAATTGTCAAAGTTGGAAACAATTCAACCTATCATATAAAAGGAAAAGGATCTATTACACTTGATGGAAAGACTAACAATGATGATGTTTAATCTATTGATGGTTTGAAACATAATCTTTTGACAGAGAAGACCTACATTATCAAAGACAAAATTGGCACATTGATTGGTATGGGTACAAGGACAAGAGGTAATGTATTTCAGTTGAATCCTATTAAGATTAAATGCATAGTTACTAAAGTGGATGATAGTTAGTTGTGGAATAAGATCTTTTTCCATATCAACTTTTATAGCATTGTGAAGGTTAGTACTCCATTTTTAGTTAGAGATTTGCCTAAAATTATGAAAACTGCTAACATGGGGTGTAAGAAATATCTGATGGTAAAATAGAAGAAAAGTTCATTTCCAAGCAAGAAATTTACTATATATTTGAACTTGGATATTGTGCATATGAATTTGAGTGGTCCTACTAAGACAAAAGCATTTTATGGTGAAAGGTATTTTATGATTCTTGTTAATGATTTCACTAGAATGATGTGGGTAGCATTTCTTAAAGAGAATTTTGAAGCTTTAGAGAATGATTCTAGTTTAAAGACTAAATGTTTGAGATTTTGTAGAGGTAGAGAGTTTACTTAAAATGAGTTTAACTTTTTTTGTGAATAAAATGGTATTAATAGATAACTTTCAGCCCCTAAGATACCTGAATAGAATGGGATAGCAAAACTGAGGAACAAAATAGTGAAATAAGTAGTAAAAGAAATGATGCTTAAGAACAATGTATCTAAGATATTTTGGAGAGAAGTAGTAAATACAATAGTGTATACTATGAACATTGTACAAATCAAACAAAATACTCGTAAGACGCCTTATGAGCTTTGGTTTGGACATAAACCCTCAGTTAAGTATTTCATAATATTTTGGAAGTAAGTTTGAATTAAGAGAGATGATGATATTAAAAAAGTCTAATTCAAGAAGTGATGAAGGTATTTTTCTTGAATATTCATCAAAAAGTAAAGCATATAGATGCTTTAATCAGAGAACTAAGACTATTGTTGAGAGAGAAAATGTAAGAGTTGATGAGAAGTTTATAATGTAGGAAATAATATTTTAATTAAAATTCTAACGAAGAAACTAATCCAAGGCCTAACAAAGAGAATTTTGCTTAAGAATTATTTTATGAGACTAGCACTAATTTGCAGAATGAAATTCAGAGAGAATAATAAAGAGAAGAACCAAGAACTGAACCTAGAGTTGAAGTCAAAGCTAAAGTGGTGACACCTAATAGAAACTTGATAAAGAATAACCCTTATGATCATATTATGGAAGAAAAGACAAGGGAGTTATGACAAGAAATAATGTATAAGAAGAACTATGTTAGGTTTCTTAGATTGAACCTAATAATGTTGATGAAGCTAGTAAAGATAATTTTTGGATTAAATCTATGAAAGAAGAACTAAAGTAGATTGACAAAAACAATACATGGGAATTGGTTCCTAGACCTAAGGATAAGAATATTATTGGAAGTAAGTGGGTATTCAATAAGATGAAAGAACAAGGTGAGGTTGTGAGAAACAAAGAAAGAATGGTATGTAAAGGCTATTCACAACAAGAAGGTATTCATTTTGAGGAAACATTTGCACCTATTGCTAGAATATAGGTAGTAAGAATGTTTTTATCATATGTAGCTAAAAAAAATTCAAAGTATATTAGATGGATGTCAAATCAACATTTCTAAATGGTGAACTAGAAGAGGAGGTGTACATTGAGCATCCTGATGGTTTTCATTTGATAGATCAAGAGATATAGTTTGTAAGTTGAAGAAAGTATTGTATAGATTGAAACAAGCACCTAGAGCCTATTATGTGAGATTGGTTAGTATATGATAAGTTTGGGATTTGAAAAAGGTAATGGTGATAGTAATTTTTATTTGAAGGAGATAAAAAAATGGCTTACTAATTGTCAAGGTATTTGTGGATGGCGTAATCTTTGGAGGTGATGATGAGGCAAGTGAAGCAATTGCAACAGAGATAAAGAAGGAATTTGAGATGAGTATGATATGTGAGATGAAGTATTTCTTAGGATTGCATATTGTTCAAAACAAATATGGTATCTTCATATCAAAATCTAAGGATCTTAAAGACAGGTTGAAGAGATTTGGTTTGCAAAGTTGTAAACCTATTGAAACACCTATGGTAACTGGTCATAAGTTATCTATCAATGATAAAACACCTATTATTGAGAAGAGAAAGTATAAATCTATGATTGGAGGATTTAAATACTTAGCATGGACTAGACCTAATATATCTAATGTAGCAATAAAGAGACTTTTCAAATATTTGAAAGGTGTACTGTCTTAGAATGGACACACTTCATTTTGAGAGCTTTTAGACCTCCTTTGTGTGATTTTGGTCTCTCTTTCTCCTCTCTTCTTCCATTTCACTCCTCTTTGTCATCTATTACTTTCTGACATGGTCATATAGGTGTCATTTTGATACCCTTTCGACCGTATCTCTTTTTTAGTCAACTATCTCTCAGTCTCATTTGCACTACCTCCTCACACTTCTTATGGCGTTTCTAACCTATCCAATAGGAATAGTTCAACCTAGATCAACCTTGTCCTCAGTGATTGTAGGGTTCAGGACCTAAAAGTTCTCAAGTTTACCAATTAATTTAATTACCTTCCTTGTCAGCCTGAGTTGTTGTCCCACTCAAAAACTATTATAAAAGGAGGCTTGGGGGCTTCATTTTCATATCATGTATTCTTAAGACATTCATAGGAAAGAAAGAATTCAAGGCATTCTTCAAGAGACCATCTTCAAGCATCCAATTTGAAGCATCTCCTTCTTGCATCAAGCTCCTTCCTTCAAGGTGGTAGTAGAGTTTGGCTCTAAGGAGAAGATCCATAATTCCAATCCATTCAAGTTCTTCTATTGCTCATCCATGACATGTTACATACATTTCCATACATGAGGTTCTAGCTTCTTTATTTTCCTTATGGTTTCTTTTATTCAAGGCTATTACACTTACATACTTGATTTTATATTAAAGGTAATTGCATCTCCAAAGGTAATTGTATCTTTCACTTGATATTATTCAAATCTACTACATGAAAGAATTTCCCTTATTATTTACATTTCAATTTATGATAAATTCCTTAACCTAGGGCTTAACCAAGGTGAGACATGATGCAGGTGCATATGAGGTTCTTGAAGATTAAAGCATTTTTTATGGAAAGCTGGAGGTGCTCGGTCATCTCTATGGAGTTTCTTGGTTGGAGGACTCATTGAATGGGCTTGGTGGATAAGCTTGATTCTCAGTTGAAGAAGAAGGGTGGATACTCAATCATTATTGGGCATAGCGTTGGTCGCAGTGCTTGGTCACTAAAGGTACTTTGTTGTTGTGGTGCTTGGTTGTTGAAGGAGCTCAGGAGTTGTGTTTCTTTGCATGTGTTGGTTGCTCGGTAGTGCTTGGGATTTTGCTGACAGTCGGCAATGTGTTGGTGTAGGTTGGAGTTCTTGGTGCATTTTAGTACATGTAGCATGTGATTGTGACGTGGATCGATCTAGGAGTTTGTATGGACCTATTTGGGTCTTGTTTGTCTCTCCTATGTGCATTTAATTTGTGTTGTAATCCTTTTAAAGCATTTGATATTTAATTTTTGTTGGAGGCTGACTTGTGTCTCAACATGTATTTAATGTAATGTTTTATTTAATTTTTAGCTTACTAGGCCAACTTGTGGCTTATTTGGGTATAAGGGGTCTTATGGAGTCTTTAGGAATTATTTCATTCACAAGAGTGGATCAGTGATTGTCATCAAGCTTGGAGGAGAGGATGAAGTGTAGGAGCAAATTTTGAGAAGGCTAGTAACTGTGGCTTGGAAAATTAGGAGATTTCTTGGTGGACTTGCAAGCACAAGTTAAGATTTCCTTGGAGGTTTCTACTAAGATGTGGATATCAACTAGCTGGGATTAGTGCTTGGATTGGATCTTGAGGGATCTTGCAAAACTATTATTGTAATTATTGTTGTATTTGGTCATAATCAAAAAGCCCTTACAACTTGGAACATTGCATGTAATTAGTTACTTTATGAATAAAGAGTTGTGATTTGGTATTAGGTCTTGCTTCATTGTTGTGTTTCTATTGTGTGGTTTTTTGCTAGGGGCTAGGACAACTCTTTTGGGGATTCTTCTATCTTGCACTGCATAAAGTGGTATTAGAGGATAGTTATTCCTGAGTGTGTAGACTAATCATCGAAGTTAAGGTAGTTTGCACTAGGACCTTGGGTTGAGAGAAGTTGATCTATGAAGATCTTGATCTAGTGGTGGATTATTCTTTCTAGAATTCTAGATCTATTCATTATGAGGTGGTAGATTGTGGTTCTAACATGTAATTGCAAAGGATTTGCAGATGGAATGATGAATGTGAAGTTGGAAGATTGATCTTGTTAAGGCATGATTGTAGAGAATTTGTGTATTGCAGATTTGTGTCCCTGGACTTGTGATTTAGTTCCTGATTATTCATGCAAGGTGGCAAGTTGTGATCTAACTTGCAAACAATTTGGGTTTATCACAAGGAGTGTGGAAAGGATTAATTGTAGAAGTTTTGCAAAGATCTTGGGAGATGGCTCTAAGAAGATGGGACCCCAAGATGATTGTGAATCTCTAAGATGTGGTGGAGAGAAGGCTTTCTGGGGTGTTTGTTTGGTTTGAAGCTAATTTGGTTGATCAAGCTAAGGAGGTGTCTACTCAATTTGAAGCCAATTTGCATGATTGAGTTAAGGATGGGATGAGAATGGAATTCTATAAATTTTTGTGGAGTTGGAGTCTATCGATCTAGAAGAGAGTTTTCTGGCCAATTAGAAGACTTGTTTGAGAGAGATGGTTTAGCAAGGTCAAGGTGGAAGAGGTTAGTTTTGTTGATCAGTTTGTGGAGTCTGATGTAGAACCTATAGAGCAACTTGAGGTTATTACTGAGGATATTCCTAACTTCGTTGATGTTGGGATAGGGATTGGTTTTCATGATCAGTCAGTTGGGTTTGACATGGAGATTGAAAAGCACTTGGTCGTGGATAATTTGGTTGTTGTTGGTGGTGAGTTGTGTGTTGCAGAGCATCTTCTTGTGAGCAATGAGATGTTTAGTGTTGAGATTTTAGAATGTGTTGATGGAGATCTACACATTGCTACTGATGTGGATTTTGTTGTTGCTGGTGTGGATTCACTAGTTGTTGATTTACTGATGAAGCCTTATGTTTAGTTTGTTCCTAGGAATGATCATACTAACTGGATGGTTGAGATTTTTGTGTTTGACAGATGGATGTAGATGTGGAGGATTTGCATGTTGATTTTCTTGTCCCTGTTGAAGTGGAAGCCTTTGGTGAAGATGAAGATGGTAGTGGATTTTCATTGGGCATCAAAGTGTGGGACACACTTTTCTTTGTACCCTATGAGTCTGATGCAGGGGCATCTAAGGTTCCTAAAGATTAAGGTATTTTTTATGGAATTCTAGAGGTTCTCAGTCATCTAGAGGCTTGACCAAATGGGCATGGTAGATAAGCTTGGTCCTCGGTTGAAGAAGAAGAGTGGGTGCTTAGTCATTATTGGGAATAGTGTTGGCTGAGGTGCTCGATTGCTAAATGTACTTGATTTTTGTGGTGCTCAGTCACTGAAGGAGCTCGGTAGTTGTGTTTCTCAGCATGTTTTGATTGTTTGGAAATGCTTGGGAGTTTGTTGACAGTCGGCAAGGTGTTGGTACCCACTAGAGTTCTTGGTGTATTTAATGCATATAGCGTGTGATTGTGACATGGATCAGTTTGGGAGTTTGTGTGGACCTGTTTGGGTCTTGGTTGTCTCTCCTATGTGCATTTTATTTGTGTTGTAATACTTTTAAGGAATTTGGTATTTAATTTCTATTGGAGGTCAACTTGTGGTTCAACATGTATTCAATGTCAGGGTTTATTTGATTTGTAGCTTACTAGCTTGACTTGTGGCTTAGTTAGGTATAAGTAAGGGGTCTCATAGAGTCTTTAGGAATTCATTCATTTGAAGGAGTGGATTAGTATTTGTCATCTAGCTTGGATAAAAGGATGAAGTGTAGGAGCAAATTTTGAGAAGGCTACTAGTTGTGGCTTAGAAAATAAGGAGATTTACCAAGGTGTGGATCTAGACTAGTTGGGATTAGTGTTTGGATTAGATCTCGAGGAATCTTGCAGAACTATTATTGGAATTTTTATTGTATTTGGCCATAACTTGGAAGGCCTTACAACCTGGCACATTGCATGTAATCAATTATTTTATGAATAAAGAGTTGTGATTTGGTATTAGATCTTGCTTTATTGTTGTGTTTCCATTATGTGGTTATTTTCTAGGGGCGAGGAAATCTCCTTTGGGGATTCTCCTACCTTAACTACATTAAGCCCTCATAAAACCCCAACCCAAAAACCTTTCTTTTCTATGTTGATTTTTAGGTTGGGAGTGAAAAGGATTACAAATTTGAATGAAATTGTTTACAATCTTTTTAATGGCATAAGTTTTAGATCACCAGACTATGTCACCCTATTGTAAGATGTCTTCCTAAGTTGACCTAGTCCTTCAATATAAGATTTCGTGGAGGTTTTTGGATTTTGTTCCTTTCATCATTTCATTTTGAGATCCATGGACATATATTCAGATGCACTTAAGATCTACAAGTTTTGGAGTGCAAATACATCTTACTCTATACATTTCAAGGCGATTCAATTATATTTTATTTCCTTTCATATCTTTACCCTAGATTTATATTATATAGGGCTAATTGTGTTTACATAACATCTAGATTTATATTATTTAAGCAATTAGTTTAATTCCACATTTAAATTATCCTATCAAGGGTCTAAGCAAGTGCATTTCCTTGTATTTCATTCCTCTTTATAGTTTAAATTTAGTATTATTACCCTTCTTCGTTTGGGTCCTAGCTTATCTAATTTGGATCATATGTGAGATCATACTTGGAAATTCCTATCTTTCCCTCACACACATTTGAATGGCTTATTGACATTGTAAAGTGGAGGCCTACATCTTATTAAAGTGCTTTCATATTACCACTAAACAAAAGGTACACCTGATTATGGACTATGGTATGATAGTTCAAATGATTTTACTTTATGTGCATACACTAATGCAAATTGGGTAGGAAGTGTATATGATAGAAAAAGTACAAGTGGTAGAGAATTTTTCTTGGGAGGAAGATGGGTTTCTTGGCTAAGAAAAAATGTGACTGTATTTCACAGACTGTGATAGAAGAAAAATATGTAGCAGTAGCAAAAAATTGTAATCAAATTATATGGATGAAACAAATGTTGAAAGATATTGGAATTAAGATTATAGAGCCTATTATCATACATTGTGATAATACAAGTATAGTGAGTATGTCAAAGAATCTAGTTTTGCATTCAAAGACAAAACACATATCTATTAAGTATCACTTTTTAAGAGATAAAGTTGCAGAGAAAGAGATTAGATTTGAATATGTGAGGAAAAAAGAGTAGATAGCAAACATATTTACAAAAAAATTATCGAAGGATACATTTGAGTAATTGAGAGGTATGCTTGGGGTCATACCCCAACCTAATTTTGATTACATCAGTCTAATGACAACAAAGCACTATTTATTTTATTTGGATTGGATGCTTGATGCTTCCTTTGTGGGGGAGTGTCTATGCTTGATCTAGGTCATAAAGGACTCTTGGCAACTGGTATTTAACAGTGCCTTTGGACACTTGATCTTATTGCGTATCTTATGAATAAAATTGACATAATAATACATTTAACATTAATATCAATGGGGGACAGTAATACATGAAAAAAATCCTTGTATATTGATTATTCTCAATGGGGGAGAGTAGCGCATGAAACATTATTTGGTATGGATGTTTGGAGAAAATAATACATGAAATATCCTTGAATATTGATTGATGTCAATGGGAGAGAAAGATAATTTATTGATGAAGAGGATTTGAAAAGATGTTGATGTATGGGGGAGATTAACACCTTTCTTATATAAGGATGATGATTACAATATAGTGGGCATTCATGGTCAGCATGAATGGGGGAGCAATGCAGTAGAGACATTTGATATTCATGGAACTTAGATGTTTTTCATCTATGTTGTCATAAATGCCTAATGGGGGGATTGTTAAGCATGAATTTTGATGGTATTCCTATGGGGGAGTATCCTAGCATTGCTGGAGAACAAGATTTAGAGGTAGCAAAGACTGATAGAGTAGCAAATAGAGTTTGGCTTTGTGAGGATTGATGATTAAAGATGAGCTTACGCATACGTGGGATAATTTTCTACAAAGTGTATTGATCCTAGTTATGAGCACAAGCAAAAATATGAAGATAGTATAGAGTTATGATAGATTTGGTGAAGGTAGTGCTCAAACAAAGTTTCCATGTAGTAGTTACTACTGTTTTGATTATAACTTCTTGGAGAGATAGAATCTGGTCATGCAGACATGGAAAGAGATAGAATAGATGATGAAGTTATTGTGGTCAAATGCACACATCTAGATGATTATCGAGTGAAGAGTTATGAAGTGTTAGTTGTTGGAAATCTAATTGAAAAGATCATTGTAAGAAGAAGTTTGCTGAAAATAAGGAAGATGGTTCATAAAGAATGTTTTCAATCATTGTTTTGTCATTGATGTCAAACCTACTATTTGTTGGAATGACAATTGCTTATAAGATCCAAGTACTATCACTTAATTGATTGATGAAGGGGATTTAATCAACAAGATGTAACAAAAGTACCTAAGGGAAAGGTTGAGTTATGGTTTTGTAATGAAGTGCAAGAATTAGTTAATACATTGGTAAAATGATGTATTGATAGCATACTCGAAGACACAAAGGTTGGCCACACTTAGAAAATTTAGAAGTATAACTTGTAACAAGGTTGATTGCAAAGCTTAACTAAGTTTATTAGTGAGTGTCGAGCAAGCTAGTTAGAGCCGAGAAAATGCAAAATCTAGTGTGTGTGTCGAGTGATACAGAAGGAGCTGAGTGTGTTCATGCCAAGAAAAGTAACAAGCATTGAGCATCAAAAAAACTTAGTGGATGCCGAGTGAATCCATAGTAGGTTTTGAGCATTAGTAAAATGTAGGTTGTGTCGAGCAACATAGTATGTGTCGAGCACCAAAATTTTAATAGTGTCGAGCTACTGCATTATTGGAAAGGTCAAAGATTCACCAAATCTGAGCCAACAAAGTTGTTACCTTGAATTTTTGAACCAATTGGAAGATAAGGATGATGAGCTAATGGCACAAAATCTTATGGAAGCCATTTTTGAGAAAATTCAAGAGGATTCTTCATGATGTTTCTAGAAGGAACAAAATGTGTGTTAGATTCAATGAATCCTACCTAATTTATTCAAACCAAGATTAAAGGAGGGAAAAATCATGTGGGAAAAGAAATTCGAGACTTCTATTTAAGGAGTCATAGACCAAGAAGCAAGAGTTGTTGGAGTGCCAAATTTCTAAGTGGTTGAAGGGTGTCAAGGAGGAGGCATCAAGGAGGAAGAAGAATAGAGCACAGAGACTCTGCTTTCATAAGTGGTCAGAAAGAGAGGATTGCACTGGTATATCAAGCATGAAGACTCAAGGAGACAAAGCTTGCAAGAGGAGGACAAGCTATTAGAGCTAAAGAGATTGAAAGCCAAGCAAATTGTGAAGAGTTGAATAGTGATCTAAAATCTACAAGATAAGTTGTAAGTTGTATCAAGTCAAAAGCCCTTATTGTTACTCTCTAGCAATTGTATCAGTTAGGGTAAAATCCTATGGACTTAGGTTGGTCTAACAGCCATTTGTAAATCCTTTAACAGGGTGACATTTCAAGTGAATGTTCTAAAGTCCTCTAACTAGGCCCACTTCTAATAGGGTGGTTATATCCTTTAACCAGGTCACATTTAACAGTGTGTTGTAGCCTTTAATAGGGCAGGCCTTTCACAGGGCATCACTTCAGAAGAGTGAGAATTGAGTAGCATGTTATTGGTGCTTTTTCCCAAATTGGGTTTCCACATAAATCATTATGTTATGCATTGATATTTCATGTGTTATGCTTGCATGTTGATTTACAATAACTTGCTAAGTAGGAAAGTTTAAGCTTGGACGAATGAACAGTTTGATGGGATCACTTTACTTGATGAAAAAGTTTTAATTGGACATTTGGACCTTGAATAACTACCCCCCTCTTAGTTATTCTAAAAGCATTTCTAACCATTGGTATTAGAGCTATCTGTTGATTTAGTTTAAAGGTACTAGAAGCAGGAAGATCAAAATGTCCAAGAGAGAAGTTCCCGAGCTCAATAGAGATAACTTCAATGCATGGAAAAGTCTAATAAAGTTGTACCTTGGATCAATAGGTGACTATGCAAAAACTTAAATTAGAGTGGAACATGTAGATCCAGTTGGACCCCTTACTGCAAATGATTTGAACAAAAAAAAGGAGCACAATTAGGCAATGCTGGAGATTGCCTCTGCACTCAACTATATTGAGTTTATGACATCAAAGGATGTGATTCTGCATTCAAGATGTGGAAATCCCTATCAAATATCTATGGAGGAGATCAAAATTTTCAAAGAGCAAAGAACAATAATAAGTTTGGGTGGTTAATTGGAAGATGAGACTGTCAATAGAAAATACTTAAGAACTTTGCTTCCCATCTATGCTATTAGAAATTCAGCCATCTAAGAGCTGAGGTGTGTCCCAGGAAATCAGCTAACTTTTGAAGGAATAGTAGGGAGACTCACTACTTTTGAGTTGTCCAATTTTGATAACTACAAACCTGAGAATCTTGAATCTACTTTCAAGGCCAAGCTAACATTAAAAGACACTGAGGAAGTGAAATCAAAGAAGAAGAGTAGAAAAGGAAAACATGCATCCAGTGACAACAGCATAGATGAGGAAGATGTGGAACAATTGGAAGCATTATTGGCCATAAGATTTCATAAAGGCAAAGGTAAATTCAAAGGTAAGTTGCCTATCATTTATTTTAATTGTAATGAAGTAGGACATATTGCTGCAAGGTGTACACAGAAGAAGAATTACAAAGAAGGAAATAAGCATAAGAACAAAAGAGAAGATGATAGCAGAGAATACAAGGACAAAGGCAAAAGATGTTACTTTGTTGAAGGAGATTCTAATGAGAATGATGATGAAGTAGTCTATGTAGCCATGAAGGATGAATTAGATGAAGATGAAGCAATAGCACTGGTAACCTATGTGAACAAGAATGACAAGTGGATCATAGATACTGGATGCTCACATCATATGACAAGAGACAAAAGTAAGTTTATTACCTTTACTCAGTGTGATGGAAATAGTGTTAGATTTGGAAATGATGCTCCATATCAAATCAAAGGAAAAGGTTATATTAAACTTATAGAGAAAATTTCATGTGATAATGCATACTATGTTGAAGAATTGAACTACAATTTACTGAGTGTATCACAGTTAGGCAATATAGGTTGCAAAGTAGATCTTGAAAACAAAACTACCAAAATCTATGATACTGATGGAAATTTGATAGGAAAAGGTGAACAAACTAGGAGTAACTTGTTTTACCTAGATATGGAAGATGCAACATGTCTTATTGTTAGAATTGATGATGTTTGGTTGTGGCATAAAAGACTTTGTCATGTTAACTTTGACAATTTGATTAGCATCAGCAAAAAGAAGAAAGTCAAAGATTTTCCTAAGTTAAAGAAGCCTAAAAACACAATGTACAAACAATGTCAACTAGGAAAGATGATGAAGTCTAGTTTCAAAAGCAAAACATACACTTCCAAAGAAGTACTAGAGCTAGTCCATACTGATTTATTTGGTCCAATAGAAGTACAAAGCTACCAAGGAGATAGATATATAATGCTATTTGTGGATGACTACTCTAGGATGATGACTGCCATGTTCTTGAAGCAAAAATTTGATGCATTTCAAATATTTAAGTGGTATTTGACTAGAGTCGAAAAGGAAACAAGAAAGAGTCTAAAGTGTCTGAGATCAGATAGAGGAGGAGAGTTTACATCAAAAGAATTTGAGATATTTTACAATGATAAAGGAATTAAGAGACAAGCATCAACACCAAGAACTCCACCTCAAAATGGTGTTGTAGAGAAAAGGAATAGATCAGTAATAGACTATGCCAGAACATTAATGATGGAGAAAAATTTTGCTCTGAAGCACTAGAGAGAAGTTGTAAGTACTATTGTTTAAACCCTGAATCAAGTACAAGTCAAGAAAGGTACAAATGCAACACCTTTTGAACTATGGTATGGTCACTCACCCAATGTAAAATATTTCAAAGTATTTGGTTGTAAATGTTATATTCTTAAGGATACTAGGAATGGCAAGTTTGATGCAAAGAGTGAGGAACGCATATTCCTTGGTTACTCCATTAGAAGCAAAGCATATAAGTGTTTGAATACTAACACTAAAAATATTTTGGAGAGTGCAAATGTAAATTTGATGAGCATGTAGAAGTCCAAGTCGATGAATCCAAAAAATCATAAGATTATAGATCCTTTGTATACTTCTATGAAGGAATGTCTATTGAAGATGATGCTACTAATCAAGTTGGGAATCGCCAAGAAATTTTAGTATCAGCTGAGTCACAGCCAATGAATGTCGAGTGGCATTCAAAAGATGAGTTAAAGAATGAAAATAGTGCACATTCTGACTCTAAAGTGAGTACACATAAAAGAGATGATGAAATACCAGATGGTGATGTGCAAAGTAACCCTAAAGCTAAAGGACCAAACATGGAAAGAAGAATAGAACCAAGACTATCCAGATACGTGAGAAGACATCACCCTGCAGAACAAATCATTGGTAACAAGGATGCCAAACCAATGACAAGGAATAGACTAAGGAATAAATCATGTCTACTGAGCAAGATTGAGCCCAAAATAGTGAAAGATGCACTACAAGATGATAATTGGCATAAAACTATGGAAGATCAAATAGACTATATTGAGAAGAACAAAACCTAGACCATAGTTCCTAGACAAGCTTTTATGAATGCAATTGGTACCAAATGGATATTTAGGAACAAAATTGATGAGAATGGTGAGATAACAAGAAACAAGGCTAGACTAGTTTGCAAAGGTTATGCACAAGAAGAAGGACTAGACTATGGGGAAACATTTGCCCCTCTTGCAAGAATGGAAGGAGTCAAAACATTACTTGCATATGTTGCCTACAAAGGTTTCAAAGTCTACCAAATGGATGTCAAATCTACTTTTCTGAATGGTATACTAGAAGAGTAAGTCTACATAGAACAACCGAAGGGATTTGTTAATGACAACAACAAGGATATGGTTTGCAAATTGCATAAAGCACTCTATGGTTTGAAGCAAGCACCTAGAGCATGGTATGAGAGACTGCACAAATATCTTGTGAAGATAGGATTTGAGAGAATAGATGACAATATCAACCTGTATATCAAGGCAGAAAAAGGTAAAGATATTTTGATATCTAAAATCTTTGTTGATGATATAATATTTGGAGGAAAAGATGCTTCATGCAAAGATTTTGTTGACCAAATGAAACATGAGTTTGAGATGTCAATGTTTGGAGAAATCAAATTCTTTGTGGGATATCAATTACATCAACTAAAGCATGGCATATATGTGACCCAATCAAAATATATCAAGGAGATACTCAAAAAATTTGGACTAGAAGATTCAAAACTAGTCAGTACACCAATGGTAACAGGACATAAGTTATCCAAGAATGATGAGTCAGCTGAAGTAAATCAGACAATGTATAGATCAATGATCTAAAAGTTGTAGTATGTTGTGCACAATAGACTAGACATTGCATTAGCTATTGGAATAGTGGTAAAATTTTCTACTAATCCAAGAGAAAATCATCTAATGGTGGTAAAGAGAATACTGAGGTATCTAAAAGGAACTGATGACTTTGGTTTATACTACAAGAGGAGTGAAAAGTTTGAGTTAAGAGCCTACACTGATGTAGATTGGGGAGGAAATATTGATGATAGAAAAAGCACCACTGGAGGAGCACTTTTCTTAGGTAAAAGACTAATTACTTGGATCAGAAAAAAGCAAAGTTGTGCCTCACAGTCCACAGTAGAAGTTGAATATGTTGCTGCTATTATAAACTGCACTAATATTGTATGGATCAAACATCTATTGCAAGGTATGAAGGAAGAAGTAACTAAGCCTATGATACTCTATTGTGATAACACTAGTGCCATAAACATATCAAAGAATATTGTGATGCATGCCAAAACAAAGTATATTACAATTAACTATCACTATGTAAGAGAATTGGTGGAAGACAAACAAGTAAGGATGGAATATGTCAGCTCAAAGGAACAAATTGCTGACATCTTTACAAAAGCACTACCTAAAGATGTTTTTGAGTATCTTAGAGGTAAGTTAGGGGTGATACCCCTAGCCAAGGTTACTTAAGTAACATCAAAGATTTCCCTGCATCAAATGAGCTGATTGTTGAAATATTATAAATTGATGCAGAGGATACTTACTTTAGGATTCTACCTAAAGTAATCAAAGTGCCAAAATTCCAAATCAATCACAAGAAAGGTGATAGAGGGAGAAAGTGGAAGTTCCAAAAGATGCTATACTTGTATGATAAGATGCTAAGATAATGTGTCTTTGGCATTGTTGTCAAAGAGGGAGAAATATGTAGAAACTGATCAACATCATTCAATTGGATAGAGGGAGAAGTGGTTGATAATTGATCAACAACATTCAATTAGATAGAGGGAGAAGCAGCTGATAACAATAAAGGAGAAAATGATCAATGCATGTAGAGGGAGAAGTAATGTAAGAGGGAGTTAGGAACAACACAAGATCAAAGTGAATAGTGATAAGCCATAGAAAAGATGATAAAAAATATTCAATTGGATAGAGGGAGAAGTAGTTGATAACTGATCAACAGCATTCAATTGGATAGAGGGAGAAGTAGCTGATAACAGTAAAGGAGAAAATGATCAATGCATGCAAAGGGAGAAATAATGTAAGAGGGAGTCAGGAATAGTACAAGATCAAAGTGAATAGTGGTAACCCACAAAAAAGAGGGAGACAAAGGATGTTCAAGAAGATATAGCCAAAAAAAAAAAGGAAACAGTAGTTAAGAGGGAGAAGCAGAATTAAAGTAATCAGGATACAGATCAGAAAGGAAGATGTGAAAACTGATTGTAACACGATTTCTTTCTGGCATTTGATTTAGTGTTTTAACCTAGTTAGCATTTTGATAACTTGGTTGATCAGCTTGGTTTGCCATCAATGCCAAAGAGGGAGATTTTTGAAAATCTGATTGAAAAGATCATTGTAAGAAGAAGTTTGTTGAAAAGAAGAAAGATGGTTGATAAAGAATGTTTTCAATCATTGTTTTGTCATTGATGTCAAACCTACTATTTGCTAGAATGGAAATTGCTTATAAGATCCAAGTACTATCACTTAGTTGATTGATGAAGAGGATTTAATAAACAAGATGTAACAAAAGTACCTAAGGGAAAGGTTGAGTTATGGTTTTGTAATGAAGTGTAAGGATCAGTTAAGACATTGGTAAAATGATGTATTGATAGCATACTTGAAGACACAGAGGTTGGACACACCTAAAAACTTTAGAAGTATAAGTTGTAATTAGGTTGACTGCAAAACTTAACTAAGTTCATTAGTGAGTGTCGAGCAAGCTAGTTAGAGCCGAACAAATTTTCAATTAGTGTCGAGCAAATGCAAAATCTAGTGTGTGCCAAGTGATACAAAAGGAGCCAAGCATGTTCAGGTGTCATGCAAAGTAATAGGTGTCAAGTATCAAAAAAATTTAGTGGATGCCGAGTGAATCCATAGTAGGTGTCGAGCATCAGTAAAATGTAGGTTGTGCTAAGTAACACAGTATGTGTCGAGCACCAAAATTTCAATAGTGTCGAGCTACTGCATTATGGGAAAGGTCAAAGATTCACCAAATCTGAGCCAACAAAGTTGTTACCTTGAATTTTATGAACCGGTTGGAAGATAAGGATGATGAGCTAGTGGCATAGAATCTTATGTAAACTATTTTTGAGTGAATTCAAGAGGATTCTTCAAGATGTTTCTAGAAGGAACAAAATATGGGATAGATTCAATGAATCTTACCTAATTCATTCGAACCAAGATTAAAGGCGGGAAGAATCGAGCAAGAAAAGCAATTCCAAACTTCTATTTAAGGAGTCATCGACCAAGAAGCAAGAATTGTTGGAGTGTCAAATTACTAAGTGGTTGAAGGGTGTCAAGGAGAAGGCATTAAGGAAGAAGAAGAATAGAGCACATAGACTCTCCTTCGATAAGTGGTCAAAAAGAGAGGATTGCACTGGTATATCGAGCATGAAGACTCAAAGAGACAAAGCTTGCAAGAGGAGGACAAGTTGTTGGAGTTGAAGAGATTGAAAGCCAAGCAAATTGTGAAGAGCTTAATAGTGATCTGAAATCTACAAGATAAGTTGTAAGTTGTATCAGGTCAAAAGCCCTTATTGTTACTCTCTAGCAATTGTATCAGTTAGGGTAAAATCCTATGGACTTAGGTTGGTCTAACAACCATTTGTAAATCCTTTAACATGGTGACATTCTAAGTAAATGTTCTAAAGTCCTCTAACCAGGCCCACTTCTAATAGGATGGTTAAATCCTTTAACCAGGTCACATTTAACAGTGTGTTGTAGCCTTTAACAGGGCAGGTCTTTCACATGGCATCACTTAAGAAGAGTGAGAATTGAGTAGCATGTTACTGGTGGTTTTTCCCAAATTGGATTTCCATGTAAATCATTGTGTTATGTGTTGATCTTTCATGTGTTATGCTTGCATGTTGATTTATAGTAACTTGCTAAGTAGGAAAGTTTAAGCTTGGATGAATGAATAGTTTGATGGGATCACTTTACTTGATGAAAAAGTTTTATTTGGACATTTGGACCTTGAATAAATGATTCACCCCCCCTCTTAGTTATTCTAAAAGCATTTCTAAAATTAATTTGTGGTGATTGATCAGGGAAGTACTATACATACTTCATAAAAAAAATTTGGGCTACTATTTGTCAATGGTGGGCTACTATTCGCCAATGGCTAATATTTTCTAAATGGCTATTGTTTATATTCATCAATTTATAGCCAACATGTTCTAATTAATTTTAACCCTAAAGTGGAAAAAAATACTTGTATAAAAGGGCTTAGGGTTAGGGATTTTTTGATAAGGTGTGATGCAAAAATTGCTTCTTGTGACAATATTGAGCTATAGGAATTATGGATTGTAATCAAGTTGTAATCATTGGGTTGTAATAATATTGGACTTGTTTGGTGGGTGTAGCCCAAGGATTGGGTGAACCACATTAAATCTTGGTGTCTTGTGTTCTCTTCTGTGTGATCTATTTTTTTTTTATTGTTTATATTTGCATGTAATTGTAATTTATGTCTATGGTTTAATCCTAACATGAAGACTATGAACCAACAGTTGTTTGTAATTTGAAAAAGTGTAAAGATGTAATGTAATGTGTAATTACAATATCTTAAGTTTGTCCTATATTATTATTGTAAATTAGGAAAGCCTTAAAGCTGACTCAATAATTTATTTTAAGACATGGTATCAATGAAAGATCATTTCCTTTGGGTATAGTAGATCAGTGAGATCCAATGCAAATATTTTGTGATCTGAGTATGTGAACTAGTATGTGAGATCCAATGAACTTGATAAATAATATCTTTTGATCATAGAAGTGTTTGCTATAGTAAGGAACAATGAGCTTACAAAGAGACTATATTTGGGAAAGAAGCTGTTGTTATAAAGTTGTATACTTATATTATTCTAAGAAGGATAGTACTAAGGCTAGTTGGAGAGTGGGTTCAATAGTCTTTCTTTGAAGTTGTTTGGATAGTGGGTCTTTATGTCTTCCAATCAAATCCTAACAGAGTTTGCATAATTCCTAGCAGGAATGAAATCTCCTAATATGGATTTAAAGTCTCCTAATAGGGACTGATATATATTGAATGTATTTCATTGACTCTTGTTGTGGTTCCACAACACACACCCCATTTTTTACTTCATAAATGGGGACCACCTTTTTTTTGGCTCACAAAAGCTCATTCTTTAGAATAGGGTATCTTCCAAGATGGCTCAAGGAGTGAAATTTTTGTAGTTTGGGTCTAGGAGTCTTGTCAACTAGCTTCATTTTTTTAACCCCTAACACTAGTATATTGATGTTTATCTTTTGTGTAGGTTATCATGGCATCCTCATCATCCATAACACAAAACAATTACCATGATATTGCATGTGCATTTTCAAAATAGATGCCTTGGGATTTCATATAGAAGAAGCAGAAGGAGTTCAAGTCTATGACAATGTTGGGCTATAAATATGGTACAAATAATCAAAAAGGGAAAAATAAGTACACTAGATTACTCCCAGACCTTGTCTGAGAAAAACTTAGAAACCATTTTCAAAGCTAAGAACTTTGATTTTTTTGGTGAAATGAGCACCTTCCACAATTCCCTAAAGGTGTGCATGTGCATAAGTGCACAATTTGAAGATTTGGTTAATGAATTATCTCTAGAAGGTGCATAGGTACGCATTGTAATTTTGAGATATGCATAAGTTGAAGGACTCTAGAAGGCACGCATGTGTGAAGGTGTGCAATTTTACAAGTTTTGAAGAGCAAAGTACATAGGTGTGCAAGGTGTGCAAATAGACCTAAATCATCAAAAATATCAAAATAAGTACACAAGAGTGATATAAAACCCTATTTGAGCAAAACCCACAAACGATTTTCAAAATTGAGAACTTTTGATTTTTTGGTGAATTGAGCACCTTGCACAATTCCCTGAAGGTGCACAAGTGCACACGTGCATAATTTGAATATTTCAGGAATAAATTGTCTCTTAAGGTGTGCAGACACACATATCTAAAACATATAGAGGCCCCCCTAAAGTCTTGAACATTACCATGGCTTTCTTATCTTCTGCAATAGCTAAGATCACACTTCATGATTTCCATTGGGAACTAAGGATAAAGTATGAAGCTTTAGACTTATTATCTCCTCAATAAATCATCTCTGCTATCCAAAAGTTCAAAGGGAAACATCCACACATCATTTTGGTATAAAGAGGAAGAAAACCCAGATGGTGGAAATCAAGTTTTGACACTTAGACGAATTTTTGGATTTTTGGATCCTGTCACCATGGTGTGCAAGTGCGCTTTTCTTAGAGGTGAAAATTTTTGAAGAATAAGAAACTTGCATTGATAGTTAATTTCTAGTTCCTAATTTAGAGTATTCCATGCACTAAAAATGCATTTTGATGGCAATTCAACTCCTAGAAATGCCTACTAAAGGTTGAACTTCCATTTTTAGAGCTTCCAGAAACTCTTAGATCATCTTGCAGCTACATTCTTCTTATCCTATCATTCTTTTATTCTTTTGTGTCATGTAAAGGCTCATGCACCCATTAATGAATATAAACAAGGATGGAGACCTACTTAGCACCATTTAGAGAGTCAATTTGTATATAATTAGATTTATTTTATTAGTTTTTAGCATGAGTTTTCATTTTAAGAGCTCTCAGTCCTAACACAAAAAGAGGAGAGGATTTCTTATAAATACATGGATGTAATATGTACTCTAGGCCATTGTTTTGATACAATAATACTTTCTATTAGTGCTCTCATTCTAAGAGTAGTCATTCTTGTTGGAGTGTTTTATTTTTGTGAATTTATGTTCATAAATAATAATGAAGCCAATAGTTTTATTGTGTTATTATGATTGTGCGATCTTTTAGTTCTAGTGTTTGCCTCATGTTAACAAATTCCACTAACATAATGAATTGGAAAAAATATCACCTATTGTTCTTTCATAGCATCTTGTCTTGCATGAGTGCACTTTTTGTGGCCTTGCAATTTGATGAAACGTGAAACATCTTTCGGTTATTATTGAGTTCCCATTGACAATCGCATCAATTGAGTTGAGGAAGCACTACTCCTAATTTCATTGGTTTCCTACCCGACCTTTTTGATATTTAATTCATAGATGTGTTGTTACCATGGTTTATGTCCATTACAAATTTTCCTTTCAAGTTAATTGCTTTAATCTCTTGTTATCTTATCTTTGTTATTTGCTTTTCTAACACTTGGTTAAAATAGGAATTCATATAGTTGCATCGATAAATTACATTCATCATAAAATTAAAAATACCAAAAATATATCTCATTTTTGTGGTTACCTTTCAAACAACATCAAAAGATTATCTGAAATTGTTTAGAACTAGCAAAAGCCTCCTCGTAAACATACACATTTATCTTCAATTGAGCGGATTTCAATAGGTCGCAAGATCACCTAGAAACTTGGATTTGATCCTTGATTATCTTTTCAAGGGAGGATTTTGAAAGGATTCTTGTCGTTCAACATTGTGCAAAGTGATAGCTCAACAAAAGCAGTGCTACAAGGAGGGTCTGAACACCATTCAACTCAAAAACCCTAGTTGTTGTTAGAAAATTCTATAGCTTTCAAAAGTTCAAAAAATCTTCCAAGTTTGTCACTATTAGAAGGTGCACAAGTGCACTTTTTGAAGGTGCACTTTTTAAAGGTGTTCTTTTTAGAGGTGCACTTTTCTAGAATAAACTTAAGTTCCCAGAACTCAGCCACTTTTAGAAGCCTCACAGTGATAAAGGGATACCAAGAATTCTATAGTTGCCATTTCAAATTTCATCATCTTTCTTAGTTCCACTCGAACTTACCTCCACCTTGTTGGATAGAATTGATTAATTGTGTGTTGTCTTTGATGTTACACAAATGTCATATCATTATTAGTTAGTATATATCGAGCTCACTTGGGTAGTGAAGACAATTCTCAGTGTCTACTGAGCATTCCTATGTTTGCATAGTTTAGAAGGCAATGTCTACCAGGTTCACTCAGGTGTCAAAGGAAAAATTGTAGAAAGTGAGAATTAATTGAGCTCACTCAATTAATAAAGGGAAGTTGGATGGAACTAGTGCTAACAAAGCTTACTTGGTTGCCAAAGGATTTTCATGAGTTTGCATTGTTAACTGAGCTTCTGTTTGTTAACACATGAAATCATTTCTGAGTTAGTTTCTACCGAGTTGGGTCAGCTAATGAAAGATTTTTTTATTTTGGCATATTAAGCTTAATTAATTTATCTATTGATTCCAGCCGACTAAGGTGATGAATAAATTGATTATTCTAAGTTGTTTTTGAGCTGATTTGACAAAGTGGAAGATATAAGTATAAGGTCAAGTTGTGATTTTAAAGTGTATAATTCATGATGATGTGATTGAAGATTTAATGATGAGAAGAGGAAGAAAATTTGAAGGATAAGCAGAATATCCTTGTGGAGCAACAAAGATATATTTGATCAAGAAGGATCAAGTACAAGCTAGAACAAAGATCTATAATTAGCAAATTAGTTACATTCAAATCGGGTCATCTCATTGTTACTCTCTAACCATTATAGCAGTGATATAAATCTCCTAACAGAGTTGGCTTAATAGCTATATGTAAATCCTCTAACAAGGTGGCAATTCCATTGAATTATTCTCAAGACCTCTAACAAGGCCACTCCTAACATGGTGATTAAATCCTCTAACATGGTCACACCTAATAGTGTGTTTTGTAACCTTTAATAGGGTTGGCTCCTAACAGGGCTTACTTCAGAAGAGTAAAAAGCAGTAACTAGTTGCAATTGGTGGTTTTTCCCAAATTAGGTTTCCACATTAAATCTTGGTGTCAAATGTGTTCATGCTATTTTCTTTTATGTGTTTGCAACTAAGTTAAAGTAATGGTAATCATAGATAACATCTAAAGGTTTATTTTTTAATCATTTACTAAGCTAATTCTGTTATTATCGAGTTACAAAAATTTGTTTGTGTATCGAGCTTTAGTATTATTCAGTTATCTATTTGCATTTTGTAAAAAAATCTAAGGGATCTAGGATTTATTTTTGTAGTAATTGATCCACCCCTCCCCTCTTTGTTACTCCTCTTATATTTCCAACAATTGGTATCAAAGCTTTTGGTGCTTACAAAGAAGGTTTCAAGGACCTAAGCTAAAGATCAAGATGTCTTACAAAAGAGAGATTCTCAAGCTAAACAGAGACAATTTTGCAGAATGGCAAGGACTAATGAGATTACATCTAGCTACTATTAGCGATTCAAGTTGCAAATATCTTGATATTGAATTCAAAACTCCCACTAGAGCATTACTAGTTGAATATATTGTTGAAAAGAAGAATCATAATATCATGATGATTGACATTGCATCTGCTCTCAGTTATGCTAAATTTGATGAGGTAAAGGATTGCAAAACTGCTTTTGAAATGTGGAACAAATTGAAAGATATCTATGGAGGAGATGATAATGTAAGAAGAGCCAATGCAGAAAGTGTTAGAGGACAATTTTATCAAATGAGAATGAGAGAAGATAAAAACATTGCAAAATATGTGGAAAGAATCAAGGCTAGTGTAAGTGTAATCAAAGCATCTAGAGGAGACATTAAGAAGGAAACTGTTGTAATTAAAGTGCTTAGAACTCTTCTTCATATTTATGTAATTAGAGTGTCTGCTATTTAAGAAAAGAGATGTGATCCAAATAAAAAAACAGGCTTAGATGCTCTAGTTGGAAGATTGATAGCTTTTGAATTAAATAACTATGATAACTATGTTCCTACTTCAAAGAATGTTGAATCTACATTTAAAGATAAACTCTCACTCAAAGAAAAGGGTAAAAATTCAAAGTCTAGTCAATCAGGAAGTGAAGAAGATGGAACATTAGAAGAAAGTTTAGACAATGATCTTGAAGTTATTGAAGCCCTACTTGCAAGGAAGTATTCCAAAGTTAGAGGAAAGTACAAAGGTAAAGTTCCTCTGATCTACTTTTCTTGTGAAGAAGTTGGTGACATTGTTGCTAGGTGTCCAAATAAGGAAATCAAGGATAAGAAGAAAAGTAATAAGCATAAAGGTAAGAAGGACTCCACGAACTACAAGAACCTCAAATACAAAGGTAAGAAGTCTTGTTTTATAGCTAAAGATTCTAATAATAGTGAAGATGAAATGGTATATATTGTTGTGAAAAATGAATTTGATGATGAAAGAGATAAGATGGTACTTATCTCTCATGTTCACAAAAATGATATATGAATTATTGATAGTGGCTGCTCACATCATATGACTAGTGACAAAACAAAATTTAAGGATATGGAATATTATGATGAAGGTAGTGTAAGATTTGGAAACAATGAGCCTTGTAACATAAAAGGAAAAGGATGTATCTTGCTGACTAAAGAACTCGTATGTGACAACACTTATTGGGTTGAATGACTAAAGCATAATCTACTGAGTGTGGCACAATTGAATAAGATTGGATTCAAGGTAGAATTCATGAATGGACAGGCCAAATTACTAGATGAAAAAGGAAATCTGGTTGGATCTGGCAAGCAAACAAAAGGTAATCTATTTTATCTTGATCTCTGTGATTGTTCATGTTTTATTGCTCAAGTAGAGGAAAGCAGGTTATGGAACAAAAGACTATGTCATGTGAATTTTGATAATCTAGTTAAAATAAGCAAACATAGAAGAGTAAGAGGTATTCCTAGTTTGAAGAAACTTGACATGGGTCTATAGAAGAATTGCCAAATTGGTAAGATGTGAAAGTCAAGCTTCAAGAGCAAAGACTATCAGTCAGAAGAAGTCTTGGAAATTGTTCATATAGACTTATGTGGACCTATTGAGAGTTATAGTGGAGACCAGTTTTTCATTATTTTTGTTGATGACTACTCTAGAATGATGACAGTGATGTACCTAAAAGAAAAATCAGAAGCCTTTCAAAAATTCAAGTGTTATCTAGCAAGAGTAGAAAAAGAAACTGGAAAGAAGTTAAAATGCTTAAGATCAGACAAAGGTGGTGAATTCATCTCCCATGAATTCAATAATTTCTACATTGAAAGAGGAATCAAAAGACAAGTATCAGCTCGTGGTACACCACATCAGAATGGTATAGCTAAAAGAAGAGATAGATCTATCATGGACTGTGCAAAAATACTGATGATTGAAAAGAATGTTGCTCTCAAATACTGGAAGGAAGCTATCAGCATTGCAATTCATACCTTGAACATAGTTCAGTTGAAGAAAGATTCAAACAAAACACCTTATCAGCTATGGTATGACTACAAACCTAATGCAAGATACTTGAAAATATTTGGTAGCAAATATTATATACTGAAAGAATCTAGAAAAGAAAAATTTGATGTAAAAGGTGATGAAGGCATGTTTCTAGGATACTACTGCAGAAGTAAAGCATATAGATGTTTGAATTTGTCTACTCACAAAATTATAGAGAGTGCACATGTCAAAATTGATGAATTTACAAAAAAGAGTGAAGAAGAATGCAACAAGGAACCTGAAGATTACAAAAGATTTATTTACTATGAACTTGACACTCGACCAAATCTATCTGAGAGAAAAGAAGCTTCATCTCTTAAGTCCCCAGAAGCTTCAATAGTTACCAAGTTGCAAATATTGCAACCCAAGCTACAAGGACTCGAGTCACAATCAGAGGCTACTGAGCTAGTTCAAACCTAGCCTGATGGACCTGAGTCATAGGCAAGAGGACCCAAGCTTGAAACTAAAATTTAAGAAGATGGTGGAACTCATTCAAAGACCAAGGAGCCTATGTTAGCAAGATATATCAGAAGGCATCATGCACCTGATCAGATGATTGGAGACAAATCTAATGAAACAATAACAAGAAGCAAATTAAAAGGTACATGTTTACTTGCTAAATTTGAACCTAGAAGTGTTAAGGATGCTATAGAAAATGAAAGTTGGATTGAAGCAATGAATGAAGAAATAGAACAAATAGAAAAGAACAAAACTTGGACTCTTGTTCCTAGATCCAAGGATAAAAATGTAATTAGTACAAAGTGGGTATTTAGAAACAAACTAAATGAAGATGGAAAAGTATCAAGAAACAAAGCAAGATTAGTGTGCAAAGGTTATTCTCAAGAAGAAGGTATTGAATATGGTGAGACTTTTGCTCCTATAGCAAGACTAGAAGGTGTTAAAAGTTTACTAGCATATGCAGCACATAGAGGACTTAAAGTATATCAAATGGATGTCAAATCTACATTCTTGAATCGAATTCTTGATGAGGAAATCTACATTGAGCAACCAGAAGGTTTTGTAGATCCTAGCAAAAGAGACATGGTTTGTAAACTACACAAAGCATTATATGGTCTCAAACAAGCCCCTAGAGCTTGGTATGAAAGACTACATAATTACTTGGTACAGATTGGTTTTCAAAGAACAAATGACAATAGTAGTCCACATATCAAAGAGGACTAGATAAGAAGATTGTGTTGGAAAAAATATTTGTTGATGACACTCTATTTATAGGAAATGATGACTTATGTAAAGAATTTTGAAAAGAAATGAGTAAAGAATTTGAGATGTCCATGTTTGGTGAAATAAAATTCTTTGTCGGGTTATAAATATAGCAGAACAAAGATGGTATCTACATCACTCAATCCAAATATATCAAGGAGATACTAAAGAAATTTGGAATGGAAGATTCAAAACCTATTGGAACCCCTATGTCTACTGGAAATAAGCTTTCCAAAAATTATGATTCCAAGGTAGTAGATCAAACCACATATAGATCAATGATTGGAAAATTGTAGTATGTAGTGTAGAAGTTTATGAAAGCCAACTTCATAGCTTGCCAAGATCACCTGCATGCAAATAACCTGCTGAAGAGAAACCGAAGAAGGAAAGAACAAGAGCTTGGAGCAACTCAACAAAGAGAAATTATATTGCAATAATGAAAAATGAAATTATTGTACAATATGATATGAAAATATATGAAATTACAATAGGAGAGCCCGAATATAAAGGCCTCTAGGAAGCTTGTAGAACAAGCTAAAAAGCTCTAGGAGATAAGGTTGACAACTAAGCATACATCCACAAAAGGTGGGATATCCTCGAAGTGGGTCAGAGGATAAGTATGACAAGGTAGGAACAAACTCCCGTGTTGTCAACAACTCTTAAACTATAATTATTAAATAATGCATTTGTCCTAAGTAAACTTAAGTAAAGCGTAAATAATAATTATTTACTCTAACACCCCTCCTTAAGTGCAACTTAGGGGAATGCACTTAAGCTTACAAAAGCTAAGATGAAATGCAGAATGGGTCTTGACAACTAGGCCATGTTAGGTACCCATGTACAATGCAAAAAAATGCAGTGCAATCTCTATAAACTGGAGAAAAAGGAGAAAACCTAGTGGGAAAAAACCCTCTCCAAAAAGAGATAGCTGAAAATCTAGTGAAGGACTGAAGAAGCCTCCAACTAGAGAAGATCATGAAGAGCATCACTAAAGCATAAAAAGCTACAAACTCTGCCAAAAAGAAACTATTGATCTAAAGAACCTCTATGGAAATAGAAGGTTGCAAACCAAGAGTGTTTATATGGTAGATGATCCATCTAATGAAAATGCATAGGTAGCCAACCACTGCAATCACCTAGTATATAGGATCAAATACTAAATACTTAGCTCACTCCATCGAACCATCAAACCAAAGAAGCATTAGAAACAATAGAATAACCCCCCTTAATGCAAACAGGGTGAGGTGACATGCAACTAAAAAAGTGGGCCAAAATCCTCTGTAGAAAGAACCAAGAAAAACAAGAGAGAGGATGAGGTACAAACACCTATAAAGGCATGTGTCACTAACAGATCATGGGGCTAATGTCATGGAAGGGACACTCAATTGACAAAGGAAGAGGGCACAAAATGGCATACAATTAACCCTCCCCCCCATGGTGCTTTATAAAATAGTGCGAGTACAATTGTTTCAAAACAACGTTCATGAACCCGAAATGTGAGAGTGGCACTTTATCTCAGTGTGTTTGCATAAAGATTCTTACAAATGATATCAACAATGATCAAAAAGGTAAAAAAGCTGATATAATAGATAGTACATCCCAAAACAAAAGATCACATGCCATGAAAATGATCCTCGGACCTGGAACACCCAAGATATTAGCCATAGAGAAAAAATGCCAAAAACATGATAGAAAGAGCATGGTGCAAAATTTGAAGGAAATGATAGCATTTCTGAAAAGATGATAGAACCAGCTTTCCAAGAATATAACGTTTTCAAAAAATGGAGATGGGATGCACAAGATAAGCTCACCAGATTAAAAAATAGAACATCCAACTTTGATTGCAAAAATAGGCAACTAAATTACATCAAAACCACAAAACACCCACACCAATGTCTCTGTCTTGGAACCAGTTTTTCAGCACTTTATTTGGATTGGAAAAATACCTTTGTATGCTCAATTTATGTACAAAAAATTGCGAGTAGGTCAAAAAGGAACTTGGAGAGCTTGCAAGTGTGTTGATGCAATGATGATGTCATGTTGATGTCAGCATTCCCTTAGCTTAAAATTGACAGCTAGATGGCCATCATGGAAAAAAAAAGACTACCACGTGGCATCTACATGGTAGGAGGCTGATAATTTCATTTTTCATTGTTGCAATAAAATTTCTCTTTGTTGAGTTGCTCCAAGCTCTTGTTGCTTCCTTCTTTGGTTTCTCTTCAGCAGGTTATTTGCATGAAGGTGATCTTGGCGAGTTGCGAAGTTGGCTTTCATCAACTTCTACATGGTATCAGAGCTTGAAGCAATTTAACAAAGCAAGAAAATATATTTCACAATAAGAAAATGAAATTGCTATATGAATGCTATGAAAAGATATGAAATTACAATAGGAGAGCCCAAATATAAAGGCCTCTAGGAAGCTTGTAGAATAAGCTAGAAAGCTCTAGGAGATAAGGTTGACAACTAAGCATATGTCCACAAAATGTGGGATATCCTCGAAGTGGGTGAGAGGATAAGTATGACAAGGTAGGAACAAACTCTCGTGTTGTCAACAACTCCTAAACTAGAACTATTAAATAATGCATTTGTCCTAAGTAAACTTAAGTAAAGCATAAATACTAATTATTTACTCTAACATGTAGTGCATACAAGGCTTTATATTGCATTAGGAGTTGGTATGGTGGCAAGATTCTCAGAAAATCCTAGAGAAAATCACATTATGGAAATCAAGAGAATTATGAGATATCTAAAAGGTACTGAAGAATATGGCTTATGGTACAAATTTGGAGGCAATTTGGACTTGAAGTTGTTTAACGATGTTGATTGGGCAAGAAGTATTGATGACAGAAAAAAAAGCACTAGTGGTGGAGCATTTTTTCTTGGTAGGAGACTAGTATATAGGACAAGCAAGAAGCAAAATTGTACATCTCAATCCACAACAAAGGCAAAATATGTAGCAGCAACAGTCAATTGTTCTAACATTGTTTGGTTCAAACAACTGTTGGAAGGAATGAAGGTAGAAATCAAAGATCTTGTAGTCATATATTGTGATAACACCAATGAAATCAACATATGTAAGAATCCAGTAATGCATTCCAAAACAAAGCATATTGCTATAAAATATCATTTCTTAAGAGAATTAGTGCAGAATAAAGAAGTCAGATTGGAATATGTGAATACAAAAGAATAGATTGCAGACATATTCACCAAGCCATTACCTAAGGATGCATTTCTGTATCTAAGAGGTAAGCTAGGGGTCATTCCCCTATCTAAAATTCACTTAATGAAGTTTAGTGAATGCATCAACCAGAACCTGTTGAAGATCAATAAGTTGGTGCAAAATTGGCAAGGGCATATTGTAGAATTAGTACTTAAGGTACATTGGTATTTATAGAATTATTGTCTTTGGCATGTGTTGTCAAAGAGGGAGAAGTTTACTGTCATATCTCTAAGAATTTATTTTTTTAGGAACCAAAATATAGTAAGGAACCAGAGAGAGAGAAGTTTTCCAAAGAAGAAGTTTTTTGAAAGAGGGAGAATGTTCTGAATAAACTTGGTAGCAGTTGTTGTAGATAGAATCCAATGAAAAGAAGAGCTCATGCTGATAGAGGGATTTCTCAAGTTTAAAATCCAAAATTTCATTGTGCTATGACATGTTGTGCTGCCATCAATGCCAAAGAGGGAGATTGTTAGATACAATTGATTAATTATGTGTTGTCTTTGATGTTACACAAATGTCATATCATTATCAGTTAGTATATGCCAAGCTCACTCGAGTAGTGAAGATAGTTCTTAGTGTTTATCGAACATTCCTGTGTTTGCCTAGTTCAGAAGGTAGTGTCTACCAAGTACACTCGGGCGTCAAAGGAAAACTTGTAGAAAGTGAGTGCTAACTGAGCTCACTCAGTTAATAAAGGAAAGTTGGATGGAACCAGTGCTAATCGAGTTCACTTGGTTGCCAAAGGATTTTCATGAGTTTGTAGTGTTAACCGAGCTTCTATTGGTTAACATAGGAAATCATTTCTGAGTTAGTTTCTACTGAGTTGGATTGACTAACGAAGGATTTTCCTATTTTGGCATATTAAGCTTAATTGATTTATCTATTGATTCCAGCTGACTAAGGTGATGAATATTGATTATTCTAAGTTGTTTTTGAGCTGACTTGACCAAGTTGAAGACATAAGTATAGGGTCAAGTTGTGATTTCAAAGTATGTAATTCATGATGATGTGATTGAAGATTTAATGATGAGAAGAGGAAGCAAATTTGAAGGATAAGAAGAATATCCTTGTGGAGCAATAAAGATATATTCGATCAGGAAGGATCAAGTACAAGCCAAAATAGAGATCTATAATCATTAAATCAGTTGCATTGAAATCGTGTCATCTCATTGTTACTCCCTAACCATTGTAGCAGTGATCTAAATCTCCTAATAGAGTTGGCTTAACAACTATTGGCAAATCCTCTAACAAGGTGGCAATTTCATTAAATTGTTCTCAAGACCTCTGACAAGGCCACTCCTAATAGGGTGATTAAATCCTCTAATAGGGTCACACCTAACAGTTTGTTTTGTAACCTTTAACAGGTTGACTCCTAACAGAGCTCACTTCAGAAGAGTGAAAAATAGTAACTAGTTGCAATTGGTGGTTTTTCCCAAAGTGGGTTTCCACATTAAATCCTAGTGTCAAATGTGTTCATGTTATTCTCTTTTATGTTTTTGCAACTAAGTTAAAGTAATGGTAATCACAGATAACATCTAAAGGTTTATATGTTAATCATTTACCAAGCTAATCTAGTTATTACTGAGTTACAACATTTTGTGTGTTTACCGAGCTTCAACAGTATTCAGTTATCTATTTGCATTTTATACTAGCATCTAAGGGATCTGGGATTTATTTTTGTAGTAACTAATTCACCCCTCCCCTCTTAGTTACTCCTCTTATATTTCCAACACACCTAACCATCAATCCATGGCTTTATTCAATGTCCAAATTTCACCTTTGAACCTAACTAGTCCATTACATGACTTGCCCAAAAATACAAAAAAAATTTGCCCATGGTTCATCTATGGAGAATCATGAACAATATAAGATCATATTAAAATTTTCAAGAAAATCTATAATCGAAACTAGATTCAGCATATGGACATGATCTGTTACCTTTTCCCTTACACTTTGGGAGAAATGACATTCAAATGGTACCTCAATTTGCCACCAACATCAATAAGGGATTAGAACTCTTTTAAGAGCAAGTTTCTGGCACAATTCAAGCTCTATATTGATTCATCTATCCTTTTTCATCATCATGTCAATTAAGAGGGATCCCGATGAGACTATTTCATAGTTTAATCATCGCTTCTATAGGATGTATTAAAGAATGGAGTTTCCTTACACTGTACCAGAAGAGGTTGTCATCCAAATCTGTTTGGGAATAATGGATTCATTAACTTCTATTTTTCTAAGAAGGCTCCCACCCAGAGACATTGATACCATTAATAAGGTCTTCACAGAGACTATTACATTCACAAAGTAGGTAGATACCCATGCTAGAGGGAACTTTGTGTCTTCCTTCAGTTTGAATAATACAGTATCCATACCACCATTTCTAGTAAGAGCATCTACTATTCCTAATCAAATGCTCCTGTTGAGTCCAATACCTTTACTGCAATAGGCTACCGCTACTCCAATCCCAACAATTACATATTCAAGGTATGATTCCCAAAAGACTGTATTCTTTGAGCAAAAGACTTCTTCACCTGCTAAACTTGAGAACAATATGGCTAGTGAGGTTAAGGCCATGAAGAAGATGATGTCTCTTTTATCCAATGAACTCAGCAGAATAAAGTTGAATTCCTCAAGAAACCAAGGTAATTATCTAAGACAACTTGTTACCAAAAATAATTATTCTCAAAATCACAGCAGAAATTATGGCCCCTATGATAACATCAATAATGAGAATAATGGTATTACAGGTATGAGTCCAAGTGAAAATGGATATGGGTACAATAATGTTTTAGATTAGCCTCCCCAAATCATGGAGGAACAACCTTTGAAGTTTAGTATAATTGTGTTTGAATCATATGATAAATATGCAAAAGACAAAAATGATCAAGATGATCAAGAGGAATTTGTGTTCCTATTCAATAAAGAGAAAGAGCATGGACCCTATGGGATACATGTTTGTTGCAACAATAATATGAACACACAAATTTTGAAAAGAAAAGAAGAATCTCTAATGGATCATGTCACTCTATGGTTGAATCCTACTCCTCTAGATATGTAGGTTTGTAATACTCCAATGCATTATGAGGCTCTGACCAACATTACCCCAATAGTTTAGAAGGAATTATATGTAAAGGATGAGGTTTTGAAAGGTTTTATGGATAACATAACAAGAAATTTGGAGTATCTTGGAGAAGATCAGAATCCAAACATCCATCTGCTTCCTAACTATTATCACCTTCATCAAAGGATTCATTCAGATTTGGAATGTGCTAGTTGCCAAGATGCAATATCTAATGTGTTAGTGCAAACAAACAGGCCTGTTGAAATTGTCAAAAGTAATGAAAATTTTCAAGTTTTAATGTTGTGGTAAGTGCGGATATCCCAAGAAATTTTGAGGATGGGAAAAATGTTCAAGTTCCAAAACTCCATGGAGTTGCTAAAATTCTCAATGTTGCAAAAAATGATAGAAATGCAAAAGATCTTGAGGTTGATGAGATTTTTTAATCAGAAAGTCATCAAGAAGAAGATATCAATGATTTCTACTATGATATTGATTCCTCATTGGATAATGATAGGATACCTTCCTCAAAACAAGATATGTCATTAGATGAGATGGATAGAATGCTTAATTTGGTCTCAAGCTTGGCTAAGCAAATGTCATTTTGTGGGTATTCTACACATATATTAGACCATGAAATAACTAAGCCATGTAGAATCCATCCATTTGGGTTCCATTCAAAAGTAAGTTGTCCTAATTTCTTATTAGCTTGGGAGATCACAATGGAGGGTAAGTATGATTTTGAACATGCTTCTTTGGGACATGAGGGAGGAAACACCTTGATTAATGATATTAATGAATCCTATAATTCAAAAGGAAGGCTAATGATTGAGTTTTCTAGTCTCAAGGAGCCTAAAGGTGATAATTCATGTTTTAAGGCTAATGATGGTGGTGATAGGGACCATAAAAATAATGTTCTATCTTTTGGGTCTTGTTTTGATAACTATATTACATCATCCATGCTAGTGTGTCCATGTGTGCATGAATTTGTGTACCATGAGATAAGACCACCAGAAGTAGAAATTACAATGTGTGAGTGTACCCCTACGATGGGGGACTCACTAGATCAGGTGATATCTTCACATTATCCCTCTCAATTTGATGATTTTCAATTTATATGATGCTAAAGGTAAGAGAACTTGTTTGTGGATTAATCATGGTCGTGGAGAGTTACCACAAATTTTTATTTTGTGTGATTTGTGCCCAGAATTTGAGCCAAGATTGTCCAAATTTTATTTTTCTGTATACAAAGAAAAGTCAACATTTTTTAGAACTATATGGGGTGGTTCGTTACTATTGCACATAATGATAATCTGTTGACAACCACCCCACATTCTTATTATTCAAGGTTTTTTGTATATACGTTTTTATTTTTATTTTTTTTATTATTATTTTATTTTATTAGTCTTTTTAGTTAGGTGTTAGTTTTCTTTGTGCCGAGTCTATTTTGTTTGGGTTTTTTTCACATCTTTTTGCTTCTTTTTCTTTTTTAGTCTTTGAGGTAGGGAGTCACTATGTTTTGTTAGGGTTGTGCCCAACATGTAGTCCACCCCAATTGGTCTTGATTTTTGGAAGAGGTGTTTCTTCATCAAAGCATTTGGATAAAAAATTTCTTGTATGAACTAAATACAAATGTTGCTTACAAGTAAAGAGGACTTTCAACCTTAAAATCAGAATTGTAGATTGATAGCTCTCAACACTTTACAAATTTAAAAATTGATAATCTAGGTATTTTTCAAATCTAGGTTGATAGTAGCAAGGGATAATTAAAAACTTACTAGTTTAGACAAAGGGTCTTTTCAAAGGATTTCTAAGATCACTATTTGGCATGAGATTTTCCTAAAAGTTCATCAAAAGAGGAACACAAGAGTTATCAACTAAAGTACAGATCTGGAAAACAACACCAATGCCTTGGCCACAGTCTAAGTGTGGTTAGCATAGAGAAGAAAGAAAATAAATCACAAAGGTGTTGCATCTAAAGATTCCAAACAATTCTAAAAGGTAATCAAATATGTAGGGATATGCACTCCAAAATAGTTATCCTATTCCATGAAAATGCTCCAAGGAAGAATCAAGTGGAAACATGTGAGCTCTGTGAAGCAAGTTAAACAAGATTACCAAAGACTCAAAAGGAAAGAATTGGTAACTCGCAAAGAGCCCTCAGAATGGATTCTCTTATCTGGTTAGATAGTGATGCATAAATAGGTTTATGAGGATTCTTGATGAATGGACCAATTAAGCTAAATATTTTCTCCAAGTTGCTAGATACTCATGATAGACTACACCTCAAGATGTCAAAGGAAATTGAGACATTGAACACACGTTGGGCATGAAAATTGAAAAGTTTGAGTTTCTTGTTTGAAGTTCTCAAAAACCACTAGTGACATCTAGAACCAAGTTGCAAACTTGATACAGATTTGAAAATTGTTTGCTGATAAAGAAATGGCTATCATTTCTTCCTTCAGTCAGGTCTATTTGTTGTGGTTCCACAAGACATGTCCCATTTTCAACTTTGGAAATGGGGACCCCCTTTTTTGGCTCACAAAATCTCATTCCTCATAATAGGATATCTTCCAAGGTGGCTCAAGGAGTGTAAATTTTGTAGTTTGGGTTCAAGGGTCTAGTCAGCTAATGTCATTTTTTTAACCCCTAACACTAGTATATTGATGTCTATCTTTTGTATAGGTCATAATGGCATCCTCATCATCCATAGCACAAAACAATTACCATGGTATTGCATGTGCATTTTCAAAACAGTTGACTTCGAATTTCGGATAGAAGAAACATAAGGAGTTGAATTCTATGACAATGTTGGAGGGTATAAATAATCAAAAAGGGAAAAATAATTACACAAGAGTACTCCTAGACCTCATCTAAGAAAAATCTAGAAACTATTTTCAAAACTGAGAAGTTTGATTTTTTGGTGAAATGAGCACCTTGCACAATTTCTTGAAGGTGTGCATGTGCACAAGTGCACAATTTAAAGATTTGGTGAATGAATTATCTCTAGAAGGTGCACAAGTGTGCATTATAATTTTGAGATATGCATAAGTTGAAGGACTCTAGAAGGTGCACATGTGCGAAGATGCACAATTTTACAAGTTTTGAAGAGCAAAGTGCATAGGTGTGCAAGGTGTGCAAATAGACCTAAATCATCAAAAATATCAAAATAAGTACACAAGAGTGATCTAAAATCCCATTTGAGAAAAACCTAGAAACCATTTTCAAAACTAGGAACTTTGATTTTTTGGTGAATTGAGTACCTTGCACAATTCCCTAAAGGTACACAAGTGCGCACGTGCATAATTTGAAGATTTCATGAATGAATTATCTCTTAAGGTGCATAGGTGCACATATCTAAAATATATAGAGGCCTCTCTAGGTCTTGAACATTACCATGGCTTCCATGTCTTCTGTAGTGGCTAAGATTACACTTCATGATTTCCATAGGCAAGTGAGCATAAAGTATGAAGCTTTAGACTTATTAGCTCCTCAAGATATCATCTTTGCTATCCAAAAGTTAAAAGGGAAACATCCACACATCATTTTCGTATAAAGGAGAAGAAAACCTAGATTGTAGAAATCAAGTTTTGACACTTAAAAGATTTTTTTGATTTTTGGATCATGTGACCAAGGTGCGCAAGTGCGCTTTTCCTAGAGGTGCAATGACAATTTTTTAAGAATAAGCAATACACCGATAGTTAACTACTAGTTCCTAATTTAGAGCATTCCATGCACCATAAACACATTTTGACAACAATTCAACTCCCAAAAATGCCTAGTGAAGGTCAAGCTTCCTTTTTTAGAGCTTCCAGAGACTCCTAGATCATCTTGTAGCTGCATTCTTCTTATCTTATCATTCTTTTATTCTTTTGTGTCATGTAAAGGCTCATGCACCCATTAATGAAAATAAACAAGGGTGGAGACCTACTTATCACCATTTAGAGAGTCAGTTTGTATATAATTAGATTTGTTTTATTAGTTTTTAGCATGAGTTTTCTTTTTAAGAGCTCTGACTCCTAACACAAAATGAGGAGAGGATTTATTATAAATACATGGATGTAATATGTACTCCAAGCTATTATCTTGATGCAATAATATATGTTATTGGTATTGTCTTCTGAGTGTAGTTATTCCTGCCAAAGTGTGTTATTTTTGTGAATGCATGTTTTCATGAATAATAATGGAGCCAACGGTTTTATTGTGTTGTTATGATTGTGTGATATTTTAGTTCTAGTGTTTCCCTCATGTTAACAAATTCCTTAACGTAAAAAATTGGAGAAATGATCACCTATTGTTCTTGTACAGTGTCTTGTCTTGCATAAGCACACTTTTTGTGGCCTTGTGATTATGAAATGTGAAACATCTTTCGATTATTATTGAGTTCCCATTGACAATTGCATCAATGGAGTTAAGGAAGCACTACTCCTCATTATTTTCCTACCCTATCTTTTTGATGATTAAATTCATAGACGTGTTATTATCGCAGTTTATGTCCGTTAGGAATTTCCCTTTCAAGTTATTTTCTTTAATCTCTCATTACCTTATCTTTGTTATTTGCTTTTCTAAAACTTAGTTAAAATAGGAATTCATATAGTTGCATCGATAATTTGCATTCATCATAAAATAGAAAATACCAAAAATATATTTTGTTTTTGTGGTTACCTTTTCAAACAACAATAAATTAAATAGATTATTTGAAATTGTTTAGAACCAGCAAGTCTTCCTTGTGAACATACATGTTTATCTTCAATTGAGTGGATTTAAGTAGGTCACAAGATTGCACAAAACCTTGGAGTTGATCCTTGAGTGGTTTTTCAAGAGAGGAGTTCAAAAGAATTCCTGTCATTCAACATCGTGCAAAATGATAGCTTAACAACTCCTAACATGGTCCATCCTCTTACAAGGAACTTATATATTAGTACATCATTTTGTGGGTACAATCCCCACTGGGGTTTTTCCTCTGATCGAGGGTTTCCCTAGTTAACATATCTAGTGTTATTGGGTATGGTGATCTTTCTATGGTTGTTACATCTGCTCTTCACATGTTTTGGAATTAATAAGGATATTGAGAGTTGGTTTAATTGCATAACTGATTCAGCCCCTCCCCCTCCCCCCCCACCTCTTAGTTATCTTGGTGGACTTTACTTTCTAACATTAGGTAGAAAAGCCTCCTCCCTATTCTTAACACCTTCTTCTTGGTGAGCCTCTATCATTTCACTTGCATCATCCTTATTCTGTGGGATTACTTGGGAGCAGTTTTTCTAGGTTCCTTCAAATTATCATTTCTTTTCTCAATAATCTATTCTTTAAAAAGGTTACTATGTTTAAATGATACAATAGATGGATGTATTTTCTCCTTATTCATCCTTGTTTCTCTATCATTAGTAGATTCTAAGGACAATTGTTGGGCATTTTTCTTGGTTGAATTGGTGGAATCAATCTTAGATAAAGAGTCTTTATTAGAAATTGTTGCATTATTCTCAACATTAGAAGTATTATTAGTAGAAATGACTTCATAGTCTTCTTCAAATAATGGATTAAGGAGAGATAAAATATTTTTTGGTAGGAATATCAGAAGCAAGATGACCACTGGGTTGGAAAGTTGGAGGTTCAAAGGAAGACTTAAACTCAAATTGGCTAGATGGTTTTGAAGGTGAATTAGAAACAACAATACAAAAAAGAGGGGGCTTAGGTTTACCAACAATAGAGTTAAGAATAGGGCAATTATTTTTATTATTGTCATTTTTCTTGCAAAAAAAACAAGCATTTTGATTACCTAAGAGGTTCACCTCCCATTTAAAGATTGATTCATCCAATTTCAAGGCCAAATTCTTGGGAACATTCACTGTAGGGAGAGGGCAATAAGGACCCTAACATTAAGGTGAGGCAACATAACCTTAGATTCTTCTACTTGGAGAATAGAGCCTAATTTTTTCAACATGTGAGGAAGGAAACAACCAAAACTCTGATTGGAGATTGATAATTTCTAGCTAGTGAGGAGGGGACCTAGCCATGACCTATTAAAATTTACCGTCTGTTGACTAGGATAAATCCCTAAAGGTAATTTTTCCCACATTCCAAAAGGTTCTTTTCAATACTTTCTCCTACATAGCATGATTCTTAAAAAATATAACAAAGAAACCTTTCTTAAGCATTCTACAAAAACTAGTTTGAATACCTAATTTATCACTCCAAACATTGTTAAGCCATTCATCAAAAATTCTTCTTGAATGTATAAATTTGGAATCAATAGTATCAAAAACATATTGCAATATTTTTTAATCTTTCTCTCTCATTTCTAATGCCAATTTTCACATCTTCATTTGGAGACAAGTGAAGAGTTTTACAAGAAGCAGGAGGGATCTTACCATCTTCTCCTTGTCTAGTATTTGCATTGGAGACTCCGCCACATTCTCCAGTTCCTTTGGTGGCTCCTCCCAATACTCCTCTAGTTTCCATTGTTGCCACCACAAACTTTCCATCAAATTTTGTTCAGGGAGGGAAAATAGTCTCAAAATCCTCTAAAAGGATGGCCTTATACGAGGGTTTGTCTCCTTTTGGAAAACTATTTTCAACAACTACTTGACCTAAAGAATTTGTGGTATTCTACTTAACTAACTCCATGTTTAAACTATTATCAATGGTATTACTCTTTGTATTTTTCATGAAAATCTCATCAAATGTACTCTCCTGCATACCTCTAGGATCGTCATATGCCATCTAAGTAAGATTACATAAATGCCAAACTACCTAACTAGTCAGAATCCAACGACAATCCAAAGGCAAGTACAAGGGTAAATGAAAAAAAAAGCATAGATAAAGAAATAAATAAAGTCAAGGAGGGACACACAATTGAAAGGCCAAACTCAAGAAAGAAAGATCAAATCAAACATAAACAAACATGGTAATAACACTGGTGCAAACCCCCAAAAGAGGATATTTGGGGATCGCAGCAAGAAATCCACATGTTCACTTCACCACCAAGTTGTTGAGAAACCTTGATCACACAAATCTTTTCCTTCTACCTATTATTTACATGTGTGGTTAATATTATACAATGAATATACATTTCCTTCCCTTCATAAATATATGCCTTTACATCATTAATGTGCTCATTTATGAACTTAACATCATATACAATAGAAGAATATGTCTTGCTAAAATTTCAATTTTATAATATTTATCTACCTTATCTCTAGTTGTTTTCTCAACTAATAAAAAATTAGCATAAAAATGTTTAAGTACTAAATCCAAATTTTTAACAATGACGTTACCTTTAAATTTCATTTGAATATAAAATATTTTTAAAACCTTGTCCAAGATTTGACTAAGTACCCTTTCCTTATTCTCACTCTTCTTCTTAGACCCTTCCTTTGCCTTAGCAAAGGCCATCATTGATATCTTCATTGGAGAATCCTCATCCTAAGACTCTAATTCTCCTTCCTTCACCATGCTAGCAAGTATTTTGTTCAAATCACTTGCTAACAATTTTTTTGTCTATAATGTAGTATGGCTCTCAATAATGCTTTCTACCTTCCTCATTGTCATCTCTAAACTCATAGGAATGTTATCCTTATCAGTAGGATCAACATGACTAACTGCTACCTATGGGGAATGATGTTCTGGTGGAATGATACTCTTCTCAACTAGATCAATAGCAATTAATGAAGGTTTACCTTCATTGATCACACTTCTAACCTCAGCCTCTATTATGATATCTTCTTTTCCTTTTTCACCCTTCTCCTTCTCCTAGTCTTCTTTATTAATTATTTCCTTGACTTCATTTTATGCTTCAAGTGTGATCTCATGTATTTCATCATTAGAGTTGAAATTTCACATAAAGTCATACTTTTTTTTCTCATTTTCTTCTTGTGAGGGATATAATGAAATATGGATACTTAATAAAACAAATTAAGTTATTGTACTATGCTAAAAAACACATGTACATCTTTTGCTTTCTCTCGTGGATTAACAGTCGACTCCTTGATTGATATTGCTTTTAGTTTTGGTTTAGGAACATGCAACCACCAAATTCACCAAGAACTAACATGCAAATGATTAGAAGTAGCATGCAACCATAAATTTTGACATGTAGCTGATTAGAAGCAACATGCAACCATAAATTATGTCATGCAAGATTTGGGTAGTTGTCAAAACTAACATGCAAACTTCTACAAACCCTCAGGCTAGCAAGATCATAGCTCTAATACTACTGAAATGTCCCTTTCTCTAATTTTGTATGATATTTCAAGCCTCTAATCAGATATTTAAGATCAAATAACCAATATTTCAAAGATCCACCAATTTCTCAATAAACCCCAAATCGGGTATGCTGAAAATAGTGCCAAAAGCTTCATAGCTTCACATATTATTAACAAATCTAAAAGTGGAAATTTTTATAGAAATTTCAGCAGCATAACAGCCTAAAAAATGATGTTTTCAGATCTTTATAACATGTACACAACAGCTCCCAAACAGAGGATAAAAACAATGCTCATCGGGCTCCCGAAAACAACACAGAATAGCCCGAAAACACCACAAAAACACTAATAATCTATCACAGAAGTATAATCACAACCAAATATATATATTTAGCTCTATTTTAACATCTAAAAGTCTGAAATACAGCAGCAACCCAAACTGATATGAAATACTCAATTGGAAACACCAAACTCTTACAAAAAACACACCCGAAAACCCACAAATCTGCATTGTTCAGCACAAAGGAAAACTATGCATGAGCATGCACATGGAATGGCTTCAAAATCCATCCTTAGCCTTCCTAGAAACCTGCAAATTCCCATTCTTGGGTCTCCTTCTCCACAGGTTTGGCAGCCTCTGAAGAACAACAAAGCAATGCGCAAAAATCAAGTTCTGGAATCCCCCCAAAATGCCTCCAAACCCCTTAAAAGAGGGCATAACCCTAACTCACGTCCAAGAGGGGTTAATAAAACATATTTTAATAATAATTTTCATTTATTAGTCCATTAGCTTCCAAATATTATCCCCTTTTTTCGAAACTTCTCCTTTTTGGGCCTGCCTGCCTTAGAAAAGATTATTATTTTTAATTATTTGAAAAGGGGACATGACAAGTCCTCCCCTTCCAAATATTTATTGTCCTCAAGCAATGGCTGAACAATAAACCAATCAATCCACCTAGATCCCAAATGTAGTCATGAACTATACTATTGCCAATCAACACAGGCTCCTGCAATATCCTCTGCAACATAACCAAGAGGAATCCATAATCAAACTGACAATTACTGCTCAACCAAACTCCAAAGTCACAACTTCCACAGTCAGAAACCCATGAGACACAAACTCTTAGAACATCAAAACCCACGTAAAGTGGACAAATCAAACTACCAGCACAATAAATACCATCAACGCATTCCACTGGCCTATACGAAATGTACAATCCAACTCTGCAACAATGGTGAATGCTCCCGAATGAAACTATACCAAGTATGGAGAAACCACACACTGTACAACTTCTACAGTCAACATAACTCTGTAGATCACTGACCACTATCTCATAACCATAACTCCCATGCACCCCTGATGGTGAAAAGCCATCACAAGATAAACAACAAGAATTGGAACCCAAAGCAAATTTCCCTTCCATCAACTCCTCAACACAAGGATCAAATGCTAACTGATGTACATACCTTGCAATATAATGTTGATAAAAAAAACCAACCTCAGTCAACAACTCACCATGAACAAGTGATACAACCCAATATGACTGATCACCAGCTAAGTCAGGAGATGTCATAGCCAAAGGAGTAGAATCAATAACAACACCCGTTGAAGCATCACTCTGAAACTCTTGCTTTAAGTCACGTATTATCAAGTTGTCAACTACAGAACCTATCGCCATGTCGTGCCCACCACAACTCTCATCCTGAGGCATCAAACTATCCCATAACTGATGATAAGCACTAGGAACCAAAGTACATCTCTGTATCATCATCTCATCAACATGGTCATCAAAGGTAAATTGATGAGCATACCTCACAATGTAATGCTGATAGAATGCGCCAATCTCAGTCAGTGGCTCAAGGCTACAATCTAGATGTAACTAACTGCAATCGATCACTAACCAAGTTGGAACTGACTACTACCTCTAAAGACATTGCCAAGGGAGTAGTATTACTAGCAGGAACCATACCAACTATCGGCTCACCAACATCACACATGGTCTTTGATACAACATCTCTAGTCTTCATGCCATTAGTGCTAGAGGTCACCACCATGTCAGGCATACCACAACAATCTGCTACAGCACCCAACTCAACTAAACCTGACTCTGGTGGGATGAACCCGGTATGCCAATGTTAGTATCAAGGATGGATGCATCCCCATCTCCACTATCTTTGACAATCTCGACCATGGACATCCTCGGATCATCAGACACCATAGCTTGTGACTATACAAAATCTAGTAAAGACTGTAGTTGCTCTAACTCCATGGTCACCTTAGCCAAATGAAACTGTGACTCCTTGAAAGCCAACTGTGTACTCTCAAGAATCTTAGAAGTCACCTCAAGCTACTCAGTAAGCTCACTCACCTCATCTTCCTTGGCCAACAATGCATCATATGTTGTACTACCCCACTCCATAAGATAATCTTTGTCGGCTACCAACTGCATATAATCTTATCTCAGAATTTGGATAGCCTACCATAAAGAGTGGAACTCTGTCAAGGAAAGATAACTGCCTCCCTGCTCATCACTAGTAGGAGAACCCCATCCATAAACTGCTAACAATTGATGAGCAGCATCAAAATGTTGGCAAGCGATAGCAATGTCTCGCTCACTAACTCTCAACTAATTAGACACATGATGGCACTGGCTTGACTGTCTCCTACAAACCTCCTCTGATGCACTGTCTAAAGGAGTATCCTCAAAGTTACTAGTCTCTAGAGTATTACCATCCATATCCTGTGAATGAACTCTAAAGCTCATATCAACAAATGGAGTATCAAAAACTGTAGCACTGTTGTCCAACTCCTTTGTACCCAAGGAAACTAAGTCTTCAAAATTGCCCACTGCATCCTCCTAGATGTCATCAATGCCAATATGATCCTGGGACTCATCTGTACACACTGCCAAATATGAAAGATCATTAACACATTCCAGCAAGTATGGTCGATTGGATATATGAACAAAGCTCAACACCGGTGTATAAAAACTAATACCAACATCGAACAAGCTGCTAGGACAAGAAAAAACAACATCGTGCAATCTGCTAATCAAATCCATGATAGAACCCAAACAAACACTACTACCAAAAAGTGTTAAAGATCTCCAGTCAACTGAATCTCAAATGCCAATATAACAATCTCGAGTCCATATCTGTAAACTAGAATCAGCTGGTAACTCAAGCAAAATCCTCACTTGAGTATTATGACCAATACCAACTAACTCCACATACCTATCATGATGAGATAATGAAGTCACAATATTGTCTTTGTTCACTTTCAGATGGCTAGACAAATTGTGTGAAGTACTACCAGCCTCAACCTCATGTGATGTTGCATCTAACTGTGCCTGGTACTCTTTCTTAGCAAAGTCATGAATGCTCAATGTCTGCTCATCTCTACCAAGTATCTCACCATCATGCATAACAACATCCTCGTAATCATCATCTGAACCCACTACGCTGTAGTCACTACCTGTTGTAACTATACCATCCTGAATACTTGTGATATCACCCTTTAACGACCTGTATACAATTGTCTCAATTTGAGTATCAAGTTGACCATTACTATCAATCTGCATAATATCATTTCTCACTACCTCTTGTGGCAGAGTGGAATCTGAGACCTCTGCCTGGCTATAAGCTAGTTTCTCAAACTCCTCATGCAAGTTCTTGGTAATTGTGTCACCTGCCCTGTGAGAAAATCTGCCAAATAGAAATCTGGTCAACTTATCCACCTTAGCTGGGTCGAACAACATGTCATTCATCATACGGTGGTGCTCAACCAACTGTTCAGACATGTCATTGCTTATTTTCCTAAGTTTATCTCAAATGTCTAAATAACCATCCTTTCTACTATTCTGACTTTGGATATCAATTGTCCAAGATCGTGTCCTCTGAGACTCTGTACTATACCTGTCCATTTGGAATAAAGTAGAGTGTAACCCCAATAGGTTACAACTTCTTCAAACACCAAGAACTAACATGCAATTGATTATAAGTACCATGCAACCATAGATTTTGACATGCAGCTGATTAGAAGCAACATGCAACCACCAAATTCACCAAGAACTAACATGCAAATGATTAGAAGTAGCATGCAACCATAGATTTTGACATGTAGCTGATTAGAAGCAACATGCGACCACCAAATTCACCAAGAACTAACATGCAAATGATTAGAAGTAGCATGCAACCATAAATTTTGATATGTAGCTGATTAGAAGCAACATGCAACCATAAATTATGTCATGCAAGATCTGGGTAGTTGTCAAAACTGACATGCAAACTTCTACAAACCCTCAGGCTGGCAAGATAATAGCTCTGATACCACTGAAATGTCCCTTTCTCTGATTTTGTATGATATTTCAAGCCTCTAATCAGATCTTTAAGATCAAACAACCAATATTTTAAAGATCCACCAATTTCTCAATAAACCCCAAATCGGGTATGCCGAAAATAGTGCCAAAAGCTTCACAGCTTCATATATTATTAACAAATCTGAAAATGATCATTTTTATAGAAATTTCAGTAGCATAACAGCCTACAAAATGATGTTTTCAGATCTGTATAACATGTACACAACAGCTCCCAAACAGAGGATAAAAACAATGCTCATCGGGCTCCCAAAAACAACACAGAATAGACCGAAAACACCACAAAAACACTAATAATCTATCAAAAAAGTATAATCATGACCAAATACATATATTCAGCTCTATTTTAACATCTAAAAGTCTAAAATACAGCAGCAACCCAAATTGATATGAAATACTCAACTGGAAACACCAAACTCTTACAAAAAACACACCCGAAAACTCACAAATCTGCACTGTTCAGCACAAAGGCAAACTCTGCATGAGCATGAACATGGAATGGCTTCAAACTCCCATCCTTAGCCTTCCTGGAAACCTAAAAACTCCCATTCTTGGGTCTCCTTCTCCATAGGTTTGGCAGCCTCTGAAGAACAACAAAGCAATGTGCAAAAATCAAGTTCTGGAATCCCCCCAAAATGCCTCCAAACCCCTTAAAAGAGGGCATAACCCTAACTCACGTCCAAGAGGGATTAATAAAACATATTTTAATAATAATTTTCATTTATTAGTCCATTAGCTTCCAAAGATTATCCCCTTTTTTTGAAACTTCTCCTTTTTGGGCCTGCCTGCCTTAGAAAAGATTATTATTTTTAATTATTTGAAAAGGGGACATGACATCCTTATTTTGCTTCTATCCTTGTTCAAAATTTTTTTTATGTCCTCTACTATCACTAGTGTACAAATATTATGCAATTTTCTCTCTCTTATTCTCTAATCTTCTTCAAGTGATATTTTTCTTCTCACATCAAGTTTGTCATAAAGATCATCCTGTATACTACTCTTAAGTTCTAATAAGTTTCTTTTAATTCTAAAAAGATATCTAATAATTGAATCTTCTAGTATTTTTGATTTGATACCTCATACATGTTATAATGCTTTTCCAATTTATAAATTTTGTCTTCCTTCTCAATTCTTCATTTAATCATCTTTATCTAAAGTTTCCATTTCTTTTTGTTGTCATATATATTTTCTTCTTGATCTAGTTTTTCAATTGTCAGTAGTTTTTCCTTCTCTTTCTCTACTTCCTTAGAGTTTGTGACATTGGGTTTCTTTGGACTAGGCCCTTGTGCATTGGCCTTTTGTCTAGGTGTCTTCATTTTTGATATTTTACTACGTTTGTCTGACTTTACAATCCCTAAGGATTTCCTTGTATCCCTTTGAGGTACTATAATCATATAAATCATTTGATCCAAGAGAATCTTAGGTTATTAGATATATTGCATCAACCAAAAACATATATATATATATATATATATATATATATATATATATATATATATATATATATATATATATATATATATATATATATATATATATATATATATATATATATATATATATATATATATATATATATATATATATATATATATATATATATATATATATATATATATATATATATATATATATATATATATATATATATATATATATATATATATATATATATATATATATATATATCCTTTTTGTATAGTCTATGATTTTCATTTAGAGCATATTGAGTTTGGAATTTCATTATTGTACACTTAACGATGTGTTCTTGGGATTGTGTACCTTTCCCTAGGTTTTTACCTCGATCCACTACTTTGTAGTTGAGATTTTGAAGATTCTTGGCAGGAGTTGTTCTTCACATTCCACAACCAATTTTGTGTTTTCCAATCTCACAAAGGAATTTCCCAATTGCTGAAGCAACCTAGCTCATTTATTGATCTTGCTACACTTACGATGACTTATATCTGTGATCACATTTCATGTTTCATTTATTTCAGGGAGATCCTATAATTTGGGTCTTGGTTTATGTTTGTAATAATTTTTCTTGTTCCTAGGGTATGCAATATTTTCTAGGCCAAATCAATACTTGCAAAGCTATATAAATTGATGTAATTGATCATTACTTATGCAACTTCAAATAACTAAAAAGAACCTGAGTTTTAGATACCTGATTCTAAAGATTTCATTATATAATTAGACATGTATGATTATAATGTAAGACTAAATATTTCATGTCTATTGTATATGATTTTATGATAATACAAAGGTTGATCTTGCTTTTCTCTCAAATATTATTTATTATTTCCATTATGTGACTCTTGTTACACAACCTGGACAAATATATTTGAGATCCCTCCTACAGTGACTGCACCAAGTGGTATTAGAGTGAATCTTTTTTCTCTAAGGAAGTTGAATCTCTAACCCCAAAGATTATGAAGCCCTAGATTGGTTTATTATGGAGTGGTAGAGTGAAGATCTAATTCATAATTATAGAGGACTTATACAAAGATGGTTCATTCAAGAAGAGATGAAAATCCATCCATTATGGACATGTTGAGATGATTAGAAGCAAGGTAGGAAGTTGTGGAGATAACTTACAAAAGAGATAGACATAATGAGAAAGTGATTGGGGATGAAAAAGAAGTTGAGGAAGAAGAAGAACTAGTACTTGAACACATAGATGAAAGACTCTTAAGAGTCATAATCAAAGTGAATGCAAAAACCCATTTCAATACCCTTAATTATGAAGGAAAGTCAGATTCAGATGAATTGATTGATTAGATCATGGAGATGGAAAAGTACTTTGAATTTGAGGGTATAAGTGAAGATAAGAAGGTCAAATATGCCTACATGAAATTGAGAGGAAATAAATCTTTATGGTGGGAAGACTTGTAAATGGATATGAAAAGAAGAGGTGAAGAGGAAATAAAATCGTGGGATAGGATGGTGTATAAGTTGAAGATCAAGTTCTTTCCTATTGCTTACTAGGTGAATTTATCCAAGAAGTTACAAAACCTCAAGTAGAAGGATCTTAGTGTAAAGGAGTATATTAAGGAATTCTATCAACTAGATACTAGATTTGGTCATACAAATAATAATGTTAAGAGCGTTGCAATATATATTAATGGTTTGAGGGTATCTATAAAAGATATTATTAGTTTTTCTAGGTTACAAATGGTAGAGGAAGCTTATCAATATGTCCTAAAAGATAAGTAAAAGTTGAGCAAAGGGTAAGAACGTAGAAAAGTGGAAGAGGAGGAAGATTGCAAATATATAAATTCTATGGAGGAGGTAGATCTTATGTAGATATGCATAAGGGTAAGGTAGAGAGAAAAGAGAAATTTCTATATAAAAGAGATGACAGAGGCTAGCATAGAGGTGGTGGACAAATAAAATATAAGAGAGATGATAGAAGAGTGTTTAAAGGTATGCGTTTTAAGTATGTTGGTAAATGACACCAAGCCTTTGAATGCACTCAAGGAAGTTTAAGCAAAAAGACATAGAATAATGGAAGGAATGCATTTGTTGATAAAGAGATTATCAATTTTTTATTCAACCAAAAGATGAAGAAGAACTTTATAGTGGTAAGGAGAACCCTATTTCATGAAGAAAAGTATCAAGAACCATTTCCAAGGAGGAGTTTGTTCAAGACAAGATACAAAGTGGAATGAAAATTTTGCAAAGTGATCATTGACAGTGAAAGTTCAAACAACCTAGGTTCAAAAGAATTGGTGAACAATTTCGATCTATAGAGATTGAAGCATCTCAAACTACATTAGATAGCATAGATACTAAATGATCATAAGCTATTGATAAGTGAACAATGTTTGGTAAATTTCAAGGTTAGATCTTATCATGGCGAAGTTCTTTGTGATATTATGCCTATGGATGTGTGTCATGTCTTGTTTGATAAATAATCTTATGTGATAAATAATATTTGCATGATGGAAGAAAGAACATGCATACTTGTTTCACAAATAAGATGTAACACATGTTGTTACCTATAATAGATACTCCTAAGAGTGATATTTGTACCAATGTAAGAGTTTATTTGGTTGAAGGAAGAAAATTCTTGGATGGTTTCAAAAGTAAAAGTGTATGTTACTCTTTAGTCCCTAAGAAGTTTGATTTGAACTAAAAAGAGGAACAAACTAAAGAAATAAAGGATTTAGGATAAAGTATGAAGATATTGCACCATTTGTTCAGGGGGGAAATGACATCAATGAATAATATAATGTAAACTAGATGTGACAAGTTCAACACTTTCTCCCTAAGCCATTCAATAAAAGAGAAAGAGGGGCTTCCAAGCATAACTCTAAACCAAAGTTTTATCAAGGAAGTACACCAGCAAGACCTCTTTCATGCAACATTGTTTGATTAAGTATATTAAATGTGAAAATAATAATGAACCAAATAAGATATGCAAGACAACTAGAGATCCTAAATGTATGCAAACAACTCAATACACATGTGACAATAGGTAAATACTAAAATAAAATGTTAATGATGAAGGATTCATCTTGAAATATACTGTAAAAGTGACTTTTTGCTCCCAAAAAATTAGATTTGGACCTATTTCTAAAAATCTAACTGTGAATTCTCGAATGAAATAAAAAACCTAGAAAGACCCAGAAACATGTTTTTTGCCAACGTCTTCAGAATAGGTCAATTTGGTGGGAAAGTGTCTGGATGCCATTCTACAAACTCACCATCTTCCCATTGAACTATAGGTAGGTTGACCTAAATTTTCTAGATTGGTTGCAAGATGTAGTTTTCAAATTTGAAGCCACAAATTTGATTTCCTACAAACTTGTTATAGATCTAGGGTGTGTGGGTGGCTATAAATGGGTTTGCCTTAATCGAAGCCCTACTTTGGTGATTTCCACATCTATTAATAACCATTAGAAAAAATATTTTTTGTGTATGTAGTGGTTGTGTATCCTAGATTGTAGGTCTAGAGTGTAATTAAAGAGCTAAAAATACCAAGAATCTCCTCTATGAGTGAAACCCTACATGTAAGTTGTTCATGTATATAAATGTATATAATATAAGGAAATAAAATTATTACATTTGAAGAATAGTGTAGAAATCATACCAATCCCCCAAAGCCAAAGTACTCTTACCATCTTCATGATCCCCTTGCATGTTCATGGTGTTGTGTAGTATTTTGAATGCTTAGTTGAAGAAAAAGAAAAATGATCTCACTTTGCAATGAAAGAATCAACTTTAGCCCTTAGTTTCCACCTTGCAATTATTTTATGATGGATTGGGGTGTCCAAAGGTGTCTATACCTTGATTCCTTTATGTATATATGATGGGTTTGATGTCCTTTTGTAGTGATTTTCCAAAATTACCCTTGTAAGAGCTGACAACAATGAGTATGAATTAATTGAAAGAGTAAAATAGGTTTGGGTTCACAACCATTGGACCCTTTGGGAATAGGTTGACCTAGTCAATGTGTTCTAGAATAGGTCAATCTAGTCCTACAAGAGGTCAAGCTTGACCTATCCCCCAAGAGGTGATTTTCTTGGGTTTTCTTGTTCCAATATCAGGGACTATAGAAGCTCTAGGGTGTAATGTGCATCAGAGTTTGATAATTTAATATTAGATATGAGAAATGATCCCTAGGAAGAGGAGGATGCTTAGAAATTAGATCCTACCTCAGCCCATGTGTGAGAAAGAGAGGAAATCAAGGAGGACTTATTAGGTCCTACCTCAATTTTCTTAGGAGAGAGAAAAGGAAAAGGGGGAAATTGTGTGCTCCAAGTCCAATCGCGAAATGAAAACACACTAAAGAGGAGCTAAAAGGTCATAAATTCAAGTGCTTCCAATTTAAGATGGTACATCATTTTAAAATAGATGCACTAATTATTTAAGATCTTTTATCTCTCATTCTTTAGTGATCTTATGGACCACAGATGGATTCATGCTTGAACACCTCTTTCTCCTATTCTACCCCATAACTTTCATATTCACCAATGAATTTTATGAAACCTCGAGGTTGGCTCCCTATAGTACAACCTTGTAATAGGTTGATCTAAGTTGACTTGATCTGCTGGGAATTTTAAATCCTAGGGATAGTTTTGTCTCGAGGTTTAAAATTTAATAATCGGGTAATCATGTTAGCTTGATTTATTTTTATGCCTAACAATTAGTACAAAAGGAAGCCTATGCACCTAATTTTAAAATCAAAATATCATTAATTAGTTAGAAGACTTAAATAAGTACTCAAGCAAGAAAATTTCCATCAAGTATTCAAGGCATTCAAAGATTCAAGAATCACTTGTGAGTGTTTCCTCTTCAAGATCTAGCATTTTTTTGGCCATCAAGTGAGGGAATATAAATTGAGCTATTCATATTCTCCTTTATTGATGTAGATTCACATCCATGCCTCCGTGATGTAGTTTTGGTAGATCCATTGCATTTGTGGAGATTTTCTACATCCTTCATTGCAAATTTGACATCTACAACATACAAGCATTGCAAAGTCCTTATTGACAAGTGTTTCTTCATGAAAGGTGAATATTTACATTTGTCTTGCTTCCTTTACATATTTAAATTTAAATTTTAAGGCTGACTTCTCAATCTAGTGCTTGAAAAGACAAGCCCTCATCCACCCAAAATATAAAAAAACAAGTTTTTTTTTTTTTTTTTTTGTGCAAGAGTAGAATAACTAAATTTCAACCACAAATTTGAAAAATATTTGTCGAAACATTTTCTAAGAAGTGGGGTTAAACTTGTTACCATAGTCTCAGGAAGATGACGACTTCATGGTAAGGAATTCATAACATGTGGCACCAAGTCGACATGTTCTTGGAGCCCTAAGCAAAATAGTATTTTATAAGTTTTCTATCATGATCAGGAATCTGTAGTCAAAAGTTCCCTCACACTCTTAGATCCATTATTTTGGGAGTGAAAACGCATATTCCTCTACACATTTCAAGGTGAGTACTTTATCATTCATTTCACTTTTTAGTATATACCTACTTTCATATCTTAATTGGGTTGATTGCTTACATTTATCACCTAGACCTATCTTACATTTCTCATTAAATCGATCGTCTCAATTGCATATTTACATTTGTACATTTTAATCAAACCTTATATTGAATGAAAGAAAACTTTCATGCATACTTCATTGATGTAGTTTGGGTTTATTATTGTCATCCCTTTATCTCCTTGGGTTTTGCTAATCTAACTTGAATTAGAATCTCATGTTTCTCTTATATTGAATGGGTTAGTGTGAAAGTGGAAGCCTTACATTTGCACATCTTATTTGTGCTTCCATTTTTCATCATTAAACATTTTGGTGAGCTGGAAGTCCTCTTAATTCTTTCTTGGAGCTAGATCTTTCTCTCTTGAGATCTCTCTTATTTTGCATCAGTTTCACATAATTTTTTTGGTGAACTCAACATCTTACACCTCTTTATTTCATCTTGGAGTTTATGGTTTTCTACCTTTTTTGGGTAATCTCTTCTCTGTGGACTTAAATTATTTATTTTTACATCTAGTCTTGTTTTCATTAGTAGTATTTAGCTAGATCTCTTTTTAATGGATTTTCTAAAATGATTAGTTGGATCTACTCTATATGCACTTATCTTTTTTTCATGTTACACAAGTTATCTAAAGAATTATCTAAACATCATTCCCTTGTCTTTGACATAAAACACCACCCTCCTATCAATTTAGATTTTCCATATGATCTTCTTCTTTATGGAGATGAGTATTGGATTGATATTGGCCCTTCTCCTAATACAAGTCTTGACTATGGAGATGCATTGGTTGAGGTGGGTCCTATATCCTCTTTTAATCCTCCCCACCTTGTGGACTTAACTTTAACTCATAATCATTCCTCTACTATGGTGTAATTTATTGATAAATATGTTCCTTCCATTGATAATATCACTATTTGGGATAGACCTCTAGATGATGATGTTGACTATTCTCTTTCTCATAAAAAAGATAACAAGATGATTGTTAACTTTTCTTTTCAACATGACAAGCTTAATTATTCTTTTTCTCCTAATAAATTTCCTCCTCATAGTGATATTTTAAAGCTAGAAGAAGACATTATAAATGCAACCTTTCCTTCATTTGATCAACCTAGTAGAGATGAACCATTGGTGGAAATCTACAATCCCTATTGTAAGGACTTATTGGGAAAAGAGGATAATGGAAATCTATTTAATGTTCTCCCTTCTAGTGATAAGTCTATGGAGAAGTAAGATCTTACTCAAGTTAATATTGCTCAAACTATTCTTACTCTCAAAGAATACCCTTCATCAAACAAACCTCTTATCACCCTTAAGGGTTGTCCTTCCATAACTCTTAATGGGGAAACTAGTGAACCTTTGGATTATCATGCAATGTCCCACACCTATCTTATGAGAAATAATCCTCAACCTACTACTTGTCTCCCACCTTATCAACCCTTTCTTCTTTCTCTACCTCATCTTTCTCAAAATATTAGGATGGAATATGATTTTGTATTGCAATTACATAATAACCCCGCCAAGATTTATATTTGGGAACTTCTTGAAACATCTTCTACATATCACAAAGCCTTGAAAAAAGATTTAGTCACTCTTCCAACTCCACCTCCTAATAAAAATTACATAAATATCTTTTCACAATGCAAAAGCTACCCTATTCCCATCTCAAATTGTGTTTACTCACAATGACATGCCTCCTGAAGAGATTCAAGATCATTATGATGTTCTTATGGTAGTTTTCCTTAACAATGATAATCTCATTTGTATAACCTTAATTGATAATGGGTCCAAGATTAATATGTTTAGTATAGACCCGCTCATAGAGATTAAAGCCAATCTTTCAAATATCAAACTTGACAATGTTCCTATCCATGGATTTGATAATGTATCTAAGAAATCTTTAGGCATCATCACTTTACCTATAAAAGTATGTCCAATTATTTAGGATACTCCTACTCACATCATGCTTGGACCTCTTAATTACAACCTTCATTTGGGTAGACCTTGGCTACATAAAATGTGTTAGGATCAGAGAGACGAAATAATAATTACATGCAAATATAGCCATTATCACAAAGGAATAAAGTGCATATAAGAGAATGGAAGATGCATAGATTTAACACAATTCACCCAATCCTTGGGCTATATCCACAAAACACTAAGTCCAATGTTATTATCCAATGATTTCAACTTAATTGTAATATGCAATCCTTGCAATTCAATATCGTCACAAGAAGCCACTAAATCATCATGCATCATAAAATCCCTAACCCTATGCAATTTTATAAAAGACTTATTATGCACTTACAAAATTAGGTCTAGAATATATTGCCTAATAGAAAAATAAGTCTTGATGCATTTTACAATACCAAATTCATTTTTGGCTTTAGGGGTGTTGCCTCTCGACCCTTCCCTATATCAAAATAGGGAGTGCACTTGGGGCCCGACCGCAAGACCCTACCTTGGGTGCTACTTCTAGACCCCACAAGAAACATTGCCCTTCAAGCCCTATTATGGGATACTACCCCCAAACCCTTGTAGAAGAAATTTGGAGGGAAACTGTGCTGAAGGAAGTGGGGAAAAATTAACTTCTAAGTCTGATTAGGGTCCACATAACAAAATGTATGTTATACCTTCAACTCTTCATTGAAAATCAAGTTTATCTATAATAATGTTATGTACACTTTTCATGCAGATACTACCCAAATAGTAGTTTGAATATTGAAGAAAGACAAGATCAAGAATCTAATGGTGATCCTCCTTCTATAAGTGTCCTTCTAGAAGGGGATCCTTAGATTTCATAGCAACCTTTATTGGAGAATATAGAGTTAATGACCTTTCATTCGTGAAATATATAACAACTCCTCTTTATACTAACTTAGATTCTAGTTTTACTCATGATAAATAAATGGCTTATTTTTATGGTCTTGGTTATCATAGATTCACTAAGAATGGATTTTGTAAACAACAACAAGAAAATCAAATGCCCTTAGGCAATGTGGGACATGATAATTCTTTCAACACCATTATCCATCATAATTTAGGATATGTGCAACCAGGTGTTGAGTCTCATTCTCTATACACATCCTCTCCTTCATCATCTAACATATCTTCTCCTCTTAATCAAGAAATCATTTCCCCTAAACTTCCTTTTGCTAAGGCAATTGCTAGACCTAAACATAGAAAGAAATATAATCAAAAACTTCTAAATTTTCCATTTTGCATGTATCACTTTTATCATGATCAGTTTGCTAATGATTGTCAAGCTTTCCATTACAAGATTCAAAAACTCATTAATAATGAGGTTATTATCTCCTTGTGATGATCTCTATCTCAATCCTAATTTCTTTAAATAATATCTAAGTCCCTATTATGTTGCTCCATTGCATGTAACATTGTTATCCTATCTCTAGGGGGCTCAAATCATGCATGGTCTACTTTGTGAGTAGCATAATGGATCCTCTCTTCCCTTGTTTCTTTATCCTTCTTCATCACTTCGTTAAGATGCCAAAATAAGAACTTATTTTTCTATCTTAAGGAGGGGCATACAAGGTCCCCTTGTTTTCATACATTTCTTTTTATTTCAAGTGCATCTTATAGAGTACACTAGCATAAAACAACTATTAAGGCTAGTTACTCCCCCTTTTACATATATTGGATTGGTTGACTAGTATTCCAAATACACTTTCTATACCATTTAACCTATCCTAGCACATACACAATTCATTCTCATGGTATAGGAGTGCTATATCATGGGGGTGTAAAGTCATCGCAAGGTACAGAGTTTGTGGGTTGACTATTGGGTACACAAACTCGTAAGACCATTTGATCCTACCCCTTTTTGTTTTCATGGGATTGGGTATTGGGTACACACACCCATAAGACTATTCAATCCTATCCCTTTGGCACGGTTCACAATAAGGAACATAAACCTTCTTGGGCAATTTGATCTCTCCCTCTCTCTCTCTAGTGGCATCTATCTTATTTTTTCTCTAGAGATAATAAAGACTCAAGTCTATTGGGGCTTGATGGTTTCTTCATCTCTTTAGTCATGATAAGATCAACTGTTGCTTTTTAATCTACTTTTCTATGATTTTGAGGTGACTTATACTCCTGCTAAATTGGGGGATAATGTACCATCTTAAAATGGATGCACTCATTATTTAAGACCTTTTGGATCTCATCCTTTAGCGACCATATGGACCATGGATGGATTTGTGCTTGATCACCTCTTTCTGCTATTCTGCCCCATATCTTACACTTTCACCATTGTAGTTTCTAAGACCTTAGGGTTGGCTCCCTGTGGGCTAACCCTAGAATAGGTCAACCTATTCCCCAAGGATTTTGAATCTCAGGGCCAATTTTGTCTTGGGACTTTTAATTTAATATAGGTAATCTTGTTAGTTTGCTTTGTTTTCATGCCCAAAAATTAGTATAAAAGAAAGCCTAGCCACCTCATTTTCACATCAAGCAATCACCAGACATCAATAAGTACTCAAGAATTCACTTAAGAAGATTTATGGAAAGTATTAAATGCATTCAAAGATTCAAGGATCCTTTGTGAGGGATATACATTGAGGCATTAATCATCTTCTTTATTAATGAACATTTACATCCATGGCTCTGTGATGTATTTTTGGTTGAACCATTGCATTTGTGGAGATTTCCTACATCCTTCATTACAAATTTGAATCATCTACAACATAGAAACATTACAAAATCCTTATTGATAAGGATTTCTTCAAGCAAGGTGAATGTTTACATTTGTATTACTTCCTTTACATATTTAATTTTGAATTTCAATTTTGATTCCTCAATATAGGACTTGACCAAGGAAAGCCCTCATCCACCCAAAACATAAATAAAACAAGTTTTTATGGGTGCAAGGGAAAGACAACTAAATTGCAACCACAATTTTGAAAAACATTCACTAAAATTTTTCTCAAAAAATTAGTTCAAACTTGCTACTATGTTGCAAGAACATGGTGACTTTGTGGTAAAGTGTCCAGAACATGTGGCACTAGGTTGATGTGTTCTTGGAGCTCTAAGAAAATTATTATTTTCTCAATTTTCTATTGTGATCATGAATCCACAGTCAAAAGTTCCCTCACAATCTTAGATCCATAATTTTTGAAGAGAAAAAAAAACATTCCTCTACACATTTCAAGGTGAGTACTATATAATTAATTTTCCTTTTTACTGTGGACCTATTTTCATATCTTAATTGGCTTAATTGCTTACATTTAGCACCTAGACCTATCTTACACTTCCCATTAAATCAATGATCTCAATTACACATACATTTACACATCTCTAATCAAACCCTACATTGCATAAAAGAGGATTTTCTTGCATACAACCTTATGTAATTTGGGTTTAGTATTGGCATCACTTTATCTCCTTGGGTTTTTCTAATCTAATTTGAGTTATATTGAGAGTTATGTTTGGAAGTCCCTCTTTCTCTTATATTGAATGTTAGTGGTTAGTGGAGGCCCAATATTTGCATATATTATTGTGCGCTTCCATTTGTCCCCTAAACATACATAATCTTAGATAATGTATCTGAAGGATTATCACTTGTAAGGAATATTAGTAATTGCATATATTTAATCCCTAGAGAAAATTTTCCAAATAAGGAAACATATCACATGATACCAATGGAGAATGAAGAATTGAATAAACAAGTAGAAGAGTTGTTAAAGAAATGTTTGATTAGAGAAAGTTTGGGTCTTTGTATAGTACCTATATTATTATCATCTGAGAAGAATGAGGAGTGGATGATGTGTACTTATTCTAAAGCCATAATCAAGACCACTCTGAAGTATAGATTTCATTTAGCAAGGATGGACATGATATAATGAATTTTTTTAGTGCAGTTAGACATTTCACCAAGATAGATTTGAAGTGTGGATAATCATATAAAAATATGAGAAGTGGATGAATGGAAAACTACATTTGTAACAAATGAAGGATTGTATGAGTAGTTAGAAATGCCTTTTCAATTGACCAATGTACCTAATACTTTCATGAGGTTGATGAATGAGGCATTGAAGAAATTATTGAGCAAGTTTGTGGTTGTTTACCTCTATGACATTTTGATTTTTACCAAAGAAAAAGAAGATCATTTGTTACATTTGAGACAAGTGTTGTAGAGGTTAAGGGAAGAGAAGTTGGTCATAAAGATCATGAAGTGTTTGTTCATGAAAAAAGAGGTAGTTTAATTGGGATTTGTGATCTTAGTAAATGGATTAAAGATGTATTCTAAGAAGGTTAAAGTAATTTTTGAGTGGCCTACACCTAAGAGTGTTGGAGAGGTAACATCATTTCATGGATTATTTAGCTTTTAATATAATTTTAAAAGGAATTTTAGTTCAATTGTAGTCTTGTGATATGAATAATGAGCTTGATGATAAAAAGGAGTTTAAGTGGACAAATGGAGCACAAATGAGATTTGAATTGTTGAAACAAGAGGCGACTGGACAACAGGTGTAAGGCGTATCTAATTTTAGTACAATACTTCAAGTGGTCTATGATGCATGTGAGAATGCAATTGGAGCAGTAATGCTTGAATAAGGAAGACTTTTTCATTATTTTAGGAAGAATTGTTGAATGATGCAAAGAGAATATATTCAGTTTATGATCAAGAGTTCTATGTCAAAGTTCAAGATTTAAATAAGTGAGATATTGCATATTGCCCAAGGAATTTGTGTTGTATAATAGCCATCAAGCTTTTTCATTTTTGAGTAGTCAAGGTTAGTTGAAATAGAGACACATGAGATGGGTTGATTTCTTGTAGAGATATACATTTGTGTTAAAAAATTGGAGTGTTAAGTCAAATAAGGTTGATGATACTTTGATTAGGTTGATGCATTTGTTGAAAAATATGAGATTTGAGGTGTTAGGATTTGATGAAATAAATACCTTATATGAGAAATAACTTGATTTTGTAGAAACTTGGAAAGCCTATAGAGAACCTATTATAATATATTGAAGAAAGTGGATGGACTATTTCATTCAGGATCAAATGTTACTCAGAGGAACTCAACTATGTATACCTAGAAGTTCAATAAGGGATTATTTAATTAAAGTTAAACATTGTAGATGATTAGTTGGATACTTTGGTATTGAAAAGATAGTAGTTTTGGAAAGTGAGAATTACTATTGGCCACATAGTCATAAGGATGTAATAAATTTTTCTCAAAGTTTTAGAGTTTGTCAAGTTGCTAAGGGCAGTATTTAAAATATTTTATTATATACACCTTTGGTAATACCAAGTGGACCTTTTAAAGACATAAGCATGAATTTCATATTGAGATTGCCTAAGACATAAAGAGGTGTTGATTCTATATTTATGGTAGTGGATATATTTTCAAAAATATCACATAAAACACACCTTGTAAGACGAGTATAGATGCAGTACATATTGAATTGATGAATGATCAACCCCACAGTTCCCAAGAATCACCTACATGCAAAAATTTGTCACTGAAGAGAGAAGCAAAAAGTTATGGAGGCTGAAATTGTCAAATCCATAGATGAGACATTCGTGATGAGCAAAAAGATGAATTTCTATTATCAAAATTAAATGAATGAAATTTACAAAGAGAGACCATCCTTATAAAGGAGATCAAAACCCTAATAGGAAAAACCTAGGTTGCGTGATAATAATTAATAAAATAATTAATTATTATATGCCTAAAGTTTAGCTTAAGTAAACTACAGATAATAAGTGACTTCATAATTAAATCAAGATGATTTAATTAATAAGGAAATATCTTATTACTCTAACACCCCCCCTTAAGATAAACTTAGGGAGTAGCTAAAAACCTAGAAACTACTGCTGAAAGCAAATTGGGTTTTGACAACAAGGCTTGATGAGGTACCCAAGTACAATCAAATCTCTAAAAAGAGGAGAAATAGACAAAACCAAATGGGAAGAACCTTACTCTAAAAATAGATGGAAATACTATTTTAGAAGATAGAAACAAAAGGATGATCATGAAGAACACCACTGAAGCATGAAGTTGCAAATACTACCAAATTGTTGATCTAAAGAACCTCCACTATATAGAATATGACCAGGTAGAGAAGACTAAGTTTGAAGAGCTGATCAATCAAAGATGAAAAGTATCTTCATGGCCTCCAAAAATAGGAATGAAAGGATGTCTATATGGTAAATGATCCATCTCACTGAAATGCATAGGTATCTAGCCACTGCAGTTGCCTAGTACATAGGATCAAATACTCAATACATAGCTTACTCCATCGAACCAAGAAAGCAATAGAACCAACATAGCCTCCCTATAATACTAAGAGGTAAGATATGAACACTCAAACTAAATGCAATATCTCTTGCAGAAAGAAGAACCAGGAACCTTGAGAGTGCAAAAGAAGTACAAACACTTATAATGACACATGTCATCGACACATCATGAGGCTAATGTTGTGGAAGGAACACTCACTTGAAAAAGGAAGATGGAGAATATGGCCAACATGAAAACCCCCAAAGAACTTTATAATGTAATGCGAGTACAACAAACTACAAAGATGTGCAAGATCCTAGAATGCAATAGAGTGACACTTTATCTTAGTGCATTTGCAAAAATACTACAAAAGGATGTCAACAAAGATCAAAAGAGACATAAGGTTGATACAAGAGATAATATAACTCATGAAAAATCATTTGAAACAAAAAAATCAATCCCTAGACCTGAAATAATCAAGATATCCATCAAAATGCAAAATATAAAAAACTAAATGGGATGTGTCTGGAGCAGAATTTGAAAAATAAAATGTCTCAAAATATGTCTCTTAGAGTGCAAAATAGAACTTCTGACTTTGACAGCCAAAATAGGCCACCAAATAGCATAAAAAATCCAAATAAACTGCACCATCATGATGGGCTCAGAATCAACTTTCTGACGCTTCTTTCAGATTGAAAATTAGAGTTCAGATGAGCAAGTTATGGCCAAGAAACTACATGTAGGTCAGAAAAGTGTTGGACAAGAAAAAACAAATAAAGAATCATTACCTTGGGATTGGTTCAAAATGCATCACAAGTGTGCCCAACAACATCTGAAATTGTCTTGGGAAGTGTGCCAATTTTGTACCAAACTACCTTGATTTGCATACCCAAAAATCTTGATGTGTGCCAAAAAGTTTCATTTTTTGCAAAAATCACTACCTCAGGAAACGTGCCAAAATATCAATTTTTGCAAACCAAGAATCTCGATTTGTGTGCCAAAATTTAGAAAATCAACACATTGGGAAACATGCCAAAAATCCTGATTTTTGAACCAAAGATCTCAATTTGTGTGCAAAACTTAGAAAATGACACCTTAAGAAACGTGCCAAATTTGGGATCAATATTATTTTGCCTCAAATTCCAACTGTGTCCAAATTGGACAAATTTTATATGAATATAGGGGTTTTTGGGTGCTCTGAGCTCAATAACGATGTTCGTTTGGGCTCAAAGTGACCTGAAAATTAGTGAACCCCTAGATTCAATACAAAATAACTCTGAAAGAAAAAAATACAGATCTAAAAGCCAAGCCAGGCCTCCCATAAACAAAATAGGGGCATGAAGATCTAGAGCCCATATACCATGTTGAAGTTGATGAATGATCAACCCTACAACTCCCATGAATCACCTACATGCAAACACCTATGATAGAAGAGAGAAGCAAAAAGCTATGGAGGCTAAAATTTGAAGATCCATAGATGAGACATTCTTGATGAGAAAAAAGATGAATTGCTATTATCAAAACTGAATGAATGAAATTTACAAAGAGAGATCGTCCTTATAAAGAAGATCAAAACCCTAACAGGAAAAACCTAGGTTGTGTGATAATAATTAATTATTATACGCCTAAAGTTTAGCTTAAGTAAGCTAGAGATAATAAGTGACTTAATAATTAAATCAAAATGATTTAATTAATAAGGTATTATCTTATTACTCTAATAGTACATGCAACTAAATTATTTTTGAGAGAAATTTTAAGGTTACACAGGTTAATTAGAAGCATAGTGTCAAATAAAGATAACAAGTTTGTTGGTTCTTTTTGGAGGATACTTTGCAAGAAGATGAAAATTGACTTGAAATTTTGTTCTACATTTCTACATATAAATCGACATAAAGAGGTAGTTAACAAAATGTATTGAGGAGTTTCGTGGAAGAGAAGTATGGAAATTGATACTTATTCATAGCTCAGACAAAGTTTGTATATAATAATTCAATGAATAGGAGTACAAGGAAGACACCGTTTGAGATCATCACAACCTTGAAGTGTAAAGGAGTATTAGAATTGAGATATGTCATTCATTAGATCAAGAGGAGTGTAGAAGGAGAGAAGTCTGTAGAGCTCATGAAGTCATGTTACATGAAAATTTGAGAAAACATTTGAAGAAAATGATTCAGAAGTATACAGAGAGGGATGATGGAAGAAAGAAACAAAAAGAATTCTAAGAGGGTGATTAAAGTAATGGTATATATGAAGAAATAGAGGTTTTTAATTGGAACATATAACAAGCTAAAGATGAGGAAGTTTGGACCTTTTAAGATCTTGAGGAAATTTGATTTAGGAAATTCATATGAATGAAGTTGCTAGATGACATCAATATATTGCCTATATTCAATGTTGCAAATTCGTATGGGTATCACAAGGCATATTTCAGTGATGATGGATCAAATTTTGAGCACTAGTATCCTAAGAAGTGAAATTGGATGAGATTGAGGGGATTTTGGATAGCAAAATTAGTGGAAGCACTTGAGGCAAGTAGTACAAAGAATATCTTGTGAACTAGAAAGACATACCCATTGAAGATTCTTTCTAGATTTCTTAAGATGAGGTAGACCATATTGGTTCTTATTTAGAATCAAAGTGAGAGGCTCACTTTTCAACAACCTTGGGTATCTGATGCATGAGCATATTGGGTTCTTCACAATCTCACATCAACCAAAAGTATATTTGTTTAAAGTTTCCTATTTGTACTACCTCAGAGTTTGTTTTTTAACACACCTTCAATTTGGACTTTCGACTTTTGCGCGCTTGGTAGTGTGTTATTGACATTGTTTTGGACCTTTCCTTTTGGTTCATACCTCAATCCATTACTTCATAGTCAAGATCTTGAAGATTCTTGGTAGGACTTAGTTGTTCTTCACATTTCATGACTAGTGTGTGTTTTTTGATCTCAAGAAGGAATTTTCAAACTGACAAAGCTTTGTGGCTTATTTATCGATGTTGCTACACATATGGTCGACTTGTATCTTGGATCAAATTCTATGTTTCATCTATTTGAGGGAGATCCTTATGATTTGGGTCTTAATGTATATTTGTAATACATTTTCCTATTCTTAGGAAATGTAATATTTTCTAGGCCAACTTGATGCTTGTGAGGTTGAATAAAATCATGTAATCAATCATTATTTAGGAAACTTTGAACAACTTAAAAAAGCTTAAGCTTTTAAGCAATCAATTGTATGGATTTTATTGTATAATTCAACTTGTGTACTTGGAATGTAAGACTACATGTTGCAGGTCCATTGTATACGATTTCTTAATATCACAAAGGCTAACCTTGCTTTTATTTCAATTGTTCTTTGTTGTTTCCATTGCATGACTCTTGTTATACTACCTAGACAAATATATTTGAGGTCCTTTTGCTCATGATTACACCAACATTTCATTATTATATGTAGTCACAAGAATATTTTTGTTAGGAAAAGGGTGTCTCAACCTTGTAATAATTAAAATATACTATTGATAGAAATGTTGCTATTGATACATGAGAGTAGCAGGGATGTAAGGGGGATATTTTGTGCACATTATTTGCTCAAGAAGACAAGCCTATTTTAAGAGGGTATTATGTTATGATTAAGCATTGCAATTATTTTAAGAGTCTAATAGTTGTCAAGTTGCCTCTAGATCTCCACAGCTGATTTTCATGTGAAAGGCTTTCTTTGCTAGTATATTATAATTTTTTATTTTTTCATCATCGAAAAATATGTTGGACAACTTTTAGAGTATGGGACTTTTCTCCCAAAAGTATTTTTCTCATGTAAATCACCATTTTGTGGTACACACATTATCTATACTTATTCCTATTATGTTTTTGTAGTTGTTGTAGAGATCTCAAGAAGTTTTGCATAATCCTCCTCTCAAGGTTAATGTAGGAAGTTTTTTCGTTACTTTGGCTTGCTTACAATATTTAAGCATTTGCATTTTGTTTGACTTGCTATAACTCATTATAGATCATTGAATTGATCGAGGGACTTGCTTAAGGAACATGATGGGATTCTAGTTAATTTTGGTTTTTGAGAGTAATAATGTCTAAGAATGCTTCTAGAAAGTACCACTATTTTTAGATACGTGCAGGCAAACAAGAACCTAAAGATATAAAGTACATTATTTAAAGCCATGAAGAAAATTCAAGACCATAGAACGTAACTCAAGGTTACAATTTTGTATATTATTGTTGCTCTTTTTCAATTCATTCCCGCTCAATCAAATCTCACCTATAACATATTTAATGATAAAAAAATGATTCAGATTACTTAACCTACTATATAATGAAATAATGTTAAAGTTCCTCATTTGCGACCTCATTTGACTAGTGGACGAGGTTTCCCATTTGTGACCTCACTTGATTCAAACTTAGACTAAAAAACCCACAAGACCAATACTTTTTTTCTTGAAGTATATAAATTTATTTCTACACATCTCTATCTATCTATCTATCTATATGATTATGATTATTTTATCACTTTATTCAATAAAATATTTTAAAAAGGTTGTATTTTCTTATCATAACATGAATATGTATCTAAATTGATTACAATTATGACAATTATTTTGGGATCCGTATACTTATAGTTATTTTATGACATTATAATTTATTTAGTAATAAATTCATTAGAAAAAGTTGTGTTTCCTTATCATAACTTGAATATGTATCTAAAGTGATTACAATTATGATTATGATTATTATTTTGAAATCTATATACTTAATGATTGTTTTATTGCATTATTGTCAATAAATATATTTCCTTTTTTATTTTTAAATATTTAAAAACTCCTTTCTATTTTGTAAATTTAATTAATCAATATTATGAATATTTATTATAACCTATATATAAATATATTCAAAATTTTCATGATTGTTTTTTTGACTTTAATTAAATAATAAATCCATCTTTTGTTAGTCAATATTAAGCGAGTTGCAAAGTGGCGTGCGTACATCCTAGTGTCACTATCGATGTGAATTTACATTTGCAAATAAATAGAAAGTTGAATGTTGAAATACGCGTTATCTCCGCTGGAAATTCCAACACGGAGATTCTCCGAAAGAAGTCCAAGAAAAAGTATACTTTAGATATGAATTCAAAGTAAAGATCTCCAAAAGTGTGTTTTAAAAAGGATTTCATAAATTATTAAATAACCTTTTTTGACCATGAAAAAGAGGCGAGATAAATTTGAATAAATACCTGAAATAAGCATTGAAAATCCTCAATCAAAGGCACAGATCAGGGCATGGATTCCAGGGAAAAGTTTGAACGGACTGTATTTTTTGTGGAAGATCGTGTAATTTTTTTAAATAAAATGTTTTGTATTTTTTTGTGATTTACGATTAAGAAGAGGAAGATAATTAGTGAATGTGATTTGAGATCTAGATTTTAAAAATTCCGTACTATTTTTGATAGATATTATTTTATTGGAAGATTGTTTAAAGTTTTGAGAATTTAAGTTTCGATTATATTCTGTAATTGATTATTAATAAGAGGAAAAATAGTTAGTAAATTTGATCTGAAATCTAGATTATAAAAATTAGTACTATCTCAAAGACATGCTTTTAGTAAAAGATTGTTTAAAATTTTGAAAATTGAAGTTTTGAATTATATCTTTTGATTCGTTATTAAGAAGAGCAAATATAGTTTTAGAGTTTAAAAATCCCGTACTATTCTATGGTAGATTTATAATAATTTTTTATAAATTATAGATTTTTTGTTTAAAGTCTTTGAACAATCAACAATTGTACAGAAAAAGTCATGCGGAAAGATTAATTTTTTATCTCAATGACTTGTCATCTATTAAACTGAAGAATTGAGTAGATTTAATCGCAGAGAGAATGATAAGATATTGATTGATGAATCCATCCACCAAAGTTAAAAATCCTCCAATTTCAACCTTCAAATATCAAAATTCAACCTATTAATGACTTCGACAGACTAAATTTATATTAATCCAGGTGTTTCTATCGAACAGATTATCATTTTGGTAGTTTTGGCAGTGATTGAGGAAGCGTCAATATCTTGAAATTTAGTAAATCTGTGTTCTCGCATTGTAGCGTTGGCGTTATGTTGTTCTCACTGAAAAAGAAGAAGGTACAGTCAAAGAGAATGGATGATGAACAGAGTTGGTTGGTTGGTTGGTATGTTCTTTTGTCTTAACAAATCAGAATTCTTTAAGCGTCAATTTGGCAGCTTTCAACTTTATCTTTGACTCCATAAAAAATATATGAATGAACACACAAAGTCCCCACCTCATGATATCGAGATTGAATTAAAGTGAATCTATTTTGAATTCCACACACAACAGCAATGATTTTATATTTGATTCTTTCCTATCACGCCCGCCTTTTGGGTATACTACCAATTTTTAAGTCTAATATTAGAGGAAAACAAAATTAATTTCAAGTCCACCTTTTTTTCTTGCAAAACAAATTAGGTGCGTATTGTTTAAACGGATCGAAATGCTTTTTCAAGTCCAGGAAAAGCAACATGAAGACAATTTTTTTAAATATTAAATTCTAATTTTAACTTTATCTCTAAAATAGTGTTTATGTATTTATTTAGGTTATTCAGCAACTGGTATTTTTTTTTCAGCAGCACAGCAGAGAGACTGTATTAAGCAGGACGCACAGAGTCTGTAAATGGTGGAATTATGTGAAACAATGAAAGATGTTTCTTTCGCGGTTGCATTTTCTGTTTTGCAGGTTTTGAGCTTTTAGAGTTTCATCCTTACAATTTGACTGATGGCAAGCTCTTTAAATTCCATGGCATTTATAAGTAGACGTGGCATTTAGTGTTAGGAGATTGAGCATTTCTAGGATAGGAGCATTATTATGTTCAACAGATAAATAGTGGCTTCATTGGACAAAAAGGAGGCGAGCTTAAGCACTTCATGTTTTGCTTAGGGCGGGGAGGAATTGGTGTTCAAAACCCTAGCTGGACAAAGAGATTTCATACAGGTGTAAATGCCAATTTAATCTCTCAGTCGTTTTCCATTTCGAGAGATGAATAGGAGTGGCAGAGGAATTTTAGTTTTGTTTTAGGTGAAATTTAGGAAAAAGCCAGCATTGGTGATGCCTGGCAACTCCGGACTCGCTGGAGTTTGATATTTAGTAACTAAGCTTTTAAATACAACTGCAATAGCGGTTAAGTGGGTCGGGAGCTGGGCATATGCTGAGAGAAACACGTAGCTTTTGTATTGTAGTATATGTTGATAGATGTGGAATGCGCAATTCTGGTTGTTTAAAATTTATATACGGAAAATTCGTCAGTGGCTTTGAAATCTATGAATGGAGGGCAGAGAGTCCGTGGGGTTGAGTGGTCCGGCGTCCTTTGGTGCACTTTTACAGCAGCAGCAACAGCAACAGCAGAGAGGAGTAAGCTCTCTACATAATAGTAGTAGCAGTGGCATGGCAGCACCGACTGCATCGGCACCTGCTGCAGCTATACATTCTCCAGCAGCATTGAGGCCAGCAGTGACCATTGCTTCTACTCCCAGCAGTAATCCTCCATATAACGCAAGTGATTCTTCTCCCGTCGTTGTTTCCCATGGCGTCAACATGGGAATGGGAATGGGGGCTGGTATTGCACGCACTGAGCCACTGAAGAGGAAGAGGGGGAGACCTAGAAAATATGGACCGGATGGAAGTATGGCATTGGCTCTATCTCCATTGACTCCTTCAGTTCCAGGATCGTTTTCTGCTTTGCAGAAGCGGGGTAGAGGGCGGCCACCTGGGTCAGGCAGGAAGCAGCAGTTGGCTGCTCTTGGTAGGTTACCTACTCTTCCTTTCCTATGAATCATTGTTTTCATGGTTAATTGTATCATTTATTCACCATTATTGGAGTGCACTTTCAAGCCTAGAACACCGCCATTGTTTTCACGGTTTATTTATTATTTATTCACCATTATTGTAGTGCACTGTCAAGCGTAGAGCACCTTTATCCCAAGAAGCGACATTTTAGGGGTTTCTATTCTACCAAATTATGGTGTGCATTACTGCCTAAAAGGCTAGCGCCGGGGGTTATCATTTTTCTTACATATCATTTGACATTATATTACATTTGAGTTCTGCATTTGTGCTCATGCTATGATGTGTGAGATTCCTTTTGTCTTGATCATTCATTTTTACGCGCGCTGAATATTGTTTTCGGCTCTTTAAGCCATTTATCCTCGTTTCGAAGGAGCTATCGTCTGTAACAGTGCTTTGTATTTCTGGAGCTGCCTATAGCCTTTTTAACGAAATATATCCCATTTTTATTTTTGAAAATCGGAACAGTCACATCTTATGAATAATGACTAAAAACAAAACAATGGCAATCTAAACAAAACTGGTCATTTTGCGGTCCATTGCCGGATACCCGTTGTTCAGTTTAATGATCTGATCAATCGCATAGTGATCATGCATAGAGAGTATCAACCAGGACACTTTGTAGAGCCAGCATACGGATAATGTGTTACAGTACATACAAAGAGCTAGACACAATGATAATAGACAATGATTGTACTCGATAGCAAATTTTCTCTTCTATTACATGTAGCGACTCAACCATAGATAGAAACGACGAAACCAGTAAAAATCTCTAGGTTGTAAATCAACAGTGTTTTATCTACAAGAAACTTTTAATCATGGGAGAAAGTGTTAAACGTCCAATGGCTTTTCTCTACCGTCGAAATTGTGGAAACAACGTGCTTTAAAAAATATTATAATTTGTATATATGTTAACTCATTAATGCTATTTAATCTTATACATAAAAAATAATAGTATTTTAATGTAACACATTGGGATGTATATTCCAGAAGTAGTAGTATTTTAGTTCATGTCCAGCATATATATTTAATGTAATACAGTAAAAATTACAAGACATAACTGTACATGATTATAATTTTTTTTATAGTACATGTAGCGATTTAACCCAATTCCAAGCGAGTAGAAATCTCTAGATTGCACATTATCAGTATTTTATATACCAAAACTTCCAATCACGAGAGAAACTGTTAAGCAGGCTACCAAAAATACTACAATTTGGGAACTTTCCATCCAGTCTATAGGATAAGTTGGGTGCGTCTAAAGCATGGTAAAAACAATGCCAGGAAAATTTGATTCAGGGTTGAGTGGCATTAGAGCTCTTGAAACCCTATTGTGAAATTTATTGCTATCTACAAGTATGCTATTTTTAAATTTAAATACTGCTTCCGGAAATCTGGAAAAACCTGTGTATGATGATAGTAAGAAGAAAATGCTTAGACAGCTATCATGATTGCTACTCCTAGTCAAATCAAATTTTAACAGAATAGAAACACGTCAACATTGTTATATAAGAAAGGTGATATTAGTGGTAGTTTTGTGGGGCTACTTCTTTCATATTATATTTTCAGGCAATTATGTGAGTTCTATGCAAATATTAGTTTCCCATATTATTTTTCTCATTTTGTTCATTTTAAATCCCGTGTACCAGGAGAATGGCTTGCAGGATCAGCAGGTGTGGGTTTCACTCCACATGTTATAACAATAGCCACAGGAGAGGTATGTGATAGCTTTGGGAATCTTGTTCTAAAACTAAATCAGTGTTTGTAATGCTTTTTGTAGTTTTTGTGGTATATGTGAACAGGAATGTGACAAACACTAATTGTTTTTTGTTATGTATATGAGTTATAAAAGGCCACACTATTGATGTTTTCCTTCATATTTGTTTTACAATCTTCTAAGAATGGGTGTAGGTGAAAAAGGAAAATCTCGAATGTTGACACATGACATCTTAGGCGAAATGTTTACAATAAATAGTGAAATGTATTTTAGCTCTAAATTTATCGACTCTTGATTTCCAGTTCCTTGATATGAGATGAAGATGTTCCGATAATTTCTTGGCAAACTAAAGAAGATGAATATATTTTCAATTTACCTGGAAAACCGAAGAAGCATGAAAATATTGGGAAACCAAAATTTTCAGAAAAATAAGCAAGAAATAATTGGCTTGATTAGTTTTAAAACCATCCTAATTGCATAGAGAGAGAGAAATAGAGTAGAGAGTACACCATGAAATTTAGAATATTAGTTTTCCTTATTAATTTTGACAGATCACTTATTACAGTGCACACTGTATAGTGCATTACTACATGGTTCAACTTCGACATTTGAACCTCAAAATCAATTACAAACTACAAAATGCAAATGTCAACCTAAAATCAATTACAAACTACACAGTAACCCAAGCAGATGCAGTCAATAAAGCTAGCTGCTATGAAATATGATCCAGAAGTCAGATTTTCTGATGACGAAGCTCCTGGCATTTCTCTCTTTTAGTTCAATCCAACTGCTCTCCATCAAATACCTAGGCATCCTTCATGACTTCAAGATTCAAACTGATGACCTCTTCTCTTGTTGCTCTTCATATTTTAATTAAAAAAGAAATTTGTTTCTTCAATGATATTAAACCAGTGTATCACAGGGACTCGCACCCACCTCCCAAACCTTGAAGTACCCATCCCCAAGATGTCCCTGCACTGGGTACTTGCGCACCCAAGTACCCCCACCTCCGTCCTTCTGCAACCATGCTTCCACTGGAATGGGTAGTTGGATTTCTATTTGATTTTTGTTTTTCGAATGTTACTATTGGGTATGTAATATGTTACTATGTTGAATGTTCAATTGTTCTAGTTCATGTTGCAATTTTGATATGTTGAAGTATTTTAATTTGTTATGTTCTACTGAAACATCATTTCATAACAAGCATTTCAAGTTCTATATGTATACTATACAACACCCCCCCTTTCCCCGTCCTCCCCTTGCCACCGTCCTCCCCTTGCCGTCCCCCCGCTGTCCCAAAAATGAGGCCCATTTTCTCCACGTCCCAGAAACTTGTCCCAGCGTCCCCCCGTCCGGATGTACCCCAGTACTGGGGTTACATTGTATTAAACTGAGATGTTCTACTAAAACAATAATATTCAACCCAGAAACTATGGTTCCAATGCAATAAGACCTTCAAAATTACCATGATTTATTTTTCTTAATGTTATCATGCCTTCAATTTTTTTAAAAATATTTAAGTGCGTGCCTGGTAAACTTTTTACTTTGACTGGTGACACTGGCATGACACCCCCTCTGGCCCCAACTGAATTGCGTTTGACCCAGAGCTATGAACTGGGAAGGTCACAATCAGGGGACCTCATCCTCATGTAACAAAGCTGAGGTTCAAGCCCACAAGTGAATTGGACCAGCAAAGGCACAAGTCTGCAATCACAATGGCCCAGTGGGGGGTTTGAACCTTGGTGGGCCCAACAACACCGCCACCACTTAACCAACACGCTAAGTGAACCCAAAGTCAGCCTTTTATTAACTGAACTTATAATTTTCAAATTCTTTTTTACAGGAAAGAAGACGGCAGTGTTGTCAAAAGGGGTCTCTGATTCTCTAATCAATTTGATTTGTTCTTCAAACTCTGGGATGCAAAATTTAACAATTGTCCTCATCGAACATCTCATCTTAACCTTTAAGCTGATTGTAATGTTGGTGCTTATAATCTACTTGGATTGAATGAAATTCATCTAGTTATGGCAGGAATTGGTGCTAGATTGCACCCAAACATGTATATGTTTATCAGAGTTTCTTCAAATTGTGCAAATCTGAGGTAAAATCATGACACAAATGATCATCCTGGCAGGTCTTCATTAGAAAATCTGTTGGTGGCAGGCAACTGGCTTCCTGATAAATTGAATTGTGAACTATTCTGATTCAGATGCAGGTAGCGGAAGTTAGTAATGTGTGCATTTAAACAGGCTAATGGATCTTCATTGAAAAATTATCATAAAGGATAAATAGAAAATGAAATTAGTAAGATAAAACTCCCATTCCAACATTTTCAAAATAAAAGGAAGAGGATATGGGGAAGAATACGGGAATCTGAATGAGTGTTTTTAAATTTTAGTTTAGATCAATAGCTCTAAGGTGCAACTGATAAATTTAAAAAGACAGTTTTCAATTTTATTTGGCAGGGCCTGTTTACTTATGTATTTTAATTTCGGAAAACAATTCTTTTGCTTACGAATATACTGGTTTGGGGAAAATGGCTTAAACTGAATATATTCTTTTAAAATCAGAGATGATTAGTGTCAATTACTGTGCTGCAGGTGATTCCATGCAGGTTTGCAATTTAATTTTTACTTTTTGTACATGAGGTGGACTGTATAGAATCTGTGTCTAAAAATTTGAGAAACCCTGACAGGAAATTTGCAGAAAAAAGAAACAAAGTTCCAAAATTTCAAATTGACATGCAATGTCTGAATATTGAAAAAAATTGGATATCACAATGACTTAATAATTCAGTTGACTGATAGTAATTGGAAATTAACAGGCATTTATAGGAAAAATTGAAAATGTCATGAAAGTTTTGTAGTAAATTGAGTTTACTTGGGACAAAATTAGCTTTTTTTGGTCAAATTCTTGTTGACTGTTATTTTCAGAATTTCAAAGGTTTCTAGAAATGTTTTGACAGGCAGGGCAATAAATGTGCTATCATAATTACCTGTGATAGTTTGAGGACATCTGCTTCTATGGTATATTGTGATATCACTGGTGGAACCATTAAGCTTTAATTTTATAAATTATGATCATTACTTGAATTGTAGAGAAGTGCCACAAGAGCAACAAACTTTTTATGGAATTAAGGTTGTGTTGTTTACAACTGAATGTTAAGATCTACAGAAGCAACTGCATACGGAAATTATTTTTCAATATGTCAAATCTCTTTTTTGGATCCATCTATAGGAATACAGCTTCAATCTTACAATCTGTAAAGATGGATGCAACAGAGGGATCTGAAATTTTGGACAATAATCCTTTAAGCCTGTAGAAGGGAAGCTAATTGCTTGCAGGTATGTGAAGGGGGCATAATCATGTTAGATTTTTTCTACAAGCATCAATGAAAAGGGGAATTTATGATTGTAAAACATTTATTTTCTGTAATAGCATCAAACTGAGATACAAATCAGTTTTGGCCTATTACATGAGAATGACATGGTGGGATACAAGGTCACTAGTAATTCATCTTTAGAATTGTTAATGTTTCTAGGAGACAGGTCTGTACCACCTTTCCATGGTAATGTAAGAAGAAAATCTATGAGGCTAAAACATATATTGGAATAATCAGCTAGAGACTCATAGCCAACACATGTTTAAGCAATAAAGAAGGTTGTTAAGTCAATGTTAAAGAGGAAGGATAAACTTATCATTGCAAAATTTCTGAACAGCAATCAGAGGGTAATAATATATGTGAATGTTTGTAAATCAGAAGTAGGATTTAAGTTGCAACTTACTGTGTCAGGTAGCTTTAGAAATCTTATAGCAAAAGAGATTGGAGATCTTGGATATGGGGGATCGTGATGGATGTGTCATTGCTATTTTCCAAAAATGTGTTAAATTAATTTCTAGATTTTAACCTATTTAGTTGTTCTTAAAAAAAGTGAGCGGATTTGATCATGAGGCATAATAAGTTTAAATATTAACTATGTTATGGTGTAATATGCTAAAATTTGATAAGAGAATGGAATGGTTAGTTTTCTAATTAATAACAGGATTAAAATTCTAAATTACAAGAAAAGAGACCAATCTAATTGCCATAAAGACTTATGAATCTTTAACAAAAAATAAATTGGAATAGAATAAAGCACCCAAATACACATACACTAGACTATGTTTAAGCATTTTGGCAAGATATTTGAACTGGAAAATTAAATCTACTCTACTCTTCAATATATACCAGAAATATCAGAATAAATGTAAATTGAAAAAGACTTATTGAGCAGTTGGAATGTCTTACTTTGGGGCACCTTACTTTCTCTTTTGTCAGAGGAAAAGGTTGTTAGAAAGGCTAGAGTTGCCATTGCACCAAAAGATTGATCTGTCAATGCCCGATACAACCAATAGTCTTATAGAACCATAGGAGGCGGTTAAGCCGTGTTGCGAATCTTGTGAGGGATGTTGGCCCACTGCCACCAAACCTCCTCCCAACATCACTTGTCATGGCCTGCGGGACTCGAACTTGTGACCAAGCTTTGATACCAATTGTTAGAAAGGCTAGAGTTGCCATTGCACCAAAAGATCGACTTGTCAATGCCCGATACAACCAATAGTCTTATAGAACCACAGGAGGCAGGGACGTTGGTCCACTGTCAACAAGGGTACCATTAGGGTGTTAATCCACCTAACCATGGATCAAATTTCGATCCTCCCTTGTACACAACTAACTGAAGTGGGCCTAACCCTCCGCTAGAGAAATTTAATTTAATTTACTCTTCAATATATACCAGAAATATCAGAACATATGTAAAATGGAAAAGGACTTACTGAGTAGTTGGAATGTCTTATTTTGGGGCACCTTACTTTCTCTATTGTCAGAGGAAAAGGTTGTTAGAAAGCCTAGAGTTGCCATTGCACCAAAAGATTGACCTGTCAATGCCTGATACAACCAATAGTCTTATAGAACCATAGGAGGCAGTTAAGCCATGTTGCGAATCTTGCAAGGGATGTTGGCCCACTACCACCAATTCCCCTCCCAACGTCACTCGTCATGGCTTGTGGAATTTGAACATGTGACCAAGCTTTGATACCAATTATTAGAAAGGTCAGAGTTGCCATTGTACCAAAAGATCGACTTGTCAATGCTCGATACAACCAAGAGTCTTATAGAACCATAGGAGTCGGTTAAGCCATGTTGCAAATCCTACGAGGGACGTTGGCCCACTACCAACAAAGGTACCATTAGAGTGTTTATCCACCTAACCATGGATCAAATCTTGATCCTCCCTTGTACACATCTAATTGAAGTGGGCCTAACCCTCCGCTAGGGAAACTAAATCTAATCTACTCTTCAATATATACCAGAAATATTAGAACAAATGTAAAATGGAAAAGGACTTACTGAGAAGTTGGAAAGTCTTACTTTGGGGCACCTTACTTTCTCTTTTGTCAGAGGAAAAGGTTGTTAGAAAAGCGAGAGTTGCCATTGCACCAAAAGATCGACCTGTCAATGCCCGATACAACCATTAGTCTTATAGAACCACAATAGGCGGTTAAGCTATATCGCGAATCTTGCGAGGGACGTTGGCCCACTACCACCAATCCCCCTCCCATCGTCGCTCGTCATGGCCTGTGGGATTCGAACATGTGACCAAGCTCTGATACCAATTGTTAGAAAGACCAAGCTCTGATACCAATTGTTAGAAAGGCCAGAGTTGCCATTGTACCAAAAGATCGACTTGTCAATGCCTGATACAACTAATAGTCTTATAGAACCATAGGAGGCGGTTAAGCCATGTTGCAAATCCTATGAGCGACGTTGGCCCACTGCCAACAAATGTATCATTAGGGTGTTTATCCACCTAACCATGGATCAAATCTCAATCCTCACATGTACACTTCTAACTGAAGTGGGCCTAATCCTCTGCTAGGGAAAGATATGTGGTAAGGAATTAAGTCATGTGGAACTAATGTTGCCCTACAAACTTAATCTTTTACGCCCTATAGCTCCTGCTAACTTAGTGTAGCTCTAATTGAAGTTTGTAACTGTAATAGAAATCTTTATCTTTGGGCGTTAATACCATTATGATCACCTTCAGTTGAATAGGACATTTATGATAAATTGTAATATTAAATATAAAGACATGTAATACATGCGTTGAGGCATGAAAATACAAAAAATTGTGCTCGAAAATAAAGATTTGTGTATTGCAAAATTTAATAACCTTTGGTTGGAATGTGAAGAGCCCCTCTTTATGTTATATATATTGCATCAAGCAATAGGCATTTTACATTTGAACATTTATGATCAATAAAATTATTTATTGTTGTGTGGCTGGGTTTTCCCCTTCAAGTTTGGCAGGTCTTCCCAGGGTTTTTTTTTTGTGTCTCTTGTATTTGTTTTATGTTTTCCTTATTGTTGTTTATGATGTTAATTCTGGGCAAATATCTAATATGGTATCAAAGCTTAGTCATTGATAACAACAATTTAGCATTAAGAGTTTTGCTGGCTTTATGCAATAATTTGAAAGAAGTTTCTTTTGTGATGGATTAATTTATAAGGTTTTGCTTCTTTAGTTTGTTCATTCTGCAGTTTGTGTTTTTAAGTAAGTGATGATCATATGCATTTTTATTTTGCTTTGAAAATGTTAAATTTATAGTTGCATACGAAATTATATTATTTACCTCATTTAAATTGATTTTGATATAATATATTTTATGTGAATAAAAGTAATTGAGCTCCTCTTGAGCTCTTGTGTTTTCCAAATGCTGGTTTATTATATTTAATATGCAGTTGAATGCTGTGTGTTTGTGTACTCCTTCGGTCCATCATTGGTGAATAGAAACTAAATATTAAGCTGTCGTTTCATTCATCTTGCCTGGTGTAAGTCAAATATGATTTGTATGAGTGTGGTGGATGTTCATCCAAACATTTTCAGCTCCTGACAACAACATGGACATTCAGGTAATTATCGACATAAGTCTACGTTAGCTTTCTCTCTATGGATGCATGAATTTAATTTTCGGGCACCTCTCGGCACGTGTTCAAGGTAGGCACACGGTTGGTGATCACCCGATGATGTTTCTTGGAATGACATGTTTCTCACTTTTTTTGTTCATCATCAATATCGCTATTTGATTTTTGGCGACCGCCCTTTGTCTTTTTGTGTGATGTCATAAAGAAATCTATTCAGGGATTATTAAAAGGGGATTTTTTGTTACTTCCAGTGACTGATATCATATGTCTATATCGTGTCTTATCTTTTTTGATTATGTGGTCTATGCTTTCTTTCAAGGGGTTTGGTGTGATACATTCATTCTTGTCTTTGAGAACATTGGATTTCCATGAGCAATACAAGTATAGGAAGTATTTCCATTTGAATGGTTCGGGGTTCTCATACTTGGCCCATGGAGATTTGTGCTTACTATTGTTTGCTTCAATTGGAAACTGAGATTGGAGATTAAAGTGTAAATGTATTTGTTGTTGTTTCCATTGATTTCATATCATATTAAATTTTATTTTTATGTATTTTCTATGCAAGATGCTCCTGCATCAGACTCCCCCGGTAGATAGAAAAGTGTGTCCCACACTTTGACGCCAAAAGAAAAATCTACCACCATCTTCATCTTCACCAAAGGCTTCCATCTCAACAGGGACAACAAAACCACCATGCAAATCCTCCACATCTGCATTACTCTATCAAACACTAGAATCTCAACCATCCAATCAACATGCTCACTCCCAGGAACAAACTGAACATAATTCTTCATCAACAAACTCCCATTCACATCAACAACTAGTGAATCCACACCAGCAGCAACAAACCCCGCATCAGCAACAACAAACTTCATATCAGCACCAACATGTAGATATCCATCAATACATGCCAAACTCTCAACACCAACAACCTCATTGCTCACAACAAGATGCTCTGCAATACATAACTCACCTCCAACAACTGGATCATCCACCTCCAAGTGCTCCATAATCTCCATGTCAGATTCAACCAATTGATCATGAAAACCAACCTCGATCCCAACATCAATAACATTAGGAATATCTTCAGCAACAACCTCTAGTTGCTCTGCAGGTTCTGCATCAGGCTCCACAAACTGATCAGCAAAACCAACCTCTTCCACCTCAACCTTGCGATGCCATCTTCTCTCACGAACCTCCTTAACTTGATCAGCCAATCTATCATCCAACCGAGAAATCATCTTAGAAAAATTCCTCTCCACTATATCATGGATTTTTGCAATCATCTTAGGGTCCAATCCTCTTGGAGCCATCTCCCAAGATCTTCGTAAACTCTCTACAACAAATCCTTCCCACGCTCCTTGTGACAACCAAATTGTTTGCAAGTCAGATCGCAACCTGCCACCTTGCACGAACAATCAGGAACCACATCACAAGTCTAGGACAATGGATTTGCAATCCACAAGCTCTCTACGATCATGCCTCAACAAGTTCAAACTTTCATCTTTGCATCCATCAATCAATCTGCATGTCCTCCCAAGGTCCTGGTGCAAACTGCCTCAGCTTCGGTGATCTATTTACACGCTCAGGAACTCCCACTCTAATAAACTTCACCCAACCAAGGTCCTGGTACAAACTGCCTCACTCTTCGGCGATCTGCTTGTACACTCAGGATCTCCTGCTCTGATACCACTTAATAGAGGGCCACACCACCCTTACTCACTCACAATCAAGAAAGCAACAATATGGAGACCAAAAAAAAATGCTTCACAAGAAATTTTATTATACTTGAAGATCCTTACAACACCCACAAGATGATATCAAGCTTCTCCTTGAGCTTCTCCTTCCACAACTTCTACTTCTCAAGTTTCTACTCCTCGATTAATGTAATGACAACTATTTTTCTTATTTTTCTATTTATGCCACCTATGCACCTCGAAAATAGAAATCACCTTTTCGTTTCTTTTCTCCTTTTTACCTTTTTTTATTTTTTTATTATTTCTCCTCTAATTTTCGTCACTTTCTCTCTCCTCCACAATTTTTTTTTTTTTTTAAAACCATTTTTTTTTCAATTTTTTTTTTCCATGCAAGATGCTCCTGCATCAATAATACTCTTTCATTTGATCATATGTGACCTTTGAGCAGTCTCTGTGAATCATCATAGTTTACATAGATTCATTTATATAAGTCTTTTAATATTTTGTCTCAAGTCTCTCATAAAATGTAGGATGAGAAGAGTTTGGTGATACTTTGGATGAAAAGAGTTTGAAAATATATGTTTTTGTTATCCTTCGATCTATTTAAGATCATGATAGATTTCTAGATTGGCAGGAATCGTAGCAGATGAAGCAAAATTTTATGAAAAGGATGGGGTCAACCTAGATTTCTATCTCGTGTAATTCTTTGGTGACTGGGATGGCCTAGTCTTTCTGTGGGATCATATTTCTGAATCTTTTTGCAATAAAATCTTAAGCTCTGTATCTAACTACTTGGAAGGCAAAATCTAGATACAACTTTAATGCTCTTGCACTATAGTGGATATGATGGACAGTCCGGAGTCCATATTCTAAATTCTTAATGGGTAAGCATAGTCATTCTTTCTGAGGCTGTGACAAGTGTCAAAGGTTGGCCTACAAATATGGAGGTGCTTGTTGACGAAAATTGTTTCTTGTGCATACAAAGCTTTATAATGAAAGGGGGAAAAATTCAACACTAATATTTCTAGCATAGATGGTTACAACAGTTCGACTCGGTTTAGAGATAAGCATTCTATTTTGTATAATTCATGAATTTATGTAACTAGAACTAATATACTTTTTGATAAGTTTATCTTATCTCTCTTTGTTGTAGGATGCAATAAGAAGCAATGGGATGAGGATATTGCTTTTAATAAGAGGGAGATGTTTTAGCTTCAGAGGAAGGCTTCATCAACTATCTTCTTGTGAGGATCATTATTAAGAGGGAGTATTTATGGAATCCTTGTCAATCTTAGACATGATTCATAAGTCTTTTCATATTGAGTGAACATTGTGTAGAGAGAGTCCATGATGCCATTATGTTGAGAGATTTCGTGAGAGAAATTGGAAGTCATGTTGAGAGAGTCCATGACTATCACGTTGAGTGAGTCCGTGATAAAATGTTGGTTGTAAACCTTATTAACTTGTCATGTTGAGAGATTCCACGATGGCATCATGTTGAGTGAGTTTGTGATGAAAGTTGAATGTAACTTTTACAGGTTTTTCATGTTGAGTGATTCCATGATTATTAATTATGAATACATATTTCCATCTATCATGTTGAGTGATTCCATGATTATGACTAATTGTTACAGGTCTATCATGTTGAGCGATTCCATGATTATTGTTCTCTTAGTGTTATGTTGAGAGATAGACACGACAACATCATGTTGATAGAGTTTGTGATGAAAGCTAGTTGTGTTTGTTGTAGGGTTTTCATGTTAAGTGATTCCATGAAATATATAGAATCTATGTGATTAGATTTTATCATTAACATTTTGGCTGCAGCCTTGGATGACTGTTCAGCTAAAGATCTCTCCCTTGCTAAGAGTGGGTGTTGGAGTATGTAGCTGCAATAGAGATCTTTATCTCTGGGTGTTAATGCCGTTATGATCACTTTCAGCTGAAAAAGGCATTTATGATAAATTGTAATATTAAATATAAAGACATGTCATACAACATGCGTTGAGGCATGGAATTACGAAGAGTTGTATTCGAAAATAAAGAATTATATTTTTCAGAAATTGAAGAGACCTTCGGTTGGAATGGGAAGAGTCTCTCTTTATGTTATATATATATCGCATCAAGCGATGGGGATTGAACATTTGAACATTTTATAATTGATAAAATGATTTTTTGTTGTGTGGCTGGGTTTTTCCCTTCAAGTTTGGAAGGATTTTCCTAGGGTATTTTTTGTGTCTCTTGTATCTGTTTTATGTTTTCCTTATTGTTGTTTATCTGGTTAATTCTAGGCAAATATCCAACATGTTGGAGTTTGTAGCTGCAATCGAGATCTTTATGTTTGGGCATTAATACTGTTATGATCACCTTTAGCTGAAAAAAACATTTATGATTTATGATAAATTGTAATATTAAATATAAAGATTGTTCACCTAAAGATCTCTATTAGACATAACAACATTTTCAGCTAAAGATCTCTATCAGATCTTCGGTTGGAATATGAAGAGTCTATCTTTATGTTTTGCATATATATATATATTTATATATAAATATCGCATCAAGCAATAAACATTGTACATTTAAACATTTTATGATCAATAAAATGATATTTTGTTGTGTGGCTGGGTTTTTCCCTTCAAGTTTGGAAGGGTTTTCCCAGGGTTTTTTTGTGCATCTCTTGTATCTTTTCTATGTTTTCCTTATTGCTGTTTATCATGTGAATTTTGGAAAATTATCTAACATGTTGGAGTTTGTAGTTGCGATAGAGATCTTTATCTCTTGGTGTTAATTTAATGATTACCTAGTTGAAAAGGACATCTATGGTAAATTGTAATATTAAATATAAAGACTGGTTAGCTAAAGATCTTATCATGCATAACAACCTTTCAGCTAGAGTGTTGGAGGGGTATTAATACTGTTATGATCACCTTCAGCTGAAAAGGACATTTATGATAAATTGTAATATTTAATATAAAGACTGTTCAGCGAAAGATCTCCATCAAACATAATAACCTTTTCAGCTAAAGATCTCTATTAGAGATAACAACATTTTCAGCTAGGAAGTGTTGGCGTTTGTAGATGCGATAGAGATCTTTATCTCTAGTCGTTAATACTGTTATGATCACCTTCAGCTAAAAATTTCATTTATGATAAATTGTAATATTAAATATTAAGACATTTGTCATAGAATATGTGTTGTGGCATGGAAATACGAAGAGACCTTCGGTTGGAATATGAAGAGTCTCTCTTTATGTCATCTATATTGCATCAAGCGATGGGCATTGTACATTTGAACATTTTATGATCAATAAAATTATTTTTGGTTGTGTGTTTGGGATTTTCCCTTCGAGTTTGAAAGGGTTTTCCCAGGGTATTTTTTGTGTCGCTTGTATTTGTTTTATGTTTTCCTTATTGTTGTTTATCATGTTAATTCTAGGCAAATATCCAACATGCTGGAGTTTGTAGCTATGATAGAGTTCTTTATCTCTGGGCATTAATACCGTTATGATCACCTTCAACTGAAAAGGACATTTATGATAAATTGTAATATCAAATATAAAGACTGTTCAGCTAAAGATCCCTATCAGACATATCCGGGAGCTAGACATTGACAAGCATTGTAATGAATCAAGGAATTTCGTCAAACACTTTGCATACAAGGGTCATATGATTGATATAACATTTTAGTTTGCTTTAATGGCTCTTTCCTTCACTTAACATCAATAAGAATGCTTGCAAGAAGACTCTAAATTGACTAAACAATGTTCTAACATGAATGTGCAACTGACTTTGACAATATTGAATGCATATACGAGTTCTAATCATGAAAAATGATCGCCTACAGCCAATTGGTAATTTTAACAAACAGTTGGTATGCAAACTATATGCTGATAAGGACATCTACAGCCACTGACATTATGTCAAACAGTTGGCATGCATAAGCTGATGATATTTGATTACACAATTGCAATATAAATTTGAGAAACTACTTATCACTCCTTGATTGCCAATGTTATTCAATACAAAGCTGATTACAAATTGGCCAAGACTCTTGGCATCATACTTATGCAACTTAATAATTTCTGAGTGCAAATTGCAGCCTCTTACACATGTTCATATATGCATAAAATAGAATACAAGACAACATAAAGAACCTGGTTGAGTTGCCTTGTTTGAGAGATGAAGTAGCCAGCATATATCAATAAATGAACACCTTGTATGTGATAAATAATGACCCAAAGTTGAGCCGCCCCTGCTGTAACTTTCAGACCTTAAAAATAAATATATCACAGCTGCAACCTTAAATTACTATCATCAATCTTCATTGCCAAGCTTCAAGAAGGGATTTGCCCAAATACCCATGTGCCAAAAATGTGTGAATGAATTTCTATAAATTTATTTGTGCTCTCATGCCCAAATTGCCCCTGTATTGTAGACCTCAAAAAATTAATTATTGATCAGCCTCTAAAGATCTCATGACGCTCCAGCGATAGTCTCCAGCCCTTTGGAATTCTAGCGCTCTAACTCAAGATCATAATCGATGAATATTGCAGCTTCAATAAACAAAATCGTGGCTTTATGCAAACTTAAAGATAACTAAAACAAATATATCAGAAATCTAGAAATGAAGAATGTTGCAAATCAAACCCTAATATGGCCAAAAGATGAAGACTTTGATCACCAAAATATCTCCAACAATTCATCAAATTGAGTCATACAAAAACTTGGCCAATGGCCACAAAGTTTTTACAATGAAGCTCAAATAGAAAGTCTGAAGTAACTTTCTCCCAATTGCAATAATTCAAGTGATATTTCACACCCTCAAAATTGCTCACCAATTGAGAGTTTTTGTTCTCAATGGCCAAAAACAATTGCAAAAACCCTAGGCTCCACAAGTATCAAACATCAACATCAACAACAACAAATCTGCTTGATAGACAATGAGCCCTCGATGCCTATTTATTCTTTTTCTCCACTTTCTCCAGAAACTTCTAGAACATTATTTAATTTAATTTATTAAGTTACTTTATAAGATATTTTATAATTCAAGTCACTTTATTAAATTAATTAAATATAAAGTTACTTTTAAATATTAATTTATTTGATAACTTCATAAATAATTAACTTAATACCACTTATTTATTTAATTAAAATAATTAATTAGTCATTCTCATAAAATATTCATTATTTTGGACAACTTAATTAATTAAATTAATTAAATCAAATTATCTCCAAAACGGGAACATTACAGTCTGCCCCTCTTGAAATTGCTTGTCCCCAAGCAATCTTAGCAACAAGTACCATTTTCCGCCACCTGGATCCCAAGTAAAGACTTGTGTAATGTCCCAATCATCACCAAACAGCTCCTGTAGCACAAGCACAACCTGTTGAATCAACTCAACCCCAAAATTGTGATGATAAATCTGATATGCCCATACTATTGGAAAGCCACCTCCCATTGCTTCCCGTTGTACCACTCTGATACCTCCCATCTCCAAAATATAGCAAGTCCCCAAGTCCTAAATCAAATGGTAATCATCATGAGAGAACAAAGTAGAAGACCTGCCAAACTTGGAATCACCATCTGAGATCAGAAGTAAGTCACCAACCAACAAGTAGATAGCTGCCCTATTGTATGAAATAGGTAACCAATCCAAAGATGAGTTGTAGATGCCTTCATTACCCTCCAAGGACAACTCTTGGGTGGCTGGTCCACTATGAGTGTAATCACTAATATCAGCGTCCTCCTCAAAAGAATGATCAACCTCATCACAAAATGCATCCTTCCCTTGAGCAAGGAGTCTTCTAATGTTATCTACTCCTTTTTGTCTTGCCAAGTTGGAGAGATTGACTTTTTCTTTCATATCTTGAAGGCATTGTCTTGCCTTGGCAGCCACTAACCTAGCCTCCTTGGCCTTCCTCATCCACTCATCATTCATCATTTTGGACTTTCTAATCTCTTCAATGCCAAAGTACACAAAATCAGTCCTCTTGATATCTTCATGTCCTCCAATGGGTGTAGTGCTGCCATCAAGAAATGATATCATATCTTTGGCTTGTTCATGATCACAAGCTTCCTTTTCATGAGAATGATAATGCACTAGGTTGCTGTCCTCAAACCAATCTGTTATGACATCATGCCATTGTAAAATGCCTTCTTCATTATGTGAAGAAAAAACATTAGTGGCTGCTCCACTAGGTAGAGGATCAAATTCCATATCCTCCCTTATATCTTGTGCCTCCAATAGACTTCCATATGAATCAACATTCATTAAACTACAATCTGATTCTTTATCATGATAATAAGAAGCAATGTTAAACTCACCTATTGAAGCATCACACGAAACAACTGATTTGTCTTCAAACACCATTTGTTCTTCTTCAACCTTGCAATCCTCGTGAAGTGTTTTGTGCCCAACATCTTCCTCCAAGCTGGTCTGATTTTTGTCCTCCTTAGATTCGGCTGTATGCTGGTCACCCACTGCTGCAAACTCCTTGTAGAGGTTTCTAAATAACTCACTTGTAGAGACCTCTTGTTCTTCCTTCCTTTCATATTGTGTTGTAGACTTCTTAGAAATGGAAATCATACACCTTGCAATTTTGTCTATGGTTGCTGGTGAGAGCAATTCGGCCATCTTTCTTTGACTTTGTATAAGCTTCTCCAATTCTCCCATCATGGCATTTAACTGCATCCTAAGAATAGCCATAATGTCTTCATTCTTCACCCAACAGGATCGCAGGAGACCACTCTGATACCACTGTAATGACCTTGCTCAAATCTGATCTCAAAATGCTGATGAAGGCTCAAGGAATTTCATCAAACACTTTGCATACAAGGGTCATATGATTGATATAACATTTTAGTTTGCTTTAATGGCTCTTTCCTTCACTTAACATCAATAAGAATGCATGCAAGAAGACTCTAAATTGACTAAACAATATTCTAACATGAATGTGCAACTGACTTTGACAATATTAAATGCATATATGAGTTCTAATCATGAAAAATGATCACCTACAGCCTACTGGTAATTTTAACAGACGGTATGCAACCTATATGCTGGTAAGAACCTCTACAAACACTAACATTATGTCAAACAGTTGGCATGCATAAGCTGATGATATTTGATTACACAATTGCAACATGAATTTGAGAAACTTCTTATCACTCCTTGATTGCCAATGTTCATTCAATACAAAGCTGATTACAAATTGGCCAAGACTCTTGGCATCATACTTATGCAACTTAACAATTTCTGAGTACAAATTGCAGCCTCTCACACATGTTCATATATGCATAAAATAGAATACAAGACAACATAAAGAACCTGCCTTTGTTTGGGAGATGAAGTAGCCAGCATATATCAATAAATGAACACCTTGTATGTGATGAATAATGACCCAAAGCTGAGCCGCCCCTGCTGTAACTTTCAGACCTTCAAAATAAATATATCACAGCTGCAACCTTCAATTACTATCATCAATCTTCATTGCCAAGCTTCAAGAAGGGATTCGCCTAAATACCCATGTGCCAAAAATGTGTGAATGAATTTCTATGAATTTATTTGTGCTATCATTTCCAAATCGCCCCTGTATTGCAGACCTTAGAAAATTAATTATTGATCAGCCTCTAAAGATCTCATGAAGCTCTAGTGATAGTCTCCAGCTCTTTGGAATTCTAGCGCTGTAACTCAAGATCATAATTGATGAATATTGCAGCTTCAATAAACAAAATTGTGGCTTTATGCAGACTTAAAGATAACTGAAACAAATATATCAGAAATCTGGAAATGAAGAATGCTGCAAATCAAACCCTAATATGGCCAAAAGATGAAGACTTTGATCACCAAAATATCTCCAACAATTCATCAAATCGAGTCATACAAAAACTTGGCCAATGGCCACAAAGTTTTTACAATGAAGTTCAAATAAAAAGTCTGAAGTAACTTTCTCCCAGCTGCAATAATTCAAGTGATATTTCACACCCTCAAAATTGCTTACCAATTGAGAGTTTTCATTCTCAATGGCCAAAGATAATTGCAGAAACCCTAAGCTCCACAGCCATCAAACATCAATATCAACAACAACAAATCTGCTTGATAGACAATGAGCCCTCGATGCCTATTTATTCTTTTTCTCCACTTTCTTCAGAAACTTCTAGAACATTATTTTATTTTATTTATTAAGTGACTTTATAAGATATTTTATAATTCAAGTCACTTTATTAAATTAATTAAATATAAAGTTACCTTTTTATATTTATTTATTTGATAACTTTATAAATAATTAACTTATTACCACTTATTTATTTAATTAAAATAATTAATTAGTCATCTTCATAAAATATTCATTATTTTGGAGAACTTAATTAATTAAATTAATTAAATCAAATTACCTCCAAAACGAGGACATTACAAGCATCAACATGTTTTGGTGCACTTTGGCCAAAGATTCATAGTCATGTTGAAAATGAAGTCAATCCACACCTTATCCGACTTGCACCATCTAGACACAATTGGCTAATGTAGGTTACTTAGGTACCCATTAAGCTTGGGTTTCTAGCCATTACTCTTAGTAGGGGTGGTCTGCAGTTGTGAATAACTCAATTAATTGCTCAACCTTGTTTTTACATCGGACTCATAGAGATCAGCTGTTGTTATGACCGTGAAGTGACTGACTTGATTATTGTTGGTCCTCCCAAGATGTTTGACTTGGGTGATTATATTGTTGCACATGATCCTTCTAATGCTTGTAGATTTGTAAGGAGTCTAAATCTGTCCATGTAGACATAGAACCCTGAGGATGGTTGCTCTGCTGCAACTGTATGATTGGTATTCTCAACATGGAAGTACAGTCCCCTAATTATCATGTAATTAATACATCATTACTATTGTATCATGCTTTAGATATTGTTCAAATTGAATTTGGTGTTGAGGTTTCCTACTTCCCTGCTGTAATCCTGGACTTCCTATACTGTATCAGTCCACACATGACACATCAAACAGTATGAGTTGTTATGGTGGTAAATGTTATTGTCTCCAACCTCTCAGGTTGCATTGGCTCTGCCTGAAAGTTAACAGCTTAGACACTTTTCTTATTATCTTTTTTTTGTCTGAAGTTGTTTCTGTTAAGTGAAGACAAAGAAAGAAGAACGCATCTTTTAAGTGCATATAAACTTAAGCTTGCATTCCGTACAGTCTATGTGTTAATGAGATAGCTGAGAAGCACTTCCAGCATGCTGCCCAGCTCCACAAAACAAGTCTTTGTTTTTTTGAAAACTATTAAACCTTGGGATGGTTTGAGTTCTCTCTGAACAATTCTTCCTCAGCAACACAATTTGACTGATAGCAGTCACGGCATGGTAGGAATGAACAATCAATGTGGAGCGACTTCGTTGGCTCTGTAAACACGATGCTAGTGCAGTCACATGCTCATTTATCACTTGCAGGATATAGCTGGTGCATCATTTGGCCCCTTTCTATCACTTCCATGAATCAAATTGTAAACACAGATTAGATTTTGGCCTGATTTATTTTCCTCTTGCTGTCCTGCAACCTAACCCTAGCTTTAGGGTTTGAACTCCAATGTTGTATCTGAGTTATGCCTAATCTATAAAAGCAATACTTGCACATAATATTTGGGTTCTACTTTGGTTCTCTTGCAGTGGCTATGCCTTGCACTCGTAATTTTTCTTTGATTGATTTACAATAGAAATCCCTGTTTTGGCTTTTCTTGCCATTTAACTATCTTATGCATGTATTTTGCCTTGTGTTGAATGTTTCTGTTCTGTTTTTCTACTTTGTATGTTGTGTTAAATCTTCTTGGTAGTTGCTGTTGTGTGAATAAAATTTTTTCCTTGCAACACTTGTTAAGTTGTAACTTGCATATGATTTCTCGGAGGGTAGATTAGAGTTGAGATTTGTTTATGTTGTGGAGCTCTATTGATGTTATTTGCAGCTCTAGGCAGGGAGCAACCAAAGTTTCAATCTGATGCATCATCCCCTTTCATGCATTTGTCCTGCTCCTTTTCCCCGCACTTGTTAGTTTAGGTGGACCTTGATTGGAAGGAAGCCAGCCTTCTGTGGAGATTCCACTTCACATGCACAAGGTCTCACATTTGAAGGTTGATTCAGTGTTTCATAAGGTCGGTTGGGGGTCATACCCCAAGAATGAGTGTAAACATTTGTATTAACAGTTGTCTTATAGACTTTCCCTTAGATAAATATTTGGTTTGTTGCTATCTCTATTTCAATTTGTTTGTTAAATTTGATATCATTTACAAATATAGGATTTTGGAATCAGCATCTTTGCTTCTCAACACTGAAACTGTTAAATTGCCAAGGATGACAAACACAACCTTTGAAGTAACCGCTTCCTATTTTCTCTGCATTAAAAAAGAACCAAACTTCTCCTGACAGAGTAAACTTTCGTACTTAATTTTGAAATGACAATCCATCTTTTCAATTATGAGTGCAGGAATGGCTGTTTTGATTCTCAATATTAATTTCAATGATTAGTATACTAATCTTTGAATTCAGGTAAGTGAGTCCATCAGTGATGCAGTCTTATTTTAATTATTACTTATTGTAAACTTGTAGTCAGAGAGCACAACCTGCACCAATATGAAAACTCATGGACATCATTTTTATTACAGGAAATCTTATGTCAGTGAAAATAGAAAGCGTATCACCAAAAATGTTCAAAATGCCCGTTTAATCTCGCTGTGAACAACACCAGGTCGAACTAATAGCACATTGGGGAAATGCCTTCTGTTCTCTCTACAGAGTGCTTCCAAAGATCTCTTCTGGAAGTTTGCAGATGCTGCATTAGAGATTATTAAGGTCACATCAGAGTCCAAAGGGTGGGTGATTCAGAGTTGAAATCTTTTAAGTGCCTAAAAGCTTGGGACAAGTGAGAGGCAGCACTACAGTTTCATTGTTGGTATCAAAGAATGAAAACCAAAGGAAGAAGGGGATGGTAAATAGGCTAGTAAAGCGTCTTTGTGACAAACTCCCCACTAGGTCATTAACTTAATAAATGCGGATAATGTTCGTTCTATCCTGAACGTTTGAACTTTGGATTGCTTTGATAGTGTTTTTATCTGCTGATAAGATTTTTTTGATGAATAGTCCTTTTCAATTAATAAAATTTACTAGATTACAATTCACAAAAGAGGGGCCGGGGGATACAGGATCACCCCGCGAATGAGTTCAGACGGCCGAAGCCGGAAAAAACAACATGGCCTCAGCCAAAAACTATTAACTATTCATCAAAAAAAAAAAACTTTTAAGCTGCCAAGGCAGTGCCAGCAGAGGGAGGATCATCTTTATCATGAAATCCCCACGCATTAGTGGGATTGTGGGGCGGACTGGGAACAGTCCAGTCGTCAGCAGCATCAGCAGGATCTGGAGTAGTCGCAGTCTCCGCATCCTTCGTGTCTGGTTGCGGAGGAGAAATTGCCAAGGCCAGCCGAGGAAACTTGCCAGAGTGCGCCCGTCCAGGGGGAGGAGCCGAGGACCAGCCAGAAGCCCGCCCAGGGGGAGGAGCCGGGGACCAGCCAGAACCACCACGCGGTGGGGAAGCGGAGCGGCGCCTCCAGCCGCCATGTCCACCGCTGGGAGAGCGGTGGCTGGGACCTTGGGGGCGCGGCGTGTGTGAATGGCGGCCAGAGGACTGGCGTCGGGAACGGCGACCGCGGGACGAAGAGGCATCGGCTGAGGCATCCGGAGGCACTCTGGCAATGGTGCATGGAGCATTGCCCCAATGATTTAACAATTCCTGTAAGTGCGCAACTTCCAGGGCAACTTTATTAGCTTGCACTTGTATTTGCATAATGACATTGTTACAAATGCATGCCTTAGTGTACATTGCAATGTTAACATCCAAAAAACTGTTAGTGAATAAAATTGCATTCCTATGCTGATAAGATTTCTTTGCACAATTGAGTTGATTTTGTTATTATAGCTTTTACTTTTTGATGATGGTGGTTTGATGGTGCACTACACTTATAGGACTTCATGAAATGGGTTTGGATAGTTCCATTTGTCCAATTTAGTCTACAGCTTTATGGGTTTACTCTTATTGTTGGTGCTGGGTAAAAGATATCTTTTCCAGAAATCTGTTTGTAATGAATCTGAACTTTTTTATCAATGGAGAAAAGATGTTTTTTGTTTTTCTTTCTTGAGAAAGCTCTTAAGCTTAAACCAATGCACCAAGTGAAAATCTGTAGAAGATTAGAAATAAGCTTCTCTTCCCAATTGTATAGATAAAGAAATCACAAAATTCTGGATACCCAAAAATTTCACCCACCCAAATGAAGTTTCATAGGACTCAGTTTTCCATTCCAAGTTGGCAGTCATGGAGGGTTTTACTTTTGACAATCTCTTCTCTGTATTATTCGTGAACTCTTAGCAACTTCTATGAATAAATAACAACATGAAGCAATTTTCTACAGAGGCTGAATTGGAGAAGCTTCCATAGTCAGTTTTTACATTTTCTTGAATGGGCTCTGCTATCATAATATGTACCATAATTTACTCTAAACTTTACATTGAGTGAGTCACAATCCTAGACAATTCTGCCATATTCCTATGAATAGGGAAGCGGTTCATCAAGCAATATACACACTCCAGAGCTGCTCCTTTCACCATCAATGGTCCATTCTTCCCTACTTTCCCAAAGTGTATAATCTCTCTTCATTGTTTATTTGGTGAAATTTCTTTAGGATGTTGCAGTATACATCTATAAATTCTTCAACTGGAGGCTTTGTTTCCTCAATCCACAGGAACTTTAAATTCCCTGACAAAGGTTCCAACTTTCAGGATTCCGAGTCCTGATAGGAATTCCTATATGCCAATCATTCTATTGGCCATTTTCAAAGATATACTTGAGTAAATTTTTCAATGGGCACCAACTTTATCAAAATACCTGGAATTCTCACTCTACAGATTAAGCGTTGCCTAAAGCACTGTCTCTACTTATCTTAAACTAATCCTTTATAATCTTAAATAATACATCCACAATTAAAATATTTTCTACATTACACAGTTAGTCTTTTAAAGTTCTCATGTACTTCCAGTGCTTTCTGCATGTAAGATTGGAAATGATTCATATATATTTTTCTTCTTTGCCAATTTTCATAAAATGCCGGCACCTGTTGCTTTTATATCAAATTGTATCTCTTCAATGAGTCATTAGACTTGCCTGCATTTTTTAATCATAAATCAGCGAGTGCTGGTTTTAACACTAAAGCTTGTCTTTGTGATGATCCACTAGGAACTTTGCTAAAAGTGTGTAGGTTCAGGCTCTTGTGGTCACTTTAATGGTGAAGCTTTGATGGGGCAGTTATTTACATTTGATGATATTTTTTCTACCTATATTTGTAAAGCCAATATGTTGAAAGTTAAAAAGCCTCGCTTCTACTCTTTGCAGTGGGTTTGGAAACACTGTTGTATTGATGCTTTGAAGTCAGTTGATCAAGATTAGTTCATCTTTAAGCTCAGTTTTACTCTGATAAGAAACTGAAATAAAAATTACTTCTAATTCAATCTTAAAGGTTTGATCACCCAGATAAAGAAGTCAAAGATTTCTAGGTTGCTTAACATAGGAAAAACATTTAGACCTGTTGGAGAACTACCATTTGTTATAATGCCTATAGGATGATCTTGAGTAGTTATTATGCCTTGTCTTCTCTACTTGCTTCTGTAGCTTGTTTATTTTGTAATGCAATTGCTTAGTCATTTTTTTAGATCTTTGAAATTGCATTTTTGGTAAACTGTGTTTATTTTGTGTTTGAGCTATAACTATTTTATTTGGTTTTAACAGGATTGATTTTTCAGTCCCATGTGCTGACTTTGATCATTTTTGAATGAAATGTACTTCGTTTCTGTCTCGCTGTTTGAAGTTTGATAAGCCATTTAGGTTGCTGTTTTGCTATCCTGGGTTATTGCACAGAATGCCTTTTATCGACTTTAGTTTACAGCTCTATATTTTTAAAAGTTTCTGCCACCTCAGGATGACACATATGACTAGAAGCTTGCACAAATGTAAGGGCAAGTATCAAATATATAACTATGCCTATTTCTTCCCAGCTATGTTTTGGATCGTAATTTCTGTAGTTGCAGAGAAAATTTGTAAAATGAACTGTAAGTGTTAATATGTTAGTCTCTGTATTTATTGCCCACTGTCTGCAATGTAAATGGTGTTTGTACCTTATACATACAAGTCTAGTTAGTGTGCAAATTGTAGATATCTTTTTTGGAAACATTTTCACTGTCATAATCAATTGAAAAGATTACATTTTTAAGAATTTGCATATAAAGATGTGTTTAGATTCAGATGTGCTCATGTTATGATTGGGATGCCAAATATGTCTTTCTTGGATCAAATACCAGATATGTCAACAAACCCATTGAATATGCTTAAAGTTAGACTGATGAATCTCTGTAGTTTGGGAACTCACTTTGCAAGTGTGATGCTTCTTATCATTATTATTTACCTTGGATCTTTCTATCATATGCAGGATGTTTCATCAAAAATAATGTCATTTTCTCAACAAGGCCCGAGAGCAGTATGTATTCTTTCAGCAAATGGTGCTATTTCTAATGTGACACTTCGTCAGTCTGCAACTTCCGGTGGCACTGTGACATATGAGGTTTGCTCTGGAGTTAACATCTAACCTGTAATTTCCCATCTTTAGAGAAAATTTTGCATTACTTAAATCTTTACTTGAGAGGCTGTTTGGATTATTATTAGATTATAATATATTATCTATCTTTTGTATCCAATTTGTCTAGCTCCTAAGGATTTTTTGGCTTGCCACAGCCCCAGTGAGAGTGGAAGTTCTAAGCAAACACTGCTTGAAAGAGGGATATTCAATTATCCTAAGGATTAAACCCTTTGATAAGCAGATATTAATCGAAAATTTAAGTATGCCAACTGTTTTTGTGTCTACTATGGGCAACAGTAGCTGGATGACTAAGTAGTGTCTTTAATTGGCTAGGGTTTCTGTGAAAATTTACTGAACTCGATAACATGAAAGATCTCAGAATGATTTTGATAGAGATCTGTCAATACTAAAAAAAGTTAAAACTATTAAATAAGTTAGGGAACGCAAGAGAGAAAATAATCTTGCTTTTTAAAAGAATCACTAAAGAGGCAGTTCTGCCACATCCATTCGTTTACTTACTAGAACCAAACCAAAATGCATATATCAGTGTGCTGCAAGGCAATCAATACAAGCTCAGTGCTATTTGATATGAATTCTAAATCTAAACTACCAGAGTTCAGCAATGAAAATGATAACAAAAGTAACTTAGAAAACAAAAAATATTAGATAAGCAGATCTTTCCTTATATGCAGTTTCTTTACAATTGTTCACTACAGGGTGAGCCAAGGCAACATACTGCTCTTGACATAGACTTTATTTAAAAATTTAAATGACAAAACACTATGGTTATTACTTAATCTACTGTCGACAGCTGAACACAAGAATTTACAGCACTATCTAATGTTGACTAGGACTAACATGATAATCCTGGCTTACTAACAAAATAGTATTAATTTCCAGTTTACTTTATTCCCTCTTTTAGAAAATCGCAAGGGTAATCTAGAGTGACTAATTAGCCTAGTTACTTCCCATAGAGTCGGAAAAAAGGAGAATGAATTATTTAATATTATCTGACAAAGCTTATGTATGGGTAATATTATCTAATTAATTTAATAAGTGTTACAAACTGGCTTAGGTGTTGAAGGAGAATTAATAGTCACTTTATTCCCACGATTAAATAAAATATTAAAAGAGTGGGAAACCAAAAAAGTTTTATGGTTGCTTCCAGGGATTGTAAAAAGAACATCTCGAAGCTCTTTACACAATGCTTGGATTGTTTTCTTTTATTGGGATCTTGAGAGCCTTTTTGGAGCTTAAACGTTAAAACTATAGGACAGAAACCCTAAGGGTAATTGGATTGCTCTTTGATGGAGAGATTACCCAGTATTCTCATAGTGGTTTAAAGGGATTGGAGTTTGTAAAATCTGTCTAGTCTCTTGCAAAGACAGATTTTCAGGCATTTCAAAGATATTTCATTTGCTGAGAACTAAGTTGCACAGGTACCTCCTCCTCCCCCCATCCGCACTAGGAAAAGTTCGAACCGATTTGCAGTTCTGGTCTGGTTCAGACTTGGTTTTTGCCCTGCAGGTTCGGTTGGGTTCGAAACTGGGTGAACCAACACTAAAAAGTTCGAACCCAGTTTGAACCCGCAGCGAACTAAGCCCTGCAGACGGCTGGAAAGTGCTTTTTTGGGCCAAAAAAAAATGTTTATTGGTGTCCACAACCCTAAAAGTTGTGATGAATTGCTTTTGGTGGCCTCTCATTGCCATTTTATGTTTCCAAACAGAGTATTTTGTCAAATGTTTTGAATCTTCGATGTTGAAGTTGAGTGAACTATATGATGGTCTGATCACTATGATTACAAGGTTAACTGTTTATGGTATTTTTGTTGTTTAAATGTGTTTATGCTACTATGCTACATTGTAATTTTAACTCATGCTTCATATATATATATATTTATAATTTTTACATGTTTTTGTACTAATGAACCCAAACGAGTCCAAACTCCTTCCGTTGGCCTGGATCAAATTATGAATCTTTGTGATCAGGTGCTCCCCATGACTTTCCTTATTAGAATCCAAAGATAAGTGGGTGATGAGAAGCTTAATATTTGATGGCAGCTCCATATACTTCAGCAAACATTGAGTCACACTTTCCAGTCTTCTCTTTGTGGGTGTATGTACATTGTGCATATGTGATCATTCTGTATCACCTTTTATTTCTTATCTTGCAAAATATTTTTACCGAGGATTCTATATTCTAAGATTTTCATGACCACCTTTTAATTTCTTATTTCTTCTTTCAAAGTTCTTAGTTGTATGTTCATTGTTTAGTTGTATGCCTTTTTAAAGTAATATAATTTCCATATTATCCAAAAACATGAGCACTTATGTTCCTTCTGTAGACTGTTTCTCATCTGTGTTGGCTTCCTTTTTAAATTTCTCTTTCTTTTTGGCTATCAAAATATTAGTTAGGCAGAAGCAGTATTATATTTATAGTATACATTATACTTTTTGAAGTTTAATACAGCATTCATATTCAACACAAACTTAGTGTACACTAGTTCTTTCAATTTCTATTTGATCACCAATATCTTTGGGCAGTAGCATTCGTACTATATTTATGGCTTTGCATGCCTATCTCAATATAAATCATGCTTTGTAAAGTTTAATTTAACACCCACATGCAACTCAAAACACTATTACACAGGCGTGAAACATGTTGGTGTTTTGAAATAACACGGTTTCAAATTACCCCGATGAGAACAAGATACATCTAGGGGTAGCTAATTCCCATCCTTAACATATCCTTTCAGGCATCGGGCCAACTATAAGGCTAGACTCTTCTTCTACTTTAGGCAATGCAAAACCTAGGCGGGTGTACCTCAGATTCACGTATATGGTACCAGTACTAAAACATACACTTGAATCTTAACAAAGCAGATAAAATCCTTATTTCTCCTATACTCATGCAATGACAAAGATATGCAGTAGCAAATTGCAACTCTATGAAATCCATAAGTTGAGTGAGGGTAACACTTTTTAGCTCCTCAACATGAAAGGGAAAAACATTTGATTAACGATGTTGATTTCAGCAAAACCCCAAATATGCAGTAGTATGAACCATAGATAGAAAACTCGCTGAGTACTCGGCGAGTTTTTAAAACTCGCCGAGTTTCCTAGCTCGGCGAGTTTTTAACCAGTTAACTCGCCGATTTAAAAACTCGGCAATCTGGTAAAAACTCGCCGAGTAATCGGCGAGTAGTCGGCAAAAACTCGGCGAGTTTTTCCTAAAAACTTGCGATTTACTGGTGAACGCGGCCTGTGAGGATTTAAGTGGCAGTGAGTGTGTTTTTTCTCATTCTTTCTTGTATTTGCATTGTTTAGAACCTTGAGGAGTGAAGAGAAGAAGGTTTGGAGGCATTCTTGGCTGATTGCAAGTGATTCAAGGCGGATTTGAGTGGATTGTAGAGGATTCTAACCGATTTTAGAAGACAAATTTCTTTCCAGGTATGTTCATCTTATCATAGTTTGAAAACTTTTTATAGTTTTATAACAAATGTTCTTTTGTTTTTGTTGTTTTTTGTAAATGTTTTCAAATCATTTAAAATCATTTTGAATCATTTGAAACCCTAGCTTCTAAGGATATGGTTGAAGTTTGTTGTTTGCTAAGGATATGGTTCAAGTTTGAAGTTTGAATCATTTGAAACCCTAGCTTCTAAGTTCTAACTTTGTTTATTCATTTCTCTATATATTTATGTGTAGGGCAGCGGTCAACCATTAAAAAAATGACAAACCCACAAGAAGAGTGGCCACAAACACCATGCCCATTTGGATATATAGGCACTCGGCCTAAAAATGCAAGAGATAAGGCATGGCGGTATGCCTATGAAGCTCCAAATCCAAATGATATTGGGAAGGTGATATGCATTCCCTGTGAGAGAATTATTTCTGGAGGCATAAACCGCCTCAAATACCACCTTGCAGGCATAAAGAAACATGACTCAAATCCTTGTCTCAAGGTAACTGATGAAGAAAAAAGATTCATCCATGCCCTACTTGCAGCTGCTGAAGAGAAAAAATTGAATAGGGAGAGGGCAAAAATAGCTATGAGGGCAGCCATAGCTGAATCTGAAGGAGCTCCTTTTGATATGCAAGAGGAAGAAGAAGCACTTGAGAACATACCAGGATCTCTTCGTGGCCCACGGATCCGCAAACAAAATTTCTCTTTTACCGGTTCCACTTCTTCTACATCTCCTACTTCTTCATCATCACCATCCAGATCCTCATCAGGGATAGGTGATTATTTTGTGCCCAGGAACACACCTGGAGCACAGCCATCATTAGAGGGCACTGCATGGTTTAAGGAGGTGCATGAGCAAACTGATATTGCAGCAGTTGATTTTTGGTTTTTCAACAATATCTCAATGAATGCCGCTGATAGTCCCTATTGGGTCAATATGGTGAATGCAATGACAATATCAGGCAAAGGGTACAAGCCGCCTAATTGCAAGGATATGAGTGGAAGGTTAGTATTTTACTATTTAGTAATTGTAAATAATTGAGATTCACTTTAGTTCATTGTTATATTTTAAATCTTAATTGTTATAACTTATTTCCTAATTTTTTACTAACACTTACACTTTATTTAATATTACACTTAAATTTTGTAGGTTGCTTGACAAAGCGGTTGGTAGGGCAAGATTGTTGATAGAAGACCAAAAGAAAGAGTGGAAGAAGTATGGCTGCACCATTTTATCTGATGGGTGGACAGATGGAAGAAGTAGAACCATTATTAACTTCTTGATTGCTTGCAAAGATGATGTGGTGTTTTGGAAATCTGTCGATGCCTCCAACAAAGTGAAAAATGCAGCCACATTGGCTTTAATGTTGGAGAATGTTGTCATGGAGGTGGGAATAGAGAATGTGGTGCAAATAATCACAGATAATGCAGCAGCATATGTGGCAGCAGGTAGATTTAATTTTTTATATTTGAATCAATATGAATCATGAATGTAATGCTATGGTATTATTCAATTTAGATTTGATGTAATTTGTAAATACTAAATATGGAAAGTTTGTTACTGATTATTGATTTTTTGCTAATCTTTTAGGTAGAATCCTCCAAGAGAGGCATCCCACACTTTTTTGGTCACCTTGTGCAGCACATGTCCTTGACCTTTTTTTGGAGGACATAGGAAAACTTGATTGGGTGAGTCCAGTTGTGGAAGATGCTAGGCGAGTCACGAAATATATCTATAATCACCCATGGGTTCTCAGTTTGATGAGAAAAGCCACTAAAGGCAAAGATTTGATGAGACCTGCTATGACAAGGTTTGCAACGGTCTTCTTGACGTTGCAAAGTATTCTTGACCACATATTGGCTTTGAAGCAAATGTTTGTGTGTGCTGATTGGGTTGCTTCACCTTACTCAAAGAAGCCCGAAGGAGAAGCTGTGGCACGAATAGTCTTTGATGATAGCTTTTTTGCAAAGGCTAAGGAGATTGTGGAGGTAACTTCATTATATTTTTAGTTTATTCAAGTTTCATTTTCAATTCATAACTTACTATGTTATTAACTAATTTGTATTTTTCAAATTTCAAATGTAGATGTCTCTGCCCCTGGTTCTAGTCTTGCGCACATGTGATGGGCAGCAATCCCCAATGGGAGGTCTTTATGAGGCCATGGATAGGGCGAAAGAGGCTGTTAGAAGTTACTATCACGGGGACAGTCTCAGATTTAACCCCATTTGGGAAATAATTGATAGGAGGTGGAACAATATGCTCCACCAACCTATTCATGCAGCAAGCTACTTCCTCAATCCCAAATTCAGGTACTATGATAATTGATTGTCCTTGAAGTTGGGATTTTAATAAGTCTTTATTTTACTTTACTTTTTAAGGTTGTGTAGTAAGACTTGATATCATTTTCTATTTGTTTTAGGGTTGATGATTCCTACTCAGATCCTAATGGAGAGGTCATGGAAGGTCTCTCTAAATGCATTGAGAGAATGATATCAAGTGAAGAGGAGAGAGACTTTATTGTGACCGAACAACAAATCTATGTGGAATCAAGGGGTCCTTTGTTCTCTTCTATGCTAGCAAAGAGAGCAAGATCTACTCAAGCACCAGGTAAAGCGTCAAACTTTAAAACTTTTGCTAATTGATAAGTTGTGCTTCTGATTTTGTTTTTTATTGCTTTATAACTTTTTAAATTTTGTTTTGCAGATGCTTGGTGGGCAAGTTGGGGTGGCAATACCCCCAATTTAAGGAAATTTGCTCTCAGAGTCCTATCCCAACCTTGTAGCTCATCCCATTGTGAGCGCAATTGGAGCTTATTTGAGTCCATCCATACAAAGAAAAGAAACAGAATGACTAAAAAACGGCTTAATGACCTTGTTTATGTGCACTATAATCTTAAGTTGCGCATAAAAAAGTCACAGCTCTTAGAACTACCTGGTCCGCTTGATCTAGATGAGATAGATCCTTATTCTGATTGGACAGCACAGGAGCCAAGTCCATTTTTTACACCAGATGAGATCGCTGATTTGGAGAGGCAGGCCATGGAGGGGGAGGTTGACACTGATTTTCAGTTCACTATGGATGACATTGAGGATGAGGACGAGGATGATGATGATTCAGGCGAGGATCAGACATTACCATTAGGAGGAGATGCATCCTCTTCTAGGACGCCGAGCCAGTCAGTAGGGACGTCGAGCGAGGGGGCACAGCCACAGAGTTCACAGTCACGCAGCTCACGCCCTATCCCAGTGCGGGGCACTTCTTCTAGGACTAGACCCCCTCGCTTTCCTGCTAGTGCAAGTGGAAAGAGGAAGATGTGATTGGCATTGTCACATTGTATTGATGTATTTAGACTTTTAGTATTTACTTCTAGTTTGACAGATTGAAACTATTTAGTAATTTACTATTTTGCTTCCTACCATGAGCATTCTGCATGAGAATGCAATTTTGTACGCATTATGCATTTATATATATCTAAACTTTGTTTCTTTCTTTTGTATTGTCTTTAATTAACTTATTAGATGCATCTTCTCATTAAATTTTGCAAAATAAATGTATTTTTAATTAAATTTCAGCGGTTTTTTAGGTTCCCGAGTTTTTCCCGAGTTTTTTTTTTAAAATCGCCGAGTTTTTCCCGATTAAACTTTTGGGGGGCTTGGCGAGTTTTTGCATTTGGCGAGTTTTCCAACTATGTTATGAACAAGTGATCCTATAGCTGATCAGTGCCTTATCTATTGGGCAATTCTATGAATCAAACACATACAACTGTGATATCAATGACATATTTCATACACCCAGATATCAGATCTATCTTATCACTTTGTGAATTAGACATCGGTGTTCATAAAGATCTCATTCTTATGAAGTATCCTTCTCAAATAACCAGCAACCCTGTCAAACACATCAAGCATTTACTTGGCCCTTTGTTCCAACAACAAAACACATCAGACATACAACCTTAAGGGGATGCAAATGGGTCTCAGTTCTTTGTCCTTAAACCACACAAGATTGCAGATTCAAGAGATAGGAGACGAGAATTAGAATGAAGCTAAAGAAATTCTGCTCATTTGTACTTATTTCCTTGAAACTATACATTCAAATGCATGAAATTAAAACATAGAAATGCCTAATAGATTAGAACTAGCTATATTATCTTGACTACTACTGTTCATACAAGAGAAAATATGCTGAAGAATGTGGTGTCACAGTAATGAAAACACATCAAGACTAGAACCCTAGTTTCACAAATAAACTCAAGATTGGAACAACATGGTATCACAGCAGTGAGTAATTTTTCTCCAAAACCGGAACCCCCCTTATTATGGATGAGAAAGAGAGAGATATAGACAAGGAATGAATTCCCGGATCTGATCTGAAGATGACATATGTCCACTTGAAATTCCATCCTTTGCTGTTGTAAAACATCTCTCCTCTTTCTACCCTTGAAATCTGATTTAGTTTTTATCATTCTTTTGTAACAAACTTGGAAATATTTCATGTGAATGATGGAAACCCTTCTGTTGCTCAAATATTTGAAATGCTGATAAAATCTGGATTTAACTGACTTGAAGGTAACCAAATTCGACGTTAACTGCATTTTATGCACATTTAGTTCATCATCTTGCTCGAAATCAAAACTGAACTTTGATACCTCAATGCGATTGCAAGGTGAGAATCTAGGAGAAATCCTCGTATAACTTGAATAGACGGCTTCTTGCGCAAAAACAAACTCCAAAAATGGAAAGTTCGTCTTCTCCCGGTTCTGGCGATATATAATATTGCCATATTTGCCTATCAGAAATGCCCAAAACTTTAATTTGAAAAATATACCCCCTGTACATGGTCTTTGGATTGAATCTCATTTTAAAAAATTTTGAAATACTCTACAGTTAAAACTTTAGAATATATCTCCTTTTGAATTAAAAAAACTCTGCACGGGAATCTATTTGAAAATCATTTTTTAGTAATTCTAATTTTTTGCCTCACCCATGCATTTCTTGTCAACTTTGGTTGACCAACCCTACCACGTGTCATGCCCCGATTGGTCGGACCCTTTGACTGGCTGACACGTCATCGCCACATGTTAGCTCCTTATTTGCTCTTCGACCGTCACTGGACTTCCACGTCACCACGTTGGCCGGCCTGCCACATCACCTCCGATCGGGGCCCACTGACACGTGTCAGCTAGGTGCTTCCTCGCATTACAGTCAGTAGCTGTTGACTGTGCAAGCGGGGAAGCGCCTTCGCGACACGTGTCCCCCGTGCCACGTCAGCATCTTCGAAATCCGCACCTAGTTGGAGCACATCTTGTCGCTTGTCATATGTTGGTTCGTTCGCGGTTGCCATATTTGCATGACGTCATCATTCTTGGGTGATGTGTTTGGTTCAAAATTTTTGTAAGGTTGCCTCCAGCTGTCGTCCAAGTACGGATGGGCCCATTCAAGCTACTTGTGCTACCCTTTTAAAAGGTCCACGTCTCTAAGACATTAGTCTTATTTAGTGGATTTCTATTTAAAGAACTTAAAACACATAACTTGTGCAATGTGGGATTATTCTTCATGATTTTTCTTTGCTGCTTTGCTTCCATATACAAATCCCCTTGCATTTGCAATTGGAGTGAGGAGATGTACCTTACCTTTTATCATGGACGACCACTGCATTGTCTTCACGTTGCTCCATTGGATAGGCCTCTCCAACGCCTCCAAATAGATGCAATTTCATCTTAGTGAGCGAGACCATTGATACTTTATTTAAAACATTTAATTTCTAAATTTGCAAAGAACTGGAGTGATTGCGGGAATGGTTGTCCACTTAATGGAGTCTCGGTTAGCAGCCCGCTTTAAATCATGGGACTCTTGTTTGTAGTCGCCCCCTTTTGCATTTCTATTATGTGGAGCTTGGCCTTCCCTCCTGCCATTGCCTTTGGTGAAACTTCCTCCTATCCTGACGCCTCCAGATCTAATGTAGCGTGGAAGCTTCCCATACACATGGTGCACTCGCACTGTGCACCCTTCGTGCGGTGTGGATAGTTCCTAAATGCCACGGGATGCCCTTTTCTACAAACTTTTGACCTGCGTCTTCTTCCCTTTACTGGGCTGCTCCATGCCTCTTTTTTTTGGGTACTTTAACACCAAGTGAAAGATTCATGGTGAGCTGGGAGCCTAGAAGGTTTCGCTGCACTGGCGGTTCTCAAAAAGGAAAACGTTCACACCGATGGTCGATCCAGTCAATGGCCTCCAGAAACGATAGGCGACCATGCCATGGTGAAGGCGTCGTGGGCGAGTGAGTGGACCACTCTTTAATCCCATTGTCTTTTATCATTGCCTCTATTGGAGTCCTGAATTTTTGTAACAAATACTCATAAGGGTTGACGCCATTACATGTCCCTTCTATCATTCTTTAAAGGAGATTGGCAAAGGAAAAAGCGACACCAGCAAATTATCACTGAAGCAATTTCTTCTTGAGGCACTTTGAGTCTCACGCAAAGGTCCTTGTTTGTCTGCTCTCCTATGAAATTTCGCTCATACTTCTTACTACTCAATGATGTCTCAAACACTTGGGCTTGTGATGGCTGCACTAAAAGGGATTTTCCTTTTTGGCCGCCACTCAGTTTGAGAAAACTATACTATAAAATGGAGCAACATTTCACACTCCATTTGTGTCTTAAGCAATAGTCCATTTGCCTTTAAAACATTCGATAGTACAGGCAATCGGCTCCAACTCAAAATTGGAAGGTTTTGTTTACTGAATATATGACAACATCACCCATGTTATTATGCTTGAAAAGTTTTGCAATGCCTTTCGAAAGATGGACCTCATTTTGAAATCCCCAATCACTTATCAACTTGATGGAAACAGTCGGGCCCTGAAGTGGGTCCGGCTAAATTTTTTTTGAATTCAAACCCCTGACATGTCAAATCAATTTGATGAACATATTACACTGATTTGAAATTAAACTCAATCATTGAATTGTCATTTACAAGTTGTTTGGCCTCTTTCTTGCTGATTGCCAATTTCATGTCAAAGGTCCTTTGATCGGCTTTAAAAACTAACAAAAACACCTGACTGAGTTCTGCAATCAGACATACTGATTCTCTGTTTTGCATTCTTGGACCATGCCAGATCTCGTCTCATGACAAATTCTCGGTCAAAAGATATTGACTGTCAAAGTTGCCCTCTCAGAATTGCCTGCAAGCAAACACGCCAGAAAACTGTAAATCATGTTCGGATTTGGCTTCAAAAACTGGGTAAACTGACACTTGGGGGCATGAAAATTGGAGAATTGGTTCACCGTCATGAGGAGAGTATGAATTTGTGATTAGGGCTCATGACAAATAATTGGGCGCGTTTGGCGAGTATTCAAAGTGGGCTACTCAATTTGTAGAACTAGAAACACTAGCAAAAAGGTGATTTTTACAAATGGAACGGACCTAGGAAAGTGTGCAGACGGATTTGTCAAGATTTGAAAATTAGCACACTTAAAGTATTTTTAGTGTAGAACGCAACAGTGCAATCCATTCGATCTCACCTATCACAGATTCAGAGATATGACATCACGAATAGGGGCACCAACTAATTTGCACTTACTGACATCAGTAAAAAGTTACGAATTGCATTTAGAATCGTGTTCGAAAACTAATCAAACGGATTCGTCATAACCTCAAAATTGAAACATAGCAAGTCTCTGACCTCTAGAATGCAATGCAAAAGGAATTTTCTCATTTCAGTCAACTGGGTCAAAGTTATAACAAGTCAAACAGGGTCTCCTAGAATTCTGAATATTTTGCATCAGCATGACAACAATAAATGACCAACTTTGAGGGATTTAAAACCTAGTCAAACAGATTCAAAATGACTCGAAATCCAAAACATAGGCTCTTTGGTATGGACACTAAACACACCCAAAGTGGTGAGTCGTGAAACGTTACTAGGTGCGAGATATTCAAATGCAAGCACAGGCTTTTGTCACTGTTTGACACAGGAAAAAATGCAAATTTGGTCATTGCTCAAAACAGAACTTCACCAAATTATTCGGAATGGCAACTTGTCTTCATGGGACGATTGGATATACTGAATGCAAGCTGTTAGAAACATTAAACACCCTTAGGCCTCAAACAGACAGTCGGGTACACATGCATTAAAAAGCACTTATAGGGCTTGATTTTTTCAATGGTACTCAAAATAAGGGCTTCAAATTTGAGTCCCAACAAAACATAGGGCAACTGATGGATCAACATGTGGCCTTTTGCTATCAACTAGGGGATCATTATATTGACAGGAGACTACCCAAGTACAATATAAAAGAATCTCTATGGAAATGATCAGGTAACTTAAGAGTACCAGGAAAGCAAGTTGGGGGGACAAATAAGTGAAAGGTAAATCATTTTGATGAATGCAAAGAGGAGCCATAATTGTTAGGCATGGTGAGTAGACATCACATCCAAGAAGCTCAAAGCATTTCTATATCATTGAGGAACATCAAGTTGATACATATCAAGCAGAAGAGTAAGCAAGAGGTAGATTTTATGTTCAGGATGGTATGGTTCACATGACTATGGTTCAAATAAAAACCATCAGTTCCAAATTTGACTTGGATTCAGTGCTTTGGCAAGACTCCACAACTTTGGAAACATTTTAGTTCCATTAAAATATATAAATTGTATACATAATTCACACGATCAATCTTACAAATACTGTGTGAAGAAATGGAATGGTTGAATATGCTTAAAAAGGACCGCATACATCATATTTTTAGTCGGTTTTGAACAAATTTCTATGTTTTTCTTGCTGTGAATACTTGTGAAGCATGTCTGGTGAATACACCAGACTGATTTGCCAAGTGTACCGAGGAAGTCTGCCCAGTTTGCCAAAACTCATATGTGCCGAGTTGTAAGTTCAAGTGCAAGTAGATCGTCTTCTTCAAATGCTTACTAGTACTCGGTGAGTTTTTGAAACTATGTTCAGGATCATGATCCAAGAGATGGTAGCACTACTTTATAGGCAGGAGTTTTATGACTAGAGCTAAGGAATGCAGGGAAAATATAAGCCCCTAGTCTTTGGAGTTGCCTAGGTGAGTTACCAGTTGCTAGGAACAAATATCATTAGATACATTGTTTTTGATGAAAAGTGCCCAAAGTCAGGGAGGAACCTGATATGATAGAGGTTTTCAATGAAGGGGATGGTAAATGGATAAGCTTTGTTTTTGATATGGTGTAAAATTTGTGTTTTGTGATGAAAACGATGGCGACTTTGGTAGCAATGGATAGGCCTAATTGCTGATACAGTGCCAACATTTATGTTGAAAACATTTGTCTTACTTCCACTATGATAGAAACATATTAGTCAAAAACAACAATTTAAAGCCATTAAGATCTATAGCAAGAAGAAAAAAATGCTGTCACCGGGTCCCTCCCTTGAAGGCTCAATCTGGGTGTGGGTGTGATGTGGGTCTAGTTGTGGTGCGTGTGTGGTCCCGCATTCGCTTAGAGTAGCACTAGATTGCCTAGGTACCTATGAGTTTGGCTTTTGGGTACCTTGGTGAACTGGGAGTATGCCCAAGAAAGGTGACCATATAGTGATTTTTGTAACAAAATAATGTTTTTTGCCTTCAATGATGGATTTCGCCTTGAACTTCTATTTGGTGCTTGGAAGTCATTTCACAAACACAAAGCAAAAAGAAAACTATTTTTTTTCCTCCAAGCTGCCATTGTTGGGTTTTGAAGGTTGCTTCATTTTTTAAAAGGTGAAGGCTACAAAGGAGTAAGATGCACTCCAAAAGCTTATAAATTGTTGGACAAAGAATATTTAGCCTTCAAAGATGAGCAGATTTTTTTTTTCAAATTTTGAATAATATTTTCAAGATTTTTAATTTTTTTAATAAGCTAAGAATTTGTTTCGAATTGCATAATGTTTTTCATTTTAGGTACATGTAGAATGACTGGAACTGACAGTTCTAATTTGATTGCTTGGGGCCGAAATGAAGAGTCCCTTTTAAAATTGATATAGTGTCGACTCTTTGGCAATAGCAATTTACAACAATGATTAAACAAACTTCTTGTGATGGGAGTTTTCTTTGGTGTTGTAACCATTGTAACATAGAGTATACAAGCTCATATTTTTTAGTGAAAGCTCATATATGCACCATCCCTTTACAAGGAATAAAAGCTTGTAAGGGGCCAAATAAAAAAAGGTTACAAAAGATTTAATATCGGCTTATATTAAAGAGGAAGAGGGTGCCAACATTAGAAATAGAAAATCAAAGGATCGTGCACATTCTCTTGCCAAGAGGATGTTCCATTTAAAATTGATTTAGGGTCTACTCTTTGGCAATATACAACCATGATTAAACAAATTTTTGGTGATGGGAGCTTCTTTGGTGGTGTAATAATTGCAACATAGAGTATACAAGCTCTTATTTTCAAGTGAAAGGTCATATATGTGCCATTCCTTTACAAGGAATAAAAGCTTATAAGGGGCCAAGTAAAAAAGGTTGTCAAATGATTTAGTGTTGGCTTATATTAAAGTGGAAGAGGTTGCCATTAGGAGAAATAACAAATCAAAGGGTCTTTCACATCCTATTGCTAAGAAATGCTTGTAGAAAAATTCTAGCGGCCTCACACAGTTAGCTGCCCCTCAACCTTTCATGCATTGCTTGTTGCATTTTATGGTGATGCGTTTCCTTTCAATATTGTTAGATCACCTTATTGGTAGGATATGGTGAATATACTTTTCAATACACCTCTTCATTATGCTAGTTTGGGGTATGAAAAGGTGTGAAACACCTTATTGGAAAGGAGAAAGCCTTAGTATGGAAAGATTGCAAAAAATGATCATTGATCAATGTTAAAGTAGTGTCCTATAAAAGGGAAATGTTTTTGAAGCCTTTGTAGTGTGAGGAATAAGTTTCATTCCAATGTCCTCATAGAAACTAGTGAAATGGTGGGGCATGAAAACATTGTCCAAGTCTTCAAACCACGCTAAAAATTGTAGGGCAGATAGGTCTATAGTGGGGATACATAGAGTCACGTTTTTTGGACACCATGTGCAGTTTGTTCACTCAATTTAATATCACAAAAGATTCGTACATGAATTGGATGGTTTAAACATGTCTACATGAAGGTGGAGGAGATCCAAATGTTCGCGACAGATCATATGTTGCAACTCATATCAAGGGTCTTCTCCAAGTTGAAGCTGCTGAAGCTAATATAGTTTTATTTTATTTTTGAGATATGACTTATATTGTTTTGTACCATGTTAGGTAGTTGAGACATGATTTGCATCTCACACAATTGTGTTAACTTGCGAAGGTGCAAGAGGTCTCGAGTTTTGTGGTCATCAACAACCTAGTGAGTATATGGAGGTAGTCAAGCACAAAAAGAGGCCAAAAGGTAAAAGCATTGCTTTGTTAGGATCAAGCAATACTGAGAGGTAGGGGGTGGGGGGTGAATCAATGTTGCAGCACTTTTAAACAATTTAACCTTTTTATAATAATACTATACGATAACCTGAAATGGTAAAGCATAACAATAAAACATACACAACAAAAAAACTTACAACACCATTATTTGTTCTCGAGGAAACCTTGGGCAAGGGAAAACCCTGATGGGGATTGAACCCACAAGATAATGCAGTAGTTAAGTATCCCTATTAAGAGACTTGGCCTTGTTAGGAGTCAATGCAATACATCCATACAATAACCTAAAATGATAAAGCATAACAATAAATTATACACCACAAAATAACTTATAACACCATTATTTGTTCTCGAGGAAACCCTAGCCAAGGGAAAACCCTGGTGGGGATTGAACCCACAAGATAATGCACTAGTTAAGTGCCCCTATTAAGAAACTTGGCCCTATTAGGAGTCAATGCAATACATCCAGTGCATAGCTCCTATAAAAGGACAAGACCCTATTAAAGGTCCTTAAAAAGGAGGCACTCGCCTGTAACTCATTGCTCAATGGAGAAGGTTAAAGCCACCTGCAAGGACTCATTTTCCATTACAAAAAGATTTACATAAGAGTTAATGAACTACAATTAGCATTACAATTTTTGATTAGCTCCAATGAAAGCTCGCATCTTCTCTGCTTTGATATCCAACATCAAGGCTTTATATTAACATATTTCATTACCTCATCACATCTCAAGATACATTCCTTTATACCAATATAATTTATCTCATCTTTGCTGGCCCAATTAGGACTTAATCAAATGTGTTGTCACAATATCAAAACATAATATATAGATATGCTATCCAAGAGTTAAAACTTGAATGTCGTCCCATTGATACCAATTAGTTCAATTGACGAACCAATTTGATTTACTTAGTCAATTTTTCTGATTATAAAAACTGATCTGTATCGCTGCCAACCTCAACCCATGTCACTTCCTGATACCGTAGCTTATTCTGTATCACATAAGAACCGAGTATCACAATGGTAGACTATATACATCTCATATCATATCCCTTTGATTATAGAGTCAACTGATCATTCCTCTATCTTAGCTAACCAAAACTATTTGACTATGCACTGTGTAGCCTTCCTGGACTTGGAGATTTTTCATGTATCTTAATTATCAAAACCTGTCATCAAGACTTGCACCCATACTGGAGAGTTATGTTTGCCATAAATGACAACACCTGTATGGTCACATGATGTACACTTGCCAACATATTCGATAGCCGATGAGTGGTGGGCTCGTGTGGAATATGTTTTGATCTTCATTGAGCCTATCCTGATCATGATTAGTTATGCCTGTACTCATTTTCCATGTTTGGGTGAAATTTATGATGGTATGGACTCATGGTAGAGGCTAGGAACATGACTCAAGAATTTATTTTTTTGAAAATTGTGCAACAAATTAGTGTTGATTGCTGGAACAAGATGACCACTCCATTACATCTCTTAGCATTTGCTTTGTTGCCAAAGTGTTACAGCAAAGAGGTACTTTCATTTCTGAGGAGGGTGGCACCATATAAAGATGGGGAGGTTGTTGTTGGCAATAAGGTTGCATTTAAAAAAAGATATAAAAGCGAGGAAATCTAAGTATTGTTTGAGTGAGTTTTGGCCAGTACTTCGTATCTTCAGAATATCATGATGTTTTCACTCCAACAATTATAGGATGGCTACTGATGAGTGGCAGTATCTACTTGGTCAAGGTTCTGTTTTCTTGTAGCCTCTTGCAATTAAAGTTCTCTCCCAGGCATGTATCTTTTTTTTCATCTTCATTATTTTTTATTAAATGATATCATTCTATATAATATAATATAATATTTTTATTTTATAATTTATGTTTTTAGCTTTGATTGTTGAATTATAAAATTAAATACTAAATGTCGTATGCAAATTCAATAGATTGTAGGTTCTTCAGCTGAGCGGGGTTCAAATGACTTAGTCAAGAGCAACCATTTGGGTGAAAAAAAGAAAATAATTTGATCTACAAACACTCCAACCTTTGTCTCTTGTCACATAGGAAATCTGAATACAATGAGGGTGTGACAAAGAATTGGGATCTAACCCCTAAGTCTACTGATTTAGATGCCACAGTTGTACAACTTGCCCAAACCCTTATAGATGAGGAAACCTCTGCACTTGACACAAGTAATGGGAGTGGCAAACCAATGGATTGTGGTTCAAATGAAGTTGAATCAAACATTCACCTTGGTGCTTGTGATTAAGAAGCATATGAATGTTAATATCAGTTATAATTTTGAATTTTCATTGTATAATGACATTTTAAGTCTTTATTATCATGTTTGCAGATTATGAATATGATATTCTGAGGTATTTTAAAAATATACTTATTAATATTATGGTTTTATGAGTATTATTGTTCTTTCATTTTATAATTCTAAATGTACAGTCAAACAAAAATCCTTTGGGAAAAAGTTGGCAAACCAAAAGTATACGATTTTTCAGAAAAAATGGATTTAAGAAGAAAGTTATACAACTGTATCATAATAATATATTTGTAATACAATACCAGCATAAATATAATATTATCATTGTGTTTTTAATTATATTAATATATTATACACAATAAACAATTGACAAAAATATCCTCGACTGTGTAAAATCCTAGGGATCTTGAAACTAGCCAAAGAGATAGGAGTTTGCTATAACTTTGGGAAAAGGAGGCTGAAACTGCCAGGAAAGTCAAGAAACTGTTCAAATGGGATAATACAAATTTTATTAACTGATGGTTTGCATGGAACAAGCAATTTGACGGTAAAGACTTGTGATTTTAAAAGATCAACATGGTATTAATAAATAAGTATGTGATATCAACTGGGTTTGAGTAGTAAAATAGAAAACTTGTGAGGGTAAGGCATGTGGGTTGTGCAGGTGATTTTTGCTCAAATTTTCCCCGATTCTCTCGTGGCTTTTTTTTGCATTTACTTGCCAAAAATTCTTTGAATAACATTACTGGGTATGCCCTCAAGGCATCCTGTACCACATTGAGTACGGGTTTGCCCAGGATACGCCTTGGGTATGTATTTTGGGTGTTTGGGTATGCCTGAGTATGTACCCTGATGTTTTCAGGCATACCCAAAGATGTTGAGTGCCAAAAAAGAAATAAGGGGTCTGAGAGCGGAGACCAGAATCAAGCATTGTGACAACTAAAATTATCAATATTAAATGCCAATTGATAAAGATAAATATTAAATATTTAACCATCAATTGACATTTAATACTTATCTATTGAATATTACTATCAATTGGAATTTATATTGATTGAACATGCAAAGATTGACATCACAATGCAAAATAGGGAAGTGTGCTGATCAAGTTTTACAGTTTCAGAAGATAGCTTTGATGTGACAAATTGTCTCCTTGGGGGAGTTGTTACTGTTTGGTTGTTGACAATATTATTGGTTTGCTGTGCAAATCTTAGTAGAATTCTAGCAGCTAATTTTGATTGGAAGCTGTTATATATTTTTCTTTTGGGACAATGACATGGACAGTCATTATCATCTGGAACCTCTGATCGTGATAATCTTGATCTTAAAAGCTCCCAAGAAGGTATACTAATTTTTTCCTGTGCAACTAATCCATTCAAGATAAGTACACAACATTGTGGCCTCTTGGATGGTCTCTCTTGACTTTGAGAGTAAATACTCATAAACTAATATAGAAAATTGTTTTGATTTTAAGATTGTGTGAATTATGTTAGGGATGGATAAATATTCTCTTGCTATCATTTTAGTGTAGAATGTCAATGGTATTCAGCTTTTAGTTTTTTGGTAACAAATGTTTTACAATGATTTCTGCATTTGCATGGAAAAGGTTCAGGCCTGGATGGCTCTCCACTGGATTGCAGTGGTGGATACCATTGTATTCCAATTTGCTTTTGGTGGGTCTTAAGGCTTAATAGTTTGTATTGGGGGTACAGTAGCAACTTTGGGTGTTTCTGCCTGGATCAAGAATGAGTGAAAGACTCTTTCGTATTTTGGACTTGGGACATGACAGCACATCTTTAGCCTTTCCAGCTTCGCATATGCGGTGCAAAGAAAAGGATAGCATATCATTTCTTTCTTATTTTATCAAGAAATTGGAGTGATTCATCTTTTATAAGAATTCCTGGAGTAAATAAGGATTTCTTTTAATAATTGTGAGAGTTCATCTGACTTTCGTCTCTACAGGCCATTAGTTTCTTAGCTCTATTGTCACTACTCTCCCTCATACATCCCATTATATTATCTTTTAGTGATGCAGTATATTAATCTATGTTTCCGGTTCAAAGTATTAATCTAAGTTTCCGGTTCAAATTTGGGTTCAAAATTCCTTCAATTGTTTTTGGTAGGTTTGAATTCGTTCGTACGAAGACACCCACCCACATCCCCACACACACTCACACTCACACACACACACAAGCACACACACACAATCATACACATATGCATTTGTGCGCGCGCGCACACACATGTATATGCAGCAAACAAGTTCATACACTAGTATGCTAATAGTAAAGCAACATAGCAAATATATATATATATATATATATATATATATATTAACAATTGGAAATGTATCACCGCACATCTCATTTTAGATCTATAGGATTCATCACTCACAAATATAAACATAGAGAATAGACCTTTTCATGAAGTGAAATGAGCCTTAGGCTTTATGACACCAGTCCAAGTTATGGCCGCCCAAACGTAATGCAAATGGAAGCATTTCAAAGTACTCTAAATTTTTCAAGGGTTAACTGAAGCACTAGATGCTTTTCAAGTACAATTTATCTTCTGTAACAGAACCAAGACTGCACACATTTAGATGGCCGCACTCTCAAGTAAATGCAGACTGAACCTTCAGGAATATGCAGCAGCAAAAATAAAATGTATGCCAATGCAAATGAGATGGTGCAAACATTAATTGTGACCAGATAGTTTACTCCCAATAGTATATTGGTCATTGGCAAACAGAACAAGTATGCAAAATCAAACTGGAAGGAGATAATAATAGACATGAATAAGACCTTGGTGGTTGGCACTTTATTCACCTACCAAAATAATCACATTTTTTCCATATTTATATTCGTATAGACTAAATTAGACAAAGACTTAAGAAATGTTGAAAAAAGTTGTTTTCTTGACCAAGGTAAGCCCGGGCTCTGCCACGTTTAGTCAAAGGCACCATAAATTTTGGTAAATTTGGCTCAGGTCCCTCCAAGAATTTGGCACGAATTTGGCCCACCGTGGTCGAATTTCCAGGGAATGGGACAAGGACTGGAATTTGCAGCAAATCGAACCCAACTTCCAGAAGCGAATCTGGTAATATAGGTATCAATCTGTTAACTTATTAACCTTCTAAAAGGGTGGTTCTCAAAATATATTGTTGAAAGCCTAGATTGATATAAAGAATATTTGTTATCTTGAAGATACAAACAAATAGTATATGTCTTGTTGCCTTACTTACTGATGTGCAAATGTTATCTGGAAAGGTGCCCAGAAAAAGCTGGATGTATTCTGTCTGGTTAAGATCTCAAATATATTTAGGACTTTTTCTTAGGAAAGAAGTGTGAAGCATCCTCTTCTCCAGTGCATACCATTGGTAGCATATATAAGCCCCCTTTCTTGTTTGACCTTACTTTACTTCCAAGATAGTATAAAGAAGCAACCAGCTCAGCAATGTTTGCTGGAATACAATTTTATTCTTTCAGGCACAATAAAACCTAAACAACTATTGCTCCTTATTTTGGTTCTCAGTATTTTTAATTGTCTAGGGGTTAGTTGAACCTGTGCCTTCTGGTCATGGAGATCTTTATTTAGATGGCAATAGAAGAATTTTTCATCTCCAATAGCTTTAAGTGACTAAACAGGTTCCGACTCTCTTGCATTCTGAGCAAAAGCTTGCTGAACTTAAGGTAAACATTAATGCTCTGGCTGGTAGGAATTATGTCAAAGAGATAATTTCAGAGAACATACCTGACCCTCTGACTCAATTTCTGAGTAAGATTGGAAAAGGTAGCTAGGGTTTTTTTTATTTCAAGGGATTTGACACACTCACCCATGCCAACTTTTCAATTATTTAATTGGACCAACTTTAAACTTTCTGAAGATATTCAATCACCAGTATGCCGAAAATTTACAAGTTATTGTTGCCATTAAATTCCGAATCATATATTAATGGATATATTGGACACTCTGACACTGATAATAACCAATACAATCAACAATTCAACATTTTCATTGTGTAGGGTCGCTTTGAGATACTTTCCTTGTCAGGCTCGTTCTTGCTCACTGATAATGGTGGAACACGAAGTAGAACTGGTGGGCTGAGTGTTTCATTGGCTGGTCCTGATGGCCGTGTTATTGGTGGAGGGGTGGCTGGAAATTTAATGGCAGCCAGTCCAGTACAGGTAACATCAGAGATATACATATTTGTTTTTGTTTGTTATTTTTATTAGTTAATTTATGCAACTTGCAACTTGCTGCAGGTGGTGGTAGGTAGTTTCATTTCAAATGGCCGAAAAGCTCAGGCGAAATCAACAAATCCTGAACCTTCCATCGGCCTGTTACAGGGTGGGAATTCTGGTGGTGCAGTAACTCCCATCCCCCTCTCTAGAGGACCTATGATTGACTCCTTGGGAGCTAAATCTGGAGCTACTAGTAATCCTTTGTTGAATCAAGGTACTGGAGCTTCTATTGGTAACAATGCTAGTCAACAAGTTAGGAATGTTGCCAATTTTCAGTCCATGGCCTGGCCAGGCTCACAGTCTATGAGTGAGATAAGGCGTAATACAGACATCAATATCCCTTTGCCTGGTGGTTGATTAAGAACTTGAAATTTTTGGAATCAGATACCCCGGCTGAAGTATTGACCACTGTTTGATGATATCATCAACTGCAAAAAGACCTAGGTGTGAATTATCATCTGCTCATTTTAATTGTTGTTTAAAGCTCATTAAGTTGTGTGCACTTTTGAGAACTAACCCAGAAAAAATGTAATCCTTGGAGAACAGGTAAATCAGCTTAGCAAGCTGAACTCCATTATATTTGATGTAAAGCTAAAAAGCTATTGTAGTTTTAAATTGCTTCCGGATCACACTGATGAGCCTGTTTTTGGCTCTTCAAAAGGACTAACATTGCCATTCAGAAGGCACATGTTTGCTGGGGTCTATGAGCACAATTTATTCCCGTTAATTTAGAAGTTGCTTTTATGATATTGCAGTTCATGCAGAGTTGGGTCTATCAACTTTGATGAGCATCTTATTTATTTAATATGATTAATGCACAACATCACTAACTTGAATTAGTGACAGATTCATTTCTAAATATGAACTGGTTGACACATGAAGCTAGCTTCAGGTTAGCCTTGCAGCTACGGGCTAATTATTATTTTACTTTCAACAAATTCATAATTGTAATCTTTTAATATCAATGTATGTATATTTGAAATTTACTCATTATGACATTCTTAGCTTCTAATCCATGGCCTGATTCTAAAATAATAATTATAAAACATAATTTTTTAACATCAATTTTGCATATTTGGGATAAACTCAATCAAGAACTTTAAGAAAAAGGGATTAGCATAATGTGGGGGATCAAGTCAATTTTTAGCACACCCGTGAATCTAGTGATGTATAATTTTCCGAGGATAAGTATTGCGATTGATTTGACCATCTTGGGTGGATCTATAGTTTAAACTTGCAACTCCTATTGAGATTCCTGCATCTACCCCAAATATGTTTGCCCTTAGATGAAATCTGGGAAATATTTCAAGATGTTGGAAATGTCTTTTCATTTATTTTCAATTAGAGCAAGGTTTCTAGATATTATGTTTGATCCCAGAACAAATAAGAACAACGATGGTAATTGAAACAATAAAGTAAATCAGATGCATTGGCACACTTAATCAAAGGTCTAGAACCTGTAGTTCCATACTTTTAAAAGTGAAGAGTAAATGTTAAGCGTTTTTTTGGTGAATTTATTTTGTTTTGATGTTATGTCAATATTAAATTAGTCATTTTAATTTATGAAAGTTGATACAAATCTAGATAAAAGAAGATGGGACAGTTTTACAATGGATTTTCTGGACATGTTTAGACATATCATAGCTTAAGGATAAAGTTGTGCTTTGTAGTTAACTCCAAATATCATCGACCATCTATCACCAAAAATGTTGAGTGAATAAAGCCATATGATATCACATGAGAATGTAACGTTATTATAAATCTGACACAGCACAGCTTCTTGTAACGTATGTAAATGAAATCTTTCTTTTGATCATGAGCTGTTCTTGTAATATTGCAGTTATGATATGAAGTTGGGCTCATCAACTTTGATGATTGTTTGCTTTGTTTTATATGATTCGTGCTAAACATTCAGCAGCTTACATTAAATATCTGCTCATGATTTGTGAATGTCAAAGTTTCTACTTTTGGAGTAATTATCTATTAAGGTAAAACGAATTCAGTTGGTGTGGGTCAGAGCCTTAAATTTGGCAGTCAACACTGATTGTCAAGCGAAGTTTTCATGATGGTTCTATTCAAACTTGCTTGCGAATTATTCAGATTTTATTTTTTAAATTATAAATAAAGCAAATGCATAAATCAAAAAATTTTAAGCCGATAGGCTTCACTCCTTGAGAAGCTTTGATCGGTTTGTTCGGACTTCCCGGTCGTCTTACGCCAGAAAAGAAGACCCACCGAAAAACTCTGCCGTTGCACCAGAAAATGGTGTATAGAAAAGAATGCCCACAGTGGATACGTGGAGAGCGTTCACGACAGTCAAAGCTTTAACAAAGGATTTATACTAGCTTATATATACCTCTATATATTACGCCGAGAGTAATCGTTCTCGAGGCGCCTATTTTCATTTAATCCCAAGGTTATTTTAATCACAGTTGGGATTTATGAAAATGAAAATAGGCACCTCGAGAATGATTACTCTCGGTGTAATATATATAGAGGTATATATAAGCTAGTGGCAATCGCGGCACAATAGGAAAAGTATTTTTAAATTTTTTTCTATTTTTTTAAGGTAAGTGCTGAATTATTTATTTCTTTTTAAATACAATTGTATAAACTTACTATAAAATTATTCTTGAATATTTTATTTTTTAATTCTATATATGGTGTTTATTTGCATCACTTTAATTTAGTTTTATTTTAAGCATATTGTTACGTAAAATGTTATATTGAAGAGTAGAGTTATAGTTAGGGTTAGGGTTAGTGTTAGGGTTGGGGCTATTGTTACGGTTTGAGTTATGGATAGGGTTAGAGTTACGGTTAGGAATAGAGTTACAATTAGGGTCAGTATTAGCATTAGGGTTAGGGCTAGGGTTATTTTTAGGATTATGAATCTTGTTAGGGTTATAGTTAAGGTTAGGTTTAGAATTAGAGTTAGAGTTAATGTTAGGATTAGGGTTAGAATTAGGGTTACAAATATAGTTAGGGTTAGAATTAGAGTTAGGGTTAGGGTTAAGGAAAGGGCGAGGGTAAGAGTAAGGGTTTAGGTTAAACATATAGTTAGGGTTAGGATTAGAATTAGACTTAGGGTTTGAGTTAGAGGTAGAGTTAGAATTGGAGCTTGAATAAGGGCTAGAGTTAGAGTTTAAATTAGGGTTATAATTAGGGTTATAATTAGGCTTAGGGTTAGGGTTAAAATTAGATTTACGGTTAGAGTTAGAGAAAGGGGTAGAGAAAGGGTTAGTTTTAGGGTGATGGTTAAGGTTAGGTTTATATTTAGAGTTAGGGTTGTATATAGAGTTACATCAGGGTTAAGGTTAGGGTAAGGGTTTGAGTTGGGGTTAAGGTTAGGGTTAGGGCTATGGTTTTCATCTAGATTAAAGTAAGGGTTAAGGTTAGAGTTAGAGTTTTGAGTCAAGGTTAAGGTTAGAGTTAGGGTTAGGTTACGGTTTTAGTGAAGGTTAAACTAAGGATTAGGGTTAGGATTAGAGTCTAATTATGGTAGAGTTAGATTTACAGTTAGGGTTATATTTAGGGTTAGAGTTAGGGGTAGGATTATGGTTTAAAAAAAGTAATTTTCTTTTTGGCATATTGTAATGTAAAATGTTATAGTCAAACATAGATATATGGTTAGGGACAAAGTTACCATTACAATTAATGTTAACCTTAGGGATAGAATAAAGGTTAGGGTTAGGGCTAGAGTTAGGGTTAGGTTTTGAGTTATGGTTAAGGTTAGGGTTAGAGTTATAGTTATGGTTATTGTTAGAGTTATGGTTAAGGTTTGGGTTAGAGTTATGTTTATGGTTAAGGTTAGGGTTAGAGTTATGGTTATGGTTAAGGTTTGGATTAGAGTTATGTTTATGGTTAAGGTTGGGGTTAGAGTTATGGTCATAGTTAAGGTTAGGGTTAGAGTTATGGTTATGGTTAGGGTTAGTGTTTGAGTCAAGGTTTAGGTTAGAGTGAAGGTTAGGGTTTGAGTCAAGATTAAAGTAAGGGTTAGGGTTAGGGTTAGAGTCCAATTATGGTAGTGTTAGATTTAGGGTTAGAGTTATGCTCATGGTTAAGGTTAGGGTTAGGGTTAGGCTTATTATAGGGCTCGAGTTAGGGTTATTATAGGGATAGGGTTAGGGTTTGAGTAAGGGTTAAGGTTAGGTTTAGGATTAGGGTTAGGGTTTTAGTTAGGATTAAAGTTAGGGTTAGGGTTAGGGTTAGAGTCTAGTTATGGTAGAGTTAGATTTAGGGTTAGAGTTAGGCATAAAGTTATGTTTATGGTTAAGTTTAGGGTTAGAGTTATGCTCATGGTTAAGGTTAGGGTTAGACTTATGGTTATGGCTAGGGTTAGGGTTATAGTAGGGCCAGGGTTAGGGTTAGGGCTTGAGTAAGGGTTAAGGTTCTAGAGTTATGGTTAGGGAAAATTTTTAAGCCAAGATTAAAGTTAGGGTTAGGGTTATGGTTAGAGTCCAATTATGGTAGAGTTAGATTTAGGGTTAGAGTTAGGGACAAATTAATGTTTATGGTTAAGGTTAGTGTTAAAGTTAGGGTTAGGGTTAGTGTTAGAGTTAAGGTTAGGGTTAAGGTTAGAATTAAGGTTAGGGTTAGTGTTAAGGTTAGGGTTAGGGTTAGAGTTAAAGTTAGGGTTAGCATTAGGATGAAAATTAGGGTAAGGGATAGGGTTTGAATTAGAATTAGGGTTCTTGTTAGGGTTAGAGTTAGAGTTAGGGTTAGGGTTAGGTTTAAAATTAGAGTTAGAGTTGGGATTAGGGTTAGGGTTAGAATTAGGGTTAGCAATATAGTTAGGAATAGAGATAGAGTTAGGGTTAGGATAAGGGTAAGAATTAGGGTGAGGGTTAGAATTAGGGTTACAAATATAGTTAGGGTTAGTGTTATGGTTAGAATAAGAGTTAGGGTTAGGTTTAGAGATAGAGTTAGAATTAGAGTTCGAATAAGGGTTGGAGTTAGAGTTAGAGTTAGAGTTAGGGTTATATTTAGGGTTAGAACTAAGGTTAGGATTAAAATCAGTGTTAGAGATAGGGTTACGGTTAGTGTTAGGGTTATGGTTAGGGTTAGCATTAGCATTAGGGTTAGGGTTAGTGTTAGGGTTATGGTTAGGATTAGCATTAGGGTTAGGGTTACAATTAGAGTTAGAGTTAAAATTAGAGGTAGTGTTAGTGTTCATATAAGAGTTAGAGTTAGGGTTCAAGTTAGAGTTAGAGTTAAAGTTAGAGATAGAGTTGTGATCAGGGTTAGATTAGGGTTAAGGTTAAAGTTACCTGATTAGATTTAGGGTTAGGGTAAGAGTTAGGGCTAGGATTAGGATTATAATTAGGGTTAGGGTTAGAATTAGCATTAGATTTAGGATTATAAAGGGTTAAGGTTAGGGTTAGGGGGAGAATTAAAGTTAGAGATAGAGTTAAGAGTTAGAGTTAGAGTTGGGGTTTGTGTTATTATTGCTGTTAAGATAATTTTTGGGTTACTAATCATATGATAGCTAATAAAATTATAATTAATAAATATTATTACTCTAAATTATAATTATAATTTAGATTTAGGGTTAGGGTTAGGATTAATTGTAATCTCTCTCTCTCTCTCTCTCTCTCTCTCTCTCTCTCTCTCTCTCTCTCTCTCTCTCATGGACTCTCTCTCTCCACCATCTCCATCTCCATCTATTTTGGACCCTTCTTATGCTTTTTCTCTCCATGGCTCATCTCTCCCCCTCTCCCCTTTTCCTTCTACCCCCTCTAAGATTATCCTCTCTCTCTCTCTCTCACACACACACACACACACACACACACACACGTCACCTCATGTTATTTGTCTCTCTTTAAATTTGACTTCATTTCTAAAGTTTGTCCCAATTTATAATTTTTGTTTGTATTTCTATAATATAAAATCAAGTACATTTAATAGAACTTAATTATCTTTAATAGTTTTTTATGCAATTAATAAATTTAGGTAAAATTTTATAATTTTTATATTTGATTTAAGTAACAATTTTATTATCTTTTCTTTCTTTAATATAAATATTATGTTAAAATTCATTTATAAAATCTAAAATAATTTCTAAACTTCAATATTTTACAACCTCCAAAATCTTATTATTTTAATAATAAAATAAAATTACATATATAAAAAATTTTATTTTTAAGATTTGAAAAAATAATAAACTTTCATATAAAATGAAAACTGCAAGCAAAACAGTAACCAAAAAAGATTTACAAAAAGTTTTTCCTTTCTACTTTACAATTCATTACCAAAATAATACCAGATTTTCAAAATAAAGAGAATATTTGTGAAAATAAAATCTTTTTGCAGTTATCTCAAACTGTTATTATTAAGTTTTTCTAGATTTAGTACTATTCTCTGGATGAACTCAAAGATATTAATAATCAATATTTGTAATAATAAAATTAAAAACAACATCAAGACTAACAATAATTATAAAAAATTTAAAAATAGCAACAACAATAATAATAAGAAAATAGTAATTTCTTTCAATGTTTTGTCTCTTCCATGCACCGTTTAATCTAATAGTCATGCACCAATTCACCAAATAAGGAAGAGAATGTAACATGCAGTTTGAACTTTGAGTTTTTAGAATCATGAATTTACACATGAAATATGGAGAATCAAGTAGTTATAAATTATTAATCACAAGTTCTATAGCTGTCTATGTTTGTTATAACAACAGTTACATAGGAATCTTGGGCCAGTCTCATTCGATAAAATTAGATTAAGTACAAAGTTAGTCTTGATTGTAGTGTAGTTAAATAAGCATGCGAAAGTCCATATGAGGCATTTCTCAATATAAAATATGGCAATTGTAATATATTTTAAGTAGACGAATTAATACAAAAACTGAAGTTTTTTCTCCATTCTCGTTTTGCTATAGCAATTGTGTTTTTGATATTTTTGATAAGTGCTGTAGCATGTTATATTTAACATTAAATTAATCTTTATTATTATATTTAATAGTAGTTTCAAACATTATTAAAAAGACTCTAAATACAACCAAATCACATAATCTAAGAACTAAAACATAAGTACCCATCATAGGAACAGTTAGAATGCCCAAAATTGCTAAAATAATTGCACCTGCAACTATCGTTACAGAAGCAATTTGTTACTCCAATCTATTATCTTTCTTAGACTAAAGGAGCACAAGAAAAAGTGAGATTGATATTATGAGTTACAAAAGAAATTTGAATGTATTTATAAGCATTTCTGCTCAGAGATTTTCTATAACATTGTGTTAATACCAGATTTCCCTTTTTTTCAATTGTATTGCTAAGAAAATCACCATGGCCGCATTCTATATCTAGAGCAATTATCACATTGGACAAGTCGTTCAACATTGACATAATTATTCGCATCATTTTCCAATGAAGAATCTCATCAGAATGCCACACGCTAGACATCGTGACAAAATTACAAACCGGTGGGAATGAGCCAAAACCTCTCAATCTGCACTTAACCAGATTAAACCACCGAAAGAATAGGTAGCAGGAAGGAACCTATAAATTGGAGCCGCAACAGAGCCAATTCCAAATGCATATCCAGATCCAGAGTCAGTCATTTATCTTTAATCCATTCCCATTCAGTCCCAGCAATGCGCTAATAGCGTCAGGAAGCTCCATGCATGAATTAGAAGAAAATGGATAGATCTGGTTAGGAAAATACATATTGGACCAAAATATTTCAGAAATAGAAAAGAAGACACCCCTAAAACACTCCCATCAAGCACCATTAACAATGAAAAGTATTATAAAATACATATATCAAATAGATTTTGAATACAAATCTAAATCTAAATCAAACATGCAATACTAAACTATTAAATGCAAGCCTAAATAGTTATGAACATAATTCTAAATCTAAATGAAATTAATTAAAATTGAAATCTAAATCAAAGTAGAATATTATAACTAATTTTGAATTTCAATTTACATCTACATCTAAATCTAAATGAAAATGTAAATAAAAAATAGAAATCTCACCTGCAAAAATGTTACTCCAAAACTTCAATTTACTCCTATTCAAAAACTCCAATCTAATCCTCTAATAACCTCCACCTCTTCCTTCCTGCAAAAACATAAAATGAAAATGAAATGAGGAGCCTTGGTTTTATAACTTCTGAGAGGATCCTCATATCCCCCAACAGACGTCTCTTCACATTCCACGAATTTGTTTCAAATTCCCCCACTCCCCACAAAAAATAAGCATGAATCTGCATGCAAAATTATATTTAACAAAAAAAAATCATATTGAAATTATTTCGCCCTTATTTTTTCGGGCCCTATTTTTTCGGGTCCTACTTTTTCGGGCCCTACTTTTTCGGGCATATTATTTCGGCCTCCATTTGGCTTCCTATTATTTCGGCCAGCTATTATTTCGGGAATTCTTTTTTAATATTTAATTTGGAAGTTTGTAACTACTCCCAATTCTTTTTTATTGACAAGGAATCTTGGCATATTTCCATGCTGGGCATTTGTGTTGCCATTGTCTAGAATGCCTCTCGGTGTAAAAATATACTACATTGCTGAGTCAACATCATTCAACAAATAATACATGATTAAGAGAAGGGAAAGATGCCATGGGAAGGGAGATGTCTCTGCTGACCCATGAGAAAGATATAAATACTTAAAATAGGGGATTGATCACCCAACAAAGGGAATTAAGGCAGCAGAAAAACCCAGTAAGCAAACACAAGATAGGATTGACTCATGCATCGCAAGGAAAACTAAGAACTCTGAATCATGGTTAGAAAACAAGGCACTTTAGTATTTATTATACTGATAACACTAATATATAGGATTACAAATTATTGTAATACATTAACTGAACAAGATAAGGGACTTCCAATATGCTAAATATGACTGCATTATACTGCATGCTATTACCTTAAATTTGATATATATTAACTACATGTGGGATCAGGCTTTGTAGATTTTTAGGCAATATATATCTGAAACTAAATTTGAATTAGTTTCTTTACATTTTAAGTACAACACATGTTTATATGATGTGAAGCCTCTTCGTTAGTTTGCAATAATTAATCATCTGGAACATGTGAGTTACATAACTCCTAATTTGAAACTTTTCAGAACGTTTATGGTGGCGGGAAATAGAAAATTCAGTTTACACTGACGTGGATGTCAGCAAGCAGTAGAACAAAAGCAGGTTGAGTCAGGACACATGAACTATATATTTATATTTTTGAAAATGTTGATTTATGTTGTGACAGTTTCCAATAGTGAATTTCATAGTGTTTCTCCACAATGTTGTTATTTTTTTGGTCTATGGATGTAGCATTTGAAGCTTCAGATTAAAATATATATTTTAAGTTAGGAGATAAGTTCTATGTGTGCAGCATCTTAAGCTTTTTAGAGATCTAATTAAAATTAGACACCCTAAGGTTTTTAAGATTCTATTCCCCATTCAAATCCCCCATTATGTTTTTTTAAATCATATCCGACAATCCAAAAATAGGAAAAAATATAAAGACGTTAACTTCCCACTTGTTGATTAGGTGCTGCTCTTTTAACAAACCAAAAAACCAGCCATTCCACATTGAAACTGAGTCATACACACCTATGGTCACGCTCATTGGTTAATTTAGAAGCCCTAAAATTCTTGGGGTGGGGGCAATTTTACAACTTGTATAACTATTGTTGGTACAATGACTCTAGCTATAACTGTATGGAAAATTGATAGATTGATCCTCGTAGAATTGAGAGAGTTTCCTTCACTCTTATAATGATATAAATTAAGTTTTGAGTTAGTTTGGGATTGATAATTAAAATTTTATAATTGGATTTATATTAACGTAAGATAGTTTATACAATTAACTATAATCGCCATCATTTTGTTCATTAGTTATCAAACTTGAAGGCAATGTTTTATAGCAAGAAATTAAAATGTTATAAATTTGAAATCATTTTTTGAAGTCCTCGCTCATTTACAAATTTCCAAACAAGATACAATTATTCACACATATTCATTGATGTTGAAGTTGCCTATTAATCTAAAAGTACTAATTATATATTTAATAATTCATCTTTAGCTTGAACATTTGAATTCAAAATTCTTAATGATCTAAAATGTCATGTTAAAGAAACAAAACTAAATACATATATAATTGCATTAGGGTTAGGTTTAAGAAATCTACAACTGTATATTAACATAAGATAGTTTATACAATTAACTATAATCGCCATCATTTTGTTCATTAGTTATCAAACTTAAAGGCAATGTTTTATAGCAAGAAATTAAAATGTTAAAAATTTGAAATCATTTTCTGAAGTCCCCGTTCATTTGCAAATTTCCAAACAACATACAATTATTCACACATATTCATTGATCTTGGGAATAATTTCTTAGCAACTAAAAAGATATGTACATGTGATGCCATATTGGCAACCCACTCACGCCTTAGACAATGGGAGGCATGCTTTCTCTATGTAGAAGATTATATTAGAGTCGAATCCATTTATTAAGATTGGATAGCATTTAAGCATATCAAAAAATAATTATAAAGGAAAATTTGGGGACAAACAACTATTTGATACGCACAACAGAGACACCCTTGTGGGACATTAATTTATAAATTGTTGGCATATTCAACAAAATGATTTAAAATTCAATTATTTTATCTATGATTATTTTTAAAAAAAATCTCTTATTTAATAAATAAGTAGAAAGAGATTTAGAGCCATAATATATTTAGAAACAAAGATTATCTTTAATTATTTGAAATTTTTTAACACTAAGAAACAACAAAGTAAAAATTAGCAAGATGGAAATATTTGTTGAACATTGAAACTAAAAGCAAAAAAATTTCCCTTTAGATTATAGAAAACTGGATTAGAATCAAACGTGAAATATAAATGTGAAAAGGTCGATAGAGATAAATGGATTAGAATCAAATATCAAAGTGGGGAAGAGGAGAGGATGGGGAGTTGAACAGATAAAATGATAAAGATTATGAGGTGATAGATAGAATAAGTAAAGATAGAGAGATATGTGAATACAAAAATAAGAGATGAAGAGGGGGAAAGGAAGAGAGAAAGAAGAAAAGAGTTAAAATAATATAGTAAGATGGAGAGGAGGTAGAGATGATGAAGTAGTTTATTGATTTGAAAAGTCTCGGTTATTAGTTTCATATAGGAATCAACATTTAGAGGGATAAGGAGAAGTAGGAAGGGGGGATGGTGAGTAAGTTGAATAAGAGAAAGACATAACAAAAATATAACAATGAAAATATTGATAGATATAAATGGATTATAATCAAATATCAAAGTGGGGAAGAGAAGAGAGGATGGGGAGATGAAGAGATAAAATGATAAAGATTATGAGGTGATAGATAGATAGATCAAAGACAAATACAAGAAATATAATATAGATATAATGAGGCTAATGGTAAAGATATGGGAAAGATAGAGATAATGAGGAAGAAATGAGTGTCTATGTGTGTATGTAAGAAATATATAAAGGTAGGGATAATGAGGTAGAAAGAGAAACCGTGAGTCAAGGAGCCTCCATGGTGACTTGAAGTAACATTCATGTGCACCATTTTAAAGGTGACGTATCCCAAATCTACAATTTTGATAGCTCAAATACTCCTATGCTACATGTATCATATCATGATGGAAGTCGCTATTGCAGTTTGTACTTCATTAATAACAATGCTAATGTTCTTGTGGAACTCATGTTTTGGAGGACAATCAAAGTACAAGTCATAAGGACCAAGAGCCTATAAAGTTCATCATGAATGTAAAAGGGTGCAAAGATACTAGAAAAAGTTGTGAAGAAGATAAATCATTAAAAGAACTAGATGAACCTTGATGAAGGAATAGTTTAAGAGAGTGTATTAAAATAATAGAGATAAAAGTTATCTTACCAATATTTTACTATATTTGTGAGCACTGATTTGGGGTCATCAAGTGGTGTATATCAATAACCATTTTTGGTGGTTTTGTTTGAAATTATTTTATTAAACATGCAGTGGTTTCATTATGAAAACCTAACTCTTGCGAGCTAGGACATCACATCTCAAGGTCACTATTTTTTGACAATTATGATGATGGCTTAGTTAGGAGAAAGATTATGATGGTTGTGAATTAGTCTGTAGAGGAATATCGAAATGGTGTGAAATGATTGAATGCAGTATCTATGGAGTTTGAAAGTATTATTTTTGTGCCAAGTGTATTCAATTTCTTGCTCTTTTCATTTTGAGTTCATTAAGTGTCATGCTTTATCTTGTTACTGTTGGTACATACATTTGATATTGTTTATGGTATTTAGGGTGGTTTTATTGCATGTTTTTAATACCTTATACCTAAGATTATTTCATCCATATGCTTTAAAAAGGGTTTAACAAGAAGTTTTATTAATGACATTCTTTTATGATTTGTAAAAAACCCATTTTGGGTTTCTCTCAATTGTATGTATAGTATCAACTGTTATGTGAATCTACTTGAAATCTTGCCTTTCATGTCATACATCCTTGTAAAAATTTGAAGTATTTTATGATAAAAATAGCTAAGCGCATCCATCCACTTTGGGCCCTAGTGTGGGTTACTTTATAAAGTTGTTTGGTCATTTCAATTTAATGTATTATTGTGAATCCAAATTTCTACAGTCCTACAATTTGATAGATGTATAATGTTTTTATGTGGGGCCTAGCATTGATGATGATTTGATCACCTTGGGATCCTAAGTGATGCTGTGCTTCGATTTACCCATATGCCTTTGTCTCATTGCATGATTTGGAATATATTCCAAGATGTTGAAATTTTTTGGCCATTCAAATCAATTGATTATAATAACTATTTCTAATCACAACAAAAATAATGGGCATCTATTAAAAGTAATAGAAAACAAGACTATAAAGGTTAGTTCCATAAAGTTTCCTAATGGGGTACATAGGGATGTGGAGATGGAGAGTTGGGTTTTGGGGATGCAAAAGAAGAGAAATTTGGAAATGACAATAGACAGATTAATTACACAATCCAGAAAAATACTGATAACTAAGAGTTAAAAGAATGCAAAAAATAAAGAACTATGGGGAAATTGCATTATTAAAGAAAAACACCGATAATTCAAAATATAACAAATAATCCTAAAGAATAATAAAAGATCAATAGCTTCAATTGACTAGAGTTTCTAGGAAATATGTGTTCAATTTTGCATTAACATTTCAGATTATACTCTGTAGATCCATCATGAAGATGAGAAACAAAGTACAACTTTAACACATTGTTTTCTAGAAGCTCTAATCAACTGAATCTCATGGTTGGAGGGGGAGGGGGTTGGGTTGAGTCGGCACTGATTTACAAACTGAGGTGAATTAAAATCTTCTATGGCAATTTTTTTAATTTAACATCTTTGTGAATGGCCTAATTATATATCATGATAAGAGAAATGTCAAGGCAATTATTGAAACCACATTAATCAACAACAAGAGGGATCTATCTATGTTGGGGGTTGGCTTCAACACAATTCAAAATGCTTCAAAGAAAGTAGGTTGATTGCAAACTCTCTTTGTAGTCACAAGTTGACTTTGCCAAACTTACAAAATATCAATACTTCAAACTTCCCACCATCCAATTTTGTGTATACATGGACAAATCATAGGATAGGGTTGTATATAAACAATGCAAAAAATTTGGAAGGTCATAACCATTTGTAAAATAGATGGAAGAAGTGAATCCTTCGAAGCTAATATTTGGCATTGATCATTATTTAGTCTCTTGAGACATGTTTCCTTGTATTTGTCGCGATCATAAAAAAATCATCTATTTGACCTAAATAATGTTTTGTGTAATTTGAGTGTTTGAAATAAATCTATTATGCCTTTGGTCTTCATAAAAGTCTCCATATTTAGGTAATTTTCACTATGTTGACACTTTTGTAAGTTTGGTTGATTGTGTCATTAGTTGTCAAGGTTCATCTAACCACCATTTCTATTATAATATTTTTATTCATCTTCTTTTGTTGCTGTTCCAAGTCAAAATGTTAACTTTTAGTTGGTCCAAGATTGTTTTTTATTAAAAGAAAAAAAAAAGGTTTTTAGGGACCAGGTTCCCTTTATAAAGGTCATAAAAGATAAACCATTAAAGCCCATAACATGGAGACATGGGTTTTACCAGTAGGCTCCCACAACCTAAAACAAATATTACATGAAAAGATTAACATGCAGCCAAGAACAAACCAAAATGCTAAATGACCAAAGGGAACCCCAACCCCAGCACCCACAAACTAAGATTTGCATTTAGCCATACCCTTGTGGGAGCGAAGGGTCAAATCAATAACTTTAGAGGTTTTAAAGAATACTCAAACTTCTAAAGTGTTCCTCTTCCAAAGTTTTCTAAAGCATATTTATAAGTTTCAAGGTTCTCAAAACTATTGAAACCTCTAACAAAGAGGTTAACATGAAAAAATATACTCCATAGTTAGAAGTTCTTAAGGAAGTCAACGATAAAGGAAGTTCTCAAAACTTATTAAAGTCCTGACAAGGTTCAAGCTGTGTAAAAGAAAGGAAAGTTGAAGTCTTTGAAGAGACATGCACTATACTCGTAAGTCAAAAGGTTCTTAGAACCAATCTAACTCCCACAAGAGTTAGCAAAAAATCATTTTGCAAATAGAGTTTGAGAAAGAGGCCACTGTCCTAATAGGAAGAAATGCTCAAATATTTCAAAGAGATATTGGCAAGACAAAGTATTCATAGAAGAAATACTTCCAACGAAGTAAAAAAATGGGGCTTTCATTGATGAAGGCTTGAAATAAAACTTAAGAACAAATGAAAGGATATTAATGACAATTTTTTTTCACAGAATTGGCTTAAGAGAGGTAATTGGTAAAAGGAATGACTTTTAAAATTCATTAAAACATTGAATTTTTTTGAAGAAGTGCTCAAAGTCCCAATAAAGAAATATAAGATAAAGAGAAGCTCAAAATTGAAGTTAAGTTCAAATCAGTAAATTACTAGGTTTGTGAGACCTAGCTTTCAAAATGTGAACCTACACACTTTGAATGAAAACTTTCAAACCACCGAAGAAATAAATGATTGGTACCAAAGGATGGAGATAACTAATAAACCATATTATATGTTTGATCAACAACATTTTTTAGTCATTCACTAATAAACAAATTCAAAGAAAGAAAGGGAGTGTTTGAGAATGAAATGAAGATAAAATATTTGCAAAGATAGTGGAAGTTTCTATAACACTCCAAACCACCAACAACCCAAAAGGACCTATAAGTTAAAGCTCTTCCTTTCCTAATAGTTAGACACATGTTTATACTCATTTTACACTTGGAAAGTAGGAAAACTAAGATAAAGTATTGTCTATTTTTTTTTTCCAAAATTTGTCATTTTCTTTCTCCATTGATAAAAGAAAAATGTGGGACAAGTAACAAAGGTACAAACAACTCAAAAATTTGTATTGTTAACTACCTAAGATTTAGGGCACCAAACTAGGGCATTTTAATTTAGAGGAGTGTTGGGGGTTGATTGAAAACCCTAAAAGACACCCCATTACCTAAAAGCTAGTAGAAAGTGGTCTCATAAAGGCAGCTAAATTCATAGTGTCAATCTAATGCACTAATCTAGTGCTAGATGTGCAAACCACTATAATATTTAGACCTAAGAAATTAAAACTATTGATCACCCAATTGTAACACTAGATATAGACACCATGAATGGTACTCTTAGGCTGCTAGAGAGAGCAACATAATCATAGTGGGACTTATGCGTTTCTCAATGTTACTTCAATGTGGAAGAGATGTTTTATAAGATTGTCAATTCTAAGTAGTGATTAGTAGTCTTGAAGAAGAGAGGATCATAGTTACCCAAAAACATGCATACATCCCATTTTAAGGAAGAGATTTCATAAATAATTATCTTGCTACATAGATTGTGTGGGAGTGAAAAGACCCATGATTTTGAAGAATTGATACATCCTTGTTCATTCAATAATTTTTTGCTAGTAGTCAATGTTTAGATTAGACCAATTTTAATCATAGAATAATTGCACTCTATCCAGAATAACCTCTTTGTTTATAAGAAATTTTGTATGTCCTATTTATTCTATGATTTAGCATGTACTTGTCGATGGTCTAGGTTAAATCATTTTCCAAGAGTTTACAATGAACACATCTACAACTATTACCTTGACATCTAGCTAGAAAAGAGTTACAAAAAGTTTAGAAGGGTGAATGATGTCTTCACCATGATACTTATTAGAGAGTTAAAAGAAGATATTGGCCAAAGGATATCAGATTTAATTAATACTTATATGGAAGTTTTTTCATCTAGTATCAAAGGTCACATACATCAGAACGATTGGTTACAATGAACTACTACATAAGTTTCCTAGGTACCTAGAGGACCAATTCATTTCAATTGAGGTTTGCAGATGGGTTGTTGTAGTGAATAAAATTTGTTATACAAAGAAGAAGATTAACATCCCATTCTCCATTGAGTTTGGGTTGCATTCCTATGATTCACAATGATTTAAACCTAGAAAGGCCTACTTTGAAATATGCATACTTAATGTATGAGAGGAGATTTCCCTTTTATAGTCAAGACTACACAAAGAACTATTTATAGTTAAGCTCTTCTTTCCACCACATTCTACATCTTAAACACTTTTGAGCATACTATGCAAATGAGCATACTATGCTTAATGTGTGAGAGGAGATTTCTCTTTGACAATCAAGACTACACAAAGAACTATTTATAGTTAAGCTCTTCTTTCCACCACATTCTACATATTAAACACTTTTGAGCATACTATGCAAATGATTATGAGGTCAAAAAAAGTTCGATGAGCCTTAGTATCAAGAAAATTAAGTTATATAAAATGGGATGGGATGTAATAGGTATGAAGAATGATGAAACTAAGTCAGTTGATCCCATCAACTTCTCATAATTATGAGTCACTAATCATCAATATTGATTGGAGTTTAGTGAGCCTATGGAACTCATGATAAAAAAAAATTGTTGTTTTGTAGAACACAAGAACGGTAAAAAAAATAGCTGATATTTCTAGGGATAGTACTAAAAGTACTTAGCCAATAAGGCCAAAGATTGTTACAATGCATGCTATTCATGCAAGTGATCTATATATTGCTGAAATTTTTTTTGGATCATCACAAGGAGTTCATGAGGGTGCTAGTGAAGATTATAATAAGAATAAAATATTAGAGAAGACACGTAGGGATGGTTTCACAACTAATTTAGGAGGGTTTTCTCAACAAGAAAAAGGAAAGGGTATTGAAGTATATGTCTTAGAAATAGATAAAATGATACCTTTATAAGAAGATGATTTACCATCAACAACTTAAAAAGACAAAACTCCTCCATGTTTTCATTTGGTTAAACAATATTTGGTCAATCTCATGTGAAGAGATTTTTAGATCTTTCAACTCCAATGACTACATGCACAGGTGCTACGAGTTCCCCAACTTGGTTGGAGACTACCTTTTTAAAGAAAAAGGAATACAACACCTCTCAGGATGTTTGATGACAATATAGTGGGGTAATTATTACAAAAAAACATTTACAACAAAGAAGTTGAAAACAACATTTAGGTTGATGGAAGATGAGAACACCAATGATGATTACATGGAGATTGCTCAATGAATCACATATAAGGATCCTAGTCAAACTACCCTACTTGAATTAAATGTTTGAAGAGTCAATCTAAGGTTACCTAACAAAGAAGAAGATAATGAAAATTTATTGATGATTTTAGGATCTTGGAAAGATAAGAAAACGATAATTTAGCCAAGGAAGAGGAACATACATATGCTTGTCTAAAGAATTTTATTGATCCTTCTGTATTACTAGTCAATCTAGATTAGGCAAGCATGAACCTTACATCTCCAAGTGCCTAAGACATGTTCGATAAGGCACAAGAAGACAAAAACCTTGGAAAATTGACAAAATAATGGATTGAAGATCTTTGTACGAAAGGACCTTCATTCTTGGAGAAGGTTGAAAAGGTCTATGGTAATATGCTGTAATCGAAGAAATTCATCCATTCTACAATTCATGGATTAAATCAAGAAAAATTTGCATGGGATAAGGTGCTTGTAGATTCATGGTAGACGCTTCAAATGATGTATTTGAGAAGATTCTATTAGGCTTGAACAATATGAGTTGCATGGTGTGGTTTAAAGCCTTAAAATGGAGAAGTCAACTTGTTAAGAAATGTATTGATGATTTGAATAAAATGTTGAAGGAGTTCAACAAGTAAATACAAGATAACCAAATTGGCTAATGATATTGTTTCCATGCTTATAAATAAATTGTAGTGAGGAGACATTAATGGATAAGATCAAAGAATAATTTCATAATATTGTCAAATCCCTCTTTAATAGAAACTTGGTAAAGAATGTGAGATAAATTCATTAACAAACCATTGTCCACACGTTAAACATTCAAGACACGAGAAAGTGGGGCTTTGAAACATAATTCTCAATATAACCCAAGTTAGATTAGCAAAACCCAAATAGATGAAGGGATGTCAATACTAAACCCAACTTATATTAGGGAATGCAATGTAAATTGATTGAACATAAAAATATAAATATGAAATTGAACTAATTAATTTAATGAAAAGTGTAAGATAAATCTAGGTGCTTAATGTATGCAACTAGGCCAATAAAAATATGGAAATAGGTCTATGCTAAGGGATGGAATAAATTATAAAGTACTTATCTTGAAATGTGTGAAGGAAGATGCATTTTTACTCCAAAAATCATGGATTTGAATCCGAGACTAAATTTTTGACTATGAATCTACGATCACCATAGAAAATCTAGGAAGACTTACTTTTCTCAGATCTCTAGGAATATGTTGACTTGGGGGTAAATTGTTCAATTTTTTTTTGAGGAGATTGACGTGTTCCTGAGACACTATAGAAAAGTCAACTCAACTTCTTCGGAAAGGTCTTGACAAGTAGTTTTTGGATATGCGACCACAACTCATATATCTTATTCCCATGCATAGTAAAACTTGGTTTTTGTTTTGGTTTGATGAGGGCTTGCATTTTCATGTAAATCTAGATTAAATTTCTATTAGATTTAGATAATGGATATCTTCTATATTTTCAGCATTGAATTTACTAATATCTGATTTGATATGTGTAGGTTTAATCAAAAAATAAGGATCTCAATCTTATGCCAAAATGTAGGAGAAATGCTATTGTACTTCTATTTAAAAAATTATTGTATGCAAACTCTTCTTGTGCCAAAACTAAATCCCAATTAGCAAGCTTATCTCCAACTAAACATCATAGCAAGTTATCCAAACTTTTGTTCACTACTTCAGTTATTGAAGATTACAAGTCTGATTTGATTTTGATTATGGTCAATCTAATCCTAGATAACATTTATGAATTTCAATGCTTCTAGGTAGACTGATTCATGGTTATATATATTGTTTCAATGGACGTCTCCATATAGTGAAGAATTATTCATTTAGGACATGTATTCCAAAATGTAACTGTTCATTACAAAGGAGAACTTGATCATAATAAGGATTTGATCGTATTCTAAACTAAAAAATATATAAATATGAGATCTCCAAACATGGAATATTAATCAAACTTAACTTGATTCAATATCATCTGCAATCAATGAAGAGAATACATGAAATATTCATAGATAACATGTACAAACAAATTTTCCAATATACTTAAATTCACAACTATGATTTAGTATATGGATGATGAATAATTTTCCAATATATATATATATATATATATAAAATATTGTCACCTTTCAATAATGTACATAGGTGCATCCCTAAAGTCACAGTCACACATATGACAAAGAGTTTACACATTAAACATCTTTTATATATTAGTACAAATAATTGTTTTGAGATTCAATCTCAACAACTTACATTTCAACCATGCCAAGTTTCTTCCTGAAGTGTTTAAATTTAACTCTAGAGAGAGGCTTAGTGAGATGGTTTGTTGTATCTCTTGTACTAATATACTCTAATTGGATGACATTCCTTTCTACCATATCTCTCACACAGTGGTAGGGAAACTCTATATGCTTCGATCGATCATGGAATATTGGATTCATTGAAAGTATAATACAACTTTGATCATCATAGTGAATAGTAGTAGGTTTCAAGGTTTTAACAAATAGTCTCATAATCAATTTATGAACCCATTCTTATTCTCTTTCTCCATAGAAGTTGCAATATATTCAAATTCTCTTGAGCTTTGTGCCACAATAGACTATTTTCTCCTTATCCAAGAAATCATAACTAATCCCAAATAGAAGCAACGTCCTGATGTGCTTTTTCAGTTAGTTACACTTCCATCCCAATCTGAATCAAAGTATCCATGTAGATCTAGGTTAATATTTATATATTGAAGACCATATCCAATAGTACCTTGAAGGTACATGAAAATATGCTTTTGAGAAATAAGATGTATCTTTTGAGGTTCACACATAAACAAGCTTAAGGAATTCACTGCATAACAAATATATAGTCTAGTGTTAACCAGGTACATCAAAGATCTAATTATTTTTCTGTAAAGAGTAGGATCTACAAATCTAGCTTCTATTGCTTCTTATTTCAACTTATGTAAGCTGGTTTCCATAGGTGTAGACTTCAATCTATGATTTAACATTCCAAATATCCTTAGAAAATTAATACAATTTTTTCTTGATTTAAAAGAATGCTATTAGATTTTGGCTAGAATTTTAATCCAAGGATATTGTGTAAAATTCCCAAGTCCTTCATGTCAAATTTTGAGGCCAAGTCCTTCTTACATTGGACAATAAGGTCATCTTCCCCTATAATTAGTAGGTCATCAATATATAGGATCAATATTAACATATCACCTTTAATAACTTTAAATTAGAGATTTGGGTCTACATCATTCTTTGTAACCCCTAGTCTCATAAGATAGTTGTCATGTTAGAATTCTTTAGAATAACTAAGGGGGGGGGGGGTGAATCAGTTATTCAAGGTCCAAATGCCCTATTAATACCTTTTTACTATTTTTAATAAATCCATACCCTTTTCATCTGTTCAAACTTAAATCAATCATATAAGCAAGTTACAGTAAATCAACATGCAAAGATAAAACATTCAAGATCAACACATGACACAATGATTTACGTGGAAACCCAATTTGGGAAAAAACCACCAGTAACATGCTACTTGATTCTCACTCTTCTGAAGTGATGCCCTGTTAAAAGCCTGCCCTGTTAAAGGCTTACAACACATTGTTAAATGTGACCTTGTTAGAGGATTTCACCAAACTGTTAGGAATGGGCTTGGTTAAAGGTCTTTAGAACATTCACTTGGAATGTCACCCTGTTAAAGGATTTTTCTAATGGCTGTTAAACCAACCTAAGTCCATAGGATTTAGACTTATAGTTACAATTGCTAGAAAGTAACAATAATGGTCTTTTGATCTGATATAACTTACAACATACTTTGCAGATTTCAGATCACACTTTCAGTTCAATCTTTATGCTTGGCTTTAATCTCTTTAGCTTTGACTGCTTGTCTTCCTCTCAAGCTTCGTCTCCTTGAGTCCTCTAACTCATTCTGCCAATGCAATCATCTTTGTGGTCATCTATACAAATAGAATTTCTGTGCTATCTTCTCCTAGGCACATTCTTCAGCATTTCATGCTTTTATGCTTGACCACTGTCTCTCTTTCCTTCTATCCCCTCTCTCTCTCTCTTTCTTTTTAACTTATGTCTTCTTATATAGAAGTCTGATTTGCCTTTTCCGCTCAATTCTCCCTCTTCAATTTTAGGGTTTCAAAATTGATTAGGTAGGATACAATGTATCTACCCCATATCTTGTTTACTTCTTGAAACTTCGCCAGTTGTATCTTAAAAATGTTCTACATGGTGTTCTGTGCCACCAACTCATCATTCTTATCTTCCTTTTAATTCACAGATTTCTAGATAACAACCTTGTCGGCTTAGATCTGGCGAATCTTCGATTTCCTAAATAATGCAGCAACTCAACATTATTGAGTTACTGGTGCTCGACACCTCTGTGTTACTCGACATCTATACCAGCTCGACACTTGAACTTGCTCAACACTTGAACTTACTCAACACTTGAACTTACTCAGCACTTGAACTTACTTGGCACCACTCGGCATCTGAAGTTTACTCGACATTAACTAGAACTTGCTTGGCTCTTACTAGCTTGCTCGGTTCCTTCTCTCTAATGGACTTAGTTTGAGCTTTACAAAAGTCTTAGCTAAAACCTTAAATATTTGATATGTTTCAGTGTGCCCATTCTTTGTAGTATGTCATCAAGTACATTCTTTCATCAATGGCTTAGCTGATCCTTGTACTTCATTACAACATCATAACTTCAACCTTTCTCTAGGTATTTTAGTTACATCTTATTAATTGCCTCCACCTTGACAATTAACTAATTGCTAGTATTTGGATCACTAAAGCAATTGTCATCCCTGCAAGTAGCAAGTTTGACATCAATGACAAAACAATGATTGAGGACATTCTTTACTAGTTCCATATTTTATTCCAACATGTTGATCCTTTCATACTAGGCCCATGGATCCTCTTTAAGTATTTATAGGGCTTTCTTTAATTTGAATACATGTGAGGTTGCATTATGAATCAGAAAACCTTCAGGTTATTCTAGATAGGCTTCTTCTCTAATTGTCCCATTCAAGAATGTAGTTTTCACATCCATTTAGTGAATCTTCCAACCTTCTTCTTCTTGATATTATTTTCAATTAGTTACACTTCCATCCCAATCCAAATCAAAGTATCCATATCAATATTTATGTATTTAAGACCATATCCAATAGTACCTTGAAGGTACCTAAAAATATGCTTTTCAGAAATAAGATGTATCTCTCGAGGTTCACACATAAACAAGCTTAAGGAATTCACTACATAACAAATATATAGTCTAGTGTTAACCAGGTATGTCAAAGATCCAATTATCTGTATGTAAAGAATAGGATCTACAAATATAGCTTCTATTGCTACTTATTTCAACTCATGTAAGTTGGTTTCCATGGGTGTAGACTCTAGTCTACAATTTAACATTCCAAATATCTTTAAAAAATTAATAGTATATTTTCCTTGATTTAAAAGAATGCCATTAGATTTCAATTAGATTTCTAATCCAAGGAAATTGTGAAAAATGCCCAAGTCCTTCATGTCAAATTTTGAGGCCAATGCCTTCTTACATTGGAAAATAAGTTCATCTTCCCTTGTATTAGTAGGTCATCAATATATAGGATCAGTATTAACATATCACCTTTAATAACTTTAAAATAGAGATATGGGTCTACATCATTCTTTGCAACCCCTAGTCTCATATGATAGTTGTCAATCTTTTCATACTAGGCTCATAGAGCTTGTTTAAGTCTTTATAGGGACTTCTTTAATTCGAATACATGTGAAGTTGCATTATGAATAAAAAAACCTTCAGGTTATTCTAGACAGGCTTCTTATTCAATTGTCCCATTCAAGAATGTAGTTTTCACATCCATTTAGTGGATCTTCCAACATTTAGTTGCTTCAATAGCTAAGACTTCTCTATCAAAAGTATAGAAGACAAGACAACATGTGTAAATGTCTCTTCATAATCAATACCTTCCTTTTGTGAGAACCCTTTAGCAACAAAATGTGCTTTGTGTTTCTCTATATTTCCATCCACAACATGGTTGATTTGGAAGAACCATTTGGAAGAGACAACAAATTTCTCTTTAGGTCTAGGTACTATATCCCATACATCATTTTAAAACATGGATTGATAATCCTCTTTCATGACATCTTTCCATACTTGATGCTTGCAAATTTCTATTACATTAGTAGGTTCCAAGTTAAATATGTTTTCGCTCATTTAGACAACATAACTTAAGAGTCAGTTGGGCCTCTTACCTTCTCTGAAAGTTCCTTTGGGCATTGCATAATTTATAGATTCCTTAATCATTTTTCTAGCCCAAAGTGGTCTCTTTTTGTTGTTATTATTCTAACTTTCCTCTTGATGCTTCCTTTGAATCTCAGGTGTAGTTTGGTTTTCATTTGTGGTTGCTTCTAGATACTCCCTCTAAAACTCAAGAGCAACATCCTCCTCTACATATTTGGGTGAATCCTAAATTTCTAGCTCAATATATCTCTTTCACCTCTTGAAGGCAATTTCTCGCTTAAAGATGACATCTCTACTTAGTTCTATGCCTTTGTCTAGGTATCTATATTTTGTAGGGTTTTTGAGGTTTTACTATAGCCCACAAAAATTTCTTTCCTTCTAAGAGGCCCTAGCTTTGACCTCTTCTCTTTAGGCACATGGATGTAAATAAGGAAATCAAATATTCTTAAGTAACTTGTGTCAGGTTTTCCACCAATAAAGGCCTCTTCAGGAGTTTTCTTATCAAGGTGTGAATGGGGACATCTGTTTTGAATGTAAACAATTGTTCTAGATACTTATGCCCAAAATGAGGTTTCTATGTTTTGGTCATACAACATTGCTTTGGAAGCCTCTACAATAGTTCTATTTTTCCTCTTATCAACCCCACTTTATTGTATATTATAGGGTATAATGAACTTCCTCTCAATCCTAATATTAACAAAAAATCCCTCAAAGGTTTTTGAGGCATATTCCTTCTCATTGTCTATTCTCAATTTTTTGATTTTCTTTCTAGAAGAGTTTTTTGTTAGGGTTTTTAACTCCTTGAACCTTTTAAGGTTTTCTTCCAACTACTTACACTTAGAGAAATATATCTAGGTCTTTCTAGAGAGTTCATCCACAAAAAATACATAATATAAAAGTTCTCCCTTGGAAGGTACAAACATGGGTCCACATATATCAAAGTGGACTAATTCTAATATATTTATTTTGGTTCTACTCAAACTATTTTGAAAAGTTCCCTTAGGGTTTTTCCCTAATGCACACGCTTTGCATACCCCATTATGAATTTTATTTAGTTTGGGTAGTCCTCTTACCAATTGTTTCATCAAGGTTAGGGTACAAAAGTGAATGTGTCCTAGTCTTTGATGCTATATTTTGTTTCAGTCAAAAGTATAATGAATAAGAGCTTTATTTATCTCAATACAAAGTTTGCATATGTATCCTTGTGTCATGCCTATAGTTTGATCTTTCTTTATGATGGAGTTCTTTGGCCATGCCATAACTTTATCATCCATTAAGATAACCCTATACCAATTATTTTCAAGGGCAGATATGGATTCTAAGTTTCTCTTAATTCCTAGCATATATACCACCACAGTGAGTTGAATAGAGAGGGAAAAATTAAATTTGATGGTGCAAGTTCCAACCCCTTTTATTGGATGTGAAAAATCATCCCCAATTGTTACTTCTTCATCAATTTCCTCTACCGTAGTATCTAAGTGTTCTTTGAATCCTATGATATATCTTGATGAGCTACTATAAATCACCTAGGTATTAAGTTTATTTAATACTTGGCTTGATAATCCCTATTAGAAAACAAATTTGTTAGAATCATCTTCTAAATATATTTTTCCAACCTTAGAAAAAGATGTTTGTTTCTTTTTACTGTCAATACATTGATTGCATAGTGTTCATATTGATCACACCTAGAATATTTAACTTGGGAAACAAATTTCCTTTCCTTAAATGAACCCTTTCCATGATTTTTTTTTGTATCTTTTGAAATTATTCTTCTTACTTTTCTTATAAGAATTAATGTTTAAAATATGAATATCCTCATCTGGAGGCTTTTGTTTGTTTCCTTTTGTCACTTGTCTAGCTTCTTCTTGTAGACAATCAAATCTTAACCAATTAGATTTTGGGAGTTTTAATCTTTCACTTATTCTTTGAACTGATGACTCCCATGAATTTTGTAGGCCACTTAAAGCTATTAGTGTTAACTCTTTGCTATCAATTTTATATCCAACAGTTGATAGTTGATCCCTTAGCTTAGTGATTCTCATGAAATATGCATTGATGAACTCTCCTTTTTTATGCTGATGTGATTAATTTTCCTCTTTAGTGCAAGGGTTCTACCAATGTTATTTATTTAAAATGTGCTTCCAAGGGATTTGGACATAAGGCATAGAGTCCATTATTTTTCCAATATAGGTAGAATAAGATCCCTAACTGCATCTACTATTAGTTTCATGATTTTTTCATTATTCTCAATCCATTTAGATTTATTTGTTTCATTCTTAGGTTATGTCTTTTATGTTTAACAAATGAATCTAACTTATTCTCTTTTGAAATCATAATTCTTAACTTCCACAATGTGAATTTGTTTGCACCTTGAAGATGATCCTCAAATTTGATAATGTTTGACATTATGAAGAATGTGATGTGACTGTAATATCAAGATAGTGTAATATGTTATCTCATATTTAATTGGATCTTCCTTAGCAAGGCTTTGGTACCATGTAAATGTAGATTAAATTTCTATCAGATTTAGATAATGGACATCTTTTATAGTTCAGGATTGAGTTTACTAATCTCTAATTTGATATGTGCAAGTTTAAATCAGAAAATTAGGATCTCGATCTTATGCCAATATGTAGGAGAAAAGCAACTATAGTATTTAAAAATAATGAAGATTACAAGTTTGATGTAAGATTACAAGTCTGATGTAATTCTAATTTTGGTTCATGTTCTCTAGATTATATATATATATATATATATAGTTTCAATGGACATATAGTTGAATGGAAATGTCACCTCATAGTGGATACATGTTCATTCAGGACATGTCTCCACACAATGGAGACATGCTCATTCAAGATAGGTCTTCCAAAATGTAATTGTTCATTACAAAGAAGAAACCCAATCATAATCTGGATTAGCTAAGACTACATTCTTAACTAAAACATCTATAAATATGAGATTTCAAAACATGGAATATTAATTAGACTTAATATGGTTCAATATCATTTGCAATCAATGCAGATAGTAAATGAAATATTCATAGATAATTTGTATAAACTTATTTTCCAATATACTTGGATTCAAAACTATGATTTCGTATATGGATGATATTTTTTCCCCCAATCTATGTATATGCATATATATCAATATGTATGTATGTATGCGAGCATAAATATCATTCATGTATCTGACCAAAGTTATCATACTTTAACAGGTCAAGCCCTAGATTGAGGAATACACCTTGAAATTGAGATGTGAAATATGAAAGGAAGCAAACAAATGTAAATATTCACCTTGCTTGAGGAAATCCTTGTTGATAAGGATTTTGCAATGCTTGTGTGTTGTCATTGTTGAATTTATAATGAAGGATTAGTGAATCTTGACAAATGCAATGGATGTAACAAAACCACATCATAGAGCCATAAATGTAAATGTGCATCAATGAAGAAGATGGAAAATTCTTCAATGTAGATCTCCCCCCCTTAATGGCCAAAAAATGCCAGATCTTGAAGAGGAAAGCTCACAAAAGGTTCTCGAATCTTGAATTCCTTGAATGCCTTAGTAAAATCTATGTGCTTGAGTTCTTGAGATTTTTTACTTGCACATGTAATTTATATAATGATCATGGATGTGAAAATGAGTTTCCTAGACTTTCTTTTATACTATTTTCTAGGCATGAAAATAAAGCAATCTGTTAGGGTCAACATTTTCCAAATTTGCAACCCCAAGACTAAATTAGCTCCAGGACCTAAAGTCCCATGTGGAACAGGTTGACCCAAGTCATCCTATTATGGAATAGGTCAACCTATCTCAATCTAATCTAAGGTTGGCCCAAAATGAGCTAACTCCAAGGTCTCAACAACTAAGCAAAAGAAAAAGCAAGAAACATGATAGACTAGGAGAAAGAGTTGATTAAGCATTTATCCATCCATGGTCCATAAGGTAAATGTTTTAAATGATGGGAGCTTCCAATTTAAGAGGGCACATTAATAGTATGTTGGTGATTGGAGCTCTGAATGTCCTAAATTCTTCCCCAAAATTTCAATTTGGATATATCAACCTTCTAGTAAAGTTTCATGGTAAGATCAAGTCCAATTTTGAAGATATTGAAATTTTTTTTGTATTAGTAGCAAGACACAAAAACTTTGAACTTAAGTTTGAAGGATTTAGAGGCTCCAAAATTAGGTCAAACCTTGGTTGACTAGAGATTACATGAGTTTGGTATTGTAGATAAGTTCAATTTTTTTTTGAAATGAGGTCATAATATTTATTAGGGTGACTGGTGATGAGTTATAGTCTCCAATTGCATTACCTAAAATGAGAAAAATAAATAAAATTCCTTCAAAATTTCATTTGAGCTCTAAAAGCTATTAGGGGATACTCTAATGTAATAAAATATAAATAACAATATCTTAGGGATGGTTGGCCTCAAAGGCTAGCATTAAAATCTCTAGAACCCTCAGGGGTAGTTAGAAATTTCCTATATAAAGAAGGATTATGGGGTTGTCTAGGATAGTTCTAGGGATGTATATGGTGGTGTTGGCTTGCAAAACATTGTAAGGAAAATTACCATGTGATGAAGGGCTCTTGGATCACCATGTGACTTTGCATGTCATAGTTATGAAAATTGTAATTTTATTTCATTGGAAATGATAGAAACCAAGTTTCTTTTTCTTGTAATTTATTTTTATTTTGCTATTTTTTATATGTTTTTGTGTTAATAAGGGGAGCACCCTTCATCAATAAGCTATCCATACATCATATCCTAGGGACATTAAATGAAATTTCATTATGAACTTCTAGAATGCATATCCAATGTCATCATACAGTGACACCCTAAAACCAAATATACCTTCTTAACCAAACATACAATGCATTCCACTACTAGGAAAACTCTAAATCAAAGTAAGTTGAGTAAAGGTGTAGCTCTAATACCAAGTTTAGGAGTACAATGAACACTAAGAGGGGAGTGAATAAGTGTTCATGTACAATTTTTATTTTGCAACTCTTTTAGTTTTAATTATACAATGCAAACTTATAAAAGAATGAGTTGTAAAATAAAATAACATACACACAAATTCGACACAATAAGTTATCCTAGTGAGAATCCTCTAAGGAATAAAAGCACTTAAAGTTCCCTACTGACTTATTTGAAAAATTGCTTTTACACGTGCCTTGCTAGCTAGATTGTCTCTTTGAATTTATGCCTCACTTGCTAATTCACTTTTTAAATTCTTATAAAAAACAACATAGAGTACTAGCTCTTATTTTCTCAACATGTATTTTTTTTCAGCAAAGATTACATACACTATATCATTGCATAAAATATTGTTTTCTATATACAATAATAACCATGAGTACTCTCTAATCAACTATGCATATTCAAACTAGTACAAAATATTTTGACTCTTGAAATATTAAAATCCCCCTACTATTGTATAATTTTTTATTTGAATTGTACTTCCAAAATGTATCAAGATGTTGCATATATATTGTTCCTTATTCAAGAAATAAAAAAATTCCATGGAACTAATAATTGAATTCTAACTATGAATGATCTCATTTTCAAAATATTATATGCTTTAACTAACTTAGAATAGTTTGCAAAATTATCGCATACTAATTTGGTTAATATTTATCTCAAATTAGTTTTGACAAGTGAGTGTCAACATACTTAAGCCATTTACTTAGTTCATGTCAAACTAGTAACACATGCTGAGCACAACATGTAAATATTAGACCATGCTGAGTTATAGTGATTGCTGAGCCACTCATGTCCTGAGTCACTCAAGTGTCGAGTAGATAGGCCATGTTGAGTGATTCAGGGGCTGAATAAATAGTGGATGTCAAGAAATGTGTTGCAAATAAAAATGGGAAATATATACTTCTGAGAGGGGGGGGAGGGGGGTGAATAAGAAGTTCAAACTTCATACTTAAACCAATTTTTACCATTCATTAGATGCATGTAAAAACCAAAATGAAATGTAAAGAAAATGCATCAAACATATAATCATACACACACTTGACACCTGATATGATTACCCAAAAACCCTCCAATGAGAAGGTAAAACTGGGGTGGGGATGACACCCACAATTCTTCATTACTGCAACAATAAAGTGTCACCTGTTAAGGTTACATAGTTTGACCATTTTCATGATCTGCCCTGTGAAAGGCCTACCCTATTAAAGACTTACAAAGGATTGTTAGATCCTACCCTATTAAAGGATTTTGAAACACCTTGTTAGAAGTGTGCCTGGTTAAAGGACTTTAAAGAAATCACTTGGAATGTCACCCTGTTAAAAGATTTTATAATGACTATTAAATCAACCTTAGTCCAAAGAATTTCACTCTGTTGATACAGTTGTTAGAAAGTAATGGTAGAATGTTTGATATGATAACTTACAATTTTTCCTTGCTTATTTTAGATCACAGTTTTGTCCATCTTGATCCTCTTGATATGTTATAACAATGTTGTATAGCTTCTCTATTCTGCAATTCTTTCACACTTGAATGGTTTTTGATCAATTCACCCCTTTCACTTCCTTCAATTCTTTTCTTGCATCACATCCTTGCATACTCACATATATGTTGAATTGTGGGGCTTCGTCTTCCTTAAAAAGACTTTGGTGGCTTAGGGTTAGGTATGAATCTATGACTAAGATTCATTCATTTTCTTGCTTAATTCTTTCCATTTTCTGATTGGTTGCATGTTGATTGCATAGGAAAACCAAATAGTTTCGATCTTATCTTAAAAGCTTTGAGTTCTATCCATAAGTTGGTATAAAAATGGTTTACATAGTTGTTTGTGCCATCACAAGCAACTACATCTATTCTGTGTTACTTGACACTTGATAATATTGATGCTTGGTCAACACTTGAACTTGCTCGGCATTAACTATTCACTCAGTACATGAGTGACTCGACACTCATTACAACTTAGAATCTATACATATTATACTTGGCATGTGTTACTAGCTCGGCATGAACTTAGTAAATATCTTAAGTGTGTTGACACTCAATTGTCAAAACCAATATGAGATTAACAATCTCCCCTTTGACATGAGTGTCAAAAACACTTAACTGTACATAAAAAATCTAATCTCCTTGAGTATAATATATACACAGTTTGGCATACGTATACAAAAATTAAAAATTTTCAAAACTCTGTAATAGACTCATATACCTCAAAATTTTGTAACTCCCCCTGAGTTAATGTGCCCATTCTATATCCAAAATTTCTTCTCTTCTTTGAGTAGATTTGCTTCATGCTGATACTCTCTATCTTCAAATGTACTGACACTCTATTTTTGTCTGATATACACTGTTTCTAGTTTTTTGATGTTTTCTATACCCTTTTTTTGTGTTATCTCCCTCTTTATTCTCTATTATCTCCCCCTTTCATATTTGTCTCCCCCTTTTTTGACACTTATGTCAAAGGGTCTATACATTGATTGTGTATTTGTCTAAAAAGTTCTTGTGGACTTCCATTATAATCTTCAAAGTAGCATCCAAGTTGTCTACTACAACATCTACAAATTTTATCTAGATGATTGTTTTTGCTACAAGGTGAACTAGTCCATCTAGTGTTGAAAGATTAGGATCTTTCTTTAATACTATTTCTGCATATGCTAATTCATTAGTCACTTGTTCAACAATTTTTGATAGTTGTTCCAATATAGGTTTAGATTCATCAGGTGTTTGCAAGCTAAAAGCATCTAAAAAGATGTTTTTGATCTCTTGAAGTGCTTGCCTTTGTTTGTACTCTTTCTTGAGTATTTCTTGATTTTTCTTTCTCTCCAATGCTTCTTGCATTATATTGATCTATTCTAATGTCATGGTTGCATAATCATATTTGGGTATCACTATCTCTTCATCTAAATTGCATCACCATAGTGAAATACCTTAGCAACCTTTTTTGAGCTAGAGCCTGGTGCTAAAATCTGCAATGGTATTGCATCAATGCTTGGCCTCTGAAGGACTTTAGTAGTAGTACCAAAAGTTGGTAAGTTTACCAATGTCTATATGGCTTCTTGATCCTTCTCCTTGGGCGTGTCCTTTTCTTCATTAGATCTACCTTGATCAATTACAATGCATTAGGTATAGAAACATATGTTTGTCCTGCTTGTTCTTTTGTAGGCTCCTTTACTTCTATAGTCTGAGTTGTATCAACTGCATCAATTTTTGTAGTAGTTTCAACCTTTGCGAATTTATCCTCTACTTTTATTATTGGTTGAGCACTAGTAGCTGTAGGGATGGTAGAAGATGGTTCTTGTGGGTTCACCTTTTCTCTTGTTATACCAACTACTACTTTTTGAAGTTCATCCACACTGACCAATACAAGATTTTCATATAATCTTGCTTGTAATATGGATTGGTCAAGTATCTTTTTCAAATCCTCTATATTTAATGGATTAATATTCTGAAGTGAGCTATCAAGAACATATTTAACTATTATGGTCTCTGCAAGTGTGTTTGTTTCATGTGGAGGGCTCATGGCTAGCAATTGTGAGTCTTCCACACTTGGTGCTTTTTGCTGCTCATCAACTATTTCCATCTCATCTTTCCTCTATTGTGTCTCCTCCATAGTGGTGTCTCCTTTTTATTTTTCTATTTCTTCTTCCTTGTCCTCACCTTCTTCCTTATTGTTTCTTCCCTCAAAGGGATCTGTTTCTCCTACTTTGATTGTGGTCAAACTATATATCAATTTGCACATTTGTGTGGATTTCTTCACAACATCCTCAATTCTATTCTGCAAAATACTGAATGCCCTGTAATTTGGTGCAAATCTACTACCATATTTCTTATTGGCCTTAGTTATTTGTCCCTTTGACAATTCTGGCATCACTTGTGCTAATGTTGATTCTCTTATTTCTTTTTCCACGTTTAGGCAATAATGCCACTTATTCTCAATAATGACGTGCAATTCATTTAGCATTGTATTATCAAATTTAAGAGGAGTGTTCTTGAATTTTGCCATCATGGCATATACCAACTCTTCTATCATATTGTGGTCTTCTCTACTAGGTTTACCAAATTCAATATTTTTCAATCCTATCAAATCTGCATTATCCCTAACATTATCACAAATGTTTTCAAGATCAAATTTGGGAGCATGACTTACCATTCTAAACTGACTTGTGTCCTTAGACTCTATCTTCTCATCATTTGTCTCTGGTTGTGCTATGCATTTTCTTCTTTATTTCTTCTTCACTAGACCAGTCTGCTCAGTAGCCTTAGTTTTCTCTTTTGCTTGCTCCTTGGGTTTTTGAGTAGTTTCCCTTGTAGTGGCTCTTGTTTCTAGAGCTATAGGCTTTGTTGCACTTGGTTTTGTAGTCTTCTTTGCCTTTGGTTATGCAATAGGCTATGTCTTGGGCTTTCTTTTCTTTGGTTGTGGCTTTGGTGGTGCTTCCTTGGCTTCTTCTCCCTTGGCACCTTCTTCTTCTTGAGCGTCACCCATGCCTTGGGTCAAAGAAAGAGGTTCCTGACCTTGTACCTCTTCTTCCTCTTCATCTTCTTCATCGTTATCTCCCGCTTCTTCCCCAAACTTAGCTTTTAGTTCTCTCACCATTTTATCTTTATTTTTTCAAAGTTGAGGCTATCTTCAATTCCATCTCAACTTTTAACTTTACAACATCACAATTACCAAAATTTTTGGTAGTCTTATCAACTTCTTCAGCAAGTAGTGTAGTGATAGCAGTTGAGGCTTCATCAATATTAATTTCATATCCTAGAGGCCTTAACCATCTAACTCTAGGTATAGCAGTCTCGATGAAAGTGTAGTAAATGTCTAAAAGGAGAAAAATTATCACTGTAATGTTGCCCCACTAGGGAAATAGGTATTCTTAACCTCTGTTTCATGGACTTCTTGAAGTCTTCAAAATAAATTGTCATTATTGATTCAAAATTCTCTCCCATTTGTTCAATATACTCATTGATTTGCATAGCAACTGATCTATTGGTCTTCCATCCTAATTTGTCAAAAGATGGGAACTCATTTTTCACATAGAAAAATATACATACCAATATTGATCCAGACTTACATTGAGCACTCTTTGACTTCCTTATTTCTCCTAGGTTTTCCATTATCTGTAGCAACTGGAGTTCTACAAGATCATAGGTATGATCTTTATTGACAATTTTATAGCCTACATCAACTGCTATACAAGGAACACTATTTAGTCTGCTTGACTGATAGAATTTATGTGAAATGACTCTAATGACAAAGTTAAGAAGTGGATCTATGATAGTGTCAATAGTCATTCCACACTTGTTCCACTTAGCTCCTGTGTTTCTCTCAATTACCTCTTTAGAATCACTCCTTAATGTCTTGGGCCGATCTAGGATTTGGATATCTAGTAACCCTATGTATAATTCTCTTCAAAATTTTGATAGGTCCACCCTCTAACCATAGACAACCATCATGTATTCTGGTCTAAACAATTTTGATCCACTCAATTTTTAAAACTATTGGGAAATCTAGGGCACGAGTTAAGCCCTTCCTCTCTACAATTTTAAATTCTTCCTTCAACACCCCATTTTCACATAATTTGTCATATTCTTGTCTAATTTCCATGTCTCCAATGCCTCCTACCTTGAAATTATGACACTTTCTCACATCTTCAACCATTACAACCTTAGGTAGAATGATAGATAATGCGCATGCTAGGTCAATTTTATAAGCAACTTTTAGTATAGCCTTGAAATCTAGTTTTTGACCTCATTGCTGACTAATTGAACTTCAATCATTTCTTTCTCCTTTACATTCTTTGAACTTGAGGCCATTATGCAAGCTAGGGTTTTAACAAATATAAAATTGCGTAGCTCGATAGATGAAGAATACCTTTGAAATTGATGAACTGATGCTTGATCTTCACTATGATTTGTGCAAATGCTTTGATCTCACTTATGAATCACTTCTTCACTCTAGTTGCTCTTTCTTTGAGTGTGTAATGTATAGAAATATGTGAAATTTGACCTCATACCCTTTCAAAATATAACATTTATTCCATGGTACATGTAGAACTGTAAACTCATCTTCAACACAATTTCTATTTTACTCAGCATCCATTTATTTTACCATCACTCAATAGCTATTAGAATTACCTTTACTCAACACCTATAGAAATTTCTCTCACTCGACAGCTAATACTAGCTTAGCTTCAACTAACTTTGGTTGACAACTTGGCACATACTAGTATTTTACTCATCAACTAAAGAGAACTTTTCACACTCGACAGTAATGTGAAAACTCAAGGATTTGACCTTGGAGTTTCCTTACTATCTTGCATCTTTCTTCATGATAATATATATTTTCTAGTACTAACTTCTTTTGGAATTGATGTAAGATAAAAGATTTTAAATATTAGTCCCACATACCTCCTTTTAGCTTAATTTGATGAGATGTGACCACTTGACTTGTTACATGAAGTGATCCCTTCATTTGATGTGCTGCATCCATCTTTCTTCTTCTGTGTTTGTTTCATCTCTCCTCTGGTGTGTTCAACATCTACCTTGCCTTTTCCTTTGTTGAACTCTGAATTGGGTGCCTTTGACCTTGTTACATAGTGCTTGCTAATATGATCGGTCTTTGAACAACTAAAGCATGTAGTTTGACTCAACCATCTATTGTAGTTACCATTGAAGTGTGTTCCTATGCAATTCTTAGGGATGTGTCCATACTCTTGATAATAATGATAGCTATGTCTTATATTGTAATCCCAGTTATAGAAGTTTTCATAGCTTCTTACCTTTGTTGGCTTGCTTGATGACCATGTGGACTTGGATCTACATTCAAAGGCTTTGTGTCCAAACTTCTGACAATTGTAGCAGTGTCCTTCAAATTTTGGTGCATACATAGTTCTGGTTCTACATTCATGTGCCTGATGACCTTGTTTATTACACTTGTGACAACAAGTCATGTTCTTAGGCTTAGCATTTTGACTAGCATGCTTACTCCTACAAACATTGGTTGTATGTCCTTTATTACCACAATGATGACAAGTAGGTTTGGAGTTCTTACCTTTATTGTTTCTTTCCTTAGAAGCTTTGGATGATTCTCCTTCTTCAGTGCTTATGTAGCCCAATCCTGATGTATCTTTACTAGATCTAGGGGATTTTAGTAGTTGCTCAAAGTACTTGGTGGCTTCATTTGGCTTGTTGAAACTTTCAACAAACTCCTTTTATCTTTTTAGGTCATTCTGCAACTTCAATGTAGTTATCTCAATGTCCTTGACATTCAACTCATGATGAGCATCCACCATTTGGCTTAGGGTGTCCAATTGCATGTTTGAGATCCTAGATAGGTCTACTAACTTTTCCTCTAATCTGTTTGCTAGAATTCTTTTGTCATCTTCAATCACAACCTAGTCTTTTATAGCTTTCTTCTTTTGTTTAGTCACCTCACATAGAAGTATAGCTTGTGATTCTTGTTCCAACTTGAGATTTTTGATTTCTTCAGTTTGTGTTCTATTCTTTTCCATGAGATCTACAATTTTTGCATCAAATTCATAGGAGTTACCATCTACAAATAACTTTGTGGTGTCAATCTCTTTATATTGTGTGTCATTTTATACCATAGCAATCTCTTTCCTTCTCTTTAGTGAACTCCTCAAAGCATCTCTAGCTTCATTTAGTTGTTGTAGTATGAGATGTATCTCAATCTACTAGTTTTCAATGGTCTTTCCCAACTTGAAAACTTTCATTTCAAGATATTTTCTCCAAGTTGTAAGGCTTCTTTTGATGATAACTCAACTCTAATACCAATTTTTGGAAATAAAAATGGGAAATATATATTTCTAAGAGGGGCGAGGGGGGGGGGGGGGGGGTGGTGGTGGGGTGGGGGTTGAATCATAATTTCAAATTTTAATAAATAAACCAATTTTAACCATTCATTAAATGTATGCAAAAATCAAAATGAAATGCAAAGAAAATACATGAAACATATAATCATACACACACTTGACACCTGATATGATTATCCAAAAACCCTCCAATGAGAAGGTAAAACTAGGGTGGGGATGACACCCATAATTCTTCACTATTGCATTAATAAAGTGTGACCTATTAAGGTTACATAGTTTGACCATTTTCATGATCTGCCCTGTGAAAGGCCTACCCTGTTAAAGACTTACAAAGGACTGTTAGATCCTACATTGTTAAAGGATTTTGAAACACCCTGTTAGAAGTGTGCCTGGTTAAAGGACTTTAAAACACTCACTTGGAATGTCACCAAGTTAAAGGATTTCATAATGACTATTAAATCAACCTTAGTCTGAAGGATTTCACTCTACTAATATAGTTGTTAGAATGTAACAGTAGAATGTTTGATCTAATAACTTACAACTTTGCCTTGCTGATTTTAGATCACAATTCTGCCCATCTTGATCCTCTTGATTTGTTACAACAATGTTGTATAGATTCTCCTCTATTCTACAAACTGATTCTACAATTCTTTCACACTTCTAAGTCACCTTGAATGCTTTCTAATCAATTCACCCCTTTCACTTCCTTCAATTCTTCACTCGCATCACTTCCTTGCATGCTCACATATATGTTGAATTATGGGGCTTCATCTTCCTTAAAAAATTTGGTGGCTTAGGGTTAGGTATGAACTTAGGACTGAGATTAATTCATTTTCTTGCTTAATTCCTTCCATTTTTCTAATTGGTTACATGTTGATTACATAGGGAAAACTAAATAGATTTGATTTTATCTTCAAAGCTTCAAGATCTATCCATAAGTTAGCATAAAAATGGTTTACATAATTATTTGTGCCATCACAAACAACTAGGTTCATTCTTTGTTACTTGACACTTGATAATACTAATGCTCAACACTTACTGTAATTCTATCTTGCTCGAAACTTGAACTTGGTCGATATTAACTCTTCACTCAGCACATGAGTGACTTGAAACTCATTGCAACTCAACATCTATACATATTATAGTTGACATGTATTACTAGCTTGGCTTGAACTTAGTAAATATTTCAAGTGTGTTGATACTCAATTGTCAAAACCAATCTGAGATCAACACAATGTTGGTGTTGAGTCACAATATAAAAATCAGTGCATGCCAAGCATTAGAGACTTCATATGCCAAGTAAGATAGTTTTGACATATTTGTTTGCAATGACACAAATAACTATGTAAACCAATTTTGAGCCGACTTAAGATTGTATTTCATTATTTTGGAGATAAGGATGAATCTCTAGTTGGATTCTCTATGCAGTTACATGCATCCAATCAAAAAATAGGAAGGATTAAGAGACAAAATGGATGAATCTCAGGTGTAGATTCATACCTAACCCTAAGCCACCAATGTCTTCTTAAGGAGGATGAAACCCTAAACTCTTCATAGATAAATGAATTATCGAGTGTGTAAGAAATTGAAGGAGCGAAGAGGATAGTTTGCATGTGCAAACAAAGCATTCATGGTGAGCTAGAAGTTATGAAGTGAGATTGAATTGTAGAATTAGTTAGAGAAGAATAAAGGATAGAGTAAAAGATAAAATATTGAGACATCTAACTGAGAAGGATCAAGAGGATATTGTTTAGAGGTGATATGTTATCAACCAAACAAGTGCCAATTGTAGGATCTATGCTGAGACATTCTAACAAGTGATTTTAGTCAAATCTCTTAATAGAGTAGTCCTAACAGACTATATGCAATCCTTTAATAGGGTACTTACTTAGTTGTATGTTGAAGTCATCTAACAAGGCACATTCTAATAGGGTGTTGAAATTCTCTAACAAGGTGAGACCTAACAGTCTTTGTAAGCCTTTAACAAGGCATACCATTCATAGGGTAGATCATGACTCATGATCAAAACATTGTAACCTTAATTGGATACGCTTTATTGATGCAGTAATGAAGATTTGTGGGTGTCATCCCGATCCTAGTTTTACCTTCTCACTTGGAGGATATTTGGGTAATCATATCTAGTGTTATGTGTGTGGATGCTTACATGTTTATATGATTTAGATGTATATGCTTTACATGTTATTTTGGCTTACTCATTGAATGCATGTGATGGATGCGTGGTGAAAAATTTTATGGGTTCAAGTTTAAACTACTAATTCACCCCCCCCTCCCCCCCCCACCCCCCTCAAAAGTTTACCTTTCCTATTGTAATTCTAGCAATTGGTATTAGAGCTTTGTTCTCTAAAAGAGAAGCTTAGTAGCTTTGAGGAAAGATTTGAAATGAAACTCTACAAGCTAGGAAAGACTATTGAGAACCAGGAGATTGAAATACATCTCATACTACATCAATTGAATCAAGAAAGAGAAGACCTAAAGAATTCCTTGAAGAGAAGGAAAGATATTGCTATTGTGGAGAATGACACACAATACAAAGAGATAGACACTACTAAGCTATTTGAAAATGAAGGTTCCATTGAATTTGATGCAATAGTTGCATATCTAATGGAAACGAATATAGTCCAAGCTAAGGAAATTAAAAATCTCAAGTTAGAGCAAGAATCACAAGCTATACTACTATGTGAGGTAATTGAACAAAAGAAGAAAGCTATGGTAGACTAAGCCATGATTGAAGAAGACAAAAGAATTCTGACCAATAGACTAGAAGAGAAGTTAGCAGAGCTAACCAAGATTTTCAACATGCAATTGGATAATCTAAGTCAAATGATGAATGTCAATTGTGAATTCAATGTTAAGGACAATGAGATAACTACATTGAAGTTGTAGAATGAAAAATTGTAGAGTGACCTAAAGAGAGAAAATGAATTTGTTAAAAGTTTTAACAAACCTAATGAAGCCATCAAATACTTTGAACAATTATTGAGATCCCCTAGATCTAAGAATGATACATTAGGACTAGGTTACACAAGCATTGAAGAAGGAGAATCATCTAAAAATGCAGAAGAAAGGAACAAAAAAGTTAAGAATTCCAAACCTAATTGTCATAATTGTGGTAAGAAAGGACATACTACTAATGTGTGCAGAAAGGACATACTACTAATTGTGGTAAGAAAGGATATACTACTAATGTGTGCAAGACTACAAATCATGACCAAGCCTAAGAAAATGATTCATTTTCATAAGTGCAACAAGAAAGGTCATTAGGCACATGAATGTAAAACTAGGACCATGCATACGCAAATATTTGAAGGATATTGCTACAATTGTCAGAAGTATGAACATAAAGCTTTTGAATGCATATCCAAATCCATGTAGTCATCAAACAAGCAAACAAAGGTAAGGAATAATGATAACTCTTATAAATGGGATTATAATACAAGATATAGCTATCATTACTATCAAAAATATGGACATGTTCCTGAGAATTGTATTAGGACACACTTTAGAGGTAACTACCAAAGCTGGTTGAGTCAAACTACATGTTTTAGCTATTTGAAGACTAGTCACATTAGTAAATATTGTCCAACTAGGTCAAAGGCACCAAGTTGTAAATTTGATAAGGAAAAGGCAAGGAATATGTTGAAAACATCAAAGATGAGATGAATAAGACATAGAAAAAGAAAGATGTTTGTAGCACATCAAATGGAGAAGGGATCACTTCACCCAATGGGTCAGATGATCACACCTCATCAAACTAGGGAATCAAGAGGTATGTGGGACTGATATTTAAAGGCTATATCATACATCAGTTCCAAAAGGAGATAGTACTAAAAGGACTACATTAGCATGAATAAAGATGCAAGATATTGATAGAAATTCAGGATAAATCTTTAAGTTTTCATGTTCTTGCCAAGCATGAAAAGTTTCCTATATGTGGCGAGTGGAATGTAAGAAGATGTGAAGCTATCAGACTAGGTAATTGGTGCTGAGCTCGTAGTGGTTGCCAAGTGATGGAAATGTCAATGGATGCCAAGTGAACTTGAAATTGGTTAATGCCAAGCTTATAGCTATGTAAGTACTTAGCATTAAATACAAGGTTTTTGAAGGGTATTTGATCAATTATAGCTCATTTTTCATCATTTCAAATTTGAGAAAGAGAGAATAGAGTAGAAGGTGATCTAGAAATATGTTCAAACCAGTTGCAAGAGTTTTAGCAGTGATCTCAAGCTAGTTCATCAGATCTCACAAGGTATTTATCAAGAGCTGAGCCACATAGTTTTAATTTTCATAAACCCTAGTTTCACACAATGGCATCAAGTTTGAAAAATTTTGAAGGGAAGGAAGTTTTAAATTTTCAATTAGTGAGTAATAAAATTAAGAAACCTATTCTCAAAGCCATTCCTAACATTGCATATAAACAAGACCCTTCTGGCACATTGTTAGTAATTCTACCAAATGTAATAATGGTACAAGATGTGAGAAAATAATACAACTATAAGATAGGAAGCATTGGTGAAATAGAAATTAGGGGTACACACAACAGATTATGTAAAAATGGTGTTTTGAAAGAAGAGTTCAAAATTGTTGAGAGAAAGGGATTGACATGCGTCCTAGATTTTCCAAATGTGTTTAAGATTGAATGGATCAAAATAGTGCTTAGCTAAATCCATGATGGTTCCTTATGGTTGGAGAGTGGACCCATAAAAATTACTAAGAGAATAATTCATAGGGTTACTAGCCCAACCCTAGATTAGCCTAAGACACTAAGAAGTGATTCCAAGGAAATGATTGAGAAGAATACTGGAGCTATCTGGAACAAAAGAGGTATGACAATAGACATAATCACTAATCCTCTTATTAACTTTGATTTAATTATAATATCACACAAGATCTATCAATCCAGTAGATTGAAAAGTGTACCATATATAGCTGTGGATGTTAGATACAAGATTGTTAAGAAAGATCATACATATGATCTAACAGAACTACAATTGCAACAACTGATGGAGAACCTTGGAGCAATCAGGAAAACTAAGAGTGCACAATGCAAATTTGGTTCAATTTTGATTTGTATATTCTTTTATGTACAAAACACATTCCCCTCATTTGGTATTGTGGGATGGAAGATCAACATATTAGTTGTAGTATAGATTGGTGAGTACATTGAGCAACTAGGAGAGAATTTTGAATCCTTAATGACTAGTTACTTTGAAGATTTCAAAAAGTCAATGAAGGAAAGACTAAGAATACCAATATCTTTAGTTGAGAAACATTATAATGATATATGTTTTCTTGTGGATGCTAATTATACATTTTTACAAGCTATCTCACCTAGAGTAAGATGGTTGAGACCCTTAGGGTATGAGATAAATGTAGATGAAGCCTCTGTAGCTATAAAAACTCTACTAGAAGAGGAGGTATACAAAATTACAAAAGTTTTTGGAAACTATGAAGTGGCAAAGTCCAAGATCACCATGGAATTGAAAACTACTTCAATTATCAAGAAGAAGGAAAAACTAGTAAAGAAGCTGAAGGCCAAATTTGGAGAGGGTGCCAAGGAGGAAGAGGAAGAAGAAGAAGGGGATGTAGAGGAAGAATGAAATCAAGCACAACAACCTCTAGCATGGACATAGGGCATTGGAGAAGATAAAGAAAAGGAGGAGATTGAAGGTGCCAAGGGAGAAGAAGTCAAGGAAGCACCTACTCCTATCGAGCAAAAGAAGAGGAAGGCCAAGGCACAGTTTGTGGAAAATACTAATAAAATTGCCAAACCAAGTTAGCCAAAGCCCATTACACCTAAAAAAAGAGCCAACACGTGCTACAACACAAAAGGCCAAGGAAAAGTTAAAGCAAATAGAACAAGGAGGTCAAGAGAAAAAGAGGCCAAGAAGGAAGTATGTGGCACAACCATATTTTGATGAAGAGAAAATAGAGTTAGACGACAACAACCAATTTAAGGTGGTGAGTCATAATCCTCTCTCAGATCTTGAAAAGTTATGTGAAAATGTTAAGAACAATGTAGATCTATCAAGATTTAGTTATGTTGATTTTGAAAAATTGGGTAAAGAGGAGAAAAACCAAGTGGAAGAGGCCCATATGCCATGATGTCAAAATTCAAGACAACACCATTAGAATTTGCCAACTCTATACCTAATAATCTATATGACATAGTTGAGCAAAAATGGCATTATTGTCTAAATCTAGAAAGGAAAATTAGGGAGACCACATTAACCCAAGTAAGGTCTGAGTCAACTAAGGGAAAAATCACTAAGGCTGTAAAGAAATATGCAGTTAGGTTCAAACCTAAATACAAAACCTTTAGCATTCTACAAAATAATATCGAGGATGTTGTTAAGAAATCAAAATAGATATGTAAACTCATTTATGGGTTAACCACAATAAACAAAGGAGAAAATGAACCTTCTGAGGTGAAAGATGATGACAAAGATAATACTATTGGAGGAGAAACAAAAGTGAAAGAAGATGAAAAGGCAACAACTAAGCCTGAACAACAAGAAGAACATAGTGTGCATGACACACAATTATCGAGTCTCAACCCTCTACATGATACAACTAAGACAAGTGAAACTAAAATTGTCAAGGATGTCTCTGATCTATCAACTCAGAACATTGATCCTCTTACTATAGAAGATTTGAAGAAGATATTAGACCAGTCTACATTGTAGACAAAACTTAGTGGCAATCCTATTTTGGTTAGTTTAGATGAACTACAAAAGTTAGTAACTGATGTTACAAGGGTAAAGGCTAATCCACAAGAACCACCTTCTATCATCCCTTCAGTTAGTATTGTACAACCTTTCGTCCAAATGATAGAAGCTACATCTTCCAAGGTTGATACTATTGATAAGAAGACAATAGAAGAGCAAGATACTACTATAGGACAATAGGAAATAGGACATATAGATTTATTTACACCTATAACACAAGGACAAGGTATAAGTCAAGTCATAGTGGTAGACTAGGGCAAGCCTAAAGAGATAGAACTAGCACTGAAGGTGAAGGAGCAAGTTTCCATTCAAGCTCTAGTAGCCTTACCAACATCTAGCACTCCTTTCACAAAAAATCTTTAGAAGCCGAGCACAGATGCTACTCCATTGCAAATCTCAATTCCAAGCCCAAGTTCATCAAAGGTTGAAAAGCTAATTCATTATGGAGATATAACTCTTGATGAAGAAATTGTGTTACCAAGATATGATTATGATACTATGACACTAGAAAAATAGGCATATTACAATAGGCCTTAGAAAGGAAAAAGCATCAAGAAATGCTTAGGAGAGAACATAGGTAGAAGTAGGCACTTCAAGACATTAAGGACATCTTTCTAGATGCATTTAGTCTGCCAACTCCTAAAGAGACCAAGCCACTAATGGAACAATTGATAGATATAGTTGAGAAGGTCAGTAATGAAGACCTTGATACTAATCCCAAACTATTAGAATGGTTAGAAAAGAAGTTCCAAAATAAAGTGAATGAGAAGATATCTGGTGACATAGCACTTACACAAGTTGCATTGGAAACTAAGGTTTTGGATGTGAATAAGGTACTTGAGAATATATTCTCATTGTACAAAAAACTATGCAATCCAATACTCTTCACCCAAGAGACCAGAAGTCACATTCTAAGTCTAGAGAGCCAAATATCTACATTAGGTGTAAGACTAGCAACAAATGCAACTTAGAGTGAGAAGCATTTTAGGACATTGTTTCAAACATAGAGTTAGTTAGCTATATTGACAATAGATAAGGCTAACATAAGAGCCAAACTGACAAGCATATAAGCAAACCTCACCCCACATGTGGAAATATTGCAAAAGGAACTAGGCTATGTTGAAACTCTATTGAAGGAAGACCCTAATCTTCCTACATTAGTGTTAGTGGTTTTTACATTTGAGTGCCAACACACTTAACCACTTTTGAGCCAAGTACACTATGTATGCCAAGCCATAGCATGAGCCGAGTTAGATAATCCAATAGGTGCCGAGCAGCCTTCAGGTGCCGAGTGAAGATCAAGTGTCGAGTGACTTCCGATGCCGAGCATGATACAAGTGCCAAGTAATATTTAGGTGCTGAGTCATAGACCATGCTAAACACAATAGGAATGCAATAGGAGCCAAGTGAGATAGTTTTGTTATATGTGCCAAGCATCAGGAATCAGTAAGTGCCAAGTAACACAGAATGCACATATGAGTTTGTAACTTTACTAATTCAGATGTAAATCATTTTTATGGCTGACATTGATGAATCTCGAAGGATCTAAGTGATAAGATCAAATATTTTGTATTTCCTATGCAATCTACATGCAACCAATAAGAAAAATAGAGAAGGCATGCAACCAATAATAAAAGTGCAAGGAATGAGCAAGAAATAGAGATTCAATATGGATCATAGATCAACATCTAACCCTAAGTCTTTGAATGTCTTTATGAGGAAGATGAAATCTCATTGTATTAGAGAGGATGAAGAAGTGTATCGAAAAAATATAGTGGAGTAAAGAGTAAAAAGACTTAGAGGAAAAGAGAAACAAATAGATTTTCATAGAATCAAGTGCCTGAATTCAACAATCAGATTGTATGCTATTAGGTTTATTATACCTAATACTCTCTAGCAATTATATTAGAAAGGAAATCCTATGTTGATAGGTTAGCTTAACAACTATTTTGTAGATCCTTTGAAAAGGTGATTAAATCCTTTAACAAGGTAACACTTCATGTAAATTGTTTGAAATCCTTTAACTAGGTCACTATTGAGACAGTGTAAAGCCTTTAACAGGGAAAACCTTTAATAAGGAATACCATCAGAAGTGTTTAAAGATTATTACTGCAGTGATTTTGTGGGTATCATCCCCACCCCAATTTTACCTTATTCCTGGAGGGTTTCTGGGTTACCAAAATCTCAAGTGTTATGTGGTGATGCATATTTGTTTCTCATGATTGCTTAATGTTTATATGCATGCATGTTCATTTCAATTATATGTTTAAAAATAGGATAAATCTAGTACTTCTAATTCACCCCCCCTCTCAGAAGCATTCTTTCCATTAAGACATTCCAACATTTAGATGGTCTAGTTCACATTGCTGCCAAACTTGCAATCTAAATGAAGTCATTGGATATTACATGTGATAATTGGGATACAACCCTCAAGATAATAATGGATGTCCATAATCCTTTTATGGAAAAACACACAATCAGTGTATAAGCCATTTAACATAAGTGTCAAAAAGGGGGAGAATAAGAAAGGGGGAGCATAGTTGTAGGGAAAAATATTTTTGGGGAGAATATGACAAGGGAGAATAAGAACAAATGGGGAGATATCAGCCAAGGGAAAGCATGAAGTTAACATTGAAGTCAAAGTGTATCAGTGCAGACACATTTACTTAGAAAGGAGCACATAATTTTGGATACAAAATAGACATATCAACTCAAGGGGAATTATCAAATTTTGAGGTATCTAAGTTATTGCAAAATCTTGAAATTTTGAAGTTTTGTATATAAGACGAGTCATGGATATGTTATGCTTGTAAGATTAAGGATGATAATATATACTCAAGTGTTTTTGACACTCATGTCAAAGGGGGAGATTGTTGATCTTAGATTGGTTTTGACAAGTGAGTGTCAACACACTTAAGCCATTTACTTAGTTCATGTCAAACTAGCAATACATGCCGAGCACAACATGTAAATATTAGACCATGCCGAGTTACAGTGAGTGTTGAGCCACTCATGTGTCAAGTCACTCAAGTGCCGAAGAAATAGACCATGTTGAATGATTCAGGAGCCAAGTAAATAGTGGATGCTGAGCAATGTAGGTGCTGAGTCACAGTATAAAGATCAGTGCATGTCAAGCATCAGAGACTTCATAAGCCAAGCAAGATAGTTTTGACATATTTGTTTGTAATGGCACAAACAACTATGTAAACCATTTTTGAGCTGACTAAAGATTGTATTTCGATATTTTGTAGATAAGGATGAATCTCTAGTTGAATTCCCTATGCAATTACATGTAGCCAATTAGAAAATGGGAAAGATTAAGTGAAAAAATGGATAAATCTTAGCCATAAATTCATACCTAACCCTAAGCCACCAAAGTCTTCTTAAGGAGGAAAAAACCCTAAACTCTTCATAGATGAATGAATGATTGAGTGTGTAAGAAATTGAAGGAGCGAAGAGGATATGTGCAAACAGAGCATTCATGCTGACTTAAAAGTTATGAAGTGAGATTGAATTGTAGAATCAGTTAAAGTAGAATAGAGGATAGAAAAAAGAATACAACATTGAGACATTTGATCGAGAAGGATCAAGAAGATATTATTTAGAGGTAATCTGTTATCAGGAAAGAAAGTGCCAAGTGTAGGATCTATGCTAAGACATTCTAACATGTGATTTTAGTCAAATTTCTTAACAGAGTAGTCCTAACAAATTGTATAAAATCATTTAATAGGGTGCTTGCTTAATTGTATGTTGAAGTCCTCTAACAAGGCACACTTCTAATAGGGTGTTGAAATCCTCTAACAAGGTGAGACCTAATAGTCTTTGTAAGCCTTTAACAAGAAAACCTTTCATAGGGTAGATCATGACTCATGATCAAGACATTATAACCTTTATCAGATACACTTTATTACTACAGTAATGAAGATTTGTGGGTGTCATCCCCTCCCCAATTTTACCTTCTCACTTGGAGGGTTTCTGGGTAATCATATCTAGTGTTATGTGTGTGAATGCTTACATGTTTACATGATTTAGATGTATATGATTTACATGTTATTTTAGTTTACTCATTGAATGCATGTGATTGATGTGCGGTGAAAGTTTTATGGGTTCAAGTTTAAACTACTGATTAACTCCCCCCCGTAGAAGTTTACCTTTCTTATTGTGATTCCAATAGTTAAGTCTAATGTGAAAGATAAATTAGAATCAAATAATTCACATAGAGAGACTCTACAACTACTTTAGGTTCTTTTTTAGAAATGTATCAACTAAAATCTTTTGATAACCCAAGGAAGACTAACTGCTATAAGAGAGACAACTGAACCCTTGCCACTAAATAATAAATGTTACATGGATGAAAAGTGATCTTTAACTACATGCTCATTATGCCACACTATGAAACCCAAGGACTAGCTTAGCCATAATCTATACCTAAATGCAACTAGGGTTTTACAAAAGATTATCCAAAATAGAGATACTATATCCAACTTGGATATACAGAAATAATTATTCAATCCATGTGAACAAAAAATTTAAAGCTTCCAAGAAAGAGTATAAAATTGAAAACTGAAATTAGGTTTGTTTAAAATGACAATTATATGAATGCACACAGAGAAACTAAAATTAATAACCCCACTTAATAGATAAGATATTATTTTCAAGAAAAAATCATCAAGAATATTTATATCTTAAAAAAGACTATGAGAGACTAAAAACACTCTTAAAAATGATTAGGACTCATAATAACTACCTTGGAGACATCATTAAGAAAGAATTCTTAACATATGTATTTAGCACTTAAAAAAATAAGGAAATGGAATGCACAAAAACCATAGACAAAAAAAAGAAATCACCTATAATAATACAACTGAGAAACTCCCTTTCAATCCCATGTAATCTCTTCCAAAATCCATTCTTAATCTTTTACATAACAAATTGCTACATACTGAAATGTTCCAAACTACCATCTTGACCAAATGATGAAGATACCATCTCAAAATAATGATCCCAACATTCTTAGAATGTTCCATATCCTCCATAGGATTTTCCCTAGGTTGAGAACCAAGGTTAGGATTCCTTAATCAAAAGTTATGAAATAACTACAATCAAATTACAACATAAACATGATGACAATAAAGGCATGTTAATCAATTAGACTATAACCATCTAAATATTAATACATTCTGATGGGATTATTATCCCAATTTCAAATGAAACAAGAACTATGCATTTTGATAGGAGATACATAGCTCAAGGAATCCCCAAGAAATAGTCACCTGTAGTGACTTTATTCAAACAATGTGATCTTCTTCAGATAGTAAACTGTTAATAACTCTTAGTCACACATAGTGACTATTCAAGTACAAATGATATATGATATGATGAACTTTTACTTTAACTTAGGAAATAATACCAATCTAATTTTTTTTCCATTTTAAATTCAAGTCAATTATCCATGTAAATTGAATTCACAAATCAGATCATGTATTAAAAGATGCTTGTATATCAACTTTCCATGTAGTGTATTCATATCATATCCAAAACACTAATAAAATGAAAACACTAATCAATAGCAATTTGGAATTCAAATTCATTATCATACTCATATTATTGATCAATTTCAAGCTAGAATGATAGTCACGTCATATCCTCATTACTAAATGAATGCAACATCAACTGTGATAATAAATATTTGATTAAACTATGTAAGAAATAAAACTAAAAATATGATCATCATTAGGAATAATTTACACATCAAACATTACTACCATATTCACTGAAAGTTAAGGATGATCATCAAGTAATGCACATGAGGCAATTAGTGTTGTGTCATCAAGGACAACAAAGTCACAGGCAATATGCTCAAAGTACAAAATTACTCTCCATAATCTAATGTGCACCCTAGCATGCTTCTTGCAAGGGGTAAATGGTCTTATTTTAAATTCAAGGGTCAACCAAAGGGTCACATATGTGCCCATAAATGAAAATCCTTAATGGCCAATGAATTTTTCAAAAAGTTCAAAATTTTTAAGTCTCAAAATTGTTTCCAAGGAAGAAGTTGAAAGAAGTAGATAAAATTTGACCTAAAACTATAAGACCAAGGAAAAAATCACAAATTATTAAAAGTTGGTCAATAGTAGAGTCCTTGACATGTCAAAAATGTGGCCAAGATAGATATTGAATCCAAACATTTGAAATATTAAAATTTGGCTAAATGTCATATAAAAATTTGCCTAAATGTCATATAAAAATCCATCCCCTATGATAATGCCATCCCATGAAGTAAGTGTATTGATAAAGTTAAACTTCCAACTTATAATTTTTTGGTAAAAATATGATTCTTGGAAATTTAAGTAAGACAATTTTTGGCAACTTGTAAGATGGAAGAGGAGCGAAAAATGAAAAATGGGAAAAAATTCTTGTGTATGCATTTAGAGCAATTGGGAAATTGACTTAGTCCATAATATCAAACATGTGTTCCTTATTACAAGCTAGGGTTGTCATTGCACCAAAACATCAACTTGTCAATGCTCGATATAATCATTAGACTTGTAGAATACAAGAGGCAGTTAAGCCATGTTACAAATCCCAAATAGGAAAATTGATATTTAGTCCTACATTCCCTTACAAATCTTCCAAAAGAATCAGTGGGTGACATTGAAAGAATGAGAAGAGTCATCTAAGGCACTAAAAATTGGGTAAAATGTGTTCAAGATATGACATATAGGTTTGTTGATGACATAATCTAGATGCATTAGAATATTGGATATACTTTCTAGAATATAATTTGTGGATGAAGTGTGGGAAGGTCCCCATATTTATCATAATGAGATCATCCCACACTTGGAGGTGTTGAAGAGATTCCCATAAAAATAATGATAGATGGTGGAGTGATAATAGAAGGTGAAGCTAATGACTTTTATTTTTGGTATAGTTCAATAATCATAGGGAACGAGTTATTTGATAGATCAAATGAAGAATCATTTGGATTGAAAAAGAAGATCACAAGTATTTAAGAAGGAATCTTCAATGTTTGGAAAGATGCTACCTATTGAGAAAGTGAAGCAAAAAGACTACAAAATGAAGTAGAAGAATTTTTGAGCACATTGCCCTTGACATAATATTGTGAGACTATTTCCCTATTCCCAAACATCATATCTAGTATTCAAGAGTTAGAGAAAAACTAGGATAACTTTAACAAGTGTGAATGAGACATATTCATTGTGGAATACAAATAAGATATTGTGTCAAGTGTCTACTTGGATGAGATGAAGATAAGTATGTTTATATTCTTGACATTTCATAAAAAGAATCAAACTTGAGCTATTATGGACAAGTGGATATTAAAGGATGAGATTAGTATTGCCTCTACCATGGTTTGAATTCAAGTACTTTACTGTTAATTGGGTGACCTCCTTATTGGTCCATGTGGAACTACTCATTTATGATAGATTTACTCTCTAATCCCTAATCTTAATTAGGGTTGAGGTTGATCTAGCCCTTCTTTTGTACTTTAATACATACCACTTGTAATTTGAAAAACTATATAAGGGGTTTGCTCCTCAATTTTAAAAATGATAACTTTAGGAGTTGTTTCTAATAGACACTAAATTAATAGTGTTTTCATTGAAGTTTGGTGAATAATTGAAGTGTTTTGGAGCTCGTATAATTTCTTTGTTCCCTTAGATTAGATTTGTTTTCAAGTTGTTAGATGAATAAGAATGATTGTATTTGTTGGCATTATGATACATTTTTGTCATTAGTTACAACACTTATTGGATTCTAAATGCTTACTGAGCTCTCACCGGACATTCCTTTGTAAGCCAAGCTTTACCTAGTTCTCAGTGTTTACCGAGTGATCGAGGTGAACAAAGAAGTCAGTGTTTACCGAGTGATCGAGGTGAACAAAGCAGCCAGTGTTTACCGAGTGTTCGAGGTAAAGAAAGGAATCAGTTTTGACCGAGTGAAGATGTACTTAGTATTGACCAAGAACTTTGTGATAACCGAGCTCCTGAGGTTATCAAGGAAATTAATTTTACCGAGCTCAGACGGTTATCAAGGAAACTAACTATCACCGAGTCACAAGGTTCTATCGAGTGTTTCCTTTGATCACCGAGCTACAGTTCAGATAGAAGTGTTCACCGAGTGACATCTCTTCTACTGAGTCTCCAGTGGTTACCGAGTTCAGAACTACTCAAAGTGTTTAGTATGGACCGTGCCTTCACTTCTACCAAGTGCATGACGATGTCGAGTAACGCAGTGGACACCGAGTATCAGAAGGACACCGAGTCAGTTCAGTGAACCCAAGTTTTTACCTTAGGCCGACTTTGTATAGAGATTTGCACTTGTTGTTTTGGCTGACCTTGCATGTATTATCTATTTGGATGGTATATATATGCAATGTATTGTATCATTCAAATGTAATGGTAATGAATGAAAATGTGAAAGTGTGAAAGAAATACATGTGTGCGAAAGTATGTGTGCTGAGTTGTGAAGGTATTCAACAAGGTCAAGTTTTGGAGCAGAAAAGTTTTATCTATCACATCAAGGTGAATCAGAGCATAGCGGATCTTATCAGCAATCAGTTGTAATCAGATCCACTGTTTCATTCTAACAGGTGAATCAGTTTTTGTAAATCCTTTAACAAGGTAGACTTAACAGTCTTTTGTAAATCTCCTAACAGAGTGCATACTTTATTGTATGTTTGTAAATCCTCTAACAAGGTGGATCTAGCAATCCTTTGTGCTCCTAACAGGGCAGATCACCAGAAGTGGTCATTGTAAGCCTTAACCGGCCAACTTCATACTGCAGTAATGAAGCTTTGTGGGTTTCATCCCCACCCCAGTTTTACTTTCTATTTGGAAGGTTTCTGGGTCACCAAATCTGTGTGTTCAAGTGTTGCAAATGATTTTGTTTCATGCTTACAGTAGGTTACTTGGATGAATGGTGAATATATCAGTATGCAGTTTTATTGTTTGAAATTTTAAAAGTTACTGATTCACCCCTCCCCTCTCAGTAACTTGTCATATCTTGAATATTTCCAACATGTATTATGATGACAAAGTATTTTTATCATAATTTTTGAAATTAGATTATTTATGTGTGCAATGGAAGGTTATTCTTGAGATTTTATGATGATGCTTAACTTTTATCACTAAATTTTCATTGTTTCATGATGGTGTTTATTTTTTATATAAAAATTTCTCACACAACCCTTGAAGATTGCACTTGCTTTGTTTAGTTGATTCAACAAAACAAAGCATGATACCTCTGTTGATATCTCTAAGTCTTGTTGTCTATTAGTGTTAAATAGTTAGTTATATATAAGGTAGAGTTAGATTGTCATCACTGTGACTGAGCTACTCTATAAAGGTTGAGTAATGTAAAGACTTGTAACTAATCATGTATATGCTAAGTTCTATAGGAGTTGAGAAAGTCTTTGGTCACTGAGTACTTTTAGTACAAGTTGAGCCTAGTGAATACTAAGAAGACATAGCACATTGATGCCAAGTTATATAGAAGGTTCCAAGTACAATTAAGGCCAAGCAACAATACAGATAACAATTATGACCTAGCATTAGAAATAATGAGTGCCGACTAACATAGAGAGAACATAAAATTCTGGAATGTTTTAGATTATGTAAAAAATAGGTTTTGAGGGGACCTAAAACCCCTTTACATTATAGACCTAAAAGATATTCAAAGAAAGCCCAAACATCCCAAAGGGATCCAAACAAAGGTTATATAGGGACTAGATACCCCAAGTGAGATCTAAAAACTAGAAGCATGCTGTAACAGAAAAACATTATATGTCTAGTAGCACTAGTAAAGAATCCAAAAAAGGAACCAATTAGAACTCTTAACCAACCAACCAAGGGGACTAAGAATTCCTTTTCACTCCCTTTATGTGGGAGCATAAATTCATATCAAATTGAGGAAGGGCCTTTTTAGATCCTTTCCTATTCATAGATGTCCACCCTTTCTCAACTGTCATAGCCTTAGATTGCCAAATTTGAGAATCTAAAATAGAGGGAAACTCATCCAGCTTTTGACAAGGACCATTTGTCATCACTTCTTCCATCAGACTAGAACTAATACTAATAATCTGATTACTAATTCCAATAGCAACAACATAACCAAAAGAAGGAAAATTACTAAAGCCAAAAAATAAACAATGACCAAATCCAACAATTGTAGCACAAGGTATCTTACCTTGTCTAGAATTAATGGTCTCAACACCAAAACCACTACATTTACCTCTACCAGAGTTTGTACTAAAAACACTAGATTTAACACCTTGACCAAAAATAATAGTCTCATCCTCCTTCTGAAAGGATCCAAGACTACTGGCAAACAAAGGACCAACCCCATAAGAAACTTGAGCATCCATCTTGGAATCAAAAGCATTAACCATCTCAAAAGGACCAGAAGGAATAACTTCCAATATAGAGGATGGAGTCCCCAACTCTGCAGATCCAGAAACCTCATCCATCGGAGCCAATCTTTTGACTACTAAATAATGTTGCTCCAATGCACCCTTCCACCAAGAGGAGGGTTGTTTATTTTTAGAATTTCCAATCTCACACTTAGTAGCCATATGTCCAATATTGAAATATTTTTTTACACCTAAAAGGGAGGCCCTCATAATCAAGCGAATTAGTCCAAGAATCCTTTGAATAACTTAAAATAATCTTAGCTAGGAGACCCTTTGAAACATCAATATCCACTAGAATCCTACCATAAGTAGAATGGAAATGCTCAAAAGATTGGGAGTCAACCATACAAAAATCCCCTAAAGCCTTGCTAATTTTCAAAAACATAGAATTCACCCAAAAATGAAGAGGAAGATTAGGAAGCCTCACCCAAGTTGGGATTTTGAAAGACTTGGTATCAGGGTTAAAATTTGGATGCCATGGTTTAACCATTAAAGGAAAGTGATTCTCCCAAGAAAAGACCTAACTACAGAGAATGGCTTTCCTATCCTTAGAATTGACAAAAGTAACAATGAAGAAACCTTTGACCAATGGGAAGATCTCAATAGTAGCCATAATATATGGATCCCAATGCTTCAAAATCCATGCATGGAGCTTTAAGAGAGTGGGATAAAAACACTTAAAGTGATAAATAATAGAATCCTTTGAGAGATCCCTAGTACATTCATACATTTCTAAAAGTGACTCATCCCCCAGATCAAGTGATATTGGCTTATAGGTGGGGATAGGAAGAGAGATAAAAGGTTTAGTGGCCTTTTCCAAACCCCCCCTTGCACAAGGACTGAGCATAATAAAACCCTTTCTTAACATCTACTACATTGGCAACCACCACATCATTACCATAAACCTTAGCAGTAACACCAACACTCTTATTGGCAACAATTGCCACACTAATGCCAGAAATCCTAGCACCAACACACGTATCCTTGCTAGATTCCAAACTAGAATGAATAACCACCACACCAAAACTAGTGTTGGAAGCCACCTCACCATTACTAGAAACCCTAGTACCAACACTAGTGCCCTTTCTAGATGCAAAAGCCATAGTACCAAAGTCAACACCCAACACACCATTTCCAAAAACCTTAGCACCATCACCAATACCCTTGCAAGATTCAAAAACCATCACACTAGTCCTGATCACACCACCAAAGCTACTTACCACCACACCAATTCCATAAATACTAGCACCATTGTTACTACTTCTACAACTAGCACCCTTACCAGATTCAGAAACCATCACACAAGTCTTGATCACACCACTAGATCTAGCAACTACTGCACCATTACCAGAAGCCCTAGCACCATTTTTACTACTTCTGAAACTAGTGCCCTTGTAAGATTTAGAAGCCATCATGCCACCAAAACTAGTTACCACTGCACCATTACCAAAAACCCTAACACCATTTTTACTACTTCTGCAACTAATGCCCTTGCTAGAATCATAAGCCATCGCACCACCAGACCCAGTTACCACCACACCATTGCCAGAAGCCCTAGCACCATATAAAAGTCCAAAATGTTACAAACTTTGAGGTAAACCAATTTAAGGCAACATGGACATGACATATAATGATCATAGAGAACATTATAGAGGTTGTTATGTGTTTTGATGTGGATCAGTGATCCTATGAGGAATGAACAACCAATCAGATGAAGAGTAAAAAAGGGAAGCATCTAGAAGACTCCACAAAAGTCTTTAAATAGGCAGATCCAAACCTTATTTTTAATAAGTGATGTGAGCTATCATAGAAGATTTTGCAAAGTGTGAATGAAGAAAAGTATAGTTAAGTTTTGGATGCTTCATGCATGAGAGAGTTGTGAAAGATAAAGTATAGTGACCTTATGAAGCAGTGGAGGATTGAGTAAAGACATATCAAATTGGAGATCAGATCAAAGATTGGAAAGAGGAGATTCGTAATCAATAATTATAGTGTAGACCAAAGAATTAGGTATAATAAAATTTTAACATATTAAATTAGGGCAAATCTCTTAAGAGAGTGGTTTCAACAAACCTTTGTAAATATCCTAATAGAGTCCTTACTTTATTATAAGTGTAAAATCCTTTAATAGGGTAAGACCTAATAGTCTTAAATGCCTTTAGTAGGGAAGACCCCTCATAGGCTAGAACATCAAAAGTGATCAAAATTGTAAGCCTAATAGGCTAACTTTGTTATTGTAGTAGTGAAGATTTTTGGGCATCATTCCCACTCCAGTTTTACCTTCACCTTGGAGGGTTTCTACATAACCAAATATTTTGTGCAAGTGTTTACATTTCATGGAGGTGATTGATAGTTAGATCTATTTATTACAAAATTTAATTTTACAAGTTATAATATGTATCAACTAGATATGAGAAGGTCAATATGGTGAATGTAATAAAGTTGTTTTGAAGGATAAAAGTTTTATAGATCTTGATTCACCCCCCCTCTCAATATCTTAGTTTCCCAATTAAAATTTCAACAATTGGTATTAGAGCTTTGGTCCTCTTAAATAAAGTCTAAAAACTTGTGAGTTTAGATCTTGGAGATGGAGGCTTACAAATTGTGAAAGGTTATTGACAATCAAGTGATTGACATCCAACTCATACTGCAACGAGTTGAAGTAGTGTTGCCAGATGTTCAATATCCTTTTTTCAAGCTTCTAAATTGATCCTATTTCTATGTAAATGAGTTCATATCCAAATATTTCTAGCTCTTATGAGGCCTTCTTTCTCATCTACCTCTCTAAGCTTACCAATGTGGGTATTGAGCAAGCAATGCATATCAGTCAAGCTAGGTGATTAAAGGTTTGGGAGGGGAAGTGTCATGTATTTTCCTTGGGGAGAAGAAGGTTTTTATTTCAATTTGTGCTCTAAAAATACTTATATCGATTCAAAATGCATATGGAGAAAGATTTGACCAAAATTCATGTTCCAAGCGATATTTGTTAGACTGTACTTCAAAAAGATGAAATTCATGCTCTTGGGAATTAGAGGCAAACTTGCTTGAAGGAAGAAATAGTGAAAATTCAATACTTTTGAGTGATTTTTGGATAAAATCTACTTTGGCTCTATAGTGGAGATCTTCATGCCTTTTTCCAATGAAGGAGACCACTGATTAAGATATAGACAAATCCTATGGATCCTATTGCTTTGCAAGATCAAGCTGCACAAAGATTAAAAACCTCATAGCCACAAGAGCTATAGATATTGTATGAGTAAAGGATGTGGCCCCAGATGATGTAGACTTTAGATATAAGGTGGATTGATGGCTAAGATTTAATCAAAGATGGAACCCTATCAAGGTCATGCACCAATGAATACCTTCCAATGTTCAAATTTTAGAAGTGGAGCTAACCTTAGTTGAAAGAAGCACTAAATTGAGATTGCATCCTATGGCCTATGCTATCCCATGAACCTAAGATGCAAGTTAGATATTGGTCATGACAATATGAGAATAGTCAATTTTCTTTAAGTTATTAGGATCATGTCCCATTGATCACAACTGTCAGATGAATAGTTAAAGATGAAGATCTATGGTGGATATAAAACCAAGGTAGAATGAAGGTGTGTAACCATGAAGAAATCAAAGGAAAATTATGGATTTCCATGTGACAAGTATTTGAACACCAAAACAAGATTTGAAGGAAAATATAGAGTTAGAGATTGGGTAGATCTTACAGCTCGCATACATCCACAAAGAAGTACTCAAAAAAATACAAAGTGGGAGCTGTAGATTTTCCCCAGTATTAAAAAGATATGTTTTAATCACATATTTAGTAAATAAATGATCATATCTAGCCATTTAGTGATGAATAATCCTAAATCGATGGTCCACAATCTATTTTAGAATCTATCTTTCTAAGTGCACTAAGGCCATTGTAGAGTGACATATCCAATTTGCTGAAATTACATTTGAAGGAGTTTTTGGGTCTTTGAGTTTAAGTAGATTTCTTCTCAAAAGTAATTGAAAAGATCATGAAGTGTTTATTTGATTAGATGAACCAATTTTATTGAAATATGGGCATTTTAGGTAAACACCTTCATTGCTACACAAGCTTAGGCAACATACCTCGAGATACAACTTTCTAAAACACACTGATTAGGTCAAATGGTAAGTTCTCTATGCTTAATTTGCATTCTTGGAGTAATTTGGAAGATTGTGAGCATGATAAGGAAGAAGTATAAAGTTTTCTTGGTGAAGCTAAAGGACTTATGAAATCAGTCAATTTAACCACACTAAAATCCATTGAGTTCTTGTGATATCTTATGTTGATTTCACTCTGAGAAGCAATTGGGATGATATTAAGTAATGCTAAATTATTTTGAAGAGCACTATGAAAGTGGTAGTTCCATTTTGGAAGTTTCCCCCTATTGCTACACAATGTTCACTGTGGAGCCGCAATCCCTACTTTCCAAAAAGGGATTTTGGAGAGGTTTCTACCAGGTATATATGATGAAGCCTTATATTCTACTGATGCTTAGAAGCATTTAGAGTATAATTAAACTATCAAAATCTATTCTAGATTTTGGCTATTTAAGCCAATATTGAGCCTTAGATGTAGTAAGAATTGAAAGGTTTAGTCAAAGAAGAGCCCCATCAGAAAAGTGTGGTTTTGACCATGCACTCAAGAAGGGAGAATAAGACAAGGGATGTTTCAAAAAATGAAAAGAGTAACAAACTAAAGGCTCATTATAGAGAGAGAATATTCATCAAAGATGCTTGGAATGTGCTATAACTGAGGGAATTATAAAGAAATCAAGAGTTAGAACAAAATATTCAGTTTTGGAAAAGAGGTAAGAGTGCTCTGCACTCAACCAAAGGTAGATTAGCTAAGTTTTCAAAGGTGTAAGAAAACCACCAAACAAATACGTGCCCAAAATATTATAGAGGAGAGTCATGAAAGGTGAAATATTTATCATTTCTCCAACTCATTAAAGAGGTATCTATTGTTCCTTGATGCCTCCAAAGCTTATTAACTAGAATATAGATAAGTGTAGGAAAAATGCCATTTATACTATGCTTGAGCTCAAAAGGTGAAAGTTTATGAAATTAATTTTATAGATCACTCTTAAAACTAGATTTAATTTAATTAGATCTATTTACCTACCATATTAATAGAAAATATAGTTTTTATTATCCTAATTAGCCTATTAATCTCATCTTTCTGTACCTCATTTGTGTGACATAGGAGATTCAAAAGGTAACACTTATATTTGAATCAAATAGAAGATTTGATGGGCACTATTTTCATGCTATCTTGCAATGACACTATTCCTTATATGTTCAAAATATTCCAAGTTTATGTGATTCATGACCTTAAGAACTAAGATGAAAAACAAGTTGCCTATTATGGTGATAAAATTGAGGATATAACAGAAACCTCTTTCCATTTCTATGATCTATATGATCTTCACAAAAGATTGAATTCACAACCAAATAAACTAGTCATTAAGAGACTCAAGAGAAGTGGTTTAGTTGAAGCTATAGGATTCCCTATGGCCATTCAAGCCCTTGAGATGGTTCAAGATTATATTGACTAGTATAACCACACAACAAAATAGATAAAAATGCTTGATGATTCTATGTTGCTGACCTTTGACAAAGCTTTGATGCAAAGTGCTTTTGGGTTACCGAATAGAGATGAATTATATGATATCAATTTTGGGTCTTCCACTTCCATGTAAAATGAAAAGAGAACTTTGAGGTGAGGTGATATTTTGAGACTTGGTTCCAACTACCAAGGAATTCAAGAAGTAAGTTTCCTAAGATCCTATTTGGTACTAGTTTGAAAAGATAAATTGTGAATATATTGGTTCAATTGTTAAGATTAAAGGGACAAGAGTAGGATTTTAATTTTATTGAACACCACTTCTTTTTAGTCCATGTTGTATAAGCTGAAGGAAAATATATAGATTGGGCACAAATATTGTGTGATGAATTGACAAGCTAGATGAACTCAGCTAAGCCTTTTAAACAATTTTACATGTCTTCCTGTATAATTTATGCCCTAGAAATACATCACTTATGGAAAGACTTTCCATATAATGAATATTTTTATGAGTCCACCAAAGTGTATGATTTTTATCATTGTCTTTATATATAAAGGAGCTATGAACAATTTGTAAAGATAAATGATGCTTTTACTATGGGATTGTGTAGGGAGCTTTAGGGATGCCTTGAGAGAATATTTTCTCTAGAAGCCATTACAATGGTGACTTAGTTTAGTTGTCTTTTATACAATTCCCTTCTTTCTCCTAAATCTAGATTGGTTTTTTTGATGGTTTTCCTTAGACATTACATAGATATCTAGATGGCAGAGTTGTGTTAGTTGAGCTTTGTAGGCAAGTGCTAGTAGTGAAAATTCTTTACATTACAATAAGAAAGATAAAATCTCCTTTCCAATTAAGATAGTATCTTATTCATGTGCATCAAGATTTGATGCACAAAATCTCATTAAGGCTTTTCACAATAAGTACACATTCAAATATTATGAAGTTATTAGGCCTAAGTTTGATCTTGTGAGCTTTGTGAAGAATAATATTTGACTTGGTACAAGTTTCAAGCATATTCTTGACCTTGAAGATTACTGGGCTGAGTGTTACATTACATATTAGACTCAGGAAAGATACTAGTCAATGTTCACTGTGGAGAAAATAAAGTTATATACAATGAGCATAAATGTTTATGATATTGATGATGACAAATCTAATATGACATCCACAACTTATGAAAAAGTGATAAAGGAAAAGACTATTCTATTCATCCCACTCGAGGGCCCAGTAATTGATAAATTGGAGATCTTGATGGAAGGAATTATGAAAAGAACCAACAAATGGGTAGAGTGGACTAGATAGAGGAATACAAGGACTAGAGCTAGTGGTTCTTCTATTAGGCCATCTATAGGCACTACCCAAACCTCATCAGCTGCTACTTCTATTGTAGCTACTTCCACTTCTACATCTATGGGTCCTTCACAAATAGTAGGTGGAGGAGGTGGAGATTAGCCACTTGAGAATAACATCCAAGTCCCTCCAAATTGTGGAGGAGGCTCTCTACTAGACACAAGAAATGTTGGAGAAGTTGAGGTAGAGAAAGAAAAGGAGAAGGATAGAAAAGAGGAACAATATACTATGGCAGTCATCAATTTGGATGGAGAGGACAACCAAGTAGGTGACAACCCTCCAAAAGGTGGACAATTTGGGGACAAACAAGCCCATGACACTCCTCAAAAACAAGGAGGTGTAAATCAAGGTAATATTCTTAAGCATTCTGATACTAAAATGATGTCATTTCTATTTTCTAGTAGGAAAAAGTAAACTCCTCCCATAGCTAGAAAGCTATTTGATCCTTCAACTCTTGAGTTAGGATTCAATGTCCTCCAAACTGATTCTTGGCTAGAGGAGACTATTGATAGAAAGTAGATGAGATTGGAGGAGAGTGTCTTGCCAAAGAACTTGATTCCATAAGAAACACAACCACCACAACCAACACCTAAAGAAAAGAACTAGAAGACTCTTGCTACTCTTTCCATAGATTTGGATATAGGCCACATGGTGGTAGAGGTAGCCAAACCCCAGAAAGATGGAAGAATTGAGAGCTTAGCCCCTAGCAATTTTTGGCTAAAATTACTTGATATAGGACTTCCAATCCATGACTCTATGGTCAATATATGGAAATCTACAGATTTTAGAATTGAAGATAGGTTGGAGGAGTTAAAGATAGATAAATAAATATTGAAGGCCTCCAACAAGGAATTAGTTGATTAAATTAGATCTATTCTTGAACCTTTGGGTATAATATTGATGGATAGTGCTTCTTTAAGTACATTTGATCCAAGTGCAGAGGAAAATAGGAACCTATTGATGAAATTATAGTAGGAGAGACAATATGGATAGATTTCTCGAGCATGGATTGAAGATCTTAAGTCATAGGGTCCCCCTGTGATTGAGAATTTGGGCAATCTGGATACACATAAATGAAGGGAGGTGATGTCTAAACATCAAATCTTAGCACTAATAGAGTCTAAGAATCTTACAGATGAATTAATGTTGGTCTAGGAAGTAATTACCATGAAAGCTAATATTGCCACTGGTCTTGGCATCCTTAAAACTCACAAATAGCCCTTACTTCATTGGAGGCAATAAGTTGAGTTCAAACATGAGAGTGTAGTTAAGACTAAGAACAATCTAAAAAAGGTGTATGATGGCGTGAAAAAGGAAATTGAAAAGGTCTACATGTATCTTAAAGACTTGCACATCAAGTCATACATTAGTACAAATAATCATTTCATCAACATTGAAAGGACGAGAGTAAAGTTCCTCGAATTCATAGATGAGTCAACCAGCCACACAAAATTTCAAGATTCTAAGAACACAGAGTTGGTTTCTATTAATAGAATACTAAGAAGAGTGTTAGAGAAGCTCCAAACTAAGGTTACCATGATGGAGAATCTAACAGAGGAAAATGACTACTAGATGATGAGAGATTACAACATATACATCCTAGGTGTCAAGGAGATAAGGATAATGCTAGACCTGCAAAGGGCACACAAGGTCATTGTGGCAAAGAATAACTAAAGCATTATAATACTTTTCATAATGATCTCCCAATCAAAAATTTTCCATGCATCTCTATGTCTGCTTCCTCTATTTATTGTAGCTAAATATGGAAATTCTCCTTGCATATATGCATTTTATGACAGATGATTGTTAGTCAATCCTATTTTGAGATATTCCTATTCAAACACTATGAAATGTAATTATGCAATGTAGCTGGCCAAATCTAAAAGGGCCTATACATGTAATTTTCAAAGTTGAATGGAATATCAAAAAACTTTTGGTGTGAATTAGTTGTGTACTTCCATCTACCTAGTTTTCTTTGAAAGATTTTTTGCTCATTGCATGTTAGATTATATTTCTATGGAATTGAAGGACAATTGTGTATAAAGCTATTGATTTCTTGCTAGATTTCATTTTAGTAAAGTGTTAGAAGTCAAAGGGAACTCCATTTTACTCTTTTCATATGCAATTATATTTATTTTCCATGGTTGCATGTCATATTAGATTAAGTTTTCTTGGAGTTGAAAGACAAATGCATGTGGAACTATTGATTACTTGTTGGATTTTATTTTGGTGAAGTGTTAATAGTAGGAGAAGCTCCATTTTTCTCTTTCATATGTATTTTTGTTTCTTTTCCTTATTTGCATTGCATCCTTGCACTTAATAGAGTTAGTAGTAGGAGTAACCATATATTAGAATTTAGAAGTAGAGTAAAAGAGATGAAATATAGTTTATAATAGTCATTCCATAGAGTGTTGTGGGTTGTCTTTTTTAAAAAAAAATTGCTTGGGTTGCTTGTGTATATGAGCAATGTTAGTATGGTAATAGAAACCAAATTTAAATAAAGCTTCTACAAACTAAAAAAAATTCATAAACTTCAAGATAGACTAAGATGAGCTCTCAATTGAAAATATGAGCCATTAATGGGCTCTCTCAATGAGAAGCTCTCTTGTTGAGTGGCTTTATCTAAATGGATAGGATGTATGCTCAATATGCTTCCAAAGGCTTCAATGGATGATTGTGGATTTTTGGTGTGGATAGATGGCTTTAGTATGGATTTGGCTCTAAAAATAGCATTATAACTTTACTTCATGGATTGTGTTATTTTGCAAAGGGGAAGGATCCAATTTATAGGAAAGAGGCTTGAGGGATTGAGGGCTAAGATGCAAGGATGGGAAAAAGCTCATGGAGGGCTTAGATTGCATGAGAGGAGAGCACATGGATTGTGCTTCCTTACAACCAATCAAGGAGTGACACATGTCACATGGTGAGAGGATGGAGGAAAGGGGAAGGATGAGTCAACAAAGGAGGCTCAAGGGATAAAATCTTCATAAAGACCCTTCATAAGTGCTTTGTAAGAACATTTATGACTTTGTGGGCTTTATAAAGTTTTGTGGTTGAAGATATTTGTGAGAGATACCATGAAATTCGAATTTGAGAGTTTAGAGAGGTTTTAAGCTTGCTTAGAGTTGTAAAAATGATTAGAGGAAGGGTTAGAGATGGCTTAGGACTAGGCAAGTGGATGGCAAGTGGATTGCAATTAATGAGGGTGGGTGAAGGAGGAGATATTTATTAAAATATTTTTAATAAACATGAGGATTAATATTTAATCTTGATTAAATATTTTGAGTTGGGATTAGGGGTAGGAAATGATGAGATTAGCCTTTAATCGAAATTAAAGAAGGATTAGAAGATTTTGGAAGAGGTTATTGGTCTTAAGGAAATTGGCCAACTTTTGGGAAAAAAATAAATAAATTATTTATTTTGGGATTTTTGGTCAATTTATTAATTAAATAATTAATAAATAAGGAAATAATGTTTAAATAAGATTTAAACATTTTTGGGAGGGATTCCTTAATTAAATATTTTTAATTAAGATAAAGGGATTTAATGGCATAAAAATTAATTAATTAATTAATAATTAATTAATTAATAAATGATGATGTCATGAGGACCTTTTCAGAAAATAAAAATACTTTATTTTCTAAAGGATTTTTAGGTGTCTACATTTTGCCCCTCTTTGATGTGATGCCGCAAGTGGCATGGCATCAAAGATAAGAAAATAAGATGCCCAAGGCTAGAGCAGAAGAGGAGAGAATGGACTATGAGATGCCCCCTCAAGAAGGCGGTGGGGAGAGAAAGCGAGGCTCGATGACTTCTTGAAAAGTACAAGAATCTGAGATGAGCAAGAAGACTCAGATTTTCTTAAGAGAAGAGGTTTGGTTATCTCAAACTCTCACTACGGGAGAATGATAAAGGGAGAATCAGAGGCACAAGAGGAAGCAAGCTTAAGATCTCAGGGATTGCAGAGGATGAAGGAGCAGAGCGCTATAAAAGGAATCCAGGATGGGGAGATGGATGAGGGGATTAAAAAAGCTGATGCAACAGGATTTCAAAGAGTCAGATTGGTGGAAGATGGGTTTCGGAGATCCCTAGGACTAGGATTTTGGATCTCGAAAGATGAGGCTTGGTGGATTGATTTGGATTGGTGGATCCCTAAGACTAGGATTGTGGATCCCTAAAGCTAAAGGTGAGGAGTGATTCAAAGAGCTACTGATGCATAAGCTGGGGTAGGAGAGATGGATGCCGGATATGGATGGGGGATAATGGAGATGAAGGAAAACCATTGAAGCTTTTTGAGAGGGGGGGATACTTCAAAGAGAAGTACCACCATGTAGTTGAGCACTAGATTTGCTATAGGACTGTTGGTTAATTGCCAAGGTTACCAAGAACATCAAGGCCTTTTCACCAACTGTCCAGAGGACTGATGAACTGACTCAAAACAAACACGCAAGGATTGCCCCAGTATCACACATGAATCCCAGAGGAAGCAGTGTGGAAACGACACTGGGTAACCCACAAGCAAAAAAGAAAACAAGCAAAAGACATGATCAAGACCTTACGCTCTGATTGCCCCATTCGTAGCATACCATGATATGGAAGATCGTGGCAACCTTGAGGAGGAAACAAAAAGATTGCTTGGAAAAGATATTTCAAGACCCAAAAGGGAAGATTCCAAATCAAAAGAAAGCGAAAATCCAAAAGAGAACCATTTGCCAATGAGATGGGTAGGATGAGGTACTAACGGACCAAGATCATACATGAGGAAAGCTATATCCTACAAGGATCTATCGGAGAGCACCTAAGTTGATGGATCTAGATGAGTGATGCGTCTGGCAAGCTGAACTAAGAAGGATAACACTTTGGTGACAAGAGATCTAGTTAAAGGATACATTGGAATAGCTAACCAAGGGTTGTGCGATGTGTGCAAGATGCTGATCAAGGAGGAACTGACACGAAAGCTAGATAGATACAATGGTACTAAGCTAAAGAGGATGTACAAGCTGACAGACCAAGATATTTACAAGCTGAAGCTGACCAAGATAGTTACAAGCAGACAAAAGCTCAGGATGATAGGATAGCGGGATGGTTCGATGTTGTGCAAGATGCGAAAGCTAAGGGTGGGGTGATAGCGAAAGATATGGATTTGGCAGGATGCATCCAATGATGATGAGAGATTTTGTGACCAAGGATAGCTAGAGGAGCAGGATGAGATGGATGGATAGGATGGTAGATAGCTAGGATTATGATGGATATAAAGAGATGCCATTGGGTTTGCATGAGGATAGCCTAGAGCTAGATATCAATGACAAGGGAGGATGGACAAGACAAGATCTCCAAGGAATATAGTGGCCCCAATCAGAAGATAACATGCGGAAGGAGGTCTTATGATGGATGTGATAGGATTGAAGCTAGGATGGAAAAAGCTGAAGGGGCTAGGGAGATGGATGATAGCTGAGATGATTGGCTGAAGCTGCATAAGATTAGTGGATGGTGTGAGATGGAAGCTGGAGGATGGAGGATAGGTGGATAGATTGGAAGATGGAGGTGGATGTCAAGAGATGACCAAAAGCATGAGGGTGATAGGCTAAGCTGGGGATGGCAGGATTACGCATGACGCTTGTTTGCCAAGTTTTCATCATGGTACTTGTCCAAGGTGCTTGAATTGCCAAGTTTTCACCAGTGGACACTTTATTTTTCTTTTCTTTTTTGACTTTTTGAATTTAGACTTAGCTGGAATGATTTTGGCTTTCTTCAGCTATTTTGGCTTTTTTGGGATTTTTCACTGGCTGTTGGAATGTTCAATTTTGTTGCTAGCTGTTGGTACACCAGATGTGTGATTTATGAAATAGATCGGATTAGATGGGATTGATGGTAGGAGATGGAGGGATGAAAATGCTGGAAAGGAGCATGAGATGGGGATGCTTGCAAGAGCAACATTGGCACATGTTGGAACGGGTGTGAAAAGAGCATATGGGTGATAGATGGTAGATGCGAGCGTGATGGAGGATTTCTGGAAGTGTGCTTGGGGATATAGGCACCCAAGATGGAGTTAGGAGATGGGGGACATGAGTCACTAGATGGGGGATTAGCAATGGTGGATGCCATTATGCATTGGGTTTCAAATTTTTTCTTGGGGATCCAAATGGTTTTGGATTTTCTCTTCATAGGCTTTTGCATTGTTTTGCATTCTTTGATTGGATTTTGCCTTTTTGGAGTATGTCTTTTAGAATAGACATATGATTGCCTAGGATGTGGATTTTTAGCTTTATGCATTTTGAAGTTGGCATTCACATTGCTGTGGTAAGCTTTGGGAAGATGGTTAGGAGAAGCTTTGTGAGATGGAGAGGATATGAAAGAGCATGTAGGGGGATGATGATGGATGATGTACCCTGATATGTGCCTTTGTTGATCTTGCATAGGAATGGATGGAATAGGATTTTTATGATGGCTGATAGGAGGATGGAGGATGGTATATTTTGGGACATAGGGACCCAAAATGGATTTAGCAGATGAAGGGGGGATATGGTAGGTTTTTTTGGGTTGCAAAGATGGTGGAGGGGGGATGACATAAGATTTCTTGAAGGAGTGATTGGAGGCTGGCATGGTGGGCTTGGAGATAGGCTTGGTTTGGGGGTGTGGTGTACCAACACCTTTAGATGGTGAGCCTTTGGATACATATCCAAGACCATGAAATCCTAGATTTTTTTGTGCAATAATAGGCTCTCTGATTCCTTGCTCTTGTGGTCCTAAACCTTGACCTTGATAATGCCATCGATTGAGCATTTGAACAAGCTGAGGAAACTTTTTGCTTGCAAAAAATGGTAGAAGTGATTTATTAGGTGTATTGCAATGGGGAGATACTGTTCTTAATTCTTCTGCTGAGAGAGGGCCACCATGGATGAATGTAAGTGAACCAAGAGGGTAGATTATAGATGGTGGAATAGCTTGGATAGGTGGTAAGATGGAAGCATGGAGCGGGGGAGATGGAAGGATAGGATCTTGATGTAGCTAGTGGGATGACAAGATATCTTGTAGTGGAGGAGATATGGCTTGAGGTTTTGGAGATGGAGGAGATGGTGACTGCACTATGGATGGACGACATGGTACGATGATATCTTCATTTATGCTTTGGGGGATGTCAACATGCTTTTGGGTAGGATCTTGATAGGATTGGTTTGGAGTGGATGGTGCGATAGGAGGTGAAGGGATGGATTCTTCAAAGGCAGCAGATTAATAGATGGGAGATTCAGTAGTGGAGATTTGTGAGTAGAAGATGGATGCATAAGGGTCATTACGAGAGATTTGGGAAATGCGTGGAGGTGATGTGGATAGGATTTGGAGGGATTTGACAGGTGGTGGGATTTTGATACTTGCGGGAAGTGGAAGGATTTTAAGCAATTTGATGGATGGTATGGGGATGATAGCTATGGGAGATGGAGGTGATATTATAGATGGGGAAGCTTCATCACTGACTACTTCACATGGTTGGATTAGATGACATGGCTTATCGACTGTTGGAGGCAACTTTTCTTGTATTTCCTCTAGGAGATTCCTTGGAGACTCGTGTGTTGAAGGTGGAGGTGGATTGATAGGAATAGCTAGTGTGATGGGGGTGGAAGATTGGAAGCTTGGTTGATGGGGTGAGGGAGGGGAAGCTAGAATATCAGATGGCATGACTAGATAGTTTGGAATAACTCTTGGATTTTGGGGGATTCTTGGGGGAATGTTTCTAAGGCTTTCAATATACCCATCATAGTCAACAAGATTTTCATCATCATTGGAATAGGAGGTGGCAGGAGCAAGGACAATGCGACCAAACACATCATGATAGGATTGGTACTTCATGCTTTGATGATGAGTTTTATGGGGATGGGGTCTTGCATATGGATGAACATGGAAGCTCATGGTTGGATTTGGATTAAGCACAGATTTTGGATTGGCTGATGAAAGATTTCCTAGGGAGAGTCAAAGCTGTATGATAGACCTAAGGAGGATTGGCTGCAGATTTTTGGCTTTCTTGTGGGTGGAATACTTCAAGGGTATGCTATCAAAAATTTAGAGTTTTGCTTTCCTATGTGTAGGATTCGTGGTGATTGTGTCAACTTAAGGATAGACTAGTGATCCTATGGCATGACACGAGATTGACCACTCGTGGATCCCAACCTTTAGCTCAAGGTGATGAGGGATACAAGTGACAAAGCTAGATTACCCTAGACAATGCTCTGTCAAAGGGATAACCTTGGTGAGATTGGTTGATTGGTAGGATTGATTGGATAGCAAAATCTAGCAAAGTGACAAGAACTCTTTAAAGGCTTGGGTGATTTTGGATTGGGTTGCTAGCTGGCTGGGGGGATGATTTGGATGGACTTTGGATTTGGGATTGTTCTAAGGCAAAGAACTAGATAGATTCGGTTGCATCGGGGGAGCTTGGATGATTTTCTGATAAGGCAGTGACTACGCTAAGTATGCCTTGAGTTGGGAGATTTTTTCTTTTCTGGGATTTCGACCAAAATTGGCAAACATTCATTCAAAAGCTATGAAAAAACAAGTAGACAATAGTTTTGAGCAAGCACGTCAAACACACCAACATCTTAGGAAGCTTTCTACAAGGATGAAATTTGTTATAGCTAGGGAGTCCTCGATATACATAAGGTACGTGAGGCCCAAATCCATAGATGAAACCAAAAAGATGTCACACAGCCGAGAGGAGCGGTAACCCACTTCTCCTCTTTCACTTCTCAAGGGTATAAAGTTCCTTGAGGCTTAGCCCGAGTGACACAATTTTGATCCCAAGAGAGGTGTCTTTGGATTCACCTCCTGATCTTTATACTCCGCCGAAATGCTGGAGTTGAGGTCGTCCCAAGGGGTGATGAAATCCCCAAGCAGGCCTTCTAAAAAGTGTAAAACAAGACCACATACATGATCTTGGGCTTTAAAAGACACGCGTTCATTCCAATTGATGATTTAAATTTTGTAAGCTATGATTGAAGACACTTGTGATTATGGCATACAATGTTCATTCCAATTTGACAGCATCATTAGCATAATGAAAGTCGAGAGATCGTCAACATAAGAAATGCGAGTGCCATTGAAAATGCATCAAAACCATGCGATATTCATTGATTTTTAGGCATTCAAGATTGAGTGTGAGTTTATTTTAAGCCCAAAACAAAGATGTGTGAAATTTGATTGCCAAGTGCGCACCCGAAGGCCCTCCACGTCAAGATTTGTCCAATTTTTATGCCCAAATGAAGTGTGAGCGAGATTAATGCGCATTCAAGGAATTTTCTAACTTAGAAAAACCACTAAAGACCCAAGTGAGTGGAGTTTGATCTTTGTGGAGCACTTAACACCCTCTTAGGTAGACCCATCCCCATAGATGGCACTGAGATTGCAACCAATGGTTAAATTGATGGGTGATTAAAGAGGGTGAGTCCAACGACAAACTTACTCAAAGCGTCTTTATTAGTTTTTATAACTTAGAAGATTTCAAAAATGTGGATTCTTTTTATGCCCCAAAAGATGATTATTTGATCTATGTCATTCAAGATTTGGATTTGTTGTTTTAATCATGCATTCATAAAAAAACAAACTTGATTTTAATCCATGGCACTTAAGAGTGATTTTAGCAACATGCATTCAAAGACAAGTGATTAAACATTCAAGTTTTTTCCTTTGAGCATTCAAGATTGAGATTTTGTGTGTTGTTTTAAGAACTTTGAAGTTCTTTGTTTTAACCTTAGATCATTCAAGATTGTTTTGGACTCAAAAGTGAAAATGACTCTTTGGACTTTGGTTTTCATTCAAGATTTTGTGTTGTAGTTTGCATGTTTTAAGCCCAAAAATGATATTCCTAGATTGTTTTGATGCATGAAAAACCTAAGAAACATTCAAGATTTTGCAACAAGACATTTGTTTGGAACAAATAACAAAAGTTTTAGGACGCTTAGTTTTCATGAGATTTTTAAAAGAACTTTAAAATATTTTCAAATGAGGTTCATTTTATCCTTGATTGATGCTTTGAGTTTGATTTAGATTTTAGTGTGCACTTAGTGTTGATTTTGAACCTTTTGAAATGGAAACTTGAAGTTCTTTTTAAATTCCCAAAAAATGAAGTGTTCCTAACTTTGCATGAATGCATCTAAAACCTTGATGTTGCAAGGATGCAAATGATTAGATTGGTTTAGTTTCACTTGTTAAAAGATTTTTTCTTTTTTGCAAATTTTTAATTTTTTAATGGATTTAAGTATGATTTGGGGGTTCATTTTAAGCACTAAAAAGAAGTGTGTATGATTTTGCTTCCTTAAAAAAAAAAAATGGCCAAGATCTCCCACAAGAAGAAGAAGAAGAAGTAGATGGAATAAGAAGAATATAGACAAGAAGAGGAAGAAGAATTCCAAGTGCTTTGTCCGCCTATAAGCTTGAAAAATTTGCAAATACTATGAGATAGACTATGAGTTCCTTTGTCTTCTTCATGCTCATGTGGACCTACAAAACCAATTTATACAATCCTACCAATCACAAAAATAAGCAAAATTAGCCAAAATCAGCAAATGACATACAAAACTTGACTAAAAAAGCTAATGAAGATGACCCATGCGGGGTCCCACCGGGCGTGCCAAAATGTATATGAGCAATGTTAGTATGGTAATAGAAACTAAATTTAAATAAAGCTTCTACAAACTAAAAAAAATTCATAAACTTCAAGATAGACTAAGATGAGCTCTCAATTGAAAATATGAGCCATTAATGGGCTCTCTCAATGAGAAGCTCTCTTGTTGAGTGGCTTTATCTAAATGGATAGGATGTATGCTCAATATGCTTCCAAAGGCTTCAATGGATGATTGTGGATTTTTGGTGTGGATAGATGGCTTTAGTATGGATTTGGCTCTAAAAATAGCATTATAACTTTACTTCATGGATTGTGTTATTTTGCAAAGGGGAAGGATCCAATTTATAGGAAAGAGGCCTGAGGGATTGAGGGCTAAGATGCAAGGATGGGAAAAAGCTCATGGAGGGCTTAGATTGCATGAGAGGAGAGCACATGGATTGTGCTTCCTTACAACCAATCAAGGAGTGACACATGTCACATGGTGAGAGGATGGAGGAAAGGGGAAGGATGAGTCAACAAAGGAGGCTCAAGGGATAAAATCTTCATAAAGACCCTTCATAAGTGCTTTGTAAGAACATTTATGACTTTGTGGGCTTTATAAAGTTTTGTGGTTGAAGATATTTGTGAGAGATACCATGAAATTCGAATTTGAGAGTTTAGGGAGGTTTCAAGCTTGCTTAGAGTTGTAAAAATGATTAGAGGAAGGGTTAGAGATGGCTTAGGACTAGGCAAGTGGATGGCAAGTGGATTGCAATTAATGAGGGTGGGTGAAGGAGGAGATATTTATTAAAATATTTTTAATAAACATGAGGATTAATATTTAATCTTGATTAAATATTTTGAGTTGGGATTAGGGGTAGGAAATGATGAGATTAGCCTTTAATCAAAATTAAAGAAGGATTAGAAGATTTTGGAAGAGGTTATTGGTCTTAAGGAAATTGGCCAACTTTTGGGAAAAAAATAAATAAATTATTTATTTTGGGATTTTTGGTCAATTTATTAATTAAATAATTAATAAATAAGGAAATAATGTTTAAATAAGATTTAAACATTTTTGGGAGGGATTCCTTAATTAAATATTTTTAATTAAGATAAAGGGATTTAATGGCATAAAAATTAATTAATTAATTAATAATTAATTAATTAATAAATGATGATGTCATGAGGACCTTTTCAGAAAATAAAAATACTTTATTTTCTAAAGGATTTTTAGGTGTCTACAGCTTGTAGTTATGGGCATCCTGGTTAGCCTTTATTTCTCTTAGATCAAGAGAATCTCTCCCAAAATCCTCTAATATATGAAAGACATCATTCATTACAATTCTTTATAGATATACGATATTTTTACCTTTCAATTCAGGTGAAGGTGACATTAGTGTGCACTAACCCATTCTATTGTTAACATCCTTTTGTTTCTCCAAATATTGGGCAATTCAAGAGTCAAGGTATAAACCAAATCTAGGAGAAAAAACTATTAGCCAACAAGTGGCAAGAGAGGAACTGAGGAAATCCATTAGAAAGGAAAAGAATTTGTCTATTCAACAAAATGATACACATTATGAAGAAGTTGATACACAAGGATTTCATGAAAATAAAAATTCTAATGAGAATGATGCAACCATTGCAGATCTATTGGAGAAGAACAATATCCTAAATGAAGAAGTTAGAGGATTAAAGAGAGAACATGAAATCTAGTTAGTAAGGCTATGTGAAGTGACCAAACAAAAGAAGAAAGCTGAAGAAGAAAAAGTTGTAGCTATGGAAGACAAAAGAAAAATTGCTATCAGACTTGAAGAAAGGTCATATGATAAGCAAAATCTTACAAACACTCAGCTAGACATGACGAATCAACTGATTCTTGTAAATTAGGAATTGAATGAGAAAGATATGGAGATAGAAAATTTGAGATCACAAACTGACCTACTAAGGAATGAGTTAAGATCTAAGAAAGAACTTGTAGAAAAGATGAACAAGACCAGTAAAGCTTTTAAGTACTTTGAAGAACCAGTGAAACCACCTAGGTCATTTGACAACACTTTTGGAAAAGGGCATACAAAGAAACATTCATCTACCAAACAAGGAGAATCATCCAAGAGTGGAGAGCTAAGAAATACAAAGTTAAAAGACAAAACAACATGCTATCATTGTGGTAAACTTGGACACACTAGAAACATTTGTATAAGAAAGAATGGTGTGCAAAAAACTAAATCTAAGTTTACTAGTTATTAAGCAATGACATCAAATACATGAATGTTGATCAAGAATAAAAATACATCTACTAAACTTAGATTTGAAGGTTATTGTTTCAATTTTCAAAAGTTTGGGTATAGCGCATATGAATGAAGATCACATTCAAAACCCTACCAGACAAATACGAATGTACCAAATATTTTTTTTAAAATTTTTACAAGATTGGACATGTGAATGAGAATCGTAGGAGCTAGACAATGATACCAAATAATGAACACAACAAGGGTAAAGGCAAAATGGATGCTAAACAAACAAAGGAGATGAATCAAACATGGAAGAAAAAGATGAAAAATGGAGGCAATGGAACAAATGAAGTTAAGGTCACCCAATTCAATGGAGAAGGTGATCATACCACCTCAAATAGATCAATAAAGGTATGTAAGGAAATGTGTACTTAATGATTTATCTTACATCAATTCCTAACATAAAATGTGTAAAAGTTCATATTAGCATGAGAAATGATGCCTTAGAACAGAACTATGGAAATAATAATGCAAAAGAATCATTTACATAATGAGTGCTAGTAAAATTATCTATATTGACCGAGCATTGCAATATGGACCAAGTACCCCAATGAAAGACTAATATATAGGGTGAGTTAGATGGAATTGACCAAGATATGTAATGGAGATCGATTTCAAAAGTTTAGTAATGATGGAGATAGCTAGATTTCCCCTAATAGAGTTTACAACATTAATAAAGACCTTGAATTGAATGAATGAAGGTATATATCAAGCATTTGAAGGTATTTTTCACACCTTGCATTCAAATTTGGAGTGAACAAAGTTATTTGAGAAATTTGTAAAGTGATTTCAAAGTGATTGGAAGCGAACTAGCAGTAAAAGAGTGACCAAGTATTGATATTTAGTTGTGCCAAATAGTTCAGAAAGAAAAATTTTAGAATCCAAACACAAGAATATGACATCATCATCTGCAACAAAGAATTAAGGAGTAGAGGTAAGCAATGTTCAATTGGTGATGAGTGATGTGTATCCTCCATCTATGTTTTGTGTTATTATAGATATTGCTATGAAAGGAGATTCAATGGGTGCATTTTCATCGATACCACCTAAGGTTATCATGATACATGATGTAAAAAGATGCTACATGTACACAATTGGAAAAGTTGGAGACTATGAGATCCATGTGGCATAAGAGAAATTATGTGATGAAGGTATACTGAAGGATGAGTTTAAAATAATTGAGAGAAGAGGGTTAACTTGTTACCTATATTTTTCAAGGAATTTTAAGATTGAATGTATTAAAGTGGTTCTAAGTAGAATTCATGACATGAAGTTGTGGTTGCAAAATGGACCTATTAAGATTTCAAAGAAAGTGATTCATAATGTAACCAAGTATCCAATGATGAATGAGAAGAAGATGATGCATTGCCTAAGCAGAGAAGAAATTAAGGCTAATACTAAAGCTAAGTGGAATGGATGAGGATTGTCTGTTTCAACCATTACAATTCCAATGATTGAGTTTGCATTGAGATACATCTCTCATAAATATTATTTGTCAAGTAGATTGAATAACATGCCTTGTATGGTAGTTGACCAAGCAGGGAATATTGTGATGAAGGATCATGAATATGATCTTGCTGAGTTGTAGAGGTCACAATTGGAAGAGAACCTAACATTAGTTAGGAAGGCAAAGAATTATGTGTAAGTTTATATTATTATTTATGTACATTTCTTCTATATTCAGAATTATTTTCTTGCTATTGGAAATATTGTTTGGGAGTAAGGTAAATGAATCACAAAAAAAATTAGTGAGTACATAATAGAGTTGGGAGAATTTTTTTTAAAGTGTTATGGATAAATACTTTGAGAATTCAAACAAAAGATGTGAAAAAGAATGAGGATCCTAACATCAATATTGATGAAGCATTATTATGATGTGTGTTTTCTAGTAGATAGAGATAACACATTTGTTTAGGAAGTTAAGCCTAGGAAAGCATGGCTTGAACCCTTTGATTATGAGATTGAAGTTGAAAATGTTAGTGCAAGAATTGCTTCACTACTCAAGGAAGAAACTAATGTAGAGGTAGAGCCCTTTGGAAAGTTTGATATCAAGATTACTTCTATAGATAAGAAGTGAAAGAGAATGATTGAAAACCTAGAAGGGAAACTAGGGAAATAAACAAAAGGAAAAGAACCTTTAAATTTAACACAAGGTCTTGGAGAGGACGAATAAGATGAAAGAGAATAACAGTTGATATCAAGATTACTTCTATAGATAAGAAGTGAAAGAGAATGATTGAAGACCTAGAAGGGAAACTAGGAAAATAAACAAAAGGAAAAGAACCTTTAAATTTAACACAAGGTCTTGGAGAGGATGAATAAGATGAAAGTGGTGATGATGAAGGGGAAGAAAGTGAAGAGAAAAAGGGCAAAGCCATAGCACTAGTTCCCCCACTAGAAAATAAGGCTAAAATAATAAAAATCACAAAGCCTAAGATGACAAGGGTAATGGAGAAGATGACATCTAAGCCCCTCTCTCCTCCTACACCATAAAGACCAAGGAATAGGGCATAAATACTAGTAAGTTCTGAGCCACATGTGGAGAAAGGAGTGGTTAAAATCACCAAGCCTAGTGACACTAGTATAGAGAAGGGGAAAGTTCTAGAAACTAAAGGCTAGACAGAGAGGAGAAAACTAGTAAAGAAGAGAAACATTAAAGAGGAAGATGCACAAAAGATGGAGTCTAAAGAACCTAGACATCACCAAGTCATTGCACCTTCAAAGCCAAGAAATATTGATAAGGTATGTGGCAACATCAGAAGCTCTGTAAGTTTTTCAAGTTTTAGATTTGTGAAGTATGATTCATTAAGAAATGCTAAAAAATCCAAGGTAGAAGAGGCCATGATAGATATGATGGCTAATAATAAACTATCTCCTACTAAATTGGAAAAGAATAACCAAGTGATTTCTATAGTAGAATAGATAGAAGATGGGAACATGAATTAGAAGTAGAGAAACAAATAAGAGAAGGAAAATTGGCCAATATTATGTTTGATTTATCAAATAAACAAAGACAACATTTTTGGAGAAGCACAGGAACCCACTTGTTCCTAAATTTATAATATTCATGATTTATAGAATAAAATTGAGGTTTTTGTACAAAAAAATGAGTTGATATGGAAGACTATTATTGAATTAACTACCAAGAAAGTTGAATAGGAGAAAGAAGTGGACACTGTGACCATCAAAGATGATCATAGTGATGAAGAAAGATTAGGTGTACTGATTCCATAAGTCAACTTATCACCTATTCATGATACTATACCTAACACTCCCTTTGTTGAACAACAAAAGACCTCAGAAGCTGAGGAACAAGAAAGGGAGAAGGAAGAGAAAGAAGAGCCAATCAAGGAAACCAATGTAGAAACTTCTACTATAGGTCAAGAAGGACCACATGTATTAGGACCTTAGGATGAGGGAGATAAGAAGATTGGACAAGAGGAAACAATAAAAGAGAAGGTAGTGCCAAGTGCTACCATTGTTGTTCAAAGCACTAAAGTTTGAGCAAGGCTAAGTGATGATATCCCATCACCTACTCTTACTCTAGTAGTATTGAGCAATAGCACTCCAAAGAAAAGTAAAGGAAAGAAGGTGAAGGACAATTCTCTAGATATTATTGCTAGTCTAGATGAAGTAATTTATATGCCAAAATGGGATCTATCCAATCTCACTCTTGAGAAATCTATCACCTTATAGAATAGTTAGCAAGTAAGAAGAAGAAAGAAGAGAAAAAAAGAGAAAAACAACAGAAACACATGTTGCATGACATTAAAAACATATTTGTTGATCCTTTTGATATTCAAACCATTGATGAGAAAGCCACCATTATCTCTCAATTGGTAAATTTTTTTGAATAGGTCAACACTAAAGATATTGAGGCAAATGAAAAATTAATGGCATGCTCTAAGAAGAAATTTGAGAAGAGAGTCATAGAAAAAGTTTCTATTGCCATTGTAGTTAAAAAGTGGAGGTTCAAGAACTTGTATAGAATATTGAAGAACTTGTAAATAAAGTACAAGATCTCTAAAATATACTTCAGGACACTCCAAGATTCATAGATGAGTTTTAGGCAATCATACAAAGGATTTAGGATGATATGAAGCAATCAGGAGAATCTACTTCTTAATTAGTTGAACCAAGCTCAATGCACTATAAAAAAATGTTGTTTACATAAGGAAGGTTGGATGAGCTAAATAGAATAGATAGTAGAATGATATCCAAATTGATCTCTAATAGAGGTTATGTAACAAGAGCTGATTTCAGCAAAGGATCTAGTAAAAAAAGATCGTAATCTTTCGATTGCTGACAACTTGATTGACTTAGTAGTGAATTTGGAGTTAAATATTCATGTTCTAGAATCAATAAGAACTGCATGTGATCATGCATTTTCTATGATCAACCAAATACACAAACCATTTATTGATAAATACAATTTGATTCCACCCTCACAAACCCAACAATCAAAGCAATAGACAAAAGTGATAAAAAAAGGGGGATAGATGATTAATGATGAAAGAATAAAGGAGGATATATGATCATGAGATTCAAAGATTTGAAAGACCAAAAAAAAATTTAGGTATGAAAAAGTTACAATCAGACTATTTGAGTCATGTCAAGTTTGTATTGTATTGTATATTGCATTGTAAAGGCAATTTTGAAGTTCTATAAGAACAAGTCATAGGCTTAGGGGGAGTACTATTATTCTTTGTATTGTAAAGATGCAATCATGACAATGTGTTTTTGATACTAATGTCAAAGGGGGAGATTGCTGATATCTCCAAGTCTTTTTGTCTATTAGTGTCAAACACTTAGTCATATATAAGGTAGAGTTAGATAGTCATCACTGTGACTGAGCTACTCTATATAGGTCAAGTCATGTAAATACTTGTAACTAATCATGTATATGTTGAACTCTATAGGAGCTAAGCAAGTCTTTTGTTGCCACATATTTTCAGTACAAGCCGATCCTAGTGAATGACAAGAAAAGAGAGCATATTTATGCCAAGTTATATAGAAGACACTGAGTATAGTTAAGGCCGAGAAACAATATAGATAACTATTATGATTGAGCATCAGAAATAATGAGTTTTGAGTAACACAAAGAGAACATTAAAGTATGGATTGTTAAAAAATTTGAGGTAAACTATTTTAAGCTGATACAAATACACCATTTAATGATTGTAGAGTTTGCTAAAAAGGTGGTTATGCAGTTTGATGTGGATCAATGATCACCATGAGGAATGAACAACCAATCAGATGAAGAGGCAAAAAGGAAAGCATCTAGAAGACTCCAAAGAAGTATTTAAATAGGCAGATCCAAACCTTATTTTTGATAAGTGATGTGAGCTATCACATGTAATATTTTATGAAGTGTGTGAAGGAAGTGAAGCATTGTTAAGTTTTGGATGTTGCATGCATGAGAGAGTTGTGAAATACTAAGTATAACAACCTTATGAAGAAATAAAGGACTAAGAAGTGACATATAAGATTGGAAATTAGATTAGAGATTGGAAGGAGGAGATCTATAATCAATAGTTACAATGTAGACTGAAGGATTAGGTACTAAGACAGTTCTAATAGATTTAATTAGGGCAAATCTCTTAACAAAATGGTTTTAACAAACCTTTGTAAATCTCCTAATAATGTCCTTACTTTATTGTAAGTGTAAAATCCTTTAATAGGGTAAGACCTAATAGTCTTAGATGCGTTTAGCAAGGTAGGCCCTTTATAGGGTAGATCATCATAAGTGATCAAGATTATAACCTTAATAGGTTAACTTTGTTACTATAGTAGTGAAGATTTGTGGGTGTCATCCCCACCCTAGTTTTGCCTTCATGTTGGAGTGTTTTTGGGTAGCCAAATTTTTTTTGTCAAGTGTCTACATTTCATGGAGGTGATTGATAGTTAGATCTATTTATTACAACATTTAATTTTATAAGTTATGATATGCATAAACTAGATATGAGAAGGTCAATATGGTGAATGCAGTAAAGTTGTTTTGAAGGATAAGAGTTTTGATGAAGGGTGCTCCCCTTATTACCATAAACCATAATAGAAACAAAGAAACAAAAATAAAATACAAGAAAAAAATATGGACTTCTTATTTGTGCCGCAAATGTGGAATTACAGAATTCACAAGTACAATATGCTAACCCACATGAGTGCCTTCATTACAATAATTTCTAAGATAAGCTGTGAAATATCACCCAAAGTTGTCCTAGACAATGTTTGGGCCTTTTCTAAGTATGTAATTTTATGTTAGCTAGGAAGGTTCTAGACAATGAAACTTAATACATATAGAGTCAGCCAAATACATCTTTGACATTTATTTTAGAAATTTCAGGTATCCCAACTTTGGAAGGCTATAACTCTTGAACCGTTGCTCTGATTGGCTATTATTACCATTTTTTTGAAATGCAAGCTCCTGATCTACAAGCTTGAAACCATACAAGTGCCCTTCCCTCAAGTTTTTGGACCTCATTTGGGCACTCTAAGGCCTCCAACAGTGAGCTTGAAGATTTTTCTGCAAAATTTTCCACTAAAAATCTGCAATAACTTCTTCAATAGTTATGCTTAAGAAATGATATTTTTATGGTAGACTTATAACTCTAAAATGAACCTTCCTATAGAAAATGAGAATATTCTGAGCTTATATGAAAATCTTACTAAAAAGTAGAAAGTTCCCATAAATAGTAACCACCTTGTCTACTAGTCCTTATTAAAATAGAAAAGGCTGAAAAGAAAATATTTTTTGGGTGATGCAAGATTGCTCTTACACCCAAGATGCTCTTGCATCAAGTTTTATAGATCCTAATTCACCCCCCTTCAATATCTAAGTTTTCCAATTAAAATTCCAACAATATTTGACCAAATAAATTGTTATCATCCAAATTCATAGAATTAGAAAAAATCTCTTAATCCTATCTTATTTACTTTAAGCACATATCATAAAATATTTGAAAGTACTTGTCACATTTAAATCATTTGAGTAACTCCCAAAACTAGTATTATAAAATTTATCTCAAAGAAAATTATGTAAAACTCTTTGTGTTAGCAACATATTGTAACAACCATTGAGCTTATCCACATGTCAAGACTTGAATAAAATAACCTTGGATTCATGTATATGATCGTTTGTAATCTTAGCATATAAACATTTTTCTCAAGAGAAGATACACCTTGACACTTTATTCTATGTTAGTATGGTCACAAAACTATTATCCCCAACTAATATTGTAATTGAATGTTAGGTGATGTATTTATTATTGTATGTAAAAGAGTCATATCAATTGTTATATTTTTATTGATTTCAAAGTCTTAATTGGTTGGACATTATGTGATGTAAGAGCATATTAGGTTTTCTCAGTGGCTACTTTGGAGTTCATGGGAGGAGACTTGGTAGTTTCTTTGGAGGGTGGTTGGACTAATACTCAGTTGAAGAATAGGTGCTTCATAGAGATGGTACTCAATCATTACTAGGTAGTTGGTAGTTGTTGTGTTAACCAAGTGACTCAGTTAATGAAGGCATTTGACAATGCTTGGGGCACTTGGCATATACTTTGGCTAGGTTTACACTAGGAACTCAGCAGCAGTGTTACCTAAGTTAGCTTAGCCAATGAAGGGAGCTCGATTATGCCTGGTGAGTTGCTAATACTCAATGGAGGTTTTTGACACTCAGTCATGTGTTGGTGTCTATATTTCCTGAGTTATCTATGAGCTGACCTTTAGGCATTTAATTTGGGTTGTAGGTATTTAATGAGTGTTATAACCAACTTGTGGATTGTGCATATATTTAATGTAAGGGTTTATTTTAATTTTAAATTGCCAAGATGACTTGTGGCTTAGTTGGGTATAAGTAGGGTTTTTTTTAGATTCTTAAGTCATTAATCATCTAGCTTGGAGAAGAGGATGTGGAAGAAGAGAAAATTTTGAGATGGGCTAGTAGTTGAGGCTTAGGAAACAATGAGATTTCTTGGTGGGATTGTAAACACAAATTTGGATCTTTCTTGAAGGTTTCTACTAGTGTGGATCTAGACTAGCTAGTGTTGGGATTAGATCTTAAGGCATCTTGCATTACTATTTTTGTAAATGCTATTATATTTGGCCGAAACCAAGAAGGCCTTAAGCTAGGCACATTACATGTAAACAATTATTTTATGAATAAAGAGTTACATTTGGTATTAGATTGTATATCTTGTGTTATGTTTCTTCTATGTGGTTATTGGTAGGGATCTAGATTACCTCATTTAGGGGTACCCTTAGATTATCACTACATTAGATGGTATTAGAGCATAGTTGTTCTTCAGTGTGTAGACTGAGCACCAAAGTTGAGGCAGTTTGCACTAGGACCTTGGGTTGAGAGAAGTTGATTTGGTGGTGGATTGTTCTTTCTAGAGTCCTAGATCTTTTGGCTGTGAGGTGATAGATCATGGTTCTAACTTGAAATTGTAGAGGACTTGCAAATGGATCAATGGATTTGAAGATGGAAGGTTGATCTATTGCTGATTTATTGTAGAGGGTTTGTGAAGATCTTGGAAGATGTCTCTAAGAGGATTGGACCTTGGGGTGATTGCAAAATTTTTTAATATAGTGGAGATGAGGATCAATGAGTCAATTACTTGGGTGGATGCTATTGTAGATGGTCCTTTTTCTAAAAGAGTTGAGAAACAAAAGAAGGAAGTTGCATGCTATTGGAGTTGGAGTCTACCGATTCAAAAGAGAGTTGTCTAGCTAGTTAAATGACCTATTCGTAAGAGAAGATGGCATACAAAAGTTTTAGAGGAGGTAACAAAGCTATATGAGGTTGGTTTTATTGATCAATTTATGGAGTCTGATGCAAAACTTATAGTGAAACTTGTGCTTATTGTTGATAAGTTTCCTAACCTTGTTGATGCTGGGGTTGAGATTGGTTTTTGTGATAAGTTGCATGTGTCTAACATGAAAATTATAGAGCATCTTATTGTGAGCAATGAGATTACTAGTGTTGAGAGTTAGGCATATGTTGTTGAAAGATTACATATGGCTGTTAATGTGGAGTTTTTTTTCTATTGGTATGGATTCATTAGTTGTTGATGTAAATGAGGTTTTGTTGATGAAGCATTATGTTCAGTTTGTTTGTGGCAGTAAGCATGTTGACTAGATAGTTGAGATTCTGGTGTTTGACAGATGGATACAAATGTAGATGATGCATTGATTGGTTTTCCTATCCCTACTGGAGTGGAAGCCTTTGGTGAAGATGAAGATGGTTTTTGATTTTTGTTTGAGTACCAAAGGGTGGAACACACTTTTCTATTTACTTGGGGAGAATGATGCAAGAACATCTTGGGTTTGCTTGGTGGCTACTTTGGAGTTCATGGGAGGTGACTTAGTAGTTTCTTTGGAGGGTGGTTGGACTGATACTCAATTGAAGAAGAGGTTCTTGGTAGAGGTAGTACTTGGTCATTACTAGGTAGTTGGTAGTTGTTGTGCTAATCAAGTGACTCAGTTAATGAAGGTGTTCAATGATTCTTGGGGCACTCAGTGAATATTGTGGCTTGATTTACATTGGAAAATTGACAGTAGTGTTTCCCAAGTTAGCTTGGTTATACTTGGCGAGTTGCTGATACTTAGTGGAGGTTTCAAACACTTGGTCATATCTTGGTGTTTATGTTGCATGAGTTGTTTGTGAGCCAAACTTTTGACATCTAATTTGGGTTGTAGGTATTTAATGAGTGCTGCAACTAACTTGTGTCTTATACATATATTTAATATAAGGGTTAATTTTAATTTGTAATTTCTATGTTGAACTATGGCTTAGTTGGGTATAAGAAGGGGTGTTTTGTGGAGTCTTAAGTGATTAATCATCTAGCTTGGAGAAGAGGATGTGGTAGAAGAGAAATTTTTGAGAAGAGCTAGTATCTGAGGCTTAGGAAACAAGGAGATTTCTTGGTGGGCTTGAGAGCACAAGTTTAGATCTTCCTTGAATTAGTCAATACTAACCGAGTTATATATTTCTTGAGTAAATGTAATATTTACAAAGTGTTAGCTAGATGATCAAGTTTGAGAAATTACAATATGAGGCCAAATTTTGATAGGAATTTGGAAAGTTCGAGAAGGTCTATTATGAGAGTCAAAAGTTGTTGGAAGATCAACAATGGAGAAAAATCAAGAAGGATCTAATGAAAGAAATTGAACAAGGATATGGATGGACATAAAGTTCTATGTAAATTTATATTTTATATGTGTTTAAATTCATTGTATGAAGGAATTCAATTTTAAACATAAGATCGATGATTGTGATTAAGTGGAAAAAGATGGAAGGATCTAGAAGCATTGAGAAATATATTTAAGGAGGAGAAATGATAGTTTTAGGTTGTTGTTTTGAAGTGGTAGATGATTTCATTGTGATGCTGTTAGAAGGTTGATAAAGATGTAAGAGATGTGATTATTAGTTGTTGTGAAGAGAGAAGTTGTTGAAGGAGAAAAAATAAGTATGAAGCCAAGTGAGCCAAGAAAAGAAGATAAAAGAGAAAGGAGTTTGTGGAAGAAAGCATTAACCAAGTGAGTAAAAGACAAAGAAGACCCACAAATGATATTTGATCAAGAAAAGTTAGTTTCTATTTTTAACATATCACTTTACATATTTACTATTTAACCATTGTAGCATAAACTCTTGGAAGTACCAAGTGGACCTAACAAGTTTGTGAAATCCTATATAGTAACATCGATTAGTGGAGTTTACAAGTCCTTTAAATCAAACCACTATTTTTAGTCCTAGAGATGGAGTGATAAGGTCTAGAAAATGTTTTGGTGAAAGCCTCTAAAAAGGTCACTTTAACAAAATGTATGTAATCTTTAATAAGGTAGTCTCTAAGCATAGATCTCTTTAAAAGAATGGAAATTTTGGATTCTCATTCCTAGGTGGTTTTTCCCTTAACATGGTTTCAACATTAAATATTGGTGTCAACATTGTGTGAATGTTATTTGTGTTACAAGTTGACTTACATATTTTACAGTTTATTGCAACTTGGTAATAACTAGATATCACTAGGTAATTACTGGAAATTTACTAACAATTGATAATGCAAGGAAAAATTTGAAAAAAAGTTGATGTATGAGTTAAGTTTTATATTGGATATGCCTATAAAGTGATTGGATGTATTAAGTTATTATTGTTAATGTTTATGTTTCTTTGATGGTGATGATTTGTTGAACAAACTATGAGATAATTTGACATAACTGATTCAACCCTACCACATCTTAGTTATCTAAAAACTTGGTATTAGAGCTGAATGCTTGAATGATGTAGTTTAAAGGAACTTAAGAAAAAGATCAAGATTCATAAAATAGAGCTGCCAAAGAAGAACAAGGAGAATTTTTCTTCATGGAAAGACTAAATGAAGCTACATATTTTAGGTATTGGACATGAGGTCACACATTGGTTGGAAAATGAATATGTCACACCTTCTAGTCCTCAAACTATAGGTCAAATGAATGATACAAGAAATCATAAAAGTGTACCATCTTAAAATGGAAGCACTTCCATCTTGATAGGTTTAGTACCCTCTTTTAGTGCATTTATCATGATAGACTTGCATTTAGGATGCATTCTGCACTTGCTTCCTTCATTCTAGGTGAAATTAGGGTTAGGATCTTGAGGATTCTCCTTAATTTTCCTCCTCCATGGCCCTATTTTCTAGGTAGGAATTAGGCATAGGTCTTCTTGGTCTTCATTATATTCATCAAAGGATTTTGTTCCTATTTTAGACACTCTCTTATTCTAATATCATTTCTAGGTCTCCAGACATCCCTATGACCTCCTATTTCCTATTTGGCTAGATTATGACCACTATGTCACAATTGAGGTTGAATTTTACCTAGGTTAGAGTCGAGGACTTCCTTTACCTCCTTTATGATTTGATCCCCCTTTTTAGATTTTGGCCCTGAATGCCCTTGAAATCAATGTCAGGCTTTCGAATCTTAATGTGGAAGGGTTTTAATTTGAAAATCATTTAATTATTTTCCATCCTTAGTTGGTTATTGTTATTGGACCATAATTCAAGGTGAAATTTGAATTATGGGTCCTCACATTACACTAGGAGTGTGGCATTGAAACATCTATATAAAGACTCTCATTTGCATTTATTTACAACAAGCAATCAGAAGAAGCAAGATAATGATGGTGAAATGAGGATGCAAGATTGTTAGAGGATGATATAGAAGATTAGGCCATTGTTGATATCAAGCATTTTTGTAAACACACCATTGTGCACATCTATTTGGAGTAAGAGAGATCCTATCTTCCTTGATCCACCATCATCAATATTCAAGAAGTTAAAGATTCACTCATGGGGTAGCAATTATGGATTATGATTTTGGTATGAGTACTTAAGCCTTGGGGGCTTGGTATGCTTTCCTATCTAATTAAAACCTATGCATTTCTTTCTCATACATACTCATGCTAGGGCTTTAATCTAGAGGATTGGATCTTGGCATTAGAAATTCAATACATACACATATTCTATTACAACCAACTATTCGTGGAGATGGAGATAAACAAAATGGGGGTTTGACTAAGGAAAAACCCTATATAGCCATCGAAAACACCATTTTTAGATGCATATAGTCACTATTCTAAGAATTGAAGTGTAAATCTGAGTACCCCTTTTGGAAAACTTCTTAGATCCATGAACAATTTTTTTGTTAGAGTAGTGTAGGTCAAGGTCAGAAATAAAGGGGTAAGATTGTGCCCCACTATCTGGGTCAAGGTCGAGCTACCCTCAAAAAGATGAAAGTTTTTTGGGTTTTCTCTATCTCAACATTTCTAGTCTAGAGCAGGTTATAGGATTTCTTGAGATTGTACACATGAATCAAAAAATAGGTATTTCCAAATTAATCGCATCATGAGATATGTATCTTATCTTATCTAATTTCAAGTATTTTTAGATTTACACTAATTATTAAATTTTAATTTAGAATACAAATGAATAGTGAGAAATGTTAGATGCATTGTCAGAATCCATTTTTCACATATTCATTTTGGTGAACCCATTTATGACAACTCTTTTTTTTTGGTGTTTGATTTACATCTTGCATACTTATAAGATTAGATTTCTTGCATTTGTATTTCAAAATAAAAATAAAAATTTGCAAAATCTCTTTAATATACAAAAACATTTACATTTTCATGCTTTTAGTATTTTAATATGTTTGATTCTTGTTTTGAATACTTTGATGAGGATTTTATTGAAAAATAGGATATATTCCCTAATGAGCTACATGGTAGTGAGGATAAAAATGGTCTAGATAAGATCTCCATTAATTATATTGCTATTTCACTCTCCTCCACAACCTCTCCAATTGACCTTTACCATAGGGTGTGTGCATGTTACCTTCATGTCCCACTATATGCAACATTTGTAAACCTAAAATGATATATCCTACAACTTTGACGATGATAAAAGGATGTCCTCAAATAACATTTAAGGGTAAACCTAGATATCCTTTGGATTTCTTTGATAACACCGATTCAGTTTCACATGCTTAATACACACTAAATAACCCTTAGCCTATTATTCTAGTTTCTTGACCACCTTCTCAATCTATGCTTCCTCAAGCTCCTAGGTTTCCTTCTTCTTTTAAAGAGTATGACTTAGTTGAATAATTACATGCTATTCCTACTAAGGTATTGTTATGGGAATTACTTCAAAATTCCCTGACATATCATGAGACATTGCAAAAAGCTTTATCCACTCTATCTACTTCACCTCCTAATCAAGAGAACATTCATTCTATTTTAGATTGCATGCATACTATGCCTTCTACACCTCCTATTGTGTTTTTCAATAATGATTTACCTCCTCTTTAGGTGTAGAATCAATGCAATGCTCTTATGGTTGCTATTTCTATTAATTAGAGTATCATTCAAAGAACATTGATTGATAATAGATCTAGGGCTTAATGTTTGTAGCATGGTTATGCTTAAATAAATTAAGGCTGATCTCACCACTATCCAACCTAATAATGTCCCTATCAATAGATTCGACAATATTATGAAGATAAATTTGGGCATTATTACTTTACCTATTAAAGTTGGTCCAATTATTCTAAATACACCTATTCATGTTATGCTTAGACCTCTCAATTATAACCTTCTTTTAGGAAGACCATAGTTACATACTATGCATGCACTTCCTTCTACTATTAATCAAAAGGTTAGGTTCAATTATAAAAACTTCATGTAAACACCAAATCCTTTCTTAAATGCATAATATGCCAAAATTTCTGAGCCTCTTCAACCAAGTAAAGAGATTGAAAAAAAACTTGAGAGTCAACATCCAAACGCTCCATCTTCTTTTTTGACTAAGGATGATTGGGGGACATTGGATTTTAATCCTACTCTCATTAGAGAATATAAGGTCTCTAATTTGGAATTCATGAAGCAATATGGTGAATTTGAGAAACAAGTTTTTACTACTTCCCCACTTTCTAAGGAACTAGAAAGTAATTTTGTTGATGCTTCGATTAATGAAATGATTGAAATAATAAAACTTGATTATTATGACATGGTGATATATGCCACTCCTTGGACTCCATTTGATATTGTTGATCGATATGGTTCTGGTTATCATATTCTTAAGAAATCAAGATTTAATGGGAAAAGATGTGGTAAATATGAGCAAGGTATACAAGTACCTCTATATAATGAAATTTATGATCATACATTTAGATTAGGATTTAATCCTTATAGAAAACCATTAAATTTTCCTCTTAATGTTAATGATATATGTGGTGGATAGTTGAAATTGGTTAATCCACTCCTCATTGACATTAATCAAGCACCTACTTTGGATATTTTTCCTGAAGATGAAACCTTAATGGAATTTTTAGGAGTTTATGAAGATTTACTTAAGTTCGATCACAAATTATGGAAGCCTTATTGTTTAAGTATCGATTTTTATTGTGGAGAACGCGATAATTAGGATATTCTTCCTTTACCAATGGATTTTTTGATACGAAGTGATTTGTTAATAATTTATATTGTCGATACTCAAATGGATGAGAATAATCCTAAAAAGATAACAAAGATTGGGAAATGTTTGAATCAGGATGAACATGATCAGTTGGTTTCCTTTTACTTGAATTCAAGGACATTTTTTCTTAGACATATTATGATATTCTAGGTATAGCTTCTAAGATTGTTACTCATAATGTTGTTTTAAAACCAAATATGAAACCTGTGAAGCAGAAAATTTGAAAGATGAATCCATGAATTGATTTATTAGTTAAAAGTGAAATTGAAAAATTATTGGATTCTAGATTTATCCATCTATTGATTATTCACTTTGGATTTCAAACATTGCGCCTATTTCAAAAGGAGAAAATAAGATAAGGATGTGTACTAATTTCAAGGATTTAAACAAGGCATCCTTAAAGGATGATTCCCTATTACCCAGTATTGACATGATTGTGGATTCAACAATAGGACATGCCTTGTTATCTTTTATGGATGGTTTTTTTTGGATATAATCAAATCTTTATTCCTCTCAAAGATCAATTTAAGATCGCATTTATAACACCTTGGGGAACATTTTATTGGGTCATGATGCCTTTTGGATTAATGAATGCAGAAGCAACTTATCAACGAGCTATGACTTTGATTTTTCATGATTAAATTCACAAGATCCTTGAAGAATATGTGGATGATATCTTAGAAAAATCCATACAAATATAAGATCATGTTACTATTTTATGACAAATATTTAAAAGGATTAGAAGTTACAATATGAGATTGAATCCCAAGATATGTGTTTTTGGAGTAGATTCTAGTAAATTATTAGGATTTAGAATCTTTAGGAGACACATAGAAGTAGATATTGAAAATATTGAAGCTATTGTTAATATGCCTCCTGCTAAGAATATTTATTAGCTATAGATTTTACAAGGAAAAATACAAGCTATTTGTCGCTTTATTTATAATTGAGTTGATCAAAGTATTCCTTTTACTTCCTTGCTTAGAAAGGATGCCACTTTCTCTTGGAGTTATGAATGTAAATAAACCTTTCAATAAATTAAGGAGTACCTTGCAAATCCTCCTATCTTGTAGCCAACAAAATTTGATAAGCCATTTTATTTGTATACTTTAGCAACTTTGAAAGCCGTGAGTGCATTATTAGCTCAAAATAATAATAATGGCAAGGAAAGACCTATGTATTACATTAGACAAAGTTTACTTGATTATGAAACAAGATACATAGATTTGGAAAGAAAATGTCTAGCTATAATTTATGCATGTTAGAAACTTAGGCATTATCTTATAAATGTTGAAGTTAATGTGATTGTCAAGTTTGATTCTTTAAAACATCTTTTCTAACAAACTAATCTCTCTGGCTATCTGGAAAAGTGGGTGATGTTACTTACATAATTTGATCTTAATTTAATTTCTTAGAAGTCTATTAAGGGACAAGCTCCTTGTCCTCATTCAGATACATGTTCTACTTCAATAGAATTCCCCAATGATAGTATTCTAGCTATTGAACAAGATGATATTTGGGAATTGTATTTTGATGGATCTAAATGTAAGACATGTTTTGGTGTTGGTATTATTTTAATCCATCATACAAAAATCCAATCTTGTTATCATAAAAATTAACCTTTCCTTGTACTATTAACATTGTGGAGTATGAAGCTCTTATAGTTGGCCTATGAGCAACTTCATCCCTTAATATTAAACACTTGCAAATATATGGAGATTCACAATTGATTGTTGAACAAACTAGAGGAGGTTATTAGAATAATAATGATAAAATGACACAATATAGATATTTGGATCTTGATGTGGTTTCACAATTCTCCTCTTATATGATTCAAACCTTATCTAGGGAAGATTATCGACATGTGGATACCATGGCAAGCACAAATTCTTTGGTGTGTCTTTAGAATAATGCTAAAAACTTTCAATTTACTATATAAACTCTCAAAAACCCTATAATTTCCAAAAAGATTACCTCTGATTGTTTCAATTTGCATTTGGATGAATGGTATTCTCATATTTTTTATTTTTTGAAAGATGGTACTTTTCTTGAATCAACAAAAAGAAACACGTGTAATCCTATTAGGAAGCTTGCAAAACATTACATTATTTTAGGAGATATGCTTTATAAATGCACTTATGAAGGATTATTATTAAGATGTCTCAATAGAATTAAAATCCTGGTAGCTTTCACAGAAGCTCATTCTAGTTCTTGTGGAGGCAATTTTGGTGAAAAAAATCTAGTTAATACATTTCTTAGAATGGGATATTATTGGCTAATAATGGAATAAGATTCTTTATGTTTGTTAAGAAATGTCCTCAATGTCAACAACATAGTAATTTGATTCATGTTCCTACTCATGAGCTTCATAATCAAGTTTCTCCATAGTCTTTTAGTATTTGGAATTTGACCTTATTGGAAAAATCTCACCAGCTTCTTCTCAGGGACATACTTACATTTTGACTACTACGGATTACTTTATGAAGTGGGTGAAGTCATCCCTCTCTATTCCATAACTACAAATGTTATTTGTGATTTCATCCTTAATAATATCATAACATGATTTGGTATACCTTCAATGATAGTTTCAAATAATGGTACATCTTATAAAAACAAAGAAGTTGCATAATTCTTGGACAAATATCAAATTCAACATAGATTTTCAACTCCTTATTATCCTTAATCTAATGGTCAAGATGAAGCATCAACTTAAATCATTGAACAAATTCTGAAAAAAATAGTTAACAAACATGCAAAAGATTGGCATACTCAATTGACCTATGCTTTATGGGCTTATAGGACAAGTGTTCATATTGCCACAAATTATTCTTCTTACAATCTTGTCTATGGTATTGATTTTATTATGCCTTTGGAATTAGAAATACCTTCTTTACATGTTTCATTTCATGGGATAATTGACACAGGTACTTTTTAGGAACAACACTTACAAGAGTTAGAAATGCTAGATGAACAATGAATACATGCATTAGGAGATATAAAATCTTATCATAAATCTCTACAGAAACAATAGAATCATATGGTAATTGAACAAACATTTTTAGTTGGTGATTTTGTCCTATATGAGAATCAACAAAATTTGAATGCTTTACCTAGCTAAAAAGAAAATTTTAGCCCTAATTTTCTTGGACCTTTTTTCTTCATTGAAGACTTTGGTTCAGGTGCCTATAAACTTTTTGATATGGATCGTGTTTCTTTTAAGGAACCTATTGATATCATGCATATTAAATGTTATTATCCTTAAGTTAATTCTTTATTTCCTTGTGCATTTATGTATTCCTTATAAAATTTGTTTTATAGGTTATGTAGTTCTAGCAAAATTACATATTGAATATATTTATGCACCTTTTTTCTTTCTGTTAAGTTTTATATTAATTAAACATAGAACTATTAGTAGATAAATTTTTTCATTCATCAAAAGTTTTTCAAGTTTTGATACATATGTGGCCAATGGCCTTATTTATCACTATGTCTATCATTGCACTATGATGGCTAATAGCTTTCAAATCTCTTTGGCCTATGATAGGAAGATGTAGATCTGTGTGTGGCTCCTTGATATGCTCATACCATTTGAAAACTCTTGGGCACTTTGTAACTTAACTACCTAAAACTTCTTCTTCTCTCTCTCTCTCTCTCTCTCTCTCTCTCTCTCCACACATCCTTAGCTCTCATAAGACACATGCAAAGATATTAGCATGCCTACTAGGATAACTGTAGCCAAGAGAGGATTCTTTCTTGCTCACTGGTAGTTGGTAGGATATGCATGTATCCTTCAAAATCTCAGATACAAAGCTCCTCCACTTTGCTATGCTAGCTACAGAATGAAAATTGCATTTATCAATTTAGTACTTTTTCACATAAAATTACATTTTTAATAAAATCTCATATTTCATACCTGGGTCTCCCTCTTAGATGTCACTAAAGGGTCTAGATGGTGGGGGCATGGAGTGACTAATCTCTCTACATTCAATATGTCTAGGCCTTGCTGGTGGTGTCTCTATGTTACTGTGTGGAGGCCGTCATGATCTTAGTGGTGATACATGAAAAACATGTACATCCACACTAGTATCACTAGCTTGGGGCATCTCCTCTACTCTCTCCTCCTCCATGGGATCTCCCTTGGAGATGTGATCCTCCTCATCTTTGACATCCTCATCCTCATCTTTTGTACCACTATCCCAGTGTGTCCTCTTTGAAAGACTTGGATCAATTATAGGATAATCCTAAGGGAAGATGGGGTGGGTACCCTATAGACTCTAGTACTTGATGTAATATTAGCTCATGCTTGAATAGGTCACATTTGATGGTACCTATATATCCTTTGTCTCATTTGTATCACTATTCTTTATGTTTGCTATCGATGGTTAGTATATGGCGTTGGGTCTTTGATAGTACCTCATCAGATGTACATAGATAGGTACTGCTATAGGGACTCCCTGTAATAGGAAAAACTATCTCATCACTTGATCATAATAGTATGACATCACTATATGATTCTAATGACCCTCTAGTAGCTTCCACCACTATGAATGTCTCATCTAGAATCATGTATCTAGTTACTCTATCATCTGGCAATAGGGTCTCCACATTAAATCTATGTCTGGAATGCTGTCTACAAGTACCCTCCAATAGAGGATATCTCCAAACTGGTAGGAATTTCTTAGAGGATAAGAAAAGAATCTCGATGTAATTACATCTACCATCACTAAACACCCTATAGATGTGTACATGTGAGATGCTCAAACAACCAAATCTGTAATGGTGTGCATATTGATAGACGCACTCTTTGGTATCTCACTAGCTGACATAGCTCATGGCATAGCTAGGATAAGATGCTATGACCCCATGAGAACATGGTCCTCTCACTCTCCATCCTCTGTATAAGATGGGTAAGAGGTGTAGAAAAATATGGTACCCTTTGAGTTGGGTAACACAACCAAGGATACTATACCAAACATCACTCTTTGTACCAAAGGTGTAGGGCTTGATAGTATGAATTAAAAAAGGACTTGATTTGCTCAAGTTTACATTTGTGAAACATCTCCCAAGCAATACTCTTTATCTACAAGGATTTCCTTACAAACTCATCATGCTCTAGGTCTGACAGTCTCACCTCAAACTTGAAGCTGCAAGATCCTGTAGACATCCTCCGGTGTCACTGTAATCTCTCTTGAGGGAAGATGGAAGGAGAATGTGTCCTCATCCAACCTCTCTATCAAAGCCAATAGGATGGATCAGTGTAGCCTGATCTCTGGTAGGTTTGCTACCCAATATAGTCCTACATCTCTCAGTAGTTTCATCTCATCCTCACTCAACTCATACAATCTCTCTTTGATGGTCACTAACGACTCTTTAAAGGGGTGATCTTAAAGAAAGACCGTGTCATATAAGCACAAAAAAACATCATATCAATGTTATACATCATCAAATTTGCAAATCCAACTTGACTAGCTCAACATCAACCTTATTTATGTTAGGGTTGAATTTCCTAGGTCAAGGTGGACCTTCTTGGGTTAGGGTTGACCTTTTTGGGTCAAGGTTGACCTCATCCCAAAATAGATGGAGACCTTCCAATCTAGGTTGACCTTCTTGGGTCAAGGTTGACATAGTTGGGTTAGGGTCAACCTTTAAGGGTTAGGGTTGACCTTGCCTACCAAAATCAAGAATTTGGAAAGTACAAGAATAAATAACAAGAAGCTCACCTCAAGAAGTGACCATCTAGTAGCCAGGTATTGTCTCAGAAGCTCCATGCATGTCACTTAAAGTTCTTCTCTCCTCGATATCTTTCTTCCTTTTTTTGAATATGAAAATGGTAAGGATGAGTTAGTATAACTGTCTTTTCTTTATTTATAGTTAAAATTAGGGTTTTTTCTAGGGTTTACTCATGATAAACTTAGATTCCCCTTTTTTCTCATTTAGATAGGCATACACTCTTTTCATCATAAATTGAGTTCAATAAGTCTATTTTTAGTGCTGTCAATGGAATTGGAATCATAATTTAGGTACCTAACTTGTTGAATTAGTTTAGGAAGGGTAGGAATCCTTCTAATTGGTTTAGGTAAGAACTTTTCAACAAACTACATATCCAATATATATAGTTATCCTTATCATCCTATTTCACCCTTTAGAAGTAGATAGACAAAACACTGGGGGCATAAGGGGATTTATGCACTTCTTAGGTGTGATTTAGTAAGATTTAGGTGATCTATGGATTTTTATTAACCTTTTGTATTGTAAGGTCTAACAAATTTTTGAAGGATCTCTACATCGAGGACATGGCTATATCATTTTTATTTACTATGATGTTTTCTTACTTTAGCTTGCATATTTACATAGTGGCATATCTAAGATAAATTGGGGGCTAAATGTATCATATTAAAATAGAAACACTTATATCTTGATAGGTTTAGCACCCTCTTTTAGTTCATTTATCATGATAGACTTGCATTTGGATGTATTCTGCACTTGATTCCTTCATTGTAGGTGAAATTAGGGTAAGGATTCTCCTTAATTTCCCTCCTCTATGGCTCTATTTTCTAGGTAGGACTTAGGAATAGGTGCTCCTGGGATTTATCATATTAATCATAGGATTTTGTGCCTATTTTTGGCACTCCATCCTATTTTGATATTATTCTAGGTCTTTGGACATCCCTGGGACCTCTCGTTTCCTATTTTGGCTAGATTTGAACCCCTAGATCAAGGTCAAGGTCGACCTTGATCTAGGTCAAATTTGAGGTCATCCTTGACCTCCTTGAAGATTTGATCCCCCTATTTAGATTTTGGCCTTGAAGGGCCCCAAAATTGATGTCGGGCACTTGGACCCTATATACCCACCCTAAAACACCATTTTCAGATACATATAGTCGCTATTTTGATAATCAAAGTGTAGATATGAGTACCCTTTAAATTTTTTTTCTAATATCTATGAAAAAAAATTCCATTATAGTAGTGTAGGTCAAGGTCAGAAATAAAGGTGCCCTATTATTTGGGTCAAGGTCGACCTACCCTCGAAAAGATAAAAGTTTTCTAGGTTTTCTCTATTTCAGCATTTCCAGTCTAGAGCAAGTTGCTGAATTTACTGAGACTATACAAAAGCATCGAAAAATAGGTATTTCCAGATTAATCCCATCATGAGGTATGTATCTTATCTTATTTAATTTCAAGAATTTCCATATTTACATTACTTATTTAGTTTTAATTCAAAATACAAATGAATAGTGGGAAATTTTAGATGGATTGTTAAAACTCCATTTCTCACCTATTCAAAAAGGATGACAACTGATATTGCATCTACTGCCACTAATGTTGAATTTGATGATGTTAAGAACTGTATCACTACAAAAAATGTGGGATAAACTAAATCTTATCTATAGAGGAGATGAAAATGTAAGACAACCTAAAGTTAAAAGGTAAGTATGATGACACGAGAGTGAAAGAAGGCAAAAATGTTGCACAATACATGAACCAAATTAAGGATGTTCTGAGTGCAATAAGAGTTGCTGGAGGAAAAATCTTGGATTTTGAAATTGGAAGTAAAATCTTGAGAGCTCTTTTGCCTATTTATGCTATCAAAGTTTTTGCTATTCAAGAAGTCAGAGGTATGCCTTGGAATAATATGAAATTTGATATTTTAGTTGGTCGATTCACTACATTTGAGTTGAGAAATTATGATAATAGTATGGTTATGATTGGGAATTCTTTTAAGTCTTTGCTAACCATAAAAATTCCAAGAAAGAGAAGAAAGTCAAAGAAGAAAGTGAGTCTGAAACTAAAGATGATTTGGATGAGATTGAAGCATTACTTGCAAGAAGGTTATCAAGAGGTAAAGGTAAATATAGAGGTAAGTACTTTTGATCTATTTTAAATGTAATGAAGTTGGTCACTTTTATGCTAAATCTCCTAATCTAGGAAAGAAAAGAGATTACAAAGATAAAGGCAAGAAGTTGTGGTACATTGTTGGAGAATAACATATTGAGACAAGTTCTATTGAAATGGTCTATGTTGTAATCAAGGAAGAGCCAAATGGTGAAAGGTATGGGAATGAGAGTTTCCTTATTTAACATGTTACAAAGCATGACTCACAGATTATTTCTAATGGTTTTTGACATCATATAAATAGTGATCTAAGTAAGTTTGAAAAACTCAAAGAAATTGATGATGGTGGAATTTTTAAGTGTGGTAGTGATGTTCAATATTTGGTGAAAGGTAAAGGATCATTAATATTGAATGATAAGATCATATGAATGATTAAAAGTATACGAAGAATAGAGATTACAAATATAAAGGCAAGAAGTTTTGGTACATTATTGAAGAATAGCATATAGAGACAAGTTCTGATGATGACAAAGAAATAGTTGAAATGGTCTATGTTGCAACCAAGGAAGAGCCAAATGGTGAAGGGTATAAGAATGAAACTTTAATTATTTAACATTTTACAAAGCATGACTCATTGATTATTGATAGATGTTGTTCACATAATATGACTAGTGATCTAAGTAAGTTTGAAAAACTTGAAGAAATTGAAGATGGTTGAATTATTAAGTTTGGTAGTGATGTTCGATAATCAATGAAAGGTAAAGGATCATCAATGTTGAATGATAAGATCATATTTGATTATGCATATTGGGTTCAAAGAATCAAATATAATATACTAAGTGTTTCTCAATTGAATAACTTAGGTCACAAGATGGAATTGAGAAAAGGAAGGTTGAAATCTTTGACAATGAAGGTAATCTGATGGGAACATGAGTGCAAACCAAAGTCAACTTATTCTATCTTGATCCTATGCTTGATACATGTTTATTTTATATAATTAAGATGTGTGATTATGGCATAAAAGGTTGTTTCATGGTGAAAATTAGTAAAAAAGAAGAAGTAAGAGGCTTATCAAATCTGCAAAAACTTGATAATGCTCTATGCAAAGAATGTTAGCTCGATAAGATGACAAAGTCTAGTTTCTATAGCAAGTCACACACTTTAAATAATATTATGGAATTAGTTCATACAAATTTATGTGGTCCAATTCAACTTGATAGTTACTATGGTGATATATACTTTATATTGTTTGCAGATGATTATTCAAGAATGATGATTGTAATGTTCATGGAATTGAAATCACATACTTTTGATATGTTTAAATGGTACAAAGGAAGACTTGAATAGGAATCTGTAAACCTTTGAAAATTTTAAGATTTAATAGAGGTAGTGAATTTAAGTATGTTAAACTCACTAAATTTTTTGTTGAGAATGGTTCAAAAGATAGTTATCTGAACCAAGGAATCCACAACAAAATGATATTACTAAAAGGAGAAATAGATATATCATGGATTATGCAAGGAAACTAATGATTGAAAATGAGGTCTCTCAGATATTTTGGAGAGAAGTAATTAATATTTTTGTTTACACACTCAACTAAGTATAATTGATGAAAGAAGTAAATAAGACATCTTGTGAGTTGTGGTATGGTCATAAACCAAATGTAAGTTATTTCAAAATATTTGGAAGTAGATGTTATATTAATAATGATGCTAGGAGTTGTAAACTTAATGTTAAAGGAGATGAAGGTATATTCCTAGGATTCTCATCTAAGAGCAAGACTTACAAATGTTTGAACAAGGCTACTAACAAAATGATTGAAAGTGAAAATGTAAGATTTGATGAGTTTGTAGAGAAGAATGATCTAGAAAGAAAGAAGGAACCTAAAGATTATAACAAGTTTTTTTTGTCAATGATAAAGCACTAGCTGCTCTACCTGAGTTACAACATAGGCCTATCGAGCATCAAATAATAACACCTGAGTCATAGATAGTTGTACCTAAGCATTAGATAGCTACATCCGAGCATCTAGAAATGGTTATTGAGTCTTAGAAATTTATTCCCAAACACTAGACAATACAACCTGAGTAGGAAGCTAAACTCCCATTAAGAGAAGGAAACACTAAAAATCTTAGAATTTAACCTTTATTAGCCAAATATGTGAGAAAGAACCATTCACATGAACAAATAATTGGAGATAGAAATGCAAAAGTATAGATAGAAGAAAAATAATTTTGAGCCTAGATCAGTTAAAACATTGAATGATGAATTTTGGATTGATCATATGAATGAGGAGATTGATCAAATTGAGAAGAGCAACACACATACACTTTTATTGAGATGTTCTAACAAGAATGTGATTGGAGTCAAGTGGATTTTCAGAAACAAATTAAATGAGAATGGAGAAGTTGTAAGAAATAAGGCTAGATTTGTTTTCAAAGGTTATGCTCAAGAAGAAAGAATTGACTATGGTGAGACTTTTTTACTTGTTGTGAGATTGGAAGGAGTAAGAAATCTATCGGCTTATGCTATATATAAGATATTCAAGGTATATCAAATGGATATTAAATTTGCATTTTTTAATGGAATATTTTAAGAAGAATTTTTCTTTGAATAGCTAGAAGGATTTGTTGAACCCGAAAAGAAACCTATGGTTTGCAAATTGAACAAAGCACTGTATGGACTGAAACAATTCCCAAAAGCATGCTATGAAATGTTACATTCTTATTTGATTAAGATAGGATTTTATCAAACAAGTGAATAACGTAATATGTGTTTAATAAATGAAGCAAAGATATGGTGTTGATTGCCGAGATATTCGTTGATGAAATAATATTTGGAGAAAATGACATGTTGAGTAAGTCATTTGATGATCAAATGAATATTGAATTTGAAATATCAATAGTTGGAGAGATAAAAAATTTCATTGGATTGCGAATTTCTCAAACACCAAAAGGCATCTATATTACTCAATCCAAGTATGTAAAGAGAATCTTGAAAATATTTGGGATGGATGAGTCTAAACCAATTGGTACACCTATGGTGATTGGAGTGAAATTTTCAAAAGAAGATACTACTAGTGAGGTTGATCAAACACAATACATATCTATGTTGGAAATATCTAGTATGTTGTACATAGTAGACCAAATATTTCCCTAGCTATTGGAATAGTTGTTGTAAGTTTTCTACAAATTCTAATGAACCAAAACTGATATAATACCTTTAGCCTTGTTGGAGATGGTCCTTATATGTTTAGGACAAAATATTTAGTATTCTTGGAGTATGATGTATTATTTTGATAATGTTTTTATCCCTACTATAAATTGCATAAGGTAATAATGCTAGAGGAGTAGACTTATTGTATTTTATGTGTCCTTTATCCACATTCTCACCTCTTATGTATATAGCATCCAGGAGGCATGTCCTTAGAAAGGACATGACTCTTTCTATGTCAGCCCTATATATAAACTAATAATTATATTGCCAAGATCAATGTCTCCCAGGATTTACAATTAGTTAGTAACTATACTAACTATAACTATGCAAATAGAACATTATTAAATGCTCCCAAGGAAGGTACTTGTTAGGTTAATCATATAAGGTCTTTAAGAGGCCAATCCACTTAAGATTCTTCATGCTTTAACAGATCTACATGATATGTAGTTCAGATCAGTATGATATCAGAGTTATATAAAATTAACACTCCCTCTAAACTTGATAATCATACTGAGAGATAACATATCAAGCACCATCAATTAAGATGAATAAGCATAGATTGATACTCTAAATCTATTCGAATCTTCTAAGAATGTGGTATCATTGAACACATGATACTATGTCATATTACTATACCTATGATATGACTTATCACTTGTACTTGTGATAACAATATTACATGGAATGGAATATACAAGATAAAATCTGGAGAGTAATTAAATTCTTCCTTTAACCAAGTTGTGACTCATAGGTATTGGCAAGCCTATATCACAATATGATCCTAAGTTAAGATCTACCACTACATAGGATAAAATCTAGAGAACGATTAAATTCTTCCTTTATCCGAGTTGTGAATCATAGGTATAGAAATGTCTACATCATAATATGATGTTGAACTCATCTATATCTAACACTAGTTCTCTACTATTTAGTACATTATCTTAGAGATCATCATCTCTCATAATGTCTTTTGTAAAAGTGTCCATTATCTCAGAGATTGTCACCTCTTAGATAATGAATACAAATGATGAAGTCCATAACAATCAATAACCTAACAATAATAATTTTAACACAAAATTATTTTATTAATAATTAAAGAATATAGATATATTATAATTCAACCATACCGAGTATTTTTATGAATTGATCTATCTTAACTTTAGAAAGAAGTTTCGTAAGAATATCTACTCTTTGATTTGTAGTGTAAATGTATTCTACCTTGATAGTTTTCTTGTCTACTATATCTCTTACATAATGGTAAGGAAGTTCAATATGCTTGGACTTGTCATGAAAAATTGGATTCACAAAAAACTTGATGGAACTCTGATTATCACAATGAATAATAGTGAGATTCATGGGTTGATCAAATAATTCCACAAGTAACTTTCTAAGCCAAATTGCTTCTTGAGAGGCCATTACTGTTGCAATGTATTTAGATTTTTGGAACTCTACGCTATTGATGCCTAATTTTTGCATATCTATGATATCACCATTGAGCCTAAACTGAAACAACATCCAAAAGTTCTTTTCCTATCAATAACACTTCTAGCCCAATCCGAGTCTGTGAACCCATGTAAGTCCAAGTCAACTATCTCATACTTGAGTCCAATGTTAAGAGTGCCTTGTAAGTATCTCATAATGTGTTTGACTACAACTAGGTGAATCTCCCTTGGCTCACTCATAAAATAACTTAAGGAATTAACAACATAGAAAATATTAGGTCTTGTATTTACCAAGTACATAAGAGACCCAATCATATGTTTGTAAAGAGTAGAATCTATGGCAAGTGATTTTATTGCTACTTCCTTAAGTATGTGTAGATTAGTCTCCATTGGAGAAGACATGGGTTTGCAGCTCCACATTCCAAATCTCTTCAAGATGTGTAATGTATACTTTCCTTGATTAAATATGATGTAGTCAAAGTTTTGCCATACTTTCAGTCCTAGAAAGTAATGAAGGAGTCATAAATTTTTCATATCAAATTACTTGATTAGATCTTTCTTGCATTGATCTATAAGATGATCATAAATTATAATTAGTAAATCATCAACATATAGTATCAAAATTATCATATCATCTTTATTAATTTTATAATAGAGATTTGGATCAGCTTCATTCTTAGAAAATCCTAAACTGGTGAGATATGTATCAATTTTTTCATACCGTGTCCTAGGAGCCTATTTAAGCCCATAGAGAGATTTCTTGAGTCTAAAAACAAAGATTTTAAGATTATGAGTTTCAAATCCTTCAAGTTGTTCCAAATATACCTCTTCTATAATATTTCCATTTAGAAATATTTTTTTCATACCCATTTGATCTACTTTGCATCCCTTTGATGCTTTAATAGCTAGGACTACTCTTATAGAGGTGTATCTAGCAACTGGATCAAAGGTTTCTTCATAATAAATTCCCTCCTTCTAAGAGAATCCTCTGGCTACGAATTTGGCTTTATATTTTTCAATGCTACCATTAGCAACATACTTGATTTTAAATATCCACTTAGAAGAAACAACAAATTTTCCTTTAGGCCTAGGAACAGTTTCCCAAACACCATTCTTAATAATGGATTGGTATTCTTCTATTATAGCATCCTTCCAAGCTGTATCTTTAATAACATTTGAAAAATTGATTGGTTTTGATTTAGGTAAATCACTCATGTTTTTTGCATAGCTAGAAAATCTTTTGTGTCTTTTGCTTTCGCTGAAGGTTCCAGATGGTGCAATAAAGTCTTGTGCTTCCTCTATAGTCTTAATAGCCCAAAGTGGTCTTTTCTTAGGATTTTGAGTTTCCTCAAGATTAAGATTTTGGATTTCACCATCAATTTCTTCAATGTTCTCCCTTTAAAACTCATATTTATGATTTTCTTTAGGAATTAGGTATATGTGTAGGATTTTTAGAACTTAGTGCTCTTTTGAATGCTAAATCATCCTTAAATATTACATCCATACTAAGTTCAAATGTTTTTATGACCAGGTATGTAAACTCTATATGCTTTAGATGTTTCACTATACCTAACAAAAATAGCTTCCCTCCCACAGGGTTCTAACTTTGTTCTCTTTTTTTTTGGAACATGTATGTATACTGGACACCAAAATATCATAAGATGACTTATATTTGGTTTATACTTAGAAAATACTTCTTTAGGAGTTTTATCTCTAAGGTGGGAGTGAGGACTTCTATTTTGAATATAGATAGTAGTACATGAGGACTTTCCTCAAAGATTTTGGTCAAATATCATAGCTCTTGTTGCTTCTATAATTGTTCTATTCTTCCTTTTTGCTACCCCATTTTGCTATGGATTATAAGGAATAGTATAATCCCTCTTAATTCCCACTTCGTTACAAAAATCTTTAAACAAATTTGAACTATATTCCCTCCATTATCAAACCTAAGAGTTTTAATTTTGTGTCCTGATAAGTTTTCATTTAAGGATTTGAATTCTTTAAATCTCTTAAGAATTTCTTCTAATTCTTTACATTTTAAGAAGTAAATCCATATTTTCCTAGAGAAATCATTTATAAAAAGTATATAGTACTAGAATCCTCCAAGAGAAGGAATAAACATAGGTCTGCATAAGTCTAAGTGGACTAATTCAAAAACATTGTTAGTTTTTCTAGTGCTGTCTTGAAATAGACTTTTTGCATTCTTACCTAGAGCACATCCTTTGCATATGCTTGAATGATTTTTATTGAACTTAGGTAAACTAGTAACCATTTTTTCCATAGTCTATAAGGATTTGAATTTTAGATGTCCTAACCTTCTAGACCACATTTTGTTTATATCAAAAACTTCACGAATTAAGGATTGAATAGGTTCTATATTTAATTCATACAAGTATCCCTTTCTTTGACCAATCAACTTTGATTTCTTAAATGAAGAGTTCTTAGACCAGGTCATTACTTTACCATCCATGAATGCAACCTTACGTCCATTATCTTCAAGTGTTATAATATAAATTAGATTTCTCTTAATTTTTGGTACATAGAGTACTCTTTTGAGATGAAGAAAAATACCTGACTTTGGTTTCAAGGTGCAGTTCCTAATTCCTTTGACAGAATGAGTAGAATTATCATCTATGTTAACTTTGTCATTAACTTCTTTTGATATTAAGTCTAGTACTTCTTTGTATTTTGTAATGTGTTGAGATGATCCACTATTAATTACCCATGGTTTTCTTGATACTTCATTCAATAGCACTAAATACAATACACATTTCTTAGGATAATAGTTTTCCCCTTTTCTAGTAACATTTGTATAGTTTACTTGCTACTTTATATTCTTAGGGAAATTAGATTTATACTGTCCAATTTTTTTACATTTAAAGCATCTTATTTTGGATAAATCTCTCTTAGGTTTGTCTTTTATTTGATTACCCTTCTTCTTCTTGAAGTGCTTCTTCTTACCTTTATACAAATTTGTGTTGAGGACATGAAGTTCTTCATCTCTAATTTTTAGTTTCCCTCCTTTCTTGAGTTACCTAGATTCTTCTTGAAGGCAATCTCCTTTAAGTCTAGTGAAGTTTGGGAGTTTTTCTCTAGCACTTACTCCTTGTGAGAATGTTTCCCATGAATTTGGTAACCCATCTATAGCCATAAGTGATAACTCTTTATCTTTAATTATGGTCCCTATACTTGCAAGTTCATCTCTTAGACTAGCCACCCTTAGGAAGTATGAATTCATAGATTCTCCCTTCCTTATCTTTATATTATTTAGTTTCCTTTTTAGTGAAAGGGTTCTAGTTGCATTGTTAACCTCATATGCATTTAATAATGCACTCATCATATTAATTTTTTTCTAATGTTTCATTAGCATAGGTACTATTTCATTTTTAACTCCATCTAATATGATTTGCATGGCTTTCCCTTTTCCTTTAATCTAGATAGTTTTATAAGGATCAAGATCAAGCTGTTTTGATTCCTTATAAAAAAATTGTATTATATCATTGTCTTTAAGAGTCTTCACAATTCTGAATTTCCAAGTAACAAAGTGTTCTTTTGCATCAAACCTATCTTCAGGTCTAATTGCACTAGCCATTGAAGGTAGAAGGGTTTTGCTAGATATTTTAAATCTGGTTGTCAATATGCAGAGCCTAGGTTTGAATACCATAGCTCTGATGCCATGTAAGTTTCTTGCAAATTCTGATCAACCAAAATTGATATAATACCTTTAGCCTTGCTGGAGATGGTCCTTATATGTTTAGGATAGAATAGTTAGTGTTCTTGGAGTATTATGTATTATTTTGATAATGTTTTTATCCTTGCTATAAATCACATAAGGCATCAATGCTAGAGGAGTAGACTTATTATATTTCGTGTGTCCTTTATCCATATTCTTACCTCTTATGTATATAGCACTCAAGAGGCATGTCCTTAGAAAGGACATGAATCTTTCTAGATTGACCCTATATATAAACTAATAATTATATTGCTAAGATCAATAGAACTCATAGGATTTACAATTAGTTAGTGATTATACTAACTATAACTATGCAAATAGAACATTATTGAATGCTCCCAAGGAAGGCATCGACTAGGCTAATCATATAAGGCCTTTAAGAGGCCAATCCACTTAAGATTCTTCATGGTTTACCATATTTTTATGATCTATAGTTTAGATTAGTATGATATCAGAGTTAAATAGAATTAATAGTTGCAAGGTTGTCATCTAATCAAAGGGAAACACATTTGATTATTGTGATAAAGATATTTAGATATCTCAAAGAAATTGAAGATTATTCCTTGTGGTATAAACAAGAAAATGAATCTAATCTTAAAGTCTACATTGATTTTGATTGGGTTGTTAATGTTGATGACAGAAAGAAGTATAAGTGGTGGAGCTTTTTATTAAGGAGAAAGGTTGATTACATGGAAAAGAAAGAAACAAAGTTGTATTTCACAATCTACTGTTGAAGTTGAATATGTTGACGCTACAATAAATTGTTTAAATATTGTATGGATCAAAATAAATTGTTGGAAGAAATGCAAGAGGAGGTAAGTGAGTCTAGCACTATCTACCATAATAGCACTGTTAGCATGAATGCTAATGATACTACTTTGGGAGAGTATCCTAAGCATTGAAGAGTATTTACATATTGCATTCATGACTATGTTTGTCATTGATGTCAACATTATATGGTTTTTGTAAAGACTGGTTGAGTAGAAGACATAGATCTTAGTTGTATGGATAATGGTTTGATTGTCTGGTGATGCATAGTCATGGAAATGTTCAACATAGTATCCTAACAATTTGGTTGAGTGTGTAGAGTCTAAGTCAAAGATGTACAAAATTTGTACCTAATTTACAGAGAGTAGTTCAGAGATAGAGCATTTGGAAGATAGTTCTTGATATTTGTTTGCTACCTTACATCTATGATGCAATGAGAAGATCTATAGTCAAGAAGTGACAAAGGATAGTCTGTTGGTGACGTTAGCAAGTACACATGCCCTAGTATCATACATATGAAGTTTTGTATAGACTCTAAGTTGATAGTGCTATTGTAATTGTAATTAATTAATTATCTTATTATAATTAATTGGGAAAGCCTCAAGGCTGACTCAAGGAATTATTTTGAAGATATGGTATAAAGGAAAGATGTTTTCTTTGATTGTAAAGTGTTATGATCATTGTATGAAGTGAAAAGTGTGAAAAAGAGAAAAATGTTTGGTAAATGTGTGTAAGTGATCCAAGGGATTATTGGATAAGAGATTTGTGATTTTTTTACTATTGAAAATGTAATTTTGTATGATGCTTAATAGTAGGAATCTTTTCAAACTCCTCTCTTGAAAAGCTAATCCAATGATCAACTCCAAGGTTTTGGGTGATCTTGTGACCTGCTAGAATTTGTTTAGTTGAAGATAAATGTGAATGTTCATGAGAAGGCCTTTGATGGTTCTAAATAATTCATATAATATTTTGAATTTGTTTGCTATTTCAAAAGAATAGCCACAAAAGAAAGAAATATTTTTTTCTATTTTTCTATTTTTATGATGAATGAAATCTAACAATGCAACTATATGAATTCCTAAATTAACCAAGGGGTTAGTAAAGAAAATAATGAAGATAGGGAAACAATAAATTTAAGCAACATGAAAAATAAATCCTAACAGACATAAGCTATGGAAATAACATGTCTGCAAGTTAATCTTTTGAAAAGATTGGTAGGTAGCCAATGAAAATAGGAGCAACACTTCCTTAATTCCACTAATGCAATCATCAATGGGAATTTAGTAACCGTAAGATGTTTCACTTGTCATCAAATCGCAAGGCCATAGAAAGTGTGCTCATGCAAGACAAAAAGTTATGCAAGAACAATATGATGATCTCTTCTCAAACTAATTATGTTAGTGAAATTTGTAGACCTATAGCAAATACCAAAATTAAAAAATCACACAACCAAAATAACACAATAAAACTATTGGCTTAATAACATTCCATGAACATAGATCCATAAAATATAACACATTCAGGCAAGAATCACTACACTCCAAATGTGAGCACCAACAACATATATTAGTGTATAAAAATAATGGTGGCCTGAAATACGTATTACATTCCTAAATTTATAAGAAATTATCTCCTCAATTTTTATTGAGAGTGAGATATATTTTAATGCAAACATATGCTTCTAAACTAATAAAACAAATCTATTTATGTAAAAACTAACTCTCTAACTGGTGCTTAGTAGGACTTCATTCTTATTTATATCATTTAATGGATGCATGAGTCTTTACATGTCTTAAAACCAAAAAAATCATGAGAAAATAAGAAGAAGAAGGCTATTAGATGATGTAGGAGTCTCTAGAGATGCCAAAAATAGAAACTCAACCTTCTTTGGATGTTTGTAGGAGTTAAACTACTATCAGAATGCTTTTCCAATGCATGGAAAGGTCTAAATTTGGAATTGGAAATTAATTATTGATGCACCTCTAAATTCTTCAAAAACTTTCGGTGCACCCCAGGAGAAGCACACTAGTGGACCAACACACCTCAGAAGAAATTTGTACAAGGTGCTAGTTTCACCAAAAAAATCAAAGTTCTCAGTTTTGAAAATAGTTTCTGGGTTTTGCTCAAATGGGGTTTTAGATCACTTTTGTGTACTTACTTTGATCCTTTTGGTTATTTATACCTTCTTTATAGCCAAAAAATTTCATAGACCTGAACTCTTTCTGCTACTAAAATCACAAGGCACTTGTGTTGAATCTTGTCATTAATAGTTGCATAAGATGAAGAACCTGTTCTGGTTCATGTATCCAAACTCTGTGTCATTGATCTTTAGTGTAAATTTCTTGATTATTTCTTCTCTCTAACTTCTTGATCCTTCTTGGTCAGAGATCAAGTGATCCGAATTGTCCAAAATGATGAAATATTTGAAACTTTTTTATACTTTTTTCTAGGTCTTTTAAGCTAGCTTTTTCAAAGGTCTTTTTCTCAAAATTTCAAGTTGAAACTTTCATTGGTCCCTAAAATTGGGTAGCCAAAGGATTTCTATTTTAGGGACTGAAATTAGATTTTTAGTTCTTGTTTCCAACAGTGTAAACGATTTTTAATTCTAAGCTCTAGGTCGAAAGTTATGACCCTAACAAGTTAAGGATACCTTTTCATTTGCACAAAGAAGCAAACATTAGTCTAAAGAGTTCAAAATTGAAGCTTAAATAAACCCTAATTATGACAAAAAAGATCGAGAACACAAAAACATTGCAAAACATGCAAAAACCTCATTCAAATCTTTGATAAGAAAAAAAGAGCACACCAGGAGCACTAGGTGCGCTTTTCTTTAACAAAGCTCTTAAAATTTAGGATGCACATCTAGTGTACCTCATGGGTGCACTAGGTGCACACCCTTATCAAAAAAAGGGATGTTTATCCTAAGTAAGGTGCATAGCTGTACACCTTAGATAGGTGCACATTTGTGCACCTTATACTAGGTGAAGGCTTAGGTTTTTTATGAGTTTTTTGTAATGTTACTAAAAAAAAAGGTGTTCACCATTTGGGGGGTGCATAGCTACATAGGTGCACTGCTGTGCACTTTCTAAGGGGAATGTACTCTTTTCCCTAAATGAATAGTGCACTAGCGCACTTGGTGAGGTGTGCTAGGTGCGTTGGTGCACCTCTTAGCATGCAAACTTGATTTTCTCCCTTAGAAAAAAGGTTCCTGACATTTGGGTTTTTAGAAAAAGATCCAAATGAGATAAAAAATCCATAAAAAACCCTAAAAAGGACTTACGTCCTAGACAAGGGACCCAAAAAGATAAAAAATTAAAGTAGGGGGTCCCCATTTCTCAGTGAAATGGGGCATGCATTGTAAAACCACAACAAATACAAGATCAGAAGGAGCAGAGTTTTGATTGATAGGAAAAAGATAGAGGAAGTACAATTCAATTCTATTATTCTACAAGGAATAATATAGAGATCATTTGGGCAGTGGGTTTATTGGTCTTAACCTTGAAGCTGTTTGAGCAATGGGTCCAACTATCTTCCACAACTGCTAATAGGGTTGGAATCTTCTAACAGGGATTCAAATTATCCTAACAGGGACTAATATATATTGAATGTTACTATAGACTCCTAATAGGGTCCATCCTATAACAAGGAATATTTATATTATTACATCATCTTGTGGGTACCATCTCCACTAGGGTTTTCCCTCTAATCAAGGGTTTCCCTAATTAACATATCTGGTGTTATTGTGTATGAGTATCTTGTTGTGATTTCTAATTATATTTCTCATATGGTTAAAGTTTAAAAAGGTTGATAATTGTGATATTAGTTGGATAACTAATTCACCACCCCCACCCCCCCCCCCCCCCCCCCCCCCCCCCCCCCCCCCCCCACTACCCTGCACCTGCACCTTCTTAGTTATATTGGTGAACTATATATTCTAACAATTGGTATCAGAGAATTATGTCCTTGAAGGATAATCTTAATAGATTTGGGAGATTGATGAAAAATATTTTTAGAAGGGATAGTCCTAGATTTGATGGGGCCAACTATGATAGTTGGAAGGAGAAGATGAAGACTCATTAGTTATGCATGGCTCTAGGTTATTGGATCTTGACAAAGAGTGAAAAGACAATTGGAAAAGAAGAAAGGTTTGAAGAATGTAGTTAAGTAGAGAGAGATCTATTTATGTGCAACATGAGAGGTAGAGAAGCTCTAGTATCATCTCTTCTAGAGAATAAATATAGTCAGGTAAAGTCACTTCAAACATCTCATGAAATTTGGAAAGCATTAGAATATACCTTTGAAGGTGATACACATGAAAAGAGAATTATGTTATAGAATTGGATATGTGCATTTCAAGATGCTAAAATGATGGAAGGTGAATCTATAAGAAGCTATTGAATAGGATAAAAATGAAGCTTTAACAATGCATCTAACACTCCCACTATTCATTTTTATTTTGAGTTGAAATTGAATAAGTAATTTAAATTTGGCAATTATTGAAATTAGATAAGATAAGGTACATACCTCATGATGGAATTAATCTAGAAATACCTATTTTATGATGCTTGTTTATAGTCTCGGAGGATTCTACAACCTACTCTAGATTGGAAATTGTAAGATAGAGAAAACCTACAAAACTTTTTTCTTTATGAGGGTAGGTTGACCTTGAGCTAGATAGCATGGCACAATCTTACCCCTTTATTTTTGACCTTGACTTGCATTGCTCCAATAGAAATTCTATTTGTGGATCTTGAAAGTTTACTAAAAAGAGTATCTAGATTTGAACTTCAATTCACTGTCCTGTACTTGTACCTACTAGAAATATGGCTTTTCTATTTAGATGAGGGGTTTTCCTTGGTCAAACCCTAGTTTGGAATCAACCTTAATAATGAAATTGCAATAGAGAATGCTAGCAAGTAGTAGAAGTAGATCTAACAACGAAGCTATGATATTCAATAGATATGCAATTATATTTTCAAGTATGTTGATATGAAAGTGTAGACACCTAAAATTGTCCAAATACCTTTTTCCTGACTAATTAAATAGATATTTATTATTTATTTAATTATAGTCTTATACCCACCTTTAATTAAATAAATTTGCATTTGTTTAATTGTATACACCTTTCCTTGATTTAAATAAACTAAGGTTTATTTAAATCGTAGCCTTTCCACTTGCATCTTAACCCATTCACTTTAATTAAGTAAAGTACTTCATTTACTTAATTAATCCCTTCTAATCCCACTTGGAATTAAATATTAAATTTAATCCTATTTGAGCACATGGCTCCTAACTTTAACCCTAACCCATCCTTCTTAACATACCCACTTCCTTAATCCCACTTACTTTTCCTAATCACCTTGCTAATCCACTTTTAATCCTAAGTGTGTGCTCACACATGTATGAGGAATGTTCACACTTCCCAAACCCCTCTTACCTTCCACATCTCCTGCATATGTGTCCCCCTTCACATGAGAGTTGAGTTGTCTCACACATGTGTGAAAAACTATGCTTCTCACACCTTTTACACTTGTCATTGACCTATCACATCAAAGGTTGCTCACACATGTGTGAGCATTTTCCCCCCTTTTGAATGATCAAAAACCCTAATCCACATGGAGTCCACTTGGCCTCCACCTCATGGACACCTTATTGATCCTGAGAGGTCCTAGCCCTTCATCTTGCGTTGAATCTCAACTGTTTGTTTCATCTCATTTCCTATAAAAGGAGAGCTCTCTCCTCATTTTCCTATCTACTATCTAGGCCATTGTTATGCTGCAAGATTTGTGAGCAACCACATTCCACAACAATGAAATCATCTACACTTGGTGATTTCATGAGGTTTGCACTAGTGCTATTTTGAATGGTTTAAGCTATTTTTATGTCATGTCTTCCTTATTTACATGTTGTCTTTCATATTTGAGGTTTGCATGAATATGTAGGAATAGATGTTAGTTGCTTAGTGTTTATTTTATTATTACATTTTTATGTAATATAGAAAGATTGAACATAACATTAGCAAATGTAAATAAAAACCTCCATGATTGTATGCTTAGAATCTACCTTGAGAGAAGAATGAATAGATCTTGAAGATGAACGAAGATCTTGAAGGAAGATCACACCACCACGATGGTTAGATCTAGGGTTTCGAATGATGGATCTTGATACTTTAACCAAATCCCTTCAAAGGATTGAATGCTTGAATCCTTGATCTTCAATAGAGACATAAAATGGAGACAATAGCTTGGATACTTCCTTGAAAATGATTGATGGAATACTTTCTTGATTGTAGAGATAATGGGTTGTCTGATATCACAATGTGTGTAAGAGAAAATAAGAGGAGGCTTCCTTTTATATTGATCTAGGGTACAAACTTCTAGAGAGGCCGAAATTGGAGAATTAAATCCGAATTAACCTTAATCCATAGAAATGGACCTAGATTAAATGAAATTTAAGAGTTTATCATTTTGGAGACCAAAATAGTTAACCTAGAAGTGAGAAAATAATTATTTATAAAACTTGACATCTGAAAATCATGGAACGTTGAAATTTGGACCTTGGGTCAAGGTCAAGGTCGATGCTGACCCAGGTTAGGGTTGAGGTTGACCTTGACCCTAAGGTCACACATATTAGGATCTTAGTCCAGAATGCTAGAAAAATGCAAAAAGAAAGTGGAAAAGTGGCTAGAAATAGGGGGAGAAAAGCAAAATAGGGGGAAACAACTAGATCCATGAAAAGACCTATTCAAGGTTCTTGACATGACCCTATATCACTTACATAGAGGGATAAATGTTCTTAACATGAAAGTGCGTCCATTTTAAGATGATACATTAAGTCCCCACTTTAGCAAGAGTGTGGATTCAATGCAAACTCTTCATAAAGGAGAAGAAAGAGAAGATCTAATTGGATTCACAATGAGATAAAATAACACTTAGCTAAGGATACAAGCCCCTAAGCTAAGGATTATAACTCAACATATATGCACAAGGGTGTAAAAAGAAAAAAAACTCAAAATAAGGGTTAGTACTAAACAAAACCAAATAAACTAGCACAAGAAACCTTGCTAAGAAACATTTCTCATACTAATACCATATTTTGAAAGCTATCATAAAAGCATAAATAGTTACATAAGAATGACAAGAGAAACACTATAAATAACATAGCTTCATGATCCAATCCTACTAGCATGAAAGAGAAAAGAGAGAAAGGAGGAAGTGATTACCTTGCTTAGTAAGATGCCCACCTTACTATGAATCACCAAAGGAGGGAGAGCCAAAAAGGTGGCCAAACCCAATAGGTCACTGATAAAATGTACTTGCAATTATAATGATTCTTTCGAAAGCTTCTAGAATACACATAGGTACACTTTCTTTTATTATTATGAATATGAAATGTGTTGAAATAATGGGTGTTGCACACATTGCATAATATTGTTATACTATATTATTTTATTTTATTACGTAATGTTGCATCCAGATGGACATGCAACATGTAAAGATTCCCATGGGATATACTAGATGAGTTGTATTGTATAATTGTGATGATATTTCATGTAATAATTTAATATTGGGGAAAGGAATTAAATGTTTAATATTAAATATGGGGTCAATGGGTTAGGTAGCACATGGTTTATGTAATACCACTCAGTGGTTTTGTGGGACTTGCTACTATATAAGTAGACACAAGGGTAGTTTTTGAATTGACAAGTGAGAAGATAGAAGGAAAAAAGGAAAGAGTTGAGTGGGACAAGGCTTGACAGGTTAGCCAAGGGAGCATTTGTGAAGGTTGGAAACATGGCATGGGATGCATGGATTCATGCTTGTTCACATAGATTTCTTAGTTGTGGCTATGGCTTTGAAGGATTCCATGGTTGTATTGAAATGGTATTTTTTTGAATAATACATGGTGATGGATGCTTTTGGAGGCTAAGATTTTCCCTCAATGAGAGTTTCCTAGGGTATATCTTATGTCACAATTTTTGTGGGTATGTTGTCTATTCTCTTGCATGTGGATTTTAATTGCATATTTATTTCAGATCTATTATGGGTTATGTGGAAGTGGTTATATTATTTTTTGCAAGTTTCCTTACAAGTGGCATCAGAGCTATGGTTTTATTAGTGTAACCCTAGATTGAATCAATGGGAATGCATGAGAGGATATAAGAAAGGGCAAGATATATGAGTGGTTTATTGTAGATTTGATGGTTTTGAGTTTGTTGTTATAATGGGATGTTGGAAGATTTTGGGCATGTGAAATTTTGATCAAAAGAGTTTTTCAGATGTTTCATTTAAATGAAGGTTTTAGGGGGAGCTTGCAAAAATGACCTCCTAGGTAAAAATAGACCTCAACATTGGATCTAGATCTATGTTTTCATAAATTTGATATATAATATGCCCTAGTTTGGCCATGTTTAGAGGAAATGAAAGAGTTTTTTAGTTTTAGTCTGTGATGGCTGTCAAATTTAATTCTATCAAAATTTTCATCACAAAAAAAAAACTACAGTAAAAATGGTAAAAAGATTGTCTTACTAAAAAGACCACAACTTTCTCTCAGGATATCAAATTTCAAACTTCTTATAGGTGTTGGAAAGCTAATTTAGAGAACTACAACTTGGTGTAGGTTTTGTATTATGATTTTAACATTATGTTAGGTTTTAAGAGCCTAAAAATTAGATGTTATTTATTTTGATCACAAATTAGGGCATAACTTGAGCATATATAGTCAGATTTTGGACTTTGAGTAGTCAACAAAAAGCTCTTGGAGATCTCTACATATTAGCTCAAATTTGGTGCAGGTTTGGCATGGTTTATTTGGTCATATATTGATATGAACAATTTATGGTATACATTGACCATGGTAGCATTGTGAGTTTATGACATTGTATGTTTGTAGACTTGGATTTGATATCATTGTATACTCAGTTCATATTTTAGATTGGTCTCATGATGATATGGTTATCAGTGTTTGGTTTGGATATGTATGATGACTTGTTGGGTCTACAAGTTGTGCAGTGTTGTAAGTGGTCTATACTTATAAATTACATTTATGGCTTGGTTATGAGTTGTCTTTGTCCATTGATCTTTCATTATTGATACATATTTAGATTGGTGGCTTGTATTTGGGTTGTCTATGCCCTGAGTCACATGATTTGCTGATTTTTATTCATGTGGAAGGGATGAGATGTTGTTAATAGGTATAATCATGGTGGAGGATTGTGGTTGACTATTTTATGCTAATAGGTTGGACATATTGAGAGTTAGATGCTCGATTCATGGTGCCATGGAGTTTGGCATGACATGATTGGATATACAAGTACATCTTTGATGTTTATTGGCTTGGATTTCTAATTTTGGTTATGGTGGTATATCTTTTTGGTTGAGGAGCATGGTTATTTGGTTTCTTTTGAAGAACTCATGATGTGAACTTTGAGTTCTTTGATGGTTTGATGCCTTGGTTGATTCTCATGGTTAGAGGATAGTTTTTCATCATGATGTGATGGATAGCTTGGATACATGATTTAGTGGGAGCTTGTGATAGTGATTAGGTGACAATGCAAAATTAGTTCCTGGTTTGTTTTGTATCTTCTTGGTTTGGAGATCTTGGTTTCACTTGGTACTAACACTTTGGTTGTGTAAGTGTAGACTTAGAGGATATTCATGTAGAAGATGAATTTTATGATGCCATAGGTGACTTGGTACCATGGTTGAGTGGGAGTTTTTTGGCATTGATATATTTATTGAGTGTTTATAGATGTTGGAAGTTTGTCTTAGATATAGTTTCTGTAGAAGTTTCTTTGACATTTTCATGGTGCACTTGTTATCTTCATGGTGTGTGAATATGGTTAGATCTTGAAGACTCATGGGGTTCTTGGTTACCTTCATGGTGTGTCAAGATGGTTCTTTATGGTATGTGGAGATTATTTTCTTTATGGTGTGTGGAGATGGTTGCATCTTGAGGACTAATGTAGTTCTTGGTGAAGGTGTAGTTTATGCTTTCATGTGACATGTTATCCTTGGTGTGAGGATGATTTCATTATTATTTCATGGTATACTTTTGATACACATTTAGAGTTGTGACATTTTATAGTATGTTCATATGGAGCATGTTATCTCTTTGGTTGAGATGGTTAGATCATGTTGTCATGTTTATGTTCCTAAGGCCATTGTTGGAACTTTGATATTTATCTTGGTTTAGTTTCTTGGTATTGAGTACATTGATCATAAGATGGATATGTCATGATATTTTTATGTTGTATTTGAATTTGGCATGGATTGATTGGTTACAGGTGCTCATGGATACTTAGAGACAGTGGTGATGTTGATTTCTCTTAGATTAGAGAAGTATTTATTGGACAATTGTTTGGTTTCAGCAGGAAGTTTGAGGGGCATTCACCTAATATGGACATGAGAGAAGATTTTTCTAAGATGAGTCTTGGTTGGAGACTTGGATATCTTGAAGGGAATTCTCAATCCCCACTCTTGGTCTACTTGACAGTATGCTACTTGAGAGGTATAGCACATTATTTCTCTTAGGTGATTTCTTTCATGGATATGGATCTTGAGCTACAATACATGGGTTAGTTCTAGAGGGTTCATATGAGAGATGGTTTAGCATTGGTTATCTCCATTTTTATATGTTGTTATGTTGGTTTAGTTTGGGAAATGGTTTTATATTGGGCATATTCCTTGGTTTAGGAATGGTTTATGAGTTTGATCTTCTTGTGAGAATCTTACATCAATGATTAGTTATATGGTATGATTTGGGTGTTGTTGTGGCTTCTTGGTTTGGGTTTTATGAAGGAGATCATACTTGCACAGTTTACATCTAGAGGTGTGTGTAGAAGGACATGATACAAGTTATGATTTATATGGTTTCTCTAGTCTTGGTTATCTTCCTAGATGTTTGGTTTTTCTTACATTTGATTTGATATTGGTTGAAGATTGTGATCACTATTTTGTGCTCATGTATGTGATGTGAGAGATGACATGGTTATTCCTTTATCTCTTTCCTCTATTGGTGTTGGAGAGCTTGGGAGACTGCTGGAGCTTTTTTATGAGAGTTGTTTTTGTAGGTTATTGGTTTGTGTTGTGGATGTCCTCTTGAATACATGGATTCACTTCTTTGAGATGTTGTGAGTGGATTAGTTATAGATTTGACATTATATTTTATAGTGGGAGCTTCTTGGTATATATGTGGAAGGCATTACTTTTGAGGCTTGTTATTATAGGTTATAGATTGGCTATGTTAATGATGTGAGATTCACTTGGTATACCTATGGAGGAATGGATAGTTGGATGGGTTTGGCACTTGCTATGGGTGCTATTTAAGATATGGATATTTTGACAACTATGGATACATGTGATTACATTTGGATCAAGTTTTTGTGCTTGACATTTTAGTTAGTATAGGATTTTGTGATCTTCTAATGTGACAAGTTGGGTGGCTTTCTCTTTGGATGGCTTCTATGTATGCCTAGTGGTTGTGACATAATAGGAGGTGAGATCATTCATGTTTGAGATGCTAGATACTTTGATTTTGTTGCAGGTACTAGGATGGAGCACATGGTGTACTGTGATCCATGATGGTGGATGTGTTGGAAGGGATTGTTCCCTTATTCATTTATGTGGCAGAAAATTGACTATATGCAATGTATACAACAAGTGGGAGATTATTGAGATAATGGATATTGCACACATTGCATAATATTGTTATGTTGTATTATTTTATTTTATTATGTAATGTTGCATCTAGATGGACATACAACATGGAAAGATTCCCATGGGATATACTTGATGAGTTGTATTGTAATATTGTGATGATATTTCATGTAATTATTTAATATTGGGGAAAATAATTAAATGCCAAATATTAAATGTGGGGTCAATGAGTTAGGTAGCACATGGTTTTAGCACATGGTTTATTTAATACCACTTGGTAGTTGTTGTAGTGACAAGTGAGAAGATATAAGGCAAAAATGAAAGAATTGAGTTAGATAAGGCTTGATAGGTTAGCCAAGGGAGCATTTGTGAAGGTTGAAGCATGACATGGGATGTGTGGATTCATGCTTGTTCACATAGATTGCTCAGTTGTGGCTATGGCTTTGAAGGCTTCCATGGTTTTATTACAATGGTATTTTTGCTAAATAATACGTAGTGATGGATGCTTTTGGAGGTTGGGTTTTTCCCTCAATGAGAGTTTCCTAGGGTATATCTCATGTCACAATCTTTGTGGGTATGTTGTCTATTGTCTTGCATGTGGATTTTAATTGCATATTTATTTCAATTTTGTTAAGGGTTATGTGGAAATGGTTGTATTATTTCTTTTAAGTTTCTTTACAAAATGTGTGTCTCCTTAGGAATCAGCATATTGAAAATGTGTGTCTCTTTAGAATTTAGCAACTTATGTGGGTTAGCTTCCAAGATTTCTAGCTTGTTGAAAAAATTTGAAAAATGCCCGTCTCTTCAGGATTTAGCAACTTATGTGCATTACTTTTGAAGATTTAGCATGTAATTTTAAAAAACTATAGTACAAGGGAGACCCTATAAATTCCTCCCTCTTTATCGTGGCTCTCTACTAGACATGATAAGGAAGAGGAATAGGATACCTACTTTACAATGCAAGGAGATATCTGGTTTAACAACAATTTATACAATATTCTTAGCAAGAGATATTGATCCCTACATCCAAGAGTATAGATAATTATGAAAAGGATATATCACTTATGGAAAAATAATCCTTAAAGAAAGATATCTTATAACAAGACCCGCACCATAGAGGAGTGCTTTAAGATAAATTGTCATCTTTTAAAGAAAAACATAAAAGGACCTAAGATTTAATCAACAAGCCTCTTGTAATCAAGAGGAATTGGAATAATGGACAAAAGGAATAAAACTCTAACCCTAAAGAAAGGTTAGGAGTTTATAAAGAACATAATTTTCAAAATAAAGAAGAGGTGATGACCTAAGACAACAATCTTTTATAGAAAAAAGATATCCATAGTCAAAACATAAGTTATTATAATGAAATAATGTTGCAAGATAAAAAAATGCCACTAACCTAAGGAAAGAAGATCCCTAGATAAATAGAAAGAAGGAAGAACCTTGCCCTCTAGGGATGAAGATAAGGGATACCTTTGGAAAACATATTTTTTTAGAAAGATATCTGGAAAATGAAAACTATGGATGATTGTTAACATAATACAAAACCTTAGGTATAAAATATAGAAAGGATAACCAATTAAGTTTTAAAAAAAAATAATGGATCTTAGACAACTAAAAGAAATACCTCTTACTCCCCAATGAAGAGATAGGAGGAGAAAATATCTATTTTATAAAAGAACCAGGAGTAAAATTATGAAGAAACCTCAAAGGGGAAGTTTCTTTTCTCCTCTTTAATATCATTATAGATCAAATAAGAAGGGGAAGGTAATTTAAAGAATTCTTGCACATCTACATCATATACCATAGTTTGAACCTCATCATAAGTGTGGGAAGAACTAGGAATTAGTAGATGGAGAATTGAGAATATGAATATCAGGAATCAAATTAGGAAGGATAGGATTAGGATTAGAAGGATTGGGAACTATAGTAGGAATGATACAATTACGAAGAGTGTGGGAAGCAATGAGAATGGAAGACACAACCAGAGGAACACTTGGAACCATAGTTGGAAAAGGGTTGGAATAGATATATGGAATAATATGGTAAGAAGGTTATGAGGTAGGTAAAGACATAGGCAGAACACTCACATGAAGAGGTGAAAGATATGTAACCACTATAGGAGGAGTATAAGTAGGAATTCTAGGTAAATGAACAAAATAAGGTTCTATACTAGTGACAAGAGGAGTGAATCCCAGATCTTGAACTTCTTGAATTTAAGTTTTGATACCACACAAGAGATTAACACCTTGATCTCTATCACAAAGTACTTTCTTACAGGCCTCTATAGCTTGAATATAATTTTGAGGATATAACATTCTAGGTGTATCAATGTTGTAAATAGTGGAACATGAAGATAACCATGCACACACCCTATGGTAAAGATCAATTGAAGAGGTTGTAGAGGAAGATGAAACAGGAATAGGATCAATGGAGATCTCATTTGAAAAAATTTCATCCTCACTTTCATGTACCTCATTAAGAGATCTATACTTGTTTTTAATAAAGCCTCATCAAAGTATTCGAAACAAAAATTATACATGTTGAGCACAGAGTAACACTAAATCCATGAAAAATGTAAATATTTTGTATTTTTAAAGATTTTTTGCAATTTTTTTTTTGAAATATAAATTCAATAAATCTAATCTTATAAGCATGCAAGATGTAAATCTAACACCAAAAAGAAAGAGTTTTCGTAAATGGGTTCACCAAAATGTAAGATAAAGGTGAACACACAACATAATATGAAGAGAAATCTAACACCAAAAATACAATAGAGCATCTAATTCCACAAAAGAGAGGAGGTAATCTTGTCGGGTTCACCAAGATGAATAGTGAGGGTGAACACACAAGATAATATGAAGGGAAATCTAACACCAAAAATACAATAGGGCATCTAATCCCACAAAAGAGAGGGTGTAAGCTTGTCGGGTTCACCTAATTGAATAATAAAGGTGAGCACACAAGATAATAAGAAAGGAAATCTAACACCAAAAACACAATAGGGCATCTCATTTCATAAAACAAAGGGCGTAAGCATGTCAATTTCACCAAAATGAATATTGAAGGTGAACATACAAGATAATATGAAGGGAAATCTAACACCATAAACACAATAGGGCATCTAATTCCACAAAAGAGAGGGGGTAAGCTTATTGGGTTCATCAAAATGAATATTGAAGGAAAACACACAAGATAATATGAAGGGAAATATAACACCAAAAACACAATAGGGCATCTAATTCCCCAAAAAAGAGGGGGTAAGCTTGTTGGTTTCACCAAAATTAATAGTATAAAAATGAAACTTTAACAATGCATCTAACATTCCCAATATTCATTTGTATTTTGAGTTGAAATTGAATAAGTACTGTAATTATGGAAATGCTTGAAATTAGATAAGATAAGATACATACCTCATGATGGAATTAATTTGGAAATACTTGTTTTCTAATGCTTGTTTATAGTCTCAGGGGATTCTACAACCTGGTCCATACTGGAAATGCCAAGATAGAGAAAACCCATAAAAAAATTATCTTTCTAAGCGTAGGTTGACCTTGACTCAAATAGCAAGGAACAATCTTACCCCTTTATTTACAACCTTGACCAACATTGTTTTGACAAAAATTATGTTCATGGATCTTAGAAGTTTGTTGAAAAGGGTATCCAGATCTAAACTTCAATTCATTGTATTGTACCTATACCTACAAGAAAAATGGTTTTTTTGTTTGGATGAGGGGTTTGCCTTGGTTTGGAATCAACCTTAATGATGAAATTGCAATAGTATTGTGTGCTAAAATGTTGTCACACTTCTATGAATCATTATATGTAAGAAAACTCAAGAATGAGCCCTCACAAATCGATCCATAGCTCTCTACTCATAGAGTGCAAGGGTTTGCAATGGAGGCCCTCAGTTTGACCTATTTTTGTGCCCATGCAAGTACACCATGAGATGAGAGATTCAAAGAGAAAAAGCAAGAATGCTAGTCTCCATGATCTTCAAATATGCATGAAAATAAGATCTAATCTATCAATGCAAAATCTAAGCTATGAAAATAAGATCTAATCTATGAAAACAAAATCTAATCTATAAATGCAAGATCTAAGCTAAAAGCCCATGATGGGTGCAAGAGAGAAAAAGACAAGTAAATAGAAGTTCTCCACAAAAAGCTTTTGCATTCAAACTCCTTCAAAATTTGGTCTTCAAACCTGCAACATAACGATAGCATAATCATGGGTCTCTAAAATGAGGAGAGGGCTCTCCCTTATAAAGGAAATTATGGAGGTGAGAGGCTTCTCACAACCAATATGGGATAATAGAGCTTGATCCATGTGAGACAAAATTCCACCAATGAGAAAAGAGGAGTGGTTGAGAAGAAAGTGGTGATCCATGTGAGACAAGATTCCACCAATTAGAAAAGAGGAGTGGTTGAGGAGAAAGTGGAAAGATAAATCACACTTAGATCACATTTTTAAGTGTAGAGAAATTAAATAAAAAAAATTTATTTTATTTCCTTTTTTCATCAAAAGAGATATTTAAGTGGGATTTTTATTTAATTAAAAGGAAGCAAGTTCTTTTTAATTAAATAGAAGATATTTAATTAAATTAAAAGAGAGGTTTTTCTCTTAATTAATTAAATGTGGATGAACTGTTTAATTAAAAGAGAGGTTTTCTTTTAATTAAATGGGGATTTTATTTTATTTAATTAAAAGAGAAGATTTTCTTTTAATTAAATAAGACTTGGAATAAGATGATCAATCTTAGAAATGAAATAAATCGAATTTGATCAAGGAAATTGATTTGAATTGATTTAATAAAATATTACAAACCATTGATTCAGAAAATTTGATAAATTGAATAATGGGGCCCATAGTCTAGGCGACCATTTTTGGGTGCATACAAGTACAATGCTAGTAAGTAGTAGAAGTAGATCTAACAATGAAGCTATGAAATATTCAATAGATATGCAATTGTATTTGAAATGTTAATAAGTATGTTGATATGAAATCTTGAACATAGCATTAGCAAATGAAAATCAAAACCTCCATGATTGTATGCTTGGAATCCACTTTCAGAGAAGAATGAATAGATCTTGAAGATGAACAAATGATCTTGAAGGAAGATCACACCACCATGATGGTTAGATCTAGGGTTTTCAATGATGAATCTTAAATGTTTGAACCAAATACCTTCAAAGGCTTGAATGCTTGAATCCTTGATCTTCAATAGAGAACTTGAATGAAGACAATATCTTGGATACTTCCTTGAAAGTTATTGATGGAATTCTTTCTCAATCATGGAGATAATGGATTGTCCAATATCATAATGTGTGTTAGAGAAAATGAGAGGAGGAGGCTTCCTTATACAGTGATCTAGGGAAAAAACTTCTAGAGAGGCTAACATTAACCTTAACCCCTAGAAATAGACCTAGATTAAATTAAATAAGATTTTACCATTTCCAAGACCAAAATAGCCAATCTAGAAGTGGAAAAACAATTCTTTTTGGAATCTGACATCTAGAAATCATGGAACCTTTAAATTTGGACCTTGGGTTAGGGTCGAGGTTGACTTTGACCAAGGTTAGGGTCGAGGTTCTCCTTGATGTAGGTAAAAGTTGAGGTCAAATTGACCTAAAAGTTTGACCTTGACCTTGAGGTCACATATCTTAGGATTTCAGTCCAAAATGCTAGAAAAATGCAGAAAGAAAGTGGAAAAGGGGCTGGAAATAGGGGGAGAAAAGTAGAATAGGGGGGAACAACTAGATCCATGAAAATACATATTCAAGGTGCTTGACATGACTCCAAGCCACTTACTCAAAGGTATAAGCATTATTAACATGGAAGTGCTTCCATTTTAAGACAATACAACAACATTGGTAGAATATCATAAATTGTTGTAGGAATTTAGGCTCATAGTGGAACCAAAGAAGAGGATGAGGTAGTATGGAAGATCTTTAAAGGTTTTATGCCACCATTCAAAAAATTAGCTCAAATGATTAAGATATTGATACCTTGCACTAAGAATTTCACCAAGGAAACATTGCCTGGAAGATTAGAAGCTATAGAAGTAGATCTGAGATAGTCTGGAGATCTAGCTAGAGTGGAAATAAATTTTAGTGCCCTAAACATTAAACCTAATCTAACAATGAGTGCAATCACACATGGATATTTTTTTGTTAGTAGAAGATTTGATGAAGATAAGAAGATTGAGGAAGGTATAGTCCTTCTTGTGAGAAGATAAAATGATGGTAAGAAAATCTTTAAATGTTGGATTTGTGATGAATTTGGTCATTATGCATCTAAATGTCCTAAAAGAGAGAAGAAGTATAAGGGAAAATTTAAACCTAGAAGAGATAGAAATTTTTTGTATGCAAATGAACATGAAGAAATTGATAAGAGAGGTCAAAGTGAAAGTGACAATGAATTGGGATTTATGGCTATCAAGGAAGATGATCTTGATAAAGAAATTAGAGAAGAAAGAGCTCTAGTTTCCCAAGTTGAAAAGAAATCTAATTGGATAATTAAAAATGGTTGTTCACATCATATGACTGGTGATATGAATAAGTTTGTTAAGTTTAGGAATCATGATGGAGGTATTGTTAAAGTTGGTAACAATGCGACTTGTCATATAACAAGAATTGGATCCATTTCTCTTGATGGTAAAACTAACACTAATGATGTTTATTTTGTTGATGGATTTAAGCATAATTTTTTGAGTGTGGGATAGTTGGTAGACAAGGGTTATTATTTTCAATTCACTGAAAAGACCTACATCATCAAAGACAAAGATGGTAAGATGATTGGAATAGGCACAAGATCTAGAGGTAATGTATTTCAATTGAATCCTACTAAAATTACATGTTTGGTAGCTAAAGTGGATGAAATTTCATTGTGGCATAAAAGATTCTATCATAGAAACTTTGATAGTATTGTGAAAGTTTGTAGCACACTTGTAGTTAGAGACTTGACTAAGATACCAACACCTACTAATGTTGTTTGCAAAAAATGTATTTTGGCTAAATAGAAGAAAGTATAATTTCCTAGCAAGAAGTTCACTACCACAGAGAAGCTAGAGATCATTCACATAGATTTAGGTGACCCTTAAAGAACAAGAGGATTATATGGTAAAAGGTACTTTATGATTTTTGTTAATGATTTCACTAGAATGATGTGGGTAGCATTTTAGAAAGAGAAATTTGAAGCTTTTGAGAAGTTTAAGATATTTAAGAATAGATTTGAGAATGAATATGGTGTTAAGATGAAGTGTTTGAGATCAGACAGAGGAGGAGAGTTCACCTCTGGAGAGTTTAACATATTTTGTTAAGAAAATGGAATCAAAAGGCAACTATCCTCACCTAGAACACCTGAGAAGAATGTAATTGCTAAAAGAAGAAATAAATTAGTAGCAGAGGCAACAAGAGCAATGTTATTTGAGAATGATGTTTCTAAGACATTTTGGAGAGAATTAATTAATACAATAGTACACACTCTAAATAGAGTACATATTAGAAAGGGTGTGAGAAAGACACCTTATGAACTATGGTTTGGTCATTCAACATCAGTTAAATATTTAAAAATATTTGGGAGCAAATGTTACATTAAGAGAGATGATGACATTGGTAAATTTGATCCACAAAATGATGAAGGTATGTTTCTTGGCTATTCATTGAAAAACAAGTCATATAGATGTTTTAACTATAGAACTAAGGAGATAGTTGAATGTGAAAATGTAAGGATTCATGAAAAGTTTGGAACTAAGGAAAATATGGTAGATTATAATTCAAATGAAGAAGAAGATAATTATGGAATTGTTAGACAAAATGCAAAAGTTTTCTTTGAGACTAACAATGATTTTTAGAATTATGTCTTAATTTTTGAGCAAAGATATGAACCTAGAGATGTGATCAAAGTTACAATGTCAAATCCTACCCCTAACAGGAATTTGAGAAATAATCACCTTCTAGAGTAGATAATTGGAAGCAAAGACAAGGGTGTGATGATAAGAAACAAAGTTAATGAAGAGATTTGTTTGATTTCTCAAGTTGAACCTAAGAGCATAGATGAAACATGTAAAGATGATCATTGGATTCAAGAAATGAAGGAAGAATTAGATAAGATTGTGAAGAATGATACATGGGAGTTAGTTACTAGACCTAAAGATAAAAATATGATAGGAACCAAATGGGTATTCAAAAAAAAGATGAATGAGCAAGGTGAAGTTGTGGGGAACAAGGATAAACTTGTATGCAAGGGATATTAATAGAAAGAAGGAATAGTCTATGAGGAGACATATGCACCTATAGCCAAAATGGAAGCAGTAAGAATGTCCCTAGCTTATGAAGAAAATAAGAAATTCAAGGTTTATCATATGGATGTTAAATCAGCCTTCCTAAATGGGGAACTTGAAGAAGAGGTATATATTGAGAAGCATGAAGGTTTTCCTCTGTCAAAAGAAAAAGAGATAGTATGTAGACTAAAAAAATATCTATATGGTTTGAAGCAAGCAACTATAACCTTATATGCAAGGTCAAAAAGCTATTTGGAAAAGCTTGAATTTTCTAAAGGTATGGTAGATAGTAACTTGTGTTTGAAAGAAATTGAGAATGGTTTGATAATAATAGTAATATTTGTTGATGACATCATATTTAGAGGTAATGATGAAGTAAGTGATAAGTTTTCTTAAGAAATGAAGAATGGGTTTGAAATGAGCATGATAGGAGAAATAAAGTTTTTCCTAGGATTGCAAATTGTGTAGAACAATGATGACATTTTTCATTTCACTAGCTATGTACTTGAAAGACTTGCTGAAAATATTTGGATTAGAAAGTTGTAAACTTGTTGGTACACCTATGATAATTGGACACAAATTATCCATCAAAGATGAGACACTTGCAACAGAGAAGAAGAAGTATAGATCCATGATTGGAGGTTTGCAATATCCGACTCACACTAGAATAGATATAGATAATGTAGTTGGAATTGTAGCTAGATTTCAAGCTGATCCTAATGAGTTTCATTATGAAATAGTAAAGAGGATATTCAGATATTTGAAAGGAACATTTGACTATGGAATTTGGTATGATAGATCAAGTGGTTTCACTCTATGTGCATATACTGATGTGGATTGGGTAGGTAGTATGGATGATAGAAAGAGCACCAGTGGTGGATCAATTTTTCTTAGAGGAAGATTGTTTTATTGGCTAAGCAAGAAGCAAGATTGTATTTCTAAAAGTATAGATGAGGTAGAGTATATTGCAACAGTAAATAATTGTAATCAAGTAATGTGGACATAAGAAAATGTTGAAGGATATCAGAATTGAGTTTGCAGAACCTATTATCATTTACTATGATAAAACAAGTACAATGAATATGTATAAGAATCTTGTATTGTATTCTAAGACTAATCATATATCTATTAAGTATCATGTGCTGAGAGAGAAAGCAATAGAAAAGGAGATTATATTGGAGTATGTGAGTGAGTGCTAAAGATTAGATTGAAAATATCTTTTTGAAGCCTTTGCCTAAAGATATATTTGAGTACTTGAGAGGTATGCTTGGGGTTATGCCCCTGCCTACTTCTAAGTAGATGATGTAGTAAGTGCATCAGTCCAGTAGTAGAGAGAAATATTGTTTGACTAGACTGAATGTTGATGGTCCCAATTTGGGGGAGTATCTGTGATGAGATGAGTCATTCAGGACTCTTGATAGTTGGTTTTGAATAGTGTCTTTGCAAACTCAAGCTTGTTGAAGAATTGGAATAATTGGTATTTAACAATTGGTATTTTGTAATATTGAGGCCTTTGACATTGATGTAAATGGGGGAGAATATGTATGAAAAATCATCTCCTAAGCAATGGGGGAGAAATATCTCTTTAGAGAGATTTAAAAAGATTTATGTAAGGAAGCAGGAATATCTCCAAGAGATATGCATTGGATGTGTTGACAATCATTTAGCATTTGAACAACTAATGCTAATCCTAGAATCTAGAGAATTTTAGATTTGGTTAATGAAGAGGATTTGAGAATATGAGAGTAGTAATAGAGTACTATTTTGGTATTCTTGGATAGCATATTCAATGCCAAAGGGGGAGATTGTTAGCATGAATGTTGATGATACTACTTTGGGAGATTATTTTAAGCATCGGAGAGTATTGACATGTGGCATTCATGATTGTGTTTTTTATTGATGTAAACATAGTATGGTTTCTATAAAGACTGGATGAGTAGCAGACATAGATCTTAATCATATAGACAATGGCTTGATTTTTTTTTGATGCACAGTCATGGACATGTTCAATATAATGTCTTGATGACATGGTTGACTGCATAGAGTCTAAGTCAAAGATGTATGGAAGTTGTACCTAATTTACAAAGAGAAGTTTAGAGATAGAGCATTTGGAAGGAATTTCCTAATGTTTGTTCACTATCTTACATCTAAGACTTAATGAGAAGATGTGCATTTAGGTAGTGATAAAGTAAAATCTATTGGTGATGTCACCAAGTGTGCAAGCCCTAGTATCACACATTTGAAGTTTTGTATAGACTATGAGCCAATAGTGCTATTTTAATTATAATTAATTAATTTTAAAAAACTCAACGCCGACTCAAGGAATTATTTTGAAGATATGGAATAAAGGAAAGATGTTTTCTTTGATTAAAGTGTTGTGATCATTGTATGAAGTGCAAAGTGCAAAAAGGAGCAAAGTGTTTGGTAAATGTGCTTAATAAATCTAAGGGATTATTGGATGCAAGATATATCTAGTTACAAGATTAGAAGGAGAAGAGGTCCGGTTGATAGGACAAAGATAGAGGAATGAAGTACATTTCAATTCTATTATTCTACAAGGAATAATACAAAGATCATTTGGACAATGGGTTCATTGGTCTTAACCTTGAATTTGTTTGGGTAGTGGGTCCAAGTATCTTCCACAACTCCTAACATGGTTGGCCCAACTCCTAATAGGGTTGGATTCTCCTAACAAGGATTCAAAGTCTCCTAATAGGGATTGATATGTACTAAATGTTGTTATAGACTCCTAATAGGGTCTATCCTCTAACAAGGAGTAATTATATTAGTACATCATCTTGTTGCTACCATTCCTATTGAGGTTTTCCCTTTGATCAAGGGTTTCCCTAGTTAGCATATTTGGTGTTATTGTGTATGATTATCTTGTTGTGGTTTTTGATTATATTGCTCATATGGTTAAAGTTTAAAAAGGTTGATAATTGTGATGTTAGTTGGATAACTGATTCACCCCCCCTCTTTCAGTTATATTGGTGGGCTATATATTCTAACAAGCACAACTGCTATAAATATTTCAAAAAAATCAATGATGCATGCAAAGATAAAATACATATCAATCAAGTATCATTACTTAAGGGAGAAACTATAAGAGAAACATGTAAGGCTTGAGTATGTGAAATCTAAGGAATAAATTGCTAATATATTAACCAGGCCATTGCCTAAAAATGCTTTTGAGTATCGAATAGGTAAATTAGGGGTCCCGCCACTAGCCAAAATTCACTAGGTGAAGATGCATGATGCATCAATTCATGGATGAAATGTAATATCTTTATGGTGTTAATGTAGATGTGTTCACACTTTAGGAGCATTTTTGAAGTTGTGAAGTTAACTATGATGAAATGGATATAATTTGTACATGTAAGGTACATAGGTAATTACAAGGTTTTATAAGTTTCACATTGAAATTCATAATGACCTTTAGCATTATTGTCAAAGGGGGAGAAGAGTAAAAAAGGGGATAATAACCTAGAAAGAGGGAGAAGTGTAACTATAAGAGAGAATATATTGTAAAGGAGAGAATATGTTGAGCCTAAACAAGAGATCATAATCAAAGGGGGAGTAAAGTTGAAATTTTTTTGTTGCTAAAGATATAGACTGAGTATCAGTCTCGAGAACTAGAATTACAAATTTGTGTTGTTGACAATGCACACATTTGATTATCTTATTTAATGTTCTATAATGTAAAATCTTATGTTATTTGTTGCCATCAACACCAAAGGGGATATTGTTAATCCCAACTAATATTGTTTAATTGATTGTTAGGTGATAATGTTATTAATGTATGTAAAAGAGTCATATCAGTTGTTATATTATCATTGATGTCAAAGTCTTAAGTGATTATACATTATGCTAACTTGGAAAAGTACCATATCATTTGATTAATGAAGAGGATTTAAAGAAAGTATGATGAAGATAGAGTTGATATGCAAGGCATTCATTGGGTACTTGAATGAGCTAGATAATGATCATGTAATATTGGTTTTATTATTTTACAATCATATACTATTGGAATATGTTGAAGATAACAAGCTTAACTATGGCACAAGTTAATGAAGGGAGACTATACTCACCGAGTGACTATAGTATTGCCTGAGCATTTTCAAAGTGGAATGAAGAAAATAGTGTTTCTTGATTGAGTTAGTGTTAACCAAGTTATATGAATTCCAAGTAAATGTATTGTTCAACAACTGACAACTAGATGATCAAGTTTGAGAAATTAGAATCTAAGGCTAACTTTTGATGGAAATTTGGAAAGTTCAAGAAGGTCTATTGCAAGAGTCAAAGTTTGTTGCAATATCAACAATGGAGAAAAATTGAGAAGGATCTAATGAAGGAAATTGAAGAAGGATAAGGATGGACACAAAGTTCTATGTAAAGTTATATTTTTTGTGTGTCTAAACTCATTGTATGAAGGAATTCAATTGTAAACCTAAGCTCAAAGATTTTGATTAAGAAACAAAATATAGAAGGATCTAGAAGTATTAGGAAATATATTTAAGGAGGAGAAAATGACAGTTATATGTTGCTGGTTTGAAGTGAGTGATGATTTCATTATGATGTTCTTCTAGAGTTGATAAAGTTAAAAGAAATATGATTATCATTTGTTGTGAGGAGAGAAGTTGTTAAAGGAGAAGAAAGGAGTGTTGAATTGAGTGAGATAAGAAGAGAAAATAGAATGGAAAGGAGTTTTTAGAAGACAAAATCAACTAAGTGAGTAAAAGATAGAAAATGAGCCAAAATTGAGATCTGATCAAGCAAAGGTAATTACTATTCTTAAAAGTTCATTTTGAATTGGTAGCATTTAACCATTGCAACATAAAAACTTGGAATTATTGAGTGGATCTAACAAGTTAATGAAATCCTATATGGTAACATAAATTAGTGATGTTTGTAAGTCCTTTGAATCAAGCCACTATTTTTAGTCCTAGATAGGGAGTGATAAGGTCTAAATGATCTTTTGGTGAAATCCTCTAACAGTGCCACTTTAACAAAGTGTATGTCACCTTTAACAATGTATTATCCTAACATTTATCACTTGATAAGAGTGAAACTTTTGGGTCGTCAGTCCCAAGTGATTTCCCCCTTAGCAAGATTTCCACATCAAATATTGGTGTCAAAATTGTGTGATTGTTATTTGTGTTGTAAGTCAATTGACATGTTTTAAAATTTACAATAATTGCAACTTGGTAATAAATAGATATCACAAGGTAATTACTAGAAATTTACTAACAGTTGGTAATGCAAGGAACAATTTGATAATAGTTTGAAAAGAAGTTGATGCATGAGTTAAGTTTTATGTTGGATATGTTTGCCAAGTGATTGGATGTATTGAAGTTATTGTTATTAATGTCTATGTTACTATGATGGTGATGAAATATTGAAGGGATTATGAGATAATTGGACATAACTACCTCACCCCCATCCCCTCCCCTTAATTATCTAACAAAAACACCCATCAATAGTACTCAACTTGGGACTAGTACAAGGACACTTAGGTAAATTCATGGAAGACCTAGGGCTCCTAGGTTATTTTGGCTTGAAGTGGTGCTAGCCACACCACCATGTGAATAATAGGGCTCACTTAGTCCTAAGTTGAGGTATGTTAAGTTTGAAAAGATTTATGTGGCCTTAGTTGCTCATAGTTGCATGCCTAGGTCAAATAGGACATTTTTGTGCTTTGAAGGGGAGGATGGAAAAATAGGTGATATAAGGTCTTTTTTACATGTACTAAGTAAATTTAAGGCCTTTTTCAAAGTTTGGTAACCTCTAGAGAAAGTTTGAAGGCCAAAATCCAAAAGATGTAAAAGTTGCTAAACAATTATCATTATTGTCATTGACAACATCGACAATTTTTTGTTGCATCCAAGAAATTTTTTAGTTAGGACATAGTAACTATTTGGAACAATTAGAGTGGGATTTTTTATTTTTATTTAAGGGCAGCCTTGACCTTTTGAAATTGGAAGATTGTGGCATTTTGATGTGTATAGACTGAACAACAAAAAATAGTTATAGTTTATGCTTTTTGAGTATTTTGGAACTTTCATGGATTGAATTTGGGATTTTAATAATAAGAAGTATTAGAGGTGTTTATTTCAATATTCTTTAGATTAGTAATTTGTGATTTTTTAGGTTCTTGTTAGCTTTTGAAATTGTTTTATGTTTTGCTTGCCTATTGTTCTGAATCAAGCAACTCAACAAAATGGAGTTATAGCTCCTTTTCCTCACATAGGGTCTATATGGGATCTTGATATTAGGAATATGAATCCTTTTACACATAATATAATTAAGGAGGGGCCCTAGAAAGCAAGGGAAGTATTTTTTCAGTGATGCCCTATGTGAGCCAAAAATGCATGGTTAGGGATCACAGTATGTAGCAGAGGTGTTAGGAGGGATTGAAAGCCTGGAATGCTTCAATTAAAGCTTTGAGTGTGATATAAGGATGTGTTTTGAAGCCCAAAATTAGGTTGGAAGAATTGGTGAAGGGTCTATGGAGGGTAAAACTCCATTCTTTCCAAACTGGTTCAATTTCTTATAAAACCCTAATTTTTAGGCATGAAAGTATGTTGTACTATACGAATGTCTTAGGAGCTTGAGATCCCAAGAATTATTTAGTACTCTAAAGGGTGTCTTAATCTGTGATTGGTTTAACCCCTTGTTAATGGTTTTTACAAGTTAATGTAGTTCTTCATCATATGGAGGGCTAATTGCTTATAGCCTTTTTGCGAGTAGTTTTGAGCAATTTTATGTGTTTCTTGGAACTCGATTAGGGTTTCAATTCCAATTTTGGTAGTTAGTCTTGGAGAGTATCCTAGTGTCTTTTGATATTTTCATACCTTATTTTGGGGTGGATTGTGGAGTTAGTGAAGAGGAAGCAATAAGGTCAAAGCATAGTAAAGGAAAGTTTGTTCTACCTAGTTGTTGTACACTAGTTGAATGGACTAGGACCTCATAGATAGGATACTAAGGAGATTATGATAACTAGAAACCCTAATAGGTCCAAAGAAAGACCTAAGAAGACCCTAGATTGAGACTAGGGTGGGAGGAACACTAAGTTTTACAGTAGAGTAGTATCAAAACAAGTTAAAGACTTGGAGAGTTAGTGAATATCTACAACTACTGGAGAGTCAATGGGTGAGTCAAGTATGATGATAAAAATAGAGCTATCCAAAGAGGTTGATGAGAAAAAGTAGAAGAATAGAGTCCTTAAAGAAGCCTTGGAAGAGTTGATGATAAAGTTGGATGTAGTTGGTAATGCAACCAAGAGAAAGGAAGAACAAAACAATGTTAGGGGTAAGGAGGTAGTAGAAGAAGATGGTGTCCCTAAGCCAAACTCTATCTTGAATGAAGAGTATTTCTTGAAATTCATAAAAGCCCTAGGAGGGAAGGCTTTGGAAGGTGTGCCCTTATTTAGTGGAAATATGGATTGGTTAGATGTGATGGAGAACCACTTTGAATGTGAAGGGGTATCTAAGGAAAAAAAAGATCAAACTAGCCAAGTCAAGACTTAGAGGATCAACACTGACTTGGTGGAAATATGTCCAAGATGAGAGGATTAGGATGGGAAAGAACCCTATAGCTAATTGGAATGCCATGGTAACCAAACTAAAGGAGAATTTCATACCAAAGAATTTTGAATTTCAACTTCACAAGAGTAGACAAGGACTCAAATATAGAGACTTGGATGTGACCTCTTATACAAAGGAGTTTAATAGGTTATGCCTTAGGCCTAAGAAGCAAGAAGAGGAGACAAAAAAAGTGGCTAGATACTTTTGTGGTTTAAAATGGAATATCCAAGAGGAGCTAAGCTTATGGACACCCACTACTATTCAAAGGTGCCATCAACTAGCCCTAAAGGTGGAAGAGAAGACTAGAAAGAAAGGGGAATCTAACTTCAAGGATAGAGGCAAGGGTAAAAATTAGAGGGGACAAAGAGGAGGATATCAAGGTAGAAGTAATGAGTAGAGGAACCAAGGTGAGACCAAGCTCATTGAGCAAGCCATTGAAAGCATCCCTAGAGGAGGTTGTAGTAGAGGAAGAGGTAACCAATGAGGTTATAACAAAGGCATAGGATCAAGAAAAAGTAACCCTTACTTTTCCAATATGAAGTGCTATGACTATGGTCAACTAGGCCATCCAACATATAGATACCCTGAAAAGCCTTCTTCTGAAAACCATGAAAAAAGAGTGGCATATGCTCAAAAGGATAACTCTAGTAGAAAGGAGAATGAAGTGGATAAGAGTATTGATAAAGCAACCAACTCCTAATGAACCTAAGCATGTGAGATTTGTTTAGGATCAGATGTGAGATTCTTGGGAAGGTCTATAAAGTAGTAGTGGATTCAGAATCCGTTCATAACATAATATTAGACAAGGTAGCCAACAAGCTCAAGTTGACCAAGAAACGCCATGTGAATCTATAGAAGGTGATTTGACTAAACAAGGGTCCAAGTACACTAGTGAATGAATAGACTTGGGTTGATTTCTCCATAGCATGATATGAGGATAGGCTATTATGTGATATCTTATCCATGGATGTTTACCATATGCTCTTAGGTAAGCCCTTGTAGTTTGATAGAGAAGACATATATGATGGGAAGGAAAACTCCATATCATTCAAGAAAGGAGGCAGAACTTTTAAAATCCATTTTTCGTTGGAGGGAGATGAATCATCACCTAAGGTACCTAGTGTGTTGATATATAGTGGAAAAGAATATGTCAAGGGTCTCAATGATGATAAGAGCTATTGCTATCTAGTCATGCTAAAGTCTAGGGGAGAAGACAAGACAATCAAAGACTCACTACCTATAGAGGTATAAGCATTGCTTGAAAAGTACAAAGACATTGTGAGTGATGGAACTCCTACCAATTTACCTCTAAGAAGGATGATAGGCCATCAAATGGAATTTGTTCCTAGGGAATCCCTACCAAAAAAAGAAGTATATAAGCTTACTCCAGACCAAAACTTGGAAGTAAAAAGATAAGTGCAAGAAATTTTGGCTCAAGGCTTGGTCAAGAAAAGGATAAGCCCATGTGTAGTCCTTGTTGTACTAGCATCCAAGAAGGGAGGAAAATGAAGACTATGCATGGAATCAAGGGCTATAAATAGGATCACAATTAGGTATAGGTTACCCATACCTAGGATTGAAGATCTCATGGATTGTCTTGGAGGGGTAATGCACTTCACAAAGTTGGACTTGAAGAGTGGATATCACCAAATTGAGATTTAGGAGGGAGATGAATGGAAGACAATAGATGGGATGTATGAATGGCTTGTAATTCCATTTAGTCTCTCAAATGCTCCTAGTACATTCATAAGGTTCATGAATGAAGTGCTTAAGGATTTCACTGGAAGATTTGTGGTTGTGTATCTAGATGATATACTAATATTCAACAAAACAAAGGAGGAGCACATCAAACACATGGAAGTAGTATTGCAGAGATTACATGAGGAGAAGCTATCCATCAATCTTGAGAAGTGTGACATCTTCAAAAAAGAACTTGTGTATTTGGGATTTTTAGTGTCAAAGGGGTCCTTGAATATGGATCAAGAGAAGGTTACAACTATCCTCAACTAGCCACCACCTACTACATCTACTGAGGTAAGAATTTTTCATTGTCTAGCTCAATTTTATAGGAAATTCATTAGGAATTTTAGTGGCATATGTGCACCTTTGCTAGATACCATTAAGAGTGGAGTTAAGCCTAAGTTTAAGTGGACTCTAGAAGCAAAGAAATCCTTTGAGATGCTAAAGAAACAAGTAGCTACCCAACTTATTTTGCAACTGCCTAGTTTTGAGAAACTTTTCACCATAGAATGTGTTGCAAGTTGCCTAGTAGTAGGAGTTTTGAGTTAGGAAGGTAGAAAAATATCCTTCTTTAGTGAAAAAATAAATGAAGCCAAAAAGAAGTATTCTTCCTATGACCTAGAACTCTATGCCCTAGTTCAGTCTCCTAGGAAGTGGAGACATTAACTATTGCCCAAGGAATTTTTTGTGTTTACTGAAAATCAAGCTCTTAGGTATATCAACACCTAGGAAAAGTTAAGTAATAGGAACTTGAAATGGATGGAGTACCTACAAAATTTCACCTTCACAATTAAGCATAAAAACGGCAGATGAACAAGGTGGTAGATGCATTCAGCAAGAGATTGTTAATAGTCCAAGAAGTTCAGTTGTATAACATTGGGATAGAGAGTTTCAAGAACCTCTATAAGGAGGATGAGGACTTTTTAGAGGCATATAAGGTATGTTTTGATTTTTTAGAATCATTTCCACAACAAGTTCTCCAAATTTACCTTACAAAATGGATTTCTATTTAAGGGTACTAAGTTATGTGTACTAAGGGGATCAATAAGGGAGAACCTAATTTAGGAAAATCATAATGGGAGTTTAAGTGGATACTTTGGTGTGAGAAAAAATCTAGAAATAGTCCAAAGGTTCTACTATTGGCCTAAACTAGTTAGGGATGTGACTAAGTATGTTGAACAATGTATGGTGTGTATGAAAGCTAGGACTTCATAGTAGGTCTAACCAAGAAAAAAATGGGGTATAACCATATGTATGTAGTGGTTGACAGATTCAATAAGATGGGGAACTGCATTCCATGCAAGACTACCAATGATGCTAGTTACATTGCGCACTTATTCTTTAAGGAGGTTGTGAGGATTCATGGAATTCCATCAAGAATTGTCTTAGATAGAGATGTAAGGTTCATGAGACACTTTTGGAATACTCTTTTGAGAATACTTGGTACAAACCTATCATTTGGATTGGCCTATCATCCTCAAATGGATGGTCAGAATGAGGTGATTAATAGGGTGTTGGATAACCTCTTGAGGTGCCTAACTAAGGAGTATGGCAAAACATGGGATGTGATCATTCCCCAAGTAGAGTCTGCTTACAATGATAGTAATAATAGGACCATAGCTAGAAGCCCATTTGAAATTTTGCTCAAACCAATAAAGAAATTCAGGAGCAAGTGAAGAAAACTATTCAAGATAACACCCAAAAGTTGAAAAACAAAGTAGATAAAAGAAGGAAAGTGGTGCAGGAGCACTAGGGTCAAGGACAAAAGGCCTTAAGGAAGTAGGTTCACTAAATAAATCTTGGGGGGAGCAAAGGATGAACATGACCTTGAAGAGTCATTTGATTGTAATAAGTCCACAATGATCACTTAATAATGTTTTGTTTATATTTTAAATGATTTGATCAATGATGTAAGCCTTAATGGCACTTTGGGAGTAGTTTAAAAGGTTAGAAAATGCATAAGAGTGAAGGGCTTTTGGAGTTGACAACTAGATTGTCAACTAGACAACAAAATAAACAATAAACTTAATTTGTAATAGTCATAAAACTGACTGTAACTGGCTCTTTAGTAGTTGCAACCAGTTTGGGAGTCTTTTTATTGAATGTGTACATGAGTTTGAGAGTGTGTAGGGTAGAGGGAGTTTTATAGAGGCTTTTTTGTGTTGAAGAGGCAATATAATAAAGTTTTAATGCAATAAACTTTAATTCTCTGCAAACTTGATAGTTGCTGTTGTGAGGGTACAGTCAGCCCTTTTGTGGTTGAAAATTCTTCATTTCAACATGAATTTGATTAGAAATGGAGTAATACTTTTTTGGTTTACATTATTACTCATTTCATGTGTTATTTTCATTGTTTTGCGAAGATTTAAAGGCAAAGAACATCAATTTGTTTTGACTGTCCCAAACAAGGAATCAAGTGCAATCAACATTTTGCATTGAACACACCATGAATGGATAGGGCCTCCTTACTTACTATGATTATTGTGACTATGGGGAGAGGCCATTGCATGTATTATATGTGTCATTGAGTGTTTTTATTAAGGTATGACAAGAGGTTTGAGAAATGGATTAGTCATTGAAGAGAATGTTGATTGAAGGAATGCTTCTCATAGAAAAAACTAGTCTCAGTGTGGGGGACATATCTCTGAATTGAACCATTGGATATTTATTATTTTGAGATATGTTAGAGAGAACCTAAATATACAAATTCTCACAAGAGGTATTTTGAAGATAATGTTTCTTTCAAAATTTATGCATTACTATTTATGGGACTATGCAAGAGGTAGTGACAACGTAGTTTGTGAGGAATTTTCTTCATGAATGTGTTGGGAGAGTTTTGTGAAGGGATTAGGTATTGTGTTGGGAAAAGAGGAAACTTGTAATTTTCTGAGCAATATGAAGATGTTTTTAGTGATGTAGAGTTGGTGGTGGCACTACAAACCATTTGTGCACTCTAACTGGTGGAGGTTGGAGTGGATCAGAAAGATGATCCTTGTGGAGATCTAGTTGTTGTGTGTGAAGAATATTCATGAAGTCCCTCATCATTTGTAGAATGAAGCCCACCATACCCATATTTGCATCAAGTGGTATCAAATTGAGAGAAAGGTCTGGGTTTTGGGTGGAGAAGATCTAATATTTGGAGGATTGAAATCCCTTTGTTGATGCTTGGAGTTGAACTATCCTCCTTGAGTGTTCCAAAGTGGTGGATGGATATCTAATGAATCTTAAATTGGTGTGAGAAGATGACTTTGACAAGGAGTGAAAGAGAAATTGTTAAGGCATTGAAGGAGTACCTATATGGTGATAAGAAGGATAGATAATAAAGAGAAGGAAATAAGAAGGAAGAAGAAGCAAGGAAGAAAGAAATAGAATGGATGAAGCAAGAAGAGTTGAGAAGCCTAAGAATGGTTTTGGAAGAGCATGAAGAAGAGAGAAAAGAAAAGATAAAGATTCTAGAGAAAGCCTTGGATGGAGGTGAAGAAAGTCTGAAGAGACTTGAGGAGATTCTTAAGGAAGCTACAAGTTGGCACTTGAGGTTGAAGAAGAAGATAAAATGGCCTATTTTGAAACTAGTTGCAATAGCAAGGATGAAGATACATGAAGAGCATACTAGGTTGGGTACTCTTAGAGTGAAAGATGCACCCATGGGAAGAGGTGTAAAGGCTTGTGAAGAAGTCTTGGTAGATACTAGAGTAGAAAACATAGAGAAAGGCCTAGAAGGTCTTGAACATGAGTTGGATTTGTGGAATGAATTTTCTGCAATAGTAGAGGAATGGCAGAGTTATGGAGGAGTCTTGGAGGCACATGAGGGAGCAGCCTTCAATGAAGACAATATATTTATAGAGATGGGCCATGAGGAGGCTTAAAACATGAAATCCTTTTCTCCTAGCATGGAGATGGGACAAGATGGATCAGAAATGAAGATTTCTATGATGGTGAGAAAGAAGATGCAACATGGGCAAGCGATATTCAAATTGATGAAGGAGAACATGCCTAGACGCAAGATGAAGTTGCATAGAGTTGCGTGGGTCCATGAGGATCTATATTTTCCAAAGGTCAAGATGAAGATCTTAAATGTTTTAATGACATTTTTGTACTTGCAAGTTTCCAAGAGGGCTTGAAAATTTTTCAAAGCTGTGGAGTATGGTGCAGGAGCACCAAGGCCAAGGACAAATAGCTTAGAGGAACTAGGGTCACTAAATAGATCTTGGGGGGAGCAAAGGATGAACATGACCTTGGAGGGTCATTTGATTGTAATAAGTCCATAATGATCACTTAATAATATTTTTTTTATGCTTTAAATGTTTTGATCAATGATGTAAGCCATAAAGGCATTTTGGGAGTTGGTGTACCTAGAGTTCAGTTCAAGATTCTATGAAATATGAGTTATTTAAAGACCTTCAAAGGTCCAATTGATTTTATTATGGAAAATAGAGCCATTATATGGTGTCAAATGCACTTGAAGTGTCTAAAAACATAATATTGTCCAAAATGGAAAAATAAGCCTAAAAGTCACATAAGAGGGTTTTAGAGTGGTTTAAGGTGTTTGGAGGATAGGACAGAGTCCTAAGAACCTTTACAAGGTTAACAAATACCAAACATAATAACTTGGCCAAAATAGCCCTGGACACAATAACGCTGCCATAATAACCCAAGGACACAATAACCCAGGGTCATAATAACCCATGGCCAAAATAACCCATAGTCATTCTAGATCAAGTTAGTATGCTTAAAAAGGGATTGCGAGGCACCATAGAGGACATTTAGGTCATTTTTAGACCATATATCCATTATATACCCGTAACATAGCCTTAAAACATCTTTAATATGCTTAAATAACTTATAAAATGGTAAATAATTATACAAAAAAAGACAAATTCGTGGGAATAAGCTAAATAAGAGTTATTATGAAAAGATGTATACTCAAAAGGCATTAAGAGGATATATAAAGTGGTAAAATTAAGAGCTTAGAGAAGTAAAATATTATTATTGTCTTAACCATCAACTAGTCTTTTTAGTTTTTCTTTAGGTTCACGATATTTTTTCCTACTTGGTTGTGTAGTGTGTCCAACCATATATCTCTCAATTTTATTCTCTTGGTGACCTTGTTCTTTTTTCACTGCTTTGATGAATATCTAGATTGAGCTATGAGATAATTGAAGCAATTCAAAAAATCCTCTATGCGATCCCTCAATAGAATTATTAGTTTTGGGAAGATCATCTTGAATAGCTGAATAGTAGCTCCACATGTGATTAGAAACTTGGGTGACTTTTTATTGCCTCTTTTGGTTAGTCTTCCAATCCATGTGTCTTCAAAATAATCGATTATGGGTTGCAAAGTCTCCTCATGTTCTATATAATAAGGAGATTGTAGAAGTATTTCAAATGCATTGATGACATATATTTGAGGCACAAAAGCTAATGCAACCAATTTTTTGATCTCAAATGAAAATATTTCATCGACACTGTAACGTGTTTGTAGACCTACTTCTTGAACTTTCCTCCACAAGCACTGAGAGAAATGGAAAAGACATCCTTGAATAGTGATATTTAGAAAATTTCAAAAATAGCTCCCTTGAAACCTAATTCAAAATCAATAAGTATAGTTTTTGGGTTTAGATCAGGTTGTAGTTGTTTTAATTTTACAAGTACTTGTGTATAAGTGGATCTTGTTTTGTTGGTCATAAGAATATAGATGAGTGCAAATATTGCATCATTTTTCAAGCCATGAATTGTGTACAACTGCTGAAAAATACTTGGTATTGTTTTAAATGTACCATCACTAAACCAATTTTCAGATTCTTTTAGTAGTTGCAAATTTTGTGTGGTGGTGAATATTAAAAAATGATTCTCATCATTACTATCATGATAAAGAAAGTTTTCCCCTCTATTGGTAATTGTATATTCAATTGGTAAGATAAGATCTCTAAATGTTTGATGATTTGGTGGTGGTGCTTCAAATCTTATTCTTTTCCTTTGAATCATGCTTCAAATCTTATCTTTTCCTTTGGATAATACATTGGTTGATGGTATTGCTCCTGCTATTGGTAATGAAATATTAGAACATGTAGTAGAAATGATATTTCTTGTAGAGTCTTGAGTCAAGCATGCCATGTCTTTCATTTCATTCAACTTCTAATTGACAGTGAACATCTCAATTCTTGGAGCATGATTATGTCTTGTACTGCTAATCACTTCACCAGATTCTATTTGTGTTGTAGTATAGCACTAACTTGAACATTTATTTGTAAAATATTTTGCACAACACCAAATCATTTTATTAATACCTTCTCGATGAAGCAAATATGTGTAACCATTTAAAATGAGTAATTTTTTCTTTTTTTGACTTGTTATAAATTGAAGATGCATTGCATATATTAAAAATTATGAAGAACTTCTTGATTCCCTAAAAGTCTATTTATTTTTGTATACTTTATAGAAACCCCTTGAAAAATTTAATATAATGTTAAAAAAATTATATTAGATTTTTTTTTTTCATGAATTTTGATTTCTCTTTTTCTTATCACTCTACACACTCTTCATTCTTCTCCCCTTCTTCCTTCATTTACTTCTCTAAGTTCTTAATTTTACTACTTTATATATCCTCTTAATGCCTCTTCATAATGCCTTTTGACTTACATCTTTTCATAGTAACTCTTATTAGCTTATTCCCACGAATTTGTCTTTATTTTTATAATTATTTACCATTTTATAAGTTATTTAAGCATATTAAAGATGTTTTCAGGCTATTTTAGGGGTATATAATGGATATATGGTCTAAAAATGACCTAAATATCCTCTATGGTGCCTCAGAATCCCTTTTTAAGCATACTAACTTGATCTAGAATGACTATGGGTTATTTGGACTATGGGTTATTGTGACCCTGGGTTATTGTGTCCTTGGGTTATTATGGTGGGGTTATTGTGTCCAAGGTTATTTTGGCTGGGTTATTATGTTTGGAACCCAATAATAATATTTTAGATTATATAAGAGGCATTGCTCATAAATTTGACACTTTAATTGAAAATTTGAATAATTTTTTTCTTAGAAATATACTTGTAAGTTATAAATTTTTTTTCCTTTCTCTATAATCTTATGGGGTTATTTTGTCCATGGGCTATTTTGACTTCAGGTTATTTTAGATTGGGTTATTATGACCCTGGGTTATTTTGTCCTTGGGTTATTATGGCTAGGTTATTTTGTCCAAGGTTATTTTGGCCGGGTTATTATGTCCTGTAATCTATTGTGAGGGTATAGTCAGCCCTTTTGTGGTTGAAAATTCTTCATTTCAGCATGAATTTGATTAGAAATGGAGTAATACATTTCTAGCTTACATTTTTATTCATTTCATGTGTTATTTTCAATTTTTTACAAAGATTTAATGGAAAAGAACATCAAATTGTTTTGACTATCCCAAACAGGGAATCAAGTGCAATCAACATTTTTATTTGAACACACCATGAATGGATAGGGCCTCCTCACTTACTATGATTATTGTGACTATGGGGAGAGCCCATTGCATATATTATATGTGTCATTGAGTTTTTGTATGTAGGGATGATAAGAGGATTGAGAAATGGATTAGTCATTGAAGAGAATGCTGATTGAAGGAATGACTATCATAGAAAAAACCAGTCTCAGTGCGGGGCACATATCTCCCAATTGAACTGTTGGATCTTTATAATTTTGAGATATGTTAGAGAGAACCTAAATACTCACAGCCTCACTAGAGAGATTTCAAAGATAATGTTTCTTTCAAAAGTTATGTGTTACTATTTACATGTCTATGCAAGGGTAGTGATAGGGTAGTTTGTGAGGAATTTTCTTCATGAATGTGTTGGAGGAGTTTTGTGAAGGGATTAGGTATTGTGTTGGGATAAGAGGAAACTAGTGATTGGTTGAGAAATATGAAGATGTTTTTAGTGATGTAGAGTGGGTGGTGGCACTACAAACCATTTGTGCACTTTGACTAGTGGAGGTTGTAGTGGATCAAAGAAGATGATCCTTGTGGAGATCTAGTTGTTGAGTGTGAAGAATATTCATGAAGTCTATCATCATTTGTAGAATGAAGCCCAACATACCCACCTCTGCATCAGAAAGATATTTAGTTTGCTATTGGAGATTATGTTGTGGTGCATTTGAACAAGTCCAAGTTGCAGACAGGTGTGCCAAGTAAGCTACAAATGAAAGGAGTGGGGCCTTGTAGAACCATAGCCAAATATGGAGCCAATGCTTATAAGATTGATTTGGAATCAGATTTAGGCATGTTTCCTATTTTAAATGTGCAAGATTTGGTTGAATTGAAAGTTACTGTACCTTAAATAAATCAAGGAGTTAGTGTTGATCTGGGACCTACAGTGGTACCCTTATCCAGCAAGCTAGAAGCTAAAAAAGTGTTGGACTCAAGAGTCAATGGAACACCTCATCAATTGGAAAGACAAGCTAGATTGAAAATCAACTTGGGTTGTTAAGGAATGCTTCACCAAAGCTAACATTCCCCAAGACCTATTATCCATAGGAGTGGTGTAGTTTTCTTTTATGGGAGAGTATGGTGTTGGGGCACCTAGGTAGGCTCATGGAAACCTAGGGATACTAGGTTATCTTGGGTCTAGTGGTGCTAGACACACCACTATGTGAATAATAGGGCTGATAAGTTGGAAGAGTCTTATGTGGTGTTAGTTTCTCATAATTGCATATCTAGGTCAAATAGAGAATTTTTGTGTTTTGAAGGGTGGTATGGAAAAATAGGTGATATAAGGTCCTTTTTACATGTATTAAGTCAATTTAAGGCTTTTGGAAAATATTGGTAACCTTTGGAACAAGTTTGAGGGCCAAACTCCAAAAGATGTAAAAGTTACTAAAAAATTGTCAATATTATCATTAACAACATTGATAACTTTTTGTTGCATTCAAGAAAATTTGTAGTTAGTGTTGTGGTTTCACAATGCACACCCCATTTCTCCTAGAAATGGGGACCCCATACTTTATTTTTTAGCTTTTTGGATCCCTAATCTAGGGTTCCAAGTCTTTTTTAGTGCTTTTTCTTACTATTCTTTGCTTGATCTAGGTCTCTACCTAGAAACCCAGATGCCAAAACCTAGTTTCTAAGGCAAAAAGTAAATCTTTTAAAGGTTAGAGGTGCACTAGTGCACTAGTAATAGAGGAAAGCACTTCCTCTTGAAAGTGTATAGCTATGCACCTCTAAGAGGTGTGCCAAGTCCCATGTCTATAAAACCTAGGACCCCCCCACCCCTCTTACCTTTTTTTTTTTTTGCTCTGAGCTCTAGTTCCCCCTGCACCAGTGCAACTTCTCACGTCTGTTGTTTCACCTGCTCTCCTTTGCTCCACTTGCACACACCAAAAATAAATTGAAGCATATCTAAAATAAGATGCACATCTAGCACACCTCATTAGGTGTGCTATATGTGCACCTTGTATTTATAAAAACACATTTTCTACTAAATTAATAAAACTAAAAAAACCCTAAGCTAAGCTAGCACGTAGTATAAGTTGCATTGTTGCACACATTATACTAAGGTTAAATGCCACCTTTGCATCATAAAGGTGTGCATCAAGTGCATCCCATGAGGTGTGCTAGATGCAAATCCTTATTTTAAGAGCATATCAAATAGTTAAGTGATAATTAAGAACAACCATCATAGGACTAGTGATAGTTAAGAACAACCATAAGTTCTACATGACATCTTATTTGGTGTACCTATTAGTTGCAAGAGCAATAAATTATCTAGGACTATTTAAAAAAGGCAGCATGCAAAATGAAAATGCATGGACCTATATAGTATATCTCCAATTGGTGAAGAAAAAGCTTCTTGAGCACACCAAGGAATACATAATAGTGAATGATGCTTTTATTTTTGCAATCATCTAATTTAGTGAAGGGGATTATGCAAAAAGGATGTCAGATGAGGTAGCAGCAAAGTTTTCAGAAGTTGGCATCTATTACATCCAATATGACATTCACTTATTTGAGGGTAGTGGGTATGACTATCAATCCTAAGAAGCTCCTTAGGTATCCAAGTGCCACTTATATTGTTGGAGATTGCTCAACAACTCTTGTCTGCATATGATAGAATAAGGAAGCAATGCAAGATAACTTGGGTGTGGTCCCTTACTATAGGACCATTTAGTGTGGTCTGGAGATAGGATATTCCATATTTTGAGTTTGAGTGGGATCAATATAACTTGGATGAATATAACTCTCACTGTCCCTATTTTGATAACATTGGAAGAGTGCAGTACTTAGTGGGCAAACAATTCCAACATGAAGATGCAAGTGAGGACCATTGGACAAACATAATAGATGACTACAATATCTATATAAGAGACTATTGTAGAATGACTCTTTATTTGGCAAGTAGTTCTTTGAAGATAAAGGTTCATTTAAATGTAGTGCAGCAAGATATTGAAGATGTCTTAGATCCATTATATAATAGAGATAATATTTTTGATCGACCCATTATGAATGCAAAGATCGATAAGGAAGAAAATTTAGATATTAATCATAGGGCCAAGCATGTCATCAAGTTGACGAAGGATTGGATCAAAATACCTTTCAAATTAGATTCAATTCCTCAAGTGGTAGTCTTCCACACTACACCCTGCCCAACAAGAGGTAGAGGAGCCATGGTAACAATGCCCACATTCACTTAGTCCCCAGTGAGGCCAGAAATAGTGTACCAACTTGATAGGAAAGCTAGATACTATGGGGCTCAAAACAGAAAGGGTAAGAGGAAAATAATTTCTCCTCAACAATTTGAGCCTGAAGAAGTAACAATTCAAGTACCACCACAACAAGGGGAAAAGAATGCATGAGGGGTAGAGGATGTAAAATGTTGAGAGATTGTAGAAGTTACACAAGTTTAGGATAATCCTCAAGAGCCACCACCAAAACAAGGGAAACAAACTGAAACTAAAGTATGAGAAGTGTCTCCACCTCAAAAAGTGGTGCAAGCCTCCCCATTGGATCCTAAGAGAAGAAAGATCAAAACTCTAATCAAGAAGAGATAAAGGTGATTAGAAGAGTTATTCCTTTTCCATCAGTACTGGAGGTTATCCTAGAAGAAGAGGAAGAAGAGGATGATGAAGATGAAGAAGATAACCTTCCTTTGAGGCAAAGGACTCATCTTGCTGTTGGAAATGAGAATGGAGTAACTGAGAGGGGAGGGGTGAATCAGTTACTACAAAAACTTTCCCCACAAGTCCCTTAAGATGTCAAAGGAAATACTCATTGCTGATACTCATATAATCAAACTGAAAACACAAGAAACAAGAGACAAGAGACACCAGATTTAACGTGGAAACCCAATATGGGAAAAACCACCAATGTAACTAGTTACTGTTTTTCACTCTTCTGAAGTGAGCCCTGTTAGGAGCCAACCTTTTTAAAGGTTACAAAACACACTGTTAGGTGCGACCTTGTTAGAGGATTTAATCACCCTGCTAGGAGTGGCCTTGCTAGAGGTCTTTAGATCAATTCAACTGAATTGCCACCTTGTTAGAGGATTTTACAAAAGGCTGTTAAACCCACTCTGTTAAGAGATTTGAAAACACTGTTACAATTGTTAGAAAGTAACAATGAGTGATCTGAAATAAATACAACTTATCTTTGCTGATACAGATCTCTGTTCTATTCCTCTAGATCCTCTCTGATCAAATGCAACTCTGCATCTCTGATCCTTCAAAAATTTGCTTTGACCTTCCTTATAATTCGCATATTAGATATTCAATCATATCTGCTAGCTTTTTCACATTCATACTTCCATACTTGAATTCGCAACTTGATCCTTCATATATACCTTTCAGATTATCAAGTCGGCTCAAATACAAGTTACAATTATAAATAATTGTGCTATAAGTTGGCTTCATACATTACATAAAGTAATTAACTTTAATTACTTAACCTTCGAGAAATCCTTCGCTGGCCGACTTAACTTGGTAAATACTGCACAGAAAATAATTCCTGTGTTAACCGACTGAGCTCGGTTAATACAGAGAATTTCGTGAAATCCTTCAGTCACCGAGTGAACTCGGTAAACACCGATTTCTCCGACTTTCCTTTGATGACCGAGTGAGCTCGGTTAACACTGTCTGCTACTTTTCTTCGATGACCGAGTGAGCTCGGTTAACACTGTCTGCTACTTTTCTTCGATGACCGAGTGAGCTCGGTTAACACTGTCTGCTACTTTTCTTCGATGACCGAGTGAGCTCGGTTAACACTGTCTGCTACTTTTCTTCGATGAGCGAGTGAGCTCGGTTAACACTGTCTGCTACTTTTCTTCGATGACCGAGTGAGCTCGGTTAACACTGTCTGATGACTGATATGACATTTGTGTAACATCAAAGACAATCATGCAATTATCAATTGTATCCAACAATCTCCCTCTTTGGCATTGATGGCAACACAACATGTCATAGCAGAATGAAATTTGAAAACAAGTCCTTATCAGCACAATGTGTCATCAAAACAATTCTCCCTCTAAGATGATAGACTCTCCCTCTTTCAGTAATCTCCCTCTGTGAAGGAATTACATAAGAACTTTCCTTTTTCACACAAATTTTAGAAAGATATGACAGTAAAGTAAATCTCTCCCTCTTTGACAACAAATGCCAAAGACAATAGAACTAAAATGAATTGTAATGTACCTTTAGTACTGATTCATATGCAAAGCTTCCAGATTTGACTGCATCAACAGATAGATTTTCATTTTGGTATGTGTTGATGCATCACTAAAACTTGTTTTTAGTGAATTTCGGATAGGGGTGTAACCCCTAACTTACCTCTGAGATACAAGAATGCATCCTTAGGTAGTGGCTTTGTGAATATGTCAGCAATTTGTTCCTTTGAATTGACATATTCCAATCTGATCTCCTTGTCTTGTACCAATTCTCTGACAAAATGATATTTGATTGCAATATGCTTGGTCTTAGAATGCATCACTGGATTCTTTGATATATTGATTGCACTAGTATTGTCACAGAACATAACAACTGGTTCTTTGATTTCCATCCTCATTCCTTGCAATAACTGCTTAAACCAAACAATATTTGAACAATTTACTGCTGCAGCAACATACTCTGCCTCTGTTGTAGATTGGGATGTACAATTTTGGTTTTTGCTTGTCCAAGAAACCAATCTCTTTCCAAGAAAGAATGCTCCTCCACTTGTGCTTTTCCTGTCATCAAGGTTTCCTGCCCAATCAGCATTAGTAAATACTTTCAAATCCAAATTACCTCCAAATTTATACCATAGCCCATAATCTTCAGTTCCTTTCAAATATCTCATTATTCTTTTGATTGCCATTATATGAGTTTCTCTTGGTTTTGCTGAAAATCTTGCTACAATACCGACTGCAAGGGCAATATCTGGCCTAGTATGTACTACATACTGCAACTTTCCAATCATAGATTTATATAGTGTTTGATCCACTTCTTTGGATTCATCTTCCTTGGTAAGTTTCAATCCAGTACACATAGGGGTTCCAACTGGTTTACAATCCTCCATACCAAATTTTTTTAATATTTTCTTGATGTATTTTGACTGTGTGATGAAGATGCCATTCTTACTTTGTTGGATTTGAAGACCTACAAAGAATTTAATCTCACCAAACATAGACATCTCGAACTCCTTGTTCATTTGTTCTGAAAATTATTTGCATAGATCATCATTGCCTGTGAAAACAGTGTCATCTACAAATATTTCTGCCAAAACAATCTTATTATCTGGACCTTCTTTTATATACAAGCTACTGTTATCATTAGTCCTTTGAAAACCAATCTGAATAAGATAGTTATGCAATCTTTCATACCATGCTCTAGGAGCTTGTTTTAGACCATACAGCGCCTTGTGTAATTTGTAGACCATGTTCTTCTTATCTGGATCAACAAAACCTTCAAGTTGTTCAATGTAAACTTCTTCATCCAGTATTCCATTGAGAAATGCTGACTTGACATCCATCTGATAAACTTTGAATCCTTTGTGAGCAGCATATGCAAGTAAGGTTCTTATACCTTCCAATCTTGCAACAGGAGCAAAGGTTTCTCCATAGTCTATACCTTCTTCTTGAGCATATCCTTTGCATACTAGTCTAGCTTTGTTTCTTGATACCTTGCCATCTTCATTTAGTTTATTTCTGAATACCCATTTTGTTCCAATCACATTCTTATCTTTGGGTCTAGATACAAGAGTCCATGTTTTGTTTTTCTCTATCTGCTCTATTTCTTCATTCATAGCCTCAATCCAACTATCATTTGCCAATGCATCTTTGATATTTCTGGGTTCAAAATCAGCAAGTAAACAAGTGCCTTTTAACTTACTTCTTGTCAGAGTTCCTTCAGATTTGTCTCCAATGATCTGATCTGGAGCATGATGCCTTCTGACATATTTAGCTAACACAGGTTCTTTACTTCTTGAATGAGTTTCATTGTTGTCCCTTTGTACTTCAGATTCTTTCTGTTCTGGCTCGGTAGATTCAGACTCGATAGATACTTGCTTGGTAGAGTCTGAAAGTGACTCAGATTCTTTTAGCTCGATAAAAACTTCCTGTGTCTCAGTTTGAACTTCCTGCAACTCGGTCATTGATGACTCGGGAGTTGAGGATTCCTGATTAACTGGAGTACTTGGTATAGTATCAGGTTCAATGTAAATAAATCTTCTGTAGTCTTCAGGAACCTTCTTGCTTTCTTCTTCTGATTTCTCTACAAACTCATCAACTTTCACATGTGCACTTTCTATGACCTTGTGAGTAAATAGATTTAAACATCTATATGCTTTGCTTTTACAAGAGTAACCTAGAAATATTCCTTCATCTCCTTTTATATCAAATTTACCTTTTCTAGATTCTTTCAGAATATAACATTTGCTTCCAAATACTTTCAGATAACTTACATTGGGTTTGTAGCCATACCATAATTCATAGGGAGTTTTGAATGAGTCCTTTTTCAGTTGTACTCGGTTCAAGGTATGAACTGCAGTGCTGATAGCTTCCTTCCAGTATTTGATAGCAATGTTCTTTTCAATCATTAGGGTCCTTGCACAATCCATAATGGATCTATTTCTTCTTTCAGCTATCCCATTTTGTTCTGGAGTTCCTGGTGCTGAAACTTGTCTTTTAATTCCTCTTTCAATGCAGAAGTTATTGAACTCATGTGAAATGAATTCACCACCTCTGTCTGACCTTAAGCATTTCAATCTTTTCCCTGTTTCTTTTTCTACTCTTGCCAAGTACCATTTGAATTTTTCAAAAGCTTCTGATTTATTCCTTAGGTACATAACAGTCATCATTCTTGAGTAATCATCAACAAAAAGAATGAAGAACTTTTCTCCAGTATAATTTTCAATTCCAATGGGTCCACATAAATCAGTATGCACAATTTCTAATATATCTTCAGACTGATAGCTTTTACTTTTAAAACTAGTCTTTCCCATTTTTCCAATCTGACAATTCTTGCATAAACCGACCTCAGGTTTCTTTATATTAGGAATGCCTCTTACCTTTTTGAATTTTCTTATCTTCACCAGATTATCAAAATTGACATGACACAACCTCTTATGCCATAACCAACTTTCTTCAATTTGAGCAATAAAACATGAGCATTCACCAAGTTCTAGGTAGAACAAGTTACCTTTAGTTTGTGTGCCAGATCCTATCAGCTTTCCTTGCTCATTCAATAGTCTTGCCTTTCCATGCATGAATTCCACCTTAAATTCAGTATTGAGTAACTGTGCCACACTTAGAAAGTTATGTTTAAGACCTTCAACCCAATAGGCATTGTTACATATAAGTTCTTTGGTTAGAGAGATTCTTCCTCTTCCTTTTATGAAACGAGGTTCATTATTACCAAACCTTACACTGCCACCATCATAATCTTCAAACTGATCAAACTTAGTTTTATCACCAGTCATATGATGAGAGCAACCACTGTCTATAATCCATGTATCATTCATACTTATATGAGAGATAAGAGCCATTTTATCTTCCTCATCACTATCAGAATCATCTTTCACAGCAATATAAACAATTTCATCTTCACTATTATCAGAATCCTTAGAATTTTCAGCCATGAAACATGATTTCTTACCTTTGTTCTTGAATGATTTGTAATCTTTCTTTCTATTCCATTTATGACCCTTCTTTTCATCATTGTTCTGCTTGTTTGGGCACCTAGCTGCAATATGACCAATTTCTTCACATGAAAAATAGATTAGAGGAACTTTACTTTTATATTTTCCTCTGCCTCTGGAGTATTTCTTTGCCAGTAGAGCTTCAATTACTTCAAGATCACTGTCTGAACTATGGTCTGATTCATCATCACTTTCTGACTCTGATTTCTTTTTGCCTCTATCTTTGAGTGAAAGTTTGGCCTCAAATGCTGATTCAGTGTTTTTGGAAGCTGGAACATAGTTGTCAAAATTGTCTAGTTCAAATGCGGTTAGTCTTCCAACTATAGCCTCCAAATTGATATTATGATTTGCTTCACACCTTCTTTCTTGAATTGCAGAAACTCTGATTGCATAGATGGGAAGCAAGGTTCTGAGAACTTTGCTTATAACCGTTTCTTCTTTGATATCACCTCCAGATGCCCTGATTGCACTGACACATGCTTTGATTCTATCAACATATTTTGCAATGTTTTCATCTTCTCTCATTCTCATTTGGTCAAATTGTCCTCTTAGACTTTCTGCTTTTGCTCTTTTCACATTGTCATCTCCTCCATAGATTTCTTTCAGCTTGTTCCACATGTCAAAAGTGGTTTGGCAATCCTTGATATCATCAAATTCTTCATAGCTTAGTGCAGATGCAATGTCTATCATCATATTGTTATGAGTCTTCTTTTCAGCAATATCATTGACAGATAATGTGCCGGAAGGTTCTTTGTACTTTTCATCAAGATATTTCAGTCTTGTATCACCAATAGTAGCCAAATGAAGTTTCATCAATCCTTGCCATGCAGAGAAGTTATTTTTGTTGAGTCTTGGAATTTCTCTCTTGTAAGACATCTTGATCTTTGGCTTAGATCCTTGAAATCTTTTCCTGCAAGCACCAATAAGCTCTGATACCAATTGTTGGAAATGAGAATGGAGTAACTGAGAGGGGAGGGGTGAATCAGTTACTACAAAAACTTTCCCCACAAGTCCCTTAAGATGTCAAAGGAAATACTCATTGCTGATACTCATATAATCAAACTGAAAACACAAGAAACAAGAGACAAGAGACACCAGATTTAACGTGGAAACCCAATATGGGAAAAACCACCAATGTAACTAGTTACTGTTTTTCACTCTTCTGAAGTGAGCCCTGTTAGGAGCCAACCTTGTTAAAGGTTACAAAACACACTGTTAGGTGCGACCTTGTTAGAGGATTTAATCACCCTGCTAGGAGTGGCCTTGCTAGAGGTCTTTAGATCAATTCAACTGAATTGCCACCTTGTTAGAGGATTTTACAAAAGGCTGTTAAACCCACTCTGTTAAGAGATTTGAAAACACTGTTACAATTGTTAGAAAGTAACAATGAGTGATCTGAAATAAATACAACTTATCTTTGCTGATACAGATCTCTGTTCTGTTCCTCTAGATCCTCTCTGATCAAATGCAACTCTGCATCTCTGATCCTTCAAAAATTTGCTCTGACCTTCCTTATAATTCGCATATTAGATATTCAATCATATCTGCTAGCTTTTTCACATTCATACTTCCATACTTGAATTCGCAACTTGATCCTTCATATATACCTTTCAGATTATCAAGTCGGCTCAAATACAAGTTACAATTATAAATAATTGTGCTATAAGTCGGCTTCATACATTACATAAAGTAATTAACTTTAATTACTTAACCTTTGAGAAATCCTTCGCTGGCCGACTTAACTCGATAAATACTACACAGAAAATAATTCCTGTGTTAACCGACTGAGCTCGGTTAATACAGAGAATTTCGTGAAATCCTTCAGTCGCCGAGTGAACTCGGTAAACACCAATTTCTCTGACTTTCCTTTGATGACCGAGTGAGCTCGGTTAACACTGTCTGCTACTTTTCTTCGATGACCGAGTGAGCTCGGTTAACACTGCCTGCTACTTTTCTTCGATGACCGAGTGAGCTCGGTTAACACTGTCTGCTACTTTTCTTCGATGATCGAGTGAACTCGGTTAACACTGTCTGCTACTTTTCTTCGATGACTGAGTGAGCTCGGTTAACACTGTCTGCTACTTTTCTTCGATGACCGAGTGAGATCGGTTAACACTGTCTGCTACTTTTCTTCGATGACCGAGTGAGCTCGGTTAACACTGTCTGCTACTTTTCTTCGATGACCGAGTGAGCTCGGTTAACACTGTCTGATGACTGATATGACATTTGTGTAACATCAAAGACAATCATGCAATTATCAATTGTATCCAACACTTGCTAGGGCCACAGAGTTAGAGTAGAGAAGAAGCTCTACCATTACACCACCATCCATTCCCACTTAGCTTATTTAGTCTACTACTTTAGAGGATGAGTTGAAATAATGGATTTATTAACAAGAAGATGAAGGGGTTGATGTCTTTTAGATGTTAGATTTTGATTTTATGCTAGTTGGCACTGAGTTGGTGGGAGATAAGATAAGGGATACTTTAACTAACCAACCTCAACAAGAGGATTGGAGTTAATTTCCATCTTAGATAAAAGGAATCAAAATAGTTCCACCATCACCAAATCAAGGTACATTCTGAATGGATAAAGATTCAATTACTCCTCTCCCTCCAAAAAATGAAGAAGAGTAGGTCCAAGTGGAACAGGAGGAAGCGCCACAACAAATACCCATCAATTAAATGTTAGAGGAAGGGAAAATATGTAAGTAGCCTCAATAGACTTCCCAAGACATAGAGGTGAGAATGATGGACTCGATGGATAGAAAGACTCTTAACATGGATCTCTCACAAAAGGAGAATACTCCAGAGAGGAGTGATCAATAAGGGGAAGAGCATAGCAGAACAAACTGCTCCTTGTTCAAAAGGTAAATCTTTGATGGAACATATTCTGAGATGGTTGAGGGAAGAGGTGATTAGAAACAAAAGGCACTTCTAGACACTCTACATCATCTAATGGCTTTCTTCTTCTTATTTTCTCATGCTTTCTTTGTTTTAAGACATGCAAAGGCTCACGCATCCATTTAATGATATAAATATGGATGGAGTCCTGTTGGAATACTTTTGAATAATTGAGAGTAGGAGGGGGATGAATCAATTATCCAAGGTCTAGATGTATAAATAAAATTTTTCACAACTTAGTGAACCCATAAAATATCCATGCATGCATCCTTAAGATTATGCAATCACTAAAACTTGTAGGTTATTGTCAAATCAACTTGAAAAAATGTAAAGCATGAAACATAATAGATTTATCAAAAAATTTGACACAATGATTTATGTGGAAACCTAATTTTTTGAAAACCACTGGTAATATGCTACTGCTTTTCACTCTTCTAAAGTGATGCCCTATGAAAGGCCAACCCTATCAAAGGTTACAATACACACTATTAAATGTGACCCAGTTAAGGGATTTCAATAACTCTATTAGAAGTGAGCCTTGTTAGAGGACTTTAGGCCATTCACTTGGAATGCCACCTAGTTAAAGGATTTACAAATGACTGTTAGATCAACCTTACTCCAAAGGATTTACCCTAGATTGATACAATTGTTAGAGAGTAACAATAGAGCTTTGATATGATACAACTGCTCTTGTAGATTATAGATCTCTATTCAGTCCTCAATTTCGCTTGGCCTACATACTTTGTAGCTCTGATAGCTTGTTCAACCTCCAAGAATTTGTCTCTTAAAGTCTCCTTACTTAACATCCCATTATAGACTCTCCTCTTAGGTAACTTGATGAAGCAAAAACCTTAACTCCTCTTTCTTAGGTTCTCACACATGACAACTTTGCTTCATGACTAGACATTCCTATAAATACGAAATTAGGATTTTTTTTACTCATTTTCCATCATCAAAATTTAGGTTTTGGATGGATTAGGTAGGATACAATGTATCTACCACATATCTCATACCTTTTTTAGAAACTTCTCCTAGAATCTATTTGAATTTGCCTAAAAATAGTTTATCTCAAATTCTGTGCCACCATCTCATCAACCTTATCTTCCACCTAGTTCACAAAATTCAAGAAAACAAAATTTTTGGCTTAGATTCAACAAATTTTTGATCTTTAAAATAATGTAGCAGCTTGGCATTATCAACCTTCTGATGCTCAGCACATACTGCATTGCTTGGTATCTATTACGAAGTCACTTAGCATCAACTAAAGTTCACTAATGCTCCAAATCAACTAAACTTTACTTGGCATCAACTATCTTTCTTGGCATCTACTAGAATTTTTCTTTTACTTGGCTCTAGCTAACTTTCTACTTGGCTTACACTGACTTTTCTTAGCACCTACTATCCACTTGGTCAAGCTTGGCAAATCAACTTTGTATAAATTGTTCTTCTAAACTTTTTAATTGTAGCCAACATTTGTAACCTTAAGTAGATTATCAATACATCATGTCATCACTATCTTAATTGATACTTGTACTTCATTACATAATCATAACTGAACCTTTACTCTAGGTGCTTTTGTTACATCTTATTGATCAAATCCTCTTCATCAATCAACCAAGTGATAGTACTTGAATTTTATAAGTAGTTGTCTTACCAAAAAATAGCAAGTTTGACATTAGTGATGAAACAATGATTGAAACATATAGTCTTCTTCAACAATCTCCCTCTTTTAATAATCTCTCTCAACAATGATCTTTTCAATCAGATCTCAACAAGTCCTACTAAGCACCAATTAGAGAGTTTTTTTGTAACTAACTAGTTTTTTTTTATTAGTTTAGAAGCATATGTTTACATAAAAACATCTCTCACTCTCAACACAAATTGAGGAGAATATTTCATATAAATTCAAGAATATAATATGTATTCTAGGCCATTATTTTGATGAAATAATATATGCTATTGGTGTTCACATTTGGAGTGCAGTGACTCTTGCCTAACTATGTTATATTTTGTGAATGTATGTTCATGAATTATAATTGAGCCAATAGTTTTATTATGTTATTTTGATTGTGCAATATTTTAATTCTATTGTTTGCTACGGGTTTAAAAATTCCATTGACATACTTAGTTCAAGAAGAGATCATCCATTTTGTTCTTGCATAGCTTTTCATCTTGCGTAATCACACTTTCCATGGCCTTGCAATTTTGATGAAAAGTGAAATATCTTACAGTTACTAAATTCTCATTAATCATTGCATCAATGGAATTAAGGAAGCATTGCTCCTATTTTCATTGGTTACATATCGATCTTTTCAAAGGCTTAACTCGCAGATGCATTGTTTCTGTAACTTATGTCCATTAGAAAATTTACTTTTCAAGTTATTTGCTTAAACCACTTGTTGCCATATCTTTGGTTTTTTCTTTACTAACCCTTGGTTAAATTAGGAATTCACATAGTTACATTGTTATATTTCATTCATCAAAAATTAGAAAAATATTTTTTTTTTGTGTGGTTATTCTTTTGAGATAGCAAGCAGGTTCAAAATATTATCTGAATCGGTCAGAACTAGCAAAGGCCTCCCTATGAACAAATACATTTATCTTCAGTTGAAAAGATTCTAGTAGGTTGCAAGATTGTCCAAAACCTTGGAGTTGATCCTAGATTAGATTTTTAATAGAGGAGTTTGAAAGGATTCCTACCATTAAGCTATTGACATATCAGTCAAGTTTTTTATTAGTGACACACACTTATTTAGAATCTGTACAACTACAAGGCACATTGAACAATTTATAGTGTTTTCCATGTAATTCTGTAGCCAGCAAGTTCTATAGTTGCTACCAAGTTCTTTGGACTAATTCCAGTGGCTACCAAATAGATTTAGTTAGTATGAAGTTCAGTAGTTCAAAACAAGTATTTCAGTGTATACCAAGTTTATCAGTGGTTACCAAGTTTGTAGTTCATGTGATGCAAAGCTAGTGGTTATCGAGCATTACAATATCTTTTGAGTTCATAGTTTAGGTGATGCAAAGAAAGTGTTAACTGAGCCAATTTATGGTAACCAAGTGATTCAATGTTTTTTGAGTTGCACAATATCTACTGAGTCACTAGTGCAGACTGAGTTCAAGACTACTTGAAAGTGATCAGTATAGACCAAGCTTCTATGTCTACCAAGAGTATGATGATGCCAAGTATCAAAACTTCATCGAGTCAGTCTTCAAAACCCAAGTATCTTCATGTGGGCCGACTTTGTAATTTTGTAATTTGGATTGGTATATATATATGTAATGTATTGTATCATTTCAAATGTATGTGTATGAAAAGATAAGAAAGAATGAGAATGTGAGCATATGTATAACCAATAGATAAAGATTTATGAAGGCCATGTCAGCATAAGGAGCAGTAGTGACAAATCTATCATAGAAAGGTGATCAGTGCACTAAGGAAAATCTCTTAACAAACTTAGTTACAAGTCAAAGATCAATAGCTTCATCCTAATTGGTGAACCAGTCAAAATCCTTTAACAAGGTAGACCTAATAGTCTTCTATAAATTTGATGGGGACACAACCCAAGAACAGAATGGACGCAAAAAAAAAGGGGAAATTATATTAAATGAGAAAATAAGCTAGTACAAACAGTACAGAGAAAATAAACTTCAAAACATGCCCTAAGGGCTTATAATAGCATAAATTCAGAGATAATTTCTCCTTTCAGTACCTCCTCTCAAACTCCACTCCGAACTGCCTTTTACAATGCCAGGAATCTCCTTAAATAGACCTTGGAGGGTTAAGGACTAGGAGCACATTCTAGAGAGTTCTAGTAGGCATCCACAACCAAATAGAAGGTTCCAGAAGCTATGTTAGAAGTCGGTGCAAATCTAGAAGAATTCAGAAATGGTAATCAAACTTTCGAGAGGCATAACTTTTGAAGCGTAGCTCTGATTGATGAACCGTTTACATTTTTGGAAAGCTCTTGAAGTGCTCTATAGCCCTATGGACTAGCTTCGCTTGTCCCCCATTTTTTTGGCCCTTTCTGAGGTCATTTAATTCCCCTAACTTGACTTTGAAGCATTCTTAGGAGGTCTCCAAAACTTGAAAAAATTGCGATAACTTTCAAACCGTGGGGCCTTTTGACCTGATTCTTTTTTTGGAATCCTCTAAATCACAATTACATTCATTTGGCCAATTCACACCTTCTAGGTAACCAAAATGATGGCTAAATTGCATGCTCCTATTTTTTTGAGATTTTCTAGCACACTAATAGTTGAACTGTGAGAGTTGGAACCTTTATATGACCCAAATGGGTGTCCAAAAATAAAAACACATGAAACAGAAACTAAGTCTAAGTACATTTTTTTGGGTGACACAGGATTGCCCTTATACCTCTGGATGCTCCTGCATCAGATGATACGACTTGATGGGAACATAACCCAAGAACAGAATGGACACAATAGAAAGGGGAAATTGTATTAACTGAGAAATTAAGCTAGTACAAACAGTACAGAGAAAATAAACTTTAAGACATGCCCTAAGGGCTTATAATAGCATAAATCTGGAGATAATTTCTCCTTTCAGTACCTCCTCTCAAACTCCACTCCAAACTGCCTTTTACAATGCCAAGAATCTCCTTAAATAGACCCCGGAGGGTTAAGGACTAGGAGTACATTCTAGAAAGTGCTAGTAGGCATCCACCGACCAAATAGAAGGTTCCAGAAGCTGCGTTAGAAGTCGATGCAAATCTAGAAGAATCAAGAAATGGTAATCAAACTTCTGGGAGACATAACTTTTGAACTGTAGCTCCGATTGATGAACCATTTACATTTTCAAAAATCTCTCGAAGTACTCTATAGCCCTATGGACTAGCTTCACTTGTCCCCCATTTTTTTGGCACTTTTCGAGGTCATTTAATGCCCCTAACCTGACTTTGAAGCATTCTTAGGAAGTCTCCAAAACTCAAAAAACTATAATAACTTTCAAACCCTGGGGCCTTTTGACCTGGTTCTTTTTCTGGAATGCTCTAAATCACAATTACATTCATCTGGCCAATTCACACCTTCTACATCACCAAAATGATGGCCAAATTGCATGCTCCCATTTTTTTGAGATTTTCTAGCACACTTATAGTTGAACTATGAGAGTTGGAACCTTTATATGACTCAAATGGGTGTCAAAAAATAAAAACACATGAAAAAGAAACTAAGTCTAAGTACATTTTTTTGGGTGACACAGGATTGCCCTTATACCTCTGGATGCTCCTGCATCAGATGATACCACTTGATGGGGACACAACCCAAGAACAGAATGGACACAACAGAAAGGGGAAATTGTATTAACTAAAAAAATAAGTTAGTACAAATAGTACAGAGAAAATAAACTTCAAGACATGCCCTAAGGGCTTACAATAGCATAAATCTGGAGATAATTTCTCCTTTCAGTACCTCCTCTCAAACTCCACTACGAACTGCCTTTTGTAATGCCAGAAATCTCTTTAAATAGACCCCAGAGGGTTAAGGACTAGGAGTACATTCTAGAAAGTGCTAGTAGGCATCCACCAACCAAATAGAAGGTTCCAGAAGCTGCATTAGAAGTCGGTGCAAATCTAGAAAAATCCAGAAACAGTAACCAAACTTTCGAGAGGCATAACTTTTGAACCATAGCTCAAATTGAGGAACTGTTTACATTTTTGAAAAGCTCTCGAAGCACTCTATAGCTCTATGGAATAGCTTCGCTTGTCCCCCATTTTTTTGGCCCTTTTTGAGGTCATTTAATGCCCCTAACCTGACTTTGAAGCATTCTTAGGAGGTCTCCAAAACTCAAAAAACTGCAATAACTTTCAAATCGTGGGGCCTTTTGATCTGATTCTTTTTTTGGAATGCTCTAAATCAAAATTACATTCATCTGGCCATTTCACACCTTCTAGGTCACCAAAATGATGGCCAAATTGCATGCTCCTATTTTTTGAGATTTTCTAGCACACTAATAGTTGAACTGTGAGAGTTGAAACCTTTATATGACCCAAATGGGTGTCCAAAAATAAAAACACATGAAACAGAAACTAAGTCTAAGTACATTTTTTTCGGTGACACAGGATTGCCCTTATATCTCTGGATCCTCCTACATTAGATGATACCACTTGATGGGAACACAACCCAAGAACAGAATGGACACAACAGAAAGGGAAAATTGTATTAACTGAGAAAATAAGCCAGTACAAACAGTACAGAGAAAATAAACTTCAAGACACGCCCTTAGGGCTTACAATAGCATAAATCTGGAGATAATTTCTCCTTTCAGTACCTCCTCTCAAAATCCACTACGAACTACCTTTTACAATGCCAGAAATCTCCTTAAATAGACCTCGAAGGTTTAAGGACTAGTAGTACATTCTAGAAAGTGCTAGTAGGCATCCACCAACCAAATAGAAGGTTCCAGAAGTTGCATTAGAAGTCGGTGCAAATCTAGAAGAATCCAGAAACGGTAATCGAAATTTCGGGAGGCATAACTTTTGAACTGTAGCACTGATTGACGAACTGTTTACATTTTCAAAAAGCTCTTGAAGCACTCTATAGCCCTATGGACCATCTTCGCTCGCCGCTCATGTTTTTGGCCCTTTTCGAGGTCATTTAATGACCCTAACCTGAGTTTGAAGTATTATTAGGAGGTCTCCAAAACCCAAAAAATTGCAATAACTTTCAAACCGTGGGGCCTTTTGACATGATTCTTTTTCTGCAATCCTCTAAATCACAATTACATTCATCGGGCCAATTCACACCTTCTAGATCACCAAAATGATGGCCAAATTGCATGCTCCTATTTTTTCAAGATTTTCTAGCACACTGATAGTTGAACTGTGAGAGTTGGAACCTTTATATGACCCAAATGGGGGTCCAAAAATAAAAACACATGAAACAGAAACTAAGTCTAAGTACATTTTTTTGGGTGACACAGGATTGCCCTTATACTTCTGGATGCTCCTGCATCAGATGAAACCACTTGATTGGAACACAACCCAAGAACAGAATTGACACAACAAAAAGGGGAAATTGTATTAACTGAGAAAATAAGCTAGTACAAACAATACAGAGAAAATAAACTTCAAGACATGCCCTAAGGGCTTACAATAGCATAAATCTGGAGATAATTACTCCTTTCAGTACCTCCTCTCAAACCTCACTCCGAACTGCCTTTTACAATGCCAAAAATCTCCTTAAATAGACCCCGGAGGGTTAAGGACTAGGAGTACATTCTAGAAAGTGCTAGTAGGCATCCACCGACCAAATAGAAGGTTCCAAAAGCTGCGTTAGAAGTCGGTGCAAATCTAGAAGAATTTAGAAACGGTAACTGAACTTTTGGGAGGCATAAATTTTGAACCGTAGCTCCAATTGTCGAAACGTTTACATTTTTGGAAAGCTCTTGAAGCGCTCTATAGCCCAAAGGACTAGCTTTGCTCGTCCCCAATTTTTTGGTCCTTTTCAATGTCATTTAATGCCCCTAACCTAACTTTGAAGCATTTTTAAGAGGTCTCCAAAACCCAAAAAATTGCAATAACTTTCAAACTGTGGGGCCTTTTGACCTGATTCTTTTTCTAGAATGCTCTAAATAAAAATTACATTCGTCTGGCCAATTCACACCTTCTAGGTCACCAAAATGATGGCCAAATTGGATGCTCCTAATTTTTCAGGATTTTCTAGCACACTGATAGTTGAACTGTGAGAGTTGGAACCTTTATATGACCCAAATGGGTGTCCAAAAATAAAAACACATGAAACAGAAACTAAGTCTAAGTACATTTTTTTGGGTGACACAGGATTGCCCTTATACCTCTGGATGCTCCTACATCAGATAATACCACTTGATGGAAACACAACCCAAGAACAGAATGGACACAACAAGAAGGGGAAATTGTATTAACTATGAAAATAAGCTAGTACAAACAATACAGAGAAAATAAACTTCAATACATGCCCTAAGGGCTTACAATAGCATCAATCTGGAGATAATTTCTCCTTTCAGTACCTCCTCTCAAACTCCACTCAGAACTGTCTTTTACAATAATAGAAATCTCCTTAAATAGACCTTGGAGGGTTAAGGACTAGGAGTACATTCCAGAAAGTGCTAGTAGGCATCCACCGACCAAATAGAAGGTTCCAGAAGCTACGTTAGAAGTCGGTGCAAATCTAGAAAAATCCAAAAACGGTAACCGAACTTTCGAGAGGCATAACTTTTGAACTGTAGCTCCAATTGACGAACCGTTTACATTTTCGGAAAGCTCTCGAAACGTTCTATAGCCCTATGGACAGCTTTGCACGTTCCCCATTTTTTTGGCCCTTTTCGAGGTCATTTAATGCCCCTAACCTGACTTTGAAGCATTCTTAGGAGGTATCCAAAAGCTGAAAAACTGCAATAACTTTCAAACCGTGGGGCTTTTTGACTTGATTCTTTTTCTGGAATGCTCTAAATCACAATTACATTCATCTGGCCAATTCACACCTTCTAGGTCACCAAAATGATGGCCAAATTGCATTCTCCTATTTTTTTTGGGATTTTCTAGCACACTCATAGTTGAACTGTGAGAGTTGGAACCTTTATATGAACCAAATGGGTGTCAAAAAATAAAAACACATGAAATAGAAACTAAGTCTAAGTACATTCTTTGGGTGACACAGGATTGCTCTTATTCCTCTGGATGCTCTTGCATCAGATGATACCACTTGATGGGAACACAACACAAGAATAGAATGGACACAATAGAAAGGGAAAATTGTATTAACTGAGAAAATAAGTTAGTACAAATAGTACAGAGAAAATAAACTTCAAGACATGCCCTAAGGGCTTACAATAGCATAAATTTGGAGATAATTTCTCCTTTCAGTACCTCCTCTCAAACTCCACTTCGAACTGCCTTTTGCAATGCCAGAAATCTCCTTAAATAGACCCCAAAGGGTTAAGGACTAGGAGTACATTCTAGAAAGTGCTAGTAGGCATCCACCGACAAAATAGAAGATTCCAGAAGCTGCGTTAGAAGTCGGTGCAAATCTTGAAGAATCCAGAAATGGTAACCGAACTTTCAGGAGGCATAACTTTTGAATCGTAGCTCCAATTGACGAACTGTTTACATTTTCAAAAAGCTCTCGAAGCGCTCTATAGCCCTATGGACTGGCTTCGCTCGTCCCCCATCTTTTGGCCCTTTTCGAGGTCATTTAATGCCCCTGATGGGGACACAAACCAACAACCAGAATAGACACAATAGAAAGGGGAAATTATATTAAATGAGAAAATAAGCTGGTACAACAGTGCAGAGAAAATAAACTCAAAACATGCCCTGCGGGCTTACAATAGCATAAATCTGGAGAATATTTCTCCTTTTAGCACCTCCTCTCAAGCTCCAATCCGAACTGCCTTTTACAATGCCAGAAATCTCCTTAAATAGACCCCGGAGGGTTAAGGACTAGGAGTACATTCTAGAAAGTGCTAGTAGGCATCCACCGACAAAATAGAAGGTTCCGGAAGCTGTGTTAGAAGTCGGTGCAATTCTAGAAGAATCCAGAAACGGTAGCCGAACTTCCGGGAGGCATAACTTTTGAACCGTAACTCCGATTGACAAATCGTTTACATTTTCGGAAAGCTCTCGAAGCGCTCTATAGCCCTATGGACAAGCTTCACTCGTCCCCCATTTTTTGACCCTTTTCGAGGTCATTTAATGCCCCAAACCTGACTCTGAAGCATTCTTAGGGGGTCTCCAAAACCCGAAAAACTGCAATAACTTTCAAACCGTGGGGCCTTTTGACCTGATTCTTTTTCTGGAATGCTCTAAATCTCGATTACATTCATCGGGCCAAGTCACACCTTCTAGGTCACCAAAATGATGGTCAAATTGCATGCTCCTATTTTTTTGGAATTTTTAAATGCACTGATAGTTGAAATATGAGAGTTGGAACCTTTATTTGAGCCAAATGGGTATCCAAAAATGCAAAGACATAAAATAGAAACTAAGTCTAAGTACATTTTTTTGGGTGACACAGGATTGCCCTTATACCTCTGGATGCTCCTGCATCAGACACCCAGGGTAGATTGAAAAGTGACCCTGTCACTTTATGGATGGTAGAGGAAATCCCAAATGGGAAACCTCAGCTGCTGAAATCCAAGTTGAGTCTTCGATCGGTCGTCCTTTCCATTTGACCAAATACTCTTCATACTGTCTGTTTCTGGTACTCCTACCCACACGATGATCTAGAATGTCTTCTATCTCCTCCTTCTTAGAAGCAGGAATTGGACATGGCTCTAAAACCAGCTCCTCATCAGCACCATCATCATGATACTCTGTCAAATCTGCAATGTTGAAAATGGGAGAAATGTGAATACCATCTGGCAGCTCAATCTCATATGCATTTCCTGAGTTATGTTTCTTCAAAATTTTGCAGGGGCCAAATTTCTTCATTTTCAGCTTGATGTAGGTACCAACTGGAAATCTTTCTTTTCGTAAGTGCACCATGACAAGATCCCCTACTTGGAATTCCTTATGTCTTCTCCTTTGATCAGCCCTAGCTTTATACTCTTGATTCATCTTGATAATGTGTGCTTGGACCTCCTCATGTAGACGCTTGATGTGTTCAGCAAAATCCTCAGCTTCAGCACTTGTTCTCTCCCCTTGTTCTATCTTCCTCAATTCTGGTGCAGTCCTTGGGCTATTTCCATATACAATTTGAAATGGTGATTTTCCAGTACTCCTATTTACAGAGTTATTATAAGAAAACTCTGCCTGTGGTAGAATCAAATCCCATCCCTTGGGCTTATCCCCAACTAAACATCTCAGCAAATTGCCCAAACTTCTATTTACCACTTCTGTTTGGCCATCAGTCTGTGGGTGATGCGTGGAACTGAATTTCAAGTCTGTTCTCAACTTCTTCCACAATGTCCTCCAGAAATACCCCACAAATTTAGTATCTCGGTCAGAAACTATACTCCTTGGAAGACCATGTAGTCTTACCACCTCTTTGAAAAACAAGTCTGCAATATGGACAGCATCATGAGTTTTGTGGCATGGAATGAAATGTGCCATTTTGGAGAACCTATCAACCACCACGAATACTGAGTCATTACCCCTTTGGGTCCTTGGCAAGCCAAGAACAAAATCCATACTTATGTCCTCCCATGGCCTTGATGGAATAGGCAATGGCTGATATAGACCAGTATTTTGACTAAACCCCTTGGCAACTTGGCAAACCTGGCAACTCTGTACAAACTTCTTCACATCCTGTGTAATTTGAGGCCAAAAATAATGTTCTCTAAGAATGGCAATGGTCTTATCCCGACCAAAATGTCCTGCCATCCCTCCACTGTGTTTCTCCTTAATCAGATTTTCCCTCATGGAACTCCTTGGAATGCACAATTGACTTCCTTTGAACAACATGCCATCCTGAATCAAATAGTCTAACCACTTGGTTCTATCTACAGCAATAGGTTCTTTACAAGCTTTCCATGCTTCAGAAAAATCAGGATCCTCAGGGTACAAATTCTTGAGTTCATCAAACCCAACTACTTCAACCTGCATTGTTGTAAGCAACAATTGTCTCCTACTTAATGCATCTGCAACCCTGTTAGATTTTCCACTTCTATGCTTTAACACAAATGTATAACTCTGCAAGAATTCTACCCACTTCATATGCCTCTGATTCAATTTACCTTGGCTATTTAGGTACTGTAATGCCTGATGATCAGTATACAAAACAAATTCCTTTGGCAACAAATAATGCCTCCATTTCTTTAAGGCCTGAACTATCGCATAGAACTCTTGATCATAAACAGAATACTTCTTCTTTGCATCATTCAATTTTTCACTAAAATATGCAATAGGCTTACCTTCTTGGCTTAATACAGCCCCAATAGCGCTACCACTAGCATCACAATCCACCTGGAATACTTTTCTAAAATCTGGAAGTGCCAACACAGGCTGTTAGGTCACCTTCTTCTTCAGCAATTCAAAACTTCTCACAGCTGCTGTAGTCCATTTGAACTCTTTTCTATCCCCTCTTATTGTATCAGTTAGGGGTGCACATATGCCACTGAAATTCTTAATAAACTTCCTGTAAAAACTAACCAGACCATGAAATGATCTTACCTCAGTAGCAGACCTTGGAGTAGGCCATTCCAAGATAGCTTTAACCTTCTCTGGATCCATTTTGAGTCCTTCAGGTGATATAACAAATCCCAAATAGACTAACTCCCTTTTTGCAAAGACACACTTCTTTAGATTAATTAACAGTTTCTCTTCCCTCAGCCTTTCAAAGACACTACGAATATGCAGCAAATGTTCTTCCAAAGTCTTGCTGAAAATTAAAATATCATCCAAATAGACAATAACAAATTTTCCCAAGAACTTCTTAAGTACCTCATTCATGAGCCGCATGAAGGTGCTTGGGGCGTTCGTCAATCCAAAGGGCATGACTAACCACTCATAAAGACCCTCCTTGGTCTTGAAGGCTGTTTTCCGCTCATCTCCTTCTCGAATCCGTATCTGATGATAGCCACTCTTCAGATCTATCTTTGTGAAGTACTGAGCTCCACTCAAGCAGTCCATAAGATCATCCATCCTTGGCAGAGGAAATCGGTACTTGATGGTTATCCTATTTATAGCTCGAGAATCTGTACACATCCTCCACTCTCCATCCTTCTTTGGTGCAAGTACTGCAGGTACTGCACATGGACTCAGGCTCTCTCGAATCAAGCCCTTCCTCAACAGCTCCTGAACCTGTCTATTTAGCTCCTCTGTTTCAGTAGGAGTCATCCTGTGAGCAGCCTTGTTAGGAAAACTAGCTCCTGGAATTAGATCTATCTGATGACTGATTTGCCTTACTGGTGGCAATCCATCTGGAACATTATCAGAGATAATATCTCCAAATTCTCCTAGTAAATCTGAAACTTCAAATGGTATTTCACTACTACCTTCTTTATCTTTTCTAGGAATCAAAGCATAGCACATACGCTGATGTTTCATGCCATCTAAAAACTTCCTTCCATCAACAAGACAAATCCTAGCACTGCTACATACCTTTTCACCTTCCTTTTTCATGGGCTTCAATTTGTGGCGAACTCCATCCTTTATCAAAGAGTATGTGTTTGCATGTCCATCATGTATTGCATGTCTATCAAACTGCCATGGTCTACCCAACAATAGATGGCAAACATCCATCGAAATAACATCACAGAGGACTTCATCATGGTAACTACCAATTTTGAATTTTACTAAACATTGTTCACTTACTAGGACCTTATGATCATCTTTTACCCAAGAAATCCGATAGGGCTAGGGATGTTTCTCCCTCTTGAGCTTCAGCTTAGAGACCATCTCTTCAGATACCAAGTTATCAGTGCTACCACCATCAATGATCACATCACAACATTTATCCTCACACTTGCATCTGGTACGGAACAAGCTCCTCCGTTGTCCTGGTTCATTTTCACCACTTAGTAGGACTCTTTCATTTACCAAGGTCTCTCCTCTTTCTGCATCCTCTGAATGTGATGATTGTGCATCCTCATCCACATGAACAACCCTAGCTTGGCCCTCAGCTCTCCTATCTGTCCTTCCTTGTCGTTGAGGGCATTCAAAGGCACGATGACCTTCTTCATTGCAATGGAAATAGGTACCACGGAAGCCTCCTCTTCCTTGCCCACGTCCTCTACCTCTTCCTCTTTGATTTCCAAAATCTTGATCACGGGAGCGGTTGAAACCCTCATTCCTCTGGTTCCTGCTAGTACCCTCATCTTCATTTTTCTTTTGAGTTTCATTGCGGCCTCCAGTTGATCTACCGCTTCCCCTTCCTCCTTGACCACGCCCTCTTTGTCTTCCCTCAAACCTTTTACTCAGCTTCTCTTCAACTCGTAGGGCAAACTGGTATGCTTCTTCAACGCTGATCATTCTTACCAGACTTAGTTCTTCCTGGATGCTAGGTCGTAACCCACTGATATAACGAGCAACCTTCTCCTTATTTGCTTCTGCATGCCCCGATCTAATCAGGAGTCGGTAAAACTCCTCTGTATATTCTTGGACTGATCTTCCTGCTTGCTTTAACCCATGCATCTTCTTAAACAGATCTAGCTCGTAGTCCACAGGAATGAACTGCTTCTTCAATTTGTCCACCATGCGATCCCATCTTGTGATCTTCTCCTTTCCTCTTCTAAGTCTTTCCAGTTGAATCTCTTGCCACCAGATTTTGGCATGGCCTTTTAGTTTTGCCTTTGCAAACTTAACCCTATCTGGGTCCCTTATATCCTCATACTCAAAGTATTCGTCCAGTTCATTGATCCAATCGATCAACTCATCTGGTTTCAAATTTCCTGAGAATATACCCACTTCAATTGTAGGTCTTTTCCCAAACCTAGAAATGGCCCTAAAAAGCCTTTCCTCTACAGGATTCAGAACTTCCCCGTCAACTTCCATTACTTCCTCTTCATTGTCATCCTCACTATTGTCATCTGCGGCAATATTTGCTCCTCTACGAAGCTCCTCTTGCAATGCTTGTACCTGTCTCTGGAGGGCTCTAACCTCCTCAGGATCAACAGCTCTGGCCCTTCCACCACGCTCTCTTCGTGGAGGCATCTTCTAACTCGAACCCACAACCACACAGTCCTGGTGCAAACTGCCTCACAATCGGCGCTCTGTCTACACACTCAGGAAAACTCGCTCTGATACCACTTGATGGAGACACAAACCAACAACCAGAATAGACACAATAGAAAGGGGAAATTATATTAAATGAGAAAATAAGCTGGTACAACAGTGCAGAGAAAATAAACTCAAAACATGCCCTGTGGGCTTACAATAGCATAAATCTGGAGAATATTTCTCCTTTTAGCACCTCCTCTCAAGCTCCAATCCGAACTGCCTTTTACAATGCCAGAAATCTCCTTAAATAGACCCCGGAGGGTTAAGGACTAGGAGTACATTCTAGAAAGTGCTAGTAGGCATCCACCGACAAAATAGAAGGTTCCGGAAGCTGTGTTAGAAGTCGGTGCAATTCTAGAAGAATCCAGAAATGGTAGCCGAACTTCCGGGAGGCATAACTTTTGAACCGTAACTCCGATTGACGAACCGTTTACATTTTTGGAAAGCTCTCGAAGCGCTCTATAGCCCTATGGACAAGCTTCGCTCATCCCCCATTTTTTGACCCTTTTCGAGGTCATTTAATGCCCCAAACCTGACTCTGAAGCATTCTTAGGGGGTCTCCAAAACCTGAAAAACTGCAATAACTTTCAAACCGTGGGGCCTTTTGACCTGATTCTTTTTCTGGAATGCTCTAAATCTTGATTACATTCATCGGGCCAAGTCACACCTTCTAGGTCACCAAAATGATGGTCAAATTGCATGCTCCTATTTTTTCAGAATTTTTAAATGCACTGATAGTTGAAATATGAGAGTTGGAACCTTTATTTGAGCCAAATGGGTATCCAAAAATGCAAAGACATAAAATAGAAACTAAGTCTAAGTACATTTTTTTGGGTGACACAGGATTGCCCTTATACCTCTGGATGCTCCTGCATCAGCCCCTAACCTAACTTTGAAGCATTCTTAGGAGGTCTCCAAAACTCAAAAAACTGCAATAACTTTCAAACCGTGGGGCCTTTTGACCTGATTGTTTTTCTAGAATGCTCTAAATCACAATTACATTCATCTGGCCAATTCACACCTTCTAGGTCACCAAAATGATGGCCAAACTGCATGCTCCTATTTTTTCGAGATTTTCTAGCACACTGATAGTTGAACTGTGAGAGTTGGAACCTTTATATGACCTAAATGGGTGTCCAAAAATAAAAACACATGAAACAGAAACTAAGTCTAAGTACATTTTTTTGGGTGACATAGGATTGCCCTTAGACCTCTGGATGCTCCTGCATCAGATGATACCACTTGATGTGAACACAACCCAAGAACAAAATGGACAAAACAGAAAGGAAAAATTGTATTAACTGAGAAAATAAGCTAGTATAAATAGTACAGAGAAAATAAACTTCAAGACACACCCTTAGGGCTTACAATAGCATAAATCTGGAGATAATTTCTCCTTTCAGTACCTCCTCTCAAACTGCACTCCGAACTGCCTTTTACAATGCCAGAAATCTCCTTAAATAGACCTCGGAGGGTTAAGGACTAGCAGTACATTCTAGAAAGTGCTAGTAGGCATCCACCGACCAAATAGAAGGTTCCAAAAGCCACGTTAGAAGTCGGTGCAAATCTAGAAGAATCCAGAAACGGTAACTGAACTTTCAGGAGGCATAACTTTTGAACTGTAGCTCCGATTGACAAACCGTTTACATTTTCGAAAAGCTCTCAAAGCACTCTATAACCCTATGGACCAGCTTTGCTTGGCCTCCATTTTTTTGGCCCTTTTCAAGGTCATTTAATGCCCCTAACGTAACTTTGAAGCATTCTTAAGAGGTCTCCAAAACCCAAAAAATTGCAATAACTTTCAAACTGTGGGGCCTTTTGACCTGATTCTTTTTCTGGAATGCTCTAAATCATAATTACATTCATCTGAGCAATTCACACCTTCTATATCACCAAAATGATGGCCAAATTGCATGCTCCTATTTTTTCAAAATTTTCTAACACACTGATAGTTGAACTATGAGAGTTGGAACCTTTATATGACCCAAATGGGTGTCCAAAAATAAAAACACATGAAATAGAAACTAAGTCTAAGTACATTTTTTTGGGTGACACAAGATTACCCTTATACCTCTGGATGCTCCTGCATCAGATGATACCACTTGATGGGAACACAACCCAAGAACAGAATGGACACAATAGAAAGGGGAAATTGTATTAACTGAGAAAATAAGCTAGTACAAATAGTACAAAGAAAATAAACTTCAAGACATGCCCTAAGGGCTTGCAATAGCATAAATTTGGAGATAATTTCTCCTTTAAGTACCTCCTCTCAAACTCCACTCCGAACTGCCTTTTACAATGCCAGAAATCTCCTTAAATAGACCTCGGAGGGTTAAGGACTAGGAGTACATTCTAGAAAGTGCTAGTAGGCATCCACCGACCAAATAGAAGTTTCCAGAAGCTGCGTTAGAAGTCGGTGCAAATCTAGAAGAATACAAAAATGGTAGTCAAACTTTTGGGAGGCATAACTTTTGAACCGTAGTTTCGATTGACAAACTATTTACATTTTTGAAAAGCTCTCGAAGTGCTCTATAGCTCTATGGACCAACTTCACTCGTCCCCCATTTTTTTGGCCCTTTTTGAGGTCATTGAATGCCCCTAACCTGACTTTCAAGCATTCTTAGGAGGTCCCCAAAACTCAAAAAACTGCAATAACTTTCAAACCGTGGGGCCTTTTGACCTGATTCTTTTTTTGGAATGCTCTAAATCACAATTACATTCATCTGGCCAATTCACACCTTCTAGGTCACCAAAATGATGGCTAAATTACATGCTCCTATTTTTTCAAGATTTTCTAGCACACTAATAGTTGAACTATGAGAGTTGGAACCTTTATATGACCCAAATGGGTGTCCAAAAATAAAAACACATGAAATAGAAACTAAGTCTTAGTACATTTTTTTGGGTGACACAGGATTGCCCTTATACCTCTAGATGCTCCTACATCAGATGATACCACTTGATGGGAACACAACCCAAGAATAGAATGGACACAACAGAAAGGGGAAATTGTATTAACTGAGAAAATAAGCTATTACAAATAGTACAAAGAAAATAAACTTCAAGACATGCCCTAAGGGCTTACAATAGAATAAATCTGGAGATAATTTCTCCTTTCAGTACCTCCTCTTAAACTCCACTCCGAACTGCTTTTTACAATGGCAAAAATTTCCTTAAATAGACCCCGGAGGATTAAAGACTAGTAGTACATTCTAGAAAGTGCTAGTAGGCATCCACCGACCAAATAGAAGGTTCCAGAAGTCACGTTAGAATTCGGTGCAAATATAGAAGAATCCAAAAATGGTAATCGAACTTCCAGGAGGCATAACTTTTGAACTGTAGCTCCGATTGACGAACTGTTTACATTTTCGAAAAGCTCTCGAAGCGCTCTATAGCATTATGGACCAGCTTCGCTCATCCTCCATTTTTTGGCCCTTTTTGAGGTCATTTAATGCCCCTAACCTTACTATGAAGCATTCTTAAGAGGTCTCCAAAACTCAAAAAATTGCAATAACTTTCAAACCGTGGGGCCTTTTGACCTGATTCTTTTTCTGCAATGCTCTAAATCACAATTACATTCATCTGGCCAATTCACACCTTCTAGGTCACCAAAATGATGGCCAAATTGCATGCTCTTATTTTTTTAGGATTTTCTAGCACACTGATAGTTAAACTATGAGAGTTGGAACCTTTATATGACCCAAATGGGTGTCCCAAAATAAAAACACATGAAACAGAAACTAAGTCTAAGTACATTTTTTTGGGTGACACAGGATTGCCCTTATACCTTTGGATGCTCCTGCATCAGATGATACCACTTCATGGGAACACAACCCAAGAACAGAATGGACACAATAGAAAGGGGAAATTGTATTAACTGAGAAAATAAGCTAGTACAAATAGTACAGAGAAAATAAACTTCAAGACATGCCATAAGGGCTTACAATAGCATAAATTTGGAGATATTTCTCCTTTCAGTACCTCCTCTCAAACTCCACTCTGAACTGCCTTTTACAATGCTAGAAATCTCCTTAAATAGACCCCAAAGGGTTAAGGACTAGGAGTACATTCTAGAAAGTTCTATTAGGCATCCACCGACCAAATAGAAGGTTCCAAAAGCTGCGTTAGAAGTCAGTGCAAAACTAGAAGAATGCAAAAACAGTAATCAAACTTTCGAGAGGCATAACTTTTGAACCGTTGCTCCGATTGACGAACCGTTTACATTTTCAAAAAGCTCTAGAAGTGCTCTATAGCCCTATGGACCAGCTTCCCTTGTCCCCCATTTTTTTGGTCCTTTTCAAGGTCATTTAAAATCCCTAACCTGACTTCGAAGCATTCTTATGAGGTCTCCAAAACTCAAAAAACTACAATAACTTTCAAACCGTGGGGCCTTTTGACCTGATTCTTTTTCTGGAATGCTCTAAATCATAATTATATTCACCTGGCCAATTCACACCTTCTAGGTCACCAAAATGATGGTCAAATTGCATGCTCCTATTTTTTTAGAATTTTCTAGCACACTGATAGTTGAACTGTGAGAGTTGGAACCTTTATAAGACCCAAATGGGTGTCCAAAAATAAAAACACATGAAATAGAAACTAAGTCTAAGTACATTTTTTTGGGTGACACAGGATTGCCCTTATACTTCTGGATGCTCCTGCATCAGATGATACCACTTGATGGGAACACAACCCAAGAACAGAATTGACACAACAGAAAGGGGAAATTGTATTAACTGAGAAAATAAGCTAGTACAAACAGTACAGATAAAATAAACTTCAAGACATGCCCTAAGGGCTTACAATAGCATAAATCTGGAGATAATTTCTCCTTTCAGTACCTCCTCTCAAACTCCACTCCGAACTGCCTTTTACAATGCCAGGAATCTCCTTAAATAGACCTCGGAGGGTTAAGGACTAGGAGTACATTCTAGAAAGTGCTAGTAGGCATCCACTGACCAAATATAAGGTTCCAGAAGCTGCGTTAGAAGTCAGTGCAAATCTAGAAGAATCCAGAAACAGTAATTGAACTTTCAGGAGGCATAACTTTTGAACCATAGATCCAATTGATGAACCGTTTACATTTTTGGAAAGCTCTCAAAGCGTTCTATAGCCCTATGGACCAACTTCGTTTGTCCACCATTTTTTTGGCCCTTTTTGAGGTTATTTAATGCCCCTAACCTGACTTTGTAGCATTCTTAGGAGGTCTCCAAAACCCAAAAAACTACAATAACTTTCAAACCGTGGGGCCTTTTGACCTGATTCTTTTTTTGGAATGCTCTAAATCACAATTACATTCATCTGGCCAATTCACACCTTCTAGGTCACCAAAATGATGGCCAAATTGCATGCTCCTATTTTTTCATGATTTTCTAGCACACTGATAGTTGAACTGTGAGAGTTGGAACCTTTATATGACCCAAATGGGTGCCCAAAAATAAAAACACATGAAACAGAAACTAAGTCTAAGTACATTTTTTTGGGTGACACAGGATTGCCCTTATTCCTCTAGATGCTCCTGCATCAGATGATACCACTTGATGGGAACACAACCCAAGAATAGAATGGACACAACAGAAAGGGGAAATTGTATTAACTGAGAAAATAAGCTAGTACAAATAGTACAGAGAAAATAAAATTCAATACATGCCCTAAGGGCTTACAATAGCATAAATCTGGAGATAATTTCTCCTTTCAGTACCTCCTCTCAAACTCCACTCTGAACTGCCTTTTACAATGCCAAAAATATCCTTAAATAGACCTTGGAGGGTTAAGGACTAGGAGTACATTCTAGAAAGTGCTAGTAGGCATCCACCGACTAAATAGAAGGTTCCAGAAGCCGCGTTAGAAGTTGGTGCAAATTTAGAAGAATCCAAAAATGGTAATCGAACTTCCGGGAGGCATAACTTTTGAACCGTAGCTCTGATTGATAAACTGTTTACATTTCGGAAAGCTCTCGAAGCGCTCTATAGCCCTATGGACCAGCTTTGCTTGTCCCCCATTTTTTTGGCCTTTTTCAAGGTCATTTAATGCCCCTAACCTGACTTTGAAGCATTCTTAAGAGGTCTCCAAAACTCAAAAAATTGCAATAACTTTCAAACCGTGGGGCCTTTTGACCTGATTCTTTTTTTGGAATGCTCTAAATCACAATTACATTCATCTAGCCAATTCACACCTTCTAGGTCACCAAAATGATGGCCAAATTGCATGGTCCTATTTTTTTAAGGATTTTCTAGCTCATTGATAGTTGAACTGTGAGAGTTGGAACCTTTATATGACCCAAATGGGTGTCCAAAAATAAAAACACATGAAATAGAAACTAAGTCTAAGTACATTTTTTTGGGTGACATAGGATTGCCCTTATACCTCTGGATGCTCCTTCATCAGACACCCAGGGTAGATTGAAAAGTGACCCTGTCACTTTATGAATGGTAGAGGAAATCTCAAATGGGAAACCTCAGCTGCTGAAATCCAAGTTGAGTCTTTGATTGGTCGTCCTTTCCATTTGACCAAATACTCTTCATACTGCCTATTTCTAGTACTCCTACCTACACGATGATCTAGAATTTCTTCTATCTCATCCTTCTTAGAAGCAGGAATTGGACATGGCTCTAACACCTCATCTGCACCATCATCATGATACTCTGTTAAATCTTCAATGTTGAAAATGGGAGAAATTTGAATACAATCTGGCAGCTCCAGCTCATACACATTTCCTGAGTCATGTTTCTTCAAAACTTTGCAAGGGCCAAATTTCTTCATTTTCAGCTTGTTGTAAGTACCCGGCCTGAAATCTTTCTTTTCGTAAGTGCACCATGACTAAATCTCCTACTTGAAATTCCTTATGTCTTCTTCTTTGATCAGCCCTAGCTTTATACTCTTGATTCATCTTGGTAATGTGTGCTTGAACCTCCTCATGTAGATGCTTGATATGTTCAGCAAATTCCTCAGCTTCAGCACTTGTCCTCTCCCCTTGTTCTATCTTCCTCAATTCAGTGCTTGGTCTATTCCCATATACAATTTGGAATGATGATTTTCCAGTACTCCTATTTATAGAGTTATTGTAAGCAAACTCTGCTTGTGGTAGAATCAAATGCCATCCCTTGGGCTTATCCCCAACTAAACATCTCAGCAAATTGCCCAGACTTCTGTTTACCACTTTTGTTTGGCCGTCAGTTTGTGGGTGATGCGTGGAACTAAATTTTAAGTCTGTTCTCAACTTTTTTCACAATATCCTCCAAAAATACCCCACAAATTTAGTATCTCTGTCAGAAACTATACTCCTTGGAAGACCATGTAGTCTTACCACCTCTTTGAAAAACAAGTCTGCAATATGGACAACATCATGAGTTTTGTGGCATGGAATGAAATGTGCCATTTTGGAGAACCTATCAACCACCACGAATACTGAGTCATTACCCCTTTGTGTCCTTGGCAATCCAAGAACAAAATCCATACTTATGTCCTCCCATGGCCTTGATGGAACAAGAAATGGCTGATATAGGCCAATATTGTGACTAAACCCCTTAGAAACTTGACAAAAAGAAATCACAAATGGGAAACCTCAGCTGCTGAAATCCAAGTTGAGTCCTTGATCGGTCATCCTTTCCATTTGACCAAATACTCTTCATACTGCCTATTTCTGGTACTCCTACCTACACGATGATCTAGAATGTCTTCTATCTCCTCCTTCTTAGAAGCAAGAATTGGACATGGCTCTAACACTAGCTCCTCATCTGCACCATCATCATGATACTCTGTTAAATCTGCAATGTTGAAAATGGGATAAATGTGAATACCATCTAGCAGCTCCACTTCATATGCATTTCCTGAGTCATGTTTCTTCAAAATTTTGTAGGGGCCAAATTTCTTCATTTTCAGCTTGTTGTAAGTATCGGCTGGAAATCTTTCTTTTCGTAAGTGCACCATGACTAAATCCCCTACTTGAAATTCCTTAGGTCTTCTTCTTTGATCAGCCCTAGCTTTATAATTTTGATTCATCTTGGTAATGTGTGCTTGAACCTCCTCATGTAGACGCTTGATATGTTCAGCAAATTCCTCAGCTTCAACACTTGTCCTCTCCCCTTATTCTATCTTCCTCAGCTCTGGTGCAGTCCTTGGGCTATTCCCATATACAATTTGGAATGGTGATTTTCCAGTACTCCTATTTATAGAGTTATTGTAAGCAAACTCTACTTGTGGTAGAATCAAATCCCATCCCTTGGGCTTATCCCCAACTAAACATCTTAGCAAATTGTCCAGACTTCTATTTACCACTTTTGTTTGGCCGTCAGTTTGTGGGTGATGCGTGGAACTAAATTTCAAGTCTGTTCTCAACTTTTTCCACAATGTCCTCCAGAAATACCCCGAAACTATACTCCTTGGAAGACCATGTAGTCTTACCACCTCTTTGAAAAACAAGTCTGCAATATGGATAGCATCATGAGTTTTGTGGCATGGAATGAAATGTGCCATTTTGGAGAACCTATCAACCACCACAAATATTGAGTCATTACCCCTTTGTGTCCTCGGCAATCCAAGAACAAAATCCATACTTATGGCCTCCCATGGCCTTGATGGAACAGGCAATGGCTGATATAGGCCAGTATTGTGACTAAATCCCTTGGCAACTTGACAAACCTAGCAACTCTGTACAAACTTCTTCACATCCTATGAAATTTGAGGCCAAAAATAATGTTCTCTAAGAATGGAAATGGTCTTATCTTGACCAAAATGTCCTGCCATCCCTCCACTGTGTTTCTCCTTAATCAAATTTTCCCTCACGGAACTTCTTGGAATGCACAATTGACTACCGTTGAACAACATGCCATCCTGAATCAAATAGTCTAACCACTTGGTTCTATCTACAGAAACAGGTTCTTTACAAGCTTTCCATGCTTCAACAAAATCAGGATCCTCGGGGTACAAATTTTTGAGTTCATCAAACCCAACTACTTCAACTTGCATTACTATAAGCAACAATTGTCTCCTACTTAGTGCATCTGCAACCCTGTTAGATTTTACGCTTTTATGCTTCAACACAAATGTATAACTCTGCAAGAATTCTACCCACTTCATATGCCTCTGATTCAATTTACCTTGGCTATTTAGGTACTGTAATGCCTGATGATCAGTATACAAAAAAAATTCCTTTGGCAATAAATAATGCCTCCATTTCTTTAAGGCCTGAACTACTGCATAGAACTCTTGATCATAAAAAAAATACTTCTTCTTTGCATCATTCAATTTTTCACTAAAATATGCAATAGGCTTACCTTCTTGGCTTAATACAGCCCCAATAGTGCTACCACTAGAATCACAATCCACCTGGAACACTTTTCTAAAATCTGGAAGTGCCAACACAGGTTGTTTTTTCACCTTCTTCTTCAACAATTCAAAACTTCTCACAGCTGATGTAGTCCATTTGAACTCTTTTCTATCCCCTCTTATTGTATCAGTTAGGGGTCCACATATGCCACTAAAATTCTTAATAAACTTCCTATAAAAACTAACCAGACCATGAAATGATCTTACCTCAGTAGCAGACCTTGGAGTAGGCCATTCCAAGATGGCTTTTACCTTCTTCGAATCCATTTTGAGACCTTCAGGTGATATAAAAAACCCCAAATAGACTAACTCCCTTTTTGCAAAGTTACACTTCTTCAGATTAATTAACAGTTTCTCTTCCCTTAGCCTTTCAAGGACACTACAAACATGCAATAAATGTTCTTCCAAAGTCTTGCTGAAAATTAAAATATCATCCAAATAAAAAATAACAAATTTTCCCAAGAACTTCTTAAGTACCTCATTCATGAGTCACATGAAGGTGCTTGGGGCGTTCGTCAATCCAAAGGGCATGACTAACCACTCATAAAGACCCTCCTTGGTCTTGAAGGCTATTTTCCACTCATCTCCTTCTTGAATTCATATCTGGTGATAACCACTCTTCAGATCTATCTTTGTGAAGTACTGAGCTCCACTCAAGCAGTCCATAATATCATCCATCCTTGGCAAAGGAAACTAGTACTTGATGGTGATCCTATTTATAGCTCAAGAATCTGTACACATCCTCCACTCTCCATCCTTCTTTGGTGCTAGTACTACAGGTACTGCACATGGACTCAAGCTCTCTCGAATCAAGCCCTTCCTCAACAACTCCTGAACCTGTCTATTTAGCTCCTCTGTTTCAGTAGGAGTCATCCTGTGAGTAGCCTTGTTAGGCAAACTAGCTCCTAGAATCAGATCTATCTGATGATTGATTTGCCTTACTAGTGGCAATCCATCTGGAACATTATGCTGATGTTTCATGCCATCTAAAAACTTCCTTCCATCAACAAGACAAATCCTAGCACTGCTACATACCTTTTCACCTTCCTTTTTCATGGGCTTCAATTTGTGGCAAACTCCATCCTTTGTTAGAGAGTATGTGTTTGCATGTCCATCATGTACTGCATGTCTATCAAACTGCCATGGTCTACCCAACAATAGATGGCAAACATCCATTGAAATAATATCACAGAGAACTTCATCATGGTAACTCCCAATTTTGAATTTCACTAAACATTGTTCACTTACCAGGACCTTATGATCATCTTTTACCCAAGCAATCCGATAGGGCTGGGGATGTTTCTCCCTCTTGAGCTTTAGCTTAGAGACCATCTCTTCTGATACCAAGTTATCAGTGCTACCACCATCAATGATCACGTCACAACATTTATCCTCACACTTGCATCTGGTATAGAACAAACTCCTTCGTTGTCTTGGATCAATCTTACCACTTAGTAGGACTCTTTCATTTACCAAGGTCTCTCCTCTTTCTGCATCCTCTGAATGTGATGATTGTGCATCCTCATCCACATGAGCAACCCTAGCTTGGCCCTCAGCTCTCCTATCTGTCCTTCCTTGTCGTTGAGGGCATTCAAAGGCACGATGACCTTCTTCATTGCAATGGAAACAGGTGCCACGGAAGCCTCCTCTTCCTTGTCCATGTCCTCTACCTTTTCCTCTCTGATTTCTAAAGTCTTGATCATGGGAGCAGTTGAAACCCTCATTCCTCTGGTTCCTGCTAGTACCCACATCTTCATTTTTCTTTTGGGTTTCATTACGTCCTCCAGATGATCTACCGCTTCCCCTTCCTCCTTGACCCTGCCCTCTTTGTCTTCCTTCAAACCATTTATTCAGCTTCTCTTCAACTCATAGGGAAAACTGGTATGCCTCTTCAACGCTGGTCATTCTTACCAGCCTTAACTCCTCCTAGATGTTAGGTCGCAACCCACTGATATAATGAGCAACCTTCTCATGATTTGCTTCTGCATGCCCCGCTCTAATCAAGAGTCGATAAAATTTCTCTGTATATTCTTGGACTGATCTTCCTGCTTGCTTTAACCCATGCATCTTCTTAAAAAAATCAAGCTCATAGTCCACAGGAATGAACTGCTTCTTCAATTTGTCCACCATGCGATCCCATCTTGTGATCTTCTCCTTTCCTCTTCTATTTCTTTCCAATTGGACCTCTTGCCACCAGATTTTGGCATGGCCTTTCAGTTTGGCCTTTGCAAACTTAACCCTATCTGGGTCCCTGATATCCTCATACTCAAAGTATTCTTCCAGTTCATTGATCCAATCGATCAACTCATCTGGTTTCAGATTTCCTGAAAATACACCCACTTCAATTGTGGGTCTTTTCCCAAACTTAGTAATGGCCCTAGAAAGCCTTTCCTCTACATGATTCAGAACTTCCCCGTCAAATTCTGCTTCTGGCTCCATTACTTTTTCTTCATTTTCATCCTCACTATCGTCACCTATAGCAACATTTGCTCCTCTACGAAGCTCATCTTGTAATGCCTGCACCTGCCTTTGGAGGGCTCTAACCTCCTCAGGATTAATAGCTCTGGCCCTTCCGCCATGCTCTCTTCATGGAAGCATCTTCTAACTTGAACCCACAACCACACAGTCTTGGTGCAAACTGCCTCACAGTCGATGTTTTGTCTACACACTCAGGAAAACTATCTCTGATACCACTTGATGGGGACACAACCCAAGAACAGAATGGACACAACAGAAAAGGGGAAATTATATTAACTGAGAAAATAAGCTAGTACAAATAGTACAAAGAAAATAAACTTCAAAACATGCCCTAAGGGCTTACAATAGCATAAATCTAGAGATAATTTCTCCTTTCAGTACCTCCTCTCAAACTCCACTCCGAACTGCCTTTTACAATGCCAAGAATCTCCTTAAATAGACCCCGGAGGGTTAAGGACTAGGAGTACATTCTAGAAAGTGCTAGTAGGCATCCACCAACCAAATAGAAGGTTCCAAAAGTTGCGTTAGAAGTCGGTGCAAATCTAAAAGAATCCAAAAATGGTAATCGAACTTCCGAGAGGCATAACTTTTGAATCGTAGCTCCGATTGATGAACCGTTTACATTTTTGGAAAACTCTCGAAGCTCTCTATAGCCTTATGGACAAGCTTCACTCATTCCCCATTTTTTGGCCCTTTTTGAGGTCATTTAATGCCCCTAACCTAAATTTGAAGTATTCTTAGGAGGTCTCCAAAACTCAAAAAACTACAATAACTTTCAAACCATGGGGCCTTTTGACCTGATTCTTTTTTTGGAATGCTCTAAATCACAATTACATTCATCTGGCCAATTCACACCTTCTAGGTCACCAAAATGATGGCCAAATTGCATGTTCCTATTTTTTTGAGATTTTTTAGCACACTGATAGTTGAACTGTGAGAGTTGGAACCTTTATATGACCCAAATGGGTGTCCAAAAATAAAAACACATGAAATAGAAACTAAGTCTAAGTACATTTTTTTGGGTGACACAGGATTGCCCTTATACCTCTAGATGCTCCTGCATCAAAATCTCTTTACCGAGTGCATACTTCATTGTGTGTTTGTAAATCCTCTCACAAGGTGGACCTAGCTTAATTGCTCCTAACAGGTAAGATCATTAGAAGTGATCAATGTAAGCCTTAACTAGCCAAACTTATACTACAGTACTAAAGTTTGTGGGTATCATTCCCACCCCAGTTTTACTTTCTATTTGGAAGGTTTTTGGGTCACCAAATCATTATGTTCAAGTGTTGTAGATGCTTTCATATTTTCGATTTCTCATGCATGTAATTAGATCAGATGTAATAAATTAAATGCTAAATTGGTTTATAGAAATTGGCAAAGTTTTAGAAGTTATTGATTCACCCCTCCCCTCTCAATAACTTAGCATAGTCTTGAATATTTCCAACATAAGCATCGTGCAAAATGATAGCTCAATAGAAGTCATGCTAGAAGGAGGGCCTTAACCATTCGAAATAGAAGAAAATAAATTGCAATTTCAAAATTCTATATTTTTTAAAAGTTTAGAATTTTTTTTGAGCTTTCGAACTTTTTAGCTTCTGAGGTGCGCTAGCTTCTAATGTGCACGAGGTTCACAGGTGTGCTAGGTGTGCTAGCTTCCAAGGTAGTCCATATTTTTGAAAAAACATACTTCTATAGAGGTGTGTTTTTTCCAAAATTGATGAAAACTAGAAGAACTTAATCCATTGTGTAGGAGCATTCAATGGTGTAAGGGCAATCATATCACCCAAAAATATGCTAAGAGATATTTTTTGTGTTTTCATTTCTCGATACCCATTTGGGTCAAATAATGGTTCCAATTGTCACAGTTCCACTATTAGTTTTTTGGGTTAGAGTTTTATTAGTTTTGTAAGCACCTTGGGATATGTGTAAATGCAAAAAATGAGTTATTTTGTAATTGAGCCAAAATTATGATGAGTTAGAGGGTGAAATTTGGAGGGATAATTATATTTTTAATTTAAAGCACTCCAGAAAAAGAATCAGGTCGACAAGCTTTACGATTAGAAAGTTATTGTAGTTTCAATTTTCCTAGAGACCTCCTAAGAGTCCTTCAAAGTTAGATTTAGGGCATTGAACAACCTCATATGGGGCCAAAAAATGGGGGACAAGAAAAGCTTATCAATAGGGCTCTAAAGCACTTCGAAGCTTTTCAAAAATGTAAATGGTTCATCAATCAGAGTAACAGTTCAAAAGTTATGCCTCCCAAAAGTTGGACTACCATTTCTGGATTCTTCTAATATTACAATGACTTCTAATGTGATTTCTAGAACCTTCTATTTTGGCAGTGGATGCCAACTGGAATGTTCTAGAATGTATTCCTAAGCCTAAACCATTTGGGGCTTATTTAAGAACACTTCTAACATTGTGAAGGCAGTTCTCAGTGGAGTTAGAGAGAAGGTACTGTGCAGAGGATTTCTTTCTCCAAAATCATACTATTGTAAGCCCATAGGATATTTTTCATTAATAATAATATTTCTCTTTTCCTATGTGTTCATTTTGGTCTTTGGTTATGTCTCCATCATCCATCATCTCCATTTCACTGAGCTTTAAGATCTTCACCCAGTGCACATGAGTTCCTCAAAATTATCCATTTTCATAAGCCCTGTAGTGAGAAAGGATTCCCTTGAATTCTACCACTTCCATTCAACATTACATCATCTTCCTTTGTTCCATCTCCACAACAACCACTCATTATTCTACCAAATCCTCTGATGGCCTTTTTTGCAAATACTATAGATTCACCAATTCACTTGATAGGTGTACTCAATGATCTTTCTAAGAATCTTGAGAAGTTTTTCCCAAGGTTCATCAATGGAGAGATGAGAACTACTGAAGATCACATCAAGATATTCAAGGAAATTTGCAAACGAAAGTAGATTGCTAAAAAGAATGTGGTTCTTCATTTATTTCCCTACTCTTTGGGAGAAGTTGCCTTTAATTGGTATGTTAATTTTCCACTTGGATGTATTAGGGATTGGGATACTTTCAAAAAATTATTTTTGGAACAATTCAAACCTTTTATCAACCCAACTATGATACATCAACAATTTATATCAATCAAAAGCGAACCAACTGAGATGGTTACACACTTCAACCATCGCTTTCATATGGCATATCGCAAGCTAGAAATGTCATACACCATACTCATTGAGGCCATAATTCAAATTTATCTGAATGCTATCGACCATCTTACTACTATTTTTCTAAGAAGACTTCCTACAAAAAATATCAATACATTAGAAAAAGTATTCTTGGAAGCAATTATCTTTACTAAGAAAGACAATCCTAATAGAGGGGGATTGATGCTTCCAGCTCAAGCTATTACAATGAAGCCAACATATCCCATTGGAGCACTTGTGATGCCTAGCTAATTCATACCAATGAATCCAATTCCACTATAATAGGCACCCACTCTACAAACCCTTTCTATAACATACCTAGGATATGACCCTCCAAAGGCTTCTTTCTTCGAGCAAAAGGAAGCAACTTTTGTTGAAGCAGATAATAGTTTTTCCTGCAAGTTTGGTCAAATGAAGAAGACCGTGTCATAAATGAACAATGAGATGACTTGGTTGAGGTTTTCATAAGAACATAACAACAATTTGTAGAGAAACAATACTGGTCCTTATAACAACAACAATCATGATCATAACTACAATCAAAATTTTAATGGAAACAACAATATAGGAAACAGTAATGGAGGAAATAATTTCAACCCTCCTGATTGTAACAACAACTTCCAAAGACAAAATTAGCAACACAACACTCGTCTAAAAAATGGGAGTATTCTTGTAGATAAAAACAACAATAATGTTTAATATGTGGACATTAATCAGTATGACAATGCTTAAAATGCATCTAATAATGATGGTTCTTATTACAATGAAAATCAAGACATGAATTAGAATTCACAAGAAAATGACAATGTCCCTTCTGTACAATTTAATATTTCGCTACTAGAATCTTATAATTCTGCACAAAACACATAGGTGGAACAACTGGCCAATGAAGAATTATCTTTTCCATTCAATCAGGAACCAAATATTCAACAAGAAGAGATGTTGGCTTTTCAAAATGGCAATCAAAATACTTACAATTTGTGAAGTCAAAAGGAACTTATGATAGATGGGATTCCTCCAACATTAAAACCAACTCCTCTTGACCTGAGAGAAAGTAATAATCTAGTACCAATCAGGCCCCCATATGGAGGATAGTGAAATCAAAATCAAGGAAATGTGTCAACAATCTTGAAAAATCCCACTTGGCTACCAAAAAGTATAGTGTGGTGGAAGATTTGAAATGAACATAGGTTAACATGTCCATGTTTGACATGCTACAAAACTATCCTCATTAGTGAGAACTACTGATAAAAACTCTTGATCATACAAAGGTACCCCATAATATGAGTATTGTTCCTCAAAAGACAATATCTCAACAAGTCAATGCTTTGGAGGAAATTCCAACTATGTTTAAAGACAAGGTTGAGGTACCCCCATTTTTACTTAGTATTAGGATATATGGGAAGAATCTTCATAATTTCCTAATTGATTCAGTAGCCTCTTGTAATATTATTCCATTGCCGATAGCACAAAGGTTGGGAGTCACTCCCCAGCCTTCTAATCAAATAGTGATACAACTGGATAAAATAGAAGTAAAAGTCATTAGTGTGTTGAAAGATGTTCAAATACAATTGATAGTTGAGCCCTAAATTCAAGACATCATTGATATACATGTGGTTGATATTTTTGAAATGTATGGATTGCTACTAAGCAGAGAATTGACAAAATGCCTAAGAGGATGGTTTTCTATGGATTTTACCCAATTATGGTTACCATGGAAGGGGTTGGATAATAAAATCAATATAGATGCTGAGCCAAAGTTTAAAAAAATGATTATAGAATATAATGCACCTAATGAGATTACATTCTTACAATTAGATTTGGGCTCTTACAAAGTGATGGCTTTTGATACAACTTCAACCAAAATATTAGATGATCAAGATGAAAAATCCAGGATTTCAATCCCAAAGAATAAGATCATAACATAGTTCATAGACAACATGGTGGCTAATTTTCAATGCTTAGGAGAAGAAGATGACCCCACTATCCTACTTCTCCTTGGATTTTTCTGGTTGCATAAAGTTAGTCATTTAGAGTTTGAATGTTCATTTTTGCAAGAAGTAGTTGCTAAGGTGTTAACATAGATGATGGAAATAAAGAGTGCTAACATTCCATAGGCTGAACCCATAGAAAATAAAAGTCCTATAGACATATCTAAATCTGTGCGATGGGCTAAAGAAGAGGTTGAAGATCTAAATGCATCATACAATGATACCTCTTCAGATCGTAAAAATTTGTCTCCTTCACCAGTGGGGATGATCAAAGTCCAGAGAAGGATACATTATGTAAAAGGTCAAGGATGGACTTTGGTAGTTATCCATCCTAAACCTAAAATGGATGATATTACAAAATTAATTTGGGAAATTCAGGACAAACAAGAAAAACATACATCCCCAGTATCAAGAATTAACAATGAAAAATCATCAAGTCCACCTCATGAAAGACTATAGTGGATCCCAAAGAAATAATCCTTTCAAGCCCAAGTGAAAGAAAAGATAAGGATTAATAAGCATAAGGATAAAAAGCCCAAAGAAGATCTAATCTAGACACTTTGCTTTGACAGTTCCAAATGCAAATTAGGAGCATAGGTATTGAGTTGATCAACCCAAAAGGTAAGTCTTTCTATGTAGCATATCAATTATATTTTAGATGTAGTAATAATGTTGCAAAGTATAAAGCATTGATCCAAGGACCTTTTTTTCCATTGGAGAAAGGAATCACGACTCCCATAGTCAAGGGAGATTACCAATTGGTTATAAGACAAGTGAAATCAGTATATTCTTGCAATGATAGGAGGTTGCTTGCTTACAAGAAAAGAGTATGGGATATAATGGATTATTTTGAAGCTTTGAACATAAAGTCCATTTCAATGAGGAAAAACATTGCAGTAGATGCCCTTGCTATTTTAGCTAGCACATTACAACTAGTCGAGAGAACAAAATTGAAAAGATTTTCAGTAGAACTGGTGGTTACCTCCATCTATCCTTGACAATATTAAAAACTTCAAAGTATTTTAGGATGATTAACATATACTCAAATTTATCATGTGCAATGATGACTTTAAAGGGAATGAGATTGATGACATTCTAGATGATAAACTTGAAGATGAAGATGAAATCCTGAACTTAAAAACCAACACTATTCCTAAGGGAATGGTTGAGTTGGAGTGCATTTTTGATAATGATGAATCAACACTCAACAAAATAATGGTCAAAGAAAAGGGGATCGAGGAATGCAATTCATATAATTTGGATACTGATGAAGATCCTAGAATGGTAAGGGTTAGAAAGGCATGCAATTCATAGGAAAGGGAGAATATGCTCAAATTACTAATAGAGTATAAGGATGTGGTTGCTTGGAGCTATGAAGAGCTAAAAAAAATATGATCCTAAGATCATTATGCATGGCATTCCTTTAAAAATAGATGTCAAACCTTTCCATCAAAGGAAAAGACCAGTTAATTCCATTATTTAACACTTAATAATGAAGTTAAGAAGTTTCTTGGTGCCAAGATTATCTTTCCCATTCAACATTCTACATGGGTGGATAACTTGGTTCTTGTGTGGAAAAAGATTGGAGAGATTCATCTTTGTGTAGATTTTCATAATTTGAACCTTGCATCTTAGAAGGAAAACTACCCTTTTCCTTCATTGGATGAAGTCCTACAAATTGTTAATGGTTCAAAGATGATGTATTTCTTGGATGGATATTTTTTAATATAATCAAATAATGGTTGATGAAGGGGATAGACTAAAGATGGCCTTCGTGACTAAATGGGGAACTTTTTCTTAAAGAAGAATTCCTTTTGGGTTGATTAATGTAAGGGATACATTTCAACAAGTCATGGCTGAAGCTTTTAAGGGATTAATAAACAAGTGTATAGTCATCTATATGGATGATTTAATTGTCTTTTCAAAGGATTGAAGTACTCACATTACTGATTTAAGACATGTATTTAATAGATGTCATAAATATGATATATCACTCAATCCTAAGAAATGTTCATTTGGGGTTACTAAGGAAATCTCTTAAGTCATATCATCTCTGAAGCCAAAATCTACATTGATCCTAATAGAATTGAAGCCATTCTAAAGTTGTCACCTCCTCACAGTCAAAAAGAACTTTAGTCTTTCTTTGGGAAGATAAATTTTGTGCTAAAATTCATAAGTAGATTTGTAGAGATAGTTCATCCCCTTAATGATTTACTTAAAAAGGGAGCAAACAAATTGTGGGTTCTAGAGGTAAAGAAATTGTTTAAGGATATCAAAGTGGCCATCTCTATGGCCCCTATACTGGTAAGTCTAGATTATGAACTACCCTTCAAAATATACTCTTTTGCTTCAAAAAATTCATGTGTTGGGATTCTTACGTAGAAGAAGGGAAAAAAAAATGAGAGGCAACATTGCCTTTATGAATTGCCCTCTAAAAAATGTTAAGTCAAATTATTTCAACCTCGATAAATAGTCTTTTTCTTTAATCAAAGTGGTAAAGAATTTTTTCCATTATATACTAAGAAGCAAGTTATATGCGATTGTGCCTGATACAGTGGTCAAGACATTATTGATGCAAAATGAACTTGGTGAAAGACAAGGAAAATGGATGGTAATCCTTCAAGAATTTGATTTAGAAATTCAACCCATGAAGTTAGTAAGAGGCCAAGGATTATAAAAAATGATAGTGGACAATTAGATCGAGGGTGAAAACAAATTTAGATTTGATGGTGAAGTAGATGTAGAAGATTATAGTATCTCAAGTTTATATTGACCAAGGTATAATAATAGATGTTTGGTACCAGGATATTGTTTACTATCTTTTACAAAATTAGTATCCGAATTGGATGAATAGTTCCCAATGTAGGGGGCTCAAAATGAAGTGTGAATCCTACATGCTACATGATAGAAAATTATACAAAAGAAACTATGAAGGAATTTACCTAAAATGTTTGGGATGCAAGGAAGTAAAAGATGTTTTAGAATAATTTCATGAAAAATATGGTACAAGACATGGTTCAATAGAGGCTATAGCTCATATGATTTTAAGATTAGGTTAGTTTTGGCCTATGATCTTCAATGATACTTTTGAACATGTGCATACTTGTCACATTTGTCAGTCTTGTGCTAACAAAGAAAGAAATCCTATAATGCCATTACAACTAGTGTTCGAGGTATGCCCCTTTGCAAAGTGGGGGCTAGATTTCATTGGTCCAGTGAACCCACCATTGTCAACTAGGTACACTTTTATTCTCACAGCTACTAATTATTGTACATGTTGGACATAAGTAGAGACTTTCATAAATTGCACAACAAAGGTGGTTACATTTTTCTTGGAAGAACACATAGTTACTAGATTTGAGATGTTGTTCTCCCTAATGTGTGATAATAGATAAACTTTTGCATCAATATTCCTTACTTAATGGGCATTGGAAAATTAGGTTATTATCATGTTCTCTTCAAATTATTATTCATAAGGAAATGGTGTAGCCAAATCTACAAAAAAGAACTTGATCATGGTAATAAGACATTTTTTGAAAGAAAATCTTATGGATTGGCACTCTCAACTCAAATACATGCTATGGACAAACTGAGTTAGGGTTAAAAATGTTTTCAGGACATCTCCATATCTACTTTTCTAGGACAAGAGCCAATATTCCCACTTAACCTCAGGATTCCTATTTTGAAATTCATGAGTGGGTACACTAGTGCATTTGAGGTCATTTTACGACCAAAAATTGTGACCAAGTTTTTAAAATGGGTTGCTTGGTCGCGTTATAAAGCAAATTTTTGTTTTTTTTAATAACTAGCCTGTGTTGGTCGCAATTGCGACCAATTATTTTGGTCAAAATTGTGACACACAGGGAAGAATTTAAAAAAAAAAAAGGCAAAACATTTCATTTGGCTTTTGCACGAGGTTCATTTGGCTTTGGTGCGAGCGAGGGTCTCCATCAACATTGGCTCTGCTACAGATCCTTTTCATCTGGCTTTGGCGCAAGGGTCTCCATCAACATTGGCGCGAGGGTCATCAACATTGGCGCGAGGGTCTCCATCAACATTGGTGCGAGGGCATGTCTTGGCGCGAGGGCACCTCTGATCTGGTGCATTTGATTGTAGAAATTTTGAGGGCACGTCTAAAATTTTGAGGAGTTCCATGTGATTCCATTAGACTAATTTATGAAAACCATTGCAATGTGCCTTTAAAATAATGTATTGGGTGCATTTCATTTCTATTTCCATTTGAAATTGCTTTCAAACAGTCTACTGCATTATGCTTTGACATCAGTTGATGGGTTTATGATAGTTTGAATGAAGATTATTGATCTGGCCCCCCGTTAGTGATAGTTGGGTAGGTTAGGTTGGTTTCAACCAATCTATTTCTCGAGGTTAGCAATAATCTATTTAGGGGCCTTCCCCTGGTGAATAGTAGGGCATTTAGGCCCGCCCAGGCAGGCGGCGGTGCCTTTTTTTTGCTGATTCGCTCAGAGGTGGGAATAATTGATGCGCTTATGTGCATTCATATTAATTGGTTATTGTATAAAATTAAAGTTGGCTCAATGTTTTGATTTGTATAGGCATAACATTCCACTTATTCTCATTTGTGAAGGAACTCCAACCGATCATAGTACCATTTTTATCACTAACCATTTATATCAGATAGTGATAAAAATGGTCAATGGGTCATTTAGAATAGCGGCTTTTCAAAGAAACAACTTTTATCTCTGAATTTCAGATATTTTACTTGAATTAGATGGTTTCATAGGCATTTATAGGAAGCCAAACAACATTTCATAAATCTTTGAAGAGATTGCTTCTCATAGTATTGGGGAACAAATGAGTTGGGTGGCAGGCCACAACACTCATAGTTGAATGCCATTTACACCACACATCTTTTTCCAAATCTTTTATTCAACAAGACCACATCACACACCATAATAAAAATGGACCTTCCTGAAACTTATTCAATATCTCAATTATATAGCCCATGCAAGACATTGTTTAACATCACAGTCAAAATGGTCATCATGTGGTCAATCTTTCAACTTATTACCGTATACTACGGGTATGTCTATTGAGGGAATGATTGGAAAATTGCACAGAAAAATGTAAAAAATTGTATAAAACATGGGTGAATACATAAACCTTAAAACGGTGAAACTAAGGGTAGAGATTTTAGGGAGTCAAAGAGATGTTTAGTGACATGATTAGCTTCCGGCATAGATCAGATTACATAATTAGGGATAAGGATTGTAGTCTGTAACTCTTTTTTGGGGCATCCTTTTTATGATATGCAGTGTATAATCTCATTAGATTCTTCACTCATACTATGTGACTTTCTACGAACTGCCTATTTGGATTATGTTCATGATCTCAACTATTAGGGGAAACTCTGCACACTCTGTCTTCTCTCGACTGTGTAGGGTTCTATAATTTTGAACACTTTTGATCTCCTTATGGCTTGAAGAGCCTTATCTTTATCAGGTCTTCTTCCTTTGAAATGGATGTCGTCTGAATTGACACTGAGCTTCTTATCAAATGCAATTGGCTACTTTGCATAATTCACACTAATAGAAATAGCAACACCAACTACTTGTTACTCTGCAAGGAAAAAGTGAGCATCTTCTGCACCCCTTTCACAACTTTCATGCAATCTTTTGTGTCTATTACAAAGTGCACTCCACATTTAATGATTTGTCTTGATAGAAGTCCTCTCCTTGGAAAATAACAAGCTTTTTCATTCTTGAATAGGGCTTGACTACTATTCTATTTATCGCAGGAATGCCATGTAAAACTCTCTGCCATATATTGACATATTCAGGCTATATTGTGTTTTTTAATGGACAGTTTTAATGGATTTCTACCAAGTCACTACTTTAAGAATATGCTTCTCCTATCAAATATGTAGATTTCACAATAGCTAAGAAACATAATTGTAGGCATCATGGTCACATTTTTCTGGAAACATAATTGGGTTGTGTACCCAAGCAATGCAAAGCAACTTCCACACCTTCAATTCCAAGTCAAATTCATTTGTAAGAATGATCGCTTGCCAACAGTTGTTGAATACATCCGTAGCTCATGAATACAAGGTCCTCCAACAAACGTATTCAACAACTATTGGCAAGTGATCATTCCTAGCTCATGAATACAAGGTCCTCCAACAAATCTATTTAAGAGATATTGGCAAGCGATCATTCCTAGCTGCTTTTGTTTTATAAGGTTTGTCTCAATCCCAATAGGTTGTAGTTTCATTTTCTAGATGCACTTCGTCGCTTGGGTATACAACTCAATTACATTGATTCCAAAGAAATGTGACCATGATGCTTACAATTATATTTCTTAGTTGTTGTGTCCTAAGATCCCTTATGACCCTTTACGACCGTTTACGATCCCTAAGAATAAATCTTAGAGCTCTTAAAATGTTGTAAAGGGTCATAAGAGACTCCTAGGAGGGGCCATGATGAGCTTCCACCTTCACGTGGTTGGCCCTATTAAGTAGAGAATGCTATAGTTTTCACAAAACAAAGAGAAGCTCAATAATTTAAGGTCTTAGTCCATAGACAAATTAAATTAGACTTATTATCCAAAACACATAAAAAACATGCACATAAACATGGTAGGCACTAAATAGAGATAGTTGGAAGAGAATTAAAAAAAAGATTAAGGATTATGTTATTTTAAGAAATATTTATATAACAATTATAAATTGAGTTAAATCAATAAGTATTCATTTCTACCTTTTCCAATATAAATTTAAATATTGAATGGTCTCTCCTTTATATCTTAATCCTTCAATACTCAAAACTCTTTATTGCATTCATTTTGATCATTCACTAAACTTAATTAAATTATAATTATATTACATGTTATTTTAATTTTTAATATTTTTACTTTTTATTTTTATTATTGAATGTCATGTCAAAAAGGGGACATTATAGTGAGATGCATTACAATATAGAAAAATAACAAGAATATTATTGAAACAAACTAATACAACATTCAGATTATAAAATCAGACTGCTGCAACAACACAAATTAACCTAATAGAAAGCATGGAATACCATTCCCACAATGACCGAACATTTACCCACTGAACTACACCTCTTCTAAATAATGGAAGATGCTGATAACAAGTTGATACTGCCATCACACATGTCAAATTACATTGATACACACTAAAAGCCACCCTAATCAATTGTAGCTAACATCTGGATGCACACTTATAATTGATGTCAATCAGAATACTGAAGGTCTAGAATAGGGCATAGTGGCTGCTGATATAGCAAGTACAAACTCGTAGAAAGCTCACCAGATTCGCCAAAGTCTACATAACTAAGACTTAGCATCAAAGGTTCTCCCTAGGCACCTCGAAACCACCAAATATTGGCCCCAAAATAGGAGCCCTTCATCTTCAAGCTCTCACATACTTGCTCCACTTGGTACAACACCCCATAAAGGTCATCTATTCACTTTCAACTTGGACAGCCTACAATATGGTCTTTGTAGACAATTCATTTTTTGTCGTTTCATTATATGGTTTGAACAAGTGTGGAAAAAAATCAGATTTTTATTATGAATTTTCTATTCACCAATCTATGTTAAACTAATCAGCAAGGTCACTTTCCTAATACTTTATGAACAAGATGCTATTCACAAGGTCAATTTCCTAACACTCACTATAGTACTTGCTATTCAATTGAGATAGACACGGCTCATTAGTTTGTTTATATTCTCTTTGGATTTTGTTAAAGAAGATAGTTGAATGCTATATGATGAACTAAAAGTTCTATGGTGTCAACAGGCTTGTGCATTTCTTGAGCTAAATTACCAGCCCTAGTGACATTTGTTGTTGTTCAAAAGCGACACCATACTAGACTATTTGCAAACAACCATGCAGATAGGCATTCTATAGATAGACTTGGGAACATCTTGCCAAGTCTTCAGTACATAGTAAAGCAACTAAATTTCATAAATTATTTTTTTGATAGTCGATTTGTTTAAATATTGCCCATCAAAAATTACTTAGTACATCTCATCTTTTTTCTGCACAGGAGCTTGTAGTTCTGAAGAATCTGATAGCGAAGAATTTGAAGAAGATATTGTAGCAAAGGTATATTTGGTGTTTTTTTAAAGTGAAAATGTGATTGGAAATTTTGTATATTGTCATATTTCACTTGCAAAAAGGTCAAATTGTAAATAGAGGTGAACTTGTATGGATTTAAGTTTCTTCTTTATTATTTATAATGCTCTCGATTCCTCCTTTGTAGCTGTAAAAATACTTGTTTATTTTTACCTTTCCAGATACCCTTTACTAGGTTCTTGAAGATTCCAAAATATCTTGGGTTGACCCCACTCCAGCATGTCCTAACTCCTACTTGGTTCAGAGACCATACTCCTTTTTATATGTGTCTTCCTCTTACTACTCCATTTGCAGGTTGCAAACAAATCATCCTTCTTCCACCAACAAGTCATTCCATTCAAGAAAGACCATGTCTGACGATATCAACGCACAAAAAAATAGGGAGGCAATTGCTAGACTGCTGTCTAACTTAAAAAGAAAAGGTAATGGAAAATTTTATTTTCCTTGAAAAATGTGTAAGGGCTTAAAGACTCAAAGATATCTAATCACAACAACTGAGCAACATTGTAGGCAACATGGTCACATTAAAGGGGGAAACGAGTATCGCCCATTGGTATGTATTTTAATAGTTTATAAATTACATGAGACATGATTTGAAGATGACATCATGGTCATCGTTAATATAAGGTAATCATTTTCATATAGGTCAACATCCCTGAGTTTCATGTTATGGACCATGACAATTCAAAGAATGCAGATTTCCAAACGAGGGAACATGGAGGTATGAATATTGAAGTAGAAGGTAATGATACCATGGAAGAAGATCAGGATGATGAAGATCATGATGATCAAAATGATCATGATGATCAAGATGATAATGATGATGATGATGATGCTGATGATGATGTAGAGTTTGATGTACCTTTACTTTAGAAGGCAGAGCAGCTCCTATATGAAGGCTCCAAAACAAATCTTCTTGCCGTTGTATTGCCATTGGTAAACTTGAAGGTAATGAATGGTTTATCCAATGTAGCAATGACATGTATGTTAAGGTATGCCATCTTCTTTCATTATTTTACTCATAGTTCCCTTATAATTAACATTGGGTTCGTGTAGCAATTAATATTCTTTAAATTAAGAAATTATATTTTTGGTCGTAGGTTGATAGGTGAGTGTTTGTTACCACCATCAAACATTCTACCTCGCTCGTATCAAGAATTATCTGCCATCATGAAAGATATTGGAATGGGGTATCAAACAATAGATGCATGTCCGAACGATCATATTATATATTATAAACAACATGAATTTGCAACACAATGCCCTACTTGTCATATCAGTACATATCAATCAGATCGATTAACAAAAAAGGTGCCTCGCAAGGTTCTTCGGCATATTCCCATTATTCCACGTCTGCAACGATTATTCAAGTGCCATAGCTTGGCACAATTTATGGATTACCATGCACGCAATAGAAGTCAAGATGACATTATGCGAATGCCTGCAGATGGTTTGGAATTTAAGGAAATACAGGAAAAATGGCCACACTTTAAAGAAGAACCTCGTAATCTTAAGCTTTCATTGGCAGCAGACGGTGTCAATCCTTATGGAGAGATGAGATCTACTTACTCAGTGTGGCCTTTTTTTGTTATCAACAATAACATACCTCCTTGGTTGTCCATAAAGAGAGAGCACATAATGTTGACACTGATTGTTCCAGGTATTTTTTGATTTAGTGGTCATCTAAATTAATTTATTATTACTAATCCATCAAATGGTCAAAATAATTATGTAATGTTTTTGCTCATTCAACTAGGTAAGTACCAAGTCAAAGATATCAACGTATATATTGAACCCCTTATCGACGAGTTGGTGGTGTTATGGAATGGGGTTACTATGTATGACATTTGTAGACCAATAGGACAAAGACAATTTCAATTTCATGCAATGCTTGTATGGACAATACACGATGCCCCTAGGTTAACACATTTTTGTGGTATGTTCTCTTCTTGACACCTCTTTTTTGGTATGTCAAAGTTAACATTTAATCAAATTATACACGATCTTGTAGGTCTTCAAATAAAGGGTAAATTTTCATGTCTAGTTTGTGGTCCAAAGACAAAATCCCGTCATTCAAAAAGTTTAAGAAAGCAGGTGTTTGATGAGAATAGACACTTTCTGCATAGAAATCATAAGTACTGAATTACCAAAAAACATCTTTTCAATGGTCTAGAAGAGACTACATCAAAGCCACAGAGAATGACACCTCACCTATGGAAGCTGGCATACAATAAAATAAATCGTCAAGGTAATGTCATTCCATTTGATGCTTTTTGTTTCAAATTTATATTTCGATATTGTGTTTTGTTTACTAATGATGTGATTGATGGTTGTGAAGGTCGTCAAGACATCAATGTCCAACTTCCAAAAGGACTAAAAATTTATCCTACACAATTTACTAGGTTGCCGTACTACGAGCAACTCCCAATTGTGCATTTGTTTGATCCTATGTATATTGGAAAGAATGTAGCAGAGACATTATGGAAAATCTTGGATGGAAGGCGTGACAAAGATCAAATTGTCAAAACTTGTAGTGACATTAAAGAATCCAACCATGCAATGAAAAATGGTATTTGACCAAATAACAATGGAGACCGGATTGATACAAGTGCCCTTACTTGGTTATTGTCAGAGCAGCAGAGCAATGCTATAAAAGAAGTCATAAAAAAAATACGATTTCCCACAGGATTTTCTGCGAACATAAACAATGTCATATCAAATAAAAGTGAATTTGGGCTAGGGTTGAAAACATACGATTGGCATACATTTATTAAGGTAATTCATGTTATTTTTTATTCACTATATATTTATATACTACATATAGTTTGAATTGCATTCTTTTATAAAATATTGACAAGATCATTTTACAAATATCGTAGTACGTTCTACCTCTATCTCTCAACAATGTCAAATAGGTTATATATGATCTTGGAAAATACATGAGGTGGTTGTCATCTAAAGAAATCAATAAAGAAGATATAAAATATTGGAAGAGAAAAATTCCTCTTATGATGTGTGAAATGCAAAAGTGTCTACCTCCAAGTTTTTTCAATGCACAAGAACACTACCTCATACATCAAGTTGAGGAGATTGAATTGTGTGGACCTGTACCAACCAGGTCAATGTGGATGGTTGAGAGGCACTTGAAATTTTTGAAAGGCTTGGTTTGCCAGAGAGCACATCCGAAGGGTTCCATGGTGGAGGGATATATGGTATACTAGACCATGGTGTACATTACTGAATATCTTCCTAAGTTTGCAGCAAACATCCATGTAGATCGTATTTGGGATCCCAACTCAATTAACATATTTGAAGGGGAGTACTTGATGGGCAAAGGTAGGTTGAGGAAAGTGAGAGGTAAATCTAAGATTTTATTGTAGTTAATTAATTCATATAAATCTTCAATATAAGTTATTTTTAATTGGCGTATTTATTTGAAACAGGTGGTCGAGAGTGGGATGCAATACATTTGTATATTGCAAACAATCTTGATTGGATGAGAGAATGGATTGAACGATGTCAACAAAATGGTTGCTCATTAACATGGGAAGGTGTTGGTTCATTGGTTACAGAAGCTCATCATAATGGAAATTCCAATGTTATGTCGATGGTAGTTGATCTAGTAAATGGTTTAAGAGGTGGAGAGGTACGTAGAAATTTATTAATGATCATAACTCAACGTATGTTTCGTATCAACTCACGATGCAAATAATTTACACAAACTTCAAAAATTGCAGGTCAAGCACCACAAAGCTATGTACTATCATGGCCACAAATTCCGCATAAAAAGGTTGGATGACACAAAGAAAACTTGTGATTCTGGGATAACTACAGTTTTCGAGGTCACCAATATATCATCTAGAAGCGACATACATCCTCAACAATCTCAAAATCAATACTATGGCATCTTGGATGATATAATTGAGTGTGAATTTAACACATTCAAAGTAGTTCTATTTGTCGTCAAATGGTATAGGTTACGACTAAATCAAAATGATCCAGATAGAACGGTTATTCAACATGATAATGGATTTACAATGATCAATACAAGGTCGTTTGAGCTAGTTGGAGATGAGCCCTATGTTCTTCCAATCCAATGTGAGCAAGTGTTTTACTCAGAGGTTCCAAATAAATAGGGTTGGTCATTTGTTGTTAGACATGATCCAAGAGGAAGGACGATAAAGTATAATGTTATGGAAGAAGAAGATATTGAAGATGATGAAGATCAAGATGATTGTGATGATGATGATGGTGATGGTGATGGTGGTGATGATGATGATGATGGCAATGATGATGATGGCGATGGTGATGATGGTAATGATGATGGTGATGATGGTGATGATGATGGCGATGATGATGGTGATGATGGCGATGATGATGATGATGATGATGATGATGAAGAAGAAGAAGAAGAAGAAGAAGAAGATAATCAATGACTACAAACGTTGTCACCCCTTCTGCTGACGATCTTGCATTCCATATATAAGGTAAATTTGTTCATGTTTACGATGTTGCATATTGTTCATGTTGTCTTCTAAGTTATTTGTAGCATACACGTATCATGTAATTTTTAGCAAACTTAAGATAAATTATTAACATATGCAAGAAATTTGATTATATATTTATTGTGTTCATTTCTAATGATTACAACATATGTTATTTATAGTTACCAATGTTTATGTTGTGTCTGATTATGACCCTTTTTGCAAACAGTCAATTGACTATAGGTACATCGTCACCCCTTTTGTTGACATGTTTGCGATGTTGCCTATTGTTCATGTTGTCTTCTAAGTTATTTGTAGAAAACATGTATTGTGTAATTTTTAGCTAACTTAAGGTAAATGATTAACATATTCAAGAAATTTGATTACATATTTATTGTGTTCATTTCTAATGATTAAAAAATAGGTTATTTATAATTACCAATGTTTATATTGTGTTTGATTGTCACCCTTTTTGCAAACAATCAATTGACTACAGGACATTTGACCCGTTTGGCGTGGATTGTGCATAGTGACATGGATCAACAAGTATAAGTCAATAAATAGACATAATTTTCTTATATTCTTCTTGTTTATCATTGAGCACGTATGTTATAAATAAACCTTATATAATCATATAATGTATATATAGACAAAGAAGGTCCATATAGAAATATAATTGTATAATCACTTTCAACTTACTACATTTTATATATGTCACTTTCACTTTCCATTTGATGGATTGCAGGACCCACCAAATAGGTACTTGTCAGATCTATCTACATCGAATGAGGGAAATGAGGAAATGGTAGATGAAAGCTCTACATGTAGTACGGCTAAAAGAGGGAGATCAACTAGAGGTCAAAAGAATAGAAAAAAATTTGACAAACGCATGCAATTTTTCCTTGCTAATGGGGGGTCATGTTCTTATGATGATGAGACCAAAGGCGACATCAAGGTGCCCTTTCGGTACTCACACATTGAGAAAGAATGGATACCCAATGAGCTACCTCCAATTAACACAGATTTTTGTGTTAATGAGAGGATATATCGCATTGCTCCATCCTCATTACATGGTTTGGGCCTATTTTCCATGGATGGGATAAAGGTATGTTACAAAAAAATTGTCAAATTGTTCAAGTATGTCAGTCCATGTTACAATTACAATGATTGGATGTAGATTGTTCGATATAAAAAAAGTATGCATAGGTATGGGGTATCAGCTAATTATATACAACAGAAAGAAAATGATCAAAGTAAAATATTTTCTATGTACATTGATGGGAGACCAAAAGCAATAGGTAATATTGCAAGTTTTATAAATAGTACACAGCCTGCTTCAACTAGTAAGCAACCCAATTGCATATTTGAGGCGCGTGAGGGGAATGAAGTTTTTGTTTGTGCAATAAAATCAATAAGTGCAAGGGAAGAACTGCTAATTGATTACCATTTAAATTGCATAGATACAAACAATGCTACTATCATGAGGGCTGTAAGTACTATTTACCATTTTGTTAATAAGTTTTTTTTTGCTGTCTATTGCTTTCAGTTAGCTGAATTTTTTATGTTTAATCTTTGTGACAGGATGATATGGATCCGACAGATGATAGAGGTCAGCAAGATGCTACTCCCACCCCTTCTTCAGCGAGGGTAAACCTTTTTGAAATTGTACAAATTAGATAGTTGGAAAATTTTATATTATTACGTTATTTTATTTATGGTTTTTGAGTTTTTATGATAGTTTTACTGATATTCCTCTAACAATTTGGTGTTCAGGATAAGGGTAAAGCAGTAGCAGTGACCACCAAGCCACTAGCTATGCATTTTAATGAGGCTGATATTGCTGATACTCCCAATTTTATAAAAATGTTGAAAAAAAAATTAGGCAAATTAATTTAGAAGCAATGAAAATTTTGGATGAGGCAAATATGGAACCCGAGGAGATGAGGAAGAGGCTATAAGAATTGAAAGCGCAAGCTCAACATTATGAAGTAAGCTCCAATGAATATTTAGTTATAACAAAAGTTCAATAAAGATTTATATTTTATAATCTTTTATGTTGTGAAGTAAAATATGTAATATGTGTAAAAATACTTTATTGATGCAATTTTTTTAAAGAGTTGTAAGAAAATTTAACTACTAAATTCTTGTTATACAGGAATTTTTGGGAATTGATCCAGAATGTGGTTGAGGACAACGCGGTGAGGGCGGTAGTAGCAGAGTTCTGGCTACCACTGGTAAAATAATCTTTTAGTTGACAAGTTAGAAGGAATTTTTTATTTCGAACATTCAAAACTTCTTAACTCTTACTTTTATTATTTCAGAATGTCTTTGCTAACAATGTATTGTTCAAGTCATCTAGTGCAGGAAACTCCTACGAGGTTGACGGATGCCCATACGAGATTGCCGACTGTAATGTTGGCAACAAGGGGACATCCAACTAGTAAATCCTTGTTTTTCTATATTTGGTTTTGTGTTAATTATGAGTTGATAATATGTACTTTACTCTTGGGATGCATCACATAGTGTATTGTTTTTTTTGTGGTAGGAGATGCACCATTTGGTATGCCACCAAATGCGGATCATAGTACATCTATTGGTGATAATTCACCGTCATTTCTCGGAGGTACCTGTGTTTCTAGCACGGGATCTATGGAGACATCGTTGTTGATTGACGATAATGAATTAATGTCTTTGAAATGTCCTAAGCTTCCAGGTACTTTAAATAATTATTTTTATATTATAATAAGAATTTTCTTGCAAGATGTAAACATGATAGGAAGTGGTGAATGCAAGGGCTTTTGATGTGGAGTGATGCCTCATGACCTTTAGTGTGTCGTATTGTGGAAGTTGTTTAATTATTCTGGAATTCCTTTTTATTAGAGGTTTGGTAGGATCATCTAAATTATCAATGACCTTTTGTCTATACCAGTAATTCTCTAGTTTAGGAATTTGGTACATTGCAATTTCATGCTTTGAGTAGAAGATACTAACTAATTTTTCTACAGAGAACCAAAAGTGGGAGTCTTCTTTCATATGATTCATTTTAATGGTTTTTACTATTAATTATCCCATGACATTTTTTGCAGGAAATGATACATTTTATAGGAGGCTTTATGACCTCATGCTGCGAAGATTCGGGCCCACCATACGTACTAGGTTGCTGTACATCATAACTGAACTAATTTTATCCCACTATTTTTTTTCATATCATTAATTGGTGCAACATTTTTCCTTTCATTCGAGTCTTTTCTTAAACTAGCTATATCTAACAATTTTGTGTTTTTTCTTAAAAGGTGGAACTACCAATCTCAAAAATTAAAAGATGGGCTCATCAAAGATATAGAGCATGAGTTTGGTAGTAATATTTTTGATCGTAAGAAATTGTTACAAAAAGCTGCCAGACATCTCAAGGTTGTGAGGGACACATATAGAAAGAGCCTCGTCCACAACCTGAAGTACGACCGTCCTCCCTTTGTTTCAGCGAGGGACTAGAATGAGTTCATTTTGGATGCAAAGGAGAAAGGGCAACGTCCGTCAGAAGAAAGTGCACCAGAAAATACAAAAAGGTATGCAATAGTATTAACTACTAGTACATTAATGAGAAAATTTAGGGTTCAATTTCAGTATCAACAATTTCAACTAGCTCAATTTAATCTATCTATTGATGAAAGGTATGTAAGTCATATGCTGACACAATTGCTTATAAATCTCAATCTCAATCTGGGCATAAATCCTACATAAGATATATTGACAAAATGAAGCCCTTTATTCATATTTAGTGACAAATTTTAGAGCCTATGTCTCCTATGGGTTCTTTTCTCAAATTTTATGTTCGCTGAACTCAAACTCTAATTCAACTAAGAAATTCCTACTCAAAGTTGTGACAATCGAATCTTGTGATATGATGTACCATGTTAGATTTTGAGTCATAAAAATAGGCAATGCCTTGACCACTATACTTGTTGACTTTCCCTTTCTTTTACAATAATTGCTCGCTATCTTGAGTTTCCTATCCCCTGTTTTCTTTTGGGTCATGTGTGCATCAAATCTGCACTTAATCTACATGTAAATCCTAATGAAATCCACCATTGAAGATATCAAATCCCATATTCTATAGTATTCTGTTAACTATGATAACAGTATATAATGTTGTCATTAGTGATTGTTATTTTATACTGTCATCAATTCCATTTTGTGCTTTGTTGCATATCAAAAAAGAAGTGCATATACACTATACATCAGATTTAAGTGTGAAGCATCACAAAATCTAATCTCTATCTTCAGATAACAATGTAGTCTGAGAATCCTAAAGAATTTAAAGCTGAGCATTTCCACCACATCTAAAATCCATTCTTCTTTTTTAATATTTTTTGTTGCTGTTGAAGCTTTGATCACATGGATTATGTGTCTATACCCAACCAATAGATTATCCTTTTTAGGGAATCCCTGCTTTTTCTCCTGTGGAAACTGTAAAGATGGAAACTCATTAAGAGATTTTTCCTAATATCACCCTGCTTCCAATCTTTCTCTTCCGTTCCTTAGCTCTTTGCAAGCTCACAAAAGGCGTATCAGCTTTGGTAACATGTTAATTATTTGTGTGTAGACTAATTCAAACACATATATCAGTGAAGTAAAGAGACAAAGTACCAAGCCTAATACATCTACCTTGGGGGAGCACTCTTAAAATACAATATAATGTACAACAAAATTCACAGTGTGTACAAATGACTTTTCATGTGATTTGAACCTTCACCTGTACCTCTTGTTCCTTCACATTCTCATCCTTTTGAATTCAATATTTCTCGCTATGCTGTTTTGTCAAAATCCCTAAAATAGGAGTTATTTCTCCAACATACTACCATGCATAATCCTCAATTTTGGTATTTAAATTTTGTTATTGTAAATATGAAAGGTATGTAATTCATATGCTGACACAATTGCTTATAAATCTCAATCTCAATCTGGGCATAAATCCTACATAAGATATATTGACAAATGAAGATATATTGACAAATGAAGCTTCTAATATGTTCTCTCTGTGACCAAAGGCACTCACCCTTATAAAACCTTCACCTGTGGGTCCAAACCCACTTCCTGGAGTTGTAATTATATGTGCTTTCTCAAGGATCTCAGTAAAAATATCCCATGAATTTTGACCAGGAAATCGAACCCATACATATGGCGCATTTTTTCCTCCAAAGACATCAAACCCAAGTGAAGTAAATGTTTCCACAATGATTCTAGTATTCTCTTTATATCATCTAACATATTTCAAACTTTTCATAGGTTGCATGACACATCAAAGGCAACAAAGGCGAGGCTAGAAAAGGTTGGGCAGCATAAACTTGGCTCTGGGGGATATTCGAAAATCAAAGCATGCGTTGTAAGTAGCAATAAATGAATTGCAAAGAAAAATTATTTATAAAATGCAAATAATTTTGTTAATTAATAAAAAAATGCAGGGCGTTGATTTTAATCTGGAGGCCATAGAAGAACACAAAAAAATTGCCTTCAAGCAAGGCTATACAGCGGTGGCTGAACGCCTATGGAAAGCTTCCATTGCCCCAACCGAACAGTCTCCTGCATCATGTGCACAGGTAAATATGCCAAAAAATATATTAGAAATTGAATACTTGAGCAATAATTTTTTTGATAATAATGTGCATGACATTGCAATGCAGCCTGTTAATCCTGACACGGATCATACGCAGCATCATGAAGCCCCTGATGTGTATCGTACCATCGATGGAGGTGCTCATTTGTTATTTAAAACTAATTATGTAATTATTAATACAATTTAACATCTTTAATTGAACTTGGTATAATCTTTTTGTGTTGAGGATATAGAATCATGTCGTGCTGAACGAGTGCCAGAGGATGTTTAGACTGATCAACATGTAGATCATGTGGCACATTCAGGTAAAGAAAATCTATTTTTTGTTCTTTTAAATTAATTTTTTGATTTATAGTTCTTTTACTTAAATAAAAACTCGTAATTCACTAATATAAAATGGTGGGAATTTAACCTCATGAAGTACTTGTTATTGCAGCAAACCCCCCTTTGGTGCAGCGGCCTCATGGTGTTCCTAAACGGATGAGGAGGAGACATGTGTTAGAACCAGTAGAGGAGGGGGATCCTAATGAGGACATTGATATTCCTCGTAGAAATTTTATGAAAAAAAGAAACGGCAAGAAAGCAAAAAAGAGATGATTATTCATGAATGACTTACTCTTGAATATTGTTAATGAATTATTCATGAATGACTTACTCTTCAATGTTGCGTGTTAATGAATTATTCGTGAATGTTGTGTGTTTATGAATTTTATGTGTTTATGAATTTTATGTGTTAATGAATTTTATCATGTGATTATAATTATTGAATGTTCTATTTCAAAAATGGATGAATTGAATGTTATTAAATGTTAATGGGGAATTTAGAGTGATGTTGGGGGGGGGGGAGGGGCCAAATGAGCTTCCACCTTCACGTGGTTGGCCCTGTTAAGTAGAGAATATTTAACTATTCTTGAAACCAAGTGAAGCTTAAGCTTATAGTTAATAGTGACAACCAATTAGCAAGTCGAAATGAAGTTCTTCGTTACAGGTACCCTTTTAGTTTTTAAAGCACAATATCATGTTTTAATAGTGTATAGTTTTTTTCTCTTAAGTTAAAGTATTCTTTTACTATAACAACATAATTTATGAACATTTTAGTAACTATTCTAACATCACTTTATGACAAATCCTATTTCTCAGATGTTGAGCATGGCTGCAGTTGTGCAATTGGCGTTTTAGAGTATTGGTGTGGTTTATGGGGACATAGGAACATCACCACTTTATGTGTATGCGAGTACTTTTCCTGATGGCATCAAACATCCTAATGACGTTCTTGGGGCTTTGTCTTTGATCATATATTCTCTCACTCTTTTTCCCCTCATCAAATACGTCTTCATTGTATTGTGGGCCAATGATAATGGAGATGGTAAGATTATAACAGCTCTAGTTTCACTTTGTTTTTAGGTCAAAGTTTGATCTTTTTGATGTGAAAACATGTGTTCTAAGTTTAAAGGGATGGTTTCTTTTGTAGGTGGAATGTTTTCTCTTTATTCTTTGATTTTCCACCATGCAAATGTTAGCATGATACCCAATCACCAGGAAGAAGACAGGAAACTCTCCTCATATGCACTTGAAGTTGCAGGTAGACAGCTCAATAGAGCCATTAGGATAAAGAAAGCTCTTGAACAAAGTAACTTTTCCAAGAGATGTTTGTTAATACTAGCCCTTGTGGGGACTTTTATGGTTATAGGAGATGGTGTCCTCACCCCTTGCATCTCTGGTACATATTATTGTTTTTACAATATGTAATTCTTTTTGTTGTTATTTTTCAATATATTGTATGCTTGTTATATCAATGTTTCAATAGTGTGATCTGTTATCATATGTTAGAAATCAAATGATCTCGAAGTCTACTTAATTCACAATAAATCCCTTAGATTTTACAAAATTTGTTAACTTTTCCCTTTCATTTGTTCAAGTAGTTTCACTAACACTTAATTTGTTGATATATTTTAGTTCTTTCAACAGTGGAGGGAATCAAAAGGGTGGACAAGTCGCTCAACCAAGGTGAGTTTTTGGCATTTGCTCATATTATAATATTTGAGATGGGTAGGAAGGTTATGGTGAGCAGAAAACATGAACACGAAATTAGATTGATAAACTAATGACATTTCATTCTTTTTCCTATTCCTCAATTTCATGCTTGGGTTTTATAACCCCAATTGATCTTCCTTAAAACATTATTCCATTTCTTTTGTGAATTCTGAAGTCAGGAATCTCTGAAATTGTAATGACTTTGCAAGGTATCCCAACAAATCTCAAATTCACATTCTTTTTTTTCTATCTTAAAGTCTTGCCTGTAGGAAATTGTGATCTTGTGTTCAATACACATGTTAACTTGCGAATTTATCTAACTTTCTGTTTGGAACTGCTTTTGGTGTAATCTTAGAACCCATATTGTTGTACTCGAATTTGGAAGGTGCGCTGGAGATGGCATAGCTGTGAAATGCCTGTGTTTGGAAAGTTGTTTGATTTTTATCTTGATTGATGAATAGTTTGTTGTCATTATGTGGATAATGGCTTCGGTTACAGGCATCTTATCTTTCCAAAAGCTGTCATACCTAATGACCTAAGAACATCCTGAAATTTTGACGTGTTATATCTGATTTGGAGGAGGAAGAAGTACAAATGATTCAAAAGGTTGTCTAGAATGAGAGAGTAGTGTGCTTCCATAGTTTTCATCTGTCTTATTTTTGTATATTGGAATGACTTGAATATTTTTAAATGCAGGAAGAACTGCACCAAAAAGAACGTAAAAACTGGGATGAATTTCGAAGATTGCTGGAGGATCATAAAGCAACTGGCCTGCTTACAACAAAGACACACTTCATTTGAAGCAAGCTCTTTGCTTTATGATCCTCCAGTTCTTTGATAAAGCAAAGAACTAGAGGATCATAAAGCAAAGAGCCTGCTTCAAATACATCTGGTTCACCACCCAAGGATTTGTTTGAAGATGTTGTAGAAGGGATGAAAAAGCAGGTAAGAAAGTTGCATATATTTTAATGATTTGATTGCAGGATTTAATTGCACTTTCACAATCAGGCTTGCAATCATTATTACTCAAGGCAATGTATGTTTGATTCCTTTGATGTAACCATTTTTTGAATATGTATCTTTGGCAGTACTAGGAGGAAAAATCAAACATAAAAGATGCTATGGAGTCAGGAAAGGTGTGCCTTTTGTGCTTTAAGATTTTCCATTGGATGTAAAATATATTGTAATATTTTTGATGTAATGATTGCAGCTCACAGTAACATCAGCATGGACTCTTGACAAGTTCAAAGCCTCCATTGAGGAACTATATGATTTGGCTGTTGCATCTGAAACAAATCTTAAGGTTTGTTCTGGTTACATTTCTAGATTTTTTGTCTCAGCTACAGAAGACTTCACAATAAAAGTATTTGGTATTTGCCTTTGAACAATGTTGTCACATATTGTTATGTTCCTAGTAACTACTATTTATACAAACAAGGATCTTATCCTTATGTTCCATATGACTCTGGTTCCTAACTGATTCGATCATTGCATCAGCTATATTATGTTTTGACTCATTTGCACTGGTAAGTAGTTGCTGGAAGTGAATCGCTATCACAAATGCATTAGTCTATTCTCATTAGTGGATAATGGATTTTTATTAGGTTAAACTGAAATAATTGCAAATTTTGAAAGTAATGCAAGTTGTTTTGGGATATATGATTTTGTTAGATCTTACTGACATCCTGTGTATTGCTTGCATCTTGTGTTTGAAGAAGTGATTGAACAAGTAAAGGAAAAGGAAGAGAAAGAAGCAAAAAGGAGGGAAAGGCTGGCAGATGATTTCATGACTTTGCTTTATTCTCTGAAGGTTTACATTATTCATTTTGGAAAAAATCCTTCTAATGCAGTCTCTTTTTCCTCTACTACTTTTACACCTGGAGTAAAATTTCATAGAGTTTTGTACATTAACAATCCAGAATATGAATGAATTTCTATTCTTATCATAAACGAATTTCTATCTATGTAACGATAAATTAGTTATATATTGTTTTTCCATTTCAGGAAATTGTTGCTTCCTCAGAATGGGAGGATTGCATACCTTTTCTCAAAGATTCGGAAGCATACAGGCAAAAGAGCCACTATCAGGAATTAATCTTATTGTGAGTAATTAAAGGTAGTTATCATGTACCTTACACTAGTAGTAGCTATAAATATATTGGATATGAATATTCAGGGCAATTAGTGATGAAAGCTTCTCTCGGGAGATATCTGATAAGTATATTGCAAATCTTCATGAAAAGGTTAAGGAAAACAACCGCAAACGAGATGAAGAAGAGGTACATGACCTGATTATTATTTCCACTTTCATATCTAATTTTGTCAAGATCTAATTGTTGTTTAAATACCTTTTGAAAGCATATTTGGGTGAGTGTTGTACTGAGAATGCAAATTAGACCTCCTTATGAAGATAATTGTATTACTAACAAGTTATTTTAACTACTTTTACAAACTAGCTATTAGAAGTTAAATTGTTGCAAACTAGCCTTTATCAAGATTTGATATGACCTAGATGAGATGAGTTAGGGTTAGTAGACTAACCAACATGAAAAAGCCAAAAGAAATACAAAAGTTGTCAACAACACTCTTGACATTCTCTATGTATATCCTAAACAAATGTGCTATCATCAAATGCACTTAACGATGATGTCAGCCATTCCAATATGCATGCAGCTTTAATGTTAAATGAAGATAATTCTAATGTAACAATCAATCATTCTAGTGATTCTTTTGGCCAAAACTTCTTCCAGGCTAAAATATCTTCCTCTGTAATTAACTTTCGAATGCCTCCATAAACTCCTTCAACCTCACCTCCTGCTTCATGATGACGTTTCCTATTGATTGGAGCACGTCTCCATCGAGAACCAGAGGTGTATTGATGAAGAGATATTGAATCTTATTAATATAACAACTAACTTAATAGCACTAATATACATTATGGATGAAGAGATATTGAATCTTATTATGGACCTTATCCTTGGTGGCTATGAAACGACATCTAACTTGATAGCATTAATTTTGAAGTTTCTAACTGAATGCCCTAAGGCATTGGAGCATTATTAAAGAAAACATCAAGGGATAATATTTGAATTGTGGATATTTGTAAATTATGTTGGTTTTAGACAATTATAGTTATAGTTATATATGCGCTCTTATGATGATGTGATTGGGACTGTAAGTTTTTTTGTCACGTTTATCTATTTGAAAAATAGATGAAATTATTGGCTTTCATTCCTGATAAATAATTTTTTCCTAATTTTATTCTTCCCTGCAGGAACCAAAATTTAGATGCGTTGTGCCAATTATTACAAAGCCTTTTCTCTCATAGGAGCCTTCTAAACTCCACAAAATTTGAGTTGTAAAGCATAATTGCTCAGTGGAAACAAGATATCGTGCACATTTCTTCCTCCTTCCCGTTGTTTTGTATAAAATAAATCATTTGAAAAATGAAACAATGGTGTGGAGGAAGAAATGTGCATGATACCTTGACTCTCATGCATCAAGCAATTACACTTTATAATCAAGTTTTTTGTAGTTTTGAACGCTCCTATGAGAGCAAAGCTTTCAAAAAAAATGGGACAGTGCATCTCAATTGCGACACATTTTGGTCTCAATTGCGACACATTTTTGTCGCAATTGAGACACCAAACTGGCAACCTTTTAGGTCACAAGTATAGAACTAGCGTCAAAAGCTAAGCATCTTTGGTTGGAATTTCGACGAAAAATTGGGGAAGTTTACGTCGGAATTGAGAAAATAATAGTTTACATTGACTAGAGTACTCGACAAAATTTGTGTTGGTAAATCCATGTTTATGTAGTCAAAATTCTGACGTGAAATGAATGTGGCAGAAAACTGACCAAATTTGTGCGACGACGACTTTGGTCACTTTAGCGATGTACTCTTGTCAAAATTGAGACCTTTTTACGTCGCAAATTAAGCCTAAATTTACTAGTGGTACGTTGAAGATATTGATAGGGTATAGATAAGGCTAATGAATCTTTTAGAGATGGATGAGAAATGGACAGGTGCTTTGGAGCATATGAAAAAACATAAAGCTATTGTGAAAAGATGGTTTGACAAGAGGGACATGATAAAGTATTTCAAAATATCTAACCTTAATCTACTCTGGGACAAGGCAAAAGAAAATTTGGATAGCCACACTAAGTTTTAAGGCTTGTGGATTAGTCCTTATCAGATCATGAAAATTTTGGGAGAAAATAATTTTAGGCTGAGTTCCTTATAGGGGGAATTAGTTCTATTTCCAGTCAATGGGAAATTCCTAAAGCATTACTTTGAAGCCAAAAAGTGCAATTTTTTTAAAATAAAAATCATTTTCTGCAAGTGTGTTTCTTTTTGTTTGTGTGTTTTCTTTTGGTTGTGTGTTTATTTTCAAAGTTGCATCAGTCTAGGGGTAGGTGCACTCAATATTTCACCTTGACGTATCTTATTAACCACTCTTTTGGATTTGACTTTTGGGAAGAGATGTTTCTTTGTCAAAACATTTTAATGATTTTTCTTCTTATACCAATTGAAGAATGGATGTTACTTGCAGTAATAGGGGATTTTCAATATTGAATTCTGAATTTTAGATCAAAAAGTTCTAAACACTTTACAAATTTAGATATCAGCTACCTTAGGTATTTTCAAAACAAGGTCAAAAGTAGCAAGGGATAGTCCAATCCCCATTGGTTCAAATAGAAGGGTCTTCCTGAAGGAACTGCTAAGATTGTTGTTTGGTGTGAGAGTTTCTAAAAAGTTCTTAAAAGAGGAATGCAAGGGATATTCATAAAAGATTGAATCTAAGAAATGACACCAATGTCTTGGCCACACAGTCTAAGCATGATTAGGGTACAAAAAGAAAAGAAAAAAGAAAAGGGTGTTAAGAATGAAAGATTCTACAAAGTCTAATAAAGATAATATGACTATAGGGATATGCATTCCAAATAAGCTATCTAGTATGAAACCAATTGCTTCATCAAGGAATCAAATGGTGACATTGCAAGTTACATGAAACAAGTATTCAAAAGATTATCCAAGACTTCAAATTAAAAAGTGACAACTCATTAAGAGCCCTCAAAACTGATTCTCTCATCTAGTCGAAAAAATGATTGATAAACAACTTTCATGAGGATTCCCAACAAATAGACCAAAAGAGGTGAAAGATTGTTTCCATGTTGTCAGAAATTTTTGATAGATTTCTTTCTGAGATGTCCAAGGAAATGGATACACTAAACACACACTGAACTTGGAGATTTGAGATTCTAAAGTTTTGATAGTAAAGTAACTCGAAATATGTTTGGAGTATTCAGGATTTAGTTGGTCTTCAACACATATTTGAGGAATGTTTGCTAATGAAGAAATACCTTTGTCATGTATTCCTTTTTTTTGGGGATATTTGTTGTGGTTTCACAATGCACACCCCATTTCACCTAGAAATGAGGACACCCTACTTTATTTTTTAGCTTACCAAATCCCTAGTCTAGGGTCTAAAGTCTTTTTTAGGGTTTTTGCTTATTATTCTTTGCCTGATCTAGGTCTCTACCTAGAAATCTAGATGTTAGAAACCTAGTTTCTAAGGCAAAAAGTCAATTTTTTAAAGGTTAGAGGCACACCTAGTGCACCTTGCTAGGTACGCTAGTGTACCAACAATAGAGGAAAGTACTTCCTCTTGGAAGTGCCCAACTGTGCAGCTATACACCTCCAAGAGGTGTGCCAGGTTTAGGGTCTATAAAAACTAGGACCACCCCACCCCTCTCACCTTTTTTCTTTCTTTGAGCTCCAGTTCCCTCTACACCAGTGAGGCTTCTCAGGTACATTGTTGCACCTAGTCTCCTTCTCCACTCCACTTGCACACACTAAAAACAATTTTGAGCATATGTAAAACAAGGTGCACATCTAGCGCACCTCATGAGGTGCATTAGATATGCACCTTGTATTTACAAAAGTTCTTTTTCAACTAAATTAATAAAACTAAAAAAACCCTAAGCAAAGATGACACATAGTATAAGGTGCACAATTGCACACCTATCCAAGGTGCACTACTGCGCACATTATACTAAGGTTAAATGCCACCTTTACATCATAAGGGTGCACATCTAGTGAAATCCATGAGGTATGCTAGATGTGCATCCTTATTTTAAGAGCTTTGTTAAAGAAAAGTGCACCTAGGGCACCTTTGAGGTGTCCAGGTGCACTCTTTTCTACTTTTTGGGGTTAGAATTAAGTTTTTTGATGTCTTTTCACAATTTTTGAGAGTCAAGGTCTCTAGTTCATATTTTTTTGTTATTAGGGTTTGTCTTAATTAAGTTTTTTCAAATTCTAGACTAATAGATGTTGATTTTGTGTAGATTCAATGGCTTCTTCATTGTCCTCCCTTGCTACAAAGATGGTCCTAAAATTAGTGTTTTTCAAGTTTCAAGGTGTTCCTACAAAGTCACACTTCCAAGATGACTATTTAGAGATCTAGGACATTGAGCTTGGCCATACTGACTGGAACATGTTCCTACTATTATGCAACAAACCTATAGTGAGGCCCCTAAAGATATCTACTCATATTCGATTAGGACTAGTCAACACAACATCAGACCCAATATTAGTATAGTCCTCAGAGTTGATCATGGCACTGGCAAAAAACTATGTCTCCAAAGAAAGGGTCATGAAGAGTATAACTTGAGAGATCATGCTAGAACTCTGACCTAACAACATAGAAAAGGTATTCTATTTTTCAAGAGAAGATCTATATATTAGATTGACCTATCACTAGGTGGAAAGATGGTATAGAACATGGAGAGGAAGCATTTGAAATCATCCAATCCTCATATCTCATCAAGAAAACTCCTCTTAGATATAAAGCGGGCAAAGTGGATGTGACAAGGGGTTATATGAAAGAGGATATTAGATATTCTATAATTCTTTTGAGTAGAGTCATGGGGTTACCAACATTAGGAAACCTAAATATACGGATGGTACACTTCATTGAGACTTTCAGAAAATCCAAGATACCAATTGATTGGGCTTTGATTCTTAGTGATAACTTGGATGAGCAACTAGTGGTAGTTAAGAACAATTGTAAGTTCTACATGATATCCTATTTGGTTACCTATTAGTTGTGAGAGCAATAGATTATCTAGACTATTCAAAAAAGGCAGCATGCAAGATGCAAACACATGGACGCATTTAGTATATCTCCAATTGGTGAAGAAAAAGCTTCTTGAGCACACTAAGGAATACATAATAGTGAATGATGCTTTTATTTTTGAAATCATCTAATTTAGTGAAGGGGATTATGCAAAAAGGATGTCAGATGAGGTAGCATCAAAGATTTTAGAAGTTGGCATCTATTACATCCACTATAGGACATTCACTTATTTGAGGGTAGTGGATATGACTATCAATCCCAAGAAGCTGCCTAGGTATCCAAGTGCCACTTATATTGTTGGAGATTGCTCAACAACTCTTGTCTTCATATGATAGTGTAAGGAAGCAACACAAGATAATTGGGGTGTGGCCCATTACTATAGGACCATTTAGTGTTGTGTAGAGACATGATATTCCATCTACTGAGTCTAAGTGGAATCAATATCCCTTGGATGAATATAACTCTCCTCATCCCTATTTTGATAACACTAGAAGAGTGCAATACTTAGTGGGCAAACAATTCCAACATGAAGATGTAATTGAGGACCATTGGATGAACATAGTAGATGACGATGATAACTGTATAAGGGACTATTGTAGGATGAATCTTTCTTTGGAAATCAATGCTTTGAAGATAAAGGTTCCTTTAAAGGTAGTGCAACAAGATGCCGAAGATGTCTTAGATCTATTATATAATAGAGATAAGATTTTTGATCGACCCATTATGACTGCGAAGATCAATAAGCAAGAAAATTCAAATATTAATCATAGGGCCAGGCACACCATCAAGTTGACCAAGGATTAGATCAAAAGACCTTTCAAATTGGATCTAATTTCTCAAGTCATAGTCTTCCATGCTACAACCCACACAACAAGAGCTATAGGAGCCAAGGTAACAGTGCCCACATTCATGGTTCAGTCCCCAGTCAGACCAAAAATAGTGCACCAACTTGACAAGGAATTTGGATACTATATGGCTCAGAAGGGTAAGGGTAAGAGTAAAAGAACTTCTCCTCAACAAGTCAAGCCTAAAGAATCAAAAATTCAAGCACTACCACAAAAACAGGTAGAGGATGTATGAGGTTTAGAGAATGTAGAAGCCTGGCAAGTTTAGGATAATCCTTGAGTGCCACTACTAGAACAAGGGCAAGGAACTAAAATAGAAGTACAAATAGTGTCTCTGCCTCAACAAGAGGTACAAGCCTCCCCATTAGCTCCTAAGAGAAGAAAGATCAAAACTCTAGTGAAGAGGAGACAAAAGGTGATTAGAAGAGTTATTCATTTTCCATTAGTACCAGAGGTTATCCTAAAAGAAGAGGAAGAAGAGGATGATGAAGATGAAGAAGATAACCTTCCCTTGAGTCAAAGGACTTGTCTTGCTAGGGCATAGAGTTGAAGTAGATAAGAATTTGTACCATTACACCACCATCCATTCTCACTCAGCCTATTTAGTATGCTACTTTAGAGTTGAGTTGCAACAATGGATTGATCAACAAGAAGATGAAGGTCAGATGTTAGATTTCAATTTTATGATAGTTGGCACTAAGTTGGTTGGAGATAAGATAAGGGATACTCCAACTAACCAACCTCAACAAGATGATTGGAGTCAGTTTCCATCTTAGCCACAAGGACCCAAAGTGGCTCCACCATCACCAAATCAAGGTACATTTTGCATGGATAAAGGTTCAACTACTACTCTCTGTTTGAGTAATGAAGAAGAGTAGGTCCAAGCAGAACATGAGGAAGAGCCACAAAAAATACCTGTCAATGAAGTGTCAAAGGAAGGGAAAATATGTGAGTAGCCTAAAAAAAATTCCCAAGACACAAAGGTGATAACCGTGGACTTGACATATACAAAGATTCCCAATGTGGATCTCTCACAAAAGGAGAAGACTCTAGAGAGGAGTGATAAGGTGAAGAGCACAATAGAACAAACTCCTTATTCAAAAGATAAATCTCTAATGGAACATATTCCAAAATGCTTGAAGAAAGAGGTTATTAGATACAAAAGATAATGTTATGATATTGAGGAAGAGGGAATGAGAAATTTATTGAAGTTCATAGAAAGCCTAAGTCATTTTTAAAAGATGCATGAGCACTAGCCTTTGTGATGAGTGATTAAAATTAGGACTTATTTTCTCATGTTGCTATCCCTCCTTCACATGCAAACATCAAGGAATTGACTTAGATATATTATCAAATCAAGGAGGTTGTGCTTGGGAAACCCACGGTGGACACTACCAAGTTAATGGTGACAATTGGAATTAAAGAGGTGATTAGGCACTTAAAGCATGATAAGATAGAATTGATGAAACTTTGAAAGAAAAATTAGATCCTAAAGGGATATCTAAATGAAGTAATTGGTCCATTAGATCCTAGAAATACCGAGGATACTTTAAATGTGGCACTAGAGAAAAGGGATAAGAAGAATATGTAGTTAGATCCATTTTTGAAGGCTTGTCAACAATGGTAAGAAAGTTTTGAAGAGAAAGGTGTGTAGATTATATAAGGAAATCTTAAACTACTACATCATATGCCGAATAATGCAAATAAGCTAGTGGTCATTTTGAACCAAGATTTTTAATCAATCAATCAAGGGTCAAAAGTATCAGATGTTAATGGATATATGTATAGCAGAAGTATTAGATCAATTTGATGATTGAATAGAGAAGATTGTGGATGGAAATAAAGTAATGGAGACATTACATGCAGATATTCATAAGGTTAAGGATCAAATCCAAGAGAAAATTTTGGAGGCAGAGAAACATTGCAGTGATGCATGCTTAGATATTTTTGAAGATGATTCAAGAGATAAATTGATGACTATAGAAGTAGTTGTTGAATAGTTTTGAAAGACTTTTGAAGAAGCTTCTAATGATGATGATATTAGACAAGCATTCAAAACTGAAGAAGCATTACTAGACTTGGATGTTAAACTAGGAGATTTTGTAGACTCACATTGAGGTAGGAAATTATAGGTAGAAAGTCAAGGATAAATATGAAGCTTTATATTTTTTGGATGCCACCCAAGTCATAGAGATTATTGACAAATTCAAGAGAAAATACATAGACATAGCTCTGGTATAAAGGGGAACAAAACCCAAAAGTTAGAATTTCAGTTTTAACACTTGGTGGCATTTTGCATTTTTGGGGCTTGCTTCTGAGGTGCACAGGTGCTCGAGGTGTGTAGGTGCACCAAGTGCACTTCTTCCAAGGTGCACCAATTTTTTTTGAAGAAGTCAGAGGTGCACCTATAGTTAACTGCCAATTCTAAATTTAGAGCTTTTCATGCATCGAAAACACATTATGACAATAGTTTAAGTCCTAAAAACACCTAGTGAAGATGGAGCTTCTATTTTTGACACTTCCAAACACTCCTACATCATCTAATGGCTTTATTTTTCTTATTTTCTCATGATTTCTTTGTTTTAAGACATGTAAAGGCTCATGCATCCATTCAATGATATAAATATGGATGGAGTCCTACTAAGCACCAATTAGAGAGTTAGTTTGTACATAAATAGATTTATTTTATTAGTTTAGAAGCATATGTTTGCATAAAGATATCTCTCACTCTCAACACAAATTGAGGAGAAGATTTCTTATAAATTCAAGAATGTAATATATATTCTAGGTTGTTATTTTGATGCAATAATATATGCTATTTGTGCTCAAAATTGGAGTGTAGTGATTCTTGCTTGATTGTGTTATATTTTGTGAGTGTATGTTCATGAAGTGTAATTGAGACAATAGTTTTATTGTGTTATTTTGATTGTGCGATCTTTTAATTTTGGTGTTTGCTATAGGTTTGCAAATTCTGCTAATGTACTCAATTCAAGAAGAGATCATCCATTTTGTTCTTGCATAGCTTTTCATCTCGCATGAGCACACTTTTTGTGGCATTGCAATTTGATGAAAAGTGAAATATCTTAGGGTTACTGAATTCCCATCGACAATTGCATCAATGAAATTAAGGAAGCACTACTCCTATTTTCATCAGTTACCTACCAATCTTTTCAAAGGCTTAACTCGCAGGTGCATTGTTTCTATAACTTATGTCCTTTAGGAAATTTACTTTTCAAGTTATTTGCTTAAACTACTTGTTACCCTATCTTTGTTATTTTCTTTACTAACCCTTGGTTAAATTAGGAATTCATATAGTTGCATTGTTAGATTGCACTCATCAAAAAATAGAAATATATGAAAATATATTTCTTTTATGTGGTTATTCTTTTGAGATAGCAAGCAAGTTCAAAATCTTATTTTAATTGATTAGAACCAGCAAAGGCCTCCCTATGAACAAATACATTTATCTTCAACTAAGTTTATTCTAGTAGGTTGCAAGATTGCCTGGAACCTTGGAGTTGATCCTAGATTAGCTTTTCAAGAGAAGAGTTTGAAAGGATTCCTGTTGTTAAGCATTGTGCAAAATGATACCTCAATAGTTAGGATTTTGTAACTATCTGGAACAGTTAGAATGGGATTTGGGATGTGCGTTAAAGGCCATCCTTGACCTTTTGAAAGGGTTGGAAGATTGTGGCATTTTGATTTGTATGGGTTAAACAACAGAAAATAGTTACAGTTTATAATTTTTGAGTATATTGGCACTTTCATGGATTGAATTTGGGATTTTAGTAATAAGAAGAATTAGAGGTTTCCATTGCAAGATTCTTTAGATTAGTAGTTTTTTATTTTGTAAGGTTCTTGTTAGTTTTTGAAATTGTTTTGTGTTCTTCCTGCCTATTGTTTATAATCATGCAACTAAGCAAAATAGAGTCAGAGCTCCTCTTCCCACCATAGGGTTTATACGGGCTCTTGGAATTAGGAAGATGAATCCTTAAACATACTATACAGTGAAGGAGGGGTCTTGGAAAGAAAGGGAAGCATTTTTGTGGTGATGCCCTCGGCGAGCCAATGATGCATGGCTAGGGACCACAATATGCAGTAGAGGTGTTAGGAGGGATTGAAATCTTGGAATGCTTCAATCAAATCTTGGAGCATGATAGAAGGATGTGTTTTGAATCCCCAACTTAGGTGGGAAGCATTGGTGAAGGTTATATGGAGGGTAAAACTCTATTTTTCCAGACTGGTTCAGTTTCTTGCAAAACCCTGATTTTTAGGCATGAAGGAAGGTCATATTGTATGTATGTATTAGGAGCATGAGACCTCATGAATCCTTTAGTACACTAAAAAGGGTGTTTGAATCCTTGATTTGTTTGACCCCTTGTTAATGGTTTTTGTAAGTTAATCCAATTTCTCATCAAATGGAGGGCTAATTGCTTGTAGCCCTTTTGCAAGTAGTTTTGAGCAATTTTATGTGTTTCTTGGAAGTTGATTAGGGTTTTAATTCCAATTGTGGTAGTTAGTATTGGAGAGTATCCTAGTGTCTTTCAAGATGCTCATACCTTCATTTGGGGTGTTAGTTATGAAGTTGGGGTGGATTGTGGAGTTAATGAAGAGGAAGCAAGAAGGTCAAAGAAAACCTAGGAAGTAGTAAAGGAATGTTTGTTCTACCTAGTTGGTGTACACTAGTTGAATGGACTAGGACCTCATAGATAGGATCCTAAGGAGATTATGGTAACTAAAAACTCTAATAGGTCTAAAGAAATACCTAAGGAGACCCAAGAGGGAGACAAGGGTGGGAGTAAAACTAGTTGTTACATCATAGACATACCAAATTTTATTACTTTTTCATGCACTTCCCTTAATTATTTCATACTTGCTCCTCTTTGGATGTTTTTCAATAGTTTAAACTTTAGGTAATGTATGTTTTTTTGAAGATGTACTTTTGATATCCTTACAATCCTTATAGTTTTATCCGCCATTGTCCCTATAGATCTTGATATCTTCTTATCTAAGCCAATTTAAAAAAACTCTATATGACTTTTTATAGTTAATTTTTCTTTTATAATTTTGTAGATTAATGGATTTGGTTTCTGAAAAAATCCATAGAGCATCTCTAAATGTCCAAAAAGAGACATAGGTGAACCAAGAGTTGGGTAAAAAAAAAAACTTGTTTCCCTCCAAATTTTAGTGTGGCACGTAACTCTCAATCAAGATTAAGCTACCTTTTTAATATTTTTTGAATAATTAATTTAAGTATGTTTTTAAACCCAAAGAAAAAAGGTGACCAATGCTTGCCAATTGCCATGAAATAAGCATGCAAAAAAATAAACAAAAATTATAAATTACAAGAAGAGACAACATATTAAATAAGTATGATAGTGATGAATCCATGAGATTAATTGTTGAAAGGTGGTTATTGTTTAGGCTTTGAAGGGTGGAAAGGTCTAATAAGGCCCCTTTTATGTTGGTTGACATTACCCTTGAACAACCTAAAGTCTCTGATTATGTCCACATTGCCAATGACCCATAATGGTCAAAGTTACAACCAAAAATCTTGCAATCCAAATACCTTTGGTTTGAATAGAGGGTTTACATTCATTTTTCATGTTGTGATTGTGTAAGGGGAGAAAAATGAATTATGTTGAAGTGTTGTAAAGTTGGTCTAAGGGTTGAGCATTAGGTGGAAACCTTTGATGAAATATCTTTTGAGTAAGGATGTGTTGAAGGAGAAGATGGGATCTAGATGAATCATATGAACATGTGATCGATGTTCTTAGTTGCAACTAGGTGGATGGTGAATAGGTTGTTGTTGATAAAGTGTTATGTTATTTTGAGGGTGAATTGAATATTGTTGAAGAGTCAAAGGGTTAGGAGGGTTGTCCTTGGGAACATTATTTAGCTGAGTGTTGCTACAAAGTATGAAGGAAATGATGGAGAGTTACCTTATTGGTATAAGTAGTCCATGATGCTCTACATCAGTAATGGATATGTCGTATACAATAATTGAAAGGTAGATAAGATGGATGGATTGAAAGGGAGGAAGGATGGAAGGATAAGAAAATAGAAGGGTGAAATTTACAATATTAGTATATATGCCAAGAAGTCTTTAAAGCATGCATCAATGTTTGTCTCTCTATGCATAAAGATTTAAAGGAGAAGACTTGAGTTGGAACCCATAAGATATGATGAGTGGGATAAGTAGGTGAGATAGGGGAGATGATGGATTGGTAGTTAGAAGAAACTTACTTCCAAGTATATAAATAAAATTAATATGTGATTTATTCAACACTTACACTCCAAGTTTTCTTCATGGTATTTTCCTCTAAAGAATCTTGTCCCCAATTATAAAGGAAAAACAATTGAGGATCTATATAACACTTGCTTCCTTTATTTTCCATTTGTTAACCAAAGGGACATTTTTTATTCCATTTTTCTTTTATGATCTTTAATTTTTTAATTTTTATTATTCTATTCTATTTTTTAATTCTGTAATTTTAAATTCTTAAAAGTACAAATCCATGTCACACTTTTGTAAAGGAAAAATATGACAACATGCAAATTATTCAACTTTAACAATATAAAAGTGACATTTGTGTTTAGGCAAGAGACTACAATACAAGGGTAAATTAAGAGCCTCTAATATGGGAGGTCTTGGGAATGTTAATAAATAATAATAATAAATTAATAAATATTCTAGGCTTTGGCCCACTACCGAAATGACATGTTTTTCATTTGGCACTCTTTCGTTAGTTATTAACCCTAAACCAATCTTCTTACATCCTTTCCTAAAACAACAAGAACACCTCTCAAAGTTTTAATACATTTAAAAAAAGGATGCTCATTTTAGTGTCATAGATGTTGAGTTGAAAACTTGAAATAATAATAATAATAATGAATAAATTGATGAAAACAAATGGAATGACAATAGTAACACAATCTATCTCATTTATTAGGCATTTCATGTTCTTTAAAACTCAATAGATTCTATTGTTAGAAAAATTGGTCTATTTTATTTTGAGTTGTACACTAAGACATTGCAGACAAGTTTCTTTCTAAGGCATTTCTTTGGCTTTTCAATGAGAAAGATAAATATGACATTTTTAGACATTTTTAGTAGCAGAGAATATGCGGAAAAGATTATATATGTATTGATGTTGTTCATATTGATGGCAACTGCTTTATTTTTTTGAAAAAGGTGGAATAGTAACAGTGAATTTGACACACTAATGATGTAAAGGGTCATCAATTGAAAATAAATAGTAAAATTTTAAGGTGATTCAACAACTAGTGTTATAGAAGGGCATCATCAAAAAATTTCTACAAAATTAGTTTTCTTCTTCTGATATTGCATGTAAGCTTGATTACACATTACAAATTTGAATTATTTTTGATCTTTTGATTTAAATTTGCATGTAAGTTTTATTCTAGAACTTAATCTTTCATTACCTCTTGCTGTAAGAAAATCAAATATTCTTCATCAACTTTGTGTGAATTATCTGTAAGAATATGGTATAGCTCTGATGCCATGCTAGAATTTGGTATAGCTTTGATACCATGTAAGAATTTTCCTTAGGGAAAGATGATGCCAAGATCAAGAACCTTAAGAACAAAGCACAATATGGACCAAATGATGTATGATCATAATAACAATATAAAAAAATGAATTGATGTCTGAATCTTTGGATAACATATCATTCAATAATTGATGTTGTACATGTACACTAGAAGTGCTTTTATATAAAGGCCTCTAGAATGACTAGGAGTTAGTGAAATGATAAGCCTCACAACTAAGCACATGTCCACCAAGAGTGGATTATCTTCCATTGAGCATAGAAGTTAGTGCGATAAGGAGAGGATAAGCTTATATAGGTGTGTCACATAAAATTATGTTGTAGACACCATGTGCTAGAATGAGATGCTAACTTTTGTGTTGTCAACAAGACAACTCATATGAGTACGCATACTCCTAGGTGTCTAACTAATAAATAATAAAATAATGCATTAAACCAAGTAAAATTAAGTAAAGTGTAAATAATAATTAATTATTTACACTAACATTATCAAGGTATGCTTCTTGTAGCATCCTTAGTATGTTTTTTCACTATTAATTAAACAAAGCCATAAATTTTATTTTGTAGATTTTGTCAGTTATCTTTTGAAGATGCTTTGTAAATGATGTCTTACATGCATACAATATTACAATATGTGATCTTTGAGTTTCCTTGTGTACGAATCTTTGTCTAAGCTTTCTTTCTATGTTTTCCACTTGTCAAACCACATTTACTATGGGAATTTTTAGGCTAGTTTATGATGGCCCCAGCCAGTGGTGACCCAGTTATTGATACTGGTGTTCACACTACTACTTTGGAAAGCCATGGTGCCTCCATTGGACAAACATGCTCGCAAGTTTTTCCTGAAGGCTTTTCACGAGGTAATCCTGATATTATCCTTCCTTTGCAATAATTTGATGTTGCTTGTGATTGGTTAGAACAACATACCTTAATAGGGTATTTTGTGGGTAGGAATCCTCCTAAAGTTATGCTCCGAGAATGGGTTAACAAGAGCTAGACTCCTCATGGATTCTGCTTTGATGTTGTACAAAACCTTACCAAATGTTTTTTTTAATTTCACTTTGCCAACCTGTAGTAGGCAGATGCGATTTTTAGCAATGGTCCTTGGTCTGTGTGTACTTCCCTACTTGTTTTTCAAAGATGGTCGAGAGATTTCACTATCTTTGACGACAAAAATATTAGGCTTCATGTATGGGTAGAGTTCCCTAGTTTACCCTTTCCATGTTGGCCTTTTATTGGGTCCATTACCAATACTCTTGGCAAAGTCATTACAAAGGAACATGAAATTTTTTCAATGCTCATCCTCAAATACACGTTTGCATTGAGGTTGATCTCTCCAAGGATCTTAAAGATTCTATGGAGATACATATTGGTTCCCAAACCTTCTCTCAGAAGGTGCTTTATTTGAACCTACCTAACACTTGTTATAGGTGCCAATTAGCAGAACACAAGATTAGGGCTTTGTCTTTAGCTGTGCCTAGGGTTAAACCCTTGCTTAAAGAGGCTCTTGTCAAACTAGTAGAAGGGAAGCAAAAAGAAGAATGGACTACTATTGGGCACAAGGGAAAGGATCCCTTGGATCCTAAATAGTCATATGTGGCTGTTGTTTTGGTTCCTCCTATCTCAAAATAAGTGTAAACCCTAGCCATTATAGGGACACAAATAGTTTTTTTGGAACCAAACTCTAGTGTTTCAAATGTTTCAAACCTTGATTCACAGGGGATTAAGGTGGTTGCCAGGGCTAACACCTTATTTTTGATGTACACCCCTCTTGTTTCTTCCTCCATAGTGACTTAGAATGTGTGGCATTCTCACAATCCTCCTAGATGTGCTAAGAAACTAGAGGAGAAACGTTGGGCCATCGGTCCAGAGGATTTTCCTTCTGGCTTTAACCAAGTTTCAACTTTCTTGCAGAATAGTTACTCCTCTCTCAAGAATGAGGAAGATATGGAACAATTTTCATGAATTTTTTATCATGGAATGTGTGAGGTCTTATAGACCTCTCTAGAAAGTACTATGTCAGGCATACCCATTATAGAATTGGTAATTTAGATTTTCTCTATATGCAAGAAGTTAAGATCTCTAATTTCATGCTTTTCTCTGCATGTCGTGTCATTTGGCCAGATGACATTATGTTTTCCTCTCAACATGATTCTGGTAGAGGTGGTGTAGTTACTCTTCTGTCACCTCATCTTCATTCTACTATTATTTCACACAGTTCTAACCCCATGCACAAAATCATTTGGCTCTTGCTTTCTATAAAAAATCATTCTTTTGGAGTAGTTAATGTTTATGCTTCCAATGATGTTGTGAAAAGATCTCAATTGTGGAGCTAGTTGGATAACAACTTGCCTCCAGCTACTTGGGTTATGTATGGTGACTTCAATATGGTTGAGTTAGCCTCTAACAAAGATGGCATTTTGAATTTTCACTAGATAGCTAGGGAAAGGGAAGCTTGGTACTACATGCGTAATAAATTGAGCCTTTTTTTATCCCAATACTAACTGTCGCCAACATAGTGGGGTTTGGCACACTTGGTCCAGCTTTTGAGTTGGCTTAGACTACATTTAAAATGTCTTGATTGTGTCATGATTACTGCACAATATTTTTTCTTCTTTTATGAGGATCAAGATTTACCTATCATTCCCTTGCCAGATGTGATGTTATCAAACCACTATCCCATTTATTTTACTATTTTGTGGCACACAATTGTCCAATGAGTTGTCAGGACTCAATTTTTCCTCAATACGCTAGTACTAATGCATGCTTTCACTATTGTTATTTCTCATATCCTACGTGTTTGGGATTTAAAGCCACATCTACATTCCCAAATAGGGTGGATTTAGTGGTGGAATGATGCCATTACCTGAACTGCTTGCTTTTTGCACATTTATGGGTGGCAGTTGGCAGTTTTTAGATAGTGGTCTTATGAATCCACTACCATTGCTCTCACGAAAGCTTCTAAGGCTCTCACCCTTAACCCTTTTGATGTTGCTTTGCAAATTCAACTTGTCAAATTGTACCATGAAAAATAGGTTGCAGATAATTATGCTACTCATGGGGCCCAAATCAAAGTTTGCCTCCATTAGTTGGAGGTTGGAAATAAAGCTTTGAAGGTGTTCTTTCAGGCTCTTTGAGCCTATCATTCCAATTTTGGGATTTAAAAAATCAAACAAGACACTTTTGTGCTCTCCAGTCTCCCTGACATCTTGCAAGCTTCTATTCATCACTATGAAAACATGTTTGTTTCATAGGGAAATTCAGTTGCTCAAGAGAAATCCCTTAGAAAGTGTATTTCTATTACTCTAAACTACCTAGCAGTTAAGCAATGTGCTTTCTATGAGTAACTTCTTACCCTCTAAGACCTTAAAGAGGTAGTTTTCTCCATGGCTGATGACAAGTCCTGTAGGTGTGATGGGTTTCCTTATAAATTTCACAAACACCTTTGGGAGTATATTGGTCCCTATCTACACAAAGTTTATCTTGAAGTCTATCATTCTAAAAGCCTGGGATCTATTATCAACAAGAGAAACATCAAATTCATACCTTACACTGGTGATCCTGAGGATATTTGTAATTGGTGGCCCATTAACCTTCTTAATGTGTCCTATAAGATTATTGCTAAGGAAATTACTCTTAAAATTCGCATCTCCTTCCTTTAATTGTGAGTCCCGATAAAACTGGCTTTATGAAATCCAGGTATATTCTTGACAACATCATTGTTGTTTGGGAAGGTATGGAGTGGGCTCCTAAGTCCAATTAGCTATCTATTTTTTTGAAAATAGATTTTACTAAAGCCTATGGACGGATTGAATGGCCTTTCATTTTGGCTATGCTCTAGGCTATTGGTTTTGGTCCCAATTTTCTGTAGTTCGTGGAGATGCTAATGCGTGCATTACTATCAATAACTCCCAATCTAACTCCTTTGGGCTTTTCCATTCCATCAAGTAGGGTTTCCCTCTAGCTCCAATGTTATATGTTCTTGCTACTCAAGGGTTTGGTTACTTGCTAGCCCACTCTATGTCTTCAAGTTTGGTTCATGGCATTTCTTCACCAGAGTCCTCTTCTCAGTTGGTCAATGGTCATTTTGTTGATGATTCTTTTCTCACTCTTTTAGAGGATGAAGAAAATATCAATAATGCGTTGAATTTCCTTGACACTTTTTGTCAAGCCTATGACTCTACTATTGAATGGCATAAAACGCTCTGTTATCGCTAGTCTTTTTTGCTAGCTCCACCTTGGCTTAACCAATTTGAATAGAAATGGGTCACACACAGGGATATTTTCTACTTTTTAGGCATTCCTTTTGCCTTTCAAGCATTGCTAGTGGATCGATCTGTGGAATGTTGTGCTTTCCAAGATTATGAAGAAGTTGGACTATTGGCTTACGAAACCACATTCTCTTGCGGGAAAATTTCAGATTTTCTCTGAAGTTCTTATAGCTACACATTTCTATTATTCATCCTATTGGCTCCTTCAAAAGCCTCCTATCAGAAATTAGAGTGATTGCTCCATGATTTTCTTTAGGCTTTTGGTTCCAACCATAATGGCTTTCAGGGATTTTTGCTGTCTCCCCAAAGAGTCTGGAGACCTTGGTCTTCTCTCCACACAAAATCAAGGCCTTGCTCTTTATGCAAAATGGATTATTCATGCCATCGCTAGAGATGAAGCTTGGAAGATTATGGTCAACATTGCATTTCCTTTAGGTTTCCTGTTAACAAACCTGCATGGAAGGGGACTGGCTTTCAAACCCTTCTCATCATGTGAGAACCTGTGCACATACAGGGCTCTTTTGTTATCAAGATCATATGGAAAGCTTGGAAAACTGATAAGCCTTGGCTTCACTGGTCTGGTGATGAGTTCTGTGATGGGCTCCCTTTGAACTAGTAGAACATTTGGTGGTCTCCTCCATTTGCCATCTAGGGTATTCCCCTGGCCAAGACTCAAGGTGCTAGTGTTCTACATTTTTTCAAATGAGGCATGAAGACTCCTAAAGATCTTTTCTCTAAGGTCTCCATGAGTCTTAGATGTTAGGAAGATATACAAGTCCAGTACTGTCTTGCCCATTCAGATTAGTAGATTATTGACTTGTTGCTTTCTGCAATTCTAGGTCACTTAATTCATAAAGTGGGTATCCAGTCTATTTGACCTTGGTGGACTGACTAAAAGTGGTATCCTACCACTCTTTTCACCAGCTACAAGCCAAGTTTAGGATATAGATGGCTTTCTCCCCATCTATCAATGGTGGATACACTTAATCAAAGATGGCATTTGCATTCCTCCCTTTCTCAGTGGAGAAAGCACTTTGACAATATTTGGAGTGCCATTATAGAACCCAAGATTGCTCATTTTTCTTGTTGCATGGTTTTTCAAGGTCTTCCCTTGGGCCTTGGCTTAAGCATATTGGGGTTTTAGATCCCTAGTGTCCATTTTGTGGCCAACCAGAGTTTTTCCAACATATTTTCTAGTTCTGTAGATGTGCTCAAAATTATTGGCATTAGATTCATGATTTTTTAAAACTATTTTGGCCTGAACCCTTTTTTTGGCATATTGTTATTTTAGGTGATTATCCCAAGATCCCTAGAAAATTTACCCAAATCTAGCATACCTTCAGGATGGAGATTTTGTTAACTCTATGGAAAGATAGAAATGTTGTTTTGTTCACTCACATTTTTCTTGATATAAATATTGCTATGTAGACTAAAGCATGAATTTGTAATAATGTAATGATGCAGATACAAGTGCAAGCAAACAAGGTGGCTCTGGAGGTGGCCCACCTTCAAGAGCTTCTCAATCACTGAGGAAATGTCCCTTGTACTATTGCCAGAGTACCTTTAGATGCCTCAGTTAATACCATTCCACCTAGAGGCCACCACCGAGGGCATAGTTCTTTGGGTCACCACTCACATACACCATGTATGCAGGCCCCTTGCCATCACTCTCCTAGTGGTGGTGATGGTTGTTGGTGGCACCACTTAGTTTCCCCACCTCATGGTGGCACAGGCTAGTCCCCGGCTCCTCCTCCTATTCCTCGGCATGTGATTTCTAGAAAGTGGCCCTTTTGCCTAGAATTTACCATCTCACCTCCATGGCTTGAAACCAAGGATGCTAACCAAGCCCCTGATGATGTTGCTAATGGCTAGACTGTTCCCAACCTGCCTACCAATCCTAGGGATGATTGGGGATTTCATGATCAGGATGAACCATCCCCCTTAGCTGGCATTGCTTTAGCTGCTTAAGGGTTGCTTCTTATTTACTTTTTTTTTTAATGAATAGTTGTTGATTTTGGCTTTAGCTGTGTGAACTCTTGCGGGGAGATCTTGTATCCCTCGGCCCTTTTTTGTGAATTGTAATCTTAGTATATTATTTATTAATAGAAAAGGACTATTCATTAAAAAAAAGGCCAACATGGCCCTTCCTAGTTGAATGTAATTTCCAACTTGCATTTTAGTTTCTCTGTTTCATGCATGCCTTCATCCTCTCATAAAATTTGTCTCTCCAACTAAAGAGTGCTTTCCCTCTTTCATACTGCCTTATTCCCCATTCGATCATCTTTTGGACCAAATCAAATAAAATCTTCAAGATTTGTGATAAATTATTTTTTTGGGTCTCAAATTCTTCTAAGGATCTTCCAAAATATATTTTTCCTTGTGAAGATTATTGATAAGGGTCCATATTTATGTGTTTGTTTAATTTTATTGAAATTGTGTGATAGGTTTTGTGGATTTGTTGGTTGCCTGTTGGATCTGAAAAGTGAAGAGAGATGGATGATATAGCCAGAGTTTTATTTAATAAATGTTGTTTAAATTTTCATTTGTAAAATATATATACAAAATATTTGAATGACCCTTTGGCATTTTCTATGGTGTCTCCAATAGAAGGTCCTTTTAGGAAATGGTAAAAACATTAATGACATGACATAAAGGGCTCATTTGGTTGCAAAAAAAGAATTACAACATTCATCGATGCAAGAATAGACTCTCTTCTTGTATTTGTGCATTTTTGGACCTATTTGGTTGACCTAGAATAGTAGTTTCTAAAAATTTAAATGTTAAATATAAATTTGAGTATAAGATCAAAACTAAAATCATTTTATTTTTGAATATATTAAAGAAAAAAATAGAATGCCGTTGAAGTCATTAATATGATATTTAACTGATATTTCAACATATTTTTAATTAATAGACTAAATATAGGATTTATTTAGTCCAAAAATGTATTCAAGCAACAAAATGCAATTGGGCGACAATGGTCCCAACAACCCATCAAATTAGGTTTATTAAAAAGTGGAACAAGAATAAGCTATTCTTATTCCACCTTTTTCTAGGAATATTGTTATACTCATTTTGGGGTCATATTAGGATAGAGGAATTCTAATTCTAATTTTGTATTTTGTAAAAAAATGTCAAATTGACAAACACACATATTTAGATTTTCCTATTCTTGCTCAATTCTTGCAACCAAACAAGGCCAAAAAAAGAGAGGAGATCGGAATGGGAATATTAGTGAATTTGAGGACATTGTGAATTGTCATTTGCAACAATAAGGTTAATAAAATGATTAATTTGAATTGATAAAATGAAAAAAAAAAAATTCAACTTTCAACCAATCACAGACAAGATAAGATAATTTTATTAATGTCCAACAAAAGACCACAACTTGAGTCTATGGGATTGGAAGCTTACACCAAGAAGATAGTTGACAAATAGAGCACCAAATGGTGTCCACAAAAGAATAAGTAAAATAGATGAAGAAGAAGGTAAGAGACATCATGGAAAAGATTAGGTATCTTTCCTCAAAGGGAAAAAGCCCAACAACAACTGATATGGCTGGAGGATACCATCAGCCTTATGGTGAGGCTAAATGCTACGAGAGGAGTGTCACTAGCGAAGAGGGCCCCTACAGGGTCTCACAGATCTGGAATGGCCCATGTTAGGGAAATGACATGGTCACTTCACATCCTTAGCCAGAGCTAAGGGCAAGAAGAAGGTCGTAATAAGCTGTGCCTGGGTCTTACTCCTAGGAAATGATAGTTGTAAAGTATGGTTGCGAAGTTGTAAGGACTCACAAAGATAGAGTGCAATGCAATGCTAATTTGTGTACCTGATGAAATCTGAGAGGGATCTGCAATCTCTAAACAGACAATAAAATCTCCCTCTAATCTCGTAGTATATGGGACATCTAAAAAGGAAATGGATCTAGGATCTTGCTTCTGCTAAGGTACAAAGTCTACACACTTGGTCCTCTCTAGCAATATGGTGATCAACCTGGATCCAAAGTCGGTGCAAGCCCACCCTAAAGGAACCAAGGGAGATACGCAAGGCGTGTGTCCAATATTTGTGTAAGTACTTAGGGCATACAATAATCCCTTCCTAAATGTCTAAGAAGTGCTAGGCATAGAAAGCCATCCTCAGGTATAGTTCCCCTTGAGGATCAACCCAGGTCCATATAATATGCTGCTTGTAGATGTCAAGTTTGACATGCCCGCTCTACTCCTGTCGAGAGGTGAGGAGATGAGCAAGAGCATCCAATGAGAACTAGTAAGGAGGGAGACAGTCAATGTCAATCCCAACTAAACTTAGTAGGTTAGTAGCCTGATCATACCAACAACAAGCTATAATGGTTGGATCAAAGTCTACAATAGCAACTGAAGAGTAGTAGGATTAATAATGCTATTTGTGTTGGTCTTCACCTGAGTCTACAAAGCCACGAAGATAGTGGAGCAGCTAGATCGGGTCAAAATTCATTGCAAGCCTGAATGGGTGAGCTCTAAACTTAGCCAAAATAACAGTGTGGGTGGTAGATCTATGACATCTGATAATCCAATGGAGGAGCAGAGTCTGGATGTGCTTGATCATGGCCCAATCCGAGTCTAAAAGGGAAGCACCCCAAACCACCAAACCATAGAGCACTATGGGTCTTACTAAGGAATCCAAGAGGGATAGCTTAGATAATGTATCATAAAAGTGGTGTCTAAAGCATTGTCTCTCGAGCATGGCAAGGGAACCCAACCCTTTATTGATCCGAGGTTGAATGGTTGATCTCAAACTGAAACAAGATCTGTAAAGCTTAACCCCAAGGTATGTGTAAGATTATGTAATCTCAACTTCTTGATCGTGGAAGTAAAAATGGAGATGTGAGGTCTTCAGACCATTAAAGAACATAACACAAGTCTTCTCAAGGTTCATGACCAAATGTCTCATCTCGCAAAGAGATGTAAGTCTATCCAAAAGCCTCTGAAAAACCTCAAGAGAAGAAGCAAGAAGAAACACATCATTAGCAAAGGAAGGATGGAATTAGTACCTAGTGTAGATGACAACCATCACCCAAAAGTGAGGAGTCATTCAGAAAAGCCTCGAGCTCATCAATGTAAATCTTGAGAGGGCAACCCGACTTCACCCCAACGGTGCTCTAGCTAGGGTCGGAGAGGCCCTCTGTGGTCCTGAGTCTACGAACTACTATCTCATATAACCTCATGATAGTCGTCAATAAGATCTTAGAAATACCAATATCTCAAAATCTCTGAAAAAAGGCCGCTCTGGGGATGGAATCAAAAGCCTTACGAAAATCCACAAAACAACAGTAGACTTTCTTCGAGCAGTTTCAAGCCTCCTCGATAATAGCCCATAGTGTTAAGATATGATCCATGGTCTAGTAGTCCACCCTAAATCCTTCTTGACACTTAGCCCTACAATTCCTCTTATCAATTTCACTGGATAAAATAGTATTCAATGTTGTAGCATAAAGTTTGGAAAATTTATGCCCCATCATGATGGTCCTATAGTTTTTGGGATCAAAGGCTAGCTCAGACTTATGGATTGGGTAAATAAGGTGTCTCAACCATGAGTCCGAAAAACCAAAAAAAAACCTTTGTTAAAGAGTGTAGATAGATAAGGGCCCAGGATCGTAGTACCGAATTTAAGAGCTTAGCTTGAAAACTCTCCTCATCGGCCACCTTGCTACATCTCATAAGTCTAATGGCCTCGTAACTATTGGAAGTGGAGAACAAGTGACCATGCGGAGTGGGCTGGGACAAGAGTACAAGAAGCTAGCATTTGAAACTCATTACTTTTAAAATTCCACAAATTGATATTCAAAATTGATGCCTATGACTTTCTTTACATAGATTTGATAAAATATAGATATGCTTTAAATGTTAAAGATTTTTTAAAAATATATATTTTAAAATTATAGTAGTAATGAGTTTCAATATGTTTAGGTTAGGCAAGAGCCTATAACACAATGGTAACATTGTCAGCCTCTCATCTGGGAGGTCTTGAGTTCAAATAAAATAAAATAATTGTAGGTTTAGAATGAGGGTTTATAATTTAGTATTATGATAATGGTTAGGATTAAAATTTTCATTAGTGCTAGAATAACAATTTAGGTTTACACCATTGTTAGGATTAGATTTGAGTTATAATCTTGTTTTGAATTATGATTATGGTTTTATGGTTGTGTTATTATTTAATTGAGAGAGAGAGAGGGTCTAAGGGTCCAATGGGAAGGGAGACAAATGAGGTAAAGAGAGAAATAGGGTAATTGGGGCCAAAAATAGATGTAGATCGATATGACAAGAGGAAGAGTGGGAGGGAGGGAGGGAGAGATAGATAATTATAGGTGAGGATATGCCAGAAAGAGTGAGACATGAAATAGACATCGAGAGATAGGGTGATAGATAGGTAAGATAACATAAATTTATTAATGTCCAACAAGAGACCAATGAGGATCTAAGGGAATAGAAATAGTACAAAGGGAAAAATGGTGATAGAGGGAGCACCAAAATGGCGTTCGTAGAAAGAACGAGAAAGCAAAAACAAGAAAAGAACCAAGAACAAGGAAAGAACCAAGAAAAAAGAATAACAAAAGCTAAAAACTCCTCACAGGTGAGAAGTAGTCTAGAATGGAAAGGTGGACATTAGGCCAATCAGGTACTTTGGAAGGTCACCTCTGAGGTGAGAAATTGAGATACATGGGATAGAGAGAGTAGATAGTAATAATAGGAGGGGACATGATAGATAGTGAGTGACATAATGGGAAAGGGTGAGGGACTTGATGTATACATAGTGATCTAGAATATGATAGATAAAGAGACATAAAGGAGGGGCCATGTGAGAGAGCAGGACAAGGGAAGATAGGGCTAGAGACTTGAGGTTAACAAAGAAAGAGATCATGAGAGATAAAGAGACACACGAGACAAAAGGTGAGATATATGAGAGACAAAGGATGTGAGATAGGAGAAAGGCAGAAGAGGAAGAAGAGATGAGGTAGATAGAAAAAAAATAATTAGGGCATTGAATGGATGGATTGGTTATGGGGCATTGGGGGGGGGGGGGGGGGGGGGGAGAGAGAGAGAGAGTAGTCAAAAGAGGAAAGTGAGAGAGCAAAACCTTTTGCTTCCTTTACATAGGTTTAATAAAATATAGGCATGCTTTAAATGTTAAAGAATATATATATATATATATATATATATATATATATATATATATATATATATATATATATATATATATATATATATATATATACATTACAAATATATTACAATAGTAATGAGTTTCAATATAGTTAAATAATAATATGTACAGTCAACCTTCTATTTGCCAAAACTAAATATTATATTATATTTAAGTATTTAAATATAAATAATTTAATGACTTCGTATATAGGGGGAGATAATGGTTAGAGGGGGAGGGATATTGAAGAAAGGTAGAGAGTGGCACTAGGAGACATGAGGGTCTAATTTAATGAGAGAGAGAATATAGGGGTAGAGATGTATGTGTTTGGGAGGGAGGGATAAGGGGGCGGGTGGTGTAGAGCACCAAGGCACTTGGTTTATATTTTGGTTTTCATGTTTTTTTATTACCTACTTAGGCTAGAATAAACAAACCTTGGACGAGAAGTCCACGGTTGTCAAAGAAATACACCATTTTGTATGCTTAAGGCACTTTATACAATTTATAAGCAAAAGTTGCTCATTAGAAAAATTTGAGATTTTTAATGTTTCTAGTCAAGAAAGCCTATGATTAGGTGTTTTTAGTTGGTTTTAGGTATGTTGGAACCTTTTACAAGTCCTAGAAGTGGAATCAAGTGGAAAACGTATAAATTGCACTTTTTGTGCAAAGTTGCATTGTTGAAAGTTGTAAAAGTTGCTCAAATTTGCAACTTAGTGGGAAAAGGGTTATAACTATTAAAATATTGGTTGTAACCATTATAATAGACATAAGAGATATATATGCCTCATTTTTTAGGTCTGGAGGGCATTAATGTACAGATTGGAAGAAGTTGCAAAGAAATAAATTCAATTTTGGAGTCATTTTTACTATGTTTGCATGCTACAAAAACTATATGGACTGTCAGACTAGATTTTATGGATGTTTGAGATAGAGCTTTGAATCATGTTTCTTTTTCTTCTAGTATCATTGTTCTACGTGTTTTCTAACTCAAGTTATTGCATTTTTAGTGAAAGTAGGGTTTTAGGACAACATTTTGGTGCACACAAGAAAAATGGGCCTCTAACTGCAATTTCCTTGGTTGGAATTTCATGGCCACTTGGGAAATGGTAGTTAGTAGGGTCCTTTTGAATATTCTAGGGTCAAGTACCATGAAAGATTTGACCTCTTGTAGTGTGTTGATTTGTGAATGGCAGGAGTTTGGGACTTGGTGAAGGGATGAGCATTTGGAAATAAGTTATTTTAGTATTTTTTATCATTCCTGAGTATTGAGTTCATTTCCATGACCCCCTTTCTTACTAGTTGCTCTATAAACCAAGCCTAACTTGATCACTTAGGTTTGTGTTGCTTTGTGAAGGAAAGGGAATCTTGGAGTCGGGATAGAACTTGATGCTTTAGGGTTTGAAGTAACTTTGAAAAGGGTATTCAAAAACCTAATTTTTTTTGGGTCTTGTTTGAAACTTTGTGAAGTTAGATCCAAAAAGCCATTTCAGGAGGGCTAAAAGGGGCTCACAGGGCTACTAGGCCAAATCGGGGTTTGAGGCTTTGTGCAAGTGTATAATTCAAACTAGTGGTGTAATATGTGGTAAATAGGTGCCCTAAGATCATTTAACCTCTTATAACCCTTGGGAAAAACTTCTAGGGTGTTTTCCTAGTATTGACCTAGTTGTGGGAGATTGGTGCAAACCCCATAAAGTGGGCAAATTTGGTTCTTTGTCCTTGGATTCTTGGTGAAGTTGGAGAGTGTGTTTCTTTGATCCATTGGAGGATTGGAGTGTGCTGAAACCTTGTAATAAGGGTAAATATTTGATAGCCAGTTGGTTGATTTCAAGAGTGGGCAACACATTTGAAGTTTCTTAGTTGTGCACTTTGCATCAAGTGGTATTAGAGCCACTAAGTATCTTTTGGGAAAGAAAAATGGAAGATAGAGAAGATATCCCTTTGAGGATAACCAACATTGAGTTGGAAAAATAGTGAAAAAACAAATGGCTGATAGTAGGGCAGTGAGATGGGAAAATAGAGCAATGAGAAGAGAAATTTATAAGTTGAAAGGGCAAGTATGGAGAGGAGACCATAAGGAGTTTGAAAAAGAAGAAGAAGAAGAAGGAGATAACTTGCCCAACATGCTTGAAGATCAGAAGATAGTGATAGCAGCCCTACAAAGGGTAGGAAGAAAAGACAAAGGGGATTTACCTATGTTTGATTTACCTTTACACTTTTGTGCCTAAACTAACACTGAACTATGAATTTTCAAGAAAAATTTCACATTCAGATGCAAATTTCCATTTAATGGTAAGGAATTTGAAGATGAAGTAAATTAGAGTCTTTTAGGATTTTCTATGTAGATTCTAAATATATATTTAAAAAAAAATTTGAATTGATTTGATTGAATTAATTTTTCTCCCACGAAAATTGCTATGTTATCAAAAACCTAATATTTAAAAAGTGACATTGTTTTTGACACATAACTTTTTTTCTACAATAGATACTAATGTGATTCTTTTGAATTTAGTTTGTTAACATTCATACCAAAACCACAGAGGTGATCTAATGTCTTTATCCATAGTATTTCATATTTTATCAAAGTTTAAAGTTGACCTAACACTAATTTGGACATACATGGCTTTTGACACATGTAACGTATTATTAATTTATCCAAATTCAAAATTTATTTTTTTGATTGAAAGAGGACTTGAATACTGAGACTATAGTTATTTTTCAGAATTTTTGTTCTCTTATTTACTATTTTTCCATGAGTATTCTATATATAGGTTTATTTTTTATAATGAACCTCAATTCAATTAACGTAAAAAAATGTATACTTAAAAATTTCAAAATGTATCAAATTCATATTCATTAGAAAGCTCATTCCGAGTACTTGTGTCATGGAAAATAACATGTCTTAAGTGCTCCATCTGAACCTAGCAATTGAGCCTGGAAGCCATGAAAACAACTGAGAATGTTATAGACTTTGTAAAAGCCATCTACTTTACTAGTTTCGATAGAAACTAACTTTCTATCGAAACTTTTTTAATCCTTTCGATAGAAACTATTTTTAGTTAGTTTCTATTGAAACTAATAAGGCCGAGTTTTCATGGAAAAATAGTTTCGATAGAAATTATTTAGTTTCTATCGAAACTATTTAGGATGAATAGGCAAGTCAATGTGATAGGTATTGTTGCCACATTTCTTCAAAATTTTGAATGGTCCTCTCTTCTTCATCATTAACTTAGTATACTTCTCCCTTGGCATTCTCTCTTTTCTTAGGTGAATCATTACTAGATCCCCTACCTAAAAATGTAAGTCCCTTCTCTTCTTGTCAGCATGTGCCTTGCACTTGCTTGCTGAAAGGTCCAACTTATCCTTAACTTGTTGATGGATGTCCTTCATAACCTTTACAAAATCTTTTGCTTGTGCACTCCTCTTGTGACTATCTCCCAAGTCTCTCAACTCCAAGACTCCTCTTGGATGGCCTCCGCATACAATCTGAAATGGAGTTAAACCTATACTTCTATTCACTAAATCATTATATGAGAATTCAACTTGTGGAAGAGCAACATCCCAAGTAACTCCATGTTCTTTGGTTAGACATCTCAGTAGGTTACCCAATGACCTATTGATAACTTTAGTTTGACCATCTGATTGGGGATGGTACGCTGAAGAAAATGACAGATGTGTGCCTAGCCTCTTCTATAATGTTCTCCAAAAATGTCCAAGAAATTTAGAATCTCTATCTGACACAATGTTCAATGGTAATCCATGGAGTCTAACAACTTTCTTTAAAAAGATACCAGTTATGTGAGAAGCATCATGAGTTTGTTTACAAGGTAGAAAGTGAACCATCTTAGAGAACCTGTCAACAACAACAAATATGCTATCAAATCCACTTTTAGTCCTAGGCAACCCCATGACAAAGTCCATGTTGATGGAGTCTCATGGCTTAGTGGGTATAAGTAAAGAAGTATATAGTCCAACATTTGATGATCTCTCTTTGGCCTTTTGACAAATAATGTAACATTCTACAAACTTCCTAATATGTGCCTGCATCTTTGGCCAATAGAAAAATCTTCTAACCTGCTCTAAATTCTTATCAATTCCAAAATGTCCTGCAAGACTCCCACAATGTTTTTCTTTGACAATGTTCCCCCTAACTGATCCTTTAGGTACACAAAGCTGATTACCTTAAAATAATAATCCATCTTGTAATATAAACTCAGAAAAATTAGTATGATACCTTTCATTCATTGTTTGACAAACCTCATATGCCTCCTCGAAGTCTTCATCTGATGCATACATGTTCTTCATGGCTCCAATACGAATACTACTCACTTGAATTTCTTTTACTGTCAAATTCCTCCTACCAAGGGTGATTGCAACTTTGTTTTTTGTCCCCTTCTTGTGTTTTATGGAGAAAGTGTAAGCTTGGATGAATTCCATCCACTTCATGTGCCCGTGGTTCAGCTTTTCCTGTCTATTCAAGAAGCTAAGAGCTTGATTATTAGTAAAAACAATAAATTCTTTGGGCAAAAGATAATGCCTCCACTTTCTCAAGGACTGAACCAAAGCATACATTTCTAAATCATAAGTTGAATACTTTTGTTTAGCATCATTTAGCTTTTCATTAAAGAAGGCTCTAGGCCTCCCTTCTTGGCTTAACACTCCTATTGCCTTCTTACTAGCATCACATCCCACTGTGAACACCTTGTGGAAATCAAGTAATGCTAAGATTGGTTGCTTTATAACTCTCCTCTTAAAATACTCAAATGACTTATATGCCTCATTAGTCCATACAAATTTACATTTTCTCCCCACTTTTACATTATCAATCATAGGGGCACAAACACCACTGAAGTTCTTCACAATTTTTCTATAAAAACTTGCAAGACCATGAAAACTTTTTACCTCAGTGGTTGTCCTAGGTATAGGCCAATTTATAATTGCTTCTAGCTTGGATGGATCCATCTTTAATTGATTTTTGGAACTGATGAACCCAAGGAACACCAACTCTTCTTGCAAAAATGAACACTTCTCCAAATTTATCTTCAATTGCTCCTTATGTAACCTTTCAAGGACTAACTCCAAATCCGTTAGATGCTTTTGCTGAAAACAAGAATGTCATCCAGATAAACAAAACAAAATCTGTTAATAAAAGGCTTTAAGACTTCATTCATAAGTCTCATAAATGTGCTAGGTGCATTAGATAGGCCAAATGGCATCATAAGCCATTCATGTAGTCCCTCATTTGTCTTGAAGGTTGTTTTCCATTCATCACCTTCCCTTATCCTGATTTGATGGTAACCACTCTTTAAGTCCATCTTTGAATAGTGACTTGCACCTGTGAGACAATCCAAAAGATCTTCAATTCATGGCATGGGGAACCCATATCTAATAGTTATTAATGGCTCTAGAATCTATACATAGCCTCCATGTACCTTCCTTTTTAGGAGCTAGTATGACAAGTACAACACAAGGACTAACACTCTTCCTTATGAAGCCCTTGGCCAACAATTCTTCAATTTGTCTTGCTAATTTTGCATTTTATTTAGGGCTAAGCTTGTAGGCTGCCTTATTAGGTAATGTAGCACCTGGTATCAAGTCTATGCAATGGCTTATCTCCCTTTTTGGTGGCAAACATTTTGGTTCCCTACCTACAACAACACTCTTTTATTGTTTCAACAACTCCCTAACCTCTCTAGGTCCTACTTGATGTTCCATGCTCTTAGCTTGCATCAAACACAGGTAAATCTCCTTTGAAGATTATGAAGGACATCCATCAACAAGTTAAGGATAAGTTGGACCTTTCAACAAGCAAGTGCAAGGCACATGCTAATAAGAAGAGAAGGGACTTACATTTTTAGGTAGGGGATCTAGTAATGATTCACCTAAGAAAGGAGAGAATGCCAAGGGAGAAGTATACTAAGTTAATGATGAAGAAGAGAGGACCATTCAAAATTTTGAAGAAATGTGGCAACAATGCCTATCACATTGACTTGCCTATTGATTTAGGGCACTCTTCTATCTTTAATGTGGCAGATATCTATGCATTCAAGGGTCCAAAGGATAATGAGGAAGTTGAGGCAATGCAGCAGCAAGAAGAATCATATTTACTACAAGAACTACCACAAGTGCCTAAACCTATCATTGAAGCCATTTGGGGCAAAAGGCAAGCACAAAAGACGAGGAGGAAACAATATTATGAAAGGAGGAAACAATATTATGAATACTTGGTCAAGTGGGAACATAAACCAATAGAGGATGCAAGTTGGCTTTTAGAGAATGACATCGTCAAGCTTGGGAGCAGACTTGAGGACATTCCAACTCAAGAGACTTGAGTTTCTTTTCACCTGGGGAGTATGGTCCAGAGTGCCAAGGCGCTTGGTATATATTTTGGTTTTCTTTTTTTTTTTTTAAACCTACTTAGGCTAGAATAAAAAAACCTTGGATGAGAAGTCCATGGTTGTCAAAGAAAGACACCATTTTGTATGCTTAAGGCACTTTATGCAATTTATAAGCAAAAGTTGCTCATTAGGAAAATTCAAGATTTTTAATGCTTTTGGTTATAAAGCCTATGATTAGGTGTTTTTAGTTGGTTCTAGGTATATTGGAACCTTTTCCAAGTCCTTGAAGTGGAATCAAATGAAAAACGTAAAAATTGCACTTTTTGTACGAAGTTGCATTGTTGAAAGTTGTAAAAGTTGCTCAAATTTGCAACTTAGTGGAAAAAGGGTTATAACTATTAAAATATTGGTTGTAACCATTATAATAGACATAGGAGATATATATACCTCATTTTTTAAGTTTGGAGGGCATTAATGTACAGATTGGAAGAAGTTGCAAAGAAAGAAGTTCAGTTTTGGAGTCATTTTTGTATCAGATATGATACCCTTTGATTGTGGCTTCTTCTTCAGCCCCGTCTATACCATGGCTGTCAAGAATAAGGAAGCATATGAAAAGATCATCTATTAAAAAAGAATGTTTCAGCATTTAACTCTCTATTAAATCCAGAGACACTCATTCTCAACACTATGGATAGTGGAAGTACGATCTTTAATAGGTTCTCTATTAGCTCAACAAAAAATTACTCCAACACCATATTTGAAACTTCTATCTAACAAGTTACAATGCTAAAAGTGCATTTAAAGGGCAAGGTTGTGTTTGTTTTTCTGCAATGTGCGACCATTAATATACAATATTTGACATCAAATGACATGGACAATCTTTTCCAAAGGGTATGTACAAGAGAATTCCAAGCTTGTGCTACTTTGTTATTGCACATATGATACAGAAGCACATAAGAGAGAAGGATATCCGAATCAGAAATGGGTTGAGTTCCTCCAACTGTGGAATTCAAAAACTGGATCAAAATGTGGTCAGAAGGCAATGTTGTAGTTATGGTGAAATTTGCCTCTAAGACCTTCAATTTGAAAAACGTCTTCTTGCACAAAGGAGAGCACCCAGTTAGATTATCAGCCTCAATCTTACCTTCTCGTCAAATGTGAGACATTATAAAATGGTCCAAATGAGATAAAGAATCCTTAATTGCTGACAAGATTGATTGAGTCCCAAATATTACTAATTTTGTACTGATACAAAATATGAATCCTTCTATGCATATGTGATTATTTCTTTATGGACAGGGGATGGACATCATAGCTTAGGAGAACTTGGGTCAGAAGTCTTGGTTCTGCAGTCAGAAGGTTTAACAATAAAATTCTATAAACCTTAGTTTGCACGGAAATGTTCAGATTTGGGTTTGAATAGATCAGTGAATGAAAACCTGCTCCTGTTATCTTGTGCGGTTGGCTTTGTATGGATAGAGCTTTCTTTCACACGCAATACTGTTCTTCCTATTTCGTGGCGAACAGCTTCAACAGTCTTGAAATCAACAAGGTTTCTTGCTGCATCTGTCACATAGAAGACATCCACTCCCTTTTCTCCCCTGTTTGCAATTTCTGCTCTTGTCACTGACAAACCATTCTCTCGGAAAACTCGAGTAGCATCACAAAGCAGACCTATATGATTGCTTTTGCACAATTCAAGCCTCAAACCCTACAAATAAGATTCACTCATAATTACCAGTTTGATATTAGCACATACTAGCAAAGTTCATAGGGACAGTAAAATTGGAAACCCTGCCTCCATTATGTATAATAAATCAACTGGAAACAACATTCAAGTACCCCTGAGACTCTTCTTTCTATCGCTGCCTCCAAGCACTGAATCACGCGCTGCCTTTCTGCTTCTGAATTCAGTCCTCGACCATCAGCATGTCTAATGTAATACTCCTACAGATTCCACAAAACAGTGCAGTCTGTCTTCAGCCAAGAACAAGCCCTCAATCTAAGAAATCTAGTCACAAATTGAACAGAAATTGAAAGTAACATACATAATTCAGAGGCTTAGAAACCCTAATAACCAAGTCACACCTGATATGCTTGCACGCCTTGTGAACAAATGGAAGCATGATAAACTACATACTGCATGTCTGTCAATGTGCAAACTATATCAAAAAGAAGCTTTGCTCTATCCCTACATTGGACAATAACCACAGAATATCCTTTCTCGTCACAGTTATGAACTGTTACTAATGGCCGAACATTATCACACAACATTTCCACTTTGCCCGTGTTCATTCGCTCAAAGTCTCTGTCAGCAAACATCATTTGATGGAGACGTCTTTCAGTGTGGGTCAAACCCATGGAAACCACAGTTTTGGCACTTCGTACATCATTGCTTCTTGTGATAACCCTGTTTAGAAGTTTTTCTATTGTTGAAAGTCTTTCTTGATCATGAATTGCTCTACCTGTAGCTTTATCAGTAACATACAAAATGCAAGCAACCCTTGTGTTATGTGTCCACACCTCAGCCCTAACAACATTGCAGCCCAAGTCTGTTATAACAGCAAATAGTTCAGAAAGTAGCCCTGGCCGATCTGTACCTGTCATTTCAAGTGCTGTGTGCTCTGACACAACCTCTACTCCAACAGACTTCTTCAGCAGAGGAAGAACACAAGCATTTGTTCCCAAAGACTGCAACAAACAACAATTCAGACTAAGCACACCAACATGACTCAAAGATCGTAGCAGTAAAATAATGAATTCAACTAAATCGTATTCCACAAATAATTGGAAAGAAAGGTCCACTAAATTGCTTGAAATAACATAAACATATAGAAATGGCAGTAAAGGGTGGTAGGGTAATCAATAGTGGCATCATAGAAGCCTATTTGTTGCTTCTCAAGCTTCCTACGTATCAATATTACAATACAGTAAATGAATAGGATAGATGTAGAGAAAATGAAAACAGTAATAATGATTAAAAGGTAATATCCACACAATGGAATATCACTGTATGTATCTTCTTGCCCCAGAGAGGTACCAAAATTTCCCGAAAAGAAACTGCCATACAGAAATTACAGTTAACCTTTTGGAACGAAACGTGACAATCATCAAGGAAGATATGAACCACATATGAATTTTCAATCTTATTAAACATATCATTCAAAAGCAGAAAATAGTACAATGAGATGAATAATAAAACTAATGATGGTTCACCAGACTCTAGGGATTGGTTATAAACTTGCACAATATTTACATGAATGGCAAAATCTAATAAGCCTGCAGTTTGCAAAATCTAACGCAATAAGAATATAACAAACCCAAAATAAAAGGAACAATGTAAGGTATAATTAAAGGAGACCATGAAATTTATTAAATCCAAGTCTAGAGAAGACATAAATTTCTTTAAGCAAATTGACCTTGAGGCTTGAAATGTACACTTACCTTAAAACTTGAAAATTGATTCAACAATGGAATGAGACACTAGTGTACCCTTAACGTGGAATAAAATGTTCTTCCAAGGCTAATGAACAGAGCATCCCGAGCAATGAGCAGTCATAGCAAACTCATCAAAAGGATTCATGAATTTCATTAAGGCAAAAATAAGTAATATTTTCCCACATAGGGCCATTTGGGCTAAAGAATGGCAGTCGAAACATATTTGATTAAAAAAATGACGAAATCATATATATTGCCCATGACACAAAACAAAAAAAATACATTTATAATATCTGTGAGCACATGATACACTAAGCCTTCAAGATAAATAATTTTTGCAAGTACATAGGACATTGTTAAAAAGTTTTCACTTGGATGACTCCAACAAAAGAGAATACCGACATGCATCAGCCATTAAACCAATCTAGTACCTTGTTTGTAAGCAATGCACGTGTACGAGACCTTTATAAAACTTAAAGAGCTTTCAATGGAAGAAACAAAATAGCCTTATCAACTCCCTGAAATGGGAAGTTACAAACTATAAAAATACTGTATTGAAATGTGGCCTATTTAGGCACAAAATTTTAGAGAGACAGAGGCTACAGTTATTTACAATATGAGATGACATAGGAAATATGGAACCTGTCTCTTGGAAATTGGGTGTCTAATGGTGAAGAGAACATAGCATTCTACAAAACAGTTTCCTGAGACTACAAAACAACCTTATTTGTAACAAATTTGATTGCACCAATAAAAACTTATTTGAGATATATTCAAAACATCTATATGGTGTATGCAATGCAAGTAAAATTACAACTCTCCATAAACTATTATCATAGTATGATTCTCGAACTTTGCCGTGACTAACCGGGGGACTAAATCCAATAGGTGCTCTTGAATCCGGCCAAATAATGCTTTCTATATGCGAATATAAATACTCAATGTTTTCTCTATGCCTGATTCACATATATCCTATTGTCTGTGACCATTTTTCAGGCAACAATTACTACTTTGTCTTATTGATAATCATAGCCCTGGAGCTCACATTATATAGCTTGGCATTGTGATGGTTGAACAGAAGAATTGTTGCACCCTGTATTTGAAGGTTTTTATTTTGAAGTTACATGACAAAACTTTTCAATGAACAAGTAATCATCATCAATACAATTTAGGAGTTTACAAGTTGCAGAATTTAATGAACTTCATTTATGGTTTCTAATGAATCAAAGCCTCATATCTAAACACACAAAGTGAAAGGGGCATAATGAAGATCCTGTATCCCTTCAAATTAGGAGAGAAAAAGAAGCATAGATACCTGTTGAATATTATTAATTAACTGCTCGTCAGCAAGCTTGTTGCCATTCTTGTCAGTTACATGGAAAACTGTTACATACAAAACCAAATGTACAATTCAAAAGCTCTTAAGAGATAAAATCAACACACTTTTAAAAATTGTAGTATAGAAAAGTAACTCAATGAGTTAGGTTAAGAATTACCATCCATAAACCATCCACCAAGAGAAGATATGTAAGCTTTGCTAATGATAAGGTCAAAATCAGCCAGCACTTGAACAACCTCCAAAAGGATGCCACGTATATTGAGACTGTCAACCTACACAGAAAAGATTATAAAATCCTACAGAATTTTCCTCAACCGTTGCATCTAAGCATTAAAATTAAACTAAACCAAAGGATAACATGAATTTAGCTACAACTATCATGCTATTTTATAGTTTCCAGAGCACTATAGTAAACATCAACCTTTAAAAAAAAGGAAAATCCAACTTCATTCTTTTCTAGAACTCTCAAACCATCATAAACGGACTTACAATTTTTTAAATTAGCTACTTGAAAACACTAATTTCGTTACTGTTCTTTAATTCTTGGTAAAATAAATTACATGATTATACAAGAAACCCAAATATCATACCTTGACCAGTGTGGCATCCTCACAGGCTTCATTATCAATTACCACCCTGATCATCAATAAACAGTTCAGGGCTATACCTTCAATTACAGATAACCCTAAAGAATTTGAACAAGCATTCCCAATAATAATACAATGAAAGAAGTTTTGAAAACCTGGGAGGATTCATTCGGATTCTCAATTTATCATATTCGTTATCCAGGTCAACATGATCAAACCATTCCATGACTGATATCCAAAAAGAATTTAACTATCCAAAGAAAGCAACCAACAAAAAAAATCGAACTCGCAGTGACAACCCAAATCCCCAAATTTCTCACAACCCAGTTCAAAGTTCGGGGGAGGATTTTAACTGTGATGGCAACAACTGTAGCAATCCAAACGCCGACAATCGGACATGTGAAGGAATCTAAAAAGAGCTTTATTTCGATTTGTGGAGGAACATTATTCCTACAAAAGCTATACCTGATGCAACCCCACCAGAGTTTTGCCTGCACATAATTTAAAGTCAGCGCCGCCTCCACTTATTAGTTAATGACTGCGTAAAATCTCCGAAAGTTTGCTTGCTCATTTTGCAGTAGGACCGTATTTAGGGTTTACTGGCATAAAATACAATCAAAATCCAAATGAGACAGTAAGGAAGCTTTTGAATGAATATACTTTATACTAAATTTGGGTGATGAACTGGGTCCACAATCAAATTTAGTCCTGAAGCTGTGCGGAAATACCAAAAAAATCTTAGACGGGACCATTAAACCAGTGGCCATGATACCCAGAATTTCAAGTTACAGTTTTGTTATATATGTGGCGTATGGAATGTGTGCAACACGAACGTTATTTAACTTTTCTCAGTGGAAAATAATGTATTGTACAACAGTGTTGAGCGCTTAAGATTCCCAATCGTCATAATTGAATGATTATGATCCACCTATCATGTGGGAAAAGCATGAGAATATGGCAAGCAAATGGAAATAGAAAAAGGAAAGTGGGGATAATTTCCTAGTCAACTTTTTATTTGATCTTAGTTTTTAAAAAGATGTAGAGAAGAGAAATGTATAAGCAATTACTTTAATGTAATTTTATGACTAAAATGAAAAGGAAAGTGGGAAAAGTATCAGAATATAAGCAAATGAAAAGGAAAGTGGGAAAAGTATCAGAATATAAGCAAATGAAAATGGAAAAGGTAAGTGCGGGATAATTTCCTATTCAACTTTTTATTTGATTTATTTTTTAAATTATAGAAAAGAGAAATATATAAGTAATCATTTTAATGTATTTTTATGAGTAAAAAGAAAAGGAAATGTTTTTAACAACATTTATATTCTATGTGTTTGGTAGAATTTGAACTTATGACCTATATTCTAAGAGTATAAGTATCTACCACTAGGTGAACTCAAGTTGTACTATAGTAGTTGTTACTTTTACAAATTATTTTTATTAAAAAGTAAGGAAAGTGTATTTGAGCATCTACATATTTTAAATGGCACATTTGTTTTCAATGATTTTTTTTGTCTTTGTATGCAACTTAATTGCTTACAGCTATTATTTTGGCTTTTGAATAAAAAGACACATGTTGTGACTTGCAATGCTCACAAGAGTTTTAAAAAATGACTATCAAAGTGTTGCACGAATAACCGTACACTACAACCATCTCCAAATTGTACTCATGCAAATATGTTGTAGTAGTCATGCGTTATGGTTACCAATAAAGTTGCACAACTCAACTAAAGCTCAAACATTCTAATTAGCTGGGATACAAGTGGGCAACTATTAGTGTTGTAAAATTTATTAAATAGACTTTTAACTATCACTTTCTTTTAAAAGTGGGTGGAGGGTTAGATAAGGAGGGACTCATAATTGAAATATGGTGATTAGAGCTCTTCCCTAGAGATAATATATTCATTAAGTTTTTGAGATGTAGAGTTAAAGTAGTTTGATGAAATTTGGTATTGTATATTTTCTTACAAATTTGTTTCAAAATATCAAAATTATGTATCTAATATTCTATACTAGGCTAATAATTAATTGAACTCAATGTGGAATATTTTTTACTCTATTCATTTTAGTATGAAATAATTAATAGTGGAACTAATTATTTATATATATATATTATTCTATTGGTTGTCCCATTTCATAAATGACACTGGGGGAAAATACCTAGTAGTGGCTATAGCTAACTTCGAGTGTTCAATTAAGGTGTCAGCAAGTGAATGCTAGGCGACTGTACATATGTTGTCACTGATGGAAACATACATCATTGGTATAGTTACTAGTGTTGATGATAAGTGTTGGTATGTCAAGAATGTAAAAAATGCCTAAGTTCAAGAAAGGTATGTATAGCATAGTTAGATAGTTTAGATCAACGACGACAACGATTTTTTCATACATGTATATAACTTTAGGAATATGGTATATGGAATGTATATGATCTACTTGTATAATTGTCAGTATTAGTATGTGATGCAGTATGAGATACAATAGTGTAGAGTGACACAAGTCCAAGAAGATAGTGTTACAAGATTTTTTTGTGATCAGGTAATTTGGCTTAGTAAATTGAATTAATTTATTAATTCAATTACTTAGCATTGTTGGGATGACATCCAAGGACACAACTCTCGGATAACATGGTCCACTTTCATATTTTGGTTAGTTTATGGACACATTTTGCAAATACTAGTTGAAGTCATCTAGAATAAAGAATCAAAGTGGTATAAAGGAAAGTAATTTGTTATGTGATGATATGAGATGTGTAAGTAATGGTGTTGTGATGTGTTATCCTTAATGTTGGATGTTAGAACAAAGAAAATGTGAGCTTTATTGGAGCTAATCAAGGATTGTGATACGATGTATAGTTCAATATTTTATTGTATTGGACAATGAGTCATTGAAGGTGGCTATAACCTTAATTCGTGAGCAGTGATCTCACTTTTTGTTCTCTCAACTCCTAATAGTTTTCCAAACCTTTAATAGGGTCTAGTCTCCTGAAAGGGACTTGTTGGTGATTTCGCTAAGGTAGACATTGGATGTTGTTGTTTATGGAAACATATCTTTAGTATGAAGAGAAAAGACTATGAACAATGCTTAGAAAATTGTGTAAGATCATATAGTTTATCTGGCAAAACAAATAGAGTTTTGATCAACACAATTTACTAAGGAAACATGGACATGTGCAAAGTTGGGTACAAAAACTTGAGACAACAAGGATGACATGTTCGAGTTCGTAGGTTAGTACAAACAGTACAATAAGAGTTATGGACAATTTATGAGTTACAACAGTATGCAAGCAGTATAAAGCATAACAAAGAATTGGATATTTTGGGTTAAGGAATTATATTGTTTATGAAATAATTACTTAACTAATTAGGGATGGCATCCTAGATGTTAACCCTAAGTAGGTGAAAAGTAATTATGAATTTTGCAAAGTGTGTAAAAGCATAAAGGTTGTTTAGGCAGTAATATTGTAATTGTAAAGGTATAAAAGAAAGATTACAAATATGAAGTTTTGAAGTGACATGTGAAATCTTATGTATGATTAGAGGAATGTGAATAAATAGTGAGTAGAAAAGGCAGTATTAGATATTGAAGATATCAACAACAATATAAAGATGTTTTTGTATCTATCTCTTTATATTAAAGGAACTACATTATATATTGCATGTTTGGGTAGTGGGCTCATCTTGCATACATGTTGTATTTTTATATAACAACTCCTAATAGGGTTGAGGCTTCTAACAAGGCCTATGTCCTCTAACAAGGACTAAGACACTATACAGATGCAATAGACTCCTAACAGGGTCAATATCTTTCACAGGATACTTTTGATTAGTGGATCATTTCGTGGGCACCATCCACCAGGGTTTTCCCTTGGCCAGAGTTTCCCTAGTTAACAAAATATGGTGTTGTGAGTTCTCTTATTGCATGGTTATGTTTACTATTTAACATAGTTAGATTACTTTCATAAGCAAGTTATAAGATTGTTAACAATATCCAGTTTTGGGCTAAAGTTTGTGAAATACTGATTCACCCCCCCTCCCTCCTTAGTATTTCCTATTTCTAACAATTGGTATCAAAGCACAGTTACCTAGAAAAGGCTAACCAACTTGACTAAGATCCTTATGGATATGGAATAGTTATAGAAGAACCTTGAAGAAGCTCTTGAGAATATTGATATTTTTATTGAAGAAAGAGATGTTTTGAAAGAAATATATGAGGATGCAAAATACCACATTGGAAAGTTGAAAGACAAGATTGATAATCTCAAATAAAAGAAAGAGCTTAAGGATCAAATCAAGGACAATGATGAAGTTTCAAGACTGAAGAAAGAAAATGAGATCCTAAAGTATAAACTAAAAATTACCGATGTGAAACTGAGCTTGAAGAAATATGATAGAAAAATTGAGTCAAATCTAAAATCTAAGAATGCAAATCTAAGGTCCAAACTTACAAATGTTATATCTGAGCTTAAATCCACTAAGTTGCAGTATTCAAAACTTGAGAAATATAATACTATTATGAAAGGAGAGTTAACCCAGTCTAAGAAACAACTTGAGATATCATATTCTAGTAGTGAGAAGATTGATGAAAAAATGTCTTTTCAAAGACCTTCCTATGATAAGACTAGTCTTGGATATTTCATTGGAGAAAAGTCAACTAAGAAATCTGAAGCTATAAAGAAACCTAATTCTAAAATTTATTAGCCTATACAAGACAAAGAAAATCTGAATAATATTGAGTCAAATCAATCCAGTATTGCATCTAAGGAGATTGAGCAAGTCAAGAAATCCAAACAAGTTGATGAACCTAAGCAATCTGAGCAAGTTGAATCACCTAAAAAGGTGAGATATTAATTCAAAGGTAGATGTTGTGCATGTAATGAAGTTGGTCATATGAAAAGAAACTACACAAATAAGTTATTTAAACCAGTTACTAATTTTTATTGTTATAATTCTCATGGTTTTAGTCATAAAGAAGTAAATTGTAAGAAACCTAAGTTTGATAATAGTAATAGAAATAATAGAATGTTTAGAGGTACTAAGCCTATAGGAGAGATAATCCACTCTTTCTTGTTGGTGTAAATAAGTATTTACTTATTACACTGTACTTAAGTTTTTTTAGGTCAATGCATTATTTTATTATTTCTTAGTTTGACACCTAGGAGTTTGTGTACTCTTATGAGTTGTCATGTTGACAACACAGAAGTAAGAAACTCTAATTCAACACATGGTGTCTACAACACTGGAGTTTGCATAATTAACTGAGTTGTCATGTAGACAACATAGTTATTAGCACTCTTATTTTAGCACATGGTGTCTACAACATAATTTTACGTGTTGCACCTTTGTAGGCTTATCCTCTCATCATCACACTTACTCCTATGCTTAATAGAGGATAATCCACTCCTGGTAGATATGTGCCTTGTTGTAAGACTTATTTGTGTGTTGACTCCTAGGCATTCTAGAAAAATTCTAAAGGCCTCTATATTCAGGCATTCCTAGTGTGTATGTAGAGAACATTGAATGACAATAGATTAATTTTGGATATTGTTATTCTAATCATACTCTTTTGGTCTATTCTTGTGCTTGTGCTTGAGTTCCTTGATCTTGGGTGATTTTTCCCTAAGGAAATTCTTACATGGTATTAGAGATGAGGGAAATTCTCTTCACATAGTCATTGGAGACCGATCTTGCTTCACCTCTCTGAGGACACCTCGACCCAGATCTAGAGTATCGCAGTCATTGGGAGTGTCTATAGCCAAAATGAACCTTGTCATTATGTCTGGAACATCGATTTGGTGAAAATTGACTATAAATTCACCTATATTGGGCCATAGTTGAATTTGAGGCAATTTTTTTTGCAAATCAGCACCCAAAGGCCCGATTTGAAAATTTGGTATGATCTATTAGATCTACAATTTAATTTAATTTAGATTAGTATTTTATTTTTTCTCTATAAATTTTTGAATTTTTTTGGCCTATTGGTCTTGCAGAGAAATTTTTTTTGTAGGAATCGAGCAGTGAAACCCCGACCCCCATAAAGAATATTCTTGGAATATTCTATTTTTGGCAGTCATCTTAGCACAAACCAACGGTGTCAAGTTTCGACCACATCTCAAATTTTTGGTGGGCACTTCACTACCGGCCAACACAATCTAGTGAACTGCATACTAGCAACTACCATCTTCCGGCGATATTGCTTTGTATTCACACTTGGCAGCAAGTTGTTTTTAAAAACTCTGAAATTCGTATCACCACAAATGTGGGACTAAACCCACACTCGTCAGTGGTAGCATACATCCCACCGGCCATTTAATGAGTGGTATTTGTGCAGCAACAACAAAAATTCACCAGCAAGACTTCCTCTAGCCCTCCGCTCAGACTTCCTCTGATGCATTTACCGATTGTTGTCTTCATATTGGCAGCAACAATGAAACCCATCGGTGAATATGATTCTTGTCCATCGGTGGCAAGACTCTAGCAGCCAGAACCCTTCCTCTAGCACCTGGTGATGAGTTAGACTCTAGCCAACATGTCGTGTCGACACGTGTCAACCCACCCATTTGGAAGCCACCTACATAGTCAATTGCAGACAAGTCAATGTCAACCCCACCCACATGGACCCCCTCCTACTAGCAATGCAAACACAATCCACATGTCGGACCACCATGCAATCCCAAACCTCCATGTGGATGAGCCATGTCAACAAGCCTGAGTGCCACATAGTGTAGTCATAGACTAACACACAGCCAACAGACCCCATTTGCCAGTGCATTGCCAGCTCATCATAGGATCATATGCCATGTCATCAAGATGTACAATCCATACCATCCGTACATCCAGTCAACGTACCATGTCAATAAGGGGGACTTTTTTCACTGACGTCAACTAGACATTGTCTTAAATTTGGAGGCCATTTGACTGTTATTTCTAGGCAAATTTGAATTGTTGCGATGGTTGTTTGACCATCAAATTTAACCTCATAGTTTGCTTCCCAGACCCCTTTCCAGATTCAATTTTGATTTGACAGTCTGACTTTGGGAAGTCATATCTTAGTCATGCAAGCTCCAAATCAGGTACAATTTTTTAGATTTTGGGTAGAATTCCTAAACTTTTCAGTGGTGTTGTTCTTTTCTAGTTTTGTTGCATGGATTTGTCAGAAATTGCATCTCTAGAGACTGTACTTGTCCAATCCTACATTTTACAACTTGAAACACTCTGTACGGGCTCATCTTGACACATTTTCAAGTTCTATTTTTTTTTTAAGTGCTTAATTTTCATCTACTTTCTAGATTTGCAATCAAATTATAGGGTTGTGCGGATAGAAATATTACTTTCAGACTTAGGGCTTTTTCTGCATTGTATTGCTTTGATTATTTTTCAACATTGTTGTACATATGAGCTACAGTGCTTAATGACATATTTGAGTCTCAAAAGGTAGTTGTAAACAATAAAATCATAAGTCCACTTTGTACATTTTGACAAGTGACACATGTCAGTTTGGCGTAAGACTAAAGTTGACAACAAGGAACTATCACAAATGGAGTGATTTGATACTTGATCATCTCAAAGAACATCAGGAAGTCCTTCCTTATCTCTATTTGAAGACATTGCCACCAAATCCTAATTGGACATATATTACTAAACTTCTTCACTTTCTGTATAACAGTATGAGTAAGGAATGTCTTGCTCCTTTTAGAATGGCAAGTTTTCCTCATGATGTTTAGATGGCTCTTTGGGAAGCATATGGAGATCCAACACTTCCTCCATTTCTAGAGGACATTCTATCACCAGTCACTCTAGTTATGGTACATGCACCTCCAGATAAGATCACACCTGTTGATGCTCTTGTTGCTACTATTGATCCAGTTCTAGCCACAGATGCTTTTGATTTAGTGCAATAGGAAACACCATGTCTTCTTACTTTAGCTTCATGGGATGACTTCCTTCCAGATATTGCAGGTCTGTTCATGGAGTTTCATATTGAAGATGTGGGAGACATCATCAATGATATTCATCTTCTCTTTGTTGAGGCAAATACTTCATCCATTGCCACAGTGATAGGTCTAGCACATCAGGGTACACCTAGTCTTCTAGCTCTAGCATTAGTGGATGACTTCTTCATAGATATTTTAGGTTTATTTGTGAAGTCACACATATTAGAGTTGGGAGACATCTTTGATAATCTACATCTTCTTTAGTTGTTGTGAGGGCTTACTCTGACCCTCCCATCCATTCTCTACATGATCAGTCTTCACAAGTTGATACGATTGTGGATCCTTATGTATAGTAGTTACAGGAGGTCGCTTTATCAATTGAGAGACACTTTGTTCTTTGAGGTATGTTCTGCATCCATCCTTGCTAGATATGCACTTCTTCTTTTCAATAGTATTGGAAGGGGCGATAGTCAGTATCGACACAAGGACAGTTGAACAGGTTTCAGAGGCACCATTCATCTTTGGGATTCTTTCTATATAGAGGGGAAGCATCTCACCTATACCTCTACCATTGTTTCTTCCAAAGGGGAGGAACATTATTCAATAGTCATGGACCAGCTTCTATATTAGAGCAACTATCACTAATTGACACTCTACATTTGGCTGGAGGAACTACCTTGTCTCCTTCTTCTTCTATTTTATGGGGGGACTTTTTCCTCTTATGGGATTGTGTTCTTCTCATACTTCTCTATTGTATATCCTTGATGTATGTCATAATGGGGGGGGTCTTGATTACTCCATCTATCCATGCATCTTGTTTTTTCATCTCTCTTTTTGGGGGAGGGTTTTTCCCACAAGGTTTTCCCTCTTTCTTTGCTTTATGAGAGATTTCATTGCATTTGTACATGGGTACCTAACATGGCCTAGTAGTCGGGACCCATCTTGCATTTTCATCCTAGCTTTCATAAGCTTAAGTGCATTCCCCTAAGTTGCACTTAAGGGGGGGTGTTGGTGTAAATAAGTATTTACTTATTACACTTTACTTAAGTTTACTTAGGTCAATGCATTATTTTATTATTTCTTAGTTTGACACCTAGGAGTTTGCATACTCTTATGTGTTGTCATGTTCACAACATAGAAGTAAGCAAATCTAATTCAACGCATGGTGTCTACAATATTGGAGTTTGCATAATTAATTAAGCTGTCATGTAGACAACATAGTTATTAGCACTCTTAGTTTAGCACATGGTTTTTACAACATAATTTATGTGCTACACCTTTGTAGGCTTATCCTCTCATCATCACACTTACTCTAGTGCTTAATGGAGGATAATCCACTCCTAGTGGACATGTGCCTTATTGTAAGACTTATAGTGTGCTGACTCCTAGGAATTCTAGAAGCATTCTAGAGGACTTTATATTTAGGCATTCCTAGTATGTATGAACCAAACATTGAATGACAATAAATCAATTTTGGATATTGTTATTCTGATCATACTCTTTTGGCCTATTCTTGTGCTTATGCTTGAGTTCCTTGATCTTGGATGATTTTTTCCTAAGGAAAATTCTTACAAATCAGAGGTACTAATCCTATAGGAAGAAAATATAAAGAAGGAAATAATGGATCAAGGAACAACATTCTATGTTATAAGTATAACAACTTTGGACATATAGCTAGAAATCACAAAACACCTGTAAACCATCATGGATCAAGATTTGGAAATAACACACTAGTATTCCAATTGTGTAACATCTTTTGCCATATATCAATATTTTTTAGAATGGACATGAGGAACAACAAAAAGAATATAAAATTTAGAAGGAATATGCACATGAATGACAAAAGAACATATAGCAACAATGACAATCATAAAGATAAGATAAAGGAACATGTAGAAGAATTTAAAGAGGTATTTGTCAAAGATAAATATGCATCTAGTTCACATGTGGTGTTAGAAGAACATTCATTTGAAGCACCTCGAAGTAGATTGAGGTCAACAATTGTATTTGATTGATCCTATTGAAATTATGTACTTTATATAAGAGATTGAGCATCAGAGAGAAAGAAGTAATGACATAAAGTGAGTTAAGGTTTGTGCAGTTAATATTAGGTACAATATGATGTGTTGAAGTCATGGTCAATAATGCAGATGATTTGGAGATTGTATACAAGTGCACAAAAGAAATTAAGTTGCCTAGTAACCAGAAATAACTTTTTTTATTGTATACTTACACAATTAATGTAGTAATGAATTGGAAGTGATTTTAAATTTGAAGTGATCTAAAGTTTGAAATGGAACACTTAATGTGATTCAACATGAATCCTACTTATCAATTGATGAGCTTAAGGGGCTTTCTAATGAATGGTTCATAAGGCACAATAGTTGGTGAAGGTTTTTCAAATGGGGTTGCAAGCTTTGGGGTGTAACCATGGAAGAAACTTTGTAGTTAAGTGCGCTTAGGTCAAAGTAGTATTGGGATGGGTGACCTCCTAGGAAGTCCTAGTGCTTCACCCCTATGAGCATCATCTAGATCTAATGAGTGCTAAGTGTTCCATTTATTCTCATGAGAGATGGATTCATGTTGAATCACTACTCATGAAACATGGGTCAATGAGTTTGACTCAAAATAACATAGTTAAATCCTGATAGCAATATCACAATTTGACTTGTTGTGGAAATTATCTCCTACTTATCAATTGATGAGATTAAGAGACTTTCTAATGAATGGTTCAACACTTGGTTAAGGTTTTGCAAATAGGGTTGCAAGCTTTGGGTTTAACCATGGAGGAAACTTCATAGTTAAGCACACTTAGGCTGGAGTAGTATTGGGATGGGTGACCTCTTGGGAAGTCTTAGTGGTTCACCCCTGTAAGCATCACCTGGATCGAATGAGTGATAAGTGTAGACACCTAAAATCCTTTAGAAAATAAAGTATTTTTATTTTCTGAAAAATCCCTGATGACATCATCATTAATTAATTTATTTATTTTTATGCCATTAAATCCCTTTATCTTAATTAAAAATATTTAATTAAGGAATTCCTCCCAAAAATGTTTAAATCTTATTTAAACATTATTTCCTTATTTATTAATTATTTAATTAATAAATTGACCAAAAATCCCAAAATAAATAATTTATTTATTTTTTGCCCAAAACTTGGCCAATTTCCTTAAGACCACTAACCTCTTCCAAAATCTTCTAATCCTTCTTTAATTTCGATTAAAGGCTAATCCCATCATTTCCTACCCCTAATCCCAACTCAAAATATTTAATTAAGATTAAATATTAATCCTAATGTTTATTAAAAATATTTTAATAAATATCTCCTCAACCCAAACCCTTGAAATAAATAAAACTTTATTTATTTTCTAAAAATCTTATGTATCCTCATCCTAGGAAGTTCTAGACTCTTCTAGAAAGTCTTCATCCTCATCCAAAGCCTAGACTCTTCTAGAAGATGGCAATCCTTATCTTTGACCCTAATTCTAATCCCCCCCTAACCTTGTCACATTCCCTAAACATGGGTAAAGACTTGCTAACCCAAGCCAAAGCCAACAAATATCTCCTCCTTCACCCACCCTCATTAAATGCCATCCACTTGCCCATCTCTAACAAGCCTAATCTAATCTTAACCCAAGCCTAATCCAAGCCTTAATCATTTGCACATTCCTAAGTCAAGCTTAAGACTTTCGTAATCCAACCCAAGTCAAAATATCTCAACTCTCTCACAAATATCCCAACCATAAAACTTTATGAAGCCCACAAAGCCATAAATGACTCTTACAAGCCCATTCATTGCTCTTACAAGCCATTATGAGGGTCTTTATGAGCTTTGAGCCTCCTTTGTTAACCCCTCAACTGGTCTTGCTCTAACCAATGACCTTGTGACATGTGTCACTCCCTGATTGGCTGTAAGGAAGCACAATCCATGTTCTCTCCTCTCATTCAATCTAAACCTTCCATAAGCTTTCTCCCATCCTTGCATCCTAGCCCTTGGTCCCTCAAGCCCTTTGCCTATTTAAGGAATCCTCTCCCAAGCCATTTTAACACAATCACCCATAGTAACAAAGTAATGCCATTTTGATCATGAAGTAAAGCCATAATGCCATTTTTGAGAAGCCATTTTACATCAAATCCATTCACCCAAGCCAAAATCCATCAAGAACACCATTGAAGCCTTTGGAGAATCGAGCATACATCCTATCTAATTAGACAAAGCTACTCAACAAGAGAGCTTCTCATTGAGAGAGCCCATTGATGGCTCATATTCTCAATTGAGAGCTCATCTTAGTCTATCTTGAAGTTACGTTTATTTAGTTTTGTGAATACTTTTGATTTGATATTTAGTGTTCTTTGCATTACTAATCTTCGTATACATTCTTTTTTGCCCCTCTTTGATGTGATGCCGCAAGTGGCATGGCATCAAAGATAAAAAATAATAATATGCCCAAGGCTAGAGCAAAAGAGGAGAGAAAATGAGGCTCGACGGCTTCTTGAAAAATACAAGAATCTGGGATAAGCAAGGAGACTCAGATTGGCAAAGAGAAGGGGCTGAATTAGCTCAAACTCTCACTATGGGAGAATGATAAAGGAGAATCAGATGCACAAGAGGAAGCAAGCTTAAGACTTTAGGGAAGGTGGAGGATGAAGGAGCAGAGTGCTATAAAAAAGAATCCGGGATAGGGAGAAGGATGAGGAGATTATAAAGATGATGCAATAGGATTTCAAAGAGTCAGATTGGTGGAAGATGGGTTTCGGAGATCCCTAGGACTAGGATTGTGGATCTCGAAAGATGAGGCTTGGTGGATTGATTGGATTGGTGGATCCCTAAGACTAGGAGTGATGATTGATTCTAAGAGATATAGTTGCACAAGCTGGGGTAGGAGAGACGGATGCTAGATATGGATGAGGGATAATGGAGATGAAGGGAATCCATTGAAGCTTTTTGAGTAGGGGGATACTTCAAAGAGAAGTACCACCATGTAGTTGAGCACTAGATTTGCTATAGGACTACTGGTTAAGTGACAAGGTTACCAAGAACATCAAAGTTGTGTCACCAACCATCCAGAGGACTAACGGATTGACTCGAAACAAACACACAAGGATTGCCCCAGCATCACACATGAAACTTGGAGAAAACAACGTGGAACTAATACTGGGTAACCCACAAGCAAAAAATAAACAAAAAAAAGACTTGATCAAAATTGTACGCTTAGAGTGCCCCATTCGCAGCATACCATGATATGAAGATCATGGCAACCTTGAGGAGGGAACAAAAATATTGCTTGGAAAAGATACTTCAAGACCCAAAAAGGAAGATTCCAAATCAAAAGAAAGCAAAAATCCAAAAGAGAACCGCTTGCCAATGAGATGGGTAGGACGAGGTACTAACAAACCAAGATCAGACATGAGGAAAGCTATATCTTGCAAGCATCTATCAGAGAGCATCTAAGCTGGTGGATTTGGATGAGTGATGCGTCTAGCAAGCTGAACTAAGAAGGATAACACTTTGGTGATAGGAGATCTAGTTAAAGGATGCATTGGAATAGCTAACCAAAATTTGTGCGATGTGTGCAAGATGCTGATCAAGGATGAACTGACATGAAAGCTAGATAGATACAATGGTACTAATCTAAAGAGGATGTACAAGCTAATAGACCAAGATATGTTACAAATGTACAAGGTTGTTTTGGACAAGATTGGATATACAAGCTATGATACAAGCGTTGGATACAAGATTATTTACAAGCTATATAGGAGCTCCAAATGATAAGATAGCGGGATGGCTCAAGTTGGTGCAAGATGTAGAAGCTAAGGATGAACTGACACGAAAGCTGGATAGATACAATGGTACTAAGCTAAAGAGGATGTACAAGCTGATAGACCAAGATATGTTACAAATGTACAAGGTTGTTCATGTTGTGGTTATTGTGAGATGGAAATGTTTGTGAAGGGTGGGATGTCTGTAATATTTGATAGGTAGATAGGTAGATGGTTTGCGAAAAGCTTAAGTGAAAATGATGTTCTTTGTGTGCATGTGATAGGATACAAACTAGGATACAAGCTTTGGTAGATAATACAAGTTGGAATATGGTACAAGCTTTGGACAAGATTTGGATATACAAGCTATGATACAAGATTTACAAGCTAGGGTACAAGATTTACAAGCTAAGGTACAAGATTTACAAGCTGTACAAGAGCTCTAGATGATAAGATAGCAGAATGGCTCAAGTTGGTGCAAGATGCAAAAGCTAAGGATGAGGTGATAGTGGAAGATATGGATTTGGCAGGACGCATCCAATGATGATGATAGATGTGCGACCAAGGATGGGGACAATGCTAAGGTTGGTGGTAGCTGAGCTAATAGATGGCATTAGAGTGAATGACTAATGAGAGGATGACATTGGATTTGCATGAGGATAGCCTAGAGCTAGATACCAATGACAAGGGAGGATGGACAAGACAAGATCTCTAAGGAATACAGTGCCCCCAGTCAGAAGATGACATGCGGAAGGAGGGCTTACGATGGATGTGATAGGATTAAAGCTAGGATGGAAAAGTTGAAGGTGCTAGGGAGATGGATGATAGCGGGGATGATGGGGTGAGGTTGCAGAAGATAAGTGGATAGTGATAGATAAAAGTTGGAGGATGAAAGATAGGTGGATAAATTGGAAGATGGAGCTGGATGGCAAGATGTGACCAAAAGCATGAGGATGATAGGATAAGATGGGGATGGCTAGATTATGCATGATGCTTATTTGCCAAGTTTTCATCATGGTACTTATCCAAGGCACTTGAATTGCCAAGTTTTCACCAGTGGACGCTTTATTTTTCTTTTTTCTTTTGATTTTTTGACTTTGGACTTAGCTAGAATGATTTTGGCTTTCTTCAGTTGTTTTTGGCTTTTTTGGGATTTTTCACTGGCTGTTGGAATGTTCAATTTTGTTGCTAACTATTGGTACACTGGATGTGTGATTTATGCAATAGATCGGACTAGATGGGATTGATGGTAGGAGATGGAGGGATGAAAAGGCTGGAAAGGAGCATGAGATGGGGATGCTTGCAGGATCAACATTGGCACATGTTGGGATGGGTGCGAAAAGAGCATATGGGGGATAGATGGTAGATGCAAGCTTGATGGAGGATTTGTGGAAGCGCACTTGGGGATATAGTTACCCAAGATGGAGTTAGGAGATAGGGGACACAAGTCACTGGATGGGGGATTAGCAATGGTGGATGCCATTATGCATTGGGTTTCAACTTTTTTCTTTGGGATCCACATGGTTTTGGATTTTCTTTTCATAGGCTTTTGCATTGTTTTGCATTCTTTGATTGGATTTTGTCTTTTTGGAGTATGTCTTTTAGAATAGACATATGATTGCCTAGGATGTGGATTTTTAGCTTTATGCATTTTGAAATTGGCATTCACATTGTTGCGGTAAGCTTTGGGAAGATGGTTAGGAGAAGCTTTGTGAGATGGAGAGGATATGGAAGAGCATGTAGGGGGATGATGATGGATAATGTGCCTTTGTTGATCTTGCGTAGGAATGGAGGGAATAGGATTTTTATGATGGCTGATAGGAGGATGGAGGATGGTAGATTTTGGGACATGGGAAACCAAAATGGATTTAGCGGATGAAGGGGGGATATGGTAGGTTGTTTTGGGTTGCAAAGATGGTGGAGGGGGGATGACATAAGATTTCTTGAAGGAGTGATGGGAGGTTGACATGGTGGGCCTAGAGATAGGCTTGGTTTGGGGATGGCGTGTACCAACACTTTTAGATGGTGAGCCTTTGGATACATATCCAAGACCATGAAATCCTCGATTCTTTTGTGCAATAATCGGCTTTCTAATTCCTTGCTCTTGTGGTCCCAAACCTTGACCTTGATAATGCCATTGATTGAGCATTTGAATGAGCTGAGGAAAATTTTTGCTTGTAGAAAATAGTAGAAGTGCTTTACTAGATGTACTGCAACGGGGAGATATTGTTCTTAATTCTTCTGCTGAGAGGGGGCCACCATGGATGAATGTAAGTGAACCAAGAGGGTAGATTATAGATGGTGGAATAGCTTGGATAGGTGTTAAGATGGAAGCATGGAGTGGAGGAGATCTTGATTTAGCTGATGGGATGAAAAGATATCCTGTAGTAGAGGAGGTATGGCTTGAGGTTTTGGAGATGGAGGGGATGGTGACTGCACTATGGATGGAAGACATGGTATGATGATATCTTCATTTATGATTTGGGGGATGTCAACATGCTTTTGGGCATGATCTTGATAGGATTGGATTGGAGTGGATGGTGCGATAGGAGGTGAAGGGATGGATTCTTCAAAGGCAGCGGATGGATAGATGGGAGATTTGGTAGTGGAAGGATTTTAAGCAATTTGATGGATGGTATGGGGATGATAGCTATGGGAGATGGAGGTGATATTATAGATGGGGAAGCTTCATCACTGACTACTTCACATGGTTGGATTAGATGACATGGCTTATCGACTGTTGGAGGTGGCATTTCTTGTATTTCCTCTAGGAGATTCCTGGGAGACTCGTGTGTCGGAGGTGGACGTGGTGGATTGACATAAATAGTTGGTGTGATGGGGGTGGAAGATTGGAAGCTTGGTTGATTAGGTGATGGAGGAGAGGTTGGGATATGAGATGGCATGACTAGATAGTTTGGAGGAATGCTTGGATTTTGGGGGATGGTTGGCGGAAGGCATCTAAGGCTCTCAAGATACCCGTCATAGTCAACAAGATTTTCATCATCATTGGAATAGGAAGTAGTAGGAGAAAGGACAATGCGACCAAACTCATCATGATAGGGTTTGGATTTCATGTTTTGATGATGAGTTGGATGGGGATGGGGTCTTTCATATGGATGAACACGGAAGCTCATGGTTGGATTTGGATTAAGCGCAGATTTTGGATTGGCTAATGAAAGATTTCCTAGGGAGAGCCAAAGTTGCATGAGAAACCTAAGGAGGATTGGTTGGAGATTTTTGGCTTTCTTGTGGATGGAAGACTTCAAGGGTATGCTATCAAAAAGTGAGAGTTTTGCTTTCCTATGTGCAAGATTTGTGGATTTTGGTGTCAACTTGAGGATAGACAAATGATCCTATGGGCATGAAACGAGATTGAACACTTGTGGATCCCAACCTTTAGCTTAAGGTGATGAGGGATGACAAGTGAGAAGGCTAGATTACCCTAGACAAAGCTTTGTCAAAGGGATAACCTTGGGGAGATTGAGGGATTTGGATAGATTGATTGGATAGCAAACTCTGGCAAAGTAACAACAATTCCTTAAAGGCTTGGGTGATTTTGGATTGGGTTGCTAGCTGGCTGGGGGGATGATTTGGATGGACTTTGGATTTGGGATTGTTCTAAAGCAAAGAACTAGATAAATTCGGTTGCGACGGAGGAGCTTGGATGATTTTTTGATGAGGTAGTGACTACGCTAAGTATGCCTTGAGCTGAGAGATTTTTGCTTTTCTAGGATTTTGACCAAAGTTGGCAAACATTCATTCAAAAGCTATGAACAAACAAGCAGACAAAAGTTTGGAGCAAGCATGTCAAACACACCAACATCCTAGGAAGCTTTCTACAAAGATGAAATTTGGTTTAGCTAGGGAGTCCTCGATATATGCAAGGTACGTGAGGCCCAAATCCGTAGATGAAACCAAAAAGATGTCACACAGCCGAGAGGAGCGATAACCCACTTCTCCTCTTTCGCTTCTCAAGGGTATAAAGTTCCTTGAGGCTTAGCTCGAGTGACAGCATTGTGATCCCAAGAGAGGTGTCTTTGGATTCACCTCCTGATCTTTATACTCCGCCGGAATGCTGGAGTTGAGGTCATCCCAAGGGGTGATGAAATCTCTGAGAAGGCCTCCTAAAAATTAAACAAGATTTTAGATCCTAATCTTATGCACCTAAGATGGCATCAAAAGATGAAAAGGGGAGAGAAGACTTGGATGATCTTGGGCTAAAGACAGAGTTCTTTTCCAACTGACACTTAAGTTTTCTGATCTAGACTTTTTTAAAACACATGTGATTAAGATGCAAAGGTTCAATTCCAATTTGAAATGAGCCAACAAAAGAGAAGTGATTGAAGAATGAATACACAAAGGAGAGTTAGGGTCAACAAGAAAGTAAACCCGCGCGCCCGGAGGCCCTCCACATCAAGTATCGATTAATTTCCTTTAAGGCATTCAAGAGTTGGTGTTTGTTCATTTTAAGGCCAAAACAAAGATGTGTGTAAAGCTCGATTTCAAGCGCGCACCTGAAGGCCCTCCATGTCAAGATTTGTTCAATTTTTATGCCCAAATGAAGTGTTAGCAAGACTAATGTGCATTCAAGAAATTTTCTATTTTAGAAAAACCAATAAAAACTCAAGTGAGTGGAGTTTGATTTTTGTGGAGCATTTAACACCTTCTTAGGTAGACCCATCCCCATATATGGCACTGATATTGCAACCAACGGTTAGAATAATGGGTGATTAAAGAGGGTGAGTCCAACGACAAACTCACTGAAAGTGTCTTTATTTTTTTTTATAACTTAGAAAGTTTCTAAACTGTGGATTCTTTTTATGCCCCAAAAGATGAAGTGTGATGTATGATAAGGATTATTTGATCTATGGCATTCAAGATTGGATTTGTTATGCATTCCAATGAAAAACAAACAAACTTGATTTTAATCCATGGCACACAAGAGTGATTTTAGCAACATGCATTCAAAGACAAGTGTTTAAACATTCAAGTTCTTTCCTTCGAGCATTCAAGATTGAGATTTTGTGTGTTTTTTTAAGAACTTTGAAGTGCTTTGTTTTAACCTTAGATCATTCAAGATTGAGTTTGTTTGAACTTAAATTCAAAGAGGAAGGAATAGGGATGCTTTTATTTCCAATTTAGATCATTCAAGATTGTTTTTTACTCAAAAAAAAAAAATCTCTTTGGAATTTGGTTTTCATTAAAGATTTTGTGTTCTAGTTTGCATGTTTTAAGCCCAAAAATGATATTCCTAGATTGTTTTGATGCATAAAAACCTAGGAAACATTCAAGATTTTGCAACAAGACATTTGTTTGGAACAAATAACAAAGCTTTTAGGGCAATTTTGGCAACCATTTAGGACTCTTAGTTTTCAAAAGAACTTTAAAATATTTGCAAATGAAGTTCATTTTATCCCTGATTGATGCTTTGAGTTTGTTTTAGAATTTTGTGCGCGCTTAATGTTGATTTTGAACCTTGTGTGCACTTAGTGTTGAGTTTGATTTAGAATTTTGTGAGCTCTCTCAATGAGAAGCTCTCTTGTTGAGTAGCTTTGTCTAACTAGATAGGATGTATGCTCGATTCTCCAAAGGCTTCAATGGTGTTCTTGATGGATTTTGGCTTGGGTGAATGGATTTGATGTAAAATGGCTTCTCAAAAATAGCATTACTTGGTTACTATGGGTGATTGTGTTAAAATGGCTTGGGAGAGGATTCCTTAAATAGGCAAAGGGCTTGAGGGACCAAGGGCTAGGATGCAAGGATGGAAAAAAGCTTATGGAAGGTTTAGATTGAATGAGAGGAGAGCACATGGATTGTGTTTCTTTACAGCCAATCAAGGAGTGACACATGTCACAAGGTCATTGGTTAGAGAAAGAGGGGTTGAGGGGTCAACAAAGGAGGCTCAAAGCTCATAAAGACCCTCATAATGGCTTGTAAGAGCAATGAATGAGCTTGTAAGAGTTATTTATGGCTTTGTGGACTTCATAAAGTTTTATGGTTGGGATATTTGCAAGAGAGTTGAGATATTTTGACTTGGGTTGGATTAGGGAAGTCTTAAGCTTGACTTAGGAATATGCAAATGATTAAGGCTTGGATTAGGCTTGGGTTAAGATTAGATTAGGCTTGTTAGAGATGGGCAAGTGGATGGCATTCAATGAAGGTGGGTGAAGGAGGAGATATTTGTTGGCTTTGGCTTGGGTTAGCAAGTCTTAACCCATGTTTAGGGAATGTGACAAGGTTAGGGGGGGATTAGAATTAGGGTCAAAGATAATGATTGACATCTGCTAGAAGAGTCTAGGCTTTGGATGAGGATGAAGACTTTCTAGAAGAGTCTAGAACTTCCTAGGATGAGGATAAATAAGATTTTTAGGAAATAAATAAAGTTTTATTTATTTCAAGGGTTTGGATTGAGGAGATATTTATTAAAATATTTTTAATAAACATGAGGATTAATATTTAATCTTAATTAAATATTTTGAGTTGGGATTAGGGGTAGGAAATGATGGGATTAGCCTTTAATCAAAATTAAAGAAGGATTAGAAGATTTTGGAAGAGGTTAGTGGTCTTAAGGAAATTGGCCAAGTTTTGGGCAAAAAATAAATAAATTATTTATTTTGAGATTTTTGGTCAATTTATTAATTAAATAATTAATAAATAAGGAAATAATGTTTAAATAAGATTTAAACATTTTTGGGAGGGATTCCTTAATTAAATATTTTTAATTAAGATAAAGGGATTTAATGCATAAAAATAAATAAATAAATAAAATAATTAATTAATTAATAAATGATGATGTCATCAGGAATTATTCAGAAAATAAAAATACTTTATTTTCTAAAGGATTTTAGGTGTCTACACTAAGTGTTCCATTTATTCTCATGAGAGATGGATTCATGTTGAATCACTACTTATGAAACATGGGTCAATGAGTTTGACTCAAAATCACATAGTTAAATCCTGATAGCAATATCACAATTGACTTGCTATGGAAATTATCTCATACTTAACAATCTCCCTCTTTGGCATTGATGGCAAACCAATACCAAAAAAGAAAATAATTCCTTGTATATTGAAATCTCTCCCTCTATCACCAGCTTTCATCTTCTATATAGGCTACAAAATTCTGTTATGATCAACAGACAATCCACTCATCCTTTATAACTCCTTCTTGATCGTTCTCTGTTTCTAATATTTGGGTATCTCTATATTGTTCATATATGTCCCTTAACACTATCTCCCTTTTACTAGGTATATGTATTTCTTTTAGTCATTTCACCTTATATAGTAAACATTAGGTACACTATCTCCCTCTGAGTAGATATTCTTTATTTCTCCCTTTATTATTTCTTTATTTTCTCCCTACTTGACAATAATGCTAGAGACTTGTCATCTCAATATAAAGATATGTAAAATTTTATTTTTCTCCCTTTGTCACCTTACTTGTGACTGATCTACTATTCCAACTCTTTGATTACTTTAGGTAGCTCCTAAAGTAAGATCCATTGCATCAATGTGTAAGATATAACATTCAACTCTAGTTGATGTAGGGCACTACTTAGCTTCTTAAGGAGCTTTGGATAGGGGTATCACCTCTAGTTTACCTCTTAGATACTCATGAACATCCTTAGGTAATGCTTTTGTGAAGATATCAACTATCTACTCTTTTATATTCACATATTCCATCTCCAACTCTTTGTCTTGAACTAACTCTCTCAAGTAATGATTCTTGATTGCAATGTGCTTAGTCTTTGTTTGCATCATAGGGTTCTTTGATATATTTATAGCACTTGTATTATCACAATGAAGTATCATATGTGCAATGATTTCTTCTTTCATACATTTAAGTAGTTGTTTGATCTATACAATGTTTGTATAATTTACTAAATCAACAACATATTCAACCTCAGCAGTAGATTGAAATATGTAATTTTATTTCTTGCTGGTCTAGGTAACCAATCTCTTTCCTAAGAAAAATATTCCTCCACTAGTGCTCTTTCTGCCATCAATGTTTTTGGCCCAATTAACATCAGTGTAGGCTCTCAACTCAAAATTTTCAGTTTTCTTGTAGTATAGACCATAGCCTTTTGTTCCTTTCAGATATCTCATTATTCTCTTAACAACCACCAAATGATTCTCCTTAGGATTAGCAGAGGATATTGCAACTATCCCAATAGATAATGCAATGTTAGGTCTATGATGTACTACATATTTTAATTTGCCAATCATAGACCTATACAATATTTGACTAACATTAGCTGAATCATCATTTTTTGATAGCTCGTGTCCTATCACCATAGATATGCTAACTGGTTTGGAATCTTCCAATCCAAAAGTTTTCAATATTTCGTTCACATACTTAGACTGAGTGATGTATATATGATATCATAGACATCTAAAATTATTTTTTCATTTGATCTGCAAATTCTTTACATAATCCATCTTGAGTCCCTCCAAATATGATATCATCAACAAAAATTTCAGCTAGTAAAATATCTTTTCCTTTTTCTATCTTCAAGTACAGATTGTTGTTATCATTAGTCCTCTCAAATCAAATTTTCACAAGATAATTGTGAAGCCTTTTATACCATGCTCTTGGTGCTTTTTTTTAAACCATATAAAGCTTTGAGTAGTCTACATCCCATGTTCTTGTTGTTAGCATCAACAAATCCTTCTGGTTGTTCAATGTAAACCTCTTCTTCTAATATGCCCAATTAGAAATGCAGATTTCACATCCATTTGATAAACTTTGAAACCTTTGTATGCAGAGTAGACAAGTAGAGTTCTTAATCCTTCCAATCTTACAATAGGGGCAAATATTTCTCCATAGTCTATCCCTTCTTCTTGTGCATACCCTTTGCAAACTAATCTTGCCTTATTCCTTACGACTTCACCATTTTTATCTAACTTGTTTCTATACACCCACTTGGTTCCAATCACATTCTTATCCTTTGGTCTAGGAACTAGAATCCATCTCTTGTTCTTCTCAATTTGTTCAATCTCTTCTTTTATGGATTTACTCTAGTCAATATTGTCTAAGGCATCTTTCACTATCTTAGGATTATGCATGCTTAGCAAACAAGTATCATTTCTTAGCCTATTTCTTGTTATTTTTCTGGTATCTTTGTCTCCAATAATTTTTTCAGTAGGATGACATCTGTTGACATACTTTGAAAATCTTGGTTCTTCTCTACTTTCCTTATTAGGTCTATCAACTTATGAATCACTATGTACTTCTCTATCAATTAATTCAACATCTCTTTCATGTACACTAATCTCAAAATTAGAATGTGTCTCAACTTCATTCTGCAACTCAACACTTGATTGTAGGTTGATTCCTAAATGTAACTTGGCATCCATTGTATGTGACTGTGATGACCCTATTTGATCATTCATTTTTATGTTTTTGTTATTCTTCTTTTTAACTTAATGTTTGGATTCATCTCTATAAGTATACAAGTCACTTATAGTGATGTTATTGCTCTCTCTGATATTGAGATTATATGTAACCTGATTTGTCAGAGACAAGTTCTTAATCCATTGAGCAATCCAATAAGGATAAATGTGTAGTTAGAAATAATTGATGATTAATTTTCTGTATGGATATTTTCTGATTTATTATGGTTGTTCTCTCCTTCATGCTCACATATTGCCTTGCATGAGGGATGATGTGAAGATGTTGCAAACTCTCCATAGATTCTGCTGGATTTCCTATCACTGTGATATTGTATCATTGTCTTCTTCTTTTTATATGATGATGTTCGTTAGTGGTCCCCTAAAGTTCTCTGTAGTATATAACATCTACCCTCTTTGAGCGATGAATGTCTCCATCTTGGATAGCTTATATGTTCACCACTGACCTCAATTCCTTATACAGATCATGTTTGCTAATTATATTTTCTTTGTTCTAATATTATTATGGTGGCTCTACTATTTCCTCATAGGATATCTAAATATACTTTTGTCTCCGTAAGTGACTTTCCTATCTTCATAAATCCATGTGTAAATTATAATGCTCTTTATTTCATTCTCTTCCAATGCTACTCCAGGTAATACTTATCAGGTAACAGTCAAAGAATCAAAAGAAAACACATTCGATCAATAAGTAAGTCTCTTTATTTTCCTTTCATTATCAGTACCCAACTATATTAAATGCAGTCCGTCTTTATCATTGCTAATTGTGTCTCTTGCATGCCTTGATCTTCTTCCCTGCTCTTACTCTTATATATGAGCAAGGGAAATCTATGAGTTGCTAACCAAAAGTCACGACCTTTTAGTCTAGCAGCTCTATATATTAAATATTCTTAATTTATTAATTACCATTTATTTATTGTATAATGATCAATTATATGTTTCATGATTTATTTATATATAAAATCAAGTATTGGTGTAAACTAGATGAATTTCAATATTGACTTATATTTTTATATTACCTTCTATATTATCAAATATTGAGTTATCATCGTTATTATATAGTATTTGTCAGTATTCTTATTAGTTAGGATTCTTTCAATATTCGATGCTCAATGTCATTATTATTATCCATTAACAATATTGGTTGATACTTTCATCCATAATATTTATTTGGTTTGTCACTTCTCAATATAATAATTATATAATAATAATATAATAATATAATTATTTATTTATAATAATATCACAAAATATTTATATTATAATATATATTAATTTAATAATATATCAACTATATTATTAGATTATATTACTTTATTAATATAGTATGTTGCTATATTATATTGGATTATTATTATTATAACATGATACGATATTATTATATAATTAGAATGTAGTATGACTTTGTAAAAATATTATTTTAATATCATTATTAATATTATAGTTATAATATAATATTTTATATTATAATTATGCTATAATCTTATATATTGTTTTATTTTTATAGTGCCAAATATATCACTATTATAATGGATTATAATAATAATATTATTAATTAATATGTTATTCAAATATTCATATATCCATAAATTTGGGCTCATGACAGTGACTCGACAATCACTAAAACTTGTTGTTGATTTGCAACTTGATTTATAACATCTTCATCAATAGGCATACCTTCATAAAAGTATACACAAGATTTGTATTCCTCTTGTTCCTTCATTGGTTCAGCCTCATGTACCTCTGTAAATTCATCAAACTTCACATTTGTATTTTCCACAACTTTGTTAGTGTTAGTATTTAAACACTTATAAGCTTTATTTCTTGTGGAATAGCCAAGGAATATACCTTCTTCACTTTTAGAATCTAATTTACCATTACTAAAATCTTTAAGAATGTAGCACTTGCTTCCAAATACCTTAAAATATTTTACATTGGGTGAGTATCCATACCATAATTCAAAAGGTGTTGAATGAGTACCTTTCTTGACTTGTACATGGTTTAAGGTATAGAAAACTATACTTACAACCTCTCTCAAGTATTTCAAAGTAACATTCTTCTCCATCATGAGTGTCTTAGCATAGTCCATTACAAATCTATTCCTTCTTTCAGAAATTTCATTTTGTGGAGGGGTCCTAGGTGCAGATATTTATCTTTTGATTCCTCTATCATTACAAAACATCTCAAACTCATTTGATGAAAATTCTCCTCCTCTTTCAAATCTCAAACATTTTAGACTTTTACATGTTTCCTTCTCAACTCTTTCTAAGTACCACTTAAACATTTGGAAAGCATCAAATTTCTATTTCAGAAACATAAATGTCATCATCCTAGAATAATCATCAACAAATAACATAATGTACTTGTCACCTTTGTAGCTTTGCATATCAATTGGTCCATACAAGTCAGTAAGAACAATCTCCAAAATTCCTTTAGAAGTGTGAGTCATACTCTTAAAACTAGACTTTGTCATCTAACCTAACTGAAATTGTTTACAAATTATATTGTCAGGTTTCTTCAATTTAGGCAAACCTATGAATCTTCTCATGTTACTAATACTAACCAAGTTATCAAAATTAACATGAAATAGCCTCTTGTGCCATTACCACACATCATTAAATTCTATAAAAAAACAAGCAACATCATCCATATCAAGATAAAATAAATTACCTCTAGTTTGATCACCTTTCCCAATTAGTTTCCCTTTAGTATCATAAATCTTAGCTATCTTGTTCTCAAACTCAACCTTGCAACCTGAACTATTTAGTTGTGACACACTCAAAAAATTATAATTAAGTCCTTCAACATAATAAGCATTGTCACACAAAATCTTTTTTGTGAGTTTGGTAGACCCTTTTCCTTTCATCAAATAGGGTGCATCATTACCAAACCTTACACTATTTCTATCATAATAATTCAACATAATGACCTTACTTTTATCAATGATCCATCTGTCATTCTTGTTCACACAAGACACTAGTGTAGTTGTCTCATCCTCATAAGATTCATCCTTCATTGTAACATACACTACTTCATCATCATGATCATCAGATCCATCTTTGGTTTCCTCTTCAACAATGTAGCAAGACTTCTTGCCTTTGTCTTTGTAATCTTTGTTGTCCTTATGTCTTCTACTTTTGTATTTATCTCCACTTCTATAGTTCTTCTTCTCTGGACATCTAGCAACAATATGACCAACCTTATTGTGATTAAAACACATAATAAGTAACTTACTTTTAAATTTTCCTTTTCCTCTATGAAATCTCCTTGCTAGCAGTGCTTCAAGTTGTTCTACACCCTCCTTATTTGTGTCACTATCACTAGAAACATATTTTACCTTTTTCTTCTTCTCTTTAGATTCCTTTAATGAAAACTTAGCTCTGAAAGCATATTCAACATTGTCAGGTTTGAAATTATCAAAATTAGAGAGCTCAAAGGTAGTAAGCCTACCTACCAATCCTTCCAGAGTCAGATTTGAACCTAGTATACATCTTAGTTCTTATATGGAAGAAACTCTAATAGCATAGATGGGCAACAATGTTCTTAGTACTTTTCTTAATACAATATCATCATCTATAATACTAGTAGCTCCTCTTATAGCATTAACAACATCATTAACTTTTCATGGCTTAGTAAATCCATATTCATAAAAAATTAATATGCATGCATCCATTAGATCATACAATGCTTAAACTTTGTAAGTTACTGTCCTAGGTCAAAAGATCTTTGCAGAAATGTAAACATCAAACATAATATATTCAATAACACATTTGACACAAGGAAACCCAATTTGGGAAAAACTAGTAGTAACATGCTACTAATTCTCACTCTTTTGAAGTGATTGTTGGAGTAAATAATTAATTATTAATTATTTATTCTATTTACTTAAGCTTACTTAGGTTAATACATTTATATTAAGTATTTAATGCATGTAGTGATGAGTTGTTGACAACACGAGTTTGTTCCCTTCTAGCATGTTTCACCTTTTTGTGGAAGTGTGCTTAGTTGTCAACCTTATCTTCTACCTCTTTCCAACTTGTTCTACAAGCTTCCATGAGGCCTTTATATTTAGGCTCTCTTATTGTAACTCATAAAGCATTCTCATTGTAAATACAATTTCATTGTTTTGAAATATGTTCTCTCTCATGTCCATTTTGGGTTTTTCCCAAGCTCCACCTCCTCCTTCTTGGTTTCCCTTTGATAGGTTATTTGCATGCAGGTGATCTTGGTGAGCTATGGAGTTGGATTTCATCAACTCCTACATGGTATCAGAGCCTCCTTGCTACTGCTTCATTGAAGGATTTTTGAAGCTACGATTTGAAGACACAAACCCTAGTTTGTTTTTGCATTTTTCTTCAATCTAGGGGAAGAGCATTTTTTCAGAGAACTTTGGGCCCAAACGGATGCTGCCATTGGATTCAAAAGGCATTTTTCAACTAGGATCCATATAATTTTTTTTGATTTTGGAGACAGGACTTTGAGAGGCAATATTTTTTAGTACAAATGCAGCATTGAATTTTTTTTTTTTTAAAATGCGAGCGCCGCCGCCATAGTGCCCAGGCACCACTGCGTGGCCACCCACCAGACATCTGCTCCATCCTTAATCAATGGCTCCTCTGATGAACCTCTACTCCCAGCTCCTCATCTGCTTTGCTAGGGTTCATTGCCTCTGTCAGTGGTTCAACGACTTATTTCTCTACTCTGCTAGGTGTTTCTACTTTTGCGCTACCTGTAACACAGTCCTCCACCCTGGGACACATCTACCTATTGACATGTGTACTCTGCATCCGCATAGTCAGCGGGCCTGTTAGCACCTAGTCAACAAATTTTTGAGGGAGTCTTTGCCTAACACGTGGAAAGGCTGCCACATCAGTCATACCTTCCACATGGTGTCGATGTGGCACTGCCATGTGGCTTTCTTTTTTGCAGCGAAGGCTTCCAAGTCATGAAATTTAAGCTAGGAAACTACTAATGTCAGCATGATGTCATCCTGCATTAACATGTCTCTTGCACCTCTCCAAGGTCATTTTGGACCTACCTTCAATTTTTTGGCCATAACTTGAGCATATAGATGTATTTTTCTGATTCGAAAGAAGCATTGGAAAGCTAGTTCCGAGATAGAGACATTGGTATAAGTATTTTTAGGTTTTGATGTAGTTTTGTTGCCCATTTTTTTAGTTAAAGTTTGAAGTTGTGTTTTTGACTTCGACATGCATATCTTTTGCGTCCCATGTTAGTTTTTTGAAAATGTTATATTTTTGGAAAGCTAGTTTTGTCACCTTTTCAAAAATGTTGTCATTTCATTTAGATTTTGGCCCATGCTCTTTCTATCATGTTTTTGGCATTTTTGCTATATGGTGGATATCTTGGGTGTTTTAGGTTCGAGGACCATTTTCCTGGCATGTTTTCTTTTGTTTTGGGATGTCCTTTCTTTTGCATCAACTTTTTTCTTTTTTTGATCATTGTAGACATCATTTGTAAGCACTTTATGTATACGCACTGAGATAAAGTGTCACTTTTGCATTTTGGGTTCATGAACATTATGTTTGAGTGTGTTGTACTTGCACTATTTTTATAAAGCACCATGGGGGGGATAGTTGTTTGCTGTTTTAGGCCTTCTTCCTTTTGTTTTCCCATGCAGTGCCAGTGTGACTGTGTCTTTATAGGTGTTTGTACCTCTTCCTCTCTCATCATTTTGGGTTCGTCTACAGGAGATTTTGGCCCACCTTCTCAGTTGCCTATCATCTCACCCCATCTGCATTAGGGGGGGTTACGTTGTTTTTCTAATGCATCCTTGGTTGGATGGTTCGATAGTGTGAACTATGTATTTAATGGTTGATCTTATATATGAGGCAATTGTAGTGGTTGGCTACCTATGCATTTCAGTGAGATGGATCATCTACCATATAGACACGCTCGGTTCATGCCTTCTTCTTCCATGGAGGTTCTTCAGATCAACAGTTTCTTTCTGATGGTAGCTTTTGTGGCTTCTTCATGCTTTAGTGATGCTCTTCATGATCTCTCCTTTTTCCTATTTTATGGGGACATTCCCCTAGCTGGAGGCTTCTTCAGTTCTTCACTAGGTTCTTACCTCTTTTTGGGGGAGAGTTTTTCCCATGTGGTTTTCTCTCTTTCCCCATTTATAGAAGTTTCTTTTTCTTGCATTGTACATGGGTACGTAACATGGCCTTATTGCCAGGACCCATTCTACATTTCATCTTAGTTTTGTGAGCTTAAGGCATTCCCCTAAGTTGCACATAAGGGGGGGGGGGGGGTGTTAGAGTAAATAATTAATAATTAATTATTTATTCTATTTACTTAAGCTTACTTAGGTTAATGCATTTATATTAAGTATTTAATGCATGTAGTGATGAGTTGTTGAAAACACGGGAGTTTGTTCCCTTCTAGCATGTTCCACCTTTTTATGGAAGTGTGCTTGGTTGTCAGCCTTATATTTGGGCTCTCTTATTGTAACTCATAAAGTATTCTCATTGTAAATGCAATTTCATTGTTTTGCAACATGTTCTCTCTCATGTCCATTTAGGTTTTTTCCCAAGCTCCACCTCTTCCTTCTTGGTTTGCCTTCGATAGGTTATTTGCATACAGGTGATCTTGGCAAGCTATGGAGTTGGATTTCATCAACTCCTATAGCGATGCCCTATGAAAGGCCAACCCTATTAAAGGTTACAATACACACTGTTAAATGTGACTTGGTTAGAGGATTTCAATCACCTTGTTAGGAGTGAACCTTGTTAAAGAACTTTAGACCATTCACTTGGAATGTCACTAGGTTAAAGGGTTTATAAATGATTATTAGCTCAACCTTAATGTAAAGGATTTACCCTAGACTAATGGAATGATTAGAAAGCAGCAATAAGGCTTGATTTGATAACAAATTACAACTTACTTACAGATTACAAATCTTTTTTTTAGTCCTCCATTCTTCTTTTCTTTCACACACTTCAGCTCTGATAACTTGTTTACCCTTCAATCATTCATACTCTTAGGCCTTCTTACTTTTCTTGCCAATAGCAATCTCTTCTGTTTGGCTACTGAATGAAGCAATAACCTAGATTCCTTGTCTTTCTTAGGTTCTCATGCATGATAACCTTTTCTTCTGACCAACTCTCTCTATAAATAATCATTTTAGATCTTTTTCCATTCAAACTCAATCATCCATTTTAGGGTTAGATATGATTAGGTAGGATACAATGAATCTACCCACTTTTTCATTTGGTTCCTCTAGAAACTTCTCTTTCAATCCTCTTTGGATTCACCTCAAAATGGTTTGGCTTGAATTCTGTGCCACCAACTCATCATAATTATCTTCCACATGCTTCACACAATTCAAGAAAACAAAATAGTCAACTCAGATTCATCAAATCTATGATTTAACATGAATATTGGCACTCAACATCAATATGTTCTCACTTAGCTTCCATATTGTTCTTCTACTTATCTTCCACTAGATAACTCAGAAAATACTAAAGTTTACTAGTGCTTGGTATCAACTAAACTTTACTCGGCTTACACTAAGTTCACTCGACATACAATGAATCTTGACTTTTCTTGGCTCCAATTGATTTTTTGCTTGGCTTGCACTAACTATGCTGGTACCTACTATCCACTTAGTCAAGCTTGGCATACTCATTTCTTCTTACTTGTTCTTCTAGACTTAATAAGTGTATCCATCCTTTGTATCCTTAAGTAGATAATCAATACACTATAACATCATTGTCTTAACTAGTCTTTGTACTCCTTTTACATACCATACCTCAACTTTTCCTCTAGGTGTTCTTGTTATCTTATTTGATCAAAACCTCTCTAGCAATCAAACAAATGATAGTACTCAAATCAACTAAGTAGTTGTCTTACCAGGAAGTAGCAAGTTTGACATTAGTGACAAAACAATGATTGAAACATTACAATCTCATACTTATATCAATTTTTTTCAACAAAAATGTATCAATACCTTGCTCCTTCGATATGCAATTTGAATGCTAATGGTAGATCACCTCTATACTATCTAATATCACCTCTATGTCATAGATATACTTTATCTCATCTCTTCACTGCTCAATTGCCTTACTACTTCTTAACACTTAACTTCATTGAATTCACCTTCAGCTTTACATCCAAAATTCTAACTCGCAACCACATGAATTAGGTCTAAAAACCTCCTTAAGTAGTTTTTTGATGAAGCTTCTAGATCATGATCAATGATGTAGATTCATCCTTTTTGCTGCTTAGTCCTTCTAATGTTTTCATTGGTTGATCTCCTTTACATAGGGATTGATGATTCATAATTACATGTGTAATTGACTCCTTGATTAACTATTTGATCTTTAGAAGACACTTCTAGCTTGACAAAAATGGTTTACATCAATGTTTGTGTCATTCTAAACATTTATACAAAATTGTGTTACTCAATAATAATAGTTTTTTGATGCTCAACACATACTGGTTATTCATGTTGTCCCTTGGCTTCAACTATACTCAACTTTAATTGAAATGTCTGGCCTCTTTGTCACTCAGCTCATATGTTGCTTCCTAGACAACTTGAAAACCATTGGAGTACTCAACAAAACTTGTTTTCCTTGATAGTAACTACTTCTTGACAAAAAATGAATATTCATACTTCTCCTTTACATAGCTTAGCATGTATAGAGTAGCTCAGTCACAGTGTTGACCGACCAACTCTACCTATTAAATGATTAAGAGCTTTGTACTAACTAAAAATATTAGATTGCCTTTAGGGTCAACAGTCTCCCCTTTTCACATTAGCGGCAAAAACACTTTGTCATCATCAAAACTTGATATTCGAAAACTTCAAAATATGTTCTCACCCGTAGGATGTAATCCATACCTATAGCTCTGTCTATACATAAATGAGGTAGAAAAATTTCTTGAATTGAATTCACCTCATTTCTAACATGACACTCTTCTTGTATAAGTTCTGACTACTTCCCTTGTAAAAATTGAATCTTAGACAACTAAAGTGAGTCAGTGTTGGGATCCATGTTCAATGCTTTGCTTCTAGCCTGTAGATCTGCATCTATCATATCCATCTTTTCCCTTATAGTTTTGCATTAAGAAGGAATATCAACATGCAACTTTGCAAATAATGTATTTGCATTTGTGGCTAACTATTCTAGCTCGATGACAAGAGTGGAAAGATCAACTTGCTTAATTTTTATCTCACTAGATACTTTTTCCATCAATCTATTATTATATTTCCTCTCTACTCTTTGCAACAACTTCTCTTGCATATCAATATTAGGCTCATTGACTTTCTCCACAATTTTGACCAACAGATCAAGAATTGGAGCTTTTTCATCTAAATCATCAACAATAATTATATCAAGAAAAATGTCTTTGATATCATACAATACTTGCCTCTTTTGATGTTCTCTTCTCAAATCAACTTGCTTTGCCTTCCTTTCAAATAGTTCACTTAATATTATAATATGTTCCTCACTCAAGCTAGATTTATTCCAATCATGAATAACAATTTATTCATCTTGAGTGATTGGTTTACCTCTTATGACTTCTTGAGATGAATGTTTCACCTTCTTCTTCAACTTCTTGCTCTTGGAATTTGGTGTGCTGGAGCTTCACATAGTTAGTTGCAAACCTTGAGTTTGAACTTCAAAATTTAGGTTATGTGACTCAACAATCACCTCTTCTTTCTTTGATTCATCTTTTGACTTCTTCTCTTTAGTACTCACATCTATACCCATCTTATATATAGACTCATCTTGTCTATTCTCTCCTTTATTAGTTTGAAGCTCACTAGTGGAGCTCGGTTGTCCTGTCTCCTTCATTCCCTCAATTTGAGGTCCTAAAGCAACCAGTCTTTGACCTATAACAAACTAATATGCTTGATCATCATGACACTTATCTTCTTTCTCATTTCCATATTTTCCCTTAGTAGCTTCATTTTTCTATGTAGGCACTTGTGTGACTTCTCCTATATTGACCAACACACTTTGTTGCTTAGCATCACCAACTTGTTCATCACCTCGTCTATCAACTAGACTTAATGTAGTAATAGGAATAGATGAAGGTACAACTAGTTGAGTAGTTATCTATCTGTTAATATTTGGGTATCCCTTTACTTGCATTAATATAGTATTAGAGTCCATCAACTTCTCATGTACTAGCATCAGTGACTTAGTTTGAATTAGACCTACACTTTATTCAACTGGCCTAGTCATGACATCTTTGTTTCTAATAGGACTAGTTTTTGGCTCACCATCAATAATGACAGTCTTTATTTTCCCTTAACTGAATTACACAAAATTATTGAATCTATCAACAAGGTTAACTTGATCATCATCAATATCTTTAGTAATGTCTAGTTCCACATTTACCTATTCATCCTTTTCTTCCTCATTCTTTTATTCATCAACAAACATCAGTCTATAAATCTTTCTCCATTTTATTTTGGTCTCTTCAACAACATTTTCTATTTTATTTTTTAGAATCAAGAGTTCTCTCCTCTTAGGTAAAAACCTATTAGTATATTCTCTTAAAGCTAAACAAATTTGACCCTTATCCAATTTTGACATAACCTAGGTCAATGTGGCTTCTCTTATTTGGCATAAACTTATTTTTCAAAATATAGATTATCCATGACTTGTCATTCACATATAATATAAGGTATTCAAATCATGATGTTATTTATATTATTTTTGTCATACCTTTGTTATCACACATCAATTGAGTATCGGGTGTCCCTACATTGGTTTATATATTGATTAAGGAATTGTGTATTATGTCCTAAATTACACTCTAATTAGTATCGGGCGTCCTGTGGTTCATTTTAATATAGTGCAATTATATATCAATTGAGGCATGATCACATAGGGTAATGCCCCTACATGATTATATTTCAACATATATATACTTGCCCATTTCAATCTATAGATCATATCAATTAAAGTGACATATCAATCTCAGATTAAAATCAGAATACAACTACTCATCTATTGAATATATATTGGTTTCACATGAATCATTAATTCAAGAAATCTTCTCACAGATATTAGTAGTGATTATCTTCAAACTCACATAAAAGGAAGAAATCAATCATTCAAATTAGAAACTCAAGTTTCTCCAGGATCAAAGTAATCTCAAAACTAAAATTACATTTGTTTAGTCTCCTCCAATAAAGATCTATTAGACTTTACAATTGTAAATATGAACTATTAATGAATTGACAGTACTAAACCTTCTTAAAAATTAATTCCTTCATTAGAATCCTTAATTTTATTTGGACTAATTAGTTTATAAACCTTAGATTGTGGTTGCTCTTTCTCCAAACTCAAACCTAATAGAAAATCACCATTACCTTCAACCCATTCTTCCTCAACATTAGGAATTGAATCAGAGTGTCCTTTGAGTAAATTCTCCAATTCTGAAGGAATCTTAATCTTTGGGATGATAAAATTTTTATTTTATTGGTATTTATACCATGTATGAAGCTATTGGAAAGCCTCCTCATGAACTAATGGGATTTATTTCATCACATCACTCAAAATTAGCATATTGGATTCTACCTTTTTAATAAAATTATTAATGTTTTTATTGTTATTTGGGTTCTTTCTCAAACTATCTTTCTCTATAGGGTTTGGTAGTTCCTTTTAATAAAAAAGAACTATTGTTCAAAGTTTCCATTCAAGGTTTTGGTATGAGCTCATTTTCTAGACTAATTTATTTGTCTAACTCTTTGGATGAATTCTTTGTACTTGATTCAACAACAAAAGTTATAGAATTTCCCCATTCCCTTTTACAGGTACATCTCCTTCTATAATATATCCTTCTTCAATCTCACTATTCTGATTAATCTCACCCTCCAAATTAGTTTCACTTTTTTATAGTATTAGCTAACTTACAAACCATTTTGAGAGAAAATGATTTTTGAGTTGATGAGCATAGGTCATCTTCTAATGCTTAATTTATATTTAAATTAAAAATCCTAATAGCTTGGATACTGTTGATCTTAGATTGGTTTTGAGAAGTGAATGCCAACACACTAAAGTTATTTACTTAGGTCATGCCAAACAAGTAGTATATGCCAAGTCACTCATGTGCTGAGTCACTCAAGTGCTGAACAGACAGTGTATGTTGAGTGACATAGGGGCTGAGTAAGCAGTGCATGCTGAGTAAGATAGATGTCAAGTCACAGCATAGAGAACAATATATGCCAAGCATTAGAGACTTTAGATGCCGAGTGACATAGTTTTGACATATTTGTTTGTAAAGGCACAAACAACTATGTAAACCATTTTTGAGCCAACTTAAGATTATATTTTGATATTTTGGAGATAAAAAAAAATCTCAAGTTGGATTCCCTATGTAATTACATGTAGCTAATTAGAAAATGGGAAGGATTAAGAAAAAAAATGGATGAATCGCAATCTTCTTAAGGAGGACAAACCCTTGTTGGTGTAAATAAGTATTTACTATTTACACTTTACTTAAGTTTACTTAGGTTAATGCATTGTTTTATTATTTCTTAGGTGAGACACTTAGGAGTTTGTGTACTCTTATGAGTTGTCATGTTGACAACACTAGAGTAAGCAACTCTAATTCAACACATGGTGTCTACAACATAATTTTGTGTGCTACATCTTTGTAGGCTTATCCTCTCATCATTGCACTTAATCCTGTGCTTAATGGAGGATAATCCACTTTTGGTGGACATGTGCTTGGTTGTATGACTTATCATTAGGCTGATTTCTAGGCATTCTAGAAGCATGCCAAAGGCCTTTATATACAGACACTCCTAGTGTACTTTCATATCAATTCATATCAATCCATATTGAATGAATATTATATCATCATTCTAATCATACTCTTTTTGGTCTATTGTTGTGCTTGCATTTGAGTTCCTTGGTCTTGGGTGAATTTTTCCCTAAGAAAAATTCTTACATGGTATTAGAGCTATACCAAATTCTTACAACCCTAAAATCTCTAGCGAGTGAATAAGGTATTGAGGGAGATAAGAAAGAAATTTTCATGTGCAAAATAGTGCATTCATAGTGGCTAAGGAGTTATGAGGTGAGATTACATTGTAGAATCAGTTAGAGAAGAATAGAGGAAAGGAAAAATATACAACAAAGAGACATCTAATCATGGAGGATTAAGAAGACATCAGTTTAGAGGTGATATGTTATCAAGAAATCAAGTGCTAGCCATAGGATCAAAGCTAAGACATTCTAACAGGTGATTTCAGTCAAAATCTCTTAACAAAGTACTCCTAACATGCTATATGAAATCCTCTAAGAAGGTGCTTACTTAATTGTGAGTTAAAGTCCTTTGGCAAGGCACACTTCTAATAGGCTATTGATGAAATGTCCCTTTTCTGATTTTTGTATGATATTTCCAACCTTTAATCAGATCTTTAAGATTAAACAACTAATATCACAAAGATCCACCAAATTTCTCAAGAAACCCCAAATCGGGTATGCTGAAAATAGTGCTAAAAGCTTCACAACTTCACAAATTATTAATAAATCTGAAAATGGAAATTTTTACAGAACTTTCAGCAGCATAACAGCCTACAAATTGATATTTCCAGATCCGTATAGCCTTTACACAACAGCTCGAAAATGTAGGACCAAAACTATGCTCATCGGGCTCCCGAAATAGCACAAAATATGCCCGAAAACACCACAAAGAAACTAGGAATCTATCTCAGAAGTTTAATCACGTCCCAATATATATATTCAGCTCTATTTTAACATTTAAAAGTCTGATATATAGCAGCAACCCAAACTGATATGAAATACTCAACTGTAAACACCAAACTCATACAAAAACACACCCGAAAACTCACAAATCTGCACTGTTAAGCACAAAGGCAAACTCTGTATGAGCATGCACATGGAATGGCTTCAAACTCCCATCCTTAGCCTTCCTAGAAACCTACAAACTCCCATTCTTGGGTCTCCCTGGAAACCTGCAAACTCCCGTTCTTGGGTCTCCTTCTCCACAGGTTTGGCAGCCTCTGAAGAATAACAAAGAATGAGCAAAAATCAAGTTCTGGAATGAGCCCAAAATTCCTCCAAACCCCTTAAAAGAGGGCATAACTGTAACTCACATCCAAGAGAGGTTAATGAAACTTATTTTAATAATAATTTTCGTTTATTAGTCCAATGGTTTCCCAAAGATTAACCCCCTTTTTTTGAAACTTCACTTTCTTGGGCCTGCCTGCCTTAGCAAAGATTTTCTTTTTTAATTATTTGAAAAGGGGACATGACAAGTCCTCCCCTCCCAATCATTACTTTTCCTCAAGCAATGGCTGAACAATAAACCAATCAATCCATCTGGATCCCAAATGTAGTCATGAACTATACTACTACCAATTAACACAGGCTCCTGCAATATCCTCTGCAATATGACCAAGAGAAATCCATAATCAAATTGACAATTATAGCTCAACCAAACTCCGAAATCACCACTACCACAATCAAAAACCCATGAGGCACAAACTCTTAGAACATCAGAACCCAAGTAAAGTGGACAAATCAAACTACCAACATAGTAAATACCATCAACGCATCCCACTGGCCTATATGGAATGTACAATCCAACTCTGCAACAATGGTGAACCCTCTCGACTGAAACTGTACAAAGTATGGAGAATCCACACACTGTACAACTCTTGCAATCAACACAACTCTACAAATCATTGGCCACTATCTCATAACCATAACTCCCATACATTGCTGATGGTGAAAAGACATTACAAGATAAAGAGTAAGAAATGGAATCCAAACCAAATTTGTCTGCCATCAACTCCTCAACACAAGGATCAAATGCTAACTGATGTACATACCCTGCAATATAATGTTGATAAAAAAAACCAACCTCAGTCAACAGCTCACCATGAAGAAGTGATACAACCCACTGTGACTGATCACCAGCTAAGTCAAGAGATGTCATAGCCAAAGGAGTAGAATCAATAACAACACCTGCTAAAGAATCACTCCAAAACTCCTGCTCTAAGTCATGTATTATCAACCTATCAATTGCAGGACCTATCACCATGTCATGCCCATCACAACTCTCATCCTGAGGCATCAAACTATCCCATAACTGATGATAAGCACTAGGAACCAAAGTACATCTCTGTATCATCATCTCATCAACATGGTCATCAAAGGTAGATAGATGAGCATACCTCATAGTGTAATGCCGATAGAATGCACCAATCTCAGTTAGTGGCTCAGACTGCAATCCAGATGTAACTAACTGCAATCGATCATTAACCAAGTTGGAACTGACTACTACCTCTGAAGACATTGCGAAGGGAGTAGTATTACTAGTAGGAACCATGCCAACTATCAGCTCACCAATGTCACACATGGTCTTTGATACAACATCTCTAGTCTTCGTGCCATTAGTACTAGAGGTCACCACCATGTCAGGCACACCACAAAAATCTGCTACAGCACCCAACTTAATTGAACCTGACTCTAGTGGGAATGAACCTGATATGCCAATGTTAGTATCAAGGATGGATGCATCCCCATCTCCACTGTCTCTAACAATCTCGACCATGGACATCCTCGGATCACCAAACACCACAGCTTGTGACTGTATAGAATTAGGTAAAGACTATAGTCGCTCTAACTCCATGGTCACCTTAGCCAAATGAAACTGTGACTCCTTGAGAGCCAACTGTGTACTCTCAAGAATCTCAGAAGTCACCTCAAGCTGCTCAGTAAGCTCACTCACCTCATCTTCCTTGGCCAACAATGCATCATATGCTGTATTGCCCCACTCCATAAGATAATCTCTGTCGGCTACCAACTGCATATAATTTTGTCTCAAAATCTGAATAGCCTCCCATAAAGAGTGGATCTCTATCAAGGAAAGATAACTTCCTCCCTGCTCATCACTAGTAGGAGAACCCCATCCATAAACTGCTAACAACTGACGAGTAGCATCGAAATGTTGGCAAGTGATAGCAATGTCTTGGTCACTAACTCTCAACTGATTAGACACATGATGGCACTGGCTTGACTGTCTCCTACAAACCTCCTCTGATGCACAGTCTGAAGGAGTGTCCTCAAAGTTACTAGTCTCTAGAGTATTACCATCCATATCCTGTGAATCAAATCTAAAGCTCATATCAACATACGGAGTATCAAAAACATTAGCATTTCTGCCCAACTCCTCTGTACCCAAGGAACCTAAGTCTTCAAAACTGCCCACTGCATCCTCCTGGATGTCATCCATGCCAATATGATCCTGGGACTCATCTATACACACTGCCAAATATGAAATATCATCAACACATTCCAGAAAGTATGGTCGACTGGATATATGAACAAAGCCCAACATTGGTGTATAAAAACTAATACCAACATCAAACAAGATACTGGCACAAGAAAAGACAACACCGTGTAATCTACTAATCAAATCCATGATAGCACCCAAACAAACACTGCTACCAAAAAGTGTTAAAGATCTCCAGTCAACTGAATCCCAAATGCCAATATAACAATCTCGAGTCCATATCCGTAAACTAGAATCAACTGGTAACTCAAGCAAACTCCTCACCTGAGTAATATGACCAATACCAACTAACTCCACATACCTGTCATGATGAGATAATGAAGTCACAATACTATCTTGATTCACCTTCAGCTGGCTGGACAAATCATGTGAAGTACTACCAGCCTCAACCTCATGTGATGAAGCATCTAACTGTGCCTAGTACTCTTTCTCAGCAAAGTCATGAATGCTCAATGTTTGCTCATCTCTACCAGGTATCTCACCATTCTGCACAACAACATCCTCATAATCATCATCTGAACCCACTACACTGTAGTCACTGCCTGTTGTAACTATACCATCTTGAATACCTGTGGCATCACCCTTTGACAACCTGTAAACAATTGTCTCAATTTGTGTATCAAGTTGACTGTTACTATCAATCTGTGTGATATCCTTTCCCACCACCTCTAGTGGCAGAGTAGAATTTGAGACCTCTACCTGGCTATCAGCTAGTTTCTCAAACTCCTCATGCAAGTTCTTGGGAATTGTGTCATCTGTCCTGTGAGAAAATCTGCCAAATAGAAATCCAGTCAACTTATCCACCTTAGCTGGGTCAGATAACATGTCATTTATACGGTGGTGCTCAACCAATTGTTTAGACATGTCATGGCTTATTTTCATAAGTTTATCTCGAATGTCTAAATAACCATCCTTTCTACTATTTTGACTCTGGCTATCAATTGTCCAAGATCGTTCCCTCTGAGACTCTGTACTATACCTGTCCATTCTGGATAAAGTAGAGTGTAACCCCAATAGGATATAACTTCTTCAAGCACCAAGAACTAACATGCAAATGATTAGAAGTAGCATGCAACCATAGATTTGGACATGCAACTGATTAGAAGCAACATGCAACCAGCAAATTATGACATGCAAGATCTGGGTAGTTGTCAAAACTGACATGCAAGATCTGGGTACTTGTCAAAACTGACATGCAAACTTTTACAACCACCAAATTCACCAAGAACTAACATGAAAATGATTAGAAGTAGCATGAAACCATAGATTTGGACATGCAACTGATTAGAAGCAACATGCAACCACCAAATTATGACATGCAAGATCTGGGTAGTTGTCAAAACTGACATGCAAGATCTGGGTACTTGTCAAAACTGAAATGCAAACTTCTACAACCACCAAATTCACCAAGAACTAACATGAAAATTATTAGAAGTAGAATGTAACCATAAATTTCAACATGCATCTGATTAGAAGAAACATGCAACCATAAATTATGACATGCAAAATCTGGGTAGTTGTCAAAACTGACATGCAAGATCTGGGTAGTTGTCAAAACTGACCCGCAACTTCTACAAACCCTTAGGCTGGCAAGATCATGGCTCTGATACCACTAAAATGTCCCTTTTCTGATTTTTGTATGATATTTCCAACCTTTAATCAGATCTTTAAGATCAAACAACTAATATCACAAAGATCCACCAAATTTCTCAAGAAACCCCAAATCGGGTATGCTGAAAATAGTGCTAAAAGCTTCACAACTTCACAAATTATTAATAAATCTGAAAATTGAAATTTTTATAGAACTTTCAGTAGCATAACAGCCTACAAATTGATATTTCCAGATCTGTATAGCCTTTACACAACAGCTCGAAAATGTAGGACCAAAACTATGCTCATCGGGCTCCCGAAATAGCACAAAATATGCCCGGAAACACCACAAAGAAACTAGGAATCTATCTCAGAAGTTTAATCACGTCCCAATATATATATTCAGCTCTATTTTAACATTTAAAAGTCTGATATACAGCAGCAACCCAAACTGATATGAAATACTCAACTGTAAACACCAAACTCATACAAAAACACACCCGAAAACTCACAAATCTGCACTGTTCAGCACAAAGGCAAACTCTGTATGAGCATGCACATGGAATGGCTTCAAACTCCCATCCTTAGCCTTCCTAAAAACCTGCAAACTCCCGTTCTTGGGTCTCCCTGGAAACCTACAAACTCCCGTTCTTGGGTCTCCTTCTCCACAGGTTTGGCAGCCTCTGAAGAATAACAAAGAATGAGCAAAAATCAAGTTCTGGAATGAGCCCAAAATGCCTCCAAACCCCTTAAAAGAGGGCATAACTATAACTCACGTCCAAGAGAGGTTAATGAAACTTATTTTAATAATAATTTTCATTTATTAGTCCAACGGTTTCCCAAAGATTAACCCCCTTTTTTCGAAACTTCACTTTCTTGGGCCTGCCTGCCTTAGCAAAGATTTTCTTTTTTAATTATTTGAAAAGGGGACATGACAATTGAAATCCTCTAACAAGGTGAGACCTAATAATCTTTTCAAGCCTTTAACAGGGAAGACCTTTCACCGGGTAGATCATGTTTCATGGTCAAAACATTGTAACCTTCATTGGATGCACTTTATTATTATAGTAGTGAAGATTTGTTGGTGTCATCCACACCCCAATTTTACCTTCTCATTGGAGGGTTTCTAGGTAATCATATCTAGTGTTATATATGTGTAAATTCTTAAATGTTTACATGATTTAGATGTATATGCTTTATATGTTATTTCATTTTATTCATTGAATACATGAGATGAAGGTGTGGTGAAAGTTTTATGGGTCCAAGTTTAAACTACTGATTCACCACCCCCCCTACCCAGAAGTTTACCTTTCCTATTATAATTTCAATAATTGGTATGAGAGCCTTGTTCTCTAAAAGAGATTCTTAGCAACTTTGAGGAAAGATCTTGAAATGGAAGTCTACAAATTAGGAAAGATTATTGAGAACTAGGGAATTGAAATACAACTAATTATACATCAACTTAATGAAGTGGGAGAAGAACTAAATAAATCTTTGAAGAGAAGGAAAGAAATTACTATTGTAGAGAACGACACACAATTCAAAGAGATAGAAACTACTAAGCTATTTGCTAATGGAGACTCCAATGAATTTGATGCAACAATTGCAGATCTAATGGAAAATAATAGATCCCAAGCTAAGGAAATCAGAAAACTCAAGTTAGAGAAAGAATCACAAGCCATATTGCTATGTGAGGTGACTGAATAGAAGAAGAAAGCCATGATTGAAGACAATAAAGGATTTTGGCCAATAGACTAGAAGAGAAGTCAATAGAGCTAACCAAGATTTCCAAAATGTAATTAGATACTCTAAGTCAAATGATGAATGCCAACTATGAACTAAATTTCAAGGATATTGAGATAACTACATTAAAATTGTAGAGTGATCTAAAGAGGAAAAGAAATTTGCTAAAAGTTTCAACAAGCTAAATGAAGCTATCAAATACTTTGAGCAATTATTGAGATCCCCTAGATCCAATAATGATACATCTGGACTAGGATATACAAACACTAAAGAAGGAGAGTCATCCAAAAGTTCTAAAGAAAGGAACAACAAAGGTAAGAACTCCGAACTTACTTGTGATAATTGTGGTAAGAAAGGACATACTACTAATGTGTGTAGGAGCAAGACTAAAAATCAAAATATCAAGCCTAAGCACATGGTTCACTGCCACAAGTGCAAAAAGCAAGGTCATTAGGCAAATGAATGCAGAACCAAGACCATGAATACACAAAGATTTAAAGGATATTACTACAACTATCAGAAGTATGGACATAGAGATTTTGAATGCAGATCCAAACTCATGTGGTCATCAAATAGGAAAACAAAGGTAAGGAACAAAGGCAACTCTTATAATTGGGATTATAATATAAGATATAACTGTCATTATTGTCAAGAATATGGACATGCTCCTAAGAATTGTATTAGGACACACTTCAGAGGTAACTACCAAAGGTGGTTGAGTCAAACCACATGTTTTAGCTATTTGAAGATTGGTCACATCAATAGATATTTTCCAACAAGGTCAAAGGTGTTGGAAATCTGATTGAAAAGATCATTGATAACGAAGATTGATTCAAAGAGGGAGATTGTTATTAATAGAATGTTTTCAATTATTTTTTTATCATTGATGTCAAATGTTCTATTTGTAGGAATGAAAATTACTTATAAGATCCAAGTACTATCACTTAGTTGATTGATGAAGAGGATTTGATCAACAAGATGTAATAAGAGCACCTAAGGGAAAGGTTGAGTTATGATGTTGTAATGAAGTGCAAGGATCAGTTAAGACAATGGTGCGATGATGTATTGATAACATGCTCAAAGATATAGAGGTTGGCTATAGTTAGAAACATTGGAGGAATAAGTTGTAACAAGGTTGACTACAAAGCTTAAACTAAGTTCATTAGTGGGTGCCAAGAAAGCTAGTTGAAGCCAAGAAAATTCTTAGTTAGAGCCAAGAAAAAGGAAAATCTAGTGTGTTTTGAGTGGACTTTAGGTGTCGAGTTAAGTTCAAGTGCCAAGAAAATTAATAGGTGCTGAGTAATAGGTTCTGAGTGGATTTTTGAGTGAATTCAAGAGGATTCTTCATGATGTTTCTAGAAGAAAAAAAATATGGGTTGGATACAATGAATCCTACCTAATCCATAAAAATTGAAATTAAAGGTTGGAAGAATCAAGCAGGAAAAGGAACTCCAAGACTTCTATTTAAGGAGTCACAGACCAAGAAGCAAGAGCTGCTAGAGTGCCAAATTGCAAAATGGTTAGAAGGCTGTCAAGGAGAAGGCATCTAGAGAAAGAAAAGAACAAAAGGTTTTCTTTGACAAGTGATTAGAGAGAGATGAATACACTGGTGCATTGAGCATGGAGGCTCAAGGAGACAAAGATTGAAAGGAGGGCAAGCAGTCAGAGTTGTAGAGACTGAAAGCCAAGCAAAGATATGAGCTGAGAAGTGATCTGAGATCATCAAGTTGAGTTGTATTCTGTAATTAGGTCTAAACCCCTTATTGTTACTCTCTAGTGATTGTATTAGTTAGGGTAGAAGGAAAATCTTATGGATTTATGTTGGTTTAATAGCCATTTGTAAATCCTTTAATAGGGTGGCATTCCAAGTGAATGTTCTAAAGTCCTCTAACCAGGCCCACTTCTAATACGGTGGTTAAATCCTTTAACCAGGTCACATTTAATAGTGTGGTGTAGCCTTTAATAGGGCATGCTTTCACAAGGCATCACTTTAGAAGAGTGAGAATGGAGTAGCATGTTATTGGTGGTTTTTCCCAAATTGGGTTTCCATGTAAATCACTGTGTTATGTATTGATCTTTTTATGTGTTATGCTTGCATGTTGATTTACATTAACTTGCTAAATAAGAAAGCTAAAGCTTGGATGAATGAATGATTGAATGGGCTTAGTACATTTAGTAAAAAGTTTGAATTGGACATTTGGACCTTGAATAACTAATTCACCTCCCCTCTCAATTATTCTAAAGCATTTCTAACAATTGGTATCAGAGCCATCTATTGATTTAGTTTCAAGGTACTAGGAGCAGGAAGATCAAGATGTCTAAGAGAGAAGTCCCCAAGCTTAACAAAGACAACTTCATTGCATGGTAGAGTCTAATGAAATTGCACCTTGGATCAACAGGTGACTATGCACAAACCTTAATCGGAACAAAACATGTAGACCCAGCTAGACCTCTTACTATAGATGATGTGAGCAAAAGGAAGGAGCACAATCAGGCAATGTTGGAGATTGCCTTTGCACTTAGTTATGCTGAATATGATGACATCAAAGGATGTGATACTGCATTCAAAATGTGGAAAGCCCTAAAAAATATCTATGGAGGAGATCAAAATGTTTAGAGAGCAAAGAGAGAAAGCCTCAGAGAAAAGTTTGATGACATGAAAATGGAGGAAGGTGAAAATGCTGCTCAATATGCTACTAGAATGAAAGAAGTAGTAAGTGCAACAAGAAGTTTGGGTGGTCAATTAGAAGAAGAGACTATCAATAGTAAATACTTGAGGACCTTGTTACCTATCTATGCTATTAGAGTTTCAACCATCCAAGAGCTGAGGTGTGTACAAGGAAACACACTAACCTTTGAAAGAATAGTGGGAAAACTTACTGCATTTGAGTTATCCAACTTTGACACCTATAGACTTGAGAACCTTGAATCTGCTTTCAAGGCCAAGTTGACAATGAAAGATATTGAGGAGATGACATCAAAGAAGAAGAGTAGAAAAGGAAAACATGTATCTAGTGATAGCAACAAAAATGAGGAAGATGTGGAACAGTTGGAAGCACTACTGGCTAGGAGATTCCATAGAGGCAAAGGTAAGCTCCCTATCATATGTTTCAATTGCAATGAAGTAGGTCATATTGTTGCAAGATATACAAAAAATAAGAACTACAAAGAAGGAAACAATTACAAGAACAAGAGAGAAGATGATAGCAGATATTACAAGGACAAAGGTAAAAGATGCTACATTGTTGAAGAAGATTTTGATGAGACTGATGATGAAGCGGTCTATGTGGCCATGAAGGATGAATTAGATAAAGATGAAGATGAAATAACAACTTTGGTAACCTATGTTAACAAGAATGACAAGTGGATCATAGATAGTGGATGCTCACATCACATGACATGAGATAAAAGTAAGTTTATTACCTTTACTCAATATGATGGAAATAGTGTTAGATTTGGAAATGATGCTCCATGTCAAATCAAAGGGAAAGGCTCCATTAAACTTACAGAGAAAATTTCATGTGATAATGCATATTATGTTGAAGGATTGAACTACAACTTGTTGAGTGTATCAAAGTTAGGCAATGAAAGTTACAAAGTAGAATTTAAAAACAAATCTGCCAAAATCTATGACATTGATGGAAATTTGATAGGAAAAGGTGATCAAACTAGGAGTAACTTGTTTTACCTTGATATGGAAGATGCAACTTGTCTTTTTGTTAGACTTGATGATGTGTTCTTATGGCATAAAAAGTTGTGTCGTGTTAACTTTGACAATTTGATTAGCATCAACAAAAAGAAGAAAGTTAGAGGTTTGCCCAAATTAAAGAAACCTAAAAACACAATGTGCAAACAATGTCAACTAGGGAAGATGACTAAATTTAGTTTCAAAAGAAAAATATACACTTCCAAAGAAGTACTAGAGTTAGTCTATACAAACTTATGTGGTCCAATAGAAGTGCAAAGCTACCTAGCAGAGAAATACATAATGCTATTTGTAGATGACTATTCCAGGATGATGACCGCTATGTTCTTGAAGCAAAAATCTAATGCATTTCAAATGTTTAAGTGGTATTTGGCCAGAGTTGAGAAGGAAATATGAAAGAGTCTGAAGTGCCTAAGATCAGATAGAGGAGGAGAGTTTACATCAAAGGAATTTGAAATATTTTGCAATGACAAAGGTATCAAAAGGCAAACATTAGCACCAAGAACTCCACCATAGAATGGTATTTCTGAAAGAAAGAATATATCAGTGATAGACTATGCTAGAACCTTGATGATGGAGAAAAATGTTGCTCTAAAATATTGGAGAGAAGCTATAAGCACTACTATTTACACCCTATATAGAGTTCAAGTCAAGAAAGGTACAAATGCAACACCTTTTAGACTATGGTATGGTCACTCACCTAATGTTAAACATTTCAAAGTCTTTGGTTGTAAATGCTATATTATTAAAGATACTAGAAATGGAAAGTTTGATGCAAAAAGTGATGAAGGCATATTCCTTGGCTACTCCACTAGAAGCAAAGGATATAAGTGTTTGAATACTAACACTAAGAAGATTGTGGAGAGTGCAAATGTAAATTTTGATGAGGATGTAGAAGTTTAGGTTGATGGAACTAAACAATTAGAAGATTATAGATCTTTTGTATAATTCTATGAAGGAATGACTATTGAAGACAATGTTACCAATCAAGTTGAGAATAAACAATAAATTTCAGTATCATTTGAGTCACAGCTAGTGAATGCCAAGCTGCATTCAAAAGCTGAGTTGCAGAATGAAGGAAATGCACATTTTGGTTCTGAAAATTGTATACTTGAAAGAGATGATGAAGTACTAGATGGAGAAGAGCAAAATGGCTCTAAAGCTAAAGGATCAAACATGGAAAGAAAGACAGAACCAAGATTAGCCAAGTATGTAAGAAGACATCACTTTATAGATCAAATCATTAGTGACAAGGATGCCAAACCAATGACAAGGAATAGACTAAGAAATGAATCATGTTTATTGAGCAAGGTTGAGCCCAAAATAGTAAAAGATGCACTATAAGATGATGACTGGTATAAAGCTATGGAATAAGAGATAGATCAAATTAAGAAGAACAAAACCTGGACCCTAGTTCCTAGATTAGCTGACAAGAATGTAATTGGTACCAAATGGGTGTTTAGGAACAAACTTGATGAGAATGGTAAGATAACAAGAAACAAAGCTAGATTAGTTTGCAAAGGCTATGCATAAGAAGAAGGACTAGATTATGGAGAAACATTTTCCCCTGTTGTAAGAATGGAAGGAGTAAGAACACTACTTGCATATGCTGCTTAAAATGGTTTCAAAGTCTACGAAATGGATGTGAAGTCTACTTTTCTAAATGATATACTAGAAGAGGAAGTTTACATAGAAAAACCTAAGGGATTTGTTGATGACAACAACAAGGATATGGTTTGAAAAATGCATAAAGAACTTTATGGCTTGAAGCAAGGACCTAGAGCATGGTATGAGAGATTGCACAAATATCTTGTGAAGATAGGATTTGAGAGAACATATGATAATAGCAACTTGTATATCAAGGCTGAAAAAGGTAAAGACATTTTGATACTGAAATCTTTGTTGATGATATAATATTTGGAGGATAATATGTTCTATACAAAGATTTTGTTGATCAAATGAAGCATGAATTTGAAATGTCAATGTTTGGAGAAATCAAGTTCTTTGTTGGATTACAAGTATATCAATTGAAGCATGTCATATTTGTGACCCAATCAAAATATATCAAGGAGATACTCAAAATACTTAGATTAGATGAGTCAAAATTAGTTAGCACACCAATGGAAATAGGACATAAGTTATCCAAGAATGATGAATCTACTGAAGTGAATCAGAAAATGTATAGATCAATGATTGGAAAATTGTAGTATGTTGTACATAGTAGACCAAACATTGCATTAGTTGTTGGAATAGTGGCAAGATTTTTTACAAATCTAAGAGAGAATCACTTGATGATAGTGAAGAGAACACTGAGGTACTTAAAAGGAATTGATGACTTTGGTTTGTATTACAAGAGAAGTGAAAGGTTTGAACTAAGAGCCTACACTGATGCAGATTGGAGAGGTAATATTGATGACAGAAAAAGCACCAGTGGAGGAGCACTTTTCTTGAGAAAAATATTGATTACATGAACTAGTAAAAAAAAAAGTTGTACCTCACAATCTACTGTAGAAGTTGAATATGTTGCAACTCCTATCAATTGCACTAATATTGTATGTGTAGACACCAAAATCCTTTAGAAAATAAAGTATTTTTATTTTCTGAAAAAGTCTCTGATAACATCATCATTAATTAATTAATTAATTAATTAATTTTTATGCCATTAAATTCCTTTATCTTAATTAAAAATATTTAATTAAGGAATCCCTCCCAAAAATGTTTAAATCTTATTTAAACATTATTTCCTTATTTATTAATTATTTAATTAATAAATTGACCAAAAATCCCAAAATAAATAATTAATTCATTTTTTGCCCAAAACTTGGCCAATTTTCTTAAGACCACTAACCTCTTCCAAAATCTTCTAATCCTTCTTTAATTTTGATTAAAGGCTAATCCCATCATTTCCTACCCCTAATCCCAACTCAAAATATTTAATTAAGATTAAATATTAATCCTCATGTTTATTAAAAATATTTTAATAAATATCTCCTCAATCTAAACCCTTGAAATAAATAAAATTTTATTTATTTCTTAAAAAACCTTATTTATCCTCATCCTAGGAAGTTCTAGAATCTTCTAGAAAGTCTTCATCCTCATCCAAAGCCTAGACTCTTCTAGAAGATGTCAAAAAGATCTTTGACCCTAATCCTAATCCCCCCTAACCTTGTCACATTCCCTAAACATGGGTTAAGACTTGCTAACCCAAGCCAAAGCCAACAAATATCTCCTCATTCACCCACCCTCATTAAATGCCATCCACTTGCCCATCTATAACAAGCCTAATCTAATCCTAAGCCATCTCTAATCCTACCCTTAATCATTTACACAATCCTAAACAAGCTTAAGACTTTCCTAAGCCAAGCCAAAGTCTATCTCCTCAAAATATCCCAACCATAAAATTTTATGAAGCCCACAAAGCCATAGATGACTCTTACAAGCTCATTCATTGCTCTTACAAGCCATTATGAGGGTCTTTATGAGCTTTGAGCCTCCTTTGTTGACCCCTCAACCCCTCTTGCTCTAACTAATGACCCTATGACATGTGTCACTCCCTAATTGGCTGTAAGGAAGCACAGTCCATGTGCTCTCCTCTCATTCAATCTAAACCGTCCATAAGCTTTCTCCCATCCTTGCATCCTAGCCCTTGATCCCTCAAGCCCTTTTCCTATTTAAGGAATCCTCTCTCAAGCCATTTAACAAAATCTAGAAAGTAAAGCCATAATTCCATTTTGTGAAGCCATTTTTACATCAAATCCATTCACCAAAATCTATCAAAAATCCTCCATTGAAGCCCATTTGAGCATTTGAGCATACATACATAATCAAGCCATCTTAGCAATTAGACACACCTCTACATCAAGTGATCATCCTCATTTTGAGAGCCTATCCATGGCTCATATTCTCATTTGAGGACTTCACTTTGTCTCTCATGAATTTATGTTAAATTAGTATGCAAATGCTTTTGATTGTTTTAGTTTAGTGTTTCTAACATACTAAAGTAGCATATACAGTATGGATGAAACATCTATTGCAAGGTATGAAGGAAGAGGTAAATGAGCATGTGATACTCTATTGTGATAATACAAGTGCTATCAACATATCAAAGAACCCTATAATGCATGCTAAAACCAAGCATATTGCAATTATGTATCACTATGTAAGAGAATTGGTGGAAAACAAACAAGTGAAGATGGAATATGTAAGCTCAAAGGAACAAATTTTTGACATCTTCACAAAAACACTACCTAAAGATGCTTTTGAGTATCTTAGAGGTAAGCTAGGGGTGATACCCCTAGCCAAGGCTACTTAAGCAAAAGCAAGACTACCCTGCATCAAATGAATTGATTTTTAAAATATTACACATTGATGTAGAGGATATTAACTTTAGGACTCATGCCTAAAGTAATTAAAGTGCTGAAGTTCCAAATCAGTCACAAGAAAGGTGACAAGGAGAAAGTGAAAGAACCTATAAAAGCTACACTTGCATATTAAGATGCTGAATGACATGTCTTTGGCATTGTTGTCAAAGAGAAAGAAGTAGTAAGAAGCTAATCAACAACATTTGATCAATAGTATGAGGGAGAAAGTGCAGAAGTTGATCAAATCAGAGAATAGCAGAAGATGAGCAATGGATATAGAGAGAGAGAATGTAAGAAAGGATACATCAGCTAAGAGGGAGAAATAGAAGTAAAGCAATCAAGGAAGTAGATCAAGAGACGGAGATGATAAAAATGATGGTAACACAATTACTTTTTGGCATTTGACTTACTATTCTAACCTAGTTAGCATATGGTTAAATAGTTTAGTTTGATGGTTGATTAGTTTGGTTTTCCATCAATGCCAAAGAGGGAGATCTTTGAAAATTTGATTGAAAAGATTAGTGATAAAGAAGATTGATTCAAAGAGGGAGATTGTTATTAACAAATTATTTTCAATCATTGTTTTGTCATTGATGTTAAACCTGCTATATGTAGGAATGATAATTGCTTATAAGATCCAAGTACTATCACTTAGTTGATTGATGAAGAGGTAATTTGATCAACAAGATGTAACAAGAGAACCTAAGGGAAAGGTTGAGTTATGATGTTGTAATGAAGTGCAAGGATCAATTAAGACAATGGTGAGATGATGTATTGATAATATGCTCAAAGATATAGAGGTTGGCTACAGTTAGAAACATTGGAGGAATAAGTTGTAACAAGGTTGACTGCAAAGCTTAAACTAAGTTCATCAGTGGGTGCCAAGCAAGCTAGTTGAAGCTGAAAAAATTCTTAGTTGGAGCTAAGAAAAAGGAAAATCTAGTGTGTGCCGAGTGGACTTCAGGTGCCGAGTGAAGTTCAAGTGCCAAGAAAAGTAACATGTGCCAAGTGAACTTCAAGTGTCGAGCATCAGTAAAACATAGTTGATGCCGAGTAACACAATATGTGCTAAGCACCAGTATTTCAATAGTGGCAAGCTATTGCATCATTAGAAATGTCAAAGATTTGCCAAATCTAAGCTAACATAGTTGTTACCTTGAATTTTGTGAACTAGTTGGAGGATAAGGATGATGAGCTGGTGGCACAGAATTCTATGTAAACCATTTTTGAGAAAATTCAAGAGAATTCTTCATGATGTTTCTAGAAGAAACAAAATATGGGTTAGATACAATGAATCCTACCTAATCCATACAAATTGAAATTAAAGGAGGGAAGAATTGAGTAGGAAAAGGAACTTCAAGACTTTTATTTAAGGAGTCAAAGACCAAGAAGCAAGAGCTACTGGAGTGCCAAATAGTGAAGTGGTTAGAAGGGTGTCAAGGAGAAGGCATCTAGGAGAAATAAGAGCATAGAGGGTCTGATTCATCAAGTGGTCAGAGAGAGATGATTGCAGTGGTACATTGAGCATGGAGACTCAAGGAGACAAAGCTTGAAAGGAGGGCAAGTAGTCAGAGTTGCAGAGACTGAAAGGCAAGCAAAGATATGAGCTGAGATCTGCAAGTTGAGTTGTATTTTGTAATCAGGTCTAAACACCTTATTGTTACTCTCTAGAAATTGTATTAGTTAGGGTAGAAGGAAAATCCTATGGACTTAGGTTGGTTTAATAGCCATTTGTAAATCCTTTAACAGGGTGGCATTCCAAGTGAATGTTCTAAAGTTCTCTAACCAGGTCCACTTCTAACAAGGTGGTTAAATCCTTTAACTAGGTCACATTTAATAGTGTGTTGTAGCCTTTAACAGGGCATCACTTCAAAAGAGTGAGAATGGAGTAGCATGTTACTGGTGGTTTTTCCCAAATTGGGTTTTCATGTAAATCACTGTGTTATGTGTTGATTTTTTTATGTGTTATGCTTGTATGTTGATTTATAGTAACTTGCTCAATAGGAAAGTTAAAGCTTGGATGAGTGAATGGTTTAATGGGCTCACTACACTTAGTAAAAAGTTTGAATTGGACATTTGGACCTTGAATAATTGATTCACCCCCCCTCTTAGTTATTCTAAAGTATTTATAACAAAAGGCACCAAGTTGTGAATTTGGTAAAGGCAAAGGCAAGACAAATGTTGAATACATCAGAAATGAAATGAATAAGACATGGAAGAAAAGATTACATTAGCATGAACAAAGATGCAAGGTGTTGTTAGAAATCCAAGATGAATCTTTAAGTTTTTCATGTTACTGCCAAGTATGAAAAGTTTCCTATATGTGCCAAATGGAATGCTAGAAGATGCCGAGATAATAGACTGACTAGTTAATGTTGAGCTTGTAGTGGTTGCTGAGTGATGAAAATGTCAATGGATGTCAAGTGAGCCTAAAATTGGTTTATGCCAAGCTTACAACTGTGTAAGCACTCAACATTAATTACAGAGTTTCAAGGGGTATTTTATCAATTCTTGACTCATTTCTTATCATTTGAAATTTGAGAAAGAGAGAGCAGAGTAGAAGGTAATCTAGAAAACCATTCAAAGTGATTGCAAAAGGTTTAAGCAATGATTCTATAGTAGTTTGTCAAATTTCATAAGGTATTTATCAAGAGCCAAGATACACTATTTACATTCTCATAAACCCTAGTTTCATAAAATGGCATCAAGTTAAAAGAATGTAGAAGGAAAGGAAGTTTTGAATTTTTAATTAGTGAGTAATTAATTTAAACAACCCATTTTCAAAGGTATTCCTGATATTGTGTACAAACAAGACCCTTCTAATGCATTGTCGATGATTCCATCGAACATGCTAATGGTGCAAGATGTAAGGAAATGCTATAACTTCAAAATTGGTACTATTGGGGATATGGAGATTAGAGAAGGATATGATAGACTCTGTGATAATGGTGTATTGAAGGAAGAATTCAAAATCGTAGAGAAAAATGGATTGACACGAGTCCTAGGTTTTCAAAATGTGTTTAAAACTGAGTGGACCAGGATAGTGCTTAACCGAATACATGATAGTTCATTATGATTAGATAATGGACCTATCAAAATAATTGATATGATAATCCATGAGGTTACTAGTTACCTAACCCTAGATTGTCCTAAGACACTGAGAAGTGACTCAAAGGAGGTGATTGAAAAGAATACTGGAGATGTATGGAATAAGAGAGGTATGACTATTGATACAATCACTGATCCATTGATTGTGTTTGTTATCATGGATATTTCACACAAGTTTTACCAATCTAGTAGATTAAATAGTGTTCCCTACATAGTTATGGATGTGGGATAGAAAATTGTCAAGAAAAAACATACATATGATCTAACAGAATTGCAACTACAATAGCTAGTTGAGAACCTTGGAGCCATTAGAAAGACAAAGAGTGCATAATGAAAATTTGGTTCTATATTGATATGCACATTATTTTATGTGCAAAAAACCTTTCCAACATTTGGAATAGTATCTTGGAAAATAAGTAGGTCAATAGTAGTACAAACTAGTGAATACATTGAGCAGTTAGGAGAGAACTTCGAATCTGTGATGGCTAGCTACTTTGAGGATTTCAAACAGTCAATAAAGAAGAGGTTGAGAATACTAGTGTCACTAGTAGAGAAATACTATAATGATGTATGTTTTCTAGTGGATGTCAACTGCACTTTTGTACAAGCTGCTAGACCAAGGGTGAGATGGTTGAGACCCTTAGGTTATGAAATCAATGTGGATGAAGCCTCTAGAACTATTACTACATTACTTGCAAAAGAGGTAGATAAAAGTGCAAAGGTATTTGGAAATTATGAAACGGCTAAATCCAAAATTACAATGGAACTTAAGACTACTTTTTCCATGAAGAAAAAGGATAAGATAGTGAAGAAATTTAAAACTAAATTTGGAGAGGGTGTTGAGTAGGAGGAAGAAGAGGAAGAAGACATTCAAGCAAAAACACCTCTTGCATTAACTTAGGGTATGGTTGAAGATTGGCCAGAAGAGGAGGAGATTGAAGTAGCCAAAGGTGCCAAGGAAGAAGAATTTGAGGAAGCACCTACACCCACTAATATAAAGAAGAGAAAGGCTAAGGCACAATTGGTGGCAAGGGCTAAGAAAATTGTAAAATCAAGCCAAGCCAAGCCTACTACACCTACTACAAGAGCTAGTACACATGAAACTACACAAAAGGCTAAAGAAAAGACCAAACAAGTAGAGCAAGGAGGTCAATTGTAGAAAAAGGCCAAGGAGGAAATATGTAGCACAAGCCAAGTTTGATGAAGAGAAAATTGAGTCAGATGACAACAACCAGTTTAAGGTGGTGAGTCACAATGCTCTTTCAAACTTAGAAAATTTATGTGAAAATGTTAAGAATAGTGCAGATTTATCAAGATTTACACATGTGGATTTTGACAATCTTGGTAAAGTAGAGAAGAACCTAGTGGAGGAGGCCATATATTCCATGATGGAAAAATTCAAGGCTACTCAATTAGAGATTGCCAACTCTATGCCCAAAATTTTATATGATCGAGTTGAGTAGAAATGACACTATTGTCTAAACCTGGAGAGACAAATTAGGGAGACCTCACTGGCACAAGTGATACCTAAACTACCTAAGGTAGAAATTACTAAGACTATGAAGAAATATTTAGTTAGGTTCACACCTAAATATAGAGCCTTTAGAATATTACAAAACAACATTGAGGATGTAGTGAAAAAGTCCACACACATGTCACAACTTACTTATGGTTGACTATAGTGAAGGAAGGAGAACCAAAACCAATTAAAGTAAAGGATGATGAAGAGGATAATGAAAAAGTTAACACTATCAAGGAAGGAATAATAATGCAAATAGATGACAAGGCAATAGCTAAGCCAGAATAGCATGAAGAACAGAGTGTGCAAGACACATAATTGTCAAGTGTCAGTCCTTAACATGTCACAAGTGAGACTACTGAAACAATAATTGTTAAGGATGTTTCTAACCTATCAACTCAGAACATCAATCCCCTTACAAAGGATGATTTGAAGAAGATATTAGATTAGTCTACATTGTAGGCCAAACTTTGTGAAAATCCTATTTTGGTCAATATAGATGTACTGTAAAAATTAGTGACTGATATTGAAAGGGAAAAGGTGAATCCACAAGAACCACCTTCTATCATCCCTCAGGTCACTACCATACAACCTTTAGTCAAAGAAATTGAAGCTACATCAGATAAGGTTGATAAAATTGTGAAGAGTACAAAGGAAACACAAGCCATTACAGAAGATCAGAGTGGAACAGGTCAGATAGCCTTATCTACACCTACAACAAAAGATCAAGGTGCAAGTCAAGTCATTGTGGTAGAATAGGGAAAGAATAAAGTGAGTAAGATGAAACCTAAATTGAAGGAGAAAACAATCATCCAAGCCCTGGTAACTTTAATAGTATCTAGCACTCCATCAAGTCATACTCTTTAGAAGCTAAGCATAGATGCAACTTCTTTGCAGATCTTAGTGTCGAGGCTGAGTTCATCAAAGGAAAAAGAAGTGATCCAATATGGCAATGTGAGCCTTGATGAAGAAATCATTTTGACCAATTATGACTATGATACAATGACCATGGAAAAAATGGGTATATTGCAACAAGCTCTAGCAAGGAAGAAGCATCAAGAAATGCTTAAAAGGGAGCACATGCAGAAGCAGGCACTGTAGGACATCAAATACATCTTTTTACATGCATTGAGTGTGTCGACTCTAGAGGAGACCAAGCCACTAATAGAACAACTAAAAGATATAGTGGTTAATGTGAGTGATGCTGACCTAGACACAAATGCCAAATTATTAGAATGGTCAGAAAAGAAGTTTCAAAGAAAAGTCAATGAGAAATTATCAAGTGACATAGCATTGACACAAGTTTCATTGGCAAATAAGGTTGAGGATGTGAAGAAGGTACTTGAGAATATCTTCTCATTGTACACTAAATTGTGTAATCTAACACTCTTCACCCAAGAAACAAGAAGTCACATCTTGATCTTGGATGGTTAGATAAGTTCATCAGGTGCCAAACTACTTATGAATCAAACTCAGAGTGAGAAGCATTGCAAGACATTGCTTCAAACCTAGAGTCAGTTAGTTGCATTGTCAGCAAATGAGGCCAACATAAGGGCCAAACTAACTAGCATCGACGCCACTCTAACCTCTCATATGGAAATTTTGCACAAGGAGCTAGGCTATGCTGAAACCTTAATGAAGAAAGACCCAAATCTTTCAACCTTAGATGGTCTAGTTCACCTTGCTACCAAGTTGGCTAACCAAATAAAGTCTTTGGATGTGGCATGTGAGAACTGGGATGCAACTCTCAAGATAATCCTAGATGTCCATAAATCCTTTTTGGACAAACACACAATAAGTGTATAGCCCATTGATATAGGTGTTAAAAAGGGGGAGATGAAATATTTTGAGAGAAGAGAATAAGAAAAAGGGTGAGAGAAAAAGACAAAAGAAATGATATAAAAGGGGGATTTTTTTTTTTGGGGAAGATACAAAATTTTGGCCGAGATATAAGGAGAAGGAGAATTGGGAGAGACAAGACAGATTAAGCTAAAATAGAGCTAGCATCACAAGCATCACAAATACTATTAGATAAAAGAGTATCAGTAAAGGCATACTTAATCAGAAAAAATACAAAATTTTGGATGCAGAATAGACATATCAACTCAAGGGAATATATCAGATTATGAGGTATCTAAATTATAAAATTTTGAAATTTTGAATTTATATAAGTTGAGTTAGAGATATGTTATGCTCATGATATTAAGGATATTGATGTATACTCAAGTGTTTTTGACACTCATGTCAAAGGTGGAGATTGTTGATCTCAAATTGGTTTTGACAAGTGAGTGTCAACACACTTAAGTTATTTAGTTAGTTCATGCCAAACAAGTAGTACATGCTGAGCACAACATGTATATTATAGAGCATGCCAAGTCATAGTGAGAGCTGAGTCACTCAAATGCCAAATAGATAGTGTATGTCGAGTGACACAGGAGCCAAGTAAGTAGTGCATACTGAGTAACACAGATGTCGAGTCATAACATAGAGAACAATATATGTCGAGCATCAGAGACTTCAAATGCTGAGTGACACAATTTTGACATATTTGTTTGTAAAGGCACAAAAAACTATGTAAACTATTTTTGAGCTGACTTAAGATTATATTTCAATATTTTGGAGATAAGGACAAATCTCAAGTTGGATTCCCTATGTAATTACATGCAACCAATCAAAAAATGGGAAGGATTAAGTGGCAAAATGGATGAATCTCAGCTGTAGATTCATACCTAACCATAAGTTACCTAAGTCTTCTTAAGGAGGAAAAACCCTAAACTCTCTAGTGAGTGAGCAAGGTATTGAAGGAGCTAAGAGAGAAATTTTCATGCTCAAAATAGTGCATTCATAGTGGCTAAGGAGTTATGAGGTGAGATTACATTGTAGAATAAGTTAGAGAAGAATAGAGGAAAGGAAAAAGATATAGCAAAGAGACATCTAATCAAGGAGGATCAAGAAGACATTAGTTTAGAGGTGATCTATTATCAAGAAATCAAGTGCCAACTATAGGACCAAAGTTGAGACATTCTAACAGGTGATTTCAATCAAAATCTCTTAACAGAGTAGTCCTTGTTGGGACTCAAAATTGAACCCCAATTTTGAGTACATAGGAGCTTGTGTTTGCAATTGAATATCTCACACCCAATAATGTTTCATGACTCACCACTTTGGGAGTGTCTAGTGTCCATACCAAAGAGCCTATGTTTTAGATTTTGAGTCATTTCAAATCTATTTGACTAGGTTTTGAATCCCAAAAAGTTGGTTGTATATCGATATCATGCTGATATGAATTGTTCTGAATTCTGGGAAGCCCTGTTTGACTTGTTATAACTTTGACCCAATTTATCAAAATGATAAAATTCATTTTTCATTACATTTTAGAGGTTAGAGGCTTTCTATGTTTCAATTTTAAGCTTATGAAAAATCCATTTGATCAGTTTTCAAATGCGATTTGAAACGTAATTTCTAACTTTTTACTGGTGTCAAAGAAGGCAAATTTTTTAGTACCCCTATTTGTGGTGTTATATGTTTTAATCCATGATAGGTGGAATTGAATGGATTGAACCACTATGTTATACACTAAAAATGCTTTAAGTATGCCAGTTTTTAAGTCTTGACGAATCCGTTTGCACACTTTAAAAAATGTTTTTTGCCATTACTTCCAATCTACAAATTCTAAGTAGCCCACTTTGAATGCTCACCATTTTTTTCCTATTATTCATCATGAGAAAAAATCATAGATTTATACTCTCCTCATGATAGTGAACCAACATCCCAATTTTCATTTCCCCAAGTGTTAGTTTGTCCAATTTTCAAAGCCAATTTTGAATGCAATTTGTTGTTTTCTAACTTGTTTTCTTGCAGGTAGTTCTGAGAGAGCAACTTTGATAGTCAATATCTTTTGAATGAGATTTTTTCTTGAGATGGGATTCAATAGGGTAAGAGTGTGCAGAAAAAAGAATTAGCATGTCTGATTTTAGAGCCTAGTCAAGTGTTTTTGTCAGTTTTTGATGCCAGTCAAAGGACCTTTTGGCATTAAATTGACAGTCTGTAGAAAGATGTAAAATGAGTTTCAAATTTTTTTTAGTGGTTGAATTTGTTTCAAGTAAATTCATCTGGTGATTAACAGATCAATTTGACAATTCAAGTGTTTGAATCCAATTTTTTTTTTATTAGCCAGACCAACTTTGGGGCCCAACTAAATTCATTCAATGAATGAGTCCCCAAGGATTAAAAGTTTTCAACATAGATATAAGAAATACATTTGTAGAAGGCTCCATCTAGTTATGATTTAGACTCTTGTGTTCATTCGACAAATTTGATAAAGTTGTAGCTGGGTAATGACTTTGCAAGTCTCAACAACAAAAGTGATGATGTGACTTCATATTGGATGATGTGTTATGAAACTTTAGTTATAGACAAGATATTTTCTAGGTGGATTATGCATACAATTTTTTTGTGAATTGGTATTGCAAAGCATAAGCATGGAAAGAGATAAAGCTGTAGGCATTGACCTAAGTACCACCTACAACTATGTAGGTGCTTGGCATATTGATAGAATTGAAATTATAACAAATAACCAAGGCAATAGAATCACTCCCTCCATTGTTGCCTTCAATGAAATAGAGAAACTAGTAGGTGAGGATGCCAAGAATAAAATTGTATCCAATCTACAAAACATAGTATGTGATGTGAAAAGAATAAGGGGAAGTACGTGGGGAGGAGCCCTCATATTGAAGAACGAAGGAGAACCTACACAAGTAGCAACAAGGATTTGAATGTCCACATCATTGGCAACAATATTCCATGCCATGTAAAAACCACTCAAAAAGCTTCACCCTCATATTCTCTCAGCAACCTCTAATCCAAAACTTTGCCCATGTCAAGAATAACCCATGAATAGAGCTTTATGCCATGAAGGGGCAAAGGGGAAGAATATGTTTTCCCTCAGACCAAGCACTAAAAGAAAGATTCGAGGGTGTTGGAATGGGAATTTGCAAATTCACCAGGGGAGGCAGCTCGCACAAGACACAAAATCATGGCATCAAGGAATATCCATGCAAGAGAAGGTGACAGGATATAAAGCTAGAGTGCAAGACAGAGATTTGCAAATGAAAAGGCAGTGTTAGAGAGGAGAGGCCATGACAATGTAAAAAATCCACCCATCTAAAGTGGAAGAAGCCATTGGAAGATAACAGAGAAAGTCCATGGTTTTTGAGAAAGGGAAGCCACATACTAGCAATGAAAAAGGGGGTAGGGCAAGAGAAGGAGATCAACTCCATGAACTACATGGAAAGGCACTCCTACCAGATCAATGACTCATTCAGTTGCCAATCTATGCCTAAACCATCTCTCTCTCTTGTGCCAGATCTGAGCCAGATTGATCCCTCCCTATTCAATTTATGGTTCCAAGCTAAAAGAAATGAAATTTTCTCCATAGTCAAGGCATGAGGATCAAGAGGAAACATGGTTGAAAGACCACTTAGGGATAAAGGATGAAACATCACCATTGTTATAGTCACGCTCTCATCGCACATTGAATGGTGAAGAAGCAACACTTGGGAAGCTGCAACATTTGCAAGGGAAGATAGTTAAAAGCTTTTGTCCCACATTCAACAGGAGGAGACATTTTAGAGTGTTTAAATACTATCTCATATGTATCATATAATGTTTATAGGACAAAGCACTTTTGTCAACCACAGTGCATATGGTAGATTTTGTGGGTCCCAACCAGCCAGATGAAGATAGTGTTAAATTTGAATGAGCACGTGTAACGAGGAGATGATGTGGAGTTGGAGGTGCCAGATGATGCCACATGGATGATCCTGTGGTAGGTGCTATGTTTCCAAGTGAAGATGCACACTTGATAACTATAGTGACATAGTGACCCGCTGAGGTGGAGGTGATGTGGCTATGATCGTGGAATGATGTGGTGATGATGAGGAGATGACATGGCAGTGACATGGTAGTCAATGAAGGATTTCACCAGAAAATCTTATCGGAATCCAGTGGTCACCATGTCGCCACCAAAAAATGAGAGGATTTCTTGATAGCGACATGGCGCCTTCCCAAAAAATCAAAAATCTGGCGAGATGTTATTGGATGCTGTGGGGCCCACCCAAGGTCATTAGCAAATCATGAAGTGACACATGGTGTTGTTTGAATGGTGGAGGGAGACATAAGGGTATATTTAAATAAATAAAATCATTTTCCAGCTTATTTTTAAGACAATGTTCAACTTTGGAAAATTTGTTTAAAATAAAGAATTTTCTATAGTTTGAACTATAGATAGAAATGTTTTAAATTTTTCAAATGCATCCTTTTAACTGCTCTGCACATGGTTTGGAACCTAAAACTTTGAATGGCCGCTAGAGGGGCAATTTTTGTCCAAAATAGGCACTTCAATATACCGTTGGAACTGAGAGAAAATGATTTTTCCAATTATGAGGTTGGATTTTGTATAACTATTCACTAGTTTAGTCTATAAGTGAATTTGTAATGTTTGGGGCATTCTCAATAAAATGGGTAGATTTCACCATTGAGTATCAAAATTGACTAAGAGATAGATATAAAGGCTTGTTGAAGTGTGAATGTGGAGAAAATCAATTCTAAATGGTTTTCTTGGCTTCTTGAGGTCATTTAACTAATTTTTGATTTTGCCTTTAGTTTCAAATTTGGCATCAAAATTAGTTATATTTTTAATCAAATATCTAAATCACTTTATGCTTTTGGGAGGAAAAATGGTTAAGGATTTGATATCTAGTTACAGAGAGAGATTAGAGAGATTCTTTTAACTTCTTGAGGAGGTTTTTCAAGTGGACAGATGTCAGACATAGAGCAAATCTGTGAATTCTTTCCTCTATATCATTCTCTTTCTTTCTCATTGTATAGGTTCCAGTTTTTCACTGTGAGACTATTTTTGGTTGGTTTTCAATTTTCAGCTCTAGGAGCTTTTCTCAAGCTGTAAAAGTCACACACCCAACATTTCTTCTTGTATGAACAAAAATTGTAGTTCTAATATAGATAATTTGGATTTTTTTGGTGATTATGAAGTATTTCTATACATCTTTCATGTATTTGTTTTCAAGGAAAATGAATAAAAACATAGAAAGGAGTTTTAAATTTAGTCTGAATCTTGTCTCCTGTTCATGGATTTGTAATCTTTTCTAGTTTGTGAACAAAGAGGATAAACTAGGTTGCATTTTGTTTAAGAATGTATGTGATTGAAGTATCTTGTTGATGGAACAAAGAGCCATGTAATTGCTTGATTTTTATTATAGGGTTTGCAAATTTCATAATGGGATAATTTGAGTATGAGATTCATTTTGATGTAGATGTCTATTCATAAGGTGAAAGATAGATTTGGGATCTTGATGTAGGAGTTATGCCAAAGATTTCCAAAAGATGTATGGTTGTAATTCATGTAATTGCCCAACAGATAAGGCACTAATTAGTTGCAGGGTCATTCAATTTTGCTGCTCATACCTAGATCTTGCTGATATCAACATATTAAATCATTTTTTCCCTTTTATGTTGAAAGTTAATCAAAGTCTAACCCTCATTTAGCTTACCAATTTCATGAGTCATGCTATTAGCTATTTCATGTTTGTGATTTCTTGGTTAAGTATAGAATATTTAGGGGTTTCATATGTTATTCTAGATCCTGATTACGCTCATTGCATTGGTCACATAATCATATCTTAAGAGGTTCACCCACCTAGATTTTGTAGAGCCTAAAGTGAAGAAGGAGTGTAGCCTTATAGTTGGCCCAGGTTCTTGGTGAATTTTATCCATTACTAGAGATAGCTACCCATAGATGCATTCTTGCCTTGCATATTTTGCTATTCAAAATCTATTAAATCAGGAGCCAATAGTCCTAATAGGCTATATGAAATACCTCTAACAAGGTGCTTACTTAATTATGAGTTAAAGTCCTTTAGAAAGGCACATTTCTAATAGGGTGATGAAATCCTCTAACAAGGTGAGGCCTAACAGTCTTTGTAAGCCTTTAACAAGGTAGACCTTTCATAGGTTAGATCATGTTTCATGGTCAAAACATTGTAACCTTGATTGGATATACTTTATTAATGCAGTAGTGAAGATTAGTGGGTGTCATCCCCACCCCACTTTTACCTTCTCATTGAAGGGTTTCTAGGTAATCATTTATAGTGTTATATGTGTGTGAATTCTTAAATGTTTACATGATTTAGATGTACATGCTTTACATGTTGTTTCATTTTATTCACTGAATACATGAGATGAAGGTTTGGTGAAAGTTTTATGGGTCCAAGTTTAAACTACTGATTCACACACCCCCCCTAGCAAGAAGTTTACCTTTCCTATTGTAATTCCAACAAATACAACCTTTATAGACTATTGGAGTTGGATCATATTTAGAGTGATTAGTATAAATTTTCATGGGTTTGAGAGATTTGATGTTTGTGTTAGGTTTGATGAGGATTTGGCCATATACCCCCTTCAAATCCTACACTTTCCCCTAATAAATTACCAATTATTTTCAAGATCATACTATGCATAAGCTCTATTGGGAAATTTGGAAAGGAGATCCAAACTAGAAGTAATTCTTCCTTAATAGGCTAAAACATAAAATCTAGTGTCCATTTGAAAAATTTATTGCAATGTCCATCTAGAAACAACAATGATTAATCTAAAATGGCTTTTCTAATCTTTTTGTTTTCACATTCTAGATAAATTAAATTAGGACATATGGAGGTAATACTTACCTAGTAATCCAATGCTTCATTTACTAGATTTTCTATGTTTGATAATCTTGAAGCCACACCTCCCCAAAAAACATATAGCCCAAGATTACAATATCTATGCCAATTAATCTTTGTATAATGATAACTAATGATTGCCGAAATGCAATTTTCACTTTGGTTATCAAAACCTGTATTGAGAATCATTCCAAATTCTATAATGATGTTGAAAGAGGTTTCTCTTGAATTTGTGAAAACTTATTCTTTCCCAGAATAGGAGCCAAACACCCATCCTCCTTAATACCCTAAAAAAGTTATGAGATTTAGGGAGATTCGTCATTTCTAGAAATTGTATGTTCTTTTATTTTTTGATATGGATATGTTTTTGTGGTTAGGTGATTGACCATCTATGATGGTGTGCGAATTAATGGATAACTCCTCCCTTTTTCTTCAAGATTCTACTTTCACATTAAAAGAGACCATTTTTTAAAAAGATATTTTATTTCACTTTATCTATTTGGATCAACATCTTAGTGTCTCTTTGTTCATTTGGTAAATCAAAGGAGTGAGTGTTAGAGGAGTTCACCGTCATTTGAGATGTTGAATAAGGACAAGGTTGAGGATTTCTTTTCAGTCTTTTCTTGTGATGCCTACCTACTTCAATCCATCCTTTCGCATCATCTCCTTCCTTCCTTACCCTATTCATACTGAAATCTTTCTTTGGAAGAAGATTGTTTTTTTTTCTTGGGCGGTGAATTTTTTTAGTGTGATATCTTGCTTTTGTCATTGCATGGTAGATTCTTCTTCTTACCTGATTCTATTACCAAAGTTTCCCATTGTATCTCCCTAATTTTGTAGTGAGAAACATATTTATGAATAACTTGTCTATATTTTTTTAAATAAAAAGAGCCATCTATATCACATATTCCAGATAACTAATTTATTCATTTTTTATTTTCTTTATTATTAAGGGTGAAACTATAAATAATTTAATTATAATTATAATTTAAGTTAAACTATTTATAATTACATTATAAAATAAAGGTAAGTTTAATATTAATATTAGACTTAAATGGAAGTTAATTTAATATTTTAAAAATAAAATTGATATTTAATATTTAATTTTGTGTATGTGTGTGTGTGTGTGTGTGTGTGTGTGTGTTATTAATTAAGTTATTTAGGATTCAAGATCATTTAAATTAATAACATGACAATATTATATGATATTTATATGCATAGAGGATGTAGTTATACATGTTAGCTCTTTATAGTCAAATTAGACTTCAAAAGATAACTTCATTTTGGTTGCAACATTAAACTTGTATCATTATTGTGATTCCTTGTGTGTGGCTACAATAAAATTAAACTTCAGAATATAACTTGGTTTTGGTGGCAAAACTAAAATTCTATTATTCTTGTGATTCCTTGTGTGTGTTTCTAGTCAAACTATACTTTAGAACATAACTTGATTTTGGTTGGAAAACTAAACTTGTCTTATTATTATGATTCCTTTTGTGTGTCTATATTGTATTTTTTTGATGGTTATTTTGGGGTGTAGTTGAACCTTAGGTTGTAGAATCTAGAGGCTTTGGTATTAATTTTCTATATGAAAAGTTATAACCATTCTTATATCATGATCAGTTTGTGTGTTATTTTGGGATGAAACTATGAGTAATGTTACTTGTTTCAATCATTATATCTTTTAACCAAAAGGGATGAAGACTCTTATTTTGTCAAGTCTAATTTACATGTTCAGATTGTGTTATCATTTATTTTGTTCTATATTCTGGATGGTTATATTTATGGGTTACATTATTGTATATTTATTCTATAATCTGGGTGGTTATTTTTATGAGTAATGAGCTTCATGTTCGAGATGGATGATATTGATGTTAGATTATCATTGTGCTCATGTTATGAGAGTTTGGGGATTGATACTATGATTATGAGATGCTAATTATGGGATGGTTGATTTTTGAGATGATATATTGAGATAGATAGTGGATTCTTGTATGGATGTGACATTTTTTTTCTATTCTCCATTATTATATATTGGGTGAATTTCATTATTATTATTTTATGAAAATAGTTTCTAAAATTAATTTGTCCTTATATTTTGATTTTATTTAAATGGAGGATTGGGTTAGGTTACATCTAGATGTATAGAGGGAGTGGCTTGTAATGAAGGTGTTAAAGACAATTGATCAATTGTATAGTCTTTGATGTTACATAAAATACCATATCTTTACCAGTCTATGTATGCCAAGCTCACTTGGGTGATGAAGATGGTCTCTTGTGTCTACCAAGCATTCCAATGTTTGCCAAGTTCAAAAGACAATATCTACCTAGTTTACTCGGGTATCAAAGAGAAGCTAGTAGAAGTTGAGTGTTAACCGAGCTCACTCAGTTAATAAAAGAAAGTTGGATGGAACCAATGCTAACCGAGATCACTTGATTACCAAAGGAAGTTTGCAAAGATGCAATGTTAACAAAGTTCACTTGGTTAACAAAGGAAAATCATTCCTAAGTTAGTGTCTACCGAGCATGGTCAGCTAATGAAGGATTTTCTTGTTTTGGCATATTGAGTTTAATTGTTTTGTTTGTTGGTTCTAGCCGACTAAGGATACGAATATTAATTATTCTAAGATGTATTCAAGCCAACTTGACAATGCGTATGATATAAGTATAACGTCAAGTTAAGGATTTAATGTGTGCACATGGATGGAAGAAAAAAGATGCTAAGAGGAAGTGAATTAGAAGGATAAGAAGAATACCTTAAGGAGGTACAAATATACATTCAATAAGAAAGGATCAAGAATTCAAGCTAGAATTGAGATATGAAATCAATAATGTAGTTACATCGGAAATGAGGTCATATCATTGTTACTCTCTAACCATTGTAGTAGTGAACTAAATCTCTTAATAGAGTTGTCTTAACAACTATTTTTAAATCCTCTAACAAGGTGGCATTTCTAGATTAAAGTGTCTGAAGACCTCTAACAAGCCCTCTCCTACTAGGGCAATTAAATCCTCTAACAAGGTCAGACCTAATAGTGTGTTTTGTAACCTATAATAGGGTTGGCTCCTAAAAAGGCTCACTTCACAAGAGTGAAAAATAGTAACTAGTTGCAATTGGTGGTTTTTTCCAAATTGGGTTTCCACGTTAAATCTTGGTGTCTCTTGTGTTTATACTATTTCTTTTATATGTATGAAACTAAGCTAATTAAGGTTAATCACATATAATATCTTAAGTTATACATGTTCAGTATTTTCTAAATAAATTTTTTTATTTCAGTGGTTACCAAGTTACAACATATTATTAGTGTTAACTGAGTTCCTATTTAATTGAGTAACAATAGTTTTATCAGAGTTTATGTTTTGTATTGACATCTAAGGGATTTGGGATTTATTTTTGTGGTAACTGATTCACCCCTTCTCTCTTAGTTACCTCTCTTATAATTTTAGCAATTAGTATCATAACTTTTGGTGCTTATAGAGAAGGTTTCAAGGACATAAGCTAACGATCAAGATTTCTTTCAAAAGGGAGATCCCCAAGTTGAACATAGATAACTTCAATGCATGGAAATAACTTATGAAGTTACATTTGGAAACCATTAGTGATTCAGGTTTGAAATATCTTAACTCCAAATATGTGGCACCTACTGGAACTATGAATATTGAAGAAGTTTCAGAGAAAAAGAATTATAACATTATGATGATTGATATTGCTTCAACTCTCAACTATGCTAAATTCAATGAAGTCAAAGACTGTGGTATTGCTTATGATACATGGATCAAGTTGAAAGCCATTTATGGAGGAGATGATAATGTAACAAGAGCCAAATCTAAAATCCTCATAGGAAAATTTGACCATATAAAGATGAGAGAAGATAAGAACATTGCAAATTATAGTGATAGAATCAGAGCCAATGTTTGTGTAATAAATGCCTTAGGAGGAAAGATTAAAAAATAAATAATAGTAAGTAAATTTCTCAGAACACTTCTACCTATATATGCATTCAAAATTTCAACAATTCAAGAGATGAGATGCAATCCAAAGAATGATATAACATTGGATGCAGTAGTTGGAAGATTGACAACATTTGAGCTGGATAACTATGATAATTATGCTCCTAGTTCCAGCAATCTTGATTCTACATTTAAAGTCAAGTTGTGACTCAAGAAGAAAGCTACAAAGTCTAAAGGAAAAAAATCTAAAAGTGAAGAGGAAGAAAATTTTGATAGTGATCTTGAAGCGATTGAAGCATTACTTGCAAGAAGGTATCCCAAAGGCAAAGGAAAGTACAAAGGTAAAATTCCTATAATCTTCTTTTCTTGTGAAGAAGTTGGTCACATTGCTGCAAGGTATCCAAACAAAGAAGAGAAAAAAATAGAAAGGCAAGAAGGATTTCAAATGCTACAAGGGCTACAAGGATAAAGGTAAGAAGTCTTATGGATAAAAATTTATATAATAATGATGATGATGAAATGGTCTACATTGTTGTAAAAGATGAATTTGATGATAAAGAAGATAAAATGGCACTTGTCTCTCATGCTAGTAAAAATGAAACATGAATTATTGATAGTGGTTATTCATATCATATGAATGGTGATAAGACAAATTTTTAACATATGGAACTCTATGATGGTGGAAGTTTGGAAACAATAGTGCATACCTTGAACCGAGTACAGTTGGAGAAAGACTCAAATCAAACTCCGTATGAACTATGGTATGGCTACAAACCTAATGTAAGTTACTTGAAAGTATTTGGTAGAAAATGTTATATTCTTAAAGAGACTAGGAAAGGTAAATTTGATGTAAAAGGTGATGAAGGAAAATTCCTAGGATACTCCAACAAAAGTAAAGCATATAAATGTTTGAATCTGACTACTCATAAGATCATAGAAAGTGCACATGTGATAATTAATGAATTTGCAGAAAAGAATAAAGAAGAGAGAAACAAAGAACCTAAAAATTATAGAAAATTTATTTACTTTGAACCTGATACATTTTTAAATCCAATTGGAAGTCAAAGTGAAGATGAGAGCAACAAATAGCTTCAAGATTACAAAAAGTTTACCTACTTTGAACCTCATACATTGCCAAATCCAATTAGAAGTCAACAGACTTCACCTTCTAAGTCCTCGAAATCTTTAGAAGCACTTGAGTTGCATCTAGTGCAACCGGAGTCATAGCCTGAAGGACCTAAGACATAGTTAAAGGCACCAAGTTGCATCTAGTGTAACCCAAGTCTAAATCTAAAGGACCCAAGTCACAAATAGTGGGAATCGAGCATGATGCAGAAGATCATGTTGAGGCAAGTGGAACAAGCTCCAAATCAAAATTACCTATGTTAGAAATATATGTCATGAGGCACCATGCACCTGATCAGATCATTGGAGACAAGTTAGATCAAACTATGACAAGGAACAAATTGAAAGGTACAAGTTTGCTTACTAAATTAGAACCTAGATTAGTTAAAGATGCTTTGGATAATGAAAGTTGGATTGAAGGAATGAATGAAGAGATAGAACACATAGAAAGGAATAAGACCTAGAATCTTGTTCCTAGACCCAAGGATACAAATGTAATTGGCACAAAGCTAGTTTTCAGAAATAAGCTTAATAAAGATGGAGAAGTTTCAAGAAATAAAGGAAGGTTCATATGCAAAGGTTTTTCTCAAGAAGAAGGTATTGATTATGGTGAAACTTTTTCTCCTATTGCAAGATTGGAAGGTGTTAGGACCTTACTTTCTTATGCTACACATAAAGGATTTAAAGTTTATTATATGGATGCAAAACCTGTATTCTTGAATGAAATTCTTGAAGAGGAAGTCTACATAGATAAACCTAAAGGTTTTGTAGATCCCAGAAAAGGATATAGTTTATTAGTTGCATAAAGCATTGCATGGTCTCAAGCAAGCCCCTAGAGCTTGGTATGAAAGACTTCATAACTATTTGATGAAGATTGGTTTTGAAAGGACAAATGATAACAAAATCCTATACATCAAAGAAGGACTAGACAAGAAGACTGTGTTGGTAGAGATCTTTGTGGATGATACATTGTTTACTAGAAATGATGATTTTTGCAAAGATTTTTCAAAGGAAACAAGTAAGGAATTTGAGATGTCCATGTTTGGAGAGATAAATTCTTTGTTGGATTGCAAATTCAATAGAAGAAAGATGGTATCTATATTAATCAATCCAAGTATATCAAGGAGGTACTAAAGAAATATGGAATGAAATATTCAAGACCAATTGGAACACCTATGTCTGCTAGACATAAGCTTTCCAAAAATGATGATTCCAAAGAGGTAGATCAAACCACATATAGATCAATGATTGGAAAATTGCAATATGTAGTATATACAAGGTTTGATATTGCATTAACAATTGTTATGGTGGCAAGACTTTTAGAAAATCCTAAAGAAAATCATATGATGGAAATCAAGAAAATGATGAAGTATCTAAAGGGTACTGAAGACTATGGAATATGGTACAAGAAAGGAGGGAATTTAGATTTGAAAGCCTTCACTGATGTTGAATGGGTAGGAAGTGTTAATGACAATAAGAGCACCAGTGGTGGAGCATTCTTTCTTGGTAAAAGACTAGTGTCTTGGACAAGTAAGAAGAAAAACTACATTTCTTAGTCTACAATAGAAGTAGAGTATGCTGTAGTAGTAGTTAATTGTTCCAATGTTGTTTGGTTCGAGCAACTATTGGCAAGTATGAAGGTAGAGATCAAGAATCTAGTGGTTATCTTCTGTGATAACACTAATGCAATTAATATATCAAGGAATCCTATGCATACCAAGGCCAAACACATTGCAATAAAATATCATTTTCTTAGAGAATTGGTACAAGAGGAAGAGGTAAGATTAGAATATGTGAGTATTAAAGAACAAATTGTAGACATATTCACTAAGTCAATACCTACGGATGCATTATTGTATCTAAGAAGTAAATTAAGGTTCATTCCCCTATCTAAAGCTCACTAAATGAAGTTTAGTGATGCATCAATCAAAGCATGTTGAAGATCAGTCAAGTTGATGTAGTATTGAATGGGCAAATTGTATATGAATATATACTTGAGGTACATGAGAACTCATTATATATTGTCTTTGGCATAAGATGTCAAAGAGGGAGAGTTCAGTCATATATAACATAAATTTTCTAAAGAGGGAGAGTTTACTGGCATAGCCATACATCACATTTTTTTTTTTGAAGATGTCAAAGAGAGAGAATGAACTTGGTTTGATATCAAAAGGACATAGTTTGCTATCAGAAGAAGATGTTGAAGAATGAATTTGTTGACAGAGAGAGAAATTAAAGTTAGAGGGGAGTCACACTGATAGAGGGAGTTCTCATGGATGGGAATCATAATGAAACTAAGGATATTATCCTTACTATTATTTTTCTCTAAAATTTTTATTGAATTATGACACATTGTGTTTCCATCAATGCAAAAGAGGGAGATTGTTTAAAATAATAGATCAATTGTATATTATCTTTGATGTTACTCAAAATGTTATATCTTTACTAAGTAGTGTATGCCAATCTCACTTGGGTGATTAAGACTGTCTCCTATGTCTGCCGAGCATTCCAGTGTTTGCCAAGTTTAGAAGACAATATCTACTAAGTTTACTCGGGTATTGAAGAGAAGTTAGCAAAAATTGAGTGTTAACCTAGCTCACTCGATTAATGAAGGAAAGTTGGATGGAACTAGTGATAAAAAAGCTCACTTGGTTACCAAAGGAATTTTGTGATGATCTAGTGTTAACTAAGTTCACTTGGTTAACATAGGAAAATCATTTATGAGTTAGTGTCTACTGAGAAAGGTCGGGTAATGAAGGATTTTCTTGCTTTGGCATATTGAATTTAATTGATTTTTTTGTTGGCTCTAGGTGATTGAGGAGTTGAATATTAATTATTCTAAGATGTATTCAAGCTGACTTGACAATATGTATGATATAAGTATAAGGTCAAGTTGAGGATTGAATGCGTGTATGCAGATGGAAGAGTAAAAGATGCTAAGAGGAAACAAATTAGAAGGATAAGAAGAATATCCTTAAGGAGCTACAAAGATACGTTCTATTAGGAAGGATCAAGTATTCGAGCTAGAATTGAGATCTAAAATAAACAACACAATTGTATTAGAAATTAGGTCATATCATTGTTACTCTCTAACCATTGTAGCAGTGAACTAAATCTCTTAACATAATTGGCTTAACAACTATTTGTAAATCCTCTAATAAGGTGGCATTTCTAGATTGCAGTATTTAAAGACCTCTAACAAGGCCACACATAATGGGTGATTAAATCCTCTAATAGGGTTACACCTAACATTGTGTTTTGTAACCTTTAATAGAGTTGGCTCCTAATAGGGATTACTTTAGAAGAGTGAAATATAGTAACTAGTTGTAATTGGTGGTTTTTCCCAAATTGGGTTTCCAAGTTAAATCTTGGTGTCTCTTGTGTTCATGCTATTTATTTTATGTGTATGCAAATAAGTTAATTAAGGTTAATGATAGATAATATCTTAAGTTTTTCATGTTCAGTATTTGCTAAGTAACCATTTTTATTTCAGTGGTTACTAAGTTACAACATATTATTATTGTTAACCGAGTGCCTGGGTGTTAACCGAGTAACAATAGTTTCATGAGAGTTTATGTTTTGTATTGACATCCAAGGGATCTAGGATTTATTTTTTTGGTAACTAATTCAACCATCCCCTCTTAGTTAACCCTATTATGTTTCCAAGAAAAGGTTTGTATCCTAAGTGGCTTCTAGGGTAGTTGATTCAAGTCAACTTAATAAGTGATAAGAAAATTTTAGGAATGGGTTGAGACATTAAGAAGATAATTTTTTTTTCTCCCCCATACCTTGAGTTATACTACATGCTAGGATGAAGCTTGAGATGATTCTTAATTGAGGTCTTGCATAGTTGGTTTCCTTATCTGTATGAGAGGATTTCTAGATGAGTCTATCTTAGTTGATGAGTCTACATAGTGAGAAAAGGAGGTTGGAGAGGAATTGAGTTCTAATGTATTTGATGTTGATGATTTTGATTTCCTCCCTCCACCTCATGGTGTGTTCCATAATCTTGACTTTGGTAGAAACACTAAGGAAGCCACACAAGCAACTCAATAGTCAGTGACAGAAAAAAGGGTAGAGAAACATGTAGAGGCAATGATAACATCAGAGGTAATCTAGGAATAGATTTTGGTTAATCCCTCTTAGGGAACAAGTATTGAAATTCCCAAAGAACTCAAGGAGATCACTAATTAGAGGCAAGATGATCAAGGCAAAGATCTTGAGGGATGATAAATAAGAAATTATCCAATAATGGAGGAACCTAATGGAGATGACTCCCACCTAATAATAGAGGACCATCCTCAAAATGTTATTCCTCATCGTCTAGTTATGTATCCAATATAGTTATTAGTGGCCATTATAAGGGTTATAATTACAAAAGAATAGGAACTCAAAGTTGTGAGACCTAAGGAGAAGAAGAAATATATGCTCAAAAGTGGAATAGGAATATATATAATAGTTGGAACAACACAACTAGGGAGAGAGAGAAACATAAGGTAAAAAAAGTGGATCAAATGAACAATATCAACCATGAAAGAAATAAGTTGTAGAGGGCCATGAGGATAAAGCCTTGTCACCAGCTCAAGAACAAAGATTCATAAAGGAATTAGAAAAATAACATGTTAGGATCCCACAAAAAACTGAGCAACAAGATGCTCCCTCTTCTAGTCGGGACCCTTTAATCCCTAATGAGCCTATGACCCTATTGATAAAACCCATCTGGTTATCCAAGGCCATCCAACCAATAAAGTGGGCCTATGCAAATGATGAGGATGTGGGCATGCTCACACTAGGGAGGTCCTTTCAATTTCTAGAGTCCAATAAAAGAGTGTAAAGGATATATTACGTAACACAAGATGCAACCTGAAAGTAGAAGATGTAGGTTATAGTTACTCTTTCACATCAAAATGTTGAAGAACTCATGCCTCATGGCTACATGATCAAAGATGTGGAGTTGGGATAGACAACCTGAGAAGGTGGGAAGGAATTATTATATATGGGTTTAAATAATCTATTTACATCTATAAAAAGAGGTGATACCCATAAATAGGAGTTAAAAGAATAAAAAAGGCTCTATAGGAGTTTGTAGAAAATATGGTGGGTCCTACTGACCTAAATAACCCAGAGGTCACATTATAGGATACACTTGAAAATAAAAGCACTCTAGACATTCTTTCTAATTTTTATATTCAATCCTATGTATATTGTATGACAAATTTTGTAGCCTACAAAGAAGAGTGTATCATGAAAAAAATTATGGTTTCATCATTCCATTATGGAGAATGAAGCAGTGCTGAGAAATATGGTAGAAATATTAAATAATATACTACATTGGGTACACACTTGGGAGGCATCTTGATTGAACCTTAGGAAAATAACAAAGAAAAACTTTGAGAGGTTGTTTATTTTATATCAAAGCATTGAGATGGATAATTGTGATGAGTGGATAAAGAAAATACAATCCAAAACTATAGATTTGTTTGAGATGTTCAGGGACATTAAAGATGTAAGCGAAGAGGCATTAAAATGGGTATTTGAGAGATACAAATTTTAATAATGTTAGTCTAAAAATGTATTAGGATGACTAGAAGACTCAATTATATCTAGTAGAGATAGTGATCAAATATTTAAAGGGAAAATTTAAGGTTGTTAACACTAAGGAATACCTCCAATGGATGTTCACGAACATGGAAATTATTCAAAGGGCCATGGATGACATTGATGAGCTTGAGGAATTTGCATTATGTATAAGGATATTATGAAAGATTAAAAAAGAAGGCTCAAATATCTACCAATTATTAATCTACAAAAGGTCACTAAGAATATTGATATATTCTTATTGAACACCTAAACAACCTCCCATAAGAGTACAGTTGAAGACATAGATCTCAGAAATCCAATTTTGTGGACTTAAAGAATTATTTAGTTTAGAATTTTTGTGTTTTAGACATCCAACAACTCTGAAACTTGATAAAATCTCACAACTCTAAAATATGATTACAACTTAATGAATTTCATACCCATAATTTTAGAGTTGGCACTAGGATTTGACAATTATAGTCAATAACACATTTTCACATTTTTTTAATGCTAGTTCTAATTTTGGATGAATTTCATGTAGGATTTTGGATAATATTGCATTCCTTGGGAGTATCTACCAATTTTATATTTTGAGTGGCCTCTATTGACATATATTCAATGATATTTTTGGATAAAAGATAAAATCTCAATTGAAGACCAATTATTATTGAAGTTTTTTCCTTTAGTTTTTTAGAGATTCCTTAAGATGTAATTGCTATGTGCTAAATAAAAATGTATTAAAATCCATGAATAGTAGTTACAAACAAGTTTAGGAGTAGTTATGCATATAATTTGATGTATTTTCATTATAATTTTAGTATTATGCATGTTCAAAACCCTAACTACAAGTTTCTTAGTTTAGGAGTTGAAGCATCATGAAAGAAAGTTTCTACAATGTAATTAATATTAAAAAAAATTCATAACAAAGCTTATGCTATCATTGCTTCACACATGATGTGATATTTCTACTATCTATATGAATTTATGAGCTATGCGATGCTAATTTATGGATTCTAACAACCAATTATTTTGTTATGATTATGTCTAAAATTATTAAGTTTCTCGAAGTTTTCTATTGTTATGATTTATCTATTTTTTTCCCCATTCAACCGATCACATATAACCAATCTGAGAAAACTTCAATGGGTTGAATTCTTCATAGGGGGTTAACACATTAGGAAATGTGGTTAACATTTCTACCATCTCTCACCAAGTTGCTCAATTATTATCTTGGTGTTCTTTTGTTGAGTGGCTCATTTTTATGCTATGGGGTTCTTGGTAAAGTGTTCTTATTATTCTTTTATCGAGTAGCTCAGTTCTGGCAGAAGGTTAAGATGTATGTTAAGCCATGTTGTTATTTTGTAGGAGGTCACTTTGGGTAGTCTACAATATAGAAAAAAAATTTGTTCTTTCTTCCACCATTCATTGGGAAATGTACCAACTATCAGATTGTAAAGTTTCTTCATCAATTCTTATACTTTGATCATTTATTGGGAGAATTTTTACAGCATACGAGTCATTCATTTTAAATGGAAAGATATTCATAAATGGTCCACCACTTTGGGGAAAATTAAATATTTTCCATGCAGGTCAACTTTGTAGGTGTATGTAGGTGGGTTAACACTTCATGTTATTCCTTCCCACATTTTTTGATAGTGACACAATTTAATTGCTTGCATCCACAACATACTTCCAAGGTCAGTTCTTTATTGTCGAGTGACTTTTGGGGCCTTGTTTCATGATGCCAATGTATCTCTGTGCCTCTTTATTACATGTAGAGATATGATTTTTGTAGATTTGTCTCTCTATGACTGGATGCATTATTTTGGGCCTTTCTTGTCACTTGAATGCACAAGTTGCATTACATGATTATAATTCTTTGTAATCTTTTTTTATTTCTTCTCTATAACTTTAACTCCACTATAGTTGTGGTTTGAACTTTGAGTTTGATTTGAGTTATGCTGAACTCTTTAAAAAGAAATCTTGTACATGATTTATGGGTTCTTCTCTATTTGCATTTTGTAGTAGTGCTATGTTCTACAACTATAATTTCTTGTTCCTTCCATTAATGAAATACTTGTTTTACTTATTCTTTCATTTAACTATCTTGTGTAGAATTCTCCTTTTTTTAAATTTTCTTTTCTATGTTCTTAGTTTGTATGTTGCATTTAATTTGGTGGTAGTTGTTGCATAGTGAAAATATATTTCCATTCAATATGTGATCAATTCCAAACCTTCATACAAGTTATTTGGAGATATATTAGAGTTTAAAAATATTAGCATGAATGATGATGATACTACTTTAAGGGAGGATCATAAGCATTGGATAGTATTGTCATGTTGCATTCATAACTATGTTTGTCATTGATGTTAACATAGCATCATTTTTGTAAAGACTAGCTGAGTAGTAGACATCAATCTTGATGGTATGGACAAGGGTTTAATTTTCTAGTGATGTGAAACCATGGACATGTTCTATAATATGTCTTGATGACATGGTCAAGTGCACAAAGTCTAAGTTGAATACATACAAAAGTTGTACCTGATTTACAGAGAGTAGTTCAGAGATAGAGTATTAGGAAAGGAGTTCTTGATGTTTGTTTGCTATATTACATCTAAGATGTAGTAAAGAGATGCATAGCTAGGCAATGAAAAAGGATATTCTATTGGTGATTTTAGCAAGTGTACTTTACCTAGTATTACACATGTGAAGTTTTGTTTAGATTGCAAGCCTATAGTGCTATTGTAATTGTAATTAATTAATTATCTTATTATAATTAATTGGAAAAGACTCAAGGTCGACTCAAGGAATTATTTTGAAGATATGGTATAAAGGACAGATGTTTTCCTTGTTTGTAAGGTATCCATGAAATTGCAAAGTGTGAAAAGGAGCAGAGTGTTTGAGGAATGCATGTAAGCAATCTAAGGGATTATTGGATACAAGTTTTTGTAATCTGGTTACAAGATCAGAAGGAGAAAATTTTTGGTTGATAGGACAGAAGAAGAGGAAGGAAGTACATTTCAGTTCTATTATTTTGCAAGGAATAATACAAAGATCATTTGGATAGTGGGCTCATTGGTCTTATCCTTGAAGTTGTTCAGGTGGTGGGTCTAGTTGTCTTCCACAACTCCTAATAGGGTTGGTATAGCTCCTAATAGAGTTGGAATCTCCTAACAGTGACTCATATGTACTAAATGTGTTCATAGAATCTTAACAAGGTCCATCCTCTAACAAGGAATATTTATATTAGTACATAATCTTGTGGGCACCATCCCCACCAGGGTTTTCCCTCTAGTCAAGGGTGTCCCTAGTTAACATATCTAGTGCTATTGTATATGAGTATCTTATTATAGTTTTTGATTATAATGCTCATATTGTTAAAGTCTAATAAGGTTGATAATTGTGATATTAGTTTGATAATTGATTCATCCCCATCTTAGTTATATTGGTGGACTATATATTCTAACAATTGGTATCAGAGCATCATGTCCTTGAAGGATATGCTTAACAGCTTTGGGAGATCGATGTAAAATATTTTTAGAAAGGATAGTCCTAGATTTGATGGGGCCAACTATTCAAGTTGGAAGGAGAAGATGTAGACTCACCTATTATGCATGGCTCTAGGTTATTGGCTCTTGACAAAGAGTAATAAGATGATTGTGAAAGAAGAACAACTTGAACAATGCACTAAAATAGAGATAGATCTATTCATGTGTAACATCAGAGGAAGAGTTGCTCTACTATTAGCTCTTCTAGAGAATGAATACAGTTAGGTAAAGTCATTTAAAACATCTCATGAAATTTTAAAATCATTAGAACATACTTTTGAAGATGATACATAGGAAAAAAGAATGAGATTACAGAATTGGATATGTGTAGTTCAAGATGCTAAGATGATGGAAGATGAATCTATAAGAAGCTATATTGGTAGAATATTAGAAACCTTGTAGGAATTTGGTCTCTTGGTGGAATCAAGGAAGATGATCTTGATAGAGAAATTAGAGAAGAAAGAGCTCTAGTTTCCAAAGTAAAAAAAAAAAATCTAATTGGATAATTGATAGTGGTTGTTCACATCACATGATTGATGATATGAATGATTTTGTTAAATTTAGGAATCATGATGGAGTTATTGTTAGAGTTAGTAACAATGCAACCTTCCATATAACAAGAATTGGATCCACTACTCTTGATGGTAAAACTAATAGTGGTGATGTTTATTTTGCTAATAGATTGAAGCATAATTTGTTGAGTGTTGGAAAATTGGTGGACAAGGGTTATTAGTTGCAATTCAATAAAAAGACCTTCATTATCAAAGATAGAGATGGTAAGATGATTGAAACAGGCACAAGATCTCGAGGTAATGTATTTCAGTTGAATCCTCTTGAAATGACATGTTTGGTATCTAAAGTGGATAAAAGTAGGTTGTGGCATAAAAGATTATGTCACATAAACTTTGATAATGTTGTGAAAGTTAGTAACACATTTGTAGTTAGAGACTTTCCTAATATTACAAAGCCCACTAATGTTGTCTATAAAGAATGTATTTAGGTTAAGTAGAAGAAATTATCATTTCCTAGCAAGAAGTTCACTACCATAGATAAGTTGGAGATCATTCACACAGATCTAAGTGGTGCCTCTAGACCAAGAGAATTCTATGGTGAAAGGTATTTTATGATTTTTGTTGATGATTTCACTAGAATGATGTGGGTAGCATTTCTTAAAGAGAAATTTGAAGCTTTTGAGAAGTTTAAGATATTTAAGAATAGAGTTGAGAATGAATCTAGTGTTAAGATAAAGTGTTTGAGATCAGATAGAGGACAAGAGCTCACCTCTAGGGAGTTTAACATATTTTGTGAAGAGAATGGGATCAAAAGACAACTATCTTCACCTAGAACACATGAGCAGAATGGGATTATTGAGAGAAGAAATAAGTTAGTAGCAGAAGCAAAAAGAGTAATATTGTTTGAGAATGATGTTTCCAGGACATTTTGGAGAGAAATAGTCAATAAAATAGTGTCCACTCTAAATAGAGTACAAATTAGAAAAGGTATGAGCAAGATACCCTATGAACTATGGTTTGGTCATTCACCATCAGTTAAATATTTTAGAATATTTGGGAGGAAATATTATATAAAGAGAGATGATGACATTGGTAAGTTTGATCCAAGAACTGATGAAGGTATGGTTCTTCGCTATTCATTGAAAAGAAAGGAATAAAAATGTTTTAACTATAGAACTAAGACAATAGATGAATGCTCAAAAGTAAGGATTAAAGAAAAGTTTGGAACTAAAGAAAATATGGTAGACTATAATTCATAAGAAGAAGAAGATAATTCTAGAATTGTTAGACATAAGGCTGAAGTTTTCTTTGAGACTAAAAATGATTTGTAGAATGATGTACCAACTATTGAACAAAGAGGAGAGCAAAGATCTAAACCTAGAGAAGAGATAAGAGTTGAGATGTCAATTCCTACCTCTAATAGAAACATGACAAAGAATCACCCTTCTAAGAAGATAATTGGAAGCAAAGACAAAGGTGTGATGACAATAAATAAAGTGAATGAGGAGATATGTTTGATTTCTCAAGTTGAACCTAAGAGCACAAATGAAGCATGTAAAGATGATCATTAGATTAAAGCAACAAAGGAAGAACTAGATCAGATTGTGAAGAATGATACATGGGAATTAGTTCCTAGACCAAAAGGCAAGAATGTGATAGGATCCAAATGGGTATTTAGGAACAAGATGAATGAGAAAGGCAAAGTTGTGAGGAACAAGGCTAGACTTGTATGCAAGGGATATTCATAGCAAGAAGACATAGACTATGAGGAGACATATGCACCTATAGCTAGAATAGAAGTAGTAAGGATACTTTTGGCTTATGCAACCAATAAGAAGTACAAGATTTATCATATGTATGTTAAATCAGCCTTCCTAAATGGAGAACTCAAAGAAGAAGTATAGCAGACCTAAGGTTTTCCTTTATAAGAAGATAAAGACATGGTATGCATATTAAAGAAATCTCTATATGGTTTGAAGCAAGCACCTAGAACCTGGTATGCAAGGTTGGATAGTTATTTGGCAAAGCTTTGATTTGCTAAAGGTATGATTGATAGTAACTTATATTTGAAAGAAGTTGAGAATGGTTTACTAATAATAGTAATATTTGTTGATGACATCATTTTTGGAGGTAATGATGAAGCAAGTGATAAGTTTTCCAAAGAGATGAAGAATGAGTTTGTAATGAGCATGATAGGAGAAATGAAGTTTTTCCTAGGATTGCAGATTGTGCAAAATAATGATGACATTTTCATTTCACAAGGTAAGTACTTGAAAGACTTGTTGAAAAGGTTTGGCTTAGAAAGTTTTAAAATTGTTGGTACACTTATGATAACTGGTCATGAGTTATCTAGAAAAGATGAGACACATGCAGTAGAGTAGAAGAAGTACATATTCATGATTGGAGGTTTGCAATATCCCCTAACTCACACCAGACTAGTTATAGTAAATGTAGTTGGGATTGTAGCTAGATTCCAAGCTGACCCTAAGGAGTATCATTTTGTAGCAGTAAAGAGAATATTCAGATATTTTCAAAAGGAACATCTGACTATGGAATTTGGTATGATATATCAAGTGATTTCACTCTATGTGCATATATTGATGCATATTGGGCAGGTAGTATGGATGATAGAAAAAGCACTAGTGGTGGAGCATTCTTTCTAGGAGGAAGATTGGTTTCTTGCCTAAGCAAGAAGCAAGATTGTAATTCTCATAGTACAAATGAGGAGAAGTATGTTGCAGCAACAAATAACTTTAATCAAGTTATGTGAATGAAGCAAATGTTGAAGGAATTAGAATTGAGTTTAAAGAACCTATTATCATTTACTATGATAACACAAGTATAGTAAGTATGTCTGAGAATCATGTATTGCATTCTAAACTAAGCATGTATCTATTAAGTATCATGTGCGAAGAGATAAAGCAATAGAAAAGGAGATAATATTGGAGTATGTGAGTACTAAAGATTAGATTGCAGATATAGCCTTTTCCTAAAGATACATTTGAGTACTTGAGAGGTATGCTTGGGGTTATGCCCCTATGTACCTCTTAGTAAGTGATGTAGTAACTGCATTAGTCTAGTGGTACAGAGCACTATTGTTAGAATAGACTAAATGCTGATGCTTCCTAGATGGGGGAGTATCTATAATGGACTGAGTCATTGAGGACTCTTGGTATTTTGTTTTGAATAGTGTCTTTGGACACTCGAGCTGGTTGAATACTTGGTGCAACATATTAGCAATTGGTATTTAACAATTGGTATGTTGTAACATTAACATTGTAGCCATTAATGTCAATGGAGGAGAGAATATTAATGAAAAACATATCCTAAGCAATGGGGGAGAGGAACTCTTGAGTTGGTATGGGGGAGAGGTATCTCTTTAAGGAGATTTAGAAAGATTCATGTAAGGAAGCAAGAATATGCACCCAATTTATTGTGAAGTTGTTTAGTGTGAAGTGAAAAATTGTTGTCAGAGAAGTAGGTGTATGCACCTATTGTGTTGAGACTTTTTAACATGTGAACAACTGATGTTGATCCTAGATTCCAGAGGATTTCAGACATGATTGATGAAGAGGATTTGAGAAGATGGGAACAACAACAACAACAACAACAAAACATAGTTAGGTATTCATGGAGCTTAGATGTTTTTCATCTATATTTCCATCAATGCTAAAGAGGGAAATTGTTATCATGAATGCTGATGATACTACTTTTAGAGAGTATCCTAAGCATTGGAGAGTATTGACATATTGCATTATATCCTAATGGTATATACAATGGTTTTATTTTTTGGTGATGTGCAGTCACGGACATGTTCTACACTATGTCCTAATGATGTGGTCAAGTGTGTAGAGTCTAAGTTGAAGACATATGGAAGTTGTACTTGATTTACAAAGAGTAGTTCATAGACAGAGTATTGGGAAAGCAATTCTTGATGTTTTTCTTTCTATATTACATCTGAGATGCAATAAAGAGATGCATAGTTAGATATTGACAAAGGAAAATCTTTTGGTGATGCTAGCAAGTACAGAAGCCCTAGTATCACATGTGTGAAGTTTTGTATAGACTGTGAGCTGATAGTGCTATTGTAATTGTAATTAATTAATTATCTTATTATAATTAATTGGGAAAGCCTTAAGGTTGACTCAAGGAATTATTTTGAAGATATGGTATAAAAGAAAGATGCTTTCCTTGTTTGTAAGGTATCCATGAAAATGTGAAGTGTGAAAAGGACCAAAGTGTTTTAGGAACGCATGCGATTCAAAGGATTATTGGATGCAAGTTTTTGTTATCTGGTTACAAGATAAGGAGCATAAGTCTGGTTGATAGGATAGAAGAAGGGGAAGGAATTACATTTAATTTCTATTATTCTAAAAAGAATAATAAAAATATCATTTGGATAGTGGATTCATTGGTCTTATCCTTGAAGCTGTTTGGGTAGTGGGTTCAACTGTCTTCCACAACTCTTAATAGGGTTGGCACAAATCCTAATAGGGAATCTCCTAACAGGGACTCATATGTATTGAATGTGTTCATAGACTCTTAATAGAGTCCATCCTCTAATAATAAATATTTATATTAGTACATCATCTTGTTGTAACCATATTTTGGAATTAACAATGGGAAACTAATCTCTAAGAGTAGGGGAGGGGGTGAAACAACACTTCAAAACTTTAACCATAAAAATATTCGCCATATATCCATATCTCACTTTGCATGTAAATTGAAATAGATAGCTACACATGTTCATCCATAGTATGAAATAAATAACACATAACACAATAAATTTGTTACCTAGAAACCCTCTAATGAGAAGGTAAAACTGGAGTGGGGATGACACCCACAAATCTTCCCTACTCTAGCTGTAAAAGTGTATCCAATTAAGGTTACAATTTTTTGATCATAAACTATGATCTATCTTGTGAAAGGTTTTCCTTGTTAAAGGCTTACAAATACTTTTAAATCTTACCTTGTTAAAGTATTTCAGCACTCTGCTAAAAGTGCGCCTTGTCTCCAAATTACAATAAAGTAAGCACCCTATTAAAGGATTTGCAAAAGCCTGCTAGGACTACTCAATTAAGAGATTTTTACAAATTCAACTATTAGAATGTTTTAGCCTTAATCCTTTGGTTAGCACCTCTCTAGTAGCTATCATATCTCCTCTTTCTTGATGTATACTTGATCCTCCTGATTAGATGTGTCTCTTCTATCATTTAGATTCTCTACTATGTTCTCTCTAACTGATTCTACAATTCATATCTCTCTCACAACCTCCTTAGTCACCATGAATTCTCTCTTTGTACTTAGTATTCACCCTTCTCTTCTCATCCATGCATACAATCTCTTAATGGTTTTCCCTCCTTAAGAAGACTTAGGTGAGCTAGGGTTAGGTTAGCATCAACAATTGTGATTCATACATTTTTCTTCTTATAACATCTCTCAATCTAATTGGTTGCATGTAATGTATAGGGATTCTCAATATACCTTCATATATATCTTCTAGAATCATTAAACAATCCTTAAGTCAGCCCAAAAATGGTTTACATAGGAGTTTGTGTCATTACAAACAACTATGTCCAAAAATGTTCACTTGACACTTGGAGTCTCTGATGCTTGGCATCTATTACATCTTTAATGCTATAACTTGTCTCTTGAATCACTCAACAAAATATATTAACTTGGTTCATGAGTGACTCAACACTCACTATCTTCTCAACACATATTGGTGCTCATACTTAACTATGTATATTGCTCATTATGTAATGTTTGGCAACTAATCCTTGACATGCTTTGATTACTTGGCTCACACTGATTTCTCACTTGCACTGATCAATCATCATACACTATGAATATGACTAACTTTATTGTCACTCATTTTTCAAAACCAATTTGAGATTACCAATCTCCCCTTTGACATGAGTGGAAAAACACATTGTCATGCATATACATCTACTATGAGAATGATTGAGACAATATATATACTTTACTTGGTTCCCATACAAAATTTCAAAACTTCAAAATTTTGCAAAACTGATGACTTGAATAGTCGCACCTCTTCAAAATTTCATAACATCCCCTGAGTTTAGTGTTCCTTACTATATCTAAATTTTGTATAACTCTTTTTGACTAAATATGTTGTACTATTTTTGTCCCTTGTTTCTATCTCAAAACTCTACTCCCCTTGCTTACAAAAACTTTATAATTCCCCCTTTTTGACACTTATGTCATTTGGGTGGTACATTGATAGTGTGTTTGCCCAAAAATATTTTATGGACCTCCTTAATAATCTTTAATGCTACATCCCAATTGTTACACACTACCTTTAGAGATTGATACTGGATGTCTAGCTTGACATCAAGGTTATCTAGGCTATCATGAGTAGAAAGATGAGAATCTTTCTTCATCAATATTTTAGCTAGCTAGTTCCTTGTGTAACACTTCCTTTTGTAGAGTCAACATGGATTGGATGTTGATCAACATAGCCCTTATGTTTGTATCTTGTGAATGTAATGCTGCTAGTTGACCTTGAGTAGAAATAAATCTCTAAAAATGAGTCTAGTTATGATGAGGAGATAGTTTCAATGTTGTACCTATGGATTGTAGATCTCCTTGTAGCCAGTCAATAACCCTCTATACCTCTTATATGAGTAAATTCACATCAAAAATCTTTGTGTGTAGAGAAAAGATATTCTCCAACACCTTTTTCACATCCTCCATCTTGATTGCTATGTCAACCTATCATAGTGCAATGACACTAGATATCTATTCAAAAAAAATTGTCTGAAAATTCTTTTCTGACCACTCTAACAGTTTAGTATTTGAGTCCAAATCATCATCATTAATATTTTCAACAATATTTACTAGTTTCTCAAGAATATGTTTCTCTTCATTATGGGTTGGGAGGCTAAAAGCATCAAGAAACATGTCTTTGATTTCATGAAGCACTTGCTTCTACTTATGCTCCCTTCTTAGCAACTCTTGGTGTTTCTCCCTATGAAAAGCTTCTTGTAGAATGCTCATCTACTCAATGGTGATTGTGGATAGATAAAAATTGTGTAGTTCAATCACCTCATCTAGACTTACATCTCCATATGATATGTCTTTTGAGCTTCTTGATGTCTTTGCAATTGGCTCGGACATTTACAATGATGTGGCTTGAGTGCTTGGCCTTTGAAGAGCTTGATTACTAGTAGGAGTTACAAAAATTGATAAGGTAACTAAAGTCTAGATAAAAAATTGTCAATCTAACTATCCTCTTTCTTCTCATCACCTTGTGTCTGTGGTGTAGGCGTAGGACTTGCTTCCTAACCTAATTTGATTTTAGTTCCATCTTTCTCAATTGTAAGTAAGGCTTACTTGTGAGAAATTAATGGCACTAGAGATAATGCAACTAGTGTTGTAGTAATACCTTGTTGTTTAGCACTTGCACACTATGTTTCTACAACTTTTACGTCTGGGGGCACACTAGATGTGTCTATTTGTTTCTCCCTTACTGCTTCTATACCTTCCTTTTCAATTTAATTAGTTCTCACCAATACAAGATTTGTGCATAACTATGTTTCCATGGTGGAACTCTTCAATATCTTCTTTAAGTCATCCTCAGTCAATGGATTGATGTTTTGAAAAGAATTTTCAAGAATATTCTTGTTTTGTATTGAGTCCTATTGACTCACTTGGTCTACATGTGGAGGACTATTTCTTGGCACTTGTACCTTAGGTAAACTTTGATCATCTTGCTGATCTTCTTTAGCTATAGCCTCTCTTGTTACTGCTTCATTAGTTCCTTCCACACTACCATCCTTGACTAACTCATCTTTTGCAATCTCTACTACTTGTTCAATTGTCTCTTTCTCTACTTGCTTAGGGTCTTGCAATACTAGCTTACCTTTTTCTGTTATTACAGGAGTGGGTAACCCATAAATAGATCTCCAAATAGATGTGCTTTTGGTTACCACATCCTCAATCTGCATATCTAGTATATGGAAAGATCTATATTTTGGGGCAAATTTTTTTTGTGCTTTTCCATACCCTTGGTAATCTGTCTTTTTTTCAATTCTGGCATTACTTGGGTTAAAGTTGATTCCCTAATTTTTCTTTCTATTCATAGGCTATATTGCCATTTCTGCTCTACTTAGTCATAAAGACTCTTAGGTAATGATTTGGAATCTCAATAGGAGTTGATTTAAATGTAGATATCATCACATATATGACTTCCTTTATAGTATTTTGTTCAACTTTTCCTATCTTATCAAAATCTATGTGTGCAAAACTAGACAAATCTACATTTGATTTTACATTGTCACACAAATTATCTAAATTAGAGGAGGGGCTATGGATTACCACCTTTAATTGACTCATGTCATCAAATTCTTTCCTCTCCTCATTTGACTTAGCTAGAGCTACATATTTTCTCCTTTCATATGTCTTCTTGACTGGTTGGCTCAGCTTTGCTAAAGCAATAATCCTCTTACCTTTAGGTTTCCTCATCAACCTTAACTTGCTTAGTGGTTGCCCTTGTGCTAGCCTTGGTAATAGGAGTTGCTAGCTTTTGTTGTGATAGTTTCATAAGCTTCTTCTTAGGTTTCTCCACTTCAGGGTCCTTAGCCTTTCTTATCTTTTAAGTAGGTTGAGGTGCTTCCTTGACTTCTTCATCCTTGGAACCTTCTTCATGACCTCCTTGTCTTCTCCTTGACCTTGAGTAATTTCCAAAGGGGCTTGGACTTGTTCTTCCTCATCTTCATCTTCATCTTCATCTCCCCCTTTGCCAAATCTTTCTTTTATCTTTTTGACTGTTTTGTTCTTCTTCCTAAGAACAATAGCTATTTTGAAATCCTTTTTGATCCTAGACTTGGCTACCTCATAGTTTCCAAATGAGGTGGCACTTTTATCTATTTCCTCTACCAGTAAAGTTGTAATAGTTGCAGATGCCTCATCAATATTTATCTCAGATGGCAAGGGCTTAAGCCATTTGACCTTGGGTATGAGTGCTTGCACATATGTATAATTAGTATCAATTAGAAAGAAAACATCATCATAATGCTTCTCAACTAGTGACACAGAGAATCCTTATTCTCTACTTTTGATAAAAAATGATTTGACATTTAAATAAATGAGCTTTTAATTAATTCTTAATCAAGTTCAATGGCCTTTAAATTTTTGGTTGTTCGTTCAGCTTCTAATAGGAATGTAAATCCAATAACTTTTCAGCTTCCTTGAAGATGTATAAAGGGGTTTAATTTGAATCCAAGATGGGAAGGATATGGACACACATCTCATTTGCTAAGATTTCCAATTTGTATAAGATCTTATATACAAAGTTCATGTGGCATACATCTCAACTAAGGGATTGCCCAACTCCTATAGAGTTCATGGGCATACATCTCATTCATGGGATATACCAACTTTTATGAGCTCAGACATACAACTCCTGAAAGAGTTTTTCCAAATTTGATTGATTTGCAAGCACACATCTCACTTAAAAGATTGTCCACAATTGTATGAAATTTTATTTACTATTATTAATAAATTGAATTCTTCATATTGTTTATTATTTCTTTACAATACCATTATTTCTTCCTTTGATATTGTCCTTTGAATTGACAAAATGATTTAGATGACTGGTATTAGAGCCAGGTTCGATCTTGTTTTAGATGTACCTATTATCCGAATATGAAGGTGTTATTCCTCAAAAATAAATTTCGAGTCTTAGCTTGATACAAAACTAATAACCAATCTTTTGAATTACAATAAGCTTGCACGATGAATTGTTGGTTCTTCTCAACCATTCCCTTTAATGACACTTCATCTTCCAAATGTTGAGGTGATTAAAGGATCTATTTTTTGTAAGATATGGTGGAAGTAGAAGTGGTGGGGCAACAATAACTTAATTACATGTTCTTAGTATAGGATGAAGCACCAAGGACCATATGTATAGAATTTCTCATGACATTGATGTCCATCTGGAGGAGCTTATCCTTTTCTAATGATACATAAGGCTTGCCTCTCAACATGGAGAATATAATCTTGTTTGTAACATGATTTTTTTCTACAAATTTTAAAATGAGATTGGCCCTCAACCAAGGATCTAGAGAGAAAAAAGGCTTTCAAATCTATTTCTATTGGGAGCTATTTCTGAATAGGGATAATGGCACATTCAAGATCCATGGTGTGCTGAGCATACCAAAGCAAACACTGCTTGATAAGTTCATTTCCTTTGTAGGTTCACCTTAAAAAAAATATGATATCTCCCCTATAGAACATACTATTATTCTGTATAAAATCACAAACATGATAAAATAGATGGGCATTTGATCAGCTCAACTTCTCAACAGAAGTCTACCTTGATAAAAAGCTAAAAATACCTATGCATTATGAGCCATACGGGCCAAGGTCTCCCCCATCTGATAAAATCTTGAAGCTTGTAGATGAAATAACTAACTTGCCTCCTAAAGAAATGCAGTAGATTGGGCCCTACGTCAAAGACAAGCTCAAGATATCCCGCTTGCAAATTCTTTCATCAAACACAACCATGGTCATGTCTATTGCTACTAGTGCTCCAAAAGTTGAATAAAAGAAGGTAAAAAAGACTGCATTTAATGTGAACTTGGAGAAATTTGACAGTGCTACTAAAGATACAAAGGATATGTAGGATAAAATTGGTAAGGAAACCAAGGAATATGGAAATGATGATATTAAAGAAGATAAATTCAATATAATGCAATATATTATTCATTTAACATGAGTATTTTGTGACAAGTTGTCATGGTCTTTCAATATTTTGATTCAACATAATCAGGAGAACTTCCAATCTAAATAGAAGAATTATTATGTGCTAGACATATTGTTACTTCATTTGGAAGATGATGGGGAAATGCGGCCCATTGCCTCATAAGAAAGGAGGGATGATAAGAAATGATTTAACATTTAAATAAATGAGCTTTTAATTAATACTTAATCAACTTCAATGACCTCTCAATTTTTGGTTGTCTAAATATTCAACTTATATTAGGAATGTAAATCTAATAACTTTTGAGCTTCCTTGAAGATGTATAAAGGGGTTCAATTTGAATCCAAGATGGGAAGGATATGGACATACATCTTGCTTGCTGAGATTGCCAATTTGTATCAGATCTTATATATGGAGTTCATGGGCATACATTTCAACCATGGGATTTCCCAACTCCTATAGAGTTCATGGGCATAAATCTCATTCATGGGATAGCCCAACTTTTATGAGCTTGAAAATGCAACTCCTCTACGAGTTTTTCCAAATATGATTGATTTGTAGGCATATATCTCACTTACAAGATTGTCCACAATTCTATGAAATTTTATTTAATATTATGAATAAATTGAATTCTTGATATTGTTTATTATCTTTTTACAATACCATATTTCTTCCTTTGATATTGTACTCTAAATTGAAAAAATGATTTAGATAAGCTTCATATACTTCTTAAAGTCTTCAAAAAAACTTGTCACCACTGACTCAAAGTTATCTCTAAGTTGCTCTATGAATTCTCCAATCTGAATTGCAATAGACCTGTTGGTCTTCTAAGAAACTTTACCAAGTGAAGGAAATGTGTTATGCACATAAAAGAATATAGAAACTAATAAAGAGCCTAATTTTTAAGATGCACTCTTAGTTTTCCTTATGGCTTACAAGTTTTTAGATAGCTACTAAAATTGCAACTTGGCAAGGTCATAGGTGTGGTCTCTCTTTACTATTTTGTATCCCAAATCTACAACCATGTAGGACACATTATTCAATATGCTAGATTGAAATTTTTTGTGAGTTATCACTCTTACAACAAAAGCAATTAGGGGATCTAAGATAGAATCTATGGACATTCTCTTGTTATTCCATACTACACTTGTGTTCTTCTCAATTATCTCTCTTGAATCACTTCACATGCTCTTAGGTTGGTGAAGGGTAGGATACCCAGACACTCAACTAATGATCCTTTTTGTGATCTTAATGGGTCCATTTACTGGCCATATGAAGTTGTCATTTACTCTACTAAGCACAATCTTGATCCATTCAGTCTTAAATACATTAGGGAAATCTAGGGCACAAGTCAACCCTTTCCTTTTTGTGATTTTATTTTCTTCTCTTAAAAATCCATCATCACAAAGTTGATAGTACAATTCCCTTATCTCCATGTAACTTATACTTCCAAAATTTCATGTGTAAAAACACCTAACATCTTGAATCATTAATACTTTTGGTGGTATTATTGATAACACACTAGAGACATCTCCTTTCTATGCATTTTTAGGTATTTCCCAAAAAGGTGGTTGTCTAACCTCATTACTGATTAATTGAACATTCAAAACTTCCTTTCCCTCTTTCCTAACACTTGTAGAAGAGCTTTATGGCTAGGATTTATGAAAACCCAAATAGAAAAACTCAACACTGATAAAATATCTTTCTAATCTGATGAATATGTCGAGTTGCAGTTGAATTTAGTTCACAAATGCAAGAATCTCATGTTGTAATTTGCCTTCATTCTCCTTGTGCTTTCTTCAATTCTAAATGAATGCAAATGAGTCGAGAAATGACAATATAGCCCTTAAAATTTTACAATAAATTCTTAATGCTTATGCAACTGTAAGCTCAGTCAATATAGGGTTTCCAATTTACTTGGCTTACACATGACTTCCACTTTGCTCAATTCACATAGCATGCTCGACCAATACTACTATACCTTCACATCTCGACATCAATTGAAATTGCATTCATGCTTGATAGTAACTGTGAAATATTTCATTCTCGAAAACAACATTAGAACTAAAGATTTTTTCCACATTCTAACTATTCCATTGCATCTTAATTCATGCATCTATATAATCTTTTTAGAACTTAGATTCTTGGAATTGATGTAAAATATATCATTAAGATATCAATCCTACACATACCTTTTGATTGCATAGTTGGGGGTGATGTGATCACCTAATCCATTAGATGAAGTGACCTCATCTGAACATGTGCTACAATATTCCTTTTTCTTCCATGTCTTGTTCATCTACATTTTGACATTCTCAACATCAACCTTTTCTTTGCCTTTATTGAATTCACTAATTGGTGCCTTTGACCTTGTTGGATAGTTTCTGTTGGTATGACTAGTATTCAAATAACTAAAGCATGTAGTTTGACTCAACCATCTACTGTAATCACTTTTGAAATGTGTTCTAATGCAATTCTTAGGAACACGTCCATACTCTTGACAATAGTGAAAACTATACCTTGTGTTGTAATCCCAGTTAAAGGATTTTCCGTTGTGTTGTACCTTTGTCTACTTTTTTTTTTGTCCACTTGGCATTAGATCTACATTCATATGCTTTATGTCCATACTTCTGATAATTATGGAGATATGCTTCAAATATTTGTGTGCTTGAGGTCTTAGTCTTGCATTCATGTGCTTGCTGTCTTTTCTTGTTGCACTTGTGATATTAATCCTTGAATTTTTTCTTAGGATTCTAATTTGCATTGTTGCTGCTACAAACATTTACTGTATGACCCAACTTTCCACAATTATGGCAAGTGGGTTTGTAGTTCTTACCTTTGTTATTTCTTTGTTCACCACTTTTAGATGATTCTCCTTCCTTAGTACTAGTGTATCCCAATTCAATAGTATCATTGTTAGATCTAGGAGATCTCATCAGTTTCTCAAAGTATTTGATGACTTCACCCGATTTGTTTAAATTTTAGAAAATTCCTTTCCTCTTCTCATTTCATTTCTTAGTTGTTCATTTAGTAATTTTAGGGTCACGATATCAATGTCCTTTCCATTCAATTCATGATTGGAAATTATTAATTGATTAATTGTATCCAATTGCATGTTAGCAATCCTTTGTATCTCTGATGTCTTCTCTTCTAGTCTATTGGTTAGTGTTCTTTTGTTATCTTCAATCATGAGCTTTTCTTGCTCAACTTCATTTTTTTGCTCAGTCACCTCACATGGAAATACTAATTTGACTTCTTATTCCATCTTAAGATTTTTGACCTCTTTAGTTAGGGAACCATTCTTTTCCATCAGATTTACAACTACTGCATAAAACTCACTTGAGTTTCCATCTGCAAACAATTCACTAGTGTCATTTTCCTCAATAGCTATCTCTTTCCTTCTCTTCAATGAGCACTTCAACTCATCTCGTGCCTCATTGAGTTGGTGTAGGGTAAGATGGATTTCAATCTTTTGGTTCTCAATAGTCTTTCCCAACTTGTAGATTTCCATCTTCAAGATCTTTCCTCAAAGTTACAAAGCTTTCCTTATTAAACAAGGCTCTAATACTAATTTTTGGAATTAAAAATAGGAAAGTAAGCTCTAAGAGTGTGGGGTGGGGGCTAGGGGTGGTTGGTGAACCACAATTCAAAACTTTAACCATAAAAAAAGTCACCATACATCCATCTCTCAATTTTCATGTAAAATTTAAATAGCTAGCTACACATGTTCATCCATAGCATGAAATAAATAACACATAACACAATAAATTTGTTACCCAGAAACCCTATAATGAGAAGGTAAAACTAGAGTGGGGATGACACCCACAAATCTTCACTACTATAGTTGTATAGTGTATCCAATGAAGGTTATAATTGTTTGATCATAAAATATGATCTACCTTGTGAAAGGTCTACATTGTTAAAGGCTTACAAAGACTATTAAATCTTACCTTGTTAAAGGATTTCAAAACCTTGCTAAAAGTGTGCCTTGTTAGAGGACTCCAACTTACAGTAAAGTAAGCATGCTATTAAAAGATTTACAAAAGCCTGCTAGGACTACTCAGTTAAGAGATTTTTATGGATTCACCTATTAGAATGTTTCAACATTGATCCTTTGGTTAGCACCTCTCTGCTAGATATTAGATCTCCTCTTTCCTAATGCAAACTTGATCCTCTTGATCAGATGTGTCTCTTTGGTCCTTTAACTGCTCTACTTTGTTCTCTCTAACTAGTTTTACAATTCATATCTCTCTCACAACCTCCTTAGTCACCATGAATTCTCTCTATACTTAGCATTCACCTTTCTCTTCTCATCTATGCATACAAACTCTTTAGGGTTTGTCCTCCTTAAGAAGACTTAGTGAGCTAGGGTTAGGTTAGAATCAATGATTTTGATTTGTCCATTTTTTTGGTTAGAATATCCCTCAATCTTATTGGTTGCATGCACTACATAAGAATTCTCAATATACCTTCATATATATCTTCTAGAATCATAAAAAATCCTTACGTTAGCCCAAAAATAGTCAACTATGTCAAAAACTGTCCACTCGACACTTGAATTCTCTGATGCTTGACATCAATTGCATCTTGAATACTATAACTCATCTCCAGAATGACTTGGCATACTCTTTTTAATTATCTCATGAGTGACTTGACACTCGCTATCTTCTTAGTACATACTGGTGCTTGGTACTAACTGCGTATAATGCTTGACATGTATTGTGTAGCAACTAATGCTCAACATGCTTTGATCACTTGGCTCACACTAATTTCTTAGCTTGCACTGATCACTCAACATACACTATAAACATGACTAAGTGTGTTGTCACTCATTTGTCAAAACCAATATGAGATTAACACCATCCCCACTATGGTTTTCCCTCTGATCAAGGGTTTCCCTAGTTAACATATCTAGTGTTATTGTGTATGAGTATCTTGTTATGGTTTTTGATTATATTTCTCATATGGTAAAAGTCCAATAAGGTTGATAATTGTGATATTAGTTGGATAAATGATTCACCCCCCCTCTTAGTTATATTGGTGGACTATATATTCTAAGAAGAACCTCGTAGTTGGGTATTTCAATGATGTGTAGTGCATCTATTGACATAGGTAGTAACCACATTTCAATCTTGTGCATCATCCCCTTTCTATTTTACCAATTTACTTTATGCATTTCTTCTCCCTTTTCCTCAAAAGTTTTAGTTTAGATGCATCATAATTATAAGAAAATCAACCTTCTCTAGAGATTCAACCTCAAAGCACAAGTCCTACACTTGAAGGTTATTTCCATGTTACATGAGGTTTCCTTGGAGTAACATGTTAGGCATGGGTCCAGACTTTTGTATCAAAGGTTTTTGTCATGCCTAGTGAGACAAGAAGTCAAAGATTCAAATAAATTTTTAAAACCTCCACCCATCATACTGTAGTTTTTGGCATGCCTGATGAGACACATAGATTCAGCTACATAAGTTTGTTGGTAGCCATTTTAATCTTTATTCATTGAGAACTTTGATGTTTTCTCAGAGACATCAGCCTTTGGAGATATTTAATAAAACATCATGGTGACTCTAAGTGCAAGTCTACTAGTGTCAAAAAGTCTAAGTGTTGGTATGTCTAAAGATCATCTAGGATCTTTTATGTTTTCCAAGTTTTCTATGAATTTGTGAGTTATATAAAGTTCCAATCATACAACCTTTTCATAGAAGTCCGTATTATTTCCCCCATATCATAAAAACTATATCACTCATCCCTCATACTATCAATGCCAATATTAGCCATACAAGCACTGTTCTTAGAATTCTTATTCTTCTCCCATCCTTGCTCCACTAGTCCCAACATCCCTGTACAATGAGATTAAAGACATAATGTTGGAGCTCCAAAGATAGATTCTTAAAATAAGTGAGCATTTATTGGTTTTCAAAGGCCATGTGGATGAGAAGTTATTGGATTGCGATAGGCATCTTGATGAGGTTGCAAGAATTTTTTTGCAGCAGTAAATAAAGGTCCACTAGGGTCAATTTGAACAAGATTATTCTTGTTAATCTTCTCCTCAACAATAAGAGCTAGATTACTAGTCTCTCATTCATTCTTTGGAGTGGGAGGTGAGATAGGCTTAGTTTGATGAGGATATGGCAAGAATATTGGCTATTACAAAAGAAGAGACAAGGGTCAAGCTTTCTCACATACAATAAGTTGAAGAACACTAGCCTACAAGGAGAAAATTTTCTAGTTTCAAACATAAAAACCCTCCTATTCTACAAAATTCCACATAAGAGCCACCCAAATACAAGTTTCCTAGCTTTATAAGGAGTGAGCTTCCCTAGATTCCCATCTCATTTTGCATAGATCTTGAGCTTACAACTCCTCAACTTGATGTTGAGTAGTTGTAAGAGGAGAAGAAAGAAACAAAGGAGGATAAGGTGGTTCCTACCTTAGAGGAACCAAAGATAGTTGATCAATCTTAAAATGGGGAAGATAGATTAGACCTAATGCAAGAAAAAGAAGAGAAAAACCATGATTTGTAGCAGAAATACAAGCATGAGCAAAAGGAAGAAGAAAAATAGATGCAAGTTATAATCTGGAAGGTAATTTTTCTAGCATCATAATGGATTTCTTCTCAAGGATTAGCACTATGCCAGTAGCTCCCAAGGAGGTGGGTCATTAGAATCATGAGGAAGTGGTGGAGATCATTTCTTCACAAAAAAAGGAGGAGCCACTTTACAACCAGCTAGATAAAAAGATTACAAAGCACAACAATGTGGTCAATGCTGATTACTTAGACCTAAAGCTTTCAAGAGGATGCCCCACAAGGTATCCATATTTGCAAAAAAAACATGTTTCCCTTAATCATGCTTACTTTTGAGCATGAGGGTGAATATCACAAGAAATCTCAAGTAAGTCTTTCTCAGGAAGATGATATCCCAAGGTTGGAGAGCTTCATTGTTCTTAGCGTTGGGAAGGTGTTTTAGAGTCCAATAACATGGTTGTCATGTATGTTGATCTATCTAGTTTCCCACACACACATGAAAGAAAAAAAAGACTTGTAAGGAATACCAATTAATTTAATAAGACAATCAATGGCTTTGTTTGATTGTTTGTTCTATAAATACTTGCACATAATAGAGTAATTTTTTCAATTTTCCAAGAAGTGCATGTGTATAGTTTTTCTCTTCCCTATCCATCTTTTTGCCCTTTTATTGGCTACAAATTTTTTGAAGTTATAGGAGGGCTAATGCATCATTATTTACTAATGAATCTATACCTAATGGATGGCTTAAGGCAACTGATCTTATGCTTAGTAGAAAAACATCACATTGAGTTACCAAAAATGTTGGCTATTTTTGCCCCCTTTCACCCCATCATATATAGTCGATCTGAGAAAACTTTAGTTAGTTGAATTATTTGTAGGGGGTTAACAAATCAAGAGTTGTAGTTAATAATTCTATCATCTCTCACTGAGTGGCTCGATTACTATCTTGGTGTTCTTTTTCGAGTGGTTCAGTTTTCTACTTTGGGATTCTTAATGAAGTGTTCATGTTGTTCTTTTACCAAGTAACTTGGTAGTGGCAGAAGGTTAATCTATGTGTTAAGCCATGTCACTATTTTGTAGGAGGTTACTTTGAGCAACCTACAAAATAGAGAAATTGTTTTCTCTTTCTTCCACCATTCATTGGGAAATGTGTCAACCATCAAATTTTAAAGTTTCTTCATCAATAGTTGTGTTTTAATTATTTATTGGGAGAATTTTAGCAGCATTTGGGTTGTCCATTTTAAATGGAAAAATCTTCATCATTAGTCCACCACTTTTGGGGAAAATAAAATCCTTTCCACGTAGGTCAACTCTATAGTTGAATGTAGGAGGGTTATCACTTCATGCTATCCCTTCCCCCATTTTAAAAAAAAAAAAACACAATCTGATTTCTTGCATCTACAACACACTTGCATGGCCAATTCATTACCGTTGTGTGACTTTTAGGGCCTTTTTCCATGATGCAAATGTATATCCATGCCACTTTATTGCTTGTAGAGCACTAATTTTGTTAGATTTATCTCCCTATGACTAGGTGTATTATTTTGGGCATTTTCTATCACTTCTATGGGCAAGTTGCATTACATGATCAAATTTCTTTTTGAACTTTTCATTATTGCTTATCTACAACTTTCACTCTACCATAGTTGGGGTTTGAACTTTGAGTTTCATTTGAGTTATGCTTGAAATCTTTAGAAATAAATTTTGTACATAATTTGTGGGTTCTTTGTTTGACTTTTTAAGTTGTATTATACTCTCACTACTATATTTAGGCCCAAATTATGACTGTAGGCCATATTTCAATGGTAACCCATCACCCAACTGACATCAATCAGAATTGGCTCCCATTGGACTTTTTCTATTGCAAGTTGTGATGAAAAGGGTTACCATCACAATTATGACATCCATAGGTGTCATAAATTAGGCTATCATTCTTGAAAACTATTCATTTTCACCATAAGAAATGTGATGGAAATTTGTAGAAGACACCATTGCAATTGCAACAAAATGCTATGGGTCCCATGAAAAGCCATCGAAAACCTCTATCACAATTGGGATGAGCATGTGGTAGGAATGTTATGGGATTGATGGCCAGTAGTCACAATTGTGACGATGTATTGCATTAATAAAAAAAATTGGTGGCAGACGTTGAATAGCTATGATGCAATCATAGGTTAATATTGAGCTTCACTTGGTTTCAAGAATAGTTTAATATTGTCTACTAATCAAGGTTAACCATGTGAAGGTGGAAGCTCATTTGGCCCCACCCCCTTCCCCTAACATCTAAATTCCTTGTTAACATCTAAAGTCTTTAAGAAATGATCAATGTTTAAAGTACAAAAAAAGGCTCTAGACTTGCAAAAGTGACACCATTTTCCCATCTTCTAGTGCATGCAATTTCTTTGTCACATCCAAAATAAATCTTAAATGAGAATGCATGTGCAACTGCATTCAAATGCATTGACACCAAGTGGAGCTTATAAAACACAACATGATTCCATTTATTTAATAGGCCTATTAATTTTTTTAAATTATAGACCATCTTCATGAACAATGTTTGTGATGGTCTATAACTTAAAATACATAATTAAAGACCTCTAACAAAAATGAAAACCTGTTGCATTTTTTAGCTCCACCTAATGTTGTATGCATATGAATTGATATTGCATATTGAACTATGAAATCCTTCTGCATTGCCTAAAACCAAGAGATTCACACAATTAGTTGTCATACAATCATAGGTCATTGTTGAGCTTCACTTGGTTTCAAGAATAGTTTAATAGTCTCTACTAATCAAGGCCAACAACGTGAAGATGGAAGCTCATTTTCCCCCTCCCCTCCGAACATCTAAATCCCTTGTTAACATCTAACATCTTTAAGAATGGATCAATCTTTAAAATACTTGGAATGTCCTCATTGCCTCTTGCTACTCTCAGGGGAAGTCCATCTTCATTGCTCACAAGTAGTTCATTACATAGGTATATCCAGGAATGTCCTCATTGCCTCATGCATAAAACGAATCCAATATTAGAAAATTCCCCCAAAGAAATAATAGTTTAAGTGAAATAAAGACATGAAAATTGAGAGAGAGAAAGATGAATCTAGTTAACAATAGGCATTGCCATCGCATCTATGGCCATGCGACCTATTGACTGAGTTTTATTTATTTTTTGTTGTGCCAAGATCTCTTTGCTTATATACATACATACATACATATATGTACACACACACACACACACACACACACACACACACACACACACACACACACACACACACATACATAGAGATCACAAGGCATGGCAATGAGATGCAGAGATCATAAGGGCATGACAATGAAATAGTAATCACAAGGGCACATACATACATACATACATACATACATACATGTATGTATATACAAAGAGGTCTTTTTTAAGGTGCTAAGTGACTTACCTCAAGATCCTCCACAAAAATAATGTAGACTAGGAATAATGGGTAGAGTTTGTAATAAATTTAAAAAAAATATATCATAGCAAATGTTTTTAGAAAGAAACAAGCCATAACCCAGAAAAATGGGTCTAGTTGTTGATTAGTTGGGTTGATACATACATATATTGAACTGGGTTATGGATTCTACAAGGGAATGAGCCTCATGATTATGGAATTTACATAAAATAAGAACTTGCTTCTTCAACTCCTTACACTCAACTCTTCACTGAAGTTATTCTTCCAATTGTGAGAATAGCTGCTACAAATTCCTTGGAGCCAAGGGACCCTAAACATATGCAATGTTTTCTGGAGACATGGGAGAAGTTACTACCGACTTTAGTAATTCATAATATTTTGGATTATATAGTGATGCCCAAATTAACAAAAATAGTAGATAATTGGGATGTAGAGATCACAAGGGCATGAAAACAAATTACTATAGAGCTATCATCATATTAGGTACAATTAAATGAATGAGATGTAGAGATTAGAAGGGCACACCAATGAGATGTAGAGATCACAAGGGCATGGCAATGAAATGCAGTAATCACAAGGGCATGACAACAAAATCCTAGATCTCCAAATGGTACATACATACATACATATACATTCATATACATACATACATACAGACATACATACATATGCATGCATGTATGTATGTATGTATACAGAGAGATCTTTTTTAAGGTTCTTATTACATCTTAGCTACACAAAAAAAAAATTGATCAGCTTGCATACATCCAAAAAAATAAATATTAAAACTCATTGAATCTATGCTAAGTGACTTATCTCAAGATCCTACAAAAAAATAATGTTGATTGTTCCTTTTATTGTACCTAATCTAATGACAATTCTATAGGACTTTGTAATCAACCTAGGTGATTAGCAACTAACTAGGATATGGCTTGTATATATATGTATATTTAATTAGGCTATGGCTTTTTCAAGGGAATGAGCCTTGTGATTATGGAATTTACACAAAAGAAAAACTTGTTTCTTCAACTCCTTATGCTAACCTCTTAACTAATGTTATTTTTCTAGTAGTGAGAATAGTTGCTACAAATACCTGGGAGCCAAGGGACCCTAAACCTATGCTATTTTTTTTGGAGACATGGGAGAAGTTACTATCGGCTTTAGTACTTCATTACATTTTGGATCATATAGTGATTCCCAAATTAAGAATGACATCAGATACCTGGGATCCTCATAGGGAGAGTGCACTAATACATGCATGGTTACATTCTTGGCTTCCATTTTTGGGCCAGCATATGGAGCCTTTACATCCTTGACCATTCGCTATAAATTGGAGAATGCACTTCATGCCTGACATGTAATGCCCTGCCAAGGGATCCAAGGAATTAATCTAAAATTTCACTAAGTTTTCCAAACAATTTTTTATTATTATAAAAACATGAAAGTAAAACCATTCATAACATTTGCGGAAGCAATAGTAACATCCAATCGAAAGTAAACATAACATACATAACAGGTTACATTCTCATGAATTCCTTAACATTGAATCACATCTAAATTAGCCATTCATCTAACATCATATCCTTATGAAATAACAATGATACATCCAATGTTCTTAAACAATATACAAGTGTCCTTTAAGTAATTACATTTTAGTTTAGCTCAATCATCCACTGTACATGTTACAAGGTATGAAAAGGCATAAAAGAATATACGTCCATGTAAATAAAGCACATCATCATCCAATATTAATCCATGATGCAATTAAAGTAAATGAAACCACTTGATACATCATCATCATAAAGATATAACATCCATCATAAAAGATAACCATATATCACAAACATAAATAACTAAGTGTACGGTTCCTCCCAACTGTAAATAGCATCATTAGACCATCATGGGCCCTAGCCATCCCTCCGTGCGTAACATTCCAAATCATCAAAGAGATCATCAGTATTAACATAGTAGGAATGTCACACCTAAATCATACTACATCATATGCAGAAAGTAATCTAACATGCAAGTAAAGCATCATCTAACATATGCAAATCATCAATGTAAGAAACATACCAGTAAATACATCCATCATAAGGTATATCATCTATCATAATGATCCAAGAACATAATGAAGATAAATACCAACCAAGAATGCTCTAGCCACGGTGTCTCAGACGGATCTCAAATGATAAGAGTGGAAAAACACTACCACCCGACCGCGTGGTACCTAAGTGGTCCACTCCCACCATGCTGAGGAGATAATCTCAAGTCCCAAATAGGCTATCAAAATCACATAGCAAAGATACTCTTTAAGTCTAGGAATCCTAAAAGTATACTAACTCAAAGGTTCCAATCACAAAACTGACATCTAATTCCCAGAGGTACACAAAGACATGCAGGAAACCTACTCTGCAAGTGGAAAAGTGTCATCACATATATCATGTACAAGTTACCATGGTAGTTAGCTAAACTCCATAGGTCCATACTGATCCTCATGCGGCTACTAGTATCCTCTCATACTGACGAGGCATACTATGGAATGCAAGGTCACAACCATGCGTTCTCTCTACTCCCATCCTAGTCTGTACAAGCACTCAAGGCATGGGTGAGAACCAAAACAATTATCTTTTTAGGTTCATTTAATCCCCATTTGGTGTGTAAATGTTATCACTTATTAACCAAACTTACAATGAGTTACCCTGGCAGCTACTTATGGCCCTGACCCCCATTGCAAGCCACTTCCCGACACTACAAATAGATAACCTACCCTAAGCTCATGGAATCACAAAATCACCCTAGTCCTATACAAGCGACTGGAAAAATACCAAAAGATAATCCATAAAAAGAATCATCAAATATCCATGATAAAAGCATCGAATATCCACAATAAGAATCATCAAATCCATAAGCATTTGAAAAGCATCCATAGAAAATCATGACCACAACAGTTCTCTATTGACAACTAAAGGCATCACTAATAATCAAAAGTATCCATTGGTTCTCAATAACCAAAGTATATCTCAAATCATATTGATCGAAGACTGCAAAATGGTTGAGTCAAACATGTCACAACATGACATCATCAAGAAATAAATCAACATTTCAGTCCCATCATGGCGACTAGAAAATAATCCAAGGATAACTGATCGTTGACTCAAAAATATGGTTAAGTCTAGTGTCTCAGATACTTATAAACTCAGCTTCACCCAAGAAGACTGATGAGCAATAACAATCAGTAAATACAAACATCTCATAGAGCATTCTATCACATAACCATGGTTGGGTTTATAAAGATCGAGACTAAATAAAATCAACATGCCATCACATCTCATAACCCCCGAGCCTCTAGTAACAACCTAAGAATGGTCAACACTAGTCAACCCAAAAACTCAAAATAAGAAGCATAGAGAATACACGATGCAAACACATGTTTTAGTTTTGCTATAATCTCATAGTTGAATTAAGTGTCGAGGTTTTCTGTTTCTGTTTGCAAGTATACTTGAAGTGTCTAAGTTTCATCATTTGACCTACAAGTCAACCCATTTGTTCCCCGATAGCATTATCCTTCCAATATTTAAAATAATATTCTAAGAATAGCTTAAGGGTAAATACTTTACTCATTAAACTGATCATCATTGACCCTTAATTAAATTGTTCTCTTTATTTAACTAAGATCCATATTCTAATTTGATTAAGTCTTCTTTAATGTTACTTCAATTTCTAACATAAATCAAGGATCATTATTCGTTATATTATAAGAGAGCCAATTATCAATCTTCGAATAAGAAGATTATATCTTTATTAAAATGATCAATTAACATAGGTACACAAACCATGACTCTATATCATTTAATTAGAACTCAATTAAACATTATTAAATCTTATGTCTCTCGATTAAATCATTACTAACAATCATTAAAATACCTAAAGTCATTATTCAAGTCATGAGAGTATGACTTGTCATCTTCGATGTAAATACTTCACAATTTTGCTAGAGGAATCGATATTAGCATAGCAAATAAAACTCTCTTACATAACTTAATTATTAATTAAATCTAATTAACTCTAATTAATTTAATTAATAATTACATATCCATGGCAACATTCTAATAAATATCAGTTGACTAATGACTACTATAATTTGTAATTTAAAAGTCAACTATAATTCAATACACAAATAATCATATTAATAATTCAACAATAATAATTTGTTAATATTTTGGAAATCTTATTAATAAATCTATAATGATCACATTCATCACTCTTCAATCAATACTAACATTTAACGATAATCATTTAAACCATTATACTATTATTTATTAATAATTTGCTAGACCCAACAAACATTAATAAATAATAAACTCATCAAAACTATAAATAATCGATCTAGAGAACCTTCCATAAACCTCCTTAGTTAATATTTAGCTAACTTTTAACACCATTAAGGTATATCCGTAATTTATTTAATAATACATAACGTATTAATAATAACATAACAATTCAAATCATAGCAAGGTTATTAAATGTTATAACAATGACTATGACCCTTGTCAATTAAATCTTAATCCAACATCATTTAAGTCTCTTCATTTAAAAACATCCTCATTAGACAACTATTATTAACGTAATATAAAATTATCATTATTTAATATATATTAAATAATATTTGGTATACATTAAATAATTAATATTAAAAGTCATCCATTCTCTAATGAATTCAATATCTCTTTCCATCAGTTCTATCTACAATCGTTCCCATTAAAAATCTCCACTAATTCATTTAGAACATTCTTAATTGGTCTTTAGACTAATTAAGTAATTATTAAATTCTAACTACATTAATATCTCTCCTTTATAATAATAATTGACAATTTATTATTAATACTTTTAAAAATCATTTATCATTTCCAATCAATCCATTTACAATTTCAAAACTTCATAACAATTTATATAACATAATTATAAATTGTAATATTAATAAATATAATAATTATTAATTATTAATAATATTTAATATTAAAATTCACTAATATAATATCATTTATGAAAATTGAATTATTAAAAGTCGATTTCATAAAATGTATTTATAACTTAAAATAAATTTAACACAAAAAATATATAAAAATAATTACTGCTCCCATCCAACCGCTGTACGCAGTACCTGCTATCGCAGGCACTATGCTGACAGCGGGTACAGAGTACCCCTGTCGTTGCAGTCCCTGCGACGGTAGGTCTACCACCCGCAGGGTACGAACTGTGCCTAGCCTTATTTAAAATCTCCTTCGAAATTTTTATGTATAATAACATATTTTTATAATCGTTTCTCAATGCATGTGATTTGAAATTTAATATTTTCTACTGCATTTTTCAAATAAGCAGTATGTAATCAAATATATATATATATATATATATATATATATATATATATATATGTATGTATGTATGTATATTTATATATGTGTATATATATATATGTATATATACATATATATATGTTTGCAGAGTTTATAATAATCACAACAACGTATGTATGTATGTATGTATGTATGTATGTATGTATGTATGTATGTATATATATATATATATGTGTGTGTGTGTGTGTGTGTGTGTGTGTGTGTGTGTGTGTGTGTGTGTGTATGTGAGCATATGTATGCAGATTAATGAACATATATGCATATTTTAATGAAGGAAAACATTTACAATAACGCTTGTAAATAAAACATAATTTTTAAACAAATAGGCCCTTTTATAAAATTAAGAATTCTCCCTATATTGATTGATCTCTAGATCTACCTAATAGGTTTGACTATAAATTTTGAAACCCTTTTTAAATCTATTTCTCAATTCGCTACTAATTCGAACCCAAGCTCAATTTAGATCTAATTTAATTCTTAATTGGATCTAAGGTTTTCTATTGTTTTCTTTGCAACCAAATAAAAATTAACATATAAATATCTATATTCCAATTTCAAAATTGAAGATTCATTCATAGAATATAATCAGACACATATAATGAACACGATGAAGATAGGATGAGAAAGAGTGCAAATAGAATAAGCAAAAATCCCGAGTGCACCTGGATACTAATGCTAACTTGCCATGCCTCAGAAGTCCATAGAAAATCCCTTCCTTCTCCAACATTCACAATTCCTCCAAGATCCAAACCAACCGAAATTCCCATGTGACTAGAAGTGCTTGTAGAAGCCTATGAGCATGTAGAAACATATGAGCATGTAGAAGCATATGAGCTTCTCAAATGCATGTAAGCTTTGAAGCTTGCCCAAACACACTAGGAGAGCCTCTATTTAAAGGCCTCTAAGATGCATCTAGAAGGAACTAGAAGATAAGCATGACAACTAAGCATGAGTCTTCTCCAACCTTCTAGATGAGTTATAAGGTTGTAGACACCATGTGCCCAAATAATATGCTAACTCTTAAGTGTAGACAACTAGTTCATTCTTAGAGTGCAAACTCCTGTGTTGTCTACATGACAACTCTCGAGAATTTGCAAACTCCTATGTGAGAAAATATTAAAATAATGCACATTAATTTATATAATATTTACTTTACTCTTTCCAATTTAATTTATTTATTTTATTAAATCTCATGCACTAACTTTAATAACTCCACTTATTTAATCTTAATATATTTATATTTTAATCACATGAAATCTAGAATCTTTTAATAATTTTAATATCTTTTCCACTTTTACATTTATTTTTTTGAAACTTAATTGCTAAAGTATTTATTAACTTAAATAAATATTATCACATTCCAACTTTAAAATTATAACTTTAATCTTCGAATTTAATTATTTTATTTAATTAATTTCCTAATTAATTAAATAAAATAAATATTAAAATATCATATTAATTTTCCATTAAATTAAAACATTAATTAAATATTTTAATTAGGCTTAATTAATATCAAAGACTCATGAAATAAAATATGAAGATCCATCATAGCCAAAATACATACAAAATCAAACCAAGGGTTAATATCACGAATTACGTCATCTGACGCATTCAGAGCGTACTCAACTCAGATACTTTTCCTAATTTCTAATTAGGAAAAATGGCTTAAAGGGTTGGGATTTGGACTTGAGAATTTATCTCCCCTCTCTTATCATTGAGATAATGTGATAGGGTATGCTCATCTTGGCAATTTAGGGAAGTCGATACCTGGTACCTGCAACCTGCATAAAAACTCATGCATGTACGAGCACAATATATACTAAACTAAATAGGCAATGGTAGAAAGTGGCGCATCATGTAGATCTCGACTAGCAGGTGACTACAAATCCCTTCCTTAACCACATCAAACATGCCATACATAAGAACAAACATGCACACCATACACATGCAAGTATGTGGTAAGTATCCATAAGAAAACACATATGATAATAAATCATCTTACTAATCATCATTAATAACTGCAAACACTGAAAATAATCATCATGCATACATGAAATGTAAAGTCTAAGTGATCTCATCACATATCAACTATATCCATAGCACAATATCTGATAGTCTCAAAACAATGCTGTTGACCATCAAGATGAAACTAGCTCTAAAAGAGTTCAACAATGTTAGCAAAAATGCGAACTAGGGGCAGACACTACATGACATTCAAGTGATGCATCTGCATATGAAATTTTATCACCTTGGAAAACTGTATTTGATCCTGCTAGCTAGGAATAATTGATTTTTAATTTTATTGTACCTAATATGATGATACCTCTATGAGAATTTGTAATCAACCCAGCTAATCAGTAACTAGACCAAATTAATAGCAACAATAGATACTTGGGATCCTCAAAGGGAGAGCGTGCCAATACAATTCAAAACCTGCAAAATTTAAATCAAGTTATTTATCTGCAATTCTTTTAAACTTTTAATAAGATAGGTATAAAATGCCACATTTGGTAGATCTAGACATCCTAGTTAAATTTATTGGAAAACATACAACAAATAATAACACAATCCACTAAGTTTTCCAACATGTGCCTACATTGTTAATACCCCATCTTAGTTAATTTTCCTAATCTAATTGAAGTCAAATTGGAATTTAAAAAACTTGCATTTCTTGAGCACATAGAAAATATAGTTATAATTAAGAGGCACAAATAAGTAGATATATTTTGAACCCCATTGCAAAAGAAAGTAATCATTAAATACAAATACTCTTTAAAAAGCTGAAAAAAATTGCCCTTAACAAAATTAGATATATTCTATGATTTCTATATGATATTTTAGCTAGATTTTCTCATTAGAAATCATGGTATTTGGAAAAAAAAAAACATAGATTTAAAATAAAAGTTTGTATAGCCAAAACCAAATAAAAATCAACTCAAATTTTCCATGGTGTTGAAAATATCATTTGTTCCTACATTGTCAAAACTGTGTCTCAGCTTATTAGGAAACAAGTTATCTAATGGGATTTCTTCTTTGGGGGAAAATTAGAAGCATCTTAACCGAGCATTCAAAATGATATTGTTGAACATTTTATACTGTTCTTAAAATTGGTAGAAAAAAGGAGGGAATGAACAAAGTTCCTATTTTTGGATGGGAAAATGGTTTTCAGTTCTAGTAAATTAAATGGGCATCAACAATTAGAATATGGATAAAATATTGACCACCCATTTCACTTAATCCACATTGATTGACATTGTAGGAGATAAAAAAAATACAAAATTTCTTAATTTATCTTTATGTTCTTCTTTATATCTGAGCTCTTATAATCTTAATTTTGATAAGTTAGTTGTTTATAATTTGGATAATCTTTTCTCCTTCAAATAGTTTATGCTTGTTATCAACTTGCAATGCACATTCATAATGAAATATGCCTATTACTCTCTAATTTGTGGCATTCTGGGGGTAAGAAATGTCAATTCAAGAATCTCTTTGGTCACAATGTCAAACACTTCAAGAAGATTTTATAATGCACTTGGGTCAAGAAATATTAGATGCAGGAATTGTCTATGCAATATACTTGCATTTAATAATTAAAAAATCAATATAGAGTCATAATCTATGTTTTTTTATAATTATCATTAAATAAAGAAACTTTTCTTGTCACAAGATAAGACCAAAGCTTTGTTATCTATGGACAAGGGAGTAAATTCCATAAGTAGAGAATCCTAGCAAACTTTCTATCTAAAAACTTCTTATGAAGGATTTGTATGGAATTCCCAAGGATGTTGATATTCATGACATTTTTATAAGTACTAATTATAAAGTTTATAGCTTCGAAAGACTTACCTTTCCCCTTGTTGAAACATTTGGATAGAGGGAATGCACTTAAGAATTGGTACAATAGCGTAGAAAGAGTACATAAGAAGAAATGGATCTCACATTCATTCATTCCCCATTTTTTTTGATATGGAGAGTTGTGTGCAAAAGAAGGTGAAGAGCTCCAAATGAGGGTGTAGAGCTCTAAACATTGGTGGAGATTTCATATTCATGCCCTTGTGATCACTGCATTTCATTGCCATTCCCTTATAATATCTACATTTCATTGCCATGCCCTTGGTGGAGATTAGTGGATATCTAGGATATCATTGTCATGCCCTTGTGATCTTTATACCCTTGATCTACAATTTTGTTGTCATGTCATGCCCTTATGATCTCTATGCCCTTTGAAGCACTACAACATTTGGGGTCAAATTATGATGGTGATGTAATTTGTGGTTTTTGGGCCCAAATGTAGTAGTGCTTGGTCTATGATTTTCTTCAAAGGGAGAAGAGATACCTATGTAAATGTTCTTTTCTTTTCCTTCTAAACATGTATCTCTTTATATTTTCCCCAGTAGGTGATTAGAGAGGCTTTTGTTTATGTATATGTATGTGTATCTATACATACATACACACATATGTGTATGTATATACAGATACACACACGTGTGTATATTTATATACATATACACATATACATACATACATACATACATATATATGTTTATATATGTATATACATATATAGAGATCATAAGGGCACGATAATGAGATGAGAGATGCATACATACATATACATATACATATATACATACATACATCTGCATATGCAATTTTATCACCTTGGAAAACTGTGTTTGATCTTTACTCAATCACCAAGAGATAATATAATTTGTAAGTACAGATTTTTGCATACTTAGTTTCGTATGAATAGTTTCAATTGAATTTGTCTAAAGAGAGTAAGTCTACTCATAATGATAATGGCTCTATGTATTGGGTGTTTAGAGAAGAGAGACTTACAAAAGATTAGATGTTGTTTATGGATATGAGATGATTTGTTTGTGTGAATGGTTGATCGGGTAAGTTGCAAAAAATGAGGGTGTTAGTTGCAAGTAGTTTCATTAATTAGATAAGGGAATCATCTTTGAAAGTAGGATGATCAAAATTGGTATGTCCATCCTTATGATAGATGTCTCTATCTCATAATAGAAAATTACCTCAAATGACAGGCAACACATTATTAAATATAGGGAAAATCAGAAGAACATTCACCTATAATATTTTTGAAGGACAAAAATATAATAAAAATATAATTTGGTGGAAAAAGCCATGAGCTATGTGGCTCCACATTGTGGCTATTCCACTGCCCTATAGTGGAAACTCTTCATGTTAAACATAAAGATCTTGAAACTAAAAAACATAACTATCAAAGATCTATATTTGTGTTTTAGTGATAACAAATATATAGTCTAATTTAAAGAAAAATAATAGTCTTAAATGTATATGATTAAATAAAATAATCAATAGTATTAGCAGTAGTTGTATAATTCTAGTATTGCTGATTATGTTAAACAAAATGTTCAATAAAAAAAAAATGAAGTAACATAAATGGATCATTTGCTTGATCCTATTATGACTTAATGTGAATGCATCTGATCATTATCTAGATGATATTATGCATGAGATCTTTACTCAATAACCAAGAGATAATATAATCTGTAAGTATAGATTTTTGCATACTTAGTTTGGTATGAATAAAATCGATCGAATGCAATGATAATTTCTTGTGTGAATTCAAGACATGAATGATTAATATAATTTAGCATAAGTATTATGCAAGTGTGTATGTATGCATGTAAAGAAGTTCACATAGTGAACTGATTTACATACATACATGTACATATGCATACAATCATCATAATCAGTTATCCTTGAATTTGACCAAAGCTATTATATATGAACAAGAGATACATGTTTAGAAAGAAAAGAAAATAACATTTACATAGGTACCTCTTCTCCCCTTGAATCCACTAATCTCCACCAATTTTTAGAGCTCTCCATTCTCATTTAGAGTTTTCCACCCTCTTTCGCACAAAGCTCTCCACAATTTTTAAAAAAAAAGGAAAATGATTAATGTCATGTTTTATTTTCTTTTTTTGTTTATAATCCGTAATCCACAATCCACAAGATCTCTCTATACACATACATACATACATACATATATACATACATACATATATATATACATACATACATGAAAACAACAATGCACTTTCTAAGAGTTTACAATTGTTCAACAAAATTATTGTTTTACAAGAAAATTTATCTGAAGAATTGTTAGCTCAGAAGAAAGAACATGGTGTTTAAACAATACAAAAAGTTCTTTACATTAGAGGTCCGCAAGTAAGGGTGTTGACCAATCTTGAAAACTTGAATGTTGAAATGAAAGCTATCAATGATCAAACACCTATGCCAGAGTTACAACACACTGTGAAGTTGATTTTAGATAAGGTAGAGGTAGATATTTAGAAGTTTGATAATAAAAATTTAAGGCATTAGAGAAAAGGAGAAGGAGCGGCTTTAGAAAGAGAACAAGGAGTGACTTTAGAGAGAGACTACATGACAAAAACAATTAGACAACATAGAGGATATCATGGGAGCCACTAGATATAATCTAGGAAATTTTTGTGGTAGCTACTATGACATTGGAATCACTTGCAAGTGTCTTGAGAATTTAGAGTCCAAATATCAAATGTTTATAAGAGTGTTTCAAGTATTGACACACTCTCCTTGTGATGATCCCAAGTATCAAATGCTTATAAGAGTGGTTCAAGTTTGGGAACCACTTCAACATCCTTTGCATGGTTTAGAGGTAGTGTCATTGTGGTAGAGACTTCTATAAGGGAATGAGCCTCATGATTATGGAATTTACATAAAAGTAGAACTTGTTTCTTCAAACTCCTTACACTCAACTCTTCATTGAAGTTATTCTTCAATTCCTTGAATATGCAATTTTATCACCTTGGCAAATTATATTTGATCTTGCTAGCTGGGAATAGCTGATTGTTCATTTTTTTGTACCTAATATGATGGTAGTTCTAAAGGAATTTATAATCAATCCAACTAATCAACAACTAGATCCATTTAACTGGTTATGGCTAGTTTCTTTCTAAAAATATCTGTTATGATACATATTTTTGTAAAATTTCTTGTGAACTCTACCCATTTTTCCTGGTTTGTATTATTTATGTGGAGGATCTTGAGGTAAGTCACTTAGCACAGGTTGAGTGAGTTTTATTTTATTATTATCTAGATTCTAGAATATGTATGTAGCTAGATCAATTTTTCTATTGTGTAGTTAAGTTGTAATAAGCACCCTAAAAAAGATCTCTAAATATACATGTTCAAAAGGAGGTATAAAGAGATACTTGTTTAGAAGGAAAAAAACCAACATTTAAATTCCCTTGAAGAAAATCCTAGAGCTAGGGCATTGCAACAAAATCATAGAGAAAGGGCACAACATGGTAACAAAATTGCAGAGCAAGGGTAGAACATGGCAAAAAAATCATAGAGTAGGGGAACGACACCAAAATCATAGAGTAGGGGAATGACACCAAAATCATAGAGCAAGGGCATGACAACAAAACATAGAGATCACAAGGGCATGGAAACCAAATTAAAAAGCAAGGGCACAACAAAAAATGTAGAGATATATCATAGGAATGAACACACATGCATAATCATGAGGCTCATTCCCTTGCAAAATCCATAACCCAGTTAAATATATGTATATATCAACCCAAATAATGAAAAAATAGACCAATTTAACTAGTTATGGCTTGTTTCTTTCTAAAAATATCTGCTATGATACATTTTTGTAAAATTTCTTGCAAATTCAGCCCATTTTTTGTGGGCTACATTATTTGTGTGAAGGATCTTGAGGTAAGTCACTTAGTACGGGTTGAATGAGTTTTATGTTTTATTATTTGGATTCTAGAATATGTATGCAACTAGATCATATATGTAATAAGCACCATGAAAAAGATCTCTTTGAATATATAAAGAGATACATGCTTATAAGGAAATATAATGACATACATGTTTACAAGGAAAAGAAAAAACATAAATGTTCATACCTCTTCTCGCCCTTGAAGAAAATCATAGAGTTAGGGCACACAGATCACAAGGGCATGACACATCAATGAAATCATAGAGAAAAGGGCACAACATGACAATGAAATCATAGAGTAAGGGCATAAAATGAAAATGAAATTGCATAGCAAGGGAACGATAACAAAATGCAGACATCATGAGGGCATAACAATCAAATGCACTGATCACAAGGGCCACAACAATGTTCATAGCTCTCCACCTCTTTTGCATGCAACTATCTACCTCTTTCATGTGCAGATCTCTCCAAAACCAAAACAAATGGAAAATGATTGTCGTGTGTTTTTTTTTTGTTTTATGTTCATGAGGGTGTCACAATTATGATGCCGATGTCAGTATTGCAATGACATTAGGGACAATTACAAAAATAAAACATGAAAATGACCAAAAAGTACACCACTATCACAATTTGACCCCAAATATTGTAGTGTCTAAAACTATAATTCCTTTTGCCTTCCATTAATGAAATACTTGTTTTACCTATTCTTTCATGTATCCATCTTATGAAGATTTTTGCCTTGTGTTTGATGTTCTTTTCTATGTTTTTAGGTTTTATGTTGTGTTTAATTTTCTGGCAGTTTTTGCATAGAGAAAATTTATTTCCTTTTAGCATATAATCAATTTGAAAGCTTCATACAAGTCCTTTGGAGATAGATTAGAGTTTATAATTATGTAGTTGGGTATTTCATTGATGTATAATGCATCTATAGGCAAAGGTAGTAACTATGTTTCAATTTGGTACATCACCCCCTTCCCCTTTCAAAAATTTACTTTCATGCACTCCTTCTCTTATTTCCTCAAAAGTTTTAGTTTAAATGCATCCTGATTGCAAGGAATTCAACCTTCATGGAGATTCCACCTTAAAGTGCAAGTCCCACACTTGGAGGTTGTTTCCATGTTACATGAGGTTTCCCATGGGTAATACTTTGAGCATGGGTGCAGACATTTTTATCAACATTATTTTTTGTGACAAATCTCAGGGAAGATTTATCCTTATGAATTTTAAATTTTTCTTGTATGTGGATACAACTATGGTATCCTTAAATTTGATGAATTTTGACAAATTATACATCTACACAATTTTCCTTAGGATTGCATCTGTGAAGTTCAGTTGTGTTGCTCCTTTCTATGTAAGGTTTCTTCATCTTCTTGGGGATTTAATTTGCAAGGTAATTCAAAAATAGCTCATGTTTGTTTAGCTTTAAATTTTATGTAATTTTATTACACTATTGGTACACTAATTTCTTTTCAATTAATTTGATATTGGTTAATTTAGGAACTATTTCTAGGAAATAGATTCACTTGCATTGATAAATCATCATTTTATCATAAAAGATAATAATACAAAAAAGTGTCACCACTATTATTTCTTGTATTCTTGTTGATTTTATGAACCAACAAAGGCATCCTTGTGAACAAACACATAAGTCTTTAATTGAGTTACCCAAACAGTTGAAAAATAACCTAATGGAACTTTGGAGGTAATTTTATTATTCTTTCAAGAGAGGAATTTGCATCAAATTCCTATAGTTTCCTTCATGTAAACATGACACACAATAAGTTTCAAACCCTTCATTTTTTGACTTTCCTCCACTCAACATTGTCCTTTCTAACCTTCATAGTGTAGAGGTCCAAGTATTTTCCACCTCTATACATCCATGTTCACACTCTCATTACCTTTAGAGATATTATACTTTGTAGTTTTACCTTTATCAAATTGTGGCAAGTCTAATGCCTCTAACTACCCATTTCCTATCAATCTCTCTTTGCACTATGAAGTCCTTTTGGATGTTCACAATGAAAAAGTATGAAAGAGTGTTGGCATCTTTAATATCTAACTTTGACCATCCCTCATACCATAACCACCTTTTTTATTTCCTACAAAAGTTCAAAGGATCTAGTTTTTGAGGACTACAATGAGTCTAAAACCCAAAAGGAATCATGTGGAAAGTATGTGAAAATGAGAATTTTTCTTTCTTTTAGGTTTTTTATGCTTTAATATCATATTTAATAGGATAACTATCTAGTTTTGATAGATTAGGTGTTATTATTTTAATAAAATTGTTGATTAGGCATTTCACATGCAAGACGCCTAAGAAAACAATTATCCCTAATCAAAGTATTAATTCAAGGAATATCATAAACCAATAAGGATTAATAATGCACATCAAGAAATAACAGATATTGATATTATCCATATGAATAGGGAATATTTTATTCAACACTGCAATCAACCATATGACAAGTTTCCTAATTGCACAACACTATCTATATGATCTCGTTGTTGCAGTTGTGCACCTCGTGTCAATCTTCTCCTCTGACATGATCATGACATTTGCACACAACTATTTCTTAAATGAAAATATAGTGAAGAATAAGGTAGGTGAAATTGTGTTAGATTTAAGGCTCCACATGATCGAGGATGTGTTCCCATTGCTGAAGGGTGTTGATCATGTCTTCCTAATATCCAAGGATTTGGGATAGAGGTGGTTCAATGAGATTTATTAGACTATTGTGAACTCCACAATTTATACTATTCCAAGAATCTTCCAAGGTATCCCCTAAAAAAGGATTATCTTATGGTAAGTGCACATAGATGTGGTACAAAAAGGGGTGTTTAAGATGCCATTTTTTCCCCCTAAAATCAACAATTTCTAAACTTCAATGATAAATTGTAGTTAGAATTAAACTTTGAAGATACAAAAAAAAATTGTATTCCTCCAAATCTAGTTTCTAAACTACTAATTTTTTAATAAATGTTTGATTTTAATGCCCTTAAAAAGGGGGAGCACACAAATTGATACAATTTTTTTAGTAAACACATAAGATAGTGTTAGGTGTGCTCCTCCTAAAATGCTATTTTTAAAAAAATATTATTTAATCACTATGGTTAGAAGTTACCTAACATCACGCAATTTATCCTGGATTGTTTGGCTAATTATTTAATACAATGTATATCTTTTTTTTGCAAATTTTGTAAGTGGACATATCCTGAAAATTTGAAATATTTGTGTGCTCACCATAGAAATTACTGGAAACTAATCAATTTTTTTTCTTTTAAAGTGTGTATAATGGAGTCTAACTTCTAAAAAATCAACTTGTAGCAAAATTTTGTGAACGAGCCACAATCAAACTCCCAAATGCTACCTGTTGGTTTTTGACAAAAAAGGATATACATTCAAAAAAAATTAGAGCTGAAAGGATTTAAATAGTCTGAGTTCAAAATAAATTATTGTTTAGATAGCTAACATAGAGACCTTCAATATCATGTAACTTGATTTTATGGATATTCAACCATAAGGAAACCTAATGCAAGGAATACAAACAAAATTATGCAATTTTAGTATGTGTGTTGGAAAACACATCTCATACCTATTTGAGTTCACCTAGTCTTTGGAATGGATCTACAAAGAAAATCCAAGCCTTAGGATTGGTCAATTAAATGCTTTGAGAAGAGTATTTTTCCTATAGTGTGATTCTAAGATAGAGCGATCACTCTAGTATGCAAAAAATAGAGCACTCACACTATAGGGAATTTATGTTGTCTAAGAAATTTTAGCGAGAGAGAGAGAGAGAGAGAGAGAGAGAGAGAGAGAGAGAGAGAGAGAGAGAGAGAGAGAGAATAAAATAGTCTATAAATTTTCACCAATATTTTAAGTGCTAATCTAAATTAAAGTGGGAAATTTAACCATTTGTCATCAAAATTGATCACTTGAGATAAGTTTTATCTTTTTTAAATGGAAAATACAAGTAAAAATTCTTTTCAATTATAATTTAACATATTGTAATTTTTTTTGTAATATGACAAATTGTGTTATCTGTTTAAATTGTAATTGGTATATTTGAATGATTTGATATGTAGAAATGATCATGATGCTAAGGAAACAAGTAAAAACTGAAATACTGGAAGAGTATGAGAGAGATTTGGAAAATAAAAGGGATAGAATGAGACTATTTTGTGAACAAAAACATTAAACTCCATTAATGAGAATTATCTTTGGATGAGGAATACAAAACATCAATAGAAATAAAGAGAGAATTAAAAGTGGAAGACAAAGGTAATAGACATGACTCTTGCACTCAACAAGATAATTGTGTTGTGAATATATTGATGCATCATCTATGATTTATCAAGTCAAAGTCACAACATCATATCATGTTTAAGGTACATCATGTTCTACGTTCGATGGTGTGCACACTCCCTCATGTCATGTTGAAGGCACACCATCAACATATGAAGTTGGTGACAATCCATCATTCACATCTTACTATTAGGATACATCATCTTTAGTTGAAGGTACAAAATTCACCCATAATGTTGTTGATGTTCCTAATGTTGAGTCCACTAAAGATACTAGAATGCCTTCTATAATTTATTTTAGAAAGATAAAATACTTGATTGATATTAATACTAATATTTTGCAACCAATGCCTAACAAAATTCCAAAGTGTACTTGTCAAAGAAACTAAATCATATTCAAAGATTAATTTTTGAATAATTAACTGTAATAGGAAGATGTCAACTATTTTTTGAAATAATGATAAATCTAAAATTTAGGTTCATCTTGAAGATTCTTGGGCTAAGAAAAATGGATGAGTCAAATGAAAAAAACATTATAAAGAATATAATGACTGCATATGAGAAAGTGGACTTTAGTTCATGCACCAAAATAGTATTTTCACAAGATGAATACTTACATCAACAACAGTAAGCACCCAAATGAAGAGATCTTGATTTATTAGAAATACGAGAAAAAAATTGAAAATAGGTAGAAGTTCTCTAATGAGAGCCATGTGAAGGCATTAAAGATTGGAAAATCCAAAAATAAATGAGTTATGACAATTTTATAATAGACTATTGTGAAAGGATAAAGTACTTAGCTCAAAGCTTTGAAATGATTGACGGAAGACTTTTGGAAGAATAACACACATGTTTCCCCTAATCAAAGATATGTTGTAAAGAGGAGGATTGGTAGTAAAATTCATGATCCACATGCAAAACATTTTTAAAATTCAACTTAGATACGATTGTTTGCAAAATTTATAAGTATGTATCCTCAAATTAAAATTAGTCAAAGATATTTTAAAAAGGGTAAACCTTCTTATGAGAAGATAAATCACACACGCACAACATGTTTTCTAGGGTACACATTGAGTTTTCTAACCATTTTGATGTTTATGGGCACATATGTGTGTTTTTATATTCTAATAATGTTAAATTATAGGATTGTAACATAAATGAGCCACCTAAATCTCAAGGGGATTCATATCTACCCTCTTATGTGAAAGAAAGGACAATCAATAATTTTACAATTTGTAAAGCTTGAATGGTACATGAATAATTTGTGTTGTTTTGCAATTTTTATTAATTTGTTAACATATGGAGGGTACACATGCAATTGGAAACACAAAATAGTAGATTTTTGAAAATATACAACTATGAAATATGGTCTACAAGATGGAAAAGAGGGTAAGAGATGTGATTTAGTGATTGAAAAAATTCTAGTGTATGAGTTCATGAACATTTTTTGTGGAAAAAGTATTTATGATTATGCAAGGTATACACAAAGGGCTTGATGATTGGATTTGAAATTCAAGTTGTGTGGGGAAACATTTCCATTGGATACCATTGTTTTAGTTGTGGGCTTCACACAAAACTACACACTAGAACCACAAAATGAAGTGCAATAAAAGTATTATATTTCTCAACAAGTTTCCATATTTATTCAAATAACATTCATGCATTCACCTTCTAGTATGGAGGAGGAAAATAATTTATAGGAACTATCATTTTTACTATAGTGGTGATTCTCACATTCTATAGACTTTTTACATAGTTTATTTCAATTATTTTATGGAATTTTTTTAAATAGGGACATATCATATTGTCAAAACATCATTTGTTTAGACAATTGTTTATCAGAATTTAAGCATGCTAGAATATTTTATTGGTTGAGAAGGATGCATAAGATCATTGGTATTTAGTATATGTAGAATTTCATATAGGTTGGTCATGGAAAGGAAGAGCATAATTGTACAGGTAAATGTTGTTGATCTCTAAGCCCATGTTTCCTATTAGTGTTCAAACACTTAGTCATTTATAAGGCAAGATTACAAGGTCATCACTGCAACCGAGATATCTAATAAAGGCTGAGCATACAAAGCATATACCAAGAAAGATAGTGATTGATGAGTACTCAGTAGTGATCGAGTAGATGTACACACCAAGTAATGTAGTTAGGGCCGAGTAATATAGTTGAGAGAAGCATATTAACAAGCTACCAAGTGCTAAGAAAATAGTTATATAGAAGCTGAGTAATAGTATGAAGGTTTGTACATGACCAAACATTAGAGAATTCAAGTGCCGAGTAGGTTAGTTTTGACATATAAGTGTATAATGACACAAATACATATGTAAACTATTTTTTCCTGACTCTTTCATAACATTTAATATTTTTAGAGCTAGATAATAATTTGATTACATGACATTATAGAAGGTAATGATCCCAAGATATACAATTCAACCAATCAGAAAATGGGATATAAATGATAAAAGATGATGAAGTGTAAACCATTGACCAAGATCTAGAACCTTCACAAAACATCTATTTAAGGAGGATTCTAACCCTAAAATCAATGACTTGTTGAGATGCATCAGAGTATATGCACATGTGGAGTAGAAAAAAGTTTCAAAGATAGAGAAGATAAAGAGCAATCAGAGTAGTGAAGGATTGAACAATTTTTTTAGATTAGGATATTAGAATAGAGATATAGCAAAGAGGAGACCCAAGAACAACTTGTAGAGAAAACCTAGGTCAGGTACTAGATCAATTATTGTTAATTAAGATAGGGTAAATCTCTTAACAATGTGGTCCTAATAGGCCTATGTAAACCTTCTAACAAATTTCTTACTTCATTGTAAGTGTAAAATCTTTTAACAAGGTGAGACCTAACAATATCTTAATATTTTAATAGCACAAGCCTTTCACAAGGTACATCATATCTTATGATCAAACATTGTAACCTTAACAGGTAAACTTTATTTTTGTAATAGTAAAGATTTGTGGGTTTCATCCCAACCCCAGTTTTACCTTTATCTTGAAGTGTTTCTGGGTTACCAAATCATTGTGTTATATGTTGAACTCTTAGTGGATGTGATGTATTTCATTTATGTTTCAACATCATAGTTATATCATAGATCTAATATATAAGATGAATTAAGTATGAATTTATGAAATTGGTTTTGTAATCAAAAGTTCAAGATCTTGATTCACCCCCTCTCACTATCTTGTTTCCCATATACATATTCAAACAAATGTATAAAAATAGCCATATCTTGTGAAGAGTTAAAGTAAAAATATGGAGCAACATTGTCAGATGTGAGAAGTATCATTGAGTGGTGCAATACTACAATGGGTCCATGTAAAGGTGAGTATATGACTCATTGAATTTTTTGTTTGATAGATCAAACTAATGCATGTGAGGATTATTTTACATTGATAGGATTAATTGAGCTACACTTCATTTAGAATTGAATGAATATTGGGATAGGCATAGGTCAATTGAATGGATCGACAAATTAAATATATGGGGTTAGATCCCATTTGACTCTTATCATCCACTAAGATGACTACAAATGGTAGAGATGAAGCCATAAATTTACTTTAACTACTTATCTGATATGGTGAAACTAGGTAATATATCAATATAAAATTAATATGTTATTTTTTTCTTTAAATTGAATATTTGGTAAATTAATGGGAACATTATGTTTTTATCACTATAGGTTTTTTTTTTTTTTTTTCTATTATTCACCTGAAGACAATGAAGAAGGGACATATCATTATTATTTTTATTGAGTTGAGGCAAAAAGAAATTAGATCACTCAATTATAGATGGTGGAGCTTTAGAATATCCTATGGGAGCATTGGTTGTAACTAGTACATGGATTAGATGTTATAGTATGAAGAACCTTAGCTTATGGTTATTTGAGGATTGGCAAACATAAAAGAATATTCTTCATTATTCCAATATTTTTATTGCATAAAATTTCTACTTGATCAAATATGGATAAAAACCACATAATAGGACTTGTTGGAAGGTTGAGATATCAGACCATGAGGCAATATTTGAGACAACAAAGGGTAGAGAAAATCCAACTAGTTCATTGGATTGAATGTATAGTAAAAAAAAAAATTAATGTAACTTTTAAATTTCAATACATGTACTTTTTTTTTTTTGGCAAGACTGGAGATTTTCTCTCCTTAGCTCTTTCCTACTAGTGTCCCTAAGAGCCAAGTTGTAAATATACATTAATATAAAGAGGTACATATTATTGTTTAATCTAGTGATTTTTTTATTTGAAATGCATTAAATTCAAGTATAAATGCATATAATTAAGGATTTGATATACACAATAAAGGTTATACTTCACATTTGGCTTTGATGTTCACAACTAATGTTATCTTCTTCTAACTTGTCCTTGATGAAACATCACCAAATAATCCTAATAAGTCTTTGAAGTGTACAAGGTTATGATGAAAGAAAGATATTTATGCAAAAATGTGTTGATTTATGTCAAAACATAATACAATACAAAGTGGGAAGTTTAGATTCAAATTTTGGAGAGTAGCTACTTTGTAAAAGTGGCCTAATTAGTTCTCACACAATAGTAAATTGCCCTATTTGGCCTAGTTGGTCCAAAAGAAATATAACCAAGTTTGGGATATGTTATGTAACTTCCAAAAGGTTAAATAAAATAATATCATTTTTTGATAAGTTTGAAGAAAAGGGAAAAATTCAAGTTTCGGAGGCCTAAGTTGGGAAATAGGCCAAGTTTGCTAGGATCTTGAGTAAAAAATAGTTACTTGTTACCAAACCATTAACTACATAAACTCTAGTTGGCTAAGTAATCCTATAGGAAACCTCTTTTTTCCCATGTAACATTAGAAACATTTTGATGCATGTTCACCAAAGTATTCCCAAGGTGTACTGAGAATCAACCAACCATTTTGGAGGTCAATGTCTTAGACTCTGTAAGGGGTATTAGAAAATCATTGAGTAAAAGAGGACCATCTTGGAAAGTTCTATCAGCACATAGCTCAGCCTTGGGATATTCCATTTGGTTTCCATTTGACAACACTATCTCATTTGGTGCAAACCAATGTAATGTTGCTTAGTTAAAAAATACTCAATGGTGCATCTTTCAAATGGTTTTTGTGGAACCAAATTTTCACCTCCATTGGCTCTAGTTAGTCAGGTAAATTCTAGTGGAGGCCTCATTTTTTGTCCATAGCATCAATATTGGGCAACCAAACAAAGTATTCCCAAGGTGTAGCAAGTCAAATTAGGAAACAAATTTTGGAGACTAATATCTTAACCTTGTAAGGACTATTAGATACTTATTAAGTGCAAAAAGACCATCTTAGGAAGCTCACATAGCTCAATTTTTGGAGATTCCACCACTCTTGGTACAAATTCTTGCAATGTTGCTTAAGTGAAAGGTTCTTAATGGTGCATCTTTCAAATGGTTCATCATGGCACCAAATTATTAGCCCCATCAGCTCCAATTGACCAAGTAAATGCTACTAGAGACCTTAATTTTTTCATGTAGACTTAGTAACATTTCAACGGATGTTGCACCAAAGTGTTCCCAAGATGCACTAAGTCAAATAGGGTATTACACTTTATGTTCCCTTCTATAAAAGAGTAAATATAGGAGATTTGAAGAAATAGGGTGATCACCTAAGTGGATTTATGTAGAGAAATCATTCAAGTGAATTGATGTAGAGAAAGATGGATGATCCAAACCTTTGACCAAATCAGTATAATTTTGTCCAATGACCCAATAGGATTATAAACATCCACATAAGGATTCTTTACAAAATGGGCCTCAAGTCAACTCCCAACAACCAAAGGCTCTTGTGGGACCTTCTATGGTTTTCTCCAACACCATATAACATGTTTCAATCACTTAAAAATACCCATAACTCATTAAAAAACACAAACAACCAAGACTAGTTAATAACTAAGCTAATCCCTTTGTAGCCCTTGAAAACCTAATTTTTGGACTATTTATAAATGTTTTCCAAAAAAATAGGGAAAAAAATTACATATCCAAATATTCTTTTCAAAGTTCCACAACATATATAAAAATAAATTACAAGTCCTTTGGACCAACTCTATGAAAAAAACAATTTACTACTTCTCAAGGTTTAATTAGGTGATTTTTACAATGAAAGCATTCTCCAAACTTCACACATAGACTCCAAAATTAGTACACTCTCATGAAATGTATCCAAACCAAGGTTTTTCTAACTATTTTGGATTTATTAACTTCCCAAGTGGGATTTATACCAAACCCTTACCAAGTAAGGTGTAAAACTAGGCCTTCTTGGATACCTTACCGAAACTCACTTCCTACCTTCAACCAAAGTTGTTTCACCATATGTAGGATATGTCCAAAGACCATCAAGCATAAAAAAAAACCTCCTTAAGGCACTTCTTCTACTGCAATACATGTGGCATCATTCCAAGCCACCTTTCAAGGCCAAACTTGTGCTTATCACCCTTCAACCAATTATTTCCATATTTGACAAGGTTATTAATTCATATTTTACTTCATAAAAGATCCATTTCTCAATATATAGGGAGAACATAAATAATAATTAATCTCTTAGTCCATTTAAACCCTCAAAATATAAGAACAATGTATCCAATTATAGGTTAGTCAAATATAAGGATGCAAAATAGACTAATTAACCTTCCAAAATAGCTTATAATTGCGTAAGAATTATCTAATAATTATCTAAATTGATTTACAAAATATTTTCAGACTAAATATTCAAACAAGAACAATAATTAAGCATAGGAACTTGGTAAAAGATTAGAAATTAAAAGTTTTATTTAGTATAGTTAGACCCTCTATATAATACCTTCACTCCCTTTACATTCAAGTATTCTTAGGATTTCTAGACTCTTCCCCAACATTCTCCAACTGGTTATGATTGGTTAGAGGCATTACATTGACCAAAATAAACAAATATGGTTAAGCTTCCCAACTAGAAACTAGCCATTATAATTTGAATCTTAATTTTTGAAATTCTTAAAAACTTAACTTATGAGCCTTCAAAACCAATAAAAATGAGTTCTTTTAGACCTTATTAAAGTCTTGTGTAAAGGGATAAAGATACAAATCTTGGATTTTTTTTAAGGTTTTGAGTGGACAAATAGATTGGGATGATAACCTTTATGTGAAAATTTCCTCTATATCAAAGACCTAATAGAATGGGTAAAAGAAGCTCATGAAATCAATTTTGATGTGATAAAAAATAGTAAGGATATCCAAGGAGCCATTGAGGCTTGATTAATGCAAGTGATGGTCTAACATACCTAATTATGATGTATTGAAGTCTATCATGACTTTTGAATATTAGACATATGTATTTGTTTCATGCCCTACAAATGTATATCTAGTTTAAGTTTTAAGTATCGATGTATGCAATTCATGTGTCATGTAGATGAATTTTATCTTTCTAGTTAAGATTAAATCATGTGAATTGACGAAGGGCCACAACACCCATACAAACTCACAACCAAGAATGTAAAATTATGGAGACAAAGAGAAGATAATATGCTTCAACATAAGATAGCTCCCAAATAAGAGCTTCACCAAGAGCTTCCACCAAGAAGATCTTCACTAAGAAGAAACTTCCTCTCAAGATCTTACACACTAAGATCCTTTACCTCCAAAGCTTCTATACAAGAAGAGATCACACCTTCAAAGCTTCACTACAAGAGCTTACACTTGAAGAGCTTATACTTGAAGAGCTTGGTTACAAATGCTCATATGCCTTCCTTATATAGGCACTTACCACCCAAGATATTACAAGCACAACCAATGTGGGATAAAAGGTAAATATAGCTACCTTAAAACAAATATTAAATTCCCACCCAAACACAACTAAACACCACCATGTGGTCCAATTAGAAAATTACATTTCCTTTGTGGACCACAACAAATATTAAATGTATGATTTAAGGAACTTCCCACAAACTTCTAAAATTCCACCTACACACCTCGATAAATGAAATGACAACTATTTTTTTTATTTTTCTATTATGCCACATATGCACCTTGAAAATAGAAATTCCTCTTTCTCCTCTTTTTCCCTTTTTTTATTTTTTATTTTTCCTCTAATTTTTGTCACTTCCTCTCTCCTCCACAATTTTCTTTTAAATTTATAATTTTTATCACACCTCCTTTTTAGTGATGCAAGATGCTCCTGCATCATGAACCAACAAATATTATCTTACCAATTACTACTGAATGAATGGTAGATGGTAGATGAAATCAATTAATCATAAATCTTGAATTGTGCTTTACAAAATTAAGATTATGAGTTGATTTGAAAGATCTACATGGGAAAATTTCACTCATACAAACCCAATCATATCTATGCCCAAATTACAATGTTAAGTCCTATGGTTATATTCAACACCATCTAGACTTGCATACATTTTATGTTTGTTACTATATAATTTAATACATCAACTATATTCCTAATAATGTCATACATCAACTATATGTCCAATAATGTCAAGTGCATCCAAAATATGTCCAATGATTTCATACATCAAATATATTTCCAATATGTCATACATCTATTATATCCAATACAATATACAAAAAATATGCCCATTGATGTCATATAGGCATATAATGTGTATCCTAAATCTACTCCTTCCCACAAGGGAAAAAATAGTCCATGGTTGTCTTCAATCATTTCATAAGGGAAGATGGTGCAGATGAGGTGATCTTATGAATACACTCATTAGTCCTCCATCTAGACTCTTCTACAACTCAAGATGATAAAATATAAATTATAATCATCAGTAACTATTATACATCGATATAAAATATATGTACACATAAAATAAAATACTTTCTTATCAATACCAAATAGTCACTATGTATGTCCATCTCAGGGGCATGTGGATGATCTAGAGTAATAAGGCCCTACAAAAATGATCAAAATAATAAATATATGAATATAATTTCAAACTTCAACACTAACTATTATAAATAAGAAATAAAATTAAGAAAACTCTTTCATACCTCAGTTAATGCTTCACAACTAGTGACTACATCAACAACTCCACAACCAATAGTCTCATGAACAATCAAAGGAGTTTCTAATATCAATATCTGAAAAGGATACAATATGGGTATTATTTGTAGCTATAAATAATACATATATTTGTTTACAACATCACCAATTAACAAATTAGGGCACCTCTATGAATGTACCACCAAGTCCTTCATTATGTAGTGTCAATGTTGAAGCTATAACATTTACCTAATGAAGATGTGTGCAACTTAAAACCATTAATATAAGACTTAATTATAGATATATTAATTATAATGCATTATTATAAACACACACACACACACACACACACACACTCACGCACGCATGCGCGTGCACATGCATGCACGCACACACACGTGCGCACGCACCCCCCCCCCCCCCCACCGCCCGCCCCCCCCCCCCCCCCCCCCCCCCACACACACACACACACACACACACACCCACCTATGAGGGTGATGATGTTAATGCAAAGCCATGTGGCCTCATTTTAACACCACCATGTTCACTTTGAATCTGCATAGTGATTTTAATTTGACAACTATTTTCATTATTCATTCAATTATTAAATAAATATAATCAATTAAATCAAATTAGCATGCAAATAAAGATACATCTACATTAGTGGTATCATTCACATGCTCACTACCCAATAGAGAACTAATGCAAATGTAGAATAAGTTACGAGACATCCATACATAATCAATACATACTAGAATTTATTATTCATTCATGTATGTATGATATGTGATGAAATTAGTTTAATATAATTGTAAATATTTACCTATGTATTAATTCCAAACTAGCATTGAGGAACTCATTAGTCATTATTCTATTATCCTCAGTGTCTCTACAAATAGTTTCAAATGAGTGCAAAGGTCTACATGACTGAAACATATGGGAGTGTCTAGAGTGATGATGATCAATGAGACTTTGAGTTAGAGCACTAATAGTTCCTAGTGTGTTGGCCTCTACATGTTCCTTCATAATGGAAGGAAAACTAACACGATCACCTTGGGGCTTTCTAATAATTTTCCTAGGTGCATTAGGGTCATTATGTACCCCTACATATCAAATGATGCCCACCACCTCTACCCTAAGACTATAGCATATCAAAATCATTTGGGACATCCCTGAGGGAAAACTCATAATATAGGGTGAACCCACAATACTGAGTACCACTTTTGTGGCATGAAGAAAATCACAAAACTATGGAAAATTTCCAAATTCTATTTTACATATGTTTGCACAAACATAATAAATATGTTTGCACAAACATAATAAATATGTTTGTGTGAACATATTTGGAATATGTTTGTGCGAACATATAATTTTGACGATTTTGAGATTAAAACTCCAGTTTTTCTATTTTTCCTATACATTTGTATGGCGAGGTGAATTTGATTTGGACATCGGAGCGAACACGAGTTGCATCACTTTGCGTCATTCTCCTCCAAATTTTGGTTGTTTCGCTATTTCGAGTATTTTTATGTGTTATTATTTGAATGCTATTTATGTTTTCATGTTAATTTAATATTTTAATTATTTATTAATGTTAGTTAATTCTATTAATTTATTGTTTATAATTTTTTTGTATTTGTTAGTTATATATGAGTGTTATTAGAAAATACACTAGAAATTATTAAAAAGCATTAGTGTAGAATATTAGAAAAATATTAATTTAGCATTAGGAAACAAATTTAGAAAAAAAAAATTAGCATTAAATTTGATAAATATTAGAAAATATTAAAAAATGTTAATCTAGAATATCACCAAAATATTAGTATAACATTAGGAAACAAATTTAGAAAATATTATTTTTATTAGAAAAACATTAGAAAAACCATTACATTTATATTAGAAAAACATTAGAAAATATTTTTAAAAATATTAGTCTAGAAAATATTAGAAAAACATTACAAAATATTTTTAAAAAAATAGTGTAGAATATTAGAAAAATATTGCAAAATATTAAAAAATGTTAATCTACAATATTAGGAAAATATTAGTATAACATTAAGAAACAAATTTAGAAAAATATTAGTTTTATTAGAAAAACATTAGAAAAAGCATTACATTTATATTATAAAAATATTAGAAAATATTTTTTAAAAGACACTAGTCTATAAAATATAAGAAAAATATTACAATATATTAGAAAAATATTACAAAATATTAAAAAAATGTTAATCTACAATATTAGGAAAATATTAGTATAACATTAGGAAACAAATTTAGAAAAATATTAATTTTATTAAAAAAACATTAGAAAAAACATTCCATTTAAATATTAGAAAAATATTAGAAAATATATTTAAAAATATTAGTCTAAAAACTATTAGAAAAATATAAGAAAATATTAGAAAAAACATTAGAAAATATTAGAAAAAACATTAGAAAATATTAGAAAAATATTAGAAAACATTTTTAAAAATATTAGTTTAGAAAAATAGAAAATATTAGAAAAACATTACAAAATATTAAAAAATAATAGTGTAGAATATTAGAAAAACATTACTTGAAATATTAAAAAACATTAATCTAAAACATTAGAAAAGTAAATTAGTATAACATTAAGAAATATTAGTATAACATTAAAGAAAATAAATTAGTATAACATTAGAAAATATTAGAAAAGAAAAATTAGAAAAACGTTATAAACTATTTGAAAAAGAAGCATTATAAAATATTAGAAAAAACATAACAAAATATTAGAAAAGCATGAGAGACAACAAAAAAATATTAGTCTAGAAAATTAGAAAATATTAGAAATTTATCTCCAACCCTAACCCTAACCCTGACCCTAACTTAAACTCTAATCTAACCTTAACTCAAACTCAAACCCTAATTTCTAACCCTAACTCAAACTCTAACCCTAATTTGAAAACTCTAACCCCAATCTAACCCTAGAGTTCTGTAACTAAAACCCTAATCTAACCATAGAACCATAACCCTATTCTAACTAGATAACCCTAACCTAACCCTAATCATAACTGAAGCCTTAATCTGACCTTAGAACTCAAACCCTAATCTAATCCTAACTCAAAATCAAACACTAATTTAACACTAACCCTAAGTGAAGTTATCCTAATCTAACCCTAGAATCATAACCATAATCTAACCCTCACTTGAAAACCCTAGTTCCTTAGAATCTAACCCTAATTGAAATTGTAATCTAACCATAACCCTAGAATTCAAACCCTAATATTTAACCCTAACCCTAACTCAAACCCTAATCTAACCCTAACTCAAGTAGAAACCCTAATCTAACTCAAACCCTAATTCAAATGTAAATCTAATCCTTATTGAAAACTCAAACGCTAATCTAACTTAAACCCTAATCTAATCCTAACTGAAAAGTCAAACCATAATCTAACTCAAACCCTAATCTAAATGAAACCCTAATCTAACTCAAATCCTAATCTAACCATAACCCTAGAAATCAAAGCCTAAGCAAACCCTATTCTAACTCAAACCCTAATCTAAATGAAACCCTACTCAAACCCTAATCTAACTCAAACCTTAATCTAACTGTAACCCTATAAACCAGACCCTAATCTAACTCAAACCCCAATCTAACTCATACCCTAATCTAATTCAAACCTTAATCTAAACCAAACCCTAATCATGAACCCTAATCTAACTCAAACCCTAATCTAATCATAACCCTAGAAATCAAACCCCAACCAAACCCTAACCAAACCCTAATCTAACTCAAGTCTTAATCTAAATCAAACCCTAACCAAACCCTAATCCAACTCAAACCCTAACCTAACCATAACCCTAGATATCAAACCTTAACCAAACCCTAATCTAACTCAAACCCTAATCAAACCCTAATCTAACTCAAACCCTAATCTAATCATAACCCTAATCTAACTAGATAACCCTAACCTAACCCTAATTGTAACTAAAATCCTAATCTCACTCTAACTCAAATTGAAACCCTAATCTAACTTAAACCTTAACTCAAACCCTAATATAATCATAACTTCAAACTCAAACCCTATTATAATCCTAACTGAAAAATGAAACCCTAATCTAACTCAAACCATAATCTCATCCTAACTGAAAACTTAAACCCTAATCTAACTCAAACTCTAATGTAATCCTAACTCAAAACTCAAAACCTAATCTAAGTCAAACTCTAATGTAATTCTAACTAAAAACTCAAATGCTAATCTAAATGAAACCCTAATCTAACTCAAACCCCAATCTAACTATAACCCTAGAAATCAAACCCTAACCAAACCCTTTAATATAAATAAAAACCTAATCAAACCCTAATCTAACTCAAACCCTAACTTAAACTCTAATCTAATCCTAACTAAAAACTCAAATCCTAACTCTAACTCTAACTCTCGTGTATGATATATTGATGTGTAGATTAGATGATGTACGATTATGGATATCTTTTAAATGAAAATTTGTGTACTAGACTACATGTATATGTATATGTGTATTTACAATATATCTTAGATCCATCATTATAGATGTGACTTCACACGATCAACTTGCTCATCATCCCGAGGGTGATGGGGCTCCTATTGTGACTCGTCCTACTGTAGTTTGTGGTGCAATTCATGGTGTTGCTCATGGTGGCACTTGTGATGGGGCTCATGATGTGGCTCATCATGGGGCTCATGCTATGGCTCTTGGTGTGGCTCTTGCTATAGCTCCTGGTGTGGCTCCTGGTGTGACTCCTCCTAGAGGTCCTAATATGGCTCCTACTAGAGGCCCCATTGCAGCTCCTATTGCACCACCTCCCCACATTGATATCGATGCATTATTTGTATTTGTAGAGTAGGAGGTTATTAGAATAGAGCAATCTATATTGTCCTCTAATGATGGTTTATATAGAGACATATGTGCGACCATATGTAGGAGTTTACAGGATCTTATTGCTAGATTTAGATATCATCATTCATTTACCCCTAATGTATTAGCTTCCATATCTAGGGAGCTTAGAGTTGAGATTTCAGGAGATGCATCTTTTGATGACATCAAGAGGGTAACCCTCAAAGAGGTCATCAAATGAGATTTGTTTTCATCATATGAGGGTACATAGGGCAGGGTGAGAGGCCATCGAGTGACATGACATAGATATCCTATTATCACCAGTATGATCTATCCTCATTTTTTGCCACACATGGTCATTATCCTAATAATGATCAGATACCTCATTATTTTGCAAATAGTTGTATGCTAAGTTCTGCATGGGGCTCAATGTCAACTAGTTAGATATTCTAGATTATTGTGGACAGGGGCATGGTCAGATCACAAATCATGACTATTATCACAGTGCACAACGTCTACCACCTCTAGATGTGAGACAATTCATTGGACATAGACTTCCTCTAGTGACTCCAACACTAGCACCTATTGCAGATAGAGTTGTCATTGCTTCCTAAAGGGGAGCAATTGATAGTATTGGACACATTGCATCTGTAGCTACTAGTATCACATCTGACTCTCTTGGTCACTATATTCACACTAGATGGAGTTGTCTAGGTCGACCATCTTCAAAGGTATTGAGTAGCACTTTAGGAACCTCCCCTGATGAGGCATATAGAGTTGTTAGACTACCAGTATTAGGCAATGTTTGTGCTCTTTTTAGACAACACACACATATGGATTTAATGCTATATTTTTTGGAGGATCTGTTGTAGGGTATCAGTTATATTTCTGATACACAAGGGTTACCAATTCACTCAGTGATGGACACCATTAAACACCCTTAGAGCCCCATAGTTCCATAGGCATAGACCACATTAGTGACAATTGCCACACAAAATAGCTCATGATATTCTACACCAAGCTCACAACACTCTACATATGACTCAAGCATACAAGTTGGAGATGTCAGGATTACAGTTGAGGGCCTTGATGATTGTGGTGAGCAATTATGAGGGCTATCTGAGATTGATACTAGTCCTAGCATGAGATTTTCATCATACATGGACATGTTATTCCAAACCAGCATTGATTCTACACCATTACAAAGCTAGTTACACATGCCACTTCACTCATCATTACTAGTAGTTGGGGATTGTGGTGTTGAGGATGCTTTAGTAGGTGCTGGAGATTTAGGAGATGATACTGGTGTATTAGGATGAAATGTTGACACTAGAGGTGAACCGATAAATGATACAATGGAGTCTGATGATCATCCTCCACCTCTTGAGACCCAGGTACTTATATATAATTTTTTAAATTTAAATATATGAAATTAAAAAATTTAGTTTAGATAGATATTTAAAAGTTATAATAAATCATGCAAGAACAGGTCATCGATCACATGATTATATCTAGTTTTGGGTCAGGGCATGTACATCAAAGAGAGGGTTCTATTGAGACACCCAGTAGTGCTCAGGTGCAAGTTTTATGTAGTTTGTACAGTTATTTATGTTTCAAACTATATGCACTCATATTCATGTACACATGTTTATATATGTTTATATAGTTCTAATGTATATATATTTGCAGGGCTCAGTTGTTGCACCTTAGCCACAAGATGTACACGAGACTCGATTAGAGGGTCATTCTATTCATATGCATCTTGAGGGGTCCCTCTAGTAGTAGTAGATTTATATTTTTTTGATGCATTTATATATTGGAGACTTACATACATGTGTATTTCAATACCTCGATGACATGTACATTTCACTATTTATTTAACTATTTAGTACTTTTGTAGTTGGATGACATGTATTTGAATTTTTACATTTTACTATATACATGTTTATTCAAGACTTACAGTTTGCATATGTATGTATTTCAGTAGAGATATTAGATGTAGATGTTTATTCTTGAGACGTATGTGTGTGTATATTTTTGTATTTTAGTAGAACATTCTTCATGAATTAGATTATAGATTTTAAACTTTAGATTTGTTTTGTGATCATTATAAAATAATCAAATTAACTTCTCTTTATCTACTTCAATATTTGAATATGAAGAAGTTCCAAATTGATCTATGAACCTAATTTATAATTTTGAAAAATATAATAATATAGGGTGATTGAATTGAGTTAATATAGGTGCTTAAAACTACTAAATTAACCCAATTGATTTAGATTACAAATTTAAAACATTATATTTATTTGTAATCATTATATCATAATCAATTAGAGGACTAAAGATACATATTTGTTAAATCAATTAGTATGATTAAGGATAAATATTTGATTTATGTGGATAAAAATATGCTAACTAGGTAAGTCAATACATTATTTTAATTTTTTTTTTTACAAAATATAATATTCTTAACAACCTTCATCTATGGTAATTAATATTATTAAAATGTATACATTTAAAGGTTTTAAAATTTGATATATTTTGTCTTGCTTCAAATATGTTCCCTGTATCACAACAGAACCTACACCACAAATTTAAATATTTTAAAATTTGATAGATACAAAGTTACCTAGATATATATAAACTCATATATATATACTTTTACATGTATGTATAATACCTATGGGGAACAACATTTCATCACTTTCTTTAGGATCATATAACTTTGTCCTCTCTACAGTACATCACAATAAATAATAACTGACAACTTCATGATTTCTAGGCTCAACAATCACTCTAAAGACATCTCCTATAGAACAAGTATACATAAATGTGTATAGTATATATAAGACAGTTCATTGATAATTAAATAACAAGTTAAGATTAATTGAAAAGTTGAGATTGATTTTTATGATACTTACCCACTTTTACCAATCTAGAGCTATGAAAGTAATCACCAAAAATCAATGGAATATCATATAAATTTTCATCATCTTTATCAAATATATCGATCACATCAAGTGGTACCAAAATCTATGTACCTGTATATCCATGTGTTTGATTGGTGTGTTCTTGATAGTCTTCATCAATGCAACTGTCACAAAAACATGAGTATTCTCTTGTCTTCAATGTCCAATTGTGATTATTTATACTCATGATCGAATGTAAGGAATGTGTCTTTTCTATCATCTTCCAACCATGCATGTTTTTCCTATTAACACTTGAAAGCTCATTACATTGAAAATATGGACAAATTAAATTTAAACTTCAATGAATTGAAAGATAAAACTTAAAAATGAAAATTTATAACATAATTGCATAAAATTTAAACAAATGTACACATCCATACCTGTTATCTTCCAAAAGACTCTATATGGTACCTATTGACTTGTTGTTGATGATATCTTAACCTCGTCTAATGCAAAATGTATCTTACACCATTCAACAACATCATGCGTATCATTTATACAAACTCCCTCATAATTCATTTGATACTTTCACATAGGACATTTGATGCAAGCTCCAACAACATCATGTACACCTTTTCCATGCCCACTCTCGAAGAAATTCCATATGTGTTTTATATTCTCATTACGATGATATCTACATAATGCATAAAATGGTCTAGATGATTTGAACTCTGTGACACATCCATCAGACCAAACATAATGTTTATCAACATTTATGTCTCTTTTTTTCAAATAAGAAAATAACATATTGAAGCAATATTCTACATAGTGAATGTCATGTTCTTTATCATCACTTATATAAAAGTGATGTTCCTTCTTAATGACTCTTGCTTCAATTGTACTCTGAACACCATCCAAATCTAACTGTGCATGTCTATAGCAAACATGTAGCATAATAGTGACCTACTTAGAAAAGAAATAATCCAATTGAATTGCATTCTGATGAACAAAGGAATAGTTCTTTGCAAAATCAATGACTGATACAATTGTTCCAAGTGGGAAATTATCTCTCAAAGTTTGAAACTATTGTGCTTGGTACTTTACGAAAAATTCCTGACGAATATAAGGTTGAATCAAATTCTTAAATCTATCCATAAATGTTACAATAGGTAACTCCTCTTCAACATATTCCAACCTTTTTGTCTCTTTCTCCAACTTTGTTTCATTCTTCACATACTTGTAACTTTTGCAATTCAATTTTTTTCGTTACATCAATATTTTTAATTTCCAAAGGAAATAGAGCAAATTTACCACATTTTCACATAATCCTTTGATGCAATTTATTTGACCAGCTGGATCATCTATTTTGTCACATAGAATGGATGATATAAACTCACTTCTCCTACTAGGAGGATCAACATGAAAACCATATGTGTCATCTAAAAACTTTCAAAATACCTGATAGTGGAGATCAAACTCAATATGATGATGACAACATCATTTTTCAAACACTTTTATTTGACCTCACAAAGTATGGCTTCAATTTTTGAAACAATGTTTGCCCAGTTTTTACATTAGTATGTTTACTAAAAAATGAAAGATATAACTCATGCTATGTTGTGTCCAACCAATTTTTTGTATGATGTTCATATTGACAAGATGCAATTCTATGCTTGATAACATAGATCTACTATTTAATGAAGGAGGAGTGGTATCAATCCAAAATGATATGACTAAATTTTTTAATTCCTCATCAATCCTATCAAAATGAGGTGTTGTACACATGATTGCCCAATTGCCTTCCATAGTACTGTCATCTAGAATTAAGCTTCTCTTACCATATTCCCTCATTGTTTTCCTACTAAAACCCATTTTAGATGAAATTGAAGATATTTTTCTATTTTGAGTCATATTCTTATTTACAAAAAACATCAAAATCACTTTTCTTTCCATGGACTTATCTTTAGTCTAAGATTGCTTTCCAATGTTTCTCAAACCTTGTTTAACATTTTCAATCACATCAATTTGCATGTTAGAAAATCATCTCTTCTTTGACATCGTGTCTACACCTAATAATTTCAATGCTTTTGAAACTTCTTTTTCATAAGAAAAAGTGAAAGAAACTAAGCTTGTTCAAGTGTTTCAATGTTATCAAATTTAGACATTGTTTCTCTTATCTTCTTATTCATTGACATTTTCTTAGACAAACTTAAAAGTTGAACAGTAGCTACAAGTGTTCTCAATTTATCACCATCCATTTTAAGTAAATGATCTAAAATTTTATGAGAAATTCCATTCTTTATAGATTGGGCAATATTTATGAGTTTGTCCATACCAATTCTTGCACTTGATCCTGACCCTTCTCTAACTTTTGTTACTGGAATTTCTACAAGGAGTGATCTTGAGCCTTCTCCAACATTCATTGTTTGAGATTTTGTAGGGAAATATTTTGATCCTTCTCTAACTTTTTGTTATTTGAACCTCTATAGGGAGTGATTTTGAACCTTCTTCAACATTCATTTTTTGAGATTCCGTAGGGAGCGTTCATGACCCTTCTCCCATATGCACTTCTTCTACTTCTATTGAGCCACATTCAACATTTTCTTCACCTTCACCTTGTTGACTGTTTGCAAAAAAATTATAAATGAATCAAATTAGATTAAAAATAAGATTGATACACAATTAAATTCAAGACCATAACATATTATATATATATATATATATATATATATATATATATATATATATATATATATATATATATATATATATATATATATATATATATATATATATATATATATATAGACCTTGTTTAATTCGATAATAACGTTCCAAAGTCTTCTGAGGATTTCTTTATTCTTCTTCATTAGAACTCTTCCTTGCATTTTGTTTTGTCTTCCTTTCTTGTTTCCCATCAAAATTTCATAAAAATATATTTTTTCCCTTGCCTTAATAACTTTCAAACTTTTGTCCTTACTACAGGTGACATCAACATTTTGTTTTTTTGGCATGTTCATGCGAACAAGAAGTATATTACATGTTCATACGAACACATTAAATTAAATTTCTAGCCACCAAATTGTTTAATCTTGTATGCTCACATGAATACATGTTTGCATGAACATATTAAAAGTGTTTGCGTGAACATGTTAATTTATAAAATTTTGGTGTTATTTTCTTTAAAAAAATGAGATTGGTTGTTTTGACCCCCAAAATTGAGATTCAATGATCTCCTACTACAAAATAAAAAATGTTAATTTGTGTTTCTCAGAGCAAGCTTTCCAATGACTATAATTGTAATACATATTATATTCATTAAGACTTTCAAATATGAGTTTAACTCATGATAGGTCCATTAATGATTGAACATCAACTGACTTCGACACTTCGGAAAAATTTATAAATTAGGTCAATTTTTTTTTGAAAAAAATCTAGGAAATAGGTTGTTGAGATAGCTTTCTATTATAAAAAGAAAATTATATTTATGATAAATTGAGTTCAAGTTATCCATGTCAAAATGAATGTATGTCTAAATTACAATTGATGTCACTTCAAAACTTCATAAACTATACAATATTCAACCAAATTGAATCAAACCAAATGCATCCTCTAGATATTGATGTTACTAATCTAACACTAAAATAATTACCTCATTATTATTTATAGAAAAAATGTTATGCTTGTCAAGCGGACTATCACTCTTTAAAAATATTGATTTTTCATATGCACCACTTTTCAGAGAAGAAAATTTTGACTTAAATAACTTTTAAATTTTTTTTTAAACAATTAAAAAGTAGGAATGGAGTAATATAAATCACTATTTAAAATCATGTTTAAATTATTCATAGTTTTAGAGATATAGTCACTCAAATGTGAGGTTTGTTTCACAAATATTGATTTTCAGTGTCAAAATTGGTCAAAAAGTGGCACCCACTAGTGTAGGATCACCCATAACAATTTCATTAAGAAATATATAGGAACCTTATGATTGTTACATGAAGGGGCATCAATTACCATCCATTATTTGTCCCAAAATTTAATTTTTATGTCCCCATTAATGCATCGATGAATAGGAACCTCTTCATTGTAGTTGTAAGGGTGTCATTTCCTCCTAGATTTTTAAACAATTTGAATATTAATAATTTGTAATTATTTTCATTTTTACATCTTCATATGACAACTTATTTTCATAATAACATTTTTTTTTCTTATCTCATATTATGCCATATATGAAGTTTCTCATTGATTGTGCCTCTATGGGTAAAAATTGAGTCAAGTGATTGTGCAAGTTGTGCCCTTTCAAGATTTGTTTGAATTCATTTTTTAAGCCTCCTAACCAATTCTTCTAATTTGGTTTTCCCTCTTTCAATTTGATTTAATAAATTTTCTTGTGTTCCAAGAAGAGGTTGTTCGATTGGTGAAGGATGTTGAGGTTCTGGTTCTTCAATATTTTCTTCATTTGTAGAGTTTTGTAAAAGATTACCTACTTGCACATTAGTTGTTCCTAGAACTTTAAAATCCTATTTTAAAACATCCTAAAACATAAAATCAAACAATGAAAATAAATTGATTGAAAACTAACATATAAAAAAAGTTAGATTTTATAAAATAGGAGCTAATAGATGTACAACTTTTATCGGATATCAATTGACACTAATGTAAAGGATTTTTTTTACTAAATTTGGTGAATAAATTTGAAAAAGAACATGCATTCACACTTTGAAAAGCTAAAGAAAATGCTTAAATGTTGTTTGCAAGAATTAAAATAACAAAATGGTTATGAATTTCAATATTATATATTTTTTACAGTGTGATCGCATTATACTGCAATCTCACTATAGGGTGATCACACTATTGTTTGAATTAAATGAGTCTATAGGTTTGACTATCCAACCCATAGTGTGATTTCTCTATACTACGATAATGCAATCAAGCGATCACACTATGTCTTGGATTGCAAAAAAAAGAAAGTAACATCTTCTTGGTTTTACATCTTTGTGGACTTACCCCATAGTAAAGTTGGCTTGGAAATTGGTGAGGGTAGATGAAGTGATTAAGATCTAGAAGAATAATGTAAGGGAGTTCCCTATCTCTTAAATGGATATTCAACTGAAGACATTAAGGTTTTTAAATCCATTCGGTTGGAATAGGATGATTGACCATTACATAAATTTAGTGTATAAAGGACTAACTTTGATTCAACTAGGAATGTCAATCATATTGCTGGGAGGAATTTCTCACACACTCCTCATATTAAACATCATTAGATAAACAATTTTGATGATTGTACTGAAGTCCATATTGACAATTACTATAGGATGGATATGGACATATAAATATGAATATATGAATAACATTTATAAAGGACTAACTTTGATCCAATTGGGAATTTCAATCATATTGTTGGGTGGACATTCTCACATATTCCTCATACCAAACATCATTGGATGAATAGTGTCGATGACTATGAAATCCATATTCACAATTACTATAGTTATTAAATACCTCTCATAGTTATCTTGTAAATCTTTTCCTTTCTACTAGTACCCCTTCCTTAGTTCTCTATATCTTAAAAGATGGAATCTTCTTCATTGTAGAGGAAGAAGGTATCTCTATTTTATCTTGAATATGTGCTTTATCTTTAAAATGAGGAGGGATATTACATGTTTTCCTTTTCTTTGAATCTTTTGGGCTTACCTCTAGACCATTCATGTAAGACCTCTCATGCCTATAGAAAATATTTGTCCTTTGTAGAGTGGCCTCCTTGAGTGTAATAATATTGTTTATACTATTTCCTTTATCCATTCTAGAAGAAATACCTACATATGGTATCTTGGCACTAGATCCAACAACACAAGCTTCTAGATCCAATCCCTAGTCATGTTGATCACATGTTGAGTTCTCCTAGTGAGAATTTCATCTTCTTCCTTGCCAATCTCTATATTCAAAATAGAATAAATGTATACCTTACCATGATTATAAAAAGGATCCTAGATTTTATCAGAAACCCTATCCCATTCCCTTTAATGTGAGAGATATTAGGCCACACATAGTTACTAATTTATAACTTATAAGGACACACTTTAAGACAAAATAGATATTGAGCTTATAATTTACACTTGGCTACTAAAACTATGAAGAAAAATATAGATACATATCCCTATTGAGTATATACACCAAATACTAATGTTACTATTTTGATAAAATATTTATAAAGAAAAATAACTAACTGAATTTAGAATCAAGGGAGAATTCAAAGATTGTACCTCAATCTTCTTGAAAACTCCAAATGTAAAGATACGTCCACATACTAAGAGAGGAAGTGGAATCCAAAAATATGGTAAAAGAAGCTCCAAAAAATCTTTTCAAGCTACTTCCCACAAAATGTTTCTTAATAATTCTCCTAGAACACTAAATCTAAATTTTCCCACAATAGAATTTTTTTAGCAAGGAGCAAGAAAAATAAGCTAAATCCCTATAAATTAACTCTACTCATTTTTAATAGTCACTTTTTGGAGCATAAAAATTATAATAGATAGTAGAAAGAGCCTACAACACAAGATTAAATTGTGAGCCTATCATCTAGGAGATCTTGGGTTCAAGTCCACTTGATCCTAACATATAAAAATAATTAATCTAAATAATAACAATAAAAAAATAATAAATAATATGAGCTTTGACTCATTACATATCATATATATAATATGATATAAATAGTATTACAATGTATGGTAAACCCCTAATACACAAATCAAAATTCACCAAAGTCCTTAGATACTTTCAAATCTTGAAATATTTAGATTGAATTAACTCACCACCTATATGGCTTTTGTTGGAAACATAGGACCAACACATCAAATATTTTAAATCAAAATTTTAATATGATATTCTCAACCATTAAAAAAAATTAAAAAAATTGACCACACACCTTCCCAACATTATAACAAAATGACTCTTACAAAATATTAATAAAACCCAATTTCATTAAAATGCATATACAACTTATCGACAATAGTAATAATATTAGTATAACAATTTAGGAGACTAGTCAGTGATTATTGCAGATAGCTTTAAACACACACAAAAATTAGTTAAAGGTCTCATCACATTATGCAAGGGTAGCTAGATGTTATTATGCAATCACCTAGGCTAAGCATAAAAAGCACAATGATTATCACCAAAGAGAAGGGATAAAAATTAGGCTAAGGAAAATGATTTGGTCATATGACCATTGTTGAGGATATTATAAAAATGTTCAAACCTATAAAGCTATGTGGAGTTGATGCCTAAGATCCTACATTACTCAAACATCACACATCAAAATTATCATATCATATATAAATAAATAACCAAGAACTTACAACACTATTTAAATAGCATCATTCAATGAAAGAGAACTTTAGCAATCCAATTATTCTTTGAATGTTATGACACAACCCCTTATCAAATAAAACTACCAGTCACAACATTGAAACAATCCTCCCATCCATCCATTACATCATATAATCATTATTTAACATTAAATATAAATAATTATCATTATTATCGTAGATCCCATTAACCAATATTTAATAATTATATATTATAAATTCATCTAAACTACACATCAAACATTAGTAATCATTAGTAATTGACACCATTTATCATAAAAAATCATCAATTATATATTAATATCATTTAATCAATATTAATGAGCATAAAATAAATCCTTGGATTGAATCACTAAAAATCATGATAAATCATAGTATAAAACCTAGAATCATTTACATAGTATCACCCTCATAATGATACAAACTATAATGTTAAAGCCAAAATATCACACACACACACACACACACACACACACACACACACACACACACACACACACACACACACCATCATCATCATCATCATCATCATCATCATATAACATCATGGAACATAAACACACAACAATCATGTATATAAGATCATCGCTAGAATCCCAAGTATATGTTAGAATAAAGTACTTAATTATTAATTCATCTTGACTTGATCTTTAACCTTTACTTCTCTTAAGATCACACTTTATGCATTAGTGAAACTTAATTATTATATTAATTGATTTCATTTTAGGGTTTCCTATTTTAGGTTACTATATCTCCTTTATAAGGATTTATCATTGTATTATTTATTGAATCATTTGATATGATAATATAATCTTTCATATTTTTAGAGCCTAAGACCTTGTTTTGTTATTCCATTATTCTCACTAATAGGTTATCTTTGTATACAGGTAACATTGACTTCATGAAGCTAGATTGGCAACATCTACATGGTATCCGAGTGTTGAGCTATTATAGCTTGTTCTAGTTTTGAAGATTTTTGGATAACTAAGGTTTGCACAAATGGATCATAATATTTTTTTTTTATGGAATAAGGGATCAATAATTTTTGGGGCACTTTGAGCCCAAATGGACCTAACCATTGGACTCGTAGCACCCAAAAATTCATGTTTCCATATAAAATTTATCTAATTTGGATATAGTTCCAATATGAAGCAAAAACATCTTGCCCCAAGACCATATGGCCTTGGGCATGCATTCCGAGGTAGTGACAATTTTCAAAAAAATTTAACTTAAAAAATGTAAAGAATTTTTTATAAAGCACTGAATTTTATTTATGTTCGTTTGGTTAAACCAACAAAATTAATAAAAACTGCTACATTTTTTCCAAAAATGGGAAGTGGTCATGGGTCCTATAAGTACCCTACATACTATATGGGCCTCCATATCTGTAGCACCTCCTAATGTACATGTAAATTTGACCTGCATCACCTCCTATATTTGATATGCAACCCACCTTGGTCTTCACCACCAGTTGAGAACATCTCATTTGGAAGGTACTCCACTACTTTTTTGATGTTAGTGCCCACCTTTATGCATGGTCCCTTGTTATACTGACAATGTTAGTCTCGGTCTACTCCTAAGAAGTTGCCTTTTCCACCAAATCCTAGGAGGCCCTTTCATTAGTGCTCACCTTGGGGCCCTTTCACCAGTCACAACATAGTTTTTTTTTGAAGGTTCAATCTTTTTCCCACTACTTACAATTGTTTCCACTGATAATATGAAGTTTCTAGTCTTTCTTTTTGGGCGGTTGGCCATGCATTTCCATATGCATTAGTAGTTTTATGGCATCTTTGGCAAGTTTCCCAAGTTCTTAAGTGACTTTTTGAGCTATGGTTGTTTTCTGCTAGAGTGACATTATTTTGGTCACTAAAACATTTTTTTGGCTCTGGCTTCTACTTTTCTACCAATAGAGATTTTTGCTGGCAGTTTTCCTCGTGACCAACCTTTAGTAGTGACCATTTAGTCATCAAATTTGGCCTTACAGAATGCTGATGTTAGAAACATTTCACATTCTGCTAGCCCTTGTAGCCCTTTTTGAGAGGCCTTAGGCTTTTTGGCCATATCTTCATCATACAAACAACATTTTTCACAAATGAGTTATCATCAAATAGCTAGTTCTAAGCCCGTCACAATGGTTCAACTATTTTTGAGTTTTGATGTTTTTTGGTTACTTATTTATGAAACCAAATATAGAGGTTCTATTTTGCACTCAAGGAGACATATCTTAAACATCCATACTCTATTTTTTGAAAAACTTATATCATTGGAAAGGTTTTTTGTGCTCTTTCCAGCATTGCTGGTCTTTTTTCTAGATTCTGATCTAGGTATGTTCTATTCATTTTTTTTTTGCATTTTTGCACTTAGATGTATATCTTGTATTTTTCAAGTCCAAGGATCATTTTCTTTGCATGGGATGACTCATTTTGGTTCATTCTTTATATTGTAGTGGCCTTATGTCTCTTTTGATCTTTGCTGACATCTTTTGTAAGTATTTATGCAAATGAATTAAGATAAAGTGTCAATATTCATCTATATCTTCAACTTCAACTATTTTTCCTTTTATTTTTCCTCTTGATATGAATAGTGTCATCTAAGGGAGCTCATATAGATTATTATATTCTTGGGATCTAATATATCTTGTGTCTTATTGTACATACACTACCAATTAAGTGTCATGGGGGTTTATTTTTTATTTTTGGTTTCCATTTACCTTTGTCAATGAGTGTTCCTTCCATGTCATCAACCTCATGTCTATATTTAGAGACTAATTACCTCATGATACTATTATGTAATTTTTGTGCATCTTGATCTTTGTTCCTTGATATGTAATTATTTTTGGCCATTTTTCAGTTGTTTATCACCTCACCCTTGTTTACAGTAGGGGGGGGTTCTCCTATTGGTTCTTATGTTTCCTTAGTTCATTGAAGTGATATATGTATACAATATTTATTCCCATGTACTAGGTAGATGTAGTGGCACCTATTTATTTTAGTGAGATGGATCATTTACCATATGGACACAATTGTTTGTTCCTATTGTGGGGGGAAAACTTTTATGTTCTATTCAACTCTTCAAGCTTAGGTGTTTTATGCCATGATATATATCTTCAATTTTAGTTCTTTATCCTTTGTTTTCTTCTTGATTTGAGCAATGTCATTTAAAAACACTCATGTGCATTGCAAGACTTATCTAAATGGTCACATTATATTTAAATGTAGGTTCTTCATATTAGAAGTTATTTTTGATAGAGCTTTGTAGCTTCTTAATGTTTCAATGGTGTTCTTCATGATTATTCTTTTGTTCCTATTTCTAGGACATTCTCTGGTTTGGAGGCTTTCATATTCCTTCACTAATTTTTTAGCATTATTTCCATCTCTTCTTAGAGTAGAGTTTTTCCCATAAGGTTTTCTCTATTTCTCTAGTTTATAGATATTTGGTTGTGATTGGGTACCTCATCAAGCCATGTTTATGGGACCCAATTTTTCTTTATGCATTGTAGTTTCCTTTTCTTTTTCTTTAGTATTTGTAGTTGTATTGTTAATCATCTTAAGGGGAGCATTAGAATAAAGTAATAACTTAATTATTAAGTCATATTGACTTGATCGTTAAGTTACCTTTACTTCTCTCTTAAGATAACACTTTATGCATTAGTGACATTTATTAATTATATCAATTATTAAGTGATTTCTTTTTAGGGTTTCCTATTTTAGGTTACCAAATCTCATTTATATGGATTGATCATTGTATTCTTTATTTATTTGTTCAATCTAATAATATAATCTTTCATATTTTTGGAGCCCAGACCCTTGCTTTGTTATTTCATTATTCCTAGCGATAGGTTATATTTACATGTAGGTGATCTTGCCTTCATGAAGTTGGATTGAAAATTTCTACAATGAAAACCACTAACAACATCATTAGTTATAGATATACATGGCCAAATTAATAACACAATGGGTGTTGGAATTCTTTAGAATAACTGGGGGCGGAGTGGGGGGGGGGGGGGGGTGAATCAATTATCCAAGGTTTAAATGTACAAATAAAACTTTTTGATGCTTAGTAGACCCATATTCATAAAACCTTATCATGCATGCATCCATTAGATCAAATAATATGTAAACTTTGTAGGTTACTATCCTAGGTCAAAACAACTTTGTAGAAATGTAAATATGAAACACCATAAGAACATTCACACAATTTGATACAAGGATTTTATGTGGAAACCCAATTTGGGAAAAATCACCAGTAACATGCTACCAATTCTTGTTAGATTGTGATGACTGCTCAAGAAAGTATTGTACATACTTCATAAATTCTTTGGGGTTGTCAACATTGTAGCCGACATATGGTCGACATATTTTAACCCTAAAATGACATAAAATAATTTTATAAAAGGCCTTAGGGTTAGGTATTTTCATTAAGTTGTGATGCAAAATTAGTTCTTGCAGAAATATTGAGCTATAAGGGATTACAGATTGTAATCAGGTTGTATTCATTGGATCATACTAATATCAGACTTGTTGTTTGGTGGACATAACCCAGGGATTGGGTGAACCATGTTAAATCTTGGTGCCTTGTGTTCTTTCTTGTGTGATCTATTATTTTCTATTATTGGTTATATTTACATGTAATTGTTATTTCTGTCTGTGGTTTAAACCTAACAAGTTGTATCAGAGTGAGGTTGTTTTTTCAGTTATCCTCTACAAGAAAGTCTCATAGTTGAGTGGGAGTAATGGAAGACAAGGTAAGTTGAGGGTTGATAGGTTTAATGGGTAGAACTTCTAGTTATGGAAGATGCATGGAAGACTATCTTTATCAGAAGGATTTATGGAAGCCGTTGGAAGGCAAAGCCAAGAATTAGGGATCTATGTCAAATGATGAATGGAATATTTTGGATAGAAAGACACTTGGAAGCATTTGATTATGCCTAGCACCTTCAGTGGCATTTAATTTTACAAAAGCAAAGACAATAAAAGAGTTGATGAAAACCTTAGCAACATTGTATGAAAAACCCTCTACTTCAAACAAGGTATTACTTATGAAGTGTTTATTTAATATGAAAATGATAGAAGGTGGATTCGTTGCAGATTATTTAAATGAGTTTAATACTATTACTTGTTAGTTATCTTTTGTTGATATCAATTTTGATGAAGAAATTAGGGCTCTCTTGATTTTTTGTTCTTTTCCTAAAAGCTAGTATGGCTTAGTAATGGCTATGAATAATTCTATTCCTGGATCTAGTACCCTAAAATGTGAAGATGTGATTGGTGTTGTTTTGAGCAAGGAAACTTGTAAGAAAACTTCCGGTGGATCTACATCAAGAAGTGCTTTGAATGCACAAAGAAGGGGTAGAATGACTGAGAGAGGAAATAACTTTGGAAATTGTGTGAAATCAAGAGGAAACCCAAAGGGGAGGAGGTCTCAATTGAGAGGACCGAATGATTTCTAGTACTATGGAAAGCCAAGGCATAAAAAGAAAGATTCCTGGGATCAAAAGAAAAATTTAATAGATAAACCATATGGAGACAAGACGACAAATGTGGTAAGTAACAAATCCGAAGAGGATGCTTTGCTTCTGACTTTAGAAAGTGTTGATGATTCATGGTTTTTAGATTTTGGTGATTCATTTCATGCTACACCTCATAGAGGTTACTTCATTGATTATGTCCAAGGAGATTTTGGGCTTGTTTATTTGGGGGATAATGAACCTTGTCAGATTGTTGGAAAGAGAAAAGCTAAGATTAAGTTGCAGAATGGGAATCATTGGCTACTATATGAGATAAGACATGTTCCAAGGCTAAGTAAGAATTTAATTTCAGCAGGGCAACTCGGTGATAAGGGTTGTGTAGTTACTTATAATGATAAAAATTGGAAGGTTTCAAAATGTTCCGTTGTAGTAGAAAAAGGTGTGAAAGTAGGCACCTTATATCTTTGTATAGGTCATATTGTTCCTTCTACTTTAATTGTTTTAGAGAAAAATGAATGTTCAGAAACAACTGCTAGAGTTGAGCAAGGAGAATAAATAGCTACTATAGATTCTGATACAACATTGTGGCACACCAAACTTGGGAACATGAGTGAGAAAGGTATGAAAGTACTTCATTCAAATAAAGTTTTACCAGGTCTAAAATGTGTTAATATGGATTTCTTTGAAAGTTGTGTGTATGGAAAACAAAAGAGAGTGAGTTTTGTAAAGACTAGGAAGGAAAACAAAAAGGAGAAGTTAGAGCTTATGCATACAGATGTATGGGGATTGACTCAAGTATCTTCCCTTGGTGGCTTTCATTATTATGTTACATTTATTGATGATACAACTAGAAAAGTATGGGTTTATTTCCTTAGATAGAAATCTGATGTATTTCAAACTTTTAAGAAATAGAAATGCTTGGTTGAAAATGAGACTGGTAAGAAATTAAAATGTCTCAGATCTGATAATGGTGGTGAGTATTGCAGTCATGAATTTGAAGATTATTGTTCCACTAATGGTATTTATAGATAGAAAACTATTCCAAGGACTCCACAGGAAAATGGAGTGGTTGAACGCATGAACATGACTATAATGGAATGTGCAAGGAGCATGAGGTTGCATGTTGGGTTGCCCTTACACATGTGGGTAGAGGCTATCAATACTACTGTATATTTCATTAATAGAGGTCCCTCTACTCCTTTGGGTTGTGGTATTCCAGAGGAAGCATGGACTGGTAAGAAGGTGAGTTATTCTTTTCTCAAAACCTTCGACTGTGAAGCATTTTCTCACATAGATTCTGAAAATAGAACCAAGCTAGAAGATAAGTCAAAAAAATGTGTATTTGTTGGATATGACATTAATGAATTTGGTTATAGGCTTTGGGATTTTGAAAATCAGAAAATTGTTAGAAGCAAGGATGTCATATTCAATGAGAAAGTGTTGTACAAAGATCTATTGCAGCAACATGAGAAGAAAGAAGATGATTATGTAGTGTTGAATGATACTCCAAAAGCTGATGTTCCAGCCATTCCTCATGATGTGCAACAACTGCAACAACAAATACCACACACACCAGTGAATGTTAGATGGTTAACAAGGAAAATTAGACCTCCACAAAGATTCTCTCCCTCTTTGTATTTTATTTTACTTACTAATGCTGGTGAACCTGAAAGTTATGATGAAGCTATGTAGGTGGATACTAAGATTCAATGGGAGTTTGCAATGAAAGATGAAATGGACTCTTTGCTGAAAAATAAAATTTGGGATTTATGCAAGTTGCCTGCAGGTAAAAGAGCTTTACATAATAAGTGGGTTTATAGGTTGAAAGAAGAGGAAGGAGGTAAGAAAAGATTTAAAGCCAGGTTAGTTGTGAAAGGATTTGCACAAAAAAAGGGCATTGATTTTGATGAGATATTTTCTCCTTTTGTTAAGATTACTTCTATCTGTATTGTTTTAAGTCTTTTGGCTACTGAAGATTTGCATTTGGAGTAGCTTGATGTTAAAACAACCTTCCTTCATGGTGATTTGGATGAAGAGATATATATGGCTCAGCCACAGGGATTTGAGGTTAAAGTAAGGAGAACTTAGTGCACAAATTAAAGAGAAGTTTATATGGCTTGAAGCAAGTGCCTTGGCAATGGTATATGAAATTTAATAGTTTTATGCATGAGCATGGTTATAGTAGGTGTCATTTAGACCATTGTGTCCACTTTAAGAGGTTGGATGATGATAGCTACATTATTTTATGTTTATATGTTGATGATATTCTTGTAGTTGGGTCTAACATGGATCACATTAAGGGGCTGAAAAGCCAATTAGCACATGCATTTTCTATGAAGGATTTGAGGGCAGCAGAAAAAATCCTTGGTATGAAGATTTGTAGAGATAGAAAGAGTAGAACATTGAAGCTATCTCAGGCTAATTATGTGGAGAAGGTGTTGCAACATTTCTTTATGGAGAATGCTAAAGCTGTTAACACACCTTTACCTAGTCATTTGAAGTTGACTAAGGAGATGTGTCCCAAGACACCATAAGAAGAGGATAAGATGTCCAAGGTACCCTATGCTTCAGCTATAGGAAGCTTGACGTATGCTATGGTATGTACTAGGCTAGATATTGCACATGCAGTGGGAGTCATTAGAAGGTATATGAGTCATCCAAGAATTGAGCATTGGAATGTAGTCAAATGGAGTCTCAGATATTTGAGAGGAACATCTAATGAGTGTTTACACTTTAGGGGCTCCACCACTAATTTATAGGGCTATGTTGACTTAGATTTGGTAGGGGATATTGATACTAGGCAGAGTACTATAGGTTGTGTCTTTACTATTGGTGTGGCAATCATGAGCTAGGTTTCTCGGTTACAGAAGGTTAATGCTTTATCCACTACAGAGGGAAAGTATGTTATTGCTACAGAGGCAACCAAGGAGATGATATGGCTTCAGTTCTTCTTGGAAGAATTGGGACACCCTTAGAGGGATAATTATTTGTTTACAAATAGTCAAAGTACCATTCATCTTATAAAGAATTCAGCTCTACATTCTAAAACCAAACACATACAGTTGTGGTACCATTTCATTCAGTCAGTTGGAGGATGGACAGTTAAAGTTGGAGAAGATACATACAAATGACAATCCAACAGATATGTTGACAAAGGTAGTAACAAGGGAGAAGTTGAACTCCTCTTCAACTTCAGTTGATCTTCTAGATTGACCATGAATCAAAGAATAACAGCATCCAGGGTGCTTTGATCCAGTGGGAGCCCCATGTGGTAGTAGCATAGCTACAGGATCAGTCTCCAAGTGGGAGATTATTGTTTAGTGTGGAGCTTGATTAGTCCCCAAGTGGGAGATTATTAGATTGTGGTGACTGATCAAGAAAGTATTGTACATACTTCATAAATTCTTTGGTGGTCGATGTTGTAGCTGACACATGGCTGACATATGGTTGACATGTTTTAACCCTAAAAAAAAAAAAAACTTGTATAAAAGGGCTTAGGGTTAGGTATTTCCATTAAGTTGTGATGCAAAATTAGTTATTATGGTGGTATTGAGCTATAAGGGATTACGAATTGTAATTAGGTAGTATTCACTGGATTGTAATAATATTAGACTTATTGTTTGGTGGACGTAGCCCAGGGATTGGGTGAACCGTGTTAAATCTTGGTGCCTTGTGTTCTTTTCTATATGATCTATTATTTTTTGTTATTGGTTATATTTGCATGTAATTGTTATTTTTATTTATGGTTTAATCCTAACAATTCTCACTCTTTTGAAGTGATGCCTTGTGAAAGGCCAACCTTGTTAAAGGTTACAATACACACTATTAAATGTGACCCAGTTAAAGGATTTCAATTACCTTGTTAGGAGTGAGCCTTGTTAGAGGAATTTAGACCATTCCATTAGAACGTCACCCGATTAAAGGGTTTACAAATTATTATTAGGTCAACCTTAATCCAAAGGATTTACACTAGATTGATACAATGATTAGAAAGTAATAGTAAGGATTGATTTGATAACAAATTACAACTCACTTGCAGATTATAGATCTTTGTTTCAGTCCTCCATTCTGCTAGGCATTCATACAATTCAACTCTGATAGCTTGTTCACCCTTCAAGCATTCATACTCTTAAGCCTTCTTGCTTTGTATACCAATAATAGTCTTTAGTTTGACCAATGAATGAAGCAATACCCTAGACTCATTGTGTTCCTTAGGTTCTCACACATGAAAAACTTTACTTTTGACTAGCTATCTCTATAAATAAAGAATTTTGATCTTTTGCTGCTTAACCAAAATCATCCATTTTAGGGTTAGGTAGGATTAGGTAGGATATAATGAATCTACCACTTTTCCATTTGGTTCATCTAGAAACTACTTCTACAAAATTCCTTGAATTTGCCTCTAAATGGTTAACCTTGAATTCTATCATGAGCCCTAATGATAGGTAATTCATAACGAACTATAACAAACCCTTAAAAATATATATACTCAATAATAATCATATTTGATGAGATTTATATCATTACATATATATCAATAGTAATTAGATATTTGTTCATTGTTAATTGATTAGTTAAAATTAATTTGATATTAAAAGCATCAATCCAAATATTTAGCAAATAACTATGGAAATACTATTGAAAATAATAACAAAGCACTAATGTAAACATAAACATCACTATTTATAATCACTAATAACTATATTTATGTTTCCTCTAAACAAATCAAATGCATGTCATCTCTTTAATGAAATAATGGGATCATGAATAAGGATGTCTTTTCATCTGCATGTCACCCTATTTATAGGGTATAATAATGTTATGTTAGGGCATCGAAGAAGATTATGATCAAAGTTTATATGGCCATCAAAAATAAATGACTGTGATTTGACTGAGTAAGGAAGATATCCAAGGAAGGATAGCAAAAGTTGGGGTCCCAAATATGTATTATAGTATACATTTGGCAAAGACATTAGCAAGGAAAGGAGAGCTAACAAGGTTGCTACATGGTAGGTGAGCCCCACTCCTTTAGGACAAAAAATAAGACATGTCTTTGTGTACGCCAGAAATTATGATTACAGGGTATATTTTATTTTAATAAATTTGTTAACTTATTAGTTTTTATACACTAAGGTGATAAATAGAGTTACAAAAGTTTATATTAAAGACTGGAATTATATAATATATGTTATAGAACATTTTATGGATACAAATTTATTTATTGGGGTCGTATATATGACATAAATATGAATAAGAATAAATATATGCTAATGTAATTGAATAGAGTTATAACTTGTGATGTTAAGGAGTTTGAATGGTTTAGCCAATTTTCTTTGTTACTTCACTATACTTCTAGGGGTTGGTAGATGGTGTTGTGTGGGGAGATGTGGAGTAAAACCAGAGGAATTCTAGTGTCAAGTGCCCTACGACAAATAAATCCACACTCTCCTTGGGATGGTATAAGAAGGATATATGAAATTTGGATTAAAGCCTAACAATCCTTAAAAGTGTTATATATATATATATATATATATATATATATATATATATATATCTGCTTAGTTTTAATGATTGTCAGACTTGATTATTGATAGCTTCTAAGAAACAAATTCTATGCCACCAGCTCATCATAGTTGTCTTCCACATGCTTCACACAATTAAAGAAAAAAAAATCAGCTCAGATTTGTCAAATCTTTGATTTAACACATTTGCTAACACTCAACATCAATATGTTGTCACTCAACATATATATTGTTTTATCACTCAGCCAACACTAGTTCACTCAACAAACACTAAAGTTTACTGATGCTTGGAACCAACTAAACTTTATTTGGCACATACCAATGATTGCTTAGCTTGTACATATTTTCATCTTTCCTTGGCATCTCTTGATTTTCACTTAGCTTCTACTGATTTCTACTCAAGTTGCATTGACTGCTTGGCAAGGCTTGGCAGACACTTTTCTTACTTGATCTTCTTACAATCTTAACTTGAGTAATCTTTCATTTCAAACTTTAAGCAGATAAATAATACACTATAATATCAATGTCTTACTTGGTCTTATTGCTTCTTTACATACCAAATAACTCAACCTTTATCTAGGTGGTATTGTTATCTCCTCTTTTCAAATCCTCTTGAGCAATCAACTAAATGATAGCTTTTAGACCAAAAAGAAATTGTCTCACTAGCAAGTAGTAGGTTGGACATCATTGACAAAATAATGATTGTTTCATTAGAGGTTCTTCTCTTCAAAAAAATCTTATATCAACAATCTCTCTCTTTAGCATTGATGGAAAACCAATACCAACAACAATACCAAAAGAAAAAAATCTTTGAAATTTCTCCCTCTATTAGTGTAGTATATGTCCTTCCTTTGTGTAGCTAATGTGAACTTTGTCAAGTTCCTTTTCTTCTCCCTCTTTCTTACATCTCCCTCTTTAGAGTATCTCTCCCTCTTTCTAATATTTAGGTGTTTATCTCTCTCTGCTCTATTAGTACTTATATCTCTATATTATTTTTTAGGTTCTCTATCTCCCTCTTTGACAAAAATGCCAAAGACATATCATCTCTATATGCACATATAATAAATTCTAGGTTCTCCCTCTATCACCTTGCATGTGACTATAAGTCTTCTAATTCAAATCCTTCATTACTTTAGGCAAATCCTAAAGTAATATCCACTGCATCAAGTTTTAAGATACAACATTCAACTTAGTTGATGTAGGGCACTTCTCATGCTTCTTAAGCAGCTTTGGATAATGGTATCAACCCTAGTTTACCTCTAAGATATTCATGTGCATCCTTAGATAAATATTTTGTGAATATATATATACTATCTTCTCTTTTGTATTCACATATTCCATCCTCACTTCTTTGTCTTGAACTAACTCTCTCAAGTAATGATACTTGATTGTAATGTGCTTAGTCTTTGTGTGCATCATAGGGTTCTTTGATATGTTTATAATACTTGTATTATCACAATAAAGTACCATAGGTTCAACAATTTCCTACTTCATATCTTTGAGTAGCTGTTTGATCCTTACCACATTTGTACAATCTGCCACAACAACCACATATTTAGCTTTAGTAGTAGATTGAGATATGCAATTTTGTTTCTTACTGGTCCAAATGACCAGTCTCTTTCCTAAGAGAAATGCTCCACCACTTGTGCTCTTTCTGTCATCAATGTTTCTAGCTCAATGAACATCTGTATAGGCTCTTAACTCAAAATTATCATTTTTCTTATAGTATAGACCATAGTCTTTTGTTCCTTTCAGGTATCTCATAATTCTCTTGACAACCATCAAATGATTCTCCTTAGGATTTGTAGAAAATATTGCAACAATCCCAATAGATAATGCAATTTCAGGTATACTATGTATCACATATTGCAATTTTATAATCATAGACCTAGATACAATGTTTGACTCACTTCAATAGAATCATCATTCTTTGAAAGTTTGTGTCCTACCACCATAGGTGTGCTAACTAGTTTTGAATCTTCAAATCCAAAAGCTTTCAATATTCTTTTCACATACTTAGACTAAGTGATCTATATACCATATTTCATTTGATATACTTGCAAACCAACAAAGAACTTGATTTCTCCAAACATATACATCTCAAATTCTTTCTTCATTTCATTTGTAAATGCCTTACATAATGTATCTTGACCTCCAAATATGATATTATAAACAAAAATTTCAGCTAGTAAAATACCTTTACCTCCTTCTCTCTTCAAGTATAGATTTATGTTATCATTAGTCCTCTCAAAACCAATCTTCACATGATAATTGTGAAGCCTTTCATAACATGCTCTTGCAGCTTGCTTTAAACCATATAAAGGTTTGTGTACTCTACATACCATGTTCTTGTTGTTTGGATCAACAAATCCTTCAAGTTGTTCTATATAAATCTCTTCTTCCAACATGCCTTTTAGAAATGTTGACTTCACATCCATTTGATAAACTTTGAAACCTTTGTGTGTAGAGTAAGCAAGTAGAGTTCTTACTCCTTCCAATCTTGCAATACGGGAAAATGTTTCTCCATAGTCTATTCTTTCTTCTTGTGGAAACCATTTGCAAAATAATCTAGGTTTGTTCATTGTGACTTCACCATTCTCATCTAACTTGTTTTTGTACACCCACTTGGTTCCAATTACATTCTTGTCCTCTGGTCTAGGAACTTGTTGCCCGGTTATAAAATTCTTTCAATTTTATAAGCCTTGGTTAATTTTTGAAACTTGCCATATTTTAAGCTTTAAATTGACCATTTTATCTCTGAGTTTTTGTGAGTTTGTAAATCTTCATGCTTCCGGCTCGTTCCCAGTTCCACACAACACTTGAAATTTTTAAAATTCGACTTCTGAGCCTCAGGTTATTGCAGGTTAATGGAGAGACCCAAAATATGTGTTTTCTAGTTTATCATTAACCATTAACCTCTCAAAAGGTTAATGATAACCCCCAAAAAAACATGTTTCTTAACCATTAACCTCTCAAAAGGTTAATGATAACCCCCAAAAACATGTGTTTCTTAACCATTAACCTCTCAAAAGGTTAATGATAACCCCCAAAAACACGTTTTTCCTAACCATTAACCTCTCAAAGGTTAATGATAATGTCCAAAACATGTTTTTCTTAACCTCTTTAAAACAATCATTAACCTTCTTTGTTTAGCTGATTAAGGTTAAGAACTAGAAGTAAGATCATCTAAAAGACAAGTGCAGATGTATATTGTGCCTGGTTGATCTTAAGGTGGAGGAAATGGAAAAAGCAAGTTTGTATCGTTATTGGGGAAAAGCCTTATCAGAACCTACATTTTATGAAGGCCTCAAGAAGTTGTATCAAATGTTCATTGTAGCACAAAACAAAGTAACTACCCATGCCATGTATTACAGGAGATAACAGTAGGTGACGGATTTCCATTTAGCTTCAAATAATGGAAGTGTTCTCCAAAGAATAATGAATTTGATTGTCTAACAAAGAATCATCATGTGTTGTTGTTAAATGGTCATTCAACAGATAATTTATGTCTACCTGCGGGACCAATGGATTTAGTCTGAACTTTACTTGATGAAAGATATGAAACGTGGTTGTTACAAAATCATTTACACCCTCAACATTGCTCCAATGAATTCATAGTTGAGGACATTGCTAGATGTGATATCCCAATAGCTATGGAAAGGATTACAGAGATACACAACCCTGATATCAAGGTCCATGTGATTGCACACTGTGTTGGAGACCTCGCAATTCATATGGCTCTACTAGGAGACCATATATGAACTCATGATGTTGCTTCTCTAGTCTACATGAATTCAGCAATGTTTTTCAATGTCACAAATTCTACCTTCATCAAGCTCACGCTTCCACTAATGTGAATTTCAATGGCAGCCCTATGCCCATGAGAATTATTCATTCCACCAATCATGACTACATATTCTCTTGATGTCTGTGCGTGGATAGAATTTTTGTGGCCTTGATGTAAACTATATCAAAAGTCTTCTCCAAAAGCACTGGTTGATTGATCACTCATATTTGCATTGAATTTGGCATCCCAGCATTTGGAATTTGTTCTTGAGAGTTGATATAACAAAGGTGACAATGCACAATAAGTGTTTGATAGAATGTTCCGACTCCTTATAGTTTGCGGTACAAAATTGATGAAACCCAAGATATCGTTGTGACAAGATTTGAGTACTCAAGCCATCATATAAATAATGGGCTTTCCCAACCATGCCTTGTCACTTTCCAAAATGTCTTAGACCCTCCATGTTCGAGGAAAGCCATCACATGACTGAATTAAGTGCAGCTAGCATTGATGGCATTGAAAGACTATAAAATTTGATCATTATATGGCTTCTAGATACAAGGTTGTTATTGTAGAAGACTGCCATGAATTCAGTCACACTTCATTCTTGAAATGCATGGAAGATCAAATATATTGGGTATTTGGTTTTTATTTTGATTATAGTGGGTTTAGAATTGATTCCCAAAATAGTAATTTCAAGAAGTCAGAAATTTTGCTTTAAGAAACTCGGGGATACAAATATATTGAATAGGCTTAAAGATGATCATGGTTGCAGAAAATATCAATATTGAAGAGGAAGCACTGCATTTAATCATAGCCAGAACGAGTGGTTCATTGTGTGGCAGAGACATTTGAAGCACTGATCAATTCAGACGTCTCCTTCACCACTGATCTTATCAGGAAACTTATTAATTATTTCATATAACATGGATGTTGTAATAGAAGGCTGTTGGAAATATGGAACTCGTGTTGCAAGCTCCCAAGATTCCCAGTGTATGCCATAGATCATGGATAAGGGAGGTCTGTCGATGTTGATATGGTAGATCCTTTTGAAATTGGAAGCATGGTTTTGTCACCTCCTCTTTTAAACATAAAAAATGAGAATTGTAGTGACCAATTATAATACATGATTCTTTTGTAGTCAGATAAGATAAATGCATTTCAGCATTTCAGAGAGAAAATTAGTGTCAGCTTTGTGAAAGGACACTTATGGTAGTTCTAGGTCTTATAGGTTAATTTTTCTGACGTTAATTAACCTCACTCAAATCACATATTTGGGAGGTGGTTATTAACCACGAAGGGGTAGTTATTAACCTCTATGTCTATATAAGGACATCTTTTGGCTTTGTAAATGAGACTTTTTGGTTGGAAAAATAAGGGAACACTATGCTGAAATTTTGATCTAGGGATAATTTTGGAAAGTATGTACACTTTTTATCTCTGAATTGAAAAATCTCTATTGCTTTCTTGGTGCAAGAAAATGAAATGACATGTGCTTGGGTTTCTTATTTTAAAATCCAAATTGTTATACGTTGTAGTAGACATTCTCATGGTGCTATGCGAGTGTTTACGAATGATGATGAATGTGCTTAATAATATTGGTTGCTTTCAAGCATAGCTCTTGGGCACCTCTGTTATCGATCTTGTTAACCGAAGAAGGTTGTGAGGGCATGTGGTGCATTCATTTTTCATGACTTTCTCTTGAACTTTGAAGCTTAAATTCTTTATTTGAAAATCCTTTAAAAATTATATCATACGAGGGAGCTGCCCCTCTAGACATAGAGGAAGGCTGCATACCAAGGGCCTCTCCAACTGTTGTGAATAGTTTTCCACACACTTCGTTGGGAAAATTCTACTATGACAAATCTGTTTACCAACAGAACTAGAGTCTATATTTTTTCCTTCTCAATCTTATCTATCTCTTCTTTCATAGCTTTACTCCAGTCATCATTCTCTAATGCATCTTTCACTAATTTTGTCTCATGCATACTAAGTAAATAGGTATCATTTCTTAATTTTATTCTTGTTATTGTTCTGGCTTCTTTATCTTCAATGATTTGTGTAGCAAGGTAATGTCTAGAGACATACTTTGACAATCTTGGATCTTCTCTATGTTCTTCATTTTGTCTTTCAACTTCACATTCACTTGTTAGGAAATTCAAAATCTCTTTCATGTACACTTGTCTCAAAATCAGAATGTACCTCACCTTCTTTTTGCAACTCAACTCTTGACTATAACTCGGTTCCTAAATGCAACTTGACATTCATTGTATGTGACTCAATAGTTACTAAAACTTGTTGTTGATTTCTAACTTGGTTTACAACACCTTCATTAGTAGGAATACCTTCATAAAAGTATTGAAAGGACTTGTATTCTTTAGGTTCCTTCATAGGTTCAGCTTCATGTCCTCTGTATATTCATCAAATTTCACATTTTCTCTTTCACAACTTTGTTTGTATTAGTATTTAAACACTTATAAGCTTTGCTTCTTGTGGAATAGACAAGGAATATACCTTCTTCACTTTTAGCATCTAATTTACCATCCCTAAAATCCTTAAGAATTTAGCACTTACTTCCAAATACCTTAAAATATTTTACTTTGGGTGAGTATCCATACCATAATTCAAAAGGTGTCAAATGAGTACCTTTCTTGACTTGTACATTGTTCAAGGTATAGATAGTTGTACTTACAACTTCTCTCTAGTATTTCAAAGCAACATTCTTCTCCATCATGAGTGTTCTAGCGTAGTCCATTATAGATCTATTCCTTCTTTCAAAAATTCCATTTTGTGGAGGGGTTCTAGGTGTAGAAGTTTATCTCTTGATTCCTCTATTATTACAAAAAATCTCGAACTCATTTGATGTAAATTCTCTACCTCTATCACATCTCAGACATTTCAAGCTTTTTCCTATCTTCTTTTCAACTCTAGCTAGGTACCACTTAAAGATTTGGAAAGCATCAGATTTATATTTCACAAACATAACTGTCATCATCTTAGAATAATCATCAACAAATAGGATAATGTGTACTTGTCACCTTTGTATCTTTGCACATCAATTGGTCCACACAAATCAATATGAAAAATCTCCAAAATTTCTTTAGAGGAGTGAACCTTAATTTTTAAACTAAATTTTTTTATCTTTCCTAACTGACATTGTTTGCAAATCATATTGTTAGGTTTCTTCAATTTAGGAAAACCTCCTATTCTTTTGATGTTACTGATACTCACTAAGTTATCAAATTTAACATGACATAACCTCTTGTGTCATTACTACACATAATCAAATTCTACAACAAGACAAGTAACATCATTCATATCAAGATAAAAAATATTACCTCTAGTCTGATCACCTTTCCCAATTAGTTTCCCATACATGTCATAGATCTTTGCTACCTTGTTCTCAAACTCAAATTGTAACCTAAACTATTTAGTTGTGACACACTCAACAAGTTATAGTTAAGTCCTTCTACATAATAAGCATTTTCACACATAATCTATTCTGTGAATTTGATTAATTCTTTTCCTTTTATCAGACATGGTGCATCATTACCAAACCTTACACTATTACCATCATAATAATTAAGGGTAACAAACTTACTTTTATCTCCAGTCATGTGATGTTAACACCCACTACCAATGATCCATCTATCACTTTTGTTCACATAAGATACTAGTGTATTTGCCTCATCCTAATTAGAATCATCCTTCATTACAACATACACTACTTCATCATCATGGTTGCCAAATCCATCTTTGATTTCCTCTTCAACAATGTAGTAGGATTTCTTTTCTTTATCTTTGTAATCTTTGTTGTCCTCATCTCTTTTACTTCTGTATTTGTCTCCACTTCAATTGTTCTTCTTCTCTTGACATCTAGTAGCAATATGACCAACCTCATTACAATTAAAGCACATGATAGGTAACTTACCTTTGAATTTTCCTTTGCCTTTGTGAAATCTCCTTGCTAGTAATGCTTCAATTTTTTCTACATCCTCCTCATCTATATCACTATCACTCGAAACATATTTGACCTTTTTCTTTTTCTCTTTAGGTTCTTTTAATGGCAGTTTAGCTTTGAAATCAGATTCAACATTCTTAGATTTGAAATTATCAAAATTAGAGAGTTCAAAGGTAGTGAGTCTGCCTATCAATCCTTCAAGGGTAAGATTATTACTAGGTGTGCACCTTAGTTCTTGTATGGCAAAGACTCTAATAGCATAGGTGGGTAGCACGGTTCTCAATACTTTTATGATCATAGTCTCATCTTCAATCTTACTAGTTGCTCCTCTAATAGTATTAACTACTTCTTTTACTATGGCACAATATTGAACTAAATTCTCACCTTCTGGCATTCTCATATCATCAAACTTACCTCTTAGACTTTTAGATTTAGCTCTTAGCACATTTTTGTCACCTCTATAGATCTTTTCTATAGCATCCCTCATATTTTTAGCAAAATCACATTCCTTGATGTCATCAAACTTAGTTTAGCTTAGGTAGATGAAATTTCTAACATATCCTAATTATGTTCTTTCTTCTTTTCAAATCCTTGATAGTTAATGCTCTAGTAGGGTCAGCATGCTCAGTGGTTATAGTAGATTGTGCATGATCTCCAAGACCTCCTAGGTGTAGCTTCATCAAACTTTTCCATGTAGAGAAGTTCTCCTTGTTAAGATTGGGCACCTATCTTTTGGACATCTTGATCCTTTGCTTCTAGTACCTTCAAACTAGTCCTCTCAAGCACTATGGCTCTTATACCAATTGTTGGAATTCTTTAGAATAATTGAGAGGAGGGGGGGGAAGGGGTGAATCAATTATCCAAGGTCCAAATGTACAAATAGAACTTTTCAATGCTTAGTAGATCCATATTCATAAAACCTTATCATGCATGCATCCATTAGATCATAAAATACTTAAACTTTGTAGGTTACTATCCTAGGTCAAATTTTTTTTACAAAATTGTGAACATGAAACACCATAAGAACATTGACACAATTTGACACAAGGATTTTATGTGGAAACCCAATTTGGGAAAAATCACTAATAACATACTACCAATTCTCACTCTTTTGAAGTGATGCCATGTGAAAGGCCAACCCTGTTAAAGGTGACAATTCACACTGTTAAATGTGGCCTGGTTAAAAGATTTAATAATGACTATTAGGTCAACTTTAATCCAAAGGATTTACCCTAGACTAATACAATGATTAGAAAGTAACAATAAGGCTTGATTTGATAACAAATTACAACTCACTTGCAGATTACAGATCTTTGTTTTAGTCCTCCATTCTGCTGGGCATTCATACACTTTAACTCAAATAGCTTGTTCACTGTTCAAGCATTCATACTCTTAAGCCTTCTTGTTTTGTATGCCAATAACAGTGTCTTTAGTTTGGCCACTGAATGAAGCAACACCCTAGGCTCCAAGTGTCTTCCTTAGGTTCTCACACATGACAACCTTTTCTTTTGACCAACTATATCTATAAATAGAGAATTCAATTTTTTTCCACTTAACCACAATCGCCCATTTTAAGGTTAGATAGGATTAGGTAGGATACAATGAATCTACCCACTTTTCCATTTGGTTTCTCTAGAAGCTTCTTCTATAATCTTCCTTGAATTTTCCTCAAAACATGTTACCTTGAATTTTGTGCCACTAGCTCATCATAGTTATCTTCCACATGCTACACATAATTCAAGAAAACAAAATAGTTGGCTCAGATTCGTCAAATCTTTAGTTTAACACATTTACTCGCACTCAGCATCAATATGCTATCACTTAGCATATATACTGTTATATCACTCAGTCAACACTAGTTCACTCATAAAACACTAAAGTTTATTGATGCTCGACACCAACTAAACTTTACTCGACACATAGTAACAATCACTCAAATTGTATAGATTTTCATCTTTTCTCGACACCTCTTGATTTTCACTCAACTTCTGCTGATGTCAGCTTAGCTTGCACTAGCTACTCAACAAGGCTTGGAAAACAATTTTCTTACTTGATATTCTTCCAATATTAACTTGAGCAATCTTTCATTTCAGACTTTAAGTAGATAAACAATACACTATAGTACCAATGTATTACTTGGTCTTAATGTTTCTTTTACATACCAAATAACTCAACCTTTCTCTAGGTGCTATTGGTATCTCCTCTTTTCAAATCCTCTTCATCAATCAATTAAATGATAGCTTTCAAACCAAAAAGCAATTGTCTCACCAGCAAGTGGTAGGTTTCACATCATTGACAAAATAATGATTGTTCCATTACAAGTACTTCTCTTCAAAACAATCTTATATCAACAATGGGTGCATCTCATAATGACTAATACAATAGAATAGTATACAAACAATCATATGTGACATACAATAATGTCTACCTCAAATCTAAGTAAACAACTATACATTGTCATCCAATGTGGCACTATAAGCTTTGAACAACTCTATTGTCAATGCAACCTACATAGAAATGTTCTCTGGCACTTTCTCTCATCCTGATGATGAATCTCTATGTGTGATCGGAAATGTTGATGTTAAAAATTGTGACACAATCAAAATTTCCAAAAAACTTGATACGTTACAAATGGATTGTGGAAATATGATGACATTTATTACATAAAAACATTTTAAAAGAGTATTTTAATAGACTCGATGAGTGACATCTTTGTGTCTTCAATTTTTTTCTCATTTTTTAAATTTTTGACTTGAATGACCTTGTTATTTTTTCAAGATTTACTTTTAGAAGATTTGGTAGATGTAGATTTGGCTATGCAATTTTTTGTTCATGTACACAAAAATGAAAATTTTGAGGTCTTAATCCTATGCATTCCAAAAAATCATTCAATCACCTTGTCTTAGCTTGACATGGTGAAGAACTGATTAACTAGGGCAATTTTTTTGGGTTTATAATTTAATATTTTGAGGGAGTCAACTTAACATATATCCATAGATTTTTTTAATATGCACAATACCTCTTTTTATCGGATGACAACTATTTGGTATTTGTTGATAGTGAAAAGCTTTTTGACATCAACCCCATGCTTATTGGTGCTATTAGACACATGTAATGTTTCCCAATTTACCCATGCACTAGTGAATGGTTTTAAGTCAAATATTTGAACTTGTTTCTTGTGGTGTGAATGAGACTACTTTCTAAATGCATCACAATAAAGTATAATGATCCAAAGATTAACTATTTTTTTTAGTGTAAATTATCAAATTCAACTGACACTTATACAATCCTTTTTCAATAGTTAAAACTTATCTATTTCCCTACGTGCTTTTTGATTTTGAAGGTAACATATTACTAAAAGTGCTAGTGAATTAAACTAGTTCTAGAGATGCTCAATATAGATTTCTTTGTACAAATAACATATAGATGAATTTTGATGACCATATCCCAACTTTCCATCTATGTCAAATAGCAATGAAAATAACATGATAAATAAATTATATTCAGAATGAAAGTAATCATACACTTGACATTAATATAGAAAGTTTTGACAATCATTCCCAAAATTTCCATCAATATCGAAGACCCAATGAAAATAACCACACACAAAATCTAATTAGCTAACCTATAAACTAATTGAAACTAAATCTATTATAATAGAGTAAACTAATATAGTTGAAAATGATAACTATTAAGAAGAGACTTAAGTACTTCCCCCAATCTATTTTCAATTAGTTATATATAGAAATTTGTTATTGTCAAGTCAAATCCCCCATACAATAACAATAATATTTCTGGTTTCTTCAATCCAGCCATACATCTTGTCGTCTACTTTTGAAAAAATTCAAATTTGATTATTCAGAGGCTTCAATATGCCGCCGTCGTATGCATCAGACATTAAAACATTGTAATCATTTCTGCCTCGGCGAATGAATATTCCGACACCCACATAAGATAAAATTTAATACATAATGGATAGGCAAGTTTTAAGAATATGTATCACCGAAAGAATAGCTGTTCTCTTCGACGAAAACATATCAATGAAATGAAAAAAATATTATAATGACATGCAGGCTTTGGATTTTCTATCATTTTCATGTGGATTCCAAACATACCAGGTCGATAAGAACGACGAAATTAACTGATATACCAATTTTTCAGCCATGAACAACTTGTTGTAACATCTAGTTATTTTTATTAGTTTATAATGTTATTGTACTTTATTTTCTCAATGTTTCAAATCAATTTTTCTTTTTTCCTATAATTAGCTTAAAGAAGTCTACTTAAAATCTTAGTATGGAAGGAACTTCTGACAAGGTAGGGGCTCAAACTTCACACACTAAGGTTTGATTCCTAGACAAAAAGTTTTAAATAGTCAAAGTTGGCTTATTTTTCTAAGCTTAATTTCTTCCTTAGTGTGTGATGTTTAAGGGTGGCCGAAGGCAAGTCCTAAGAGTAATGGAAAAAAGATGAAGAAAACTAAGAAAGATTCAAATGCTTTTTCTTCTCCACTTTACAATATTTTCTCCCTTGTAAATGTTCTTAATTGGCTTCTCATATTTGTTGGAACTGGTCTTGTCCTTCCCTTCTACATGATATTATTCTTTAAAGTTGTGAATGAAATATGACTGAAAATAGATGTCATGCTAGGTTTCTCTCATCTAGATCAACTTTATTTCTATTTCCAACTACAATTATCGACAATAATAATAATAGTAGTATAAAAATTTATGACACTAGTTGGTGACTATTGCAGATAGCTTTGAACACACACACACACACATTAGTTATTGGTCTCTTCAGATTATGAAAGAGTAGTTAGACATTATTACGCAGTAACCTATGTATAAGTATAGGAAACACAGTGATTGTCCCCAAAGAGTAGGGATAAAAATGAGGATAAGGAACATGGTTTAGTCATATGATTGCCTTCAACTATCACTATTGGTAATATCTAGGCATGTTCAAACCTGTTAATCTAGGTGGAGTTGATGCCTAAGATCTTCCATCATTCAAATGCTACATGTCAAAAATTACCATACCATATATAAATAAATACTTGAAGCTTTTAAAACACTATTTAAATTAAATCACTCAATGAAATAAAACTTTGTGGATGCAACTATTCTTTGAATGTTGCGACACCACCTATTTCTCTATTAGAACCACCAGTTACAACATTGTATCAATTCTATTACCTATCAATTATATCATATAATCATTAATTTAACCTCAAATAGAAATAATTCTCATCAATGTCACAAATCCCATTAATTAATATTTAATCACCATATATTATAAATTCATCTAAACCACATGGTTCATCAAAGATTGTCAACTATATTAATATCGTTTAATCAATATTAATGAGCATTAAAAAAATTCCTAGAATGAATCACTAAAAACACATGATAAATCATAGTATAAAACCTAGAACCATTGACAAAATATCACACTCATAATGTTACAATCTATAATGTGAAAGCCAAAATACTATCTATGTATGTGTGAATATATATGTAAACATCATCATCCAACATCATGGAATATACACACAAAGTCATCGTGCATATATGATCATCACTGAAAATTCAAGTATAAACCTCTAACAACACCATTAGTGATACATACATGACCAAAATAATATAATTATAAAGGGTGCATCTCATAACAACTAATACAAGAGAATAGGATACAAACAATCATAAACAACATATGATAGAGTCTAGCTCAGATCAAAATAAATAGTGATGAAATGCAATTGCTAGAGGCACTACAACCTTTGGACACCTCTATTGTTAAGACAACCTACATAGAAACATTGTAAAATATGAGTCTTTTAGTAGACTCGGTGAGTGGAGTCTTTGTGTCTTAGATTTTTTCCTCATTTTTGGCTTTCTATCTTGAGTGACCTTGTCATTTTTTCATGTGTTACTTATAGAAGATTTGGTAGATGTAGATTTGGCTATGCAATTTTTTGGTCGTTATACATAGAAACACAATTCTTTTTGGGAATTAAATCTTATGCATTCCAAAAAATCTTTCAATCACCTTGTCTTAGCTTCACATAGTGAAATTCTTATTAACTAGGGCATTTGTTTTATATTTCTAATTCAATTTTTTTAGGCAATTGACTTAGCATATATCCTTCAAATTTTTAACATGCACATTGTCTCTTTCTATTGGATGGCAGGTTTTTTTAATTTGTTGATGGTGAAAATCATTTTGACATCGACCCCATGCTTAGTGCAGCTTTTAGGCACGTTTGATGTTTCCCCACTTTCCATGTCTTGATAGTTTGTCTTTAGTGATAGGCATGGATTGAGCACATTGAATAGTGAATGGTTTTATGTCATATTTTAATCTAGTCTCTTGTGGTGTGTTACTTCAAATTGATGAACACTCTCTCTATATCGTGATTTTCAACTAAGTTATATCATTAACCATAGAAATGGAGCTGTTCTATAAAACCATTACAATAAAGTGTGATAGTCAAGAAATAATCTATTGACTTTATAGTATAAATTATCAAATTTAAAGGACACTTATAAAATCCTTTTTCAATAACTTGGTGATTTTGAAGGTAACACTACTAAAAATGTTGGTGGATCAAAATAACTCTAGAGATGCTCAATATAGATTCCTTTGTACAAATATATGTAGATAACTTTTGATAATCACATCCCAACTTTCCATCTAAATCAAATCAAATAGCAATGATAATAACATGATAAATAAATTATATCCCAAATAAAAGTAATGATCCACTTATCATTAATATAAAAACTTTTAGCAATCATTCTCAAACTTTCCTTCTATATCCAAGTCCAAATGAAAATAACCACACACCAAACTTAACTAGCCAACCTATAAACTACTCGGCACTAAATGTCTTATAATGCATTAAACTAATATAGTTGAAAATGGAAACTATTTCAAAGAGAGAAACAATTTAAAAGAGACTTAGGTAAGACTAATTATGCACCTCCACCAATAATTATTAATAGAATAATGTTACTGTTAAAGTCAAATTCTCCATACAATATTATTTCTGGCCTCTTCAATCCAGCCATGCATCTTGTCGTCTACTTTCAAATATTTTGAAATTTGATTATACCAGGGCTTCAATATGCTGCCGTCGTTTGCAACAGACATTAAAACATTGCAATCACTGCTGCCTCGGTCAGAGAATATTTTTCCGACACCCACATAAGATAAAATTTAATACATAATTGATAGGTAAGTTTTGATCTTATGTCACCAAAAGAATAACCGTTTTCTTCTAGGAAAACATATCACAGCAAAAGTATTATAATTACATGCAGGCTTTGGATTTTCTACATCATTTTCTTGTTATAGATTCCAAACATAGCAGACTGATAGGAAGGAAGACATTAAATCATCTACCAATTTTTCAGCCATAAACAACTTGTTTAAAAATCTAGATAGTTTATAAGGTTATTGTACATAATTTCTCATAATAGTAGGGTGAATGTATTTTTTCAATGTTTCAAATCAAATTCTATGATCTATCATTACTTTAAAAATGTCTGTTTAAAATTTTAGTATGGAAGGAGAAGGAGCTTCTGATGTGAAGACAAGTCCTAAGAATAATGAAGAAGAGATGAAGAAGACTGAGGAAGATCCAAAAGCTCTTTCTCTTCCACTGTACAGTATTTTCTCTTTCGCAGATGTTCTTGATTGGCTTCTCATACTTGTTGGAACACTTGGAGCAGTTGGAACTGGTCTAATCCTTCCCCTCTACATGATATTATTCTCTAGGGTTGTGAATGAAATAGGGCTGAAAACAGACGCCGTACCTCAGGTTTGTTCTCATCTAGATTGACTTTCATAATGTTGCGAACATTAGCTTAGATCTTGTTGTTGTTTTTAGATTTGATTGTGTATTCTTTATATCAAATTTTTGAATCACATTCTGTGATCCATTATGTCATGCAAAGAAAAGCGCACACAATAGAATCTAAAAACAACAAGGAACAATATAGATTATGAAAAAAAGATTAATATGATACCATTAATCTTTTTAAATTTTAATGGTCTGTGCTTGGATATCACTGAAATTGTTCCAAAGGTACTGTAATTAATGCACACAGATGATTAATATGTTGTAATTCGTTGTTTCAGTATGCCTTATATATCGTTTACCTTGCTATAGCAGCTTTTGCAGTTGGATGGGCAGGTAAGACATTCTTTTAATTCAATTGTATATTTTTTGCATTAACATTTCAGATCACATTCTTTGATTTATGATAGCAAAATATGAAAAGCTTAAAAGAAGACAATCTATCATCAATATATTAGAAAACTTAAGAATGAAAGAATGAAAAACAATATTATGAGAATGAAGTGAATTAAGAGAAATTGTAAATAGGTTTCAAACTGATAAATTTTGAAATTTTGAACTGTGGCAGAGATATCTTGTTGGATGTATGCTGCAGAGAGACAAACTACAAAAATGAGATATAAATATCTAGAATCCATATTAAAACAGGATGTGTCAGTGTTTGATACACAGATAAGGACTGGAGCTATTCTTGACAGCTTTTCTACAGATTTTCTTCTTATTCAAGAGTCTCTTGGAGATAAGGTACTCAAGATTTACCCATGTTTGAAAATGGTCTGCCTTGATGAAAATAATAATACATAGTGACAGAAAAGCCATTTTAATACTTTCTTGTGGCTGTGATTAATGATCATTTGATTAGAACCCATTGTAGTTTTTGGGCTAGGATATATAAGTTGGATTTCTTTCTCTTATGTAACTACAATCATATGGTGACAGATGGCCAGCTTTGTCTCCCATCTAGCAACAGTCCTTGCTGGTTTTGCTTTATCACTCATTTATGAATGGAGTGTGGGTCTTATTGTTCTCGCCATAGTACCATTGGTGGTTGCAATTGGGGGATTATATGCATCTCTTCTTTCTAAATTGACCTATAAAGGTCAAACTGCACTTGGAGTGGCTGCAACTATTGTAGAAGAGGTGAGAATCTGGATCTATATATACATTAAATTTCGTAGATGGTATGAATTTTGTATAGTTCATGATTTTACATTTTGTCTAAGAGATGAAATCTAGATCTATATATTCATAAAATTTCTTAGATGGTAGAAATTTCTTATGATTTAATATTTTGTTAAAGAAGTGAGAATCTAGATCTATATATTCATAAAATTTCTTAGATGGTATGATATTTCGTATAGTTCACACAATTTGACATTTTGTAGAAGATATGAGAAATTCTTAGATAGTATGAATTTTCTATAGTTCATAATTTGATATTTTGAATCACTCTTAGTGATTCACATATCCTATTTTCTTATAATGATTTATTGAAAAAAGAATATATGAATTTTTAAAAGAAACATCTTCTCCTAAAAATGTACATAATTGAATCTTAGAAAGTTTTAACTATATAAATGCTTTTGTTAAATCTAAATTGAGATACACAGGACCTTCTTTTTGGTGTTTTTGAAAATTCTAAATTTAAACATTGTTGGATCAGGTGCTTTCACAAATTCGAACCGTTTATTCCTATGTTGGGGAATACAAGGCCATGGAATATTATTCAAAGAGGCTAAAAGTTGCAGTTGGGTTGGGTTACCAAGAAGGGCTTCTTAAGGGTATCGGAATGGGTACTATAAAAGCCATAATATATACCGCTTGGGGTATGCTTTGCTGGTACGCAGGAATCCTATTGAGGAAAGGCATTTCTAATGTTGCAGATACTCTGTCCTCCATTTTTAGCATGCTTTTGGGAGTAGTGTAAGATCTCTTCTCATCTTCATCTTATCAATCATATGGGTTCCTCTTATTCACTTTTTGTTATGATCACAATTATCTTAATTTCAAGCCTTTAACTTGTCCAAAAACTGTATCAGCTTAATGAAACTTACTATTTTTGACATGTTTGATTGAAATCCAGATCCATAGGGTACGTGGTATCGAGCCTAACTTTCATAATAAAGGGAGGGGCTGCTTATAACAAGATAATGGAGATCATTAATCAGACACCAATCCCAAATGACTATTTAGTTGATGGGCCTGCCAAAGATCAATTGGAAGGCTCCATAGAGTTTAAGAATGTTGATTTCAGCTATCCTTCACGTCCTGATGCAATTGTTTTACAAAATCTAAATTTGCTGATACCTGCAAGAAGATCACTGGCTCTTGTTGGTGGCAGTGGTTCAGGAAAGAGCACTATAATTTCTCTTTTGGAAAAGTTTTATGAACCTACTAGAGGTACAATGTGTTCAACTTTGTTTATCTAAAAGATTATACTTTTTTAATTCAATATTATGAATTTGTGAAGTCGTAGATAAAAAATTGATGTTGTGATATTGCTATCATGATTTAACTATGTAGTTTTTGGGTCAAACTCATTGACCCATATTTAATGAGTAGTGATTCAACATGAATCCATCTCTCATGAGAATAAATGGACCACTCAGCACTCATTGCATCTAGGTGCTGCTCACAGAGGTGAAGCACTGGGACTTCTCGGGAGCTCACCCATCCCAGTACTCTTCCAGCTTAAGCGCCCACTCTGCTTGCAACCCCATTTGCAAAACCTTCACCAAGTGTTTTTCCTTATGAACCATTCATTAGAAAGCTCCTTTTACTCATCAATTGATAAGTAGGAGATAATTTCCACAACAAGTCAAATTGTGATATTGCTCTCAGGATTTAACTGTGTAGTTTTTGGGTCACCTAGATCCAATGAGTGCTTAGTGTTCCATTTACTGTCATGAGAGATGGATTCAAGTTGAATCACTACTCATGAAATATGGGTCAATGAGTTTAACCCAAAAACTACAAATTAAATCCTGATAGAAATATCACAATTTGACTTGCTGTAGAAATTATCTCATACTTATCAAAAATTTGATGTGTTCATCTCCAATTAAACAATTTTTATAGTGTTTTAATATAATAATAATAGAACTTAACCATCAAAACGTACTAATGTCAATGCTTTAGATTCTTTGTTATGAATTTGGGAGGTCATAAGTTAGAACTTAGTAGAAATTTATCTTCAGTTAAACATAGAATACTAATAGAGAGCAGGTTTCCACAATCTATAGAATACTAAGAATGTTTCTGGATTCAATTGTGTTACTGTTTTGTAACACAATTGAATCCAGAAACATTCTTAGTATAGGACACTCGTACTTTAATGCAACAATAATAGAACTTACTCGTCAAAACGTACCAATATCAATTGTTTACGTCAACTTCTTATAAATGATTATAATTGTTTTATATTTTTTTCCCTATTTCTGATTTAAAGATTCTGTTAATCAGAGATTCTAATAGTTTGTGTGGTTGAAACAAAAATGTAGGACAAATTCTGATAGATGGGCTAGACATTGAAAGTCTGAAAACAGTGTGGCTAAGACAACAGATAGGGTTGGTAAGTCAGGAGCCTGTGCTATTTTCAACAAGTATAAAGGAAAACATATTGTATGGAAAGGATGATGCAAACGAAGAAGAAGTAATGGCGGCTGCAATGGCTTCCAATGCACATGATTTTGTCACCAACTTTCCCCAAGGATATGAAACCAAGGTGTGAATATTTGATTCTATTTCTCTTTCAACATTGGTGAATTTTTCTAATGAATATGACATGTGGATTCTTAATGTAAAATGGAATGTTCGATAAAATATGAATGCTGAATGAGTCTAGATGCAATAATAACATAGTTTTGAATGAATGATTGATTTTAATATTTTGTATATAATTATATTATAGAGAAAATTAAATTAGAAGATATATTGAATTACTTTTGACATATACAAGTTTAATTAAGTTTAATAATTTCTTAAGATTTTTTAAATTTTTTGTTATTGTGTTAATATTTTAAAATAAGTAGTTTGCAAAGAAATGAGAATCAAACTTTTGCACATATTAATTGTAAAACATAAAGTGGAATTGAGTTCATAGGATGTTGATGATCTTGTAGATATTTAAGAAGTAGTGAAAATCAATATAAATAAATTATCATAGATGACTTGCATGTACATAAAGAAAAATAATCTATCTTATATTTCTTCAATTTAAATATTGAAGGGTGTCTCATTACATTTCACATGTGATCCCCTATTCCTTATATGTAGATTGATATACATTTTGATCTCAAAGGAATTGAGTGATTAATTTCAAAGAGTAAATAAATGGATCTAAGATGTTTTTACAATAAATTTATTCAAGATATTATAAAAGTGAGCTAATATTTAGGTACATAATTTGGTATATATTCTTGTCTCTTTCTTTATAAAAGCTTGATAGAGTTATTGGATGGATCGATAAATTCTTGTATGAATAAGGTAGGTGGGGGAAAAGGGAATACAACTTTCTGGAGGGCAGAAACAAAGGATTGCACTAGCAAGAGCAATTGTGAAGAATCCAACGATTTTACTCCTAGATGAGGCCACTAGTGCCCTTGATTATGCTTCTGAGCATCTCGTCCAATTGGCTCTTGATGAGCTCATGATTGGGAGAACAACAGTGGTCATAGCACATCGACTATCTACAATCAAGAATGTTGATACCATAGCAGTTATGAAAAATGGGTGCATTGTTGAAATGGGAAGCCATGATAAACTAATGGCCAAACAAGATGGAGGCACATATTTCTCTCTAGTTAATCTGCAAGCCACAAATAACTCCAATAATGACACAAATCATATGATACAAGTGATGCCAAATCCAAGGTATATGAGATACCCCTTGTATTAATTTCTAGCCTTTAATTTTTTTGTTTTAGTTATATTTTTGTATGATAAGTTTTAGAATTTTTTGGATACATCTAAAATCTATATAACAAGATAATTGGAATTCATTCATTATGGATTAACATGGTTTTTATTCATTTGATCAAAAAGTTCTTATAATCTCTTGAGTTAATATAACAATTTTATTTTATTTCAATTTTGAATACTTACTCCAATTGATATAATTAATTGCGTCAGTGTCATGTCATACAATAGTGACAAACATGACCCAATTGTAAAGGCACAACTATATGAAAGAAATGAGAATGAAGACAAGGTAGTTTCAAAGAAGGGTTTAGAAGTTATGATATCCAAGGGTTCAACTTGGAGATTGTTGAAAATGAGTGCAACAGATTGGCCATATGCAATTATGGGTATGGTTGGGTCCATAATGTTGGGTTGTATTATTCCAGTGCTTGCTATATTCATGGCTAAATCAATGTCTCTCTTCTTCATAAAGAATCATTCTGAAATGGAGCACAAGATTGAGATAAATACCTTTGTGTATATGGGAATTGCTCTTGCTGGATTGCTAGGCAATGTGGTGCAACAATTTTGCCTTGGGTTAATCGGGACCAATTTAAGCAAAAAAGTTAGAGAGAAAATGCTTGCAGGTACAAGATCAAACTAATACCCATTTTACTTCTTAATTTGGTTGTTTTTGGATTGAAATTATATTGTGCTATTCATCTTTCTTGCATTCATTTTATTTAACTAATAGAGATTACACCAATCTTATTAACCTAGTGGTCATTAATAGAACTTGATTTTATTATTACCATACAATCTATAAAATGAAGCATCCTACTTAGGAAAGAAGAATTTTCAACTTAATTTAAAATAAACCATTGTAATTAACCTTTTTCAATCTAGATTTTAACTACCTTGGACAAAGGATTTAGATAAAAGAATTAACCTTAACCAAAGAAATTTATAGTTTTTGTATGATGTCATGATGTTAGGTAAGAATACACAATTTTTTTTATTATTAGATGTCTTTTAGAATATAATTCTGGTCTATCTTTCATAATACATTCTGATACTTTGTTTGAACCTTGGTAAATAAAGCAATTAAAGAACATACCATCACCCTCATCAAACATTTTCTTTATATATATAATATTCTTTCTTTTTTTCTGTTTTTACTCCTTTGATATATATTCTATAAACAAAAATATCACAAATACATATTATATGCCTAAAACAAATCTAAATCTTTCTGTTTTAATGTTTTTCAAACACAACTCATATATATTTCGAAAAAAATTAGCATATCTTATTATATAAAATAATTAACTTATACGATTCATTCAAAACTTATCGTTTATATATGTATAGCATGAAATTTAGCTTTATCTAAATACTTATAATATTAACTTTGCGCTTAATTTTACAGCCATTTTGCGTAATGAGATAGCTTGGTTCGATAAAGACGAGAATGGCAGCCTTCAAATCTCCTCGCGCATTTCTTCAGATGGGACTCACGTAAAGACCATAATCGAAGAAATGTTTATCATTTCTCAGAACCTGGTCAACATTGTTGCTTCCATCATAATATGCTTCACAGTTCAGTGGCAATTCAGCTTAGTTCTCCTCGCCACATATCCTATTCTCGCTGCCGGAAACATGGCTCAGGTCTGTATACAAAACTGAATCATTAAACAAAATCAAATCTTTCTAATAGTGCATTTATATTGTTATCATGAGGATTTAACTATGTAGTATTTGAGTCAAATTCATTAAGCAATATTTTATGAATAGTGATTCACAAAAGTCTACAAGAACACTTAGCACTCATTGGATTTAAGTGATGCTCACAGAGTTGGGTCTGATGCTCAGAGAGTTGGGTCTATGTGAGCATCATCTAGATTCAATGACTGCTAAGTGTTCCATTTATTCTCATGAAAGATGGATTCTTGTGAATCACTATTTATGAAATATAGATCAACGAGTTTGATTCAAATACTATATAATTAAATCTTAATAGCGATATCACAATTTAACTTACTATAGAAAAAATATCTCCTACTTATGAAGAAGTACACTAAGACTTCTACTTCTACTTCTATTGTAATTGAACTTTGAATGCAGAGATTGTCAGATAAAGGGTTTGGAGGAGATCAAGCCAAGGCCCACAACGAAGCGACAGTTGTGGCAGGAGAAGCTTCAAAAGAGGCCAAATGGCGGGTCTGATATATGGGCTTTCTCAGCTGGGCCTCTATTGCTCCTATGCTCTGGCTCTTTGGAATGCCTCGAGGCTTGTCCATCATGGAAAGGCTAGTTTTTCCGACGTTATTGTGGCATACATGGTACTGAATCTTGCCTCCTATACACTATCGGATACAATGACTATGGCTCCAAATGTTGTCAAAAGCAGGGAGGCTGTAAAATCAGTGTTCAAAATCCTTGACAGAAAGACAGGGATGGAACCAGAGGATCCAGAAGGAATCAACGTACACCACTTGAAGGGAGACATTGAGTTCAGGAATGTTAAGTTTTGTTATCCTAATCGACCAGAAGTAGTTATTTTTGAAAACCTAGAGCTGAAATTGGAGGCAGAAAAGAGTTTAGCTCTTGTGGGATCAAGTGGGTGTGGTAAGAGCTCCATAATTGCATTGATTGAGAGATTTTATGACCCAACTGAAGGAGCTGTTTTGATTGATGAAATGAACGTCAGGAGTTACAATCTGCGGTCTCTGAGACTGAAGATTTCTCTGGTGCAGCAGGAGCCTGCTCTTTTTGCTGCTTCCATTAGAGATAACATTGTGTATGGGAAGGAGAATGCAACAGAAGAAGAGGTGATGAATGCTGCTAGAATTGCCAATGCGCATGAGTTTATAAGCAAGTTGCCAGATGGGTATGGGACTTTGGTGGGGGAGAGAGGAGTTGAGATGTCAGGAGGACAGAAGCAGAGATTGGCAATAGCGAGGGCAGTACTGAAGAATCCAGCAATTCTGCTTTTGGATGAGGCGACCAGTGGATTGGATGCAGAGTCAGAGAGGGTTGTTCAGGAGGCCTTGGAGAGAGTGATGGAGGGAAGAACATCCATTATTGTTGCTCATAGACTGTCTACTATAAAGAATGTGACCACCATTGCAGTTATGAAGGATGGGAGGATTGCAGAACAAGGAAGTCATGCAGAGCTCATGGCCACACCTCATGGAGAATACGGCAGATTGCTCAATCTCAAGGCCAGTACATCCATTGAGCAATAGCTTGTGTTGCTTGGGGTCTATGTAATTTTTAGATTAGGTTAGATTAGCATGGAAGGGTTTGGATCTATTAAAGTCAGCCATGAAAACAAAATGAGAGCAATCTTGCAAGATGTGAGATTGGGAAGAAAAAGACTAAGGCTGAAGGACTTGAGTAATGTGTATAGTAAGGGATAGTAGTGCATTGCTAATTAGTTGCTGGTGTAGGAGAAAACTCCGGCCATGGAATCTATTACTTTTTGTGTTAGAAATATCTTATTTTTGTGTGCATAGTTTATTTAAAGTCAAGTTAATTAAACTTTATATGGTTATTAGAATTACTATTTAAGATTATTATTTATATGGATTCAGAATTGTTAATTTTAAGACTATTTATATTCTATGTTATCCTAAAATTTTATCAGCCACCCCACACTTAAATCTTCATCAAACAGTTAAGACTAGATTCTATGTTAAGGGCCTTAATGCTTAGATATTATAAGTGTTTTACTTTATATTTGGTGATCTGATCTGAATCTTAGAATTTATTAGTTTCATTTTCCTCATCATCTAAAATAATCTTTGTGGTCCATGTACAAAGAGAAACTTTTATCTTTATAACATCTAGAGAAATAATACATGGAATGAACTATCAACTATAGAGTATCAAACTGCACCCATTTTACACATAACTTTATTATACAAAGTCTTCACTCAATTATTAATTTATATTTTTCATTTATTATTGTCACTATATTATTGTACTAGTACTTATAGGATTTCACATAGAGCATCAAGCATATCACCTTTATGTGAATATTCTTGAGTGAGTTTCATAACAAAAGTAATCTTACCATTTTAGTACTTATCATGTGTTTATCTTATGTCCTTCCAACAGCACGCACTCTATGTCATCATTTCTATTGTAGAGGTGAGAATATTGGCAAGCCCTCATACAAAATGATATTTTCCCCCACTTTATAGGTGTATGTCTAGAATCAACAATGAGAAAAACTTATAAAAATAGAATATACACAAACAAACATTCCCAAATTGTGTATGGATGAAAATGCTAAGGATAGGATACCTATGGTTCATATCCTACAAGGTTGACCTTTATTTTTAGCAAATTATGTGCCAAGTTTCTTGATTACATTTTTGGCTCTCTCTCAAACATCCATCACCTTTAGACATGGGTGCCCAACTCTTCTATCTATAACACTCAACTCTAAATTGTAGTGCTACGATCTCCTTTTGTTAATATAATTATAATTTCACTTAGTTTTTTTTTTGTATTTAAGAAGCTATATTAGTTTTATTTTGTTAAAAAAAAATATTTTTTTGTTTCAATGTGCAAGCTCAATCTTTTTCAAGGAAGGAAAAAAAACACAATACCTAGCTCTTCCTTGAGGAAAGTAGATAGGATTATTTGTATTTTAATGTCACAAAGGATGAATTTTTTTGGGTTGTGTCAATTAGTATAAGGATCTCATTTTCTCAATTTTATTTTGGTGAACACAATATGTTTTACACTTGCATTTTCTAATTTTCCTTCGCACATTCTTATATTCATTACATAATGACATTCTTGAAAATATACTTAGGATGCTTTTCTTTTGTTAAATATTTGGGTATGTGCAGGATCATAGTCAACCAAACTATGGCTTTAAGTGGCAGTGAAAAACAAACAAATCAAGGTTATGTCAACTTGACACATAATTTTAAAGTGGTTATGGACTTTATATCAAAAAGTTGTAAGAAAATAATCTGTAAAAAATTGAATGTAGTTTCTAAACTACTAGACCTTATTAGGAGAAAAAAATAATTTATTGGTAAAAAGTTTTAATTTTAATGTAGTACTATAAAAATTTCAGGGCAAAAATAAAAAGTAGGTGTATGTCTGACCACCTTAATCAAAATCAAATGATAATAATTTTTTAATATAATTATAGATATGAAAATTAGACTCATGCCCGGATGTGAAGCATATTTTCAGTATTTTTATTCCAAATAAATAATTAAATATGAATTTTCTACCAAAACTTTTTTAGAAAAAAAAAGTCTCATGTCTAACCACCTTAACTAATAGAAAATTTTACCAAATTTAATTTAATTTTTTTTTCTTATACTAGGCGAAGCATAGAATGTGACACAACTTTTAGATTTAAAAAATGTTATACCGTTTGAAAGTTATAGCTATTTTTCAATCAGTATGTCAGTCACCACTTTACAATAATCTTCATTGATAATTAACTAATAAATATTTATCGAACTCAAAATTTGATAGAAATTATATTGATGGAATCTCGAGAGCGATATTAAAGAACCCTTTTCGTTTCATTCAATTTCAATCAAAATAACATTGTCAGATGGCTACCCGAAGTCTAAGTATCACTAAAACCCTCTTCAAACACGTCTTTTGGGTTGACTGGGAAGGGTTGTTAAATACCAAGCCTAATCGGATATCCGATATGGCTCGGTGAATTTTGCTAGAAAATTTGAAATCCCAACCCATTTTGGAGGGAAAACCGGGTTTAAGAGTTATAGCTTATGATTTATAAATTATTTTAGTTATATTACTATGTAAAGATGTATTTTAATATATTATATATATATATACTAACGTAATGTAAAGATATAAGATATAATCTATTAATATATAATAATATATTACGTTATTCTTATTATAATCTATAAATATAATTTATATTATTATTATTTTTACTAATTATATAATAACGTAATATATATATATATATATATATATATATATATATATATATATAATACACATATATAATATGTATTATATATTATATTATTATATTAATATGTATATTATTAATATATATATATAATAACGTAATATTTTCATTAAATATAATATCTGTATAATAACATAACATATATATATATATATATATGTATGTATATATATATATATATGTATATATATATGTATATGTATATATATGTATATATATGTATATATATATGTATATGTATATATATATATATATGTATATATATATATGTATTTATTATATATTATTATATTAATATGTATGTTTTTGATTAAGCAGCAAGAGGGTGCTGGCTCGTGGTACAAACAACTCACACTATACTACTAAACGCGATTAACAGTCTCAAGTGCCAAATCCAAGATTACCAAGGATCTACAATATTAACTTACCTCCATCAATGACAGAGGTCAAAGAATAACACACCTTGGGACAAGCCCCCAAACAGCTATGAAACAAAACCAAAAACAAGAACCAAGGACTTTGATGAGCCCTTTAAAACTTCCAGCATTCATCCAAACACAAAAACCAATGGTTTGGAAGCACCCTTTAAAACTTCCAACATACCTCCAAATAAAGGACAACCAGGACCAGGAAGTAGTAGGCCCTTTTAACATCAGTACATGAACAACAAAACAAGGCAACAAGCTGCCTACCTTTTCTTCTCTAAATCAGAGATCCGGACCCATCTTGGCCCAATTCTTAGGCCAGCACCTTCAAATATCTTCCAACTCACAGCAGTCTCCTTTCCCACCTCAATAGTGAAAGGGTCCCCCACAGCAGAAGCACTGCAATGGAAGATCAAAACAACAAATTTGGGAAGATGGAACCACCAACCCCCCCACCTATCAGCAACAACAACCAAGAAATTGTCCCCCTCACTAGGAGTCTCCCACAACTCACACAAGATCTCCACCTCAATAGGAGATAGCTTCACCTCCATAGAAGCCATGCAAGAAGGACCAGAGACACGAATCCAAGCCCACCACCACTGTAACAAAATTTTTCTCATAATGAGAGGACAAAGGGGAGTCCTCCCACCAACGGTCCAAATATCAAGGTTAGGAAGGTGAAACCATCAACCCTCCAACCTATCAAAAGTAGCAGCCTTGACAATGTCTCCCACACTAGAAGTCACCTCCACCTCCAGTAACTCACAAAATATCTCCACCTCAATAGGAGATAGCTTCACCTCCATAGAAGCCATGCGAGACATAGTAGAGACAAAAAACCAAACCCACCACCTCTGTAACCACATTTTTTTCATAGTGAGAGGACAAAGAATAGCCCTCCCAGCCAAGAACCAACCACCCACTAGTGGTGGAACCCAAGCATGGTTAACTAGCATTAGGACACAAGAGCCTAATGCATGAAACTGGTAGTGTCCAAGAGAAGCCAACCGCATAAGCCTCCACAACCTAAGATTGCCCCAACAATAGCAACCTGTCCTGATATCCAGCAAATGGAGGGGGAGAGGAAACCTTCCACCCCGGTCATTACCAGCATAACAGTAAGGAGATTCATGTAGATAGTAAATCTCCACACCAGCACTTGGGAAGACAGAGGATATAAAAGCCTTGATCCAAAAAAAGTCATTCCAAGGTAAGATGAGCCAAAGAGAATGAGAGCCTTGGACCAAGCCTTGGAACCCCAAGCTCCCACCTTTTCCCATGTTACCATCACAACCAGCTACGCATCTGGGGGAACACCTCTCACCCCAAAAACATAGAAGGCCAGAGCTAGCTTTCTCAAAAATCAGAAAACAACCCTCTAAGGAAAGTTGTCCCTAGCCAGGAGCAACACCCAGAAGGAACCTTTCAACATTGTCACTAGCAGGAAAGGTACCGAATACCCAACCCCAATCCCTACATATCATTCTTAGAAAAAGGCCACAGCCAAGAGGAATTTCACCCCAAAGGAAAAAACTCACAGCTGACTTGCACCACACACAAGCAATCTGACCCCATGTTTTTTGACAAATAACAAGAGAGTGCTGAGACAACAAGACCACCAGATCCAACCAGAAAAAGTCCTCCAAAAGCCCACAAAACCCGATTCCCTCAACACCAAGCTTTGCATCATCCTCATCTTCATCACTCCCTTCTCCCTCTCCAATCTTAGACGCCCCTGTAGTGCATCCACGTCTATAGGGAACCCTCTGTTTGAAAACTCTAGGCCCGCTCCCTTTCCCACTCATCGTGGTATATGTATGTTATTAATATACATAATAACGTAATATTTTAATTAAATATAATAACGTAATATATATATATATATATGTTATTAATATATATGTATATTATTAATATATATGAGTCAAAGGGGGTCATAGGTTGACCTATGACCCCCTTCGACACATTAAATGATGACATATGTCCCTAGGGGTCCTAAGAATCCTAGAGACATATTAGAATAGTTCTTATGGGTCGAAGGGGGTCATAGGTTGACCTATGACCCCCTTTGACCCGTTAAATGATGACATGTGTCCCTAGGGGTCCTAGGACCCCTAGAGACATATTAGAATCGTTCTTATGGATCGAAAGGGGTCATAGGTCAACCTATAACCCCCTTCGATTCTTAATATGTCTCTAGGGGTCCTAGGACCCCTAGGGACATATGTCATCATTTAACGGGTCAAAGGGGGTCATAGGTCAACCTATGACCCCTTTTGACTCATATATATTAATAATATACATATATCTTAATAACATACATATTAATATATTAATATATATTAATAACATATATATATACATATACATATATTACGTTATTATATTTAATAAAAATATTACATTATTATATATACATATTAATAACATACATATTAATATAATAATATATATTACATATTATATATATAATATGTTAGTTTATTATATATATATATTATATTATTATACATATTAATATAATAATATATAATACATATTATATTTAATGAAAATATTGCGTTATTATATATATATATAGTAATAACATACATATTAATATGCATAATAAGAGTGATTCTCATATGTCCCTAGGGGTCCTAGGGACATATGTCATCATGTAATGGGTCAAAGGGCATGATAGGTCAACCTATGACCCCCTTTGACCCATATGAACAATTCTAATATGTCCCTAAGGGTCATAGGACCCTTAGGGACATATGTCATCATTTAATGGGTCATGGAGATGACCCCCTTTGACCCATATTAACAATTCTAATATTTCCCTAGGGGTTCTAGGAACCTTAGGGAGATATGTCGTCATGTAATGTGTCGAAGGGGGTCAAAGGTCAACCTATGACCCCCTATGACCCATAAGAGTGATTCTCATATGTCCCTAGGGGTCCTAAGGACATATGTCATCATGTAATGGGTCAAAGGGGCTAATAGGTCAACCTATAATGCCCTTTGACCCATATGAACAATTCTAAAATGTCCATAGGGGTCCTAGGACCCCTAGGGACCCTATCACCCCCTTCGACCCATATGAACAATTCTAATATGTCCCTAGGGGTCCTAAGAACCCTAGGGACATATGTCATCATTTAATGGGTCGAAGGGGGTCATAGGTCAACCTATAACCCCCTTTGACCCATATGAATAATTCTAATATGTCCCCAGGGGTCCTATGGACATATGTCATCAATTAATGGATCAAATGGGGTCATAGGTCACCCTATGACCCCCTTTGATTCAATTAGGACCCCTAGGGACATATTAGAATTGTTCATATGGGTCAAAAGGGGTCATAGGTTCACCCTATGACTCCCTTTGACTCAATAAATGACGACATATGTCCCTAGGAATCTTAGGACCCTTAAGACGTATTAGAATTGTTCATATGGGTCAAAGGGGGTCATAGGGTGACCTATGACACCCTTTGACCCATTAAATGACGACATATGTCACTAGGAGTCCTAAGACCCCTAGGGACATATTAGAATTATTCATATGGTCAAAGGGGGTCATAGGTTCACCCTATGACCCCCTTTGAAATATTAAATGACGACATATGTCCCTAAGGGTCCTAGGACCCCTAGGGAAATATTAGAATTGTTCATATGGGTTAAAGGGGGTCATAAGGTGACCTCTGACCCCCTTTAACACATTAAATGATGACATATGTCCCCAGGGGTCCTAAGACTCCTAGGGACATATTAGAATGGTTAATATGGGTCAAAGGGGGTCATAGGGTGACCTATGACCCCCTTTTGACCCATTAAATGATGACATATGTCCCTAAGGACCCCTAAGGACATAATAAAATTGTTAATATTGGTCGAAGGGGGTCATAGGTCACCCTATTACCCCCGTTGACCCATTAAATGATGAAATATGTCCCTAGGGACATATTAGAATGATTAATATGGGTCAAAGGGGGTCATAGGGGGTCATAGGTCACCCTATGACCCCCTTTGACCAATTAAATGATGACATATGTCCCTATAGGTCAAAAGAACCCTAGAGACATATTAGAATCGTTCTTATGGGTCGAAGGGGGTCATAGGTTGACCTATGACCCCCTTTGACTCATTAAATGACAAATTATGTCCCTACAGATCGTAGGAACTCTAGGGACATATTAGAATTGTTCATATGGGTCAAAGGGGGTCATAAGATGACCTATGACCCCCTTTGACCCATTAAATGACAACATGTCCCTAAGGGTTCTAGGACCCCTAAGGACATATTTGAATTGTTCATATGGGTCAAAGGGGGTCCTAGGGTGACCTATGGCCCCCTTTGACCTATTAAATGATGACATATGTCCCTAGGGGTCCAAGGACCCTTAAGAAAATAGTAGAATTGTTTATATGGGTCCAAGGGGTTCATAGGGTGACCTATGACCCCCTTTGATCCAATAAATGATGACATATGTCCCTAGGGGTCCATGGACCCTTAGGGACATATTAGAATTTTTCATATGGTCAAAGCGGGTCATAGATACATCCTATGACCTACATTGACCCATTAAATGACGACATATGTTCCTAGGGGTCTTAGGACCCCTAAAGACATATTAGAATCGTTAATATGGGTCAAAGGGGGTCATAGGGTAACTTATGACCCCCTTTTTACCCATTACATGATGACATATGTCCCTAGAGGTCCAAGGACCCCTAGGGACATATTATATGGGTCAAAGGGGGTCACAGGTCACCCTATGACCCCCTTTGACCCATTAAATGATGACATATGTCCCTAGGGGTCCTAGGACCCCTAGGGACATAATACAATGGTTAATATGGGTGAAAGGGGGTCATAGGGTGACCTCTAACCCCATTTGACCTATTAAATGATGACACATGTCCCTAGGGGTCCTGGGCCCTTAGGGACATATTAGAATATTTCATATGGTCAAAGGGGCTCATAGGTTCACCCTATGACCCCCTCTGACCCATTAAATGATGGCATATGTCCCTAGGGGTCATAGGACCGCTAAGGACATATTAGAATCATTCATATGTGTCAAAGGGGATCATAAGGTGACCTATGACTCCCTTTAACCAATTAAATGATGACATATGTCCCAAGGGGTTCTAGGACACCTAAGAACATATTAGAATAGTTAATATGGGTCAAAGGAGGTCATAGGTTGATGTATGACCCTCTTTGATTCATTAAATGATGACATATGTCCCTAGGGGTCCAAGGACCCCTACAGACACATTAGAATTGTTCATATGGGTCAAAGGGGGTCATAGTGTGACCTATGACCCTCGTTGACCCATTAAATGATGAAACATGTCCCTAGGGGTCCTAGGACACCTAGAGACATACTAGAATGGTTACTATAGGTGAAAGGGGGTCATAGGTCCTCATTTGACCCCTTAAATGATGAGATATGTCTGTAACAGTAAGGACATATTAGAATTATTCATATGGGTCAATCGGGGTCATAGGGTGACTTATGGCCCCCTTTGACTCATTAAATGATGACATATGTCCTTAGGGGTCCAACGACCCCTACGAACATATTAGAATTGTTCATATGGGTCAAAGGGGGTCATAGGGTGACCTTTGACCCCCTTTCACCCATTTAATGATGACAAATGTCTCTCGAGGTCCTAGGACCCTTAGGTACATATTAGAATAGTTAATATGGGTCAAAGGCGGTAACAAGGTGACCTATGATCCCCTTTGACCAACTAAATGATGACATATGTCCCTAGGGGTCCTACGACCCTTAGGGAGATATTAGAATTGATCATATGGTCAAAAGGGGTCATAGGTTCACCCTATCACCCCTTTTGACCTATTAAATGACGATGTATGCCCCTACGGTTCCTAAGACCCCTAGTGACATATTAGAAATGTTCATAAGGGTCAAAGGGGGTCATAAGGTGACCTATGACCCCCTTTAACCCATTAAATGATGACATATGTCCCTAGCGGTCCGAAGACCCCTAGGGACATATTAAATTAGTTAATATGGGTGAAAGTGGGTCATAGGTCACTCATTAAATAACGACATATGTCCCTGGGGGTCTAAGGACCCCTAGGGACATATTAGAATTATTCATATGGGTCAAAGGGGGTCATAGGGTGACCGATGAACCTCGTTGACCCATTAAATGACGACATATGTCCCTAGGGGTCTTAGGACCCCTAGAGACATATCAGAATGGTTAATATGGGTTAAAGGGGGCCATAAGGTGACATATGACCCCCTTTAACCCATTAAATGACGACATATGTCTCCGGGAATCCTAGGACCCTTAGGGACATATTAGAACTGTTCATATGGGTCAAAGGGGGTCATAGGGTGACCTGTAGCCCCCTTTGACCTATTAAATGACGACATATGTCCCTAGAGGTCTAAGGACACTTAAAGACATATTAGAATTTTTGATATAGGTCAAAGGGGGTCATAGGGTGACCTATGACCCCCTTTTACTTATTAAATGACGACATATGTCTATAGGGGTCCTAAGACCCCTAGCGACATATTAGAATCGTTCTTATGGATCGAAGTGGGTCATAGGTTGACCTATGAACTCCTTTGGCCCATTAAATGATGACATATGTCCCTGTGGATCATAAGACCCCTATGGGCATATTATAATTGTTCATATGAGTCAAAAGGGATCATAAGGTGACCTAAGACCCTGTTTGACCCATTAAAAGATGACATATGTCCCTAGGGGTCCTAAGACCCCTAAAGACATTAGAATGGTTAATATGGGTCAAATGGGGCCATAGGGTGACCTATGGCCCCCTTTGACCCATTAAATGATGACATATATCTTTAGTGGTCCAACAACCCTTAAGGACATGTTAGAATTGTTCATTGGAGTCAAAGAGGGTCATAGGGTGAGCTATGACCTCCTTTGATCCATTAAATGATGACATATGTCCCTAGGGGTCCTCGGACCCCAAGGGACATATTAGAATAGTTAATATGAGTCAAAGGGGGTCATAAGGTGACCTATGACCCCCTTTGATCCATTAAATGATGACATATGTCTCTAGGGGTCCTAGGATCCTTAGGGACATATTAAAATTATTCATATGAACGAAGAGTGTCATAGGTTCACCCTATGACCCCATTTAACAAATTAAATGACTTAAGGACATATGTCATCATTTAATGGGTGAACTATGACCCCCTTTAAGCCATTAAATGATGACATATGTCCCTAGGGGTTCTAAGATCCATACAAATATATTAGAATGGTTAATATGGGCCAAAGGGGGTCATAGGTCAACCCATTAAATAACGACATATCTCCCTAGGGGTCCAAGGACCCATAGGGACATTTGAGAATTATTCATATGAGTCAAAGGGGGTCATGGGGTGACCTATGACCCCCGTTGACCTATTAAATGATGACATATGTCTCTAAGGTTCCTAGCACCCTTATGAACATAGTAGAATGATTAATATAGGTCAAAGGGGGTCATAGGTCTTTGATCGATTAAATGATGACATATGTCTCTAGGAGTCTTAGGGACATATTAGAATTGTTCATATGAGTCAAAGGGGGTCATAGGGTGACTTATGGCCCACTTTGACCCATTAAATGACAACATATGTCCCTAGGGGTCCTAGAACCCCTAAGGACATATTAGAATTGTTCATATGAGTTAAAGGGGGTCATAGGGTGACTTATGACCCCTTTTGACCTATTAAATGATGACATATGTCCCAAGGAGTCCCAGTACCCGTATGGACATATTAAAATTATTCTTATGGGTCGAAAGGGGTCATAGGTTGACCTATGACCCCATTTGACACATTAAATGATTGATAAGTAGGAGATGATTTCCACAGCTAGTCAAATTGTGATGTGAATATCAGGATTTAACTGTGTGATTTTGAGTCAAACTCGATGACCCATGTTTCATGAGTAGTGATTCAACATGAATCCATCTCTCATGAGAATAAATGGAACTCCCGGGAAGTCCCGGTGCTTCACCCTTGTGAGCATCACCTAGATCCAATGAGTGCTAAGTGTTCCATTTATTCTCATGAGAGATGGATTCATGTTGAATCACAACTCATGAAACATGGGTCATCGAGTTTGACTCAAAATCACACAGTTAAATCCTGATATTCACATCACACATTAAATGATGACATATGTCCCTAGGTGTTCTAGGACGCATAGGGACATATTAGAATTGTTCATATGGGTCAAAGGGGTTCATAGGCTGACTTATGATCTTCTTTGACCGATTAAATTATGACATATTTTAGAATTGTTCATATGGGTCAAATGGAGTAATAGAGTGACTTATGACCCCTTTTGACCCATTAAATGACGAAATATGTCCTTAGGGGTCTTAGGACCCGTAGAGACATATTAGAATCGTTCTTATGGGTCGAAGTGGGTCTTAGGTTGACCTATAACCTTCTTGGACCTATTAAATGACAACATATGTCCTTAGGGTTCCTAGGACCCCTAGGGGCATATTAGAATTATTTATATCGGTCAAAGGGGGTCATATGGGTATATATGACCTCGTTTGACTAATTAAATGATGACATATGTACCTAAGGGTCCAAAGACGCCTAGGGACATATAAGAATTGTTCATATGGGTCAAAAGAGGTCATAGAGTGACCTATGACCCCTTTTGATTCATTAAATCACAACATATGTCCTTAGGTGTCCTAGGACCCTTAGGGACATATTAGAATTGTTCATATGGTCAAAGGAGTCATAGGGTGACCTATGGTCCCCTTTGACCTATTAAATAATGACATATGTCCCTTAGGGTCATAGGAACTCTAGAGACATATTAGAATCGTTCGTATGGGTCGAATGAAATCATAGGTTGACCTATGACCCTCTTTGACCCATTAAATGATAATATATGTCCCTAGCAGTCTTAGGACCCCAAGGGACATATTATAATAATTCATATGGGTCAAAGGGGGTCATAGGGTGACCTATGACCCCATTTGACCTATTAAATGATAACATATGTGCTTAGGGGTCCTAGGACCCCTAGGAACATATCAAAATTATTTATATGGGTCAAAGGGTGTCATAGGGTGACCTATAGCCCCCTTTGACCCATTAAATCACAACATATGTTTGTAAGGGTCCAAAGATCATTAGGGACATATTAGAATTTTTCATATGGGTCAAAGGTGGTCATAGGGTGACCTATGACCATCTATGACCCATTAAATGATGACATATGTCCCTAGGGGTCCTCATACCCCTAGGGACATATTAGAATTGTTCATATGATCAAAGGGGATCATAGGTCCACCCTATGACCTCCTTTGACCCATTAAATGATGACATATGTCCCTAGGGGTGTTAAGACCCCTACAGACATATTAGAATAATTCATATGGGTCTAAGGAGGTCATAGGGTGACCTATGATCCCCTTTAACCCATTAAATGAAGACATATGTCCTTAGGGGTCCTAGGACCCGTAGCGATATATTAAAATAGTTAATATGGGTCAAAGGAGGTCATATGGTGACTTATGATCCGCTTTTTACCCATTACATGATGACATATGTCCCTAGGGGTCCAAGGACACTTAGAGACATATTAGAATTGTTCATATGGGTCAAAGGGGGTCATAGGTTCACCCAATGACCCTCTTTGACCCATTAAATGATGACATATGTTCTTATGGGTCATAGGGTGGCCTATGGCACCTTTTGACTCATTAAATGATGACATATGTCCTAAGGGATCCAAGAAACCCTAGGGACATATTAGAATTGTTTATTTGGGTCAAAGGGGGTCATAGGTCTTTTTGACATATTAAATGACAAAATATGTCCTTAGGGGTCTAAGGACCCCTAGGGACATATTAGAATGATTAATATGGGTCGAAGGGGGTCATAGGGTGACCTATGACCCCTTTTGACCCACCATATGACCCCTTTTGACCCATTAAATGATGACATATGTCCCTAGAGGTCCGACGACCCCTAGGGAGATATTAAAATTATTCATATAGTCAAAGGGGGTCATAGGTTCAACCTATCCGACTCTTTGACCTATTAAATTATGACATATGTTCTTAGGGGTCATAGGACCCTTAGGGACATATTAGAATTCTTGGTAAGGGTCAAAGGGGGCGATAGGGTGACCTATTTCCCCCTTTAACCCATTAAATGATGACATATGTCCCTAAGGGTCCTCGGATCCTTAGGGACATATTAAAATGGTAATTATGTGTCAAAAGGGGTCATAGGGTGACCTATGACCCCATTTGACCTATTCAACGATGACATACATCTTTAGGGGTCCAAGAACCGCTCGAGACATATTAGAATTGTTCATATGAGTCAAAGGGGGTCATAGGATGAACTATTACCCTCGTTGACCCATTAAATGACAATATATATTCCTATGGGTCCTAGAACCCCTAGGAACATATTAGAATGGTTAATATGGGTCAAAGGGGGTCATAGGGTGAACTATGCCCCTTTTTGACCAATTAAATGATCACATATGTGCCTAGAGGGCTTAGAATTAAGATCCCTAGGGACATATTAGAATTATTCATTTGGGTCCAAGAGAGTCATAGGGTGACCGATGGCCCCTTTTGACCCATTAAATGAGGACATATTAAAATTGTTCAGATGTGTCAAAGGGGGTCATAGGTCTTTGACCCATTAAATGATGACATATGTCCTTAGAGATTCTAGGACCTCTAGCGACATATTAGAATTGTTCTTACGGGTCATAGGGGGTCATAGGTTGACCTATGTCCCCATTTGACCCATTAAATGATGACATATGTCCCTAAAGATCCTAATACTAGTAAGGGCATATTAGAATTGTTCATATGGGTAAAAGGAGGTCATAGGTCACCCTCTGACCCCCTTTGACCCATTAAATGATGACATATGTCCCTAAGAGTCCTAGGACACCTAAAGACATATTAGAATTGTTTATATTGGTCAAAGGGGCCCATAGGGTGACCTATGGCCCCTTTTGACTCATTAAATAACGACATATGTCCCTATCGGTGCAAGGACCCCTAAGGATATCCTAGAATTGTTCATATGGGTCAAAGGAGGTCATAGGGTGACTTATGACCCCCTTTGACCGATTAAATGATGACATATGCCCCTAGGGGTCGTATGACCCCTAGGGACATATTAGAATGGTTAATATGGGTCAAAGTGGGTCATAGGGTGACCTATGACCTCCTTTGACCCATTAAATGATGACATATGTCCCTAAGGGTCCTCGGACCCCTGGAGACATATTAGAATTATTCATATGGTCAAAAGGGGTCATTGGTTCACCCTATGACTTCCTTTGACCCATTAAATGATGACATATGTCTCTAAGGGTCTTGAAACCCCTAAAAGGACATATTAGAATCGTTCATATGGGTCAAAGGAGGTCATAGGGTGACCTATGACCCCCTTTGACCCATTAAATAATGACAAATGTCCCTAAGGGTCCAAGGACTCGTAGGGACATATGAGAATTGTTCATATGAGTCAAAGTGAGTCATATGGTAACCCATGACATATGACCCCCTCTAACCCATTAAATGATGACATATGTCCCTAGGGGTCCTACGACCCCTAAAGACATAATAGAATGGTTAATATGGGTCAAAGGGGGTGATAAGGTGACCTATGACCTCTTTAGATCGATTAATTGATGACATATGTCGCTAGGGGTCCTAAGGACATATTAGAATTGTTCATATAGGTCAAAGGGGGTCATAGGTTGACCTATGACCTCCTTCGACTCATTAAATGACAACATATGTCTCTAGGGTTTGTAGGACCCGTAGGGACATATTAGAATTGTTCATATGGGTCAAAAGGGGTCATATGGTGACCTATGAACTCCTTTGAGCCATTAACTGATGACATATGTCCCTAGGGGTACTAGGACCCCTAAGGACATAATAGAATGGTTAATATGGGTCAAAGAGGGTGATAGGGTGACCTATGACCCCCTTTGACCGATTAAATGATGACATATGTCCCTAAGGGTCATAGGGACATATTAGAATTGTTCATATGGGTCAAAGGGGCTCATAGGTTGACCTATGACCCCCTTTGACCCATTAAATGATGACATATGTCTCTAGGGGTCCTAGGACCCGTAGGGACATATTAGAATTGTTCATATGAGTCAAAGGGGCTCATATTGTGACCTATGACCCCTTTTGACCCATTAAATGATGACATATGTCCCTAGGGTATTAGGAACCTTAGGGACATAATAGAATGGTTAATATAGATCAAAGGGCTTGATAGGGTGACCTATGACCCCTTTTAACCGATTAAATGATGACATAGGTCCCTAAAAGTCGTAGGGACATATTAGAATTGTTCATATGGGTCAAAGGGGGTCATAGGTTCACCTATGACCCCCTTTGACCCATTAAATGATGACATATGTCCCTAGGGGTCCTAGGACCCATAGGGACATATTAGAATTGTTCATATGCATCAAAGGGGGTCATATGGTGACCTATGACCCTCTTTGACCCATTAAATCATGACATATGTCCCTAGGGCTCCTAAGACCCCTAAAGACACAATAGAATGGTTAATATGGGTTAAAGGGGGTGATAGGGTGACCTATGACCCCTTTTGACCGATTAAATGATGACATATGTCCATAGGGGTCCTAGGACCCCTACAGACATATGTCGTCAATTAATAGATCAAAGGGGGTCATATGTCACCCTATCACCCCTTTTGATTCATTTAAGAGCCTTAGGGACATATTAGAATTGTTCATATAGGCCAAAGGGGGTCATAGGTTTACCTTATGACCCACTTTGACCCATTAAATAATGACATATGTCCATAAGAGTCCTAGGACACCTAGGACACATTAGAATTGTTCATATGGCACAAAGGGGGTCATAGGGTGAGCTATGACCTCCTTTAATCTATTAAATGACGACATATGTCCCTAGGGGTCCTCGGACCCCAAGGGAGATATTAGAATAGTTAATATGGGTCAAAGGGGGTCATAAGGTGACCTATGACCCCCTTTGACCCATTAAATGATGACATATGTCTCTAGGTGTCCTAGGATCACTAGGGACATATTATAATTATTCATATGGACAAAGTGGGTCATAGGTTCACCCTATGACCCCCTTTAACAAATTAAATAACTTAGGGACATATGTCATCATTTAATGGATCAAAGGGGGTCATAGGGTGAACTATGACCCTCTTTAAGCCATTAAATAACGACATATGTCCCTAGGGGTCTTAGGACCCATACAAACATTTTAGAATGGTTAATATAGGCCAAAGGGGGTCATAGGGTGACCTATGACCCCCTTTGACCCATTAAATAATAACATATCTCCCTAGGGGTTCAAGGACCCATAGCGACATATGAGAATTATTCATATGGGTCAAAGGGGGTCATAGGGTGACCTATGACCTCCGTTGACCCATTAAATGATGACATATGTCCTTAGGGTTTCTAGCACTTTTAGGAACATAGTAGAATGATTAATATGGGTCAAAGGGGGTCATAGGGTGAATTATAACCCCCTTTGATCGATTAAATGATGACATATGTTCCTAAGAGTCTTAGGGACATATTAGAATTGTTCATATGGGTCAAAGGGGGTCATAGGGTGACCTATGGCCCACTTTGACCTATTAAATAACGACATATGTCCCTAGGGGTCCAAGGACCCGTAAGGACATATTAGAATTGTTCATATGGGTTAAAGGGGGTCATAGGGTGACCTATGACCCCCTTTGACCTATTAAATGATGGCATACATCCCAAGGGGTCCTAGTACCCCTATGGACATATTAAAATTATTCTTATGGGTCAACCTATGACCCCATTTGACACATTAAATGATGACATATGTCCCTAGGTGTCTTGAGACGCGTAGGGGCATATTAGAATTGTTCATATGGGTCAAAGGGGTTCATAGGCTGACCTATGACCTTCTTTGACCGATTAAATGACAACATATTTTAAAATTGTTCATATGAGTCAAATGGGGTAATAGGGTGACTTATGACCCCTTTTGACCCTTTTTGATCCATTAAATGACGACATATGTCCCTAGGGGTTCTAGGACCCGTAGAGACATATTAGAATCATTTTTGTGGGTCAAAGGGGGTCATAGGTTGACCTATAACTCCCTTGGACCCATTAAATGATGACATATGTCCCTAGGGTTCCTATGACCCCTAGGGGCATATTAAAATTATTTATATCAGTCAAAAGGGGTCATATAGGTACGTATGACCTCGTTTGACTAATTAAATGATGACATATGTCCCTAAGGGTCCAAAGACACCTAGGGACATATAAGAATTGTTCATATGGGTCAAAGGGGGTCATAGGGTGACCTATGACCCTTTTTGATCCATTAAATCACAACATATGTCCTTAGGTGTCCTAGGACCCTTAGGGACATATTAGAATTGTTCATATGGTCAAAAGAGTCATAGGGTGACCTATGGTCCCCTTTGACCCATTAAATGATGACATATGTCCCTAAGAGTTATAGGAACCCTAAAGACATATTAGAATCGTTCTTATGGATCGAACGAGGTCATAGGTTGACCTATGACCCTCTTTGACTTATTAAATGATGACATATGTCCCTAGCAGTCCTAGGACCCCTAGGGACATATTAGAATAATTCATATGGGTCAAAGGGTGTCATAGGCCATTTGACTTATTAAATGACAACATATGTACCTAGGGGTCCTAGGACCCCTAGGAACATATCAAAATTGTTTATATGGGTCAAAGAGGGTCATAGAGTGACCTATAGCTCCTTTTGACCCATTAAATCACAACATATTTCTGTAGGGGTCTAAGGACCATTAGAGACATATTAGAATTTTTCATATGGGTCAAAGGGGGTCATAGGGTAACCTATGACCATCTATGACCCATTAAATGATGACATATGTCCCTAGGGGTCTTCATACCCTTAAGGATATATTAGAATTGCTCATATGATCAAAGGGGGTCATAGGTCCACCCTATGACCTCCTTTGACCCATTAAATGACGACATATGTCCCTAAGGGTGTTAGGACCCCTACGGACATATTAGAATAATTCATATAGGTCAAAGGAGGTCATAGGGTAACCTATGACCCCCTTTAACCCATTAAATGAAGACATATGTCCCTAGGGGTCCTAGGACCCCTAGTGATATATTAAAATGATTAATATGGGTCAAAGGAGGTCATAGGGTGACTTATGACCAACTTTTTACCCATTACATGATGACATATGTCCCTAGAGGTTCAAAGACCCCTAGGGACATATTAAAATTGTTCATATGGGTCAAAGAGGATCATAAGTTCACCCAATGACCGTCTTTGACTCATTAAATGACAACATATGTTCTTAGGGGTCATAGAGTGGCATATGGCCCCTTTTGACTCATTAAATGATGACATATGTCCTAAGGGGTCCAAGAAACCCTAAGGACATATTAGAATTGTTTATTTTGGTCAAAGGTTGTTATAGGTCCCTTTGACACATTAAATGACAACATATGTCCTTCGGGGTCTGAGGACCCCTAGAGATATATTAGAATGATTAATATGGGTCAAAGGGGGTCATAGGTCACCCTTTGACCCATTAAATGATGACATATGTCCCTAGAGGTCCGACGAACCCTAGAGAGATATTAGAATTGTTCATATAGTCAAAGGGGGTCATAGGTTCACCCTATCTGACTCTTTGACCCATTAAATGATGACATATGTCCCTAGGAGTCATAGGACCCTTAAGGACATATATAATTCTTGGTAAGGGTCAAAGGGGGCGATAGGCTGACCTATTTCCCATTTTAACCCATTAAATGATGACATATGTCCCTAGGGGTCCTCGGACTCCTAGGGACATATTAAAATGGTAATTTTGGGTCAGAGGGCGTCATATGGTGACCTATGACCCAATTTGACCTATTCAATGATAACATATGTCTCTAGGGGTCCAAGGACTGCTCGAGACATATTAGAATTGTTCATATGAGTCAAATGGGGTCATAGGGTGACCTATTACCTTCGTTGACCTAATAAATGATGATATATATCCCTAGGACCCTTAGGGACATATTAGAATGGTTAATATGGATCAAAGGGGGTCATAGGGTGAACTATGACCCTTTTAAACCAATTAAATGATGACATGTGCCTTGAGGTCTTAGAATTAAGACCCTTAGGGACATATTGGAATTGTTCATTTGGGTCCAAAGGGGTCATAGGGTGACCGATGGCCCCTTTTGACCTATTAAATGAGGACATATGTCATTAGCGGTCCAAGGACCCCTAGGGACATATTAGAATTGTTCATATGCATCAAAGGGGGTCATAGGGTGACCTATGACTCTTTTTGACCCATTAAATGATGACATATGTTCTTAGAGATCTTAAGACCGTTAGCGACATATTAGAATTGTTCTTACGGGTCGTAAGGGGTCATAGGATGACTTATGTCCCCTTTTGACCCATTAAATGATGACATATGTCCCTAAAGATCTTAATACTAGTAGGGGCATATTAGAATTGTTCATATGGGTAAAAGGGGGTGATAAGTCATCCTATGACCTCCTTTGACCCATTAAATGATGACATATGTCCCTAGAGATCCTAGGACACCTAAAGACATATGAGAATTGTTCATATTGGTCAAAGGGGCTCATAGGGTGACCTATGGCCCCTTTTGACCCATTAAATAACGACATATGTCCCTATCGGTGCAAGGACCCTTAGGGATATTTTAGAATTGTTCATATGGATTAAAGGGGGTCATAGGGTGACCTATGACCCCCTTTGACCCATTAAATGATGACATATGTCCTACATATTAGAATGATTAATATGGGTCAAATTGGGTCATAGGGTGACCTATGACCCCCTTTGACCCATTAAATGATGACATATGTCCCTAGGGGTTTGAGGACCCTTGGAGACATATTAGAATTATTCATATGGTCAAAGGGGGTCATATGTCCCTAGAGATCCTAAGACCCGTAGGGACATATGAGAATTGTTCATATAGGTCAAAGGGAGTCATATGGTGACCCATGACATATGACCCCCTTTGACCCATTACATAATGACATATGTCCCTAAGGGTCCTACGACCCTTAAAGACATAATAGAATGGTTAATATGGGTTAAAGGGGGTGATAGGGTGACCTATGACCTACTTAGATAGATTAATTGATGACATATGTCGCTAGAAGTCCTAGGGACATATTAGAATTGTTCATATGGGTCAAAGGGGGTCATAAGTTGATCTATGACCCCCTTCGACTCATTAAATGACGACATATGTCCTTAGGGGTCTTAGAACCCGTAGGGACATATTAGAATTGTTCATATGGGTCAAAAGGGGTCATATGGTGACCTATGAACCCCTTTGACCCATTAAATGATGTCATATGTTTCTAAGGGTACTAGGACCCCTAGGGACATAATAGAATGGTTAATATGAGTCAAAGGGGGTGATATAGTGATCTATGACCCTTTTTGACCGATTAAATGATGACATATGTCTCTAAAAGTCATAGGAAGATATTAGAATTGTTCATGTGGGTCAAAGAGGGTCATAGGTTGACCTATGATTCCCTTCGACCCATTAAATGACGACATATGTCCCTAGAGGTCTTATGACCCATAGGGACATATTAGAATTGTTCATATGAGTCAAAGGGGCTCATATTGTGACCTATGACCCCCTTTGACCCATTAAATGATGACATATGTCCCTAGGGTACTAGGACCCTTATGAACATAATAGAATGGTTAATATGGGTCAAAGGGGGTGATAGGGTGGATAGATTAAATGATGACATAAGTCCTTAAAGGTCGTAGGGACATATTAGAATTGTTCATATGGATCAAAGGGGGTCATAGGTTGACCTATGACCCCCTTCGACCCATTAAATGATGACGAATGTCCCTAGGGGTCCTAGGACCCGTAGGGACATATTAGAATTGTTCATATGCATCAAAGGGGGTCATATGGTGACCTATGACCCCCTTTGACCCATTAAATCATGACATATGTCCCTAGGGCTCCTAAGACCCCTAAGGACATAATAGAATGGTTAATATGGGTCAAAGGGGGTGATAGGGTGACCTATGACCCCCTTTGACCGATTAAATGATGACATATGTTCATAGGGGTCCTAGGACCCCTAGAGATATATGTCATCAATTAATGGATAAAAGGGGGTCATAGGGTGACCTATGACCCTTTTTGATTCATTTAGGACCCCTATGGACATATTATAATTATTTATATAGGCCAAAGGGGGTCATAGGTTCACCTTATGATCCTCTTTAACCCATTAAATGATTACATATGTCCCTAAGAGTCCTAGGACACCTAGGACGTATTAGAATTGTTCATATGAGACAAAGGGGGTCATAGGGTGACTTATGACACTCTTTGATCCATTAAATTATGACATATGTCTTTAAGGGTCCTAAGACCCATAGAGACATATTAGAATTGTTCATATGGACAAAGGGGATCATAGGTTCACCCTATGACCCCCTTTGACTCATTAAATGGCGACATATGTCTTTAAGGGTCCTAGGACCCCTAGGGACATATTAGAATTGTTCGTATGGTTCAAAAGGGGACATAGGGTGACCTCTGACCCCCTTTGACACATTAAATGATGACATATGTCCCTAGGGGTCCTAAGACCCATAGGGACATATTAGAATGGTTAATATAGGTCAAAGGGGGTCATAGGGTGACATATGACCCCTTTTGACCCATTAAACGATGACATATGTCCCTAGAGGTCCAAAGATCACTAGGAACATATTAGAATTGTTAATATCGATAAAAAGGGGTCATAGGGTGACTTATAACCCTCGTTGACTCATTAAATGACGAGATATCTCAGACACTTAAAGACATATTAGAATGGTTAATATGGGTCAAAGGGGGTCATAGGTCATCTTTTGATTAATTAAATGATGACATATGTCTCTAAGGGTCCTAATGTCCCACCGGGCGTGCCAAAATGTATATGAGCAATGTTAGTATGCTAATAGAAACCAAATTTAAATAAAGCTTCTACAAACTAAACAAAATTCATAAACTTCAAGATAGACTAAGATGAACTCTCAATTGAGAATATGAGCCATTAATGGACTCTCTCAATAAGAAGCTCTCTTGTTGAGTAGCTTTATCTAAATGGATAGGATGTATGCTCAATATGCTTCCAAAGGCTTCAATGGATGATTGTGGATTTTTAGTGTGGATAGATGGCTTTAGTATGGATTTGGCTCTCAAAATAGCATTATAACTTTACTTCATGGATTGTGTTCTTTTGCAAAGGGGAAGGATCCAATTTATAGGCAAGAGGCTTGAGGGATTGAGGGCTAAGATGCAAGGATGGGAAAAAGCTTATGGAAGGCTCAGATTGCATGAGAGGAGAGCACATGGATTGTGCTTCCTTATAGCCAATCAAGGAGTGACACATGTCACATGGTGAGAAGATGGAGGAAAGGGCAAGGATGAGTCAACAAAGGAGGCTCAAGAGATAAAATCTTCATAAAGACCCTCATAATGACTTGTAAGAGCAATAAAAGGGCTTGTAAGAGTCATTTATGACCTAGTGGACTTCATAAAGTTTTATGGTTGAGATATTTTGAGGGTGATGAGAGCAAATTCGACTTGGACTTGATTAGGAAGGTTTTAAGCTTGCTTAGGCTTGTGCAAATGATTAGAGGATGGATTAGGATGGTTTAGGATTAGCTTAGGGATAGGCAAGTGGATGGCATTTAATGAGGGTGGGTGAAGGAGGAGATATTTGTTAACTTTGGCTTGGGTTAGTAAGTCTTAACCCATATTTAGGGAATGTGACAAGGTTAGGAGGGGATTAGGATTAGGTTTAAAGACATCTTCTAGAAGAGTCTAGATTTTGGAGGAGGATAAAGACTTTCTAGAATAGTCTAGAATTTCCTAGGATGAGGATGAAGACTTTCTAGAAGAGTCTAGAACTTCTTAGGATGAGGATAAATTAGATTTTTAGGAAATAAATAAAGTTTTATTTATTTCAAGGGTTTGGGTTGAGGAGATATTTATTAAAACTTTTTTTAATAAACATGAGGATTAATATTTAATTTTAATTAAATATTTTGAGTTGGGATTAGGGGTAGGAAATGATGGGATTAGCCTTTAATCAAAATTAAAGAAGGATTAGAAGATTTTGGAAGAGGTTATTGGTCATAAGGAAATTGGCCAAATTTTGGGAAAAAAATAAATTTTTTATTTATTTTAGGATTTTTGGTCAATTTATTAATTAAATAATTAATAAATAAGGAAATAATGTTTAAATAAGATTTAAACATTTTTGGGAGGGATTCCTTAATTCAATATTTTTAATTAAGATAAAAGGATTTAATGGCATAAAAATTAATTAATTAATTAATTAAATAATTAATTAATTAATAAATGATGATGTCATCGGGAATTTTTCAGAAAATAAAAATACTTTATTTTCTAAAAGATTTTTAGGTGTCTACATTTTGCCCCTCTTTGATGTGATGCTGCAAGTGGCATGACATCAAAGATAAGAAAATAAGATGCCCAAGGCTAGAGCAGAAGAGGAGAGAATGGACTATGAGATGCCCCCTCAAGAAGGCAGCGGGGAGAGAAAGCGAGGCTTGGTGGCTTCTTGAAAAATACAAGAATCTGGGATGAGCAAGGAGACTTAAATTTGATTAAGAGAAGAAGTTTAGTTAGCTCAAACTCTTACTATGAGAGAATGATAAAGGGAGAATCAGAGGCACAAGAGGAAGCAAGCTTAAGATCTTAGGGATTGTAGAGGATGAAGGAGCGGAGCGCTATAAAAAAGAATCCAGGATAGGGAGATGGATGAGGGGATTATAAAGCTGATGCAACAAGATTTCAAAGAGTTAGATTGGTGGAAGATGGGTTTCGGAGATCCCTAGGACTAGGATTGTGGATCTCGAAAGATGAGGCTTGGTGGGTTGATTTGGATTGGTGGATCCCTAAGACTAGGATTGTGGATCAATAAAGCTAAGAGTGATGAGTAATTCAAAGAGATACTGATGCATCAGCTGGAGTAGGAGAGACAGATGCTGGATATGGATGGGGGATAATGGAGATGAAGGAAAACCATTGAAGCTTTTTGAGCGGGGGGATACTTCAAAGAGAAGTACCACCATGTAGTTGAGCACTAGATTTGCTATAGGACTTTTGGTTAATTGCCAAAGTTACCAAGAACATCAAGGCCTTTTCACCAACTATCCAGAGGACTGACAAACTGACTCAAAACAAAGACGCAAGGATTGCCCCAGTATCACACATGAATCCCAGAGGAAGTAGTGTGGAAACGACACTGGGTAACCCACAAGCAAAAAAAAAAAAAATAAGAAAAAGACATGATCAAGACCTTACGCTCTGATTTCCCCATTCGTAGCATACCATGATATGGAAGATCGTGGCAACCTTGAGGAGGAAACAAAAAGATTGCTTGGAAAAGATATTTCAAGACCCAAAAGGGAAGATTCCAAATCAAAAGAGAGCGAAAATCCAAAAGAGAACCGTTTGCCAACGAGATGGGTAGGACGAGGTACTAACGGACCAAGATCAGACATGAGGAAAGCTATATCCTACAAGGATCTATCGGAGAGCACCTAAGCTGATGGATCTGGATGGGTGATGCGTCTAGCAAGCTAAACTAAGAAGGATAGCACTTTGGTGACAGGAGATCTAGCTAAAGGATGCATTGGAATAGCTAACCAAGGGTTGTGCGATGTGTGCAAGATGCTAATCAAGGAGGAACGAACACAAAAGTTGGATAGATACAATGGTACTAAGCTAAATAGGATGCACAAGCTGACAGACCAAGATATTTACAAGCAGGCTAATCAAGATATGGTACAAGCTAACAGACCAATGATAGGTATGATACAGATGGATAAAAAGCTCAGGATGAGAGGATAGCGAGATGGCTCAATTCGGTGCAAGAGGTAGAAGCTAAGGATGAGGTGATAACGAAAGATATGGATTTGGCAGGATGCATCCAATGATGATGAGAGATTTTGTGACCAAGGATAGCTAGAGGAGCAGGATGAGATGGCTGGATAGGATGGTAGATAGCTAGGATTATGATGGATATAAAGAGATGACATTGGGTTTGCATGAGGATAGCTTAGAGCTAGATACTAATGACAAGGGAGGATGGACAAGACAAGATCTCCAAGGAATATAGTGCCCCCAATCAGAAGATAACATGTGGAAGGAGGTCTTATGATGGATGTGATAGGATTGAAGCTAGGATGGAAAAAGTTGAAGGGGCTAGGGAGATGGATGATAGCTAAGATGATTGGCTGAAGCTACATAAGATTAGTGGATGGTGTGAGATGGTAGCTGGAGGATGGAGGATAGGTGGATAGATTGGAAGATGGAGCTGGATGGAAAGATGTGACCAAAAGCATGAGGATGATAGGCTAAGCTGGGGATGGCTAGATTACGCATGATGCTTGTTTGCCAAGTTTTCATCATGGTACTTGTCCAAGGCGCTTGAATTGCCAAGTTTTCACCAGTGGACGCTTTATTTTTCTTTTCTTTTTTGACTTTTTGACTTTGGACTTAGCTAGAATGATTTTTTCTTTCTTCAACTATTTTGGCTTTTTTGGGATTTTTCACTGGCTATTGGAATGTTCAATTTTGTTGCTAGCTGTTGGTACACCGGATGTGTGATTTATGCAATAGATCGGATTAGATGGGATTGATGGTAGGAGATGGAGGGATGAAAATGCTGGAAAGGAGCATGAGATGGGGATGCTTGCAAGAGCAACATTGGCACATGTTGGGATGGGTGTGAAAAGAGCATATGGGGGATAGATGGTAGATGCGAGTGTGATGGAGGATTTGTGGAAGTGTGCTTGGGGATATAGGCACCCAAGATGGAGTTAGGAGATGGGGGACATGAGTCACTAGATGGGGGATTAGCAATGGTGGATGCCATTATGCATTGGGTTTCAAGTTTTTTCTTGGGGATCCACATGGTTTTGGATTTTCTTTTCATGGGCTTTTGCATTGTTTTGCATTCTTTGATTGGATTTTGCCTTTTTGGAGTATGTCTTTTAGAAAAGACATATGATTGCCTAGGATGTGGATTTTTAGCTTTATGCATTTTGAAGTTGGCATTCACATTGTTGTGGTAAGCTTTGGGAAGATGGTTAGGAGAAGCTTTGTGAGATGGAGAGGATATGAAAGAGCATGTAGGGGGATGATGATGGATGATGTGCCCTAATATGTGCCTTTGTTGATCTTGCATAGAAATGGATGGAATAGGATTTTTATGATGGCTAATAGGAGGATGGAGGATGGTAGATTTTGGGACATAGGGACCCAAAATGGATTTAGCGGATGAAGGGGGGATATGGTAGGTTGTTTTGGGTTGCAAAGATGGTGGAGGGGGGATGACATAAGATTTCTTGAAGGAGTGATGGGAGGCTAGCATGGTGGGCTTGGAGATAGGCTTGGTTTGGGGGTGTGGTGCACCAACACCTTTAGATGGTGAGCCTTTGGATACATATCCAAGACCATGAAATCCTAGATTTTTTTGTGCAATAATAGGCTCTCTGATTCCTTGCTCTTGTGATCCTAAACCTTGACCTTGATAATGCCATCGATTGAGCATTTGAACAAGCTGAGGAAACTTTTTGCTTGCAGAAAATGGTAGAAGTGATTTATTAGGTGTATTGCAATGGGGAGATACCGTTCTTAATTCTTCTGCTGAGAGAGGGCCACCGTGGATGAATGTAAGTGAACCAAGAGGGTAGATTATAGATGGTGGAATAGCTTGGATAGGTGGTAAGATGGAAGCATGGAGCGGGGGAGATGGAAGGATAGGATCTTGATGTAGCTGGTGGGATGACAAGATATCTTGTAGTGGAGGAGATATGGCTTGAGGTTTTGGAGATGGAGGAGATGGTGACTGCACTATGGATGGAAGACATGGTACGATGATATCTTCATTTATGCTTTGGGGGATGTCAACATGCTTTTGGGAAGAATCTTGATAGGATTGGTTTGGAGTGGATGGTGCGATAAGAGGTGAAGGGATGGACTCTTCAAAGGCAATAGATGGATAGATGGGAGATTCAGTAGTGGAGATGGGTGAGTAGAAGATGGATGCATAAGGGTCATTACGAGAGATTTGGGAAATGCTTGGAGGCGATGTGGATAGGATTTGGAGGGATTTGACAGGTGGTGGGATTTTGATGCTTGCGGGAAGTGGAAGGATTTTAAGCAATTTTATGGATGGTATGGGGATGATAGTTATGAGAGATGGAGGTGATATTATAGATGGGGAAGCTTCATCACTGACTACTTCACATGGTTGGATTAGATGACATGGCTTATCGACTGTTGGAGGCAACTTTTCTTGTATTTCCTCTAGGAGATTCCTTGGAGACTCATGTGTCGAAGGTGGAGGTGGATTGATAGGAATAGCTAGTGTGATGGGGGTGGAAGATTGGAAGCTTGGTTGATGGGGTGATGGAGGGGAAGCTGGAATATCAGATGGCATGACTAGATAGTTTGGAATAACTCTTGGATTTTGGGAGATGCTTGGGGGAATGTTTCTAAGGCTTTCAATATACCCGTCATAGTCAACAAGATTTTCATCATCATTGGAATAGGAGGTGGCGGGAGCAAGGACAATGCAACCAAACACATCATGATAGGATTGGTACTTCATGCTTTGATGATTAGTTTGATGGGGATGGGGTCTTGCATATGGATGAACATGGAAGCTCATGGTTGGATTTGGATTAAGCACAGATTTTGGATTGGTTGATGAAAGATTTCCTAAGGAGAGTCAAAGCTGTATGACAAACCTAAGGAGGATTGGTTGGAGATTTTTGGCTTTCTTGTGGGTGGAAGACTTCAAGGGTATGCTATCAAAAGGTGAGAGTTTTGCTTTCCTATGCACTGGATTTGGTGGTGGCTGTGTCAACTTAAGGATAGACTAGTGATCCTATGGCATGACATGAGATTGACCACTTGTGGATCCCAACCTTTAGCTCAAGGTGATGAGGGATACAAGTGACAAAGCTGGATTACCCTAGACAATGCTCTGTCAAAGGGATAACCTTGGTGAGATTGGTTGATTGGTAGGATTGATTGGATAGCAAAATCTAGCAAAGTGACAACAACTCTTTTAAAGGCTTGGGTGATTTTGGATTGGGTTGCTAGCTAGCTGGGGGGATGATTTGGATGGACTTTGGATTTGGGATTTTTCTAAGGCAAAGAACTAGATAGATTCGGTTGTAGCGGGGGAGCTTGGATGATTTTCTGATAAGGCAGTGACTACGCTAAGTATGCCTTGAGCTGGGAGATTTCTGCTTTTCTGGGATTTTGACCAAAGTTGGCAAACATTCATTCAAAAGCTATGAACAAACAAGCAGACAAAAGTTTTGAGCAAGCACGTCAAACACACCAACATCCTAGGAAGCTTTCTACAAGGATGAAATTTGGTTTATCTAGGGAGTCCTCGATATACGCAAGGTACGTGAGGCTCAAATCTGTAGATGAAACCAAAAAGATGTCACACAGCCGAGAGGAGCGGTAACCCACTTCTCCTCTTTCACTTCTCAAGGGTATAAAGTTCCTTGAGGCTTAGCCTGAGTGACAAAATTTTGATCTCAAGAAAGGTGTCTTTGGATTCACCTCCCGATCTTTATACTCCGCTGGAACGCTGGAGTTGAGGTCATCCCAAGGGGTGATGAAATCCCCAAGCAGGCCTCCTAAAAAGTGTAAAACAAGACCACATACATGATTTTGGGCTTTAAAAGACACACGTTCATTCTAATTGATGATTTAAATTTTGTAAGCTATGATTGAAGACACTTGTGATTATGGAATACAATGTTCATTCCAATTTGACAGTGTCATTAGCATAATGAAAGTCAAGAGATCGTCAACATAAGAAATGCGAGCGCCATTGAAAATGCATCAAAACCATGCGATGTTCATTGATTTTTAGGCATTCAAGATTGAGTGTGAGTTTATTTTAAGCCCAAAACAAAGATGTGTGAAACTCGATTGCCAAGCGCGCACCCAGAGGCCCTCCACGTCAAGAGTTTGTTCAATTTTAATGTCCAAATGAAGTGTTAGCGAGCCTAGTGTACATTCAAGTAATTTTCTAAGTTAGAAAAACTAATAAAAACACAAGTAAGTGAAATTTGATCTTTGTGGAGCACTTAACACCCTCTTAGGTGGACCTATCCCCATAGATGGCGCTGAGATTGCAACCAATGGCTAAATTGATGGGTGATTAAAGAGGGTGAGTCCAACTAAAAACTCACTTAAAGCATCTTTATTTGGTTTTTATAATTTAAGAAATTTCTAGAATGTAGATTCTTTTTATGCCCCAAAAGATGATTATTTAATCTATGGCATTCAAGATTGGATTTGTTGTTTTAATCATGCATTCATAAAAAAACAAACTTTGATTTTAATCCATGGCACTCAAGAGTGATTTTAGCAACATGCATTCAAAGACAAGTGATTAAACATTAAAGTTTTTTCCTTTGAGCATTCAAGATTGAGATTTTGTGTGTTGTTTTAAGAACTTTGAAGTGCTTTGTTTTAACCTTAGATCATTCAAGATTGTTTTTGGACTCAAAAGTGAAAATGACTCTTTAGACTTTGCTTTTCATTCAAGATTTTGTGTTCTAGTTTGCATGTTTTAAGCCCAAAAATGATATTCCTAGATTGTTTTGATGCATAAAAAACCTAAGAAACATTCAAGATTTTGCAACAAGACATTTGTTTGGAACAAATAACAAAGCTTTTAGGACAATTTTGGCAACCATTTAGGACTCTTAGTTTTCATGAGATTTTTAAAAGAACTTTAACATATTTGCAAATGAGGTTCATTTTATCCTTGATTGATGCTTTGAGTTTGATTTAGATTTTAGTGTGCACTTAGTGTTGATTTTGAACCTTTTGAAATGGAAACTTGAAGTTCTTTTTAAATCCCCAAAAATGAAGTGTTCCTAACTTTGCATGAATGCATCTAAAACCTTGATGTTGCAAGGATGCAAATGATTAGATTGGTTTAGTTTCACTTGTTAAAAGATTTTTTCTTTTTTGAAATTTTTTTATTTTTCAATGGATTTAAGTATGATTTGGGGGTTTATTTTAAGCACTAAAAAGAAGTGTGTATGATTTTGCTTCCTTAAAAAAAATGGCCAAGATCTCCCACAAGAAGAAGAAGAAGAAGTAGATGGAATAAGAAGAATATAGACAAGAAGAGGAAGAAGAATTTCAAGTTCTTTGTCCACCTATAAGCTTGAAAAATCTGCAAACACTATGAGATAGATTATGAGTTCCTTTGTCTTTTTCATGCTCATGTGGACCTACAAAACCAATTTATACAATCCTACCAATCACAAAAACAAACAAAATTAGCCAAAATTAGCAAATGACATACAAAACTTGACTAAAAAAGCTAATGAAGATGACCCATGCGGGGTCCCACTGGGCGTGCCAAAATGTATATGAGCAATGTTAGTATGCTAATAGAAACCAAATTTAAATAAAGCTTCTACAAACTAAACAAAATTCATAAACTTCAAGATAGACTAAGATGAACTCTCAATTGAGAATATGAGCCATTAATGGACTCTCTCAATAAGAAGCTCTCTTGTTGAGTAGCTTTATCTAAATGGATAGGATGTATGCTCAATATGCTTCCAAAGGCTTCAATGGATGATTGTGGATTTTTAATGTGGATAGATGGCTTTAGTATGGATTTGGCTCTCAAAATAGCATTATAACTTTACTTCATGGATTGTGTTATTTTGCAAAGGGGAATGATCCAATTTATAGGCAAGAGGCTTGAGGGATTGAGGGCTAAGATGCAAGGATGAGAAAAAGCTCATGGAGGGCTTAGATTGCATGAGAGGAGAGCACATGGATTGTGCTTCCTTACAACCAATCAAGGAGTGACACATGTCACATGGTGAGAGGATGGAGGAAAAGGGAAGGATGAGTCAACAAAGGAGGCTCAAGGGATAAAATCTTCATAAAGACCCTCATAATGACTTGTAAGAGCAATAAAAGGGCTTGTAAGAGTCATTTATGACCTAGTGGACTTCATAAAGTTTTATAGTTGAGATATTTTGAGGGTGATGAGAGCAATTTCGACTTGGGCTTGATTAGGAAGGTTCTAAGCTTGTTTAGGCTTGTGCAAATGATTAGAGGATGGATTATGATGGTTTAGGATTAGCTTAGGGATAGGCAAGTGGATGGCATTTAATGAGGGTGGGTGAAGGAGGAGATATTTGTTAACTTTGGCTTGGGTTAGTAAGTCTTAACCCATGTTTAGGGAATGTGACAAGGTTAGGAGGGGATTAGGATTAGGTTTAAAGACATCTTCTAGAAGAGTCTAGATTTTGGAGGAGGATAAAGACTTTCTAGAATAGTCTAGAATTTCCTAGGATGAGGATGAAGACTTTCTAAAAGAGTCTAGAACTTCTTAGGATGAGGATAAATTAGATTTTTAGGAAATAAATAAAGTTTTATTTATTTCAAGGGTTTGGGTTGAGGAGATATTTATTAAAACTTTTTTTAATAAACATGAGGATTAATATTTAATTTTAATTAAATATTTTGAGTTGGGATTAGGGGTAGGAAATGATGGGATTAGCCTTTAATCAAAATTAAAGAAGGATTAGAAGATTTTGGAAGAGGTTATTGGTCATAAGGAAATTGGCCAACTTTTGGGAAAAAAATAATTTTTTAATTTATTTTAAGATTTTTGGTCAATTTATTAATTAAATAATTAATAAATAAGGAAATAATGTTTAAATAAGATTTAAACATTTTTGGGAGGGATTCCTTAATTAAATATTTTTAATTAAGATAAAAGGATTTAATGGCATAAAAATTAATTAATTAATTAATTAAATAATTAATTAATTAATAAATGATGATGTCATCAAGAATTTTTCAGAAAATAAAAATACTTTATTTTCTAAAGGATTTTTAGGTGTCTACACTAAGAACCCTAAAGACATATTAGAATTATTCTTATGGATCGAAGGGGATCATAGGTTGAGCTATGAGCCCCTTTGACCCATTAAATCACGACATATGTCCCTAGGGGTCCTCAGACCCCTGAGGACATATTAGAATCTATCACATGGGTCAAAGGGGGTCATAAGGTGACCTATGACCCCATTTAATCCATTAAATCACCACATATGTCCCTAGGGGTCCTAGGGCCTCTTGCGACATATTAGAATTGTTAATATGGTCAAAGGGGGTCATAGGGTGACTTATGGCTCCTTTTTTACCCATTACATGATGAAAAATGTCAACGACCCCTAGGGACATATTATATGGTTCAAAGGGGGTCATTGGGTGACTTATGACCCCCTTTGACTCATTAAATAATGACACATGTCCCTAGGGGTCCTGAGCCCTTAGGGACATATTAGAATGTTTCATATGGTCAAAGGGGCCCTATGACCCCCTCTAACCGATTAAATGACGACATATGTCCCTAGGGGTCATAGGACCCCTAAGGACATATTAGAATCGTTCATATGGGTCAAAGGGGATCATAGTGTGACCTATGACTCTTTTTAACTAAATAAATGACGACATATGTCCCTATGGTTCCTAGAACACCTAAGGACATATTAGAATAGGTAATATGGGTCAAATGGGGTCACAGGCTGACATATGACCCCCTTAGACGCATTAAACAATGACATATGTCCCTATCGGTGCAAAGACCCCTAGGGACAGATTAGAATTGTTCATATGAATCAAAGGGGGTCATAGGGTGACCTATGACCTCCGTTGACCCATTAAAAGACAAAATATGTCCCTAGGGGTCCTAAGACCCCTAGGGACATATCAGAGTGGTTAATATGAGTCAAAAGGGGTCATAGGGTGACCTATGATCCCTTTGACCAATTAAATAATGACATATGTCCTTAGGGGTCTTAAGAACCCTAGAGACGTATTAGAATCGTTATTATGGGTCGAACCTATGACCCTCTTTGACCTATTAAATGACAACATATGTCCTTAGGGGTTCTAAAACCCTTAAGGACATATTAGAATTGTTCATATGGGTCAAAGGGGGTCATAGGGTGACCTATGGCCCTCTTTGACCCATTAAATGATGACATATGTCCCTAGGGACCCCTAGGGACATAGTAGAATTGTTCATATGGGTGCAAGGGGTTCATAGGGTGACCTATGACCCCCTTTGATCCAATAAATGATGACATATGTCTCTAGAGGTCCATAGACCCCTAAGAACATATTAGAATTGTTCATATAGTCAAAGGGGGTTATAGGTACACTTTATGATCTTCTTTCACCCATTAAATGATGACATATGTTCTTAGGGGTCCAAAGACCCCTAGCGACATATTAGAATCGTTCATATGGATCAAAGGAGGTCATAGGGTGACCTATGACCCCCTTTAACCTATTAAATGACAACATATGTTCCTAGGGGTCCTAGAACCCCTAGCGACATATTAGAATAGTTAATATGGGTCAAAGGGGGTCATAGGGTGGCTTATGACCCCTTTTTTACCCATTATATGATGACATATGTCACTAGGGGTCTAAGGACCCCTAGGGACATATTATATGGATCAAAGGGGGTCATACAATGATCTATGACCCCCTTTTACACATTAAATGACGACATATTTTCCTAGTGGACCTAGGACCCCTAAGGACATATTACAATGGTTAATATGGGTCAAAGGGGGTCATATGGTGACTTCTGACTCTTTTTGACCCATTAAATGATGACACATGTCCCTAGGGGTCTTGGGCCTCTAGGGACATATTATAATATTTCATATGGTCAAAGGGGCTCATAGGTTCACCCTATGACTCCCTGTGACCCATTAAATAACAACATATGTCCCTAGGGGTCATAGTACCTCTAATTACATATTAGAATCGTTCATATGGGTCAAAGTAGATCATAGGGTGACCTATGACTTCTTTTAACCAATTAAATGAAGACATATGTCCTTAGGGGTCCTAGTACACCTAGGGACATATTAGAATGGTTAATATGGGTCAAAGGGGGTCATAGGCTGACGTATGACCCCCTTTGACCCATTAAATGATGACATATGTCCTTAGGTATCCAAGGACCCCTACAAACACATTATAATTGTTCATATGGGTCAAAGGGGGTCATAGGGTGACATATGACCCCCTGTTCACTCATTAAATAGTGAAACATGTCCCTAGGGGTCATAAGACACCTAGAGAGATACTAGAATGGTTAATATGGGTGAAAGGGGGTCATAGGGTAATCCATGACCCCATTTGACCTCTTAAATGATGAGATATGTTTGTAGGGGTCCTAGGATCCCTAGGGACATATTAAAATTATTCATTTGGGTCAAAGGTGGTCATAGGGTGATCTATGGCCTCTTTTGACCCATTAAATGATGACATATGTCCCTAAGAGTCCAAAGACCCTAAAGGACATATTAGAATTGTTCATATGGGTCAAAGGGGGTCATACGGTGTCCTATGCCCCCTTTGACCCATTAAATGACAACATATGTCCCTAGGGGTCCTAGGACCCCTAGATACATATTAAAATGGTTAATATGAGTCAAAGGCGGTCATAGGGTGGCCTATGACCCCCTTTGACCAATTAAATGATGACATATGTCCTAGGGACATATTAGAATTGTTCATAAGGGTCAAAGGGGGTCATAGGTTTAACCTATTAAATGATGACATATGTTCCTAGCGGTCCGAGGATCCCTAGGGACATATTAAAATGGTTAATATGGGTGAAAAGGGGTCATAGGATGACCTATGACCTATTTTGATCCATTAAATGATGACATATGTTCCTAGGGGTCCAAGGACCGCTACAGACAAATTAGAATTGTTCATGTGTGTCAAAGGGGGTCATAGGGTGACCTATGACCCTCCTTGACCTATTAAATGATGATATATGTCTATAGGGGTCCTAAGACCGCTAGTGACATATTAGAATTGTTAATATGGGTCAAAGGGAGTCATAGGGTGACTTATTACCCCCTTTGACCCATTAAAAGATGGCATATGTCCCTAAGGGTACTAGGATCCTTAGGGACATATTAGAATTGTTCATATGTACAAAGGGAGTCATAGGCTCACCCTATGACCCCCTTTGACCCATTAAATAACCTAGGGGCATATGTCGTCATTTAATGGGTCAAAGGGGCTCATAGGGTGACCTATGATCCTCTTTATGCTATTAAATGACGACATATGTCCCTAAGGGTCCTAGGACCCTTAAGAACATATTAGAATGGTTAATATGGGTCAAAGGGGGTCATAGGGTGACCTATGACCCCCTTTGACTCAATAAATAATGACATATGTCCCTACAGGTACAAGGACCTATAAGGATATATGAGAATTGTTCATATGGGTCAAAGGGAGTCATAGGGTGACCTATGACCCCCATTGACCCATTAAATGATGACATATGTCCCTAGGGTTCCTAGCACCCCTAGGAACATAGTAGAATGGTTAATATGGGTCAAAGGCCCTATGACCCCTTTTAATCGATTAAATAACAACATATGTCCCTAGGGGTCCTAAGGACATATTAGAATTATTCATATGGGTCAAAGAGAGTCATAGGGTGAGTTATGACCTACTTTGACTAATTAAATGACGACATATGTCCCTAAGGGTACAAGGACCCCTAGGGACATATTAGAATTATTCATATGGGTCAAAGGGGGGTCATAGGGTTACCTATGACTCCCTTTGACCCATTAAATGATGACATGTCTCTAGGGGTCCTAGGACCCCAACGGACATATTAGAATCTATCACATGGGTCAAAGGGTGTCATAGGGTGACCTATGACCTCCCTTAACCCATTAAATGACCATATATGTCCCTAGGGGTCCTAGGGCCCCTAGCGACATATTAGTATGGTTAATATGGGTCAAAGGGGGTCATAAGGTGACTTATGGCCCTCTTTTTACCCATTACATGATGACTTATGTCTCTAGGGGTCCAAGGACCCCTAGGGACATATTATATGGGTCAAAGGGGGTCATAGGGTGACCTATGACCCCCTTTGACTCATTATATGATGACATATGTCTCTAGGGGTCCTAAGACCCCTAAAGACATATTAGAATGGTTAATATGGGTCAAAGGGGGTCATAGGGTTACCTCTGACCCCCTTTGACCCATTAAATAATGACACATGTCCTTAGGGGTCCTGAGCCCCTAGGGACATATTAGAATGTTTTATATGGTCAAAGGGGCTCATAGGTTCACCCTACGACCTCTTCTAATCCATTAAATGATGACATATGTTCCTAGGGGTCATAGGACCCCTAAAGATATATTAGAATCGTTCATATGGGTTAAAGGGGATCATAGTGTGACGTATGACTCTTTTTCACTAATTAAATGACGACATATATCCCTATGGTTCTTAGAACACCTAGGGACATATTAGAATGGTTAATATGGGTCAAATGAGCTCATAGGCTGACATATGACCCCCTTTGACCCATTAAATGATGACATATATCCCTATTGGTCCAAGGACCCCTACGGACACATTAGAATTGTTCATATGGGTCAAAAGGGGTCATAGGGTGACCTAGGACTCCTGTTAACCAATTAAATGACGAGACATGTTCTTAGGGGTCCTAGGACACCTAGAGATATACTAGAATGGTTAATATGGGTGAAAAGGGGTCATAGGATGATGTATGACCCCATTTGACACCTTAAATGATGACATATGTCCATAGGGGTCCTAGGACTCTTAGGAACATATTAGAATTGTTCATATGGGTCAAAGAGGGCCATAGGGTGACCTATGGCCTCCTTTGACCCATTAAATGATGACATATGTCCCTAGGGGTCCAAGGACTCCTAACGACATATTAGAATTGTTCATATGGGTCAAACGGTGTCATAGGGTGACCTATGACCCCCTCTGACGCATTAAATGATAACATATGTCCTTAGGGGGTCCTAGGTACATATTATAATGGATAATATGGGTCAAATGCGGTCACAGGGTGACCTATGACTCCCTTTGACCTATTAAATAACGACATATGTCCCTATCGGTACAAGGACCCTTAGGGACATATTAGAATTGTTCATATGGGTCAAAGGGGGTCATAGGGTGACCTATGACCCCGTTGACCCATTAAAAGATAAAATATATCCCTAAGGGTCCTAAGACCACTAGGGACATATTAGAATAGTTAATATGAGTCAAAATGGCTCATAGGGTGACCTATGACCTCCTTTGACCAATTAAATGATGACATATGTCTCTAGGGGTCTTAAGAAACTTAGAGACATATTAGAATTGTTCTTATGGATCGAAAAGGGTCATAGATTGACCTATGACCTTCTTTGACCCATTAAATGATGACATATGTCCATAAGGGTCCTACGACCCCGAGGGAATATTAGTATTGTTCATATTGGTGAAAGGGAGTCATAAGGTGACCTATGACCCCCTTTGACCCATTAAATGACAACATATGTTCCTAGGGGTTCTAGGACCCGTAGGGACATATTAGAATTGTTCAAATGGGTCAAAGGGGGTCATAGGGTGACCTATGGCCCACTTTGACCCATTAAATGATGACATATGTCCCTAGGGGTCCAAGGACCCTTAGGGACATAGTAGAATTGTTCATATGGGTGCAAGGGGTTCATAGGGTGACCTATGACCCCCTTTGATCCAATAAATGACGACATATGTTCCTAAGGGTCCATGGACCCCCAGAGACATATTAGAATTGTTCATATGGTCAAAGGGGGTCATAGGTGCACCCTATGATCTTTCACCCATTAAATGACAACATGTCTTTAGGGGTCCTAGGACCTCTAAAGACATATTAGAATCATTCATATGGGTCAAAGGGGGTCATAGGGTGATTTAGGACCCCCTTTAACCCATTAAATGACAACATATGTCCCTAGGGGTCCGAGAACCCCTAGCGACATATTAGAATAGTTAATATGGGTCAAAAGGGGTCATAGGGTGACTTATGATGCCCTTTTTAACCATTAAATGATGACGTATGTCGCTATGGGTTCAAGCACCCTTAGGGACATATTATATAAGTCAAAGGGGGTCATATGATGACCTATGAGCCCATTTGACCCATTAAATGATGACATATTTTTTTAGAGGACCTAGGACCCCTAGAGACATATTACAATGGTTAATATGGGTCAAAGGGGGTCATAGGGTGACTTATGACTCCCTTTGACCCATTAAATAATGACATATGTCCCTAGGGGTCCTAAGCCCCTTAGGACATATTAGAATGTTTCATATGGTCAAAGGGGCTCAGAGGTTCACCCTATGACCCCCTCTGACCCATTAAATGACGACATATGTCCCTAGGGGACATAGAACCTCTAAGGACATATTAGAATCGTTCATATATGTCAAAGGGGATCATAGGGTGACCTATGACTCCCTTTAGCCAATTAAATCATGACATATGTCCCTAGGGGTCCTAAGACACCTAGAGACATATTAGAATGGTTAATATGGGTCAAAGAGGGTCATAGGTTGACGTATGACTCCCTTTGACCCATTGAATGATGACATATGTTCCTATGGATCCAAGGACCTTCGTTGACTTATTAAATAATGAGACATATCCCTATGGGTCCTAGGACACCTAGAGAAATACTAGAATGGTTAATATGGGTGAAAGGACCCATTAATGATGACATATGTCTGTAGGGGTCGTAGGATCCTCAGGGACATATTAGAATTGTTCATATGGGTGAAAGGGGTCATAGGGTGACTTATGCCCTCCTTTGATCCATTAAATGATGATATATGTCTCTAGAGGTCCAAGGACCCCAAAGGACATATTAGAATTATTCATATGGGTCACAGGGGGTCATACGGTGACCTATGACCTCCTCTAACCTATTAAATGAGAACATATGTCCCTAGGGGTCCTAAGACCCCTAGATACATATTAGAATTGTTAATATGGGTCAAAAGCGGTCACAGAGTGGCCTATGATCCCCTTTGACCAATTAAATGATGACATATGTCCCTAAGGGTCCTAAGACCCCTAGTGACATATTAGAGTTGTTCATAAGGGTCAAAGTGGGTCATAGGGTGACTTATGACCCCCTTTAGCCCATTAAATGATGACATATGTCCGTAGCGGTCTGAGGACCCTTAGGGACATATTAAAATGGTTAATATTGGTGAAAGCGGGTCATAGGGTGACCGATGACCCCCTTCGACCCATTAAATGATGACATATGTCCCTAGGGGTCCAAAGATCCATAGGGACAAATTAGAATTGTTCATATGTGTCAAAGGGGGTCATAGGGTGACCTATGACCTCTTTTGACCCATTAGATGACGACATATGTCTATAGGGGTCCTAGGACTGCTAGCGACATATTAGAATTGTTAATATGAGTCAAAGGGAGTCATAGGGTGATCTATGACCCTCTTTGAGCCATTAAATGATGACATATGTCCCTAGGGGTACTAGGATTGCTAGGGACATATTATAATTGTTCATGTGTACAAAGGGGGTCATAGGCTCACTCTATGACCCCCTTTGACCCATTAAATGACCTAAGGACATATGTCATCATTTAATGGGTCAAAGGGGGTCATAGGGTGACCTATGATCCCCTTTAAGCCATTAAATGATGACATATGTCCCTAAGGAACATATTAGAATGGTTAATATGGGTCAAAGGACGTCATAGGGTGACCTATGACCCCCTTTGATCCATTAAATAATGACATATGTCCCTAGGGGTCCAAGGACCCGTAGGGACATATGAGAATTGTTCATATGGGTCAAAGGGGGTCATAGGGTGACCTATGACCCTTGTTGACTCATTAAATGATGACATATGTCCCTGTGCTAGGAACATAGTAGAATGGTTAATATCGGTCAAAGGGGGTTATAGGGTGACCTATGACTCTCTTTAATCGATTAAATAATGACATATGTCCATAGGGGTGCTAGGGACATATTAGAATTGTTCATATGGGTCAAAGGGGGTCAAAGGGTGAGCTATGACCCACTTTGACCCATTAAATAACGACATATTTTCGTATTAGAATTGTTCATATGGGTCAAAGGGGGTCATAGGGTTACCTATGACCCCCTTTGACCCATTAAATGAAGACATACATCCCTAAGGGTTCTAGTACCCCTGAGGACATATTAGAATTATTCTTATGGGTCGAAGTGGGTCATAGGTTGACCTATGACTCCCTTTGACCCATTAAATGATGACATATGTTCCTAGGTCATTTAATGGGTCAAAGGGGGTCATAGAGTGACCTATGAATTCCTTTGACTTATTAAATGATGACATATGTCACTAGGGGTCCTAAGACCCATAGGGATATATTAGAATTGTTCATAAGGGTCAAAGGGGGCCTTAGGGTGACCTATTACCCCCTTTAACCCATTAAATGATGACATGTCCTTAGGGGTCTGAGGACACTTAAAGACATATTAAAATGGTAATTATGTGTCAAAGGGGTCATAGGGTGACCTATGACCCCTTTTGACCAATTATATGACAAAATATGTCTCTAGGGGTCCAAAGACCATTGAGGACATATTAAAATTGTTCATATGAGTTAAAGGGGGTCATAGGGTGACCTATGGCCCCCTTGGACCCATTAAATGAGGACATAGGGTGACCTATGACCCCCTTTGACCCATTAAATGATGACATATGTTCATATGGATCTTAGGACCCCTAGAGACATATTAGAATTGTTCATATGGGTTAAAGCGGGTCATAGGGTGACCTATGAGCCCCTTTGACCCATTAAATGACGATATATGTTCCTATGGGTCCAAGGACCCCTAGGGACAAATTAGAATTGTTCATATGGGTTAAAGGGGGTCATAGGTCACCCTATGACCCCCTTTGACATATTAAATGACGACATATGTCTATAGCGGTCCTAGGACCCCTAGCGACATATTAGAATAGTTAATATAGGTCAAAGGGGGTCATAGGGTGACCTATTACCCCCTTTGACCTAATAAATGGTGACATATGTCCCTAGGGGTCCTAGGATCCCTAGGGACATATTAGAATTGTTCATATGTACAAAGGGGGTCATAGATTCACCCTATGACCCCCTTTGACCTATTAAATGACCTCATATGCTTTTAGGGGTCATAGGGTGGCCTATGGCCCCCCTTGACCCATTAAATGATGACATATGTTCCAAGGGGTCTAAAGAACTCTAGGGACATATTAGAATTGTTCATTTGGGTCAAAGGGGGTCATTATTGATTTATGACCCCCTTTGACTTATTAAATGATGGCATATGTCTTTAGAGTTCTGAGGACCCCTAAGGACATATTAGAATGATTAGTATAGGTCAAAGGGGGTCATAGGTTGACCTATGACCCCCTTCGACCCATTAAATGATGACATATGTCTCTAGGGGTCCTAAGACCCGTAGAGACATATTAGAATTGTTCATATGGGTCAAAGGGGGTCATATGGTGACCTATGACCCCATTTGACCCATTAAATGATGACATGTCTCTAAGGGTACTAGGATCCCTAGGGACATAATAGAATGGTTAATATGGGTCAAAGGGGGTGATAGGGTGACTTATGACCCCCTTTGACCAATTAAATGATGACATATGTCCCTAAGGGTCGTAGGGACATATTAGAATTGTTCATATGGGTCAAAGGGGGTCATAGGTTGACCTAGGACCCCCTTCGACCCATTAAATGATGACATATGTCCCTAGGGGTCCTAGGACTCGTAGAGACATATTAGAATTGTTCATATGCGTCAAAGGGGGTCATAGGGTGACATATGACCCCCTTTGACCCATTAAATCATGACATATGTCCCTAGGGGTCTTAGGACCCCTAGGGACATAATAGAATGGTTAATATGGGTCAAAGGGGGTGATAGGGTGACCTATGACCCCCATTTGACCGATTAAATGATGACATATGTCCATAGGGGTCCTAAGACCCCTATGGACATATGTCATCAATTAAATGATCAAAGTGGGTCTTAGGTCACCCTATTACCTCTTTTGATTCATTTAGGACCCCTAGAGACATAATAGAATTATTTATATAAGTCAAAGGGAGTCATAGGTTCACCTTATGACCCCCTTTGACCCATTAAATGATGACATATGTACTTAAGAGTCCTAAGACCCCTAGGATGTATTAGAATTGTTCATATGGGTCAAAGGGGGTCATAGGTTGACTTATGACACACTTTGACCCATTAAATGATGACATATGTCTCTAGGGGTACTAAGACTCCTAGGGACATATTAGAATTGTTGATATGGTCAAAGGGGGGCCCAATAAATGATGACATATGTCTTTAAGGGTGTTAGGGACATATTAGAATGTTCATATGGGTCAAAGGGGGTCATAGGGTGACCTCTGACCCCCTTTAACACATTAAATGAGGATATATGTCCCTAGTGGTCCTAAGACCCATAAGGACATATTAGAATGGTTAATATGGGTCAAAGGGGGTCATAGGGTGACCTATGACCCCCTTTGACCTATTAAATGATGACATATGTTCCTAGGGGTCCAAGGACCCCTAGGAACATATTAGAATTGTTAATATCGGTCAAAGGGGGTGATAGTGACCCATTAAATGATGAAATATGTCCTTAGAGGTCCGAAGAACCCTAGGGACATATTAGAATGGGTAATATGGTTCAAAGGGGGTCATAGGATGACCTATGACCCGCTTTGACTAATTAAATGATGACATATGTCCCTAGGGGTTTTAAGAACTCTAGAGACATTATAATCGTTCTTATGGGTCGAAGGGGATTATAGGTTGACCTATGACCCCCTTTGACCCGTGAAATGATGACATATGTCCCTAGGGGTCCCAAGACCCCTAGGGACATATTAGAATAATTCATATGGGTCATAGGGTGACCTATGACCCCCTTTGACCTATTAAATGATAACATATGTCCCTAGGGGTGCTAGGACCCTTAGGGACATATTAGAATTGTTGATATGGGTCAAAGGGGGTCATAGGGTGACCTATGGCCCCCTTTGACCCATTAAATCACAACATATGTCCGCAGGGGTCCAAGGACCATTAGTGACATATTAGAATTTTTCAAATGGTGAAAGGGGGTCATAGGTTCACCCTATGACCTCTTTTGACCCATTAAATGATGACATATGTCCCTAGGGTTGTTAGGACCCCTAAGGACATATTAGAATAATTTATATGGGTCAAATGGGATCATAGGGTGACCTGTGACCCCCTTTAACCTATTAAATGATGACATATGTTCCTAGGGGTCCTAGGACGCCTAGCGACATATTAGAATGGTTAATATGGGTCAAAGGGGGTCATAGGGTGACTTATGACTCGCTTTTTACCCATTACATGATGACACATGTCCCTAAGGGTCAAAGAATTCTTAGGGACATACTAGAATTGTTCATATGGGTCAAAGGAGGTCATTGAGTTTGACCCATTAAATGACGACATATGTCCCTAGGGGTCATAAGTCCCTTAGGGACATATTACAAATGTTAAAATGGGTCAAAGGGGGTCATGGGTTGAGCTCTGACCCCGTTTGACACATTAAATGATGACATATGTCCCTAGGGGTCCTAAGACCCCTAAGGACATATTAGAATTCTTGATATGGTCAAAGGGGGTCATAGGTTCACCCAACGACCCTCTTTGACCCATTAAATGATGACATATGTTCCTAGGGGTCATATGGTGGCCTATGGCCCCCTTTGACCCATTAAATGATGACATATATCTCAAGGAGTCCAAGGACCCCTAGGGACATATTAGAATAGTTCATTTGGGTCAAAGGGGGTCATAGGTTGACCCATTAAATAATGACATATGTCTCTAAGTGTCCGAAGACCCCTAGGGACATACTAGACTGATTAATATGGGTCAAAGGGGGTAATACAGTGACCTATGACCCCTTTTGGCCCATTAAATGATGACATATGTCTTTAGGGGTCCTGCGGCACCTATGGAGATATTAGAATTGTTCATATGGTCAAAGGGGGTCATAGGTTCACCCTATCAGCCCCTTTGACCCATTAAATGATGACATATGTCCCTAGGGGTCCTAGGACCCTTAGGGACATAATAGAATTGTTCATAAGGGTCAAAGGGCGCCATAGGGTGACCTATTACCCCCTTTAACCCATTAAATTATTACATATGTCCCTAAGGGTCCGAGGACCCCTAGGGCCATATTAAAATGGTAATTCTGTGTCAAAGGGGGTCATAGGGTGACCTATGACCCCTTTTGACTCATTATATGATGATATATGTCTCTAGGGGACTAAGGACCGCTAGGGACATATTAGAATTGTTCATATGAGTTAAAGGGGATCATAGGGTGACCTATTACCCTCGTTCACCCATTAAATGACGACATATATCCCTAGGGGTCCTAGGACCCCTAGGGACATATTAGAATGGTTAATACGGGTCAAAAGGGGTCATAGGGTGACCTATGACCCCTTTTGACCAATTAAATGATGAGATGTGTCCCTAGGGGTCTTAAGACCCCTAGGGACATATTAGAATTGTTCATATGGGTCAAAAGGTGTCATAGGGTGACCTATGGCCCCCTTGGACCCATTAAATGAGGACATATGTCTCTAAGGGTCCAAGGACCCCTAGGGACATATTGGAATGATTAATATGGGTCAAAGGGGGTCATAGGGTGACCTATGACCCCTTTTAACCCATTAAATGATGACATATGTCCCTATGGATCCTAAGACCCTTAAGGACATATTAGAATTGTTCATATAGGTTAAAGAGGGTCATAGGGTGACGTAAGGCCCCCTTTGACCCATTAAATGATGACATATGTCCCTATGGGTCCAAGGACCCCTAAGGACAAATTAGAATTGTTCATATGAGTCAAAGGGGGTCATAGGGTGACCTATGACCCCCTTTGACTTATTAAATGACGACATATGTCTATAGCGATCCTAGGACCCCTAGCGACATATTAGAATGGTTAATATGGATCAAAGGGGGTCATAGGGTGACCTATTACCCCCTTTGACCCATTAAATGTCGACATATGTCCTTAGGGGTCCTAAGATCCCTAGGGACATATGAGAATTGTTCATATGTACATAGGGGGTCATAGGTTCAGCCTATGACCCCCTTTGACCCATTAAATGACTTAGGGACATATGTCGTCATTTAATGGGTCAAAGGGGGTCATAGGGTGACCTATGACCCCTTTTGATCGATTAAATGATGACATATGACCCCTAAGGACATATTAGAATTGTTGATATGGATCAAAGGGGGTCATAGGGTAACCTATGGCCCAATCTGACCCATTAAATGATGACATATGTCCCTAGGGGTCCAAGGACCCATAGGGACATATTAGAATTGTTCATATGGGTCAAAGAGGGTCATAGGGTGACCTATGACCCCCTTTTACCTATTAAATGATGACATTCGTCCCTAGGGGTCCTAGTACTGCTAGGGACACATTAAATTTTTTCTTAAGGGTCAAACGGGTTCATAGGTTGACCTATGACTCCCTTTGACCCATTAAATGATGACATATATATCTAGGGGTTCTAGGACCCCTAGTGGCATATTAGAATTGTTCATATGGGTCAAAGGGGTTCATAGGGTGACCTATGACCTTCTTTGACCCATTAAATGATGACATATATTAGAATTGTTTATATGGGTCAAAGGGGGTAATAGGGTGACCTATGACCCCATATGTCCCTAGGGTTTCTCGGACCCATAGAGACATATTAGAATTGTTCTTATGGTTCGAAGGGGGTCATAGGTTGACCTATGACCCCCTTGGACCCATTAAATGAAGACATATGTCCCTAGGGGTCTTAGGACCCCTAGGCATATATTAGAATTATTTATATGAGTCAAAAGGGGTCATAGGGGTACGTATGACCCCGTTTGACTCATTAAATGATGACATATGTCCCTAAGGGTCCAAGGATGCCTAGGGACATATAAGAATTGTTCATATGGGTCAAAGGGGGTCATAGGGTGACCTATGACCTCTTTTGACCCATTAAATGACAACATAATTCCCTAGGTGTCCTAGGACCCCTAGGGACATATTAGAATTGTTCATATGGTCAAAGGGGTCATAGGGTGACCTATGGCCGCCTTTGACCCATTAAATGATGACATATGTCCCTATGGATCATAGGAACCCTAGAGACATATTAGAATCTTTCTTATGGGTTGAAGGGGGTCATAGGTTGACCTATGACTCCCTTTGACCCATTAAATGATGACATATGTCCCTAGGGGTCCTAAGACCCCTAGGGACATTTTAGAATTGTTTATATGGGTCAAAGGGGGTCATAGGGTGACCACTAATACATTAGGGGTCAATTTGCGATGGCAAGGAAAGGTAATGTGTTTTTGGCTTTTTTTTTTCAATTTTAGCCCGATTTCGTCACAATTACGACGGAAGGTGTCACAATTGCGACGCCACCAGGATATAAGAGAAAAAAAACCATAAAATGTCATTTGAAATAAATCAACACAGGGTTCTTCGGAAAGGAAAGGCGCGCAAGAGACTTCAATAGCATTGAGAGGGGCATTGAGGCGAACTCGAGGCATTGAGAGGGCCAAGTAGAGACCCACATCGGCTAACTCGATGCATTGAGAGGGGCAGAGACTTGCAACGGCTAAGTCGACGCATTGAGCTTGTTTGACCTACTATATTGTATGGGGATCTCTGGCGAAAGGTCCAAGCTTATTTTATTTTGCATAGCCTTGGGTGGTAAGATCTCACTCCCGAAGCCCATTTTGGTAGGATGGTAGCAACAGATTTACGACTATATATTAAAAATTTGGGATACAAGTTGGAAAATTGTTACAAGTATCCCATTACATGAGATCAAGATTCAAGTTTAAACGTTCATATAATGAATAAAATTCAAAAATCCTTGCTCAATATTCATTAATTCAAGTATAAAAGTAATGATAGAACATTATTTTCATTGGAATTGAAAGGCACTAAGTCCACAAAATGGCCAATAATAAAAAGTACATTTGGTTGCATGTATCTTACACAGAAATGCAGTGGTATTATATATCTGGCATAGTTATGAAAGTATGGCCCTCATTGCCAAGGTCTATAGTATCTACCATAGTAGTAAAATCTTCTTAGTAAAAAAAAGGCAAACCAAAAGATTCAAAAATTATCGAACTATCACGAATCAATCAAGAAAAAATCATATTTTCAACACACGTAAAATAAAGATGAAAAAATTAACAAAACATGGTTTTATAGAATAGAGATACAAAAATAAAATAAAATGAAAGCTTATTCCATAAATTATGAGATACATTTTTTCTTATTTATGTTCATATTGTATTTGATTAAATTGTATTGCACAATACATACTGCACACTGCATAAATGATAACTAATTGTTGATAGTTTTCAATTACAATTTCCTTTGTATGAAGTCAACCTAAAAACTAAGTACAAAGTTGCAAAAAATTCTATGTTCCTTTAGAGGCTTGGGAAGGGTGGGACCTAGGATCTTGATTTGGGGATGGTGGTTAGCAAGGGTTGATTTGGGGACAATCGTTGGCACAGGTTTAGGGATGGAGCACCTAAAAGGGTCAAGAGGTAATGTACCTTATAGGGATTTGGGGTTAGTACCCTCAGCAAGATTGACAAGCAACATCCCTTTTGTAATACAAGCAACATCACAATACCATTTTTCACAGTGATAGGATGAAAATTGATTGTAAATCAGAGTAGATACAATTCAGACATGTCCTTCAAAATTACATAATCATGAATGGTGGTAATTAGTGATTAATCAAAAAATCACATTTTTTGGCTTCATCAACACATTCCTCACAACATCATATGAAGTTCCTTACACAGTTGGCAAATGTGGGCTTAGCAAAAACTTTGGTAAATTAAAAATTGCTTAAGTTTATTTAAAAAAAACTTTCTGTTATACATAAGAATTTTTCTGCTATCCAAAATTTTACTTGATGTTTTTTCTAGAAGAGATTGTATATGTTTTTTGAATCACAATGTTTTAGATCTCACTCTATGATCTATCATCTAGATGTTAGAGAGTAGAAGGGATAGAAAAATATATTTTTTACAAAATTAAATGATAAAATATATCCAATGAGTACAAAAGTGTTTTCTATCAAGGTTGACTCATTTGAATTTAATTGAGAAGACTAAATCCAAAAATGCATCAATGCATTCCTTGCAGCATCATACAAAGTTCCTTGCATGGTTGGCATACTTAGGACTCAACCAAAATTAGGGTTGTCTTTACAGTGATTATCTTTAAAAATCATCATCATGATTCATAAACTGCATTACAACATTTTAAATCTTCATCTTCCCTAGTCTACTAAAAACTTGGGGAGAGGTTCTAATCCTTGCACTCTATTGCAACTCCTCACTTCACATTAAAGGTCGTATTTTTGGCACTAAGTTGGCCAAATAATATGTGACAACTAATCATGCTCTTTTCTCTTTCTCATTTAACTCAGTATCAAATACATAATATAGAGCACTTGTGCTAATTTAGAAGCATTAGCAGTGATGGCAGTGAGTTGATTGGCATCCTTGTATTGAGTTGATATTGTCATTATTAAACTAAGTATGAAAATATGAACAATCACATTATATCTATCTCTTGGATCGGGTAATATATCCCTAATCAAGATGGATTGAATGACAATCATATGGGATCAAGTTATGATCCTCTATATTCATATTAGAGGCTTTGATGTTGAAATTGGCTTAGAAAATAATCATGACGATGACCATAGGGTCTCTTGATAATTTGTTTGGTGACTAATCATAATCGATAACCTTTGGATTTGTTGGCTAATTAAGTTTATGCCTATGTGTCTCCTCAAGGAGAAATGTAGTTGAATAGTTACAACCACCCCTCATATGCCTCTTGATAGCACTAAATAAGATGACCGATCACAAGACATGGATTATTGACATTCATAAATGATTCTATCTCTTCAGATTGGGAATTCTAATAAGTGATCTAATTATATATTTAGACCTGGCAAACATTTTTCAATATTGAATTAATTCATATCCATTCTATATTGATTATCACCTAGAGAGATCCATTACATTTACAAAGATCCTTCATTATTTAACATGGTATCAAAGCTAGGTTAATAAAGGTATCACTTTAAGAGAGGAAGGCTGCTAGCTATGAAATCAATACCATATGCCTTTGCAATTTTGTGCCCAAGATGGTGAGAGATTTCAAGTCACCTCATTTTCGTCCTCTCTAATGTCTTCAACAAAAGAGTATCTGTAAATTTGTATGATGTTCTGCATAGATATAGTTTTGATAACACTCATTGAGTAGCATTTGGCCATGAAAGAGAAGAGGCAAAAATCAAAAAATCAGTGTTTAGGTTGTTGTGTTTGCTGGCACATTTTGGCATGAGGGAGCAAGTACCAAAGTGTTGGGCCTATCATTCTCATAGAGGGTGCTCCTGAGCTTCCCATTTCTACAAATGGTGTAACACTTGTTTAATTGCATGTTTAGTTTGGCATGCAGATGAGCATGTGTAATATTTTTCTTGTAGATCTATTTATTTTTCTTGCAGGGAGACAGCATAGTAAAAGGAAATATGGTTAAAAGTATTTGTTCAGAGCTCATTTTCAAATTGTTTGAAAGATCACTCAAGTCATTCTTTAAATGTATGGATTTGTGGTTTTTTTGTCAATGCAAATCATGCTGTTGTTAGTAGGCTTAATTCCTTTTGATTACTATCTATGGCATTTTTTCATCTTCTTCACAGGGGCAGGAAAAACCATACAAAAAGTTTCAAGCAGTCAGTGTAGCTTCTGTTATTGCTCAACTAGTTAACAATATACCAAACAAATGCATCATTTATCCATCTGTATATTTTTACTATTTTTCTTAAGTTGACAATGCTTCCTTTTGAATCTATTTATGTTAAAGCAGGATGTATCAGCATTGACTGTAGCAGAAAAACAAGTTACACAGATGAAAACTTGCATTGTTGCACTTACAACTGACATTTGACACTTGGAGTTGATATGCACGTTTCTTTGAGGTGGGTGATAACAAAGAGCTCATCAATTTTCACTGTGTTATCTTCTGGCTACAACTCTACACCATTCTTCACTATTTTTTATTTATACCTAATACAATTTTATTTTTCAAAATATTTATCATTGCCACAATTTTTGACAGTTGGCTTCTTTGTATTAATGCCTATAAGGAGCCATTGGATATTGGAAGATAAAGGTTATAAATCTCAGGTAGTTTGTCTACAAGGTTTCTTTTGGATTTGGCTGTGTTACATGAAATGTTGAAGTAAGATGCATATCAAATATATAGTTGTGGCTTTTGTGTTATGTCCAACTCAGACATGGGCATTTTTGCTTGCGGTTACGATTCTGTGCATGATGAGCTTGACTTCATTTTTCATGCCTGGCAATGGAAATTTTTGTATGTGCCTCATAGCCTAAATTTATATTTGGTTTAGGAGTTTGACAAGAGAATTGTATAGAATATTACAACTTTTGAGTCTGCTGTACTTGGCTTCGCTAAGGCTGATAAGCTTATGAGATCTAGGCCCTAGTGCCCCAAACTTCGGGTCCAAGATTCTAAATCATTTTCCAAACACTAATACTAATTATAATTTTTTTGATGGATTTTTTGTAAAATATTTCAATGGCAACACGTAGAAATTTTTAGGTGGCTGGAGACAAGAAATTAATCAGTTCTTGTTTTATTGCATGTTTTCTCTCCTACTAGTTGGGATTTGTTTCTCAATAGATAATATTGTGTTTTTGAATTCATATTTGATATTACTCTTCATCTTTCTTCATATATCAATTTCTCACATAGTTTTTTTTAAGTTGTTGCTTGAATTCCTATTTATCTGTTCGTAAGTTGCCTTTGCCTTTCAATTATGTAACACTTTTTCTACCTTTTCACCTAGTTATAATAAACTGGAATGTCTCCTATGGACTTTATATTCAAGCCTCAATCAAAGAACACATTAAAATAATTTTCATGCCACTGACATGACATATAAGTGACCTGAAACTAATTATAATTTAAAACAAGAATCCGTGGTTGCCCTTCTCTTTTACGTACTCTCCGAGTTTTCCATTATTAATAGTCATATTAAGTTCCTTGGGATCCTAGCAGGGTATCTTCAAAAATGACCCATATTTTCACAACAATATGCCAGCTAACTGATTTGATTATAAGTTCTAAGGAGAATGGGAGAAGAATATATAATCCAACAAGGAAAGCTTAAAGGAATCTAAAAACTTTGGCAAAAATAAAATAAAAAAATCATCTGAGTTCATCCAATTTCTAGATTTCTTGGGAATTTGGTAGAAGCCCCTCTATTGTCTTGAGTATTTCATGCCAAATTATGGGCTCTCTTGTTAAATGAGCATACACAGTTTAAATGGTATACTCTTACAAACTATTAGCTCTTTTTTTTCTCGCTTAGCTAATTTCCCTACAGCTACGAGCAGAAATTAACAATAAATATTTGACATATTATAAGTGTTGATCTTCTTAAGTTGGCCACTGATTTCAACCCATTCTGATTGATTTGTACAGATTCTTATAACTAGTTCCATATATTTAATTACATTTAGACACTATCTTTTAATGCTTTATTTTAGTGTGCTACATATTCTATTTCATATTTGTGATATATGATGAAAGTATTATAACATATGGAGGAACAATCCATGAGTAGCGTGGCCAATTGAAATGGTTTTCATTTCAATTTTACACCATTTGATACAAATAATCAGTTTACCAATCGACCCCTAGGTTCATTCCATTTGTAGTAAAATCTTCATTACATAGAAAACGTTCACAAAATCTATGTTAATGCTCACACATCTTCTTGGACTTACGCAAATCTATGTCAATCCTCACACATTTTCTTGGACTTGCGCAGGAACTATGCTGCCCTGCAGCTCTTGTTAAATATGTTATCAACTTGAATTTCCTATTAAAGGCTCTCATGCTAAATTGAAAGCCAGGTAAAGAAAAAGATATTATACACTATTTTGTTGGTACCCTGTGTAGCACAACAAACTTGTTCTTACTATAAGAGAATTTTCTTTTCTTTTATTTCATTGCAGATTTTCTGCTTGCACGGAGGTCTCTCCCCATCATTGGACACACTTGATAACATTCGAGCTTTGGATTGCATACAGGAAGTGCGTCTATACACATAAGTATAAACTTCTTCTTTTCCTGCAACACATATAACAACAATTTTAAGTGCTTGCAAGGTATATACTTATGAATAAATATTACATCCTAATTTAAATGTATGAAAACAATTTTCATTCCTTTCAAGCTTCATTCATCTCGAGGTGCAATTCAAAAACTCAAGAATAGTGGCTTTTGTTCTTCAGGATACCTTTAGGGGAAGAGTATGCGAATGCCCCGTCGTGTCTAGAGTCCAGTTTAGAGGAGATGACTATTTACACTGCTAAGGTTTTTTGAATCTAATTCTGAATAACATTTCTTGCTATTGTTGAATCTAATCTAATGCATATTTTAACTAGAATTTTAGCTTATATGTTTTGAAATTTTTGTTAGGCCTTGTAGTTTGTATAATTTGATTGCTGGAGAGCTTCTACAACTAAGCAAGAAGGCCATTGCATGAGTTATAGCCATGCGCTCGATTATGAAAATTGTATATTTTTTATTCTAATGTATATTTTAACTAGACTTTTAGCTTATATGTTTTGAAATTGCTTTTAGTGGCTTAATGTTGTAAGGTCTTTTGAAATAAGACCTTTAGGCGGTTGGTCAAAGTTTTACAAATAATCTTAGGAATAAAGTCAAAGAAAGTATTTTCAAAATATTAAAGTATTTAGCTAGGTCTAAGAAGATTTGTGTACTTTCGATAGTTTTTCTTAGTTTGTGAAAGTTGTAGACTGAAGTTTTCATAGCCTGATTTTTGCTTCCTGCAAAGAACGATCATGTCAGATAATATAAGTGAAGAAAAAAATAGGGAGACGATCGCTAGATTGTGGTCTAACTTGAAAAGAAAAGGTGATGGAAAATATTATTATCCTTGTAATATTTGTAAGGGCTTAAATCGTAGAAGACTTCTAATCAAAACAGTTAAGAGAAATTGTAGGGAGAATGGTCACATTGAAGGGGGGCATGACTATCATCCACTGGTAAGTCGTTCATTATATCATTTTAAAAATTTATATACATATGAAATCACTTGATGATGAGTTGATGATCATGGTTTATTTATGTTAATCAATTTTATATAGGTTGATCTTCCCAAGGAAGTACATGATATGAACCACAACAATCCGAAGAATATGGTTTTCGAAGTGGAGGAACATGGAGGTGCAAATATCCAAGGTGAAGATAATGATCCCATGGAAGATGATGATCATGCGCCAGAAAACACAATTGAAGAGGATGGTATAAATACATTGATCCATGACACATCTAGTCGAAGCGTATCTGATCATGATGATGATGATAGCCTTGATGTACCTCTACTTTAGAAGGCATACGAGCCCCTATACAAAGACTCCCAAACAACTCTTCTCTTTGCTGTATTGTTGTTGTTGAACTTGAAGGTTATGAATGGTTTATCCAACATAACAATGTCACGTATGTTAAGGTATGTCATATATGTCTTTATAGTTAACAAAGGGTGAATAATGTACCACTAATATTGTGTATATTAACAACTTATATTTTTTGCTATAGATTGATAGGCGAGTTTCTGTTACCATCATCAAATATTCTACCTTGCTCATATCAAGAATTAACTGTTGTTATGAAAGATATTGGAATGGAGTATGAAGCAATACATGCTTGTCCCAATGATCATATTATATATTATAAAGAACATGAATTTGCAACACAATGCCCTGTATGTCATACGAGTAGATATCAAACAGATTGACTAACAAAAAAGGTGCCTCAAAAGGTTCTTCATTACATCCCCATTATTCCACGGATGCGACAATTATTCAGGTGTAGTAGCTTGGCTTAATTTATGGATTATCGTGCACGCAATAGAAGTCAAGATGAAATTATTCAAATCCCTGTGAATGGTTTGACATTTATGCACATAGAGGAAAAGTGGCAACACTTCAAAGAAGAACCTCGTAATCTTAGGCTTTCATTGGCAGCGAACGGTGTCAATCCATTTGGAGAGATGAGATCTGTTTACTCGGTGTGGCCTATTTTTTTTATCAACAATAACATTCCTCCATGGATGTCAATAAAGAGGGAGCACATTATGTTGGCAATGATTGTTCCAGGTATCTTATCATTTGATAGTTATTAACTTACATGTACTTACAAATCTTGCAGTAAAACGGTCACAATAATTATGTAATGTTACTGTTCATTCAAGTAGGTAAATATCAAGTAAAAGATATGAATGTATATATTGAGCCTCTTATCGATGAGTTGGTGGAGTTACGGAACGATGTCACTATGTATGATGTGTCTAGACCAATAGGACAAAGACAATTTCAATTCCATGCAATACTTGCATGGACAATACATGATGCCCTAGGGCTAACACATTTTTGTGGCATGTTATAGTGAATTCAAGTTGCGCACACTAATTCTAATTATAAAAATCAACATATTTAATAATCCAATTATATCATTATCTTGTAGGTCTTCAAACAAAGGGAAAATTTGCATGTCCGATTTGTGGTCCAAAGATGAAATCTCGTCATTCAAAAAGTTTAGGAAAGTAGGTGTTTGATGAGTGTAGACACTTCCTCCACAGGAATCATAAGTATTGAAGTACAGAAAAACATCTTTTCAATGGGAAAGAAGAGACTACATCAAAGCCACGAAGAATGACACCTTGCCTATGGAAGTTGGAATATAATAGAATTAATCGTCAAGGTAATGCCATTCTACCTAATGGTTTATGTTTGTAATTTATATATTTCTATTGTGATTTTTGTTGACTAATTGTATAATTGATGATCGTGAAGGTCGTCAAGGCAATATTGAGAACCTTCCAAAGGGACTAAAAAGCTATCCCAGACAATTTAGTAGGTTGCCCTACTACGAGCACTTACAAATTGTGCATTTGTTTGATACTATGCATATTGGAAAGAATATAACAAAGACATTGTGGAAAATATTGGATGGAAGGCGTGACAAAGAAAAAATTGTCAAAATTTGTAATGACATACATGAATGCAATAATGCATTGAAGAATTTCATTCACTCAAATAGCAATAGAGATCAGATTAATATAAGTGCCCTTCCATGGTTATTAACGGAGCAGCAAAGTGATGCCATAAAAGAAGTCATACGAAAAATTTGATTTCCCATAGGATTTGCTGCGAACATAAACAATCTCATATAAAAAAAAAATGAATTTGGGCCAGGACTCAAAATGCATGATTGGCATACTTTCATCAAGGTAAGTTATGTTTTTTTGTATTTACAATATATTCATAAACTACGTGTACTGTTCATTATGTTATGTTAGAAAACAATGAAATGATTGGTTTATAATTACTACAGTACGTGCTTCCTCTATCTCTCCCAGAGTACTTCAACAATAACATCAAACAAGTGATATACGATCTTGGAAAATATATGAGGTAAGCAGTAATATTTGTTCAATTTGTTGTATATATTTATTATATTCATGATTTTTTTTTCTTGCTATGTAATCTATTGTATATTATTTTGTAAAGTCTCATATCTATATATTTTTTGTGACTTGAATCTCTTAATGTAGGTGGTTGTCATCTAAAGAAATCCATAAAGAAGATATAAACTATTGGAAGAGAAGAATTCCTTATTTACTGTGTGAAATGAAAAAGTGTCTACGTCCAACTTTTTTCAATGCACAAGAACACTACCTCATACACCTAGTTGAGGAGATTGAATTGTGTGGACCTGTACACACTAGGTCAATGTGGATGGTTGAGAGGCATTTGAAATATTTGAAGGCTTTGGTTTGACAAAGAGCACATCCTGAGGGTTCTATGGTAGAGGGATATATGGTATGCCAGACTATGGTGTACATTACTGAATATCTTCCTAAGTTTGCATCAAATATCCATGTAGATCACATTTGGGATCTCGAGCCTTTTAAAAATTTAGAAGGGGAGTACTTGATGGGGAAAGGTATATTGAGGAAAGTGAGAGGTAATAAATTATAAGATGCTATTGTAATAAATTATTTCTTAATCTTAAAAATAAATCGGTTGTAAGTTGTGTATTTTTTTTTGTACAGGTGCTCGAGAGTGGGATGCACTACATTTGTACATTGCAAACAATCTTGATTGGATGATGGTATGGATTGAATGATGTCAAAATTTTGGTCACACATTAACATGGGAAGGTGTATCTTCATTGGTTAAAGAAGCTCATCGTAATGGAGATTCCAATGTTACGGAAAGGGAAATAGATTTAGCACGTGGTTCAAGAGATTTCTAGGTATGTAAAAATTTATTAATCACCCATATGTTTATCAACTCACGATATAATAATTTTGACATGTTTCACATATTATTGTAGGTTAAAAACCACAAGGATATGTTCTGTAATGGTCAAAAATTTTGTGTCAAAGTGTTGGATGACACGAAGAAAACTTGTGATTCAAGAATAACTGTAGTCTTTCAAGTGACTAATATTTCATCTAGAAATGACTTACATCCTCAAGAGTCTGAAAATTGATACTATGGCATTTTGGATGAGATACTTGAGTGTGACTTTAGTTCCTTCAAATTAGTACTCTTCGTTGTCAAATGGTATAGGCTACAACTTAATCCAAATGATCCTGATAGAACTGTTACTAAACATGATAATGGATTTACAATGGTTAATACAAGGTCGTTTGAGCCAGTTGGGGATGAGCCTTATGTTCTTCCAAGCCAATGTGAGTAGGTATTTTACTTAGAGGTTCCACATAAACTAGGTTGGTCATTTATTATTAGACATGAACCGAGAGGAAGGCCAATAAAGTATAATGCGATGGAAGAAGAAGATATCAAAGAAGTAGAAGATGATGTAGATGGTGATCACAATCGACAGTTATTGGATGATGTTCCTGACACAAATTTTCATGAAGAAGAAGAAGAAGATGATGACGATGATACTACTACTGATGATGATGATGATGAAGATGATGTTGATGTTGATGATGATGTTGATGATGAGGAGGAGGAGGACGACAAAAATGATGATGGCAATGATGTCGAGGATGATGATGATGACATCGATGATGATGATGATGAGGTCGATGATGATGATGATGATGATGATGATGATGACAACGAGGATGATGATGATGGAATTTAGAGGTATGCCATCAATCCTTAATCTATTTAATATTCATTTCTTGATAGAAATATATTTGTCTTATATATATGGTTACATAGTTTATTCATTATCTATTTAAAAGCTACAAGTTTCAACTACAACTAGAATACTGCTAATCTAAATTAATTAAATAAAACTATTTAAAACACATATTGATGTGTGAATGTATTGAGCCTTATTTTCTTTCAGGTCAAAAGCATTTGTAAGTGTTTAGTTTAGAAAAGGGAATTCATTAAATATCTATAAAAGGGAGTTGTACCTAGAATAAAATTCATAGGGAAAACATAATATAAGTGCTTACCCAATTTTTTGGTTAATAATTCTACCTCTGTAGGTGATGCAGAGACCCTAGGTGGACTTGCAATCATTCATAACAAGAGGGACTTCCATAGTGTTCTCACAACACCAACCAAGCATCTTCATAAGATCCCTCTCCTTGATCCAAGCCAACTCCATAACCTATCAAAGTGCACACCAAATCCTTATGCCACCTTAGGTTCTACATCTTTGGAATAATCCCATGAATGTCCCTCAATCCATCCAATGGATTCATCCAAGCAATCTAATCAACAAACTATCAAATGCTCACAATGTCTCAATAGGCACCAAACTTGACTTCACCTTAACTAGGTTTTTCCTCCTCCTCCACACACATCAAACAACTTCAAATAGAATTTTCCCAAGGTGACTAAGCCCTCAACTCATCAACTGATACAAAAACCCAGTTTTAGCCCTTCACTAGGCCTACTTCCCTAGTAGGCTTATAATGTGAGCCTGATTTAAGTGTTTTATTGTGTAACTTTTAATGTTTTTAATTTTTATGTGATGCTAATGATGGATCTGATTATGATTATTATGTGATTATGCTCATGATAATTGAATTACATTTGCAGGAAACTAAACCCCTTTCAGGAGCATCCCGCACAGTCTCATGGATCGACAGGTATAAGTCAATACTCCTTATAGATAGTCTATTTAATACACTTATCAATAGTAAGATTGAAGTCCTCTAAGATCTCTCCCATTTGCAGGTACCAGTGAATAGGTATTTGTCAGAAGTGTCTTCCTCGAGTGAGGGAAATATAGGAATAGAAGAGGAAAGTGAGACATGCAGTTTATCTAGAACAGGGAGATTAACTAGAGGTCAAAGGACTAGAAGGAAATTCAATAAATGCATGAAATTTTTCCTTGCTCAAGGGGGGTCATGTTCTTATGATGATGAGACAGAAGGCGACATTGAGGTACCCTTGAGGTACCAACATCTACAGAAACATTGGGTACCCAAGGAACTTCCTTCAATAAACACTGATTTTTGTGTTAACGAGAGGATATATCGCATAGCACCATCATCACTACATGGTTTGGGCCTATTTTCTATGGATGGCATAAAGGTGTCTTACAAAAAAGTTTTTGAATTGATGGAGTATGTTGGACCATGTTATGATTACAAAAGTTGGATGCATATTGTTCAATATAAAAAAAGTATGCATAGGTATGCCCTCTCGGCAAATTATATACAACAGCAAGACAATAATCCAAGTAAAAGTGTGGCTATATACATTGATGGAAGGCCAAAAGCAATAGGGAATATTGCAGGTTTTATAAATAGTACACAACTTGGGTCAACTATAAAGCAACCCAATTGCATATTTGAGGTGCGCGAGGGGCATAGATACAAACGAGGCTACTATCATGGGGGTGGTACATACTATTAAACCAAATTCTAATCAATGACTCCAACATACCATTTAGTCAATAAATTTTTGGCTAACATTTTTATACTTGATCTTTGACACAGGGGCACAATATGGAGCAACTTCCCAGAGGGGATGCTGGCGATGTTCCCGACTCATCTACACACGAGCAGGTAAAACTCATTGTAATTGTGCAAACTAGATAGAAGCAAAATGTTATTTTTTTAATGTTGTTTTCTTCATTGTTTTGGAGTAATTTTGATAATACTAATACTATTGTTGTCATAGAGGGCTAGTGGTTGGAGGGAGGAAAAGGAACCTGCAGTCCCTGATCAGCAGCCCCCCCTTGAGAAGGACCCTTTTTATATTGATTTAGCAGACACTGATGACCCGATCGGTTTGACTAAACAGTTGCTAAAGAAAATTGGTAGAGAAATTTTAGGTTTGGCAACCATAAAGCCTACTACTTAGGAAATAAGAGAAAGGGGAGCTGAATTGATGCACACCTTTGAAACCTTAAAAGTAAGTATTAATGAAATTTTTAATTATAAAAAGAGTTCATTAATGGTTTTTATGTTATGCTCTTTTATGACATTAATTAAATTATGGATGCGTTGTCTTTACAGAGTTTTTTGCATGATTTCGAGCCCCATTCCCATGATGAGGGTGCTGCAGGTGGTTTAGGTAGATAGCATGTTCCATTCTTCACTTCTATTTTCCACTGAATATATATAGGAATGATCATAATCATTGACAATACATGCTCAAACAATCCTTTTTTTTAATGCTCTAACAATCTTGTCCATGCTAGTCCATGCGTTCTATATTTATGCATGCTCTAACAATTTTATTCTTCAGCTTCACATCAATTGAATCCTATGATGACACCACCTCCATCTAGGACAACCACAAATCTCTTTTCGACCGCTGAGTCAGAAACATACAGCTTACAGGCATCGACTGTTGCACCATCTGCTGGTACACAAATCCCTCTTTTTCTCTCTTATGACAGCAACAAACAATTTTTTTTTTACAACTTTTTAACATCAATTATCATTTGTTCTTTTGTACTTCATGACAAATACTTATGAAACTTATGAAAATTTTTGCAATAGGAGTTGCAACATCATTTCTTGGATGTTCCTATGTTCCTAGTATAGGAACGGTGAAGGATGTCATATTGATCGTCAGCGAAGATGAAGGCATTCCATTAAAAGTAGCCAAAGTTCCAGGTACTTTAAAGTTATTATTATTCTATAGTGGTATAATAGTTATTTAGTTTTTGATCACTCTTCATCGACTAATGATCCCATGATTATTTTGTAGGGAATGATCTTTTTTGGAGAAAACTTGGTGATGAATGTTTGCAAATATTTGGGCCCACCCTGCATACCTGGTGGAACATCATATCCTAACTAAAACCCCAAACCACTATTTTGATTTCATATCATTGCTATAATAGTTTTCCTTTTCATCCATTTCTTGAACTATATTAAAGGTAGCTTCACTTCATTTATGAGTCTAACATGTTTTTTCTTAACTTAAAAGGTGGAATAACCAACACAAACCATTGAAGGATGATCTTATAGAGAGCATGACCCAACTCTTTGGACCTCGTGAATTCAAGAGAAACAAGCTCCTTGAAAAATATGGTTTATGTTTGAAGTATATTAGGCACCAGTACAAAAAAATTTACTGGATAACCCCAAGTACGAGCATCCGCCCTATGTTCCTGAGGCTGAGTGGTAGGCTCTAATTTTGGATGGAAAGTATAAAGCTGACAAGAAAAATAATATTACACCAGTGGAGAGTACAACAAGGTATGTGATACTATTGAGAATCTAATTATGTACTAATTAACCTCTATATTTATACTATCTAACATATTTCAAACTTTTCATAGATTGTTTAACACATCAAAGGCAACAAAGGAAAGACTAGAAAAGCACGAGACACACAAGCTCGACTCTGGTGGTTTTTCAAAACTTCAAGAAAGAGTTGTAAGTATTATTAAATAAAAAATTGTATCAAATTTTTTATATAATGTGATGGGAAATGCTAGGATAGACTAGCTTGTCTATGCTCCTGATCCTCAACTTGGATCTCAGTGTTCCTCCACACCAATATATGATGCAGAGTAACACGCTTTGGAAGCATTGGTGTAAGATAAATCTCCTAGGCTTAGTTTTCCACTTCCACCAAGAGATTTCTCTTATCTCCTAGTATCCTATGCTTCTATAGGATCTCCTAATAGGATTAGATCATTAACTAAATCCTATTCACTATTTACTACAAGAGTCACACGTTGAAAACTCCACCTTGGATGATCCGCACCTTAATTTTGGTTCTCTTTCTCACTTTCACTTAGATGGATCTAAGTGCCAAATCCACTAAAACATCACAAATTTCAAACTTCATTGTGGGGACCTTCTTCACATTGAACTCATTAAGATTCCATCCCATTTTACTGATTGGGGAAGGTTCTTGGCTCTTAGGTTTATCATATTCAAGATTACATCCAAACCCTTAACACATAACATGAAAAAGTCTTCAAAATGACTATAGAACATGTCTCAACCACTATATCAACATGTTTTAGGCTTCAAGTATGACTATTCCTTCAAAAACTGAAATATCACTTCAAAAATAGAGTTTTCCAGCCACTTCATTAACTCAAACATTTTACAATATGCAACCAATGCTTGGAGATTCAAGACATCACTCCATTAGGTGTCTTCTCCACCATTCTAGGGCCTATTTGGTCAAAAATAACCTCCCCCAATCAAAGGAATCCAAGGCTATCCATGTTGCATGGAATATTTGCAATAAGTACAAAATGTTGTTATGACAACATTCTTACAACACTTGGCAACTTTGATAGATGCCTTAATCCTATATTATAGGCTTCTTATCCTCACATATTTTGAGGATCCAAGATCATTCATGATCATCATATTAATTTAATAACCATTAACGATTCTTAGGCCTAAGAACTAATCTGCTATTACAACGTCTGCTCCTTTAATTCATGGACCCAACTCATCACATAAGGCTGCATACTAGTTACTTCTCCCTTGTACCATTCAAGGCCTCATACACCCAACCTTGACACCAAGTGTTTTGGACAACTCCAACCCTCTAACATAAATGGAAACCAAAACACACATCAACACAACCCAAAACAAATTAGGTCTAAGGAAAACTTGCTATTACCAGTGACAGGGAAGATTGCAGCACTTGACCTTTATTCTACACACCCAACCAAGAGTGAAATTGGATCCTCTAGGACTTCCAAAGACCAAAGACAATTTAGAACAACTCCAACATGACCAAAATAAGGTGTAACAAGGGTTGGAAACCCTGCTAACTATTTACCATTTCCTTTTGATATTTTAACTACCCTCCAGTGGTTGATGAAACAATGCAAGTAAAATTCACCATACCACGCAAAAATGCAGGGCTCAGAGTTCAAGAGATGCCTCATAAAAGAGGACAAGAGAATTGGCTTCCAACAAGGCTATAGAGCCATGGCTGAATGGCTATGAGCTGGAATCAGTGTTGAAGGTTCTAATAATAATGCATTTGAGCCACAGGTAAATAAGCTAAATGAAATTTATTTCAAATTGAATACTTTACCAATTAATCTATTTGATGTTAAGTTCTAATATAAGTGAGTATATCTGTTTTAATCAAGCAATGATAACAATGCATAGGATGTTGGAATGCAGCCTGACAATCCTTCTACACAATCAGTGGATGCCGAAGGTTCGCATGATGTTGATGGGGACACAACCCAACAACCAAAATAGACACAATAGAAAGGGGGAAATTATATTAACTGAGAAAATAAGCTGGTACAAACAGTGCAGAGAAAATAAACTCAAAACATGCCCTGCGGGCTTACAATAGCATAAATCTGGAGAATATTTCTCCTTTTAGCACCTCCTCTCAAGCTCCAATCCGAACTGCCTTTTACAATGCCAGAAATCTCCTTAAATAGACCCCGGAGGGTTAAGGACTAGGAGTACATTCTAGAAAGTTCTAGTAGGCATCCACCGACAAAATAGAAGGTTCCGAAAGCTGCGTTAGAAGTCGGTGCAATTCTAGAAGAATCCAGAAACGGTAGCCAAACTTCCGGGAGGCATAACTTTTGAACCGTAACTCCGATTAACGAACCGTTTACATTTTCGGAAAGCTCTCGAAGCGCTCTATAGCCCTATGGACAAGCTTCACTCGTCCCCCATTTTTTGACCCTTTTCGAGGTCATTTAATGCCCCAAACCTGACTTTTAAGCATTCTTAGGGGGTCTCCAAAACCCGAAAAACTGCAATAACTTTCAAACCGTGGGGCCTTTTAACCTGATTCTTTTTTTGGAATGCTCTAAATCTCGATTACATTCATCTGGCCAAGTCACACCTTCTAGGTCACCAAAATGATGGTCAAATTGCATGCTCCTATTTTTTCGGGATTTTTAAATGCACTGATAGTTGAACTATGAGAGTTGGAACCTTTATTTGAGCCAAATGGGTATCCAAAAATGCAAAGACATAAAATAGAAACTAAGTCTAAGTACATTTTTTTTTTTTTTTTGGTTCACACAGGATTGCCCTTATACCTCTGGATGCTCCTGCATCAGACACCCAGGGTAGATTGAAAAGTGACCCTATCACTTTATGGATGGTAGAGGGAATCCCAAATGGGAAACCTCAACTGCTGAAATCCAAGTTGAGTCTTCGATCGGTCTTCCTTTCCATTTGACCAAATACTCTTCATATTGCCTATTTCTGGTACTCCTACCCACACGATGATCTAGAATGTCTTCTATCTCCTCCTTCTTAGAAGCAGGAATTGGGCATGGCTCTAAAACCAGCTCCTCATCTACACCATCATCATGATACTCTGTTAAATCTGAAATGTTAAAAATGGGAGAAATGTGAATACCATCTGGCAGCTCAACCTCATATGCATTTCCTGAGTTATGTTTCTTCAAAATTTTGCAGGGACCAAATTTCTTCATTTTCAGCTTGTTGTAAGTACCAACTGGAAATCTTTCTTTTCGTAAGTGCACCATGACTAGATCCCCTACTTGGAATTCCTTATGTCTTCTCCTTGCATCAGCCCTAGCTTTATACTCTTGATTCATCTTGATAATGTGTGCTTGAACCTCCTCATGTAGACGCTTGATGTGTTCAGCAAATTCCTCAGCTTCAGCACTTGTTCTCTCCCCTTGTTCTATCTTCCTCAATTCTGGTGCAGTCCTTGGGCTATTCCCATATACAATTTGAAATGGTGATTTTTCAGTACTCCTATTTACAGAGTTATTATAAGAAAACTCTGCCTGTGGTAGAATCAAATCCCATCCCTTGGGCTTATCCCCAACTAAACATCTCAGCAAATTGCCCAAACTTCTATTTACCACTTCTGTTTGGCCATCAGTCTGTGGGTGATGCGTGGAACTGAATTTCAAGTCTGTTCTCAACTTCTTCCACAATGTCCTCCAGAAATACCCCACAAATTTAGTATCTCGATCAAAAACTATACTTCTTGGAAGACCATGTAGTCTTACCACCTCTTTGAAAAACAAGTCTGCAATATGGACATCATCATGGGTTTTGTGGCATGGAATGAAATGTGCCATTTTGGAGAACCTATCAACCACCACAAATACTGAGTCATTACCCCTTTGTGTCCTTGGCAATCCAAGAACAAAATCCATACTTATGTCCTCCCATGGCCTTGATGGAACAGGCAATGGCTGATATAGGCCAGTATTTTGACTAAAACCCTTGGCAACTTGACAAACCTGGCAAATCTGTACAAACTTCTTCACATCCTGTGTAATTTGAGGCCAAAAGTAATGTTCTCTAAGAATGGCAATGGTCTTATCCTGACCAAAATGTCCTGCCATCCCTCCACTGTGTTTCTCCTTAATCAGATTTTCCTTCATGGAACTCCTTGGAATGCACAATTGACTACCTTTGAACAACATGCCATCCTGAATCAAATAGTCTAACCACTTGGTTCTATCTATAGCAACAGGTTCTTTACAAGCTTTCCATGCTTCAGCAAAATCAGGATCCTCGGGGTACAAATTCTTGAGTTCATCAAACCAACTACTTCAACCTGCATTGTTGTAAGCAACAATTGTCTCCTACTTAATGCATCTGCAACCCTATTAGATTTTCCACTTCTATGCTTTAACACAAATGTATAACTCTACAAGAATTCTACCCACTTCATATGCCTCTGATTCAATTTACCTTGGCTATTTAGGTACTGTAATGCCTGATGATCAGTATACAAAACAAATTCCTTTGGCAATAAATAATGCCTCCATTTCTTTAAGGCTTGAACTATTGCATAGAACTCTTGATCATAAACAGAATACTTCTTCTTTGCATCATTCAATTTTTCACTAAAATATGCAATAGGCTTACCTTCTTGGCTTAATACAGCCCCAATAGTGCTACCACTAGCATCACAATCCACCTGGAATACTTTTCTAAAATCTGGAAGTGCCAACACAGGCTGTTCAGTCACCTTCTCTTTTTAGCAATTCAAAACTTCTTGCGGTTGCTATAGTCCATTTGAACTCTTTTCTATCCCCTCTTATTGTATCAGTTAGAGGTGCACATATGCCACTGAAATTCTTAATAAACTTTCTGTAAAAACTAACCAGACCATGAAATGATCTTACCTCAGTAGCAGACCTTAGAGTAGGCCATTCCAAGATGGCTTTTACCTTCTCTGGATCCATTTTGAGACCTTCAGGTGATATAACAAATCCCAAATAGACTAACTCCCTTTTTGCAAAGACACACTTCTTTAGATTAATTAATAGTTTCTCTTCCCTTAGCCTTTCAAGGACACTACGAATGTGCAGTAAATGTTCTTCCAAAGTCTTGCTAAAAATTAAAATATCATCCAAATAGACAATAACAAATTTTCCCAAGAACTTCTTAAGTACCTCATTCATGAGCCGCATGAAGGTGCTTGGGGCGTTCGTCAATCCAAAGGGCATGACTAACCACTCATAAAGACCCTCCTTGGTCTTGAAGGCTATTTTCCACTCATCTCCTTCTCAAATCCGTATCTGATGATAGCCACTCTTCAGATCTATCTTTGTGAAGTACTGAGCTCCACTCAAGCAGTCCATAAGATCATCCATCCTTGGTAAAGGAAACCGATACTTGATGGTTATCCTATTTATAGCTCGAGAATCTGTACACATCCTCCACCCTCCATCCTTCTTTGGTGCAAGTACTGCAGGTACTGCACATGGACTCAGGCTCTCTCGAATCAAGCCCTTCCTCAACAGCTCATGAACCTGTCTATTTAGCTCCTCTGTTTCAGTAGGAGTCATCCTGTGAGCAGCCTTGTTAGGAAAACTAGCTCCTGGAATCAGATCTATTTGATGACTGATTTGCCTTACTGGTGGCAATCCATATGGAACATTATCAGAGATAATATCTCCAAATTCTCCTAGTAAATCTGAAACTTCAAATGGTATTTCACTACTACCTTCTTTATCTTTTCTAGGAATCAAAGCATAGCACATGCGCTGATGTTTCATGCCATCTAAAAACTTCCTTCCATCAACAAGAAAAATCCTAGCACTGCTACATACCTTTTCACCTTCCTTTTTTATGGGCTTCAATTTGTGGCGAACTCCATCCTTTGTCAGAGAGTATGTGTTTGCATTTCCATCATGTATTGCATGTCTATCAAACTGCCATGGTCTACCCAACAATAGATGGAAAACATCCATCGAAATAACATCACAAAGAACTTCATCATGGTAACTCCCAATTTTGAATTTTACTAAACATTGTTCACTTACCAGGACCTTATGATCATCTTTTACCCAAGAAATCCGATAGGGCTAGGGATGTTGCTCCCTCTTGAGCTTCAGCTTAGAGACCATCTCTTCGGATACCAAGTTATCAGTGCTACCACCATCAATGATCACATCACAACATTTATCCTCACACTTGCATCTGGTACGAAACAAGCTCCTCCGTTGTCTTGGTTCATTTTCACCACTTAGTAGGACTCTTTCATTTACCAAGGTCTCTCCTCTTTCTGCATCCTCTGAATGTGATGATTGTGCATCCTCATCCACATGAGCAACCCTAGCTTGGCCCTCAGCTCTCCTATCTGTCCTTCCTTGTCGTTGAGGGCATTCAAAGGCATGATGACCTTCTTCATTGCAATGGAAACAGGTACCACGAAAGCCTCCTCTTCCTTGCCCACGTCCTCTACCTCTTCCTCTTTGATTTCCAAAGTCTTGATCACGGGAGCGGTTGAAACCCTCATTCCTCTGGTTCCTGCTAGTACCCTCATCTTCATTTTTCTTTTGAGTTTCATTGCGGCCTCCAGATGATCTACCACTTCCCCTTCCTCCTTGACCGTGCCCTCTTTGTCTTCCTTCAAACCTTTTACTCAGTTCTCTTCAACTCGTAGGGCAAACTGGTATGCTTCTTCAACGCTGGTCATTCTTACCAGACTTAATTCCTCCTGGATGCTAGGTCGCAACCCACTGATATAACGAGCAACCTTCTCCTTATTTGCTTCTGCATGCCCTACTCTAATCTGGAGTCGGTAAAAATCCTCTGTATATTCTTGGACTGATCTTCCTGCTTGCTTCAACCCATGCATCTTCTTAAACAGATCAAGCTCGTAGTCCACAGGAATGAACTGCTTCTTCAATTTGTCCACCATGCGATCCCATCTTGTGATCTTCTCCTTTCCTCTTCTAAGCCTTTCCAGTTGAACCTCTTGCCACCAGATTTTGGCATGGCCTTTTAGTTTGGCCTTTGCAAACTTAACCCTATCTGGGTCCCTTATATCCTCATACTCAAAGTATTCATCCAATTCATTGATCCAGTCGATCAACTCATCTGGTTTCAAATTTCCCGAAAATATACCCACTTCAATTGTAGGTCTTTTCCCAAACCTAGAAATGGCCCTAAAAAGCCTTTCCTCTACAGGATTCAGAACTTCCCCGTCAACTTCCATTACTTCCTCTTCATTGTCATCCTCACTATTGTCATCTGCGGCAATATTTGCTCCTCTACGAAGCTCCTCTTGCAATGCTTCTACCTGTCTCTGGAGGGCTCTAACCTCCTCAGGATCAACAGCTCTGGCCCTTCCACCACGCTCTCTTTGTGGAGGCATCTTCTAACTCGAACCCACAACCACACAGTCCTGGTGCAAACTGCCTCACAGTCGGCGCTCTGTCTACACACTCAGGAAAACCCGCTCTGATACCACTTGATGGGGACACAACCCAACAACCAAAATAGACACAATAGAAAGGGGGAAATTATATTAACTGAGAAAATAAGCTGGTACAAACAGTGCAGAGAAAATAAACTCAAAACATGCCCTGCGGGCTTACAATAGCATAAATCTGAAGAATATTTCTCCTTTTAGCACCTCCTCTCAAGCTCCAATCCGAACTGCCTTTTACAATGCCAGAAATCTCCTTAAATAGACCCCGGAGGGTTAAGGACTAGGAGTACATTCTAGAAAGTGCTAGTAGGCATCCACCGACAAAATAGAAGGTTCCGGAAGCTGCATTAGAAGTCGGTGCAATTCTAGAAGAATCCAGAAACGGTAGCCAAACTTCTGGGAGGCATAACTTTTGAACCGTAACTCCGATTAACGAACCGTTTACATTTTCAGAAAGCTCTCGAAGCGCTCTATAGCCCTATGGACAAGCTTCACTTGTCCCCCATTTTTTGACCCTTTTTGAGGTCATTTAATGCCCCAAACCTGACTTTTAAGCATTCTTAGGGGGTCTCCAAAACCCGAAAAACTGCAATAACTTTCAAACCGTGGGGCCTTTTGACCTGATTTTTTTTCTGGAATGCTCTAAATCTCGATTACATTCATCTAGCCAAGTCACACCTTCTAGGTCACCAAAATGATGGTCAAATTGCATGCTCCTATTTTTTCGGGATTTTTAAATGCACTGATAGTTGAACTATGAGAGTTGGAACCTTTATTTGAGCCAAATGGGTATCCAAAAATGCAAAGACATAAAATAGAAACTAAGTCTAAGTACATTTTTTTTTTTTGGTTCACACAGGATTGCCCTTATACCTCTGGATGCTCCTGCATCAGATGTGCATCCCAGTGGTGGAGGTATACATTTGCTATTAAATTTTTTATATATAATTGCAATTGGTGTTTGGATTAATGTAACATTTTATATAGCAGTTGTAGAGGATTGAGGGGTCGATGTTCATGACCATGTTGACATTGAGTCCAGACAAAATGATGTGGTCAGATCAGGTAAAGAGTGCCACAGTTATGTTATTTAAAATAATTAAATACTTGTAACAATTATAATAAATTATTTTTAATTTAACTCTTTTATTTGTTATTACAGAGGACCCCCCTTTGCAACAGCATAGGAATTTGAGATAATCAAGAATAGAGAACAAAACAACTGATAAGGGGGGAATTGATGATGACACTGATGCTCTTCTTAGAGCTTACATAAAAAAAAGAAATAGAAAGAAAAAAAAGAAATGATTGTCATCTACATACCTTAATTGATAATGGCTGAATTTTATGTCTCAATGAATTTAATTATGTGCTAATGAATGTTCATGAATTATGTGTTAATGTAGAATATTGATGAATGTTGCATGTTAACGAATCTAATGTGTTAATGAATGTTATCATGTGATATTGATTGAATGTTATCATGTGATATTGATTGAATGTTACATTTTATTAATGGTTGAAAGAATGAATGAATGTTAGATGTTAACGGGGAATGTAGAGTGATGTTAGGGGGAGGGGGGTGGGGCCAAATGAGCTTCCACCTTCACGTGGTTGGCCCTGTTTAGTAGAGAATATTAAACTATTCTCGAAACAAAGTGAAGCTCAATAAGATACTAACAATAGGTAGAAACAAGAAGCAATAACAAGCTCCTTCTAGAACATAACTCTTACCAAGTATTGCTATCTTCCCCACACTTGGAATCTCCATCATATTCTCATATTCTTGCAACAAAATTAGAATAACAAACCAAAAATAACACATACTTTCATACTTCTCCATGCTTGGAATATAATCACCTTGTTTAGCCTTCCCTTGGCTCTTCATCTCCATTGTCTTCTCATCCTTAGTCTCTTTGCACCTTGAGATCTCTACTGCTGTCTGCAACATGTCTTCACACCCTTGCCATTTGCCTTGGTATACCAACTCCTGTGATGAACCTCCTTATAGCAATATCGTGAGAATGCTCGAAATAACAGAATACAAAGTGATAGCAGAACTCAGAATGAATCTACTGATCGCAGGCCACTTCGAGGGGGTAACCTCCTTTGAGCAAGCTCAATACAATAAATTCGTCCGTGTCCATCAAGGGCCTCAACCTATTCTTATATACTGAGTATGATCTAGAAAAGTAATACTACCTATGCATGTGGGATAATAAAATATACTCACGGGACGACTTACAAAGAATATGCGTCCAACAACACTACTCTAACAAAATAAACAGAAGGAACACACAGGTTCCTAACATCCCCTCTCCCTTAGAAAAAAGCTTTGTCCTCAAAGCTTAAGGTGTGGAAATTGTTGTTGAATCTGAAGAAGGGGTTCCCAGGTAGCATCCTCTGGTTGCATGCCATGCCACTGAATCAAGACCTCAGAGATGGAGCGAGAGCGAAGCTGGCGAGTGCGCTGGTCAATGATTGCCACCGGCTCCAGGATAATGGATCCTTCCGTATCCATTTCAGGGAGAGTAGTTTGTGCTCTGACAGTGGTACCCAGAACTTTCTTTAGACAAGAAACATGAAAGACTGGATGAATGCAGGAAGAAGGAGGAAGTTCCAGTTTATAAGCAACTGAACCAATCTTCTGCAGAACCTTATAAGGCCCATAAAATTTTGGGGCCAGCTTATGACGCCCTTTCAGCTTTAGGGAGGATTGTTTGTATGGCTGTAGACGAAGAAAAACCATATCCCCAACTTGAAATGAGCGCTCAGAACGGTGTTGATCTGCTTGTTGTTTCATCTGATTACGGGCCATGTGAAGATTATCCTGTAAGGTACAAAGAATCTGATCCCTGCTGCGGAGAACTATGTCAACTGCCTGGACTGGTGAGCTGTTGGGAGTGTAGGGAAGGAGCACTGGAGGTGCCTGACCATAGACTGCTTCATATGGAGTCATTTTAGAGGCAGTGTGGTAAGAGGTATTGTACCACCATTCAGCTAAAGGGAGCCACTTGGCCCACTGATGTTGCTGTTCGGAAGTGAAGCAACGAAGATAAGTTTCCAAGCATTTATTGACAATTTCAGTTTGACCATCAGTTTGTGGGTGATAGCCCGAACTCATCTTCAGTTTGGTGCCATTTTTCTGAAACAGTTCAGTCCAAAAATGACTGGTAAAAGTTGCATCACGATCAGAGACAATGGAAGAAGGGAGTCCATGAAGACGAAATATCTGGTCCATGAAGATTTGTGCAACAGAGGAGGCAGTATAGGGGTGGCTGAGGGCACAAAAATGACTATATTTCGAGAGACGATCAACCACAACCAAGATCACTGTCTTGCCACCGGATTTAGGAAGCCCTTCAATGAAATCCATAGAAATATCAGTCCAAATCCGTGTAGGGATGGGCAATGGTTCGAGCAAGCCAGGAAGGAGGGTCGTTTCACCCTTGTGGTGTTGGCAAGTATCACATTCAGCCACCATCTGTTGAATCGTCTGCTTCATCCCTTTCCAAAAGAAGTTTCTCCTTGCTCGCTCATAAGTTTTGAGGAAGCCTGAGTGCCCTGCTGAAGGAGAAGCATGGAGTTCATAAAAAATAGCCTGATGTAGAGCTGGGTTCTGAGGAAGCACTAGCCGACCCTTGTATCGAAGAGAAGCACCATCCCAAGAGTAATGTGGTATAGCAGAAGGATTATTGGCTAGCTGGTGAATGATTTGAGATAAAGAAGAGTCACTGTCATAGCCCTGCTGAACAGACGCTAACCAATTGGGAATGGGCATAGAAATAGCAGAAAGGGAAGCTTGATTATCAAATGTGTGAGAAAGAGCATCTGCCACAATATTCTCCTTACCCTTCTTGTAGGTGATCTCATAATCATACCCCATGAGTTTGCTGACCCATTTCTGTTGTGTAGGAGAGGATACCCGTTGTTCCAGGAAGTATTTCAGACTTTGGTGATCGGTTCTGATGCAAAAATGACTCCCTAAGAGGTATGGCCTCCACTTCTGTACAGCATGCAAAATAGCCATCATTTCTTTTTCATAAGTAGAGAGGGCTAGATTCTTACCAGAGAGGGCTTTGCTAGTGAACGCAATAGGATGGTCATCTTGCAGGAGAACAACACCCAATCCATTGCCGCAAGCATCACTCTCAATAGTGAAGGGTTTGGAAAAATCTGGCATCGCGAGAACAGGTGTACTGCACATAGCCTGTTTCAGTTGTTCAAATGCAGTCTCAACAACAGGGGTCTAGGAGAAGGCATCCTTTTTTAACAGAGCTGTCAATGGTGCTGCAATTTTCCCGTAATCTTTGACAAACTTGCGGTAGTAGCCAGTCAACCCCAAAAAACCCCGAAGGCTCTTGAGAGTTTTAGGATGCGGCCAAGTTTTCATGGCATCTATTTTTGTAGGATCCACCCGCACTCGATGGTGTGCAACAATATGCCCGAGATACTCCACTTCCTCCTGGCCAAACACACATTTAGATAGTTTTGCACAGAGTTGATGATCAGAGAGAAGTTGCAAGACAAGCTCCAGATGATGGAGATGCTCAGCCCAAGTTTTGCTATATATGAGGATATCATCAAAGAAGACCAGAATGAATTTCCGGAGGTATGGTCGAAATATGTTATTCATCACTGCCTGAAATGTTGAAGGAGCATTCGTGAGGCCAAAGGGCATGACTAAAAATTCATAGTGACCATCATGTGTGCAGAAGGCAGTTTTAGGTATATCCTCCTCATTAACCCGAATTTGATGATACCCAGAACGAAGATCTAACTTGGAGAAAAAATGAGCCCCATGAAGTTCATCAAGAAGTTCATCAACAACTGGAATGGGAAACTTGTCCTTTATAGTGAGATGATTAAGTGCTTGGAAATCAATGCAGAGTCGCCATGACCCATCTTTTTTGCGAACAAGCAGAACTGGAGAAGAAAAGGAACTGGTACTAGGGCGAATAATACCTTGCTTCAGTAAGTCACGGACAAGTATCTTGATTTCGGTCTTCTGATGAAATGGGTAGCGGTAGGGCTTGATGTTGGGCGGAACACTGCCAGGAAGGAGCTGAATACGGTGGTCCTCTGGATGAGAAGGAGGTAATCCCACAGGTTCAGCAAATACACCAGAATACTTGTCCAAAATGTGTTGGAGATTGGCAGGAGTGCTAGAGACTGCTGATGGCTGCATCTGAATGGAATGGAGCTGAGCGATGACACCATGTGAATTCTTCTTAAGAAGTTTTTCCATACGGTGTGAACTGATGATGCTGAGAGACCCTGGTTGTAAGCCTTTCAAAGTGTGTTGGTGCCCCTCGGCTGAAAACTGCATCCAAAGTTCAGCAAAATCCCAGAGAATGGGGCCAAGAGTGCGTAACCATTGGGCACCCAAAACCACACCACAGCCACCTAAGGGTAAGGCAAACATGTTAGAGCGCATGTTATAATCTCCAATAGAGAGACGCACATTGCGACATTTCCCTTTACAAGGTAAAGTGCCCCCATTGGCAATCATGACTTCAAAGCTAGAGCAGGGATGGATAAAGCAATCAGCCTGTTTGGCTATGCGTGGATCAATGAAGTTATGAGTGCTACCAGAATCAATGAGTATAGTAAGAGGGATCTTCTTGAAGAAACCCTGGACCTGCATGGTTTGTGGAGTAGTGACTCCTGCCAAAGCATGGACAGATATCTCTGGTGGAGCTTCTGGTGAAGGAGGTTCAGGCTGGTGAGGCTCAACCTCATCATCCACTGTTTCCTGAGCATCTACATATTCTTCCAGTTCTGGTGGAGAATCCACATCCAAGAGATAGAGCTTTTGCTGAACACATCTATGGCCCCGAGACCATTTCTCATCACAATTATAACAAAGCCCTTTGTCTCGCCTGACTCGCATCTCTGTTTCAGACAAGTGCTTGATCGGAGTAGTTCTGGGAGCTGGTATGACTGGAGGGTTGTGAGAACCTGTATTTCTGAATGGAACAAAATTAGATCTGGAGCGTTGTAGAGCACTAATCTTGTCTTCCGCTAACTTAGCCAACCCAAGGGCTTCCATCATTGTAGTAGGTCGAAACATTTTGACTTCTGAGCGAAGTGCATCCTTCAGACCACTGACAAAACAACTACGGAAGAATTCATCAGACAAGCCCTCTGTGTGATTAGCTAATTTTTCAAACTCTGTCTGGTATTCTCTTACAGTGCCTGTTTGACGCAGTTTAGTGAGTGCTCCTGTGAAATCATCAAAGGAACTAGGGCCAAAGCGCTCCAAAATGAGGGTGCACAATTCTCTCCATGTTGGGCCTACATTAGCCTTGATGTACCAACGGAACCATTGAAGAGCTTCATGTTCCAAATGAAAAGATGCAAGGGGGACTTTGTGGTTATCCAAAGTATTATGCAAGCTGAAATACTGCTCTGCCCTATAGATCCATCCAGTCGGATCAGAACCATCGAAGCGTGGAAAATCAAGCTTTGGTCCATGAAAATTGCTAGAAGAGGACCCAGTATCTCCTGAATGGTTTCGGCTCATGTCTGACTGCTGAAAGTTAAGACCCAGAATTTTGTCATCCAGATCTTGAAGTTTGGTTTTGAGGGATGCCATTTCTTCTTCCATGATTTTTGCTCCTGTACGCGTAACAACCATAAAGCAAGGTTTTTTTTTTTTTTTTTTTTTTGGAATGGGTAGAAGATGAGAAACAAAAACTTTTTTAGTTAGGGCAAACTTGGATTTGGGTAAAACTCAGATAGGAAATGGGTGTTCGACGGGTGGTGGGAGACTATCTGGGGATAAGGGAAACAGAAAAATGAGGGTTTCAAGGGTAGGGAGGCGAAATGAGGCGAACAGTCCAAGAGGGATAAGGGAGCAAAATGAGGAATTGAATCTTGTGGCTCAGTTTGGTGGCGATTGGATGAGAGGTGAAAAAGATAGGGAAAACCCTAAAATTCACTCACAGACAGAACAACTGAAAAGAGTTATTGCAATAACAAGAGATATTAGAAGTGAGAGGAACCTGAAGGCCACGACAGAAAAAAAAATTTGATGTAATTTCCACCCAGCGAGCCCAAGAGAGTGCTCTGATACCAGATGTGATGAACCTCCTTATAGCAATATCGTGAGAATGCTCGAAATAACAGAATACAAAGTGATAGCAGAACTCAGAATGAATCTACTGATCACAGGCCACTTCGAGGGGGTAACCTCCTTTGAGCAAGCTCAATACAATAAATTCGTCCGTGTCCATCAAGGGCCTCAACCTATTCTTATATACTGAGTACGATCTAGAAAAGTAATACTACCTATGCATGTGGGATAATAAAATATACTCACAGGACGACTTACAAAGCATATGCGTCCAACAACACTACTCTAACAAAATAAACAGAAGGAACACACAGGTTCCTAACAACTCCTGGTTGGTGGCTGTTCTATCCGATTCAGTCATCATTGTCTTTGTGAATTTTCTTTGTCCAACTTTCAATGGACACCATATAGAACCAATCAATATCATATCTGCTTCTCCAACCCTTGTTTCTTTGCTATTTACATCAACATTTGTACTTTTCATCTTTGTTCCAATCATCTCCTTTCCCTCAAGCCCTTCAAGACCTGATCTTTTTCTATCTTCATCAGCATCCTTTCTCTTTACCTCTGCTACAACCTTTTAAACCTTTTTGGTGTTAGGTTCTCCATGCTCTTCAACACTTGATTGTTGCTCATTTGTTATTTGTCCTTCAAATGGACAACTTGTCTTCATATCATCCCTTTCTAGGTTCTTTTCCTCAACCTCATTCTCATTAGCTGTTTACTTCAAAGCATCATCCTTTTTGATCAAAACATCTTCCATTGCTTCACCATGTTCCTCTTTTCTTAGGAACCTTTCCCTCTCAAAGATGCCAATGCTTGCTGACACCTTCCAAGTTGTCTTGTGCTCCTCCAATGGTGTTAATACCATCTTCTCTCCATTATTTGTGAAAGTGTAGGTGTTATTTCTACCATCATGTAGGGATCTCTTCTCAACCTGCCAAGCCCTTCCTAAAATTATATGACAACCACTCAAAGGTACAATGTCACACAGTACAACATCATTATATGATCCAATGGTGAAGGGAACATAAGCTTACCTTAGTAGTTGAAATCAAACATGATATAGGTTAGTAAGGTTCTACTATCTTATTTATTAGCATGCATATTTCCTGTCTTATCAATAGTCTGTAGGAGGTTTGAAAAATGTATTACATCCCAGAATGCAATAAATAGGTAAATAAAAATCTAGCTTATTCAAAAACTGCACACAAGCATCTACTAGGGCAATGCAAGCACCACGAATAAAGAGACTTCCACCACAAAATCAGGAAGAGATTGTCAACGCGATATATTTATAACTAAGGGAGCCATAATTGATGCTACCATTAAATCCTAAATGCTATATATTCCAGTCGCTACCAACTTGCCATAAGATAATTACTGCCATATATCATATAGTCTTACAATAATGATAGAGAAACAAACCTTAACCAAATTTATTTGTAGAAGTTATGCAACCAACAAGTATAGATGGGCTAAAAGCTCATGGAGTTTTAAACTTAGGACACATAAAAATTAGAATCAAGCTAAACAGAAAATGATAGCTGACAAACGTCAAACTTAAAGTATGGCTGTTTCAAATTTTTTCTTTGATTTGAATAAATTTAGTCCATGGCACCATCTTACTCTAATAATTTAATTCTATGATTGCTAGAATTTGTGACAACTCTTGTAGAGAGAAAATTGAGACATCGATCTTCAGATGAGGTTGATACAGAATTATTTATTGCCTCGTACAATAAGAAAACTAAGTTGACTCTCAATCAGTCACTGCACTCACTTCATGTATTTTCATCTTTCCTTCACTTCCTAACAACAAACACAGACCTATATTGTAGTACAAATTTCCCAGTTGTGGATAATACAAGTTTGCACATGATTTTTATTCGATTGAAAAATACAAAAAACATCACTGTTCAAACCAAGCATCACCATTTCTTTGTCCATACAAAATAAATATGAAGCAAATAAATAAGGTTTTATATGCCTAGAAAATAAGGAAACAAGAAAGGTAGGAAAACAAAAGGAAAGAGTCCATAACCTAAATAAAACTAAATAGAATAAGGACAATAAGGTTGGCAAAGAGAACTGGGCCTAAGAAACTAAAATCTTTGCCCTTTTTGGAGGCCCAAAATATGTAGCCAGTAAGTGCAAAGACAACAGTTGCTGTTAGTATCAAAGCTTCAAGAATGATATGGTTTAGATATAGGAAGACCCAAGTATGTAATTGCATTGTATTAGATATGGTTTACGTTTTTGTCAAGATTCTATTACTACAAAAATGTTGTGTAGTCTGTAACTACTAATTGTATGGTGTTTTAACATAATTTTTGTTTTAATTTGATCTAGTTAGATTGAAAAATGTCTACACAGTTACTGCTAGAAGCTCTTTCAATTTTCACTTGATGGAATGTAGAAATCTCATGTCTTCAAATGTTTAATAGAATATGTATATGAATTTTTCTCACTTTCTTTTATTGCAGGTCAATTATTCAGCTAATTTTTTGGGATCGACATTTGAACTTCCATTTTCAGAGGTTAGAAAGTTAGGCTTAGAAACTCAAGTTATGCTGAACCATGCCTGGACATCAATGTCTGGTTCAAATAATAGTAAATCTACACAGGAATCTCAATCCAAGAGAAGCTCTAAGGTATTCTTTTGGTCAATAAATAAGTTTTGTTCTTGAATTGTGTTCATCGTTGAGGTTGTACTGAGATTTGAAATGATCTATTGTTTTAAGTTCTTTCTATTAAGCTTTTGAGTTTTCTCTCCAATTCATGCCTTTTTGGATTTTGGATTTTTTGGACTTTGGTTATGATAGTTTTTATAACCTTGTGAGTAAAGGAAAAAATAATTGGTTCTAGTTTTTAGGATTGTAACAAGTTCAAGCAGGTCTACATTCCTCATTAATAGACTAATAGTTTATGTTAAATCTATTTATGCTATAAACAAAAGGCTTCTAGGCACATCAATGTTACCTACACTGCATAGTATATTGATTGTTCCTACTTCAAAATATTTTATTATGATCTTTGAAGAATTTTAACAAGCTTAGATTATTTTTGTTAGTGAAGAAACACAACCCACTGAAATTCTTTCCACCAAAGCTTAAGACATTGATAGCTTGATCCAATTTATCTTTACTGCAAGATGGTAGTCCATCAGCATGATCATCAATTTTTTTTGGCCTAGCAGGAATAATATAGTTCATCAATATTTCTATATGTTTATATTCTTGATTTATTGTCAATTGTTGTTGATATCATTCATAGGGCATATAGGGCATATTGTAGGGTTCTTTGGAGCCATACCTAAAACAATATTATGATAGCTTTATTTCTTTTTAGTCTTCTTGCTTCATTCATGTTAGTGATTCCCACAAACAGGTTATTCATGAATTGCTCATGGTATAGGGTTCTAAAATTAAAATTTTTTAATCATTTCATTGATTATATGGTTATATGTGGAATTTGTGTATCTTTTTTTTGTATGACAGGCAACTGGCTTCATGGAAGAGTGAAATTGAGAAAAAACAATTAATACTTACATACATGCATATACTTGGTTTTGTGTCATTTGTTTCTGGTTGCTGATACTAGTTTAAGAGCATAGGATGGTTTAATGTAACCTTGATCTTATATTTAATATGGCTCATTAGATCTACTTCCTATTTCCTTTTTATTTTCTCTATCCCTTGATTTTAACATTGTGTCAACATAAATTAATGGATTAATCTGAGTTGTGGTTCTGATGTCATTTTCAATTTATCAATTCTCTTTTAGGTCATATGTATAAATTATTAATGTTATATTTGTGTAGGTATTGCTATATGGTGGACAAGTGACCTCATGGAAGAGTGAAAATGGAGAAGAGTTACTTTTCATGAGTAGTAAGGTGACTATGACATCACTAATGAATTCATTATTTATTCCTTAGTTACTAATTAAGAAACTTGTAACTTTATAAAACTTGACAAACCCAAATTTGACTTGAACTCAAATCAACAAAATTTCCAAACATAAAAAAAGTGCATTTAACAATATTTATAAAATTGATATCAGAGAATATCAGAGAGCAAATAAGTGGTTTGTCATTCATTCACAAACAATAAAGAAGCTTAATACAATCACGGTGTTATATGATAAAAAATTTGCAATTACAATTAATATTTTACAAATTTCTTCTATGAGTAGAACTTCTTAGTGGCTATGTGGTTGCTCTTGAAGTTGATGATATTGATTCAACTTGAGAAAAATTATCAGCTACATCCATTCACATACCTTCTGCCTTCTTATGTGGTTATACCTTCTGCCCATTCTGCTACTTCTTTATTAATTTTAGTTTTACCTTCCTTAAAAAAGAGTGTCTCTTAGGCTCATCCATATCATTTACAGTTGAATTTAAATATGAAAGTATGTCATGAAGGTCAATGAGAGGTAGATGCTAAATGTATTGCATAAGAACAGGGTTATTTAAGTACTATTGAGTCAGTATTTTGCACTTCTTGGTGTGGAGGGCTTCAAATGTGCTCAAATTCTACTCACAACTAGAACTGCTACAGGGCTGGAAAACTTTGAAGATTGTGCACCACAATCTTCTCACTACAAATCTACAAAGACAAAATTTAGAGATTGAAAAGTTGGAAAATAAATTGAAAGTTTTAGTAAATGATTTATTTATTTATTTATTTGTACAAAGTTGTTACTTTTCTAATGTATAAAGGTGAAGATAACAGCCTTCTATCTATGTCCTTGTAAACTTCTTCAAAATTTTGTCCTTAAGGTCATTGTAAGGGACCATCCTCTATATTCATGTGTTGGGGCCATCCATGATGTTAACTTTCAAATTGTGTTTATTTCTATTTTTCAATTTACTCATGCCAAATATTGGTAAGTGGTGTAAAAAGTACAAATCTAATTGCCACTCTAATGTATAGTGCTATGTACAAAAGACTGATTCGTGCATATGTAGAAGCAAAGGGTTTCCATGAGCTAGAGGTGGAGAATTTAAATCCTAAAGCTACTTGTCTCCATACAAAAACCACAAAATTTAAACCAAGAAAGAGGAAAAACTGAAGCCTCACTTGAAAAAGGAAGAACGAGAAAAAACCAAGTTAGGAAGTGAATGGGAGGAAGATTTTCAGAATCTAACCTTAATAGGCCACCAAAAATAGTGGTCACAAGATACAAGGAGAGAAAATAGTTTTTGACACTTAGAAGGAATAGAAGCAGTTAATTTTTTGAGTCCTCCTTCTGTCACAAATTAAATGAGTACATGGATTGATGATGATTATGAGATTGTTCTTACTGCATCTCAATGTCATACATTGAGGATGGCATAGTAGGGATTGAATCTAGGGGTCATCATTCAGATTATGTGAAGCTTCTTGGAGATAAGAATGTTGATCAAAATTATCCTTCACCTTTTAAAAAGTACATGACATTGACTAGCATGTCAATGTTTGTGCATGAGAAGAGTAATATTTCTAATGTCAGTCAATCAAAAAATACATTGTGTGTCAAATCTAATCACCTCAAGGAAGATAGAAAAAGAGATATGATAGTGAAGGATAGGAACAAGTAGGTGAGAAAATGTTTTGATAAAACTATGGCAAGCAAAGAACTAGGGAAATTAAGGGATTGTGCTGAAGATGTTGAAAGAGCTCTATGATATCTAGGCATGCCAAGATGATAGCTTCACAAGAAAGAGAGAAGTTGCAAAAAATTAAATAGGAGAGATTGTTCAGACTAAGTATTGTAATTAAAATATTTCTTCAAGAACTTCACTCACATTTACCTTGTCAAAAATCTCAACATATAGCATTGAAGCCCTTTAAGGATGAGGTAACAAGACAGTAAGCAAGAATAGATCAGCAGCTATATATCGTAGGACCTTGGATTGATATAAGCAAAAAAATGATAAGTTGATAGATGTTCATGAAAACATAAAAAATAGAAAATCAAGGTGTAGGAACAAAACACTTCAAGGAATCAAAATAAAAAGGAAGAAATGATAAAGTGGACAACCTAGCTGAGACCTATGACCTAAAACCTTGTCCAGAGAAATCAGACAAGGAAAGTTTGGAAGAAGAGAGATTTGACTTCAGAAACAAGGATAACTTTTAGCTTGTTAATAATCCCTTATTTGAGGTTAGAGCTAATGTTTGATGTTCCCTTATATGACTCCTAAGGGTCTGTGACTAAATCCTTATATTTTAAATCACAATAAACTTCTTTCTATTATTACTTATACTCAATTCTTTATTTTGCCACAATTAAATGTTAGGTATTAATAACGATATTGTTTCAGGGTAGATATATCAATGCAATTGTGCATGTATCTTGATGTTATGTACAAGTAATATCACCCATGCTTCTGATATATTCTTTAATTCACTACTAGAGAGATGCAACTGATCTTTGGTAAAGAATATAGATGAACAATATGCAAATGTCTTTTTAAGTAGTTATGATATCTTCAATCAAACTTTGATAACCAAAAACACTTCCAATAATGATGGAAATGACTTTGTGAAAATTCCCAATCCAATCAATATCAAAGACTAAACAAGGATTATATATATTGAAGTTGGAAGTATAGTGATAGTCAACTAAATGACCTAATGTCATAGATCCTGATGATCTAATGTTGATTACTGATCTGCAATAAGTATCATTAGAATTTCTGTAGAGCAATTTGCAAGACCAAGTAATCACTGTTACAGATTTATCATAATGTAAAAGTGATATGTACCATACTGGTATGAAGTTATTAATTGTATCTGATATCTACCTTATTAAAATGTGATATGATTGATTCTGTTTGGTTTGTAAAGACGTTGGATATTTATTTGATCTCTGTCTGATATAATATCTTTGTAATGGTGATGACCCAATGATGGGTGATCTATATTATTGCAATTTCTGATGTAACTCTTGTTACTTATGTGATATATATGTCACTATTCTTGATCTTAATCATTGTACTCATGGGATCTGGCTTTCTGATGTCTAGTGGATTACTACTACTTATGTCTATATAGAATATAAAGTAATCTTCTGTCTGAATAATGTCCTTGGACTGGTTATTGATGCCTTTTTAATATCATTTGAAGAATTGCAACTCTTCATTGCATCTTTTAGTATTTGGGTCCTCTGTCATTATTGCACCCTTTTGGATAACTAATATGTGATTAGTATTTGTGATCAGCATGATATAATTTAAAGAGAAAACACTTACATTTTAGTATCAAGCTTGTTTTATGAATGAATGGAGAAAAACTAGCGACATATCCATTTCAGCTTTGTGTTTTTTACTGTTAGTATTTGATTATTAGAACATAACTATACATCCTTGTGAATTGGAGTTTCAGCATAGATTTAATATTATTTGGATTTCTTTCTTATTGTAGCAAAGGTTATGGAGGCCCTAAACATTCAAAGAGGTGTTCGATGTGTGCTTTTCTGAACACTTAATACTGACAGGTATTTTAAGTTTTAATAATATGGATCTGTATAATTCTAGTTTTAATACAATATTATTGTAGGTTGATAGATTTTCTTAACAAGTTTTCAAAGTGTTTTCTGCAAAGTCATTGTTCACTCCAGTTCGATCATCCTGACTTTTAGCTGTAGTTGCCTTGCCTTTGGTCAAGCATAAAGCTTTCCTTAGGTCCATGTAATATGGTGGGTAATTTGTTGGGTTTCTCCTTACCAATGAAAAGTTTGATGTGACCCTTACTGTATGCTTTTTCCATGCATAACATGAATAAAAAACTAGCAATACTACATTGATGTGCAATGCGTACACTGAAGAGGTAGAAAATCAAATAGAAAAAATACATTATTCTATGTTTTGCATGTATTTATGTAATACATGCTTACTAGGCACCATTACGAATATCTTCCTTATTTATCCAATGAGAAAGGACTCTAATTGGAAAATTTAGGAGCATATCTCATGATTTCTGTCTTCCTCTTGCTACCTCTCCCTATCTCCATCTCTTCTTTAGCTCTCTCTACTTATTTTATAACCTATTTATCCCTCTATCCCTATCACCCTCTTTCTATATCTCCTTATACCATTCTTTCTGATTCACCATCTATATATCTCTTTATCGCCCCTTCTCCTTATTCCTCCATATATCTTTATCTGTTCCTCTCTATCTTTCCCACTTTATCTCCTTGAACATCTCAGCTTTTAGAGAAGCAAAAGGCTTTTGCTAGTCAGGATCAAGTTAAGCAAAAGGAACTGCAGGCTGAATATGCTTGCAGCGAGGTTGTTGTGGTGGCGACGGCAGTTGGCATCGCTGCCACAACGGCCACGCCCAAGAGCTAGCCATGGACTAAAAAAAAATGACGTCTACTACCATCGCAATGGCGACACATTACCATCGTAATTGCGACACTTAGCTGTCGCAAATTGATGCCTAATGTATTAGTGGACCTATGACCCCCTTTGACCTATTAAATGACAACATATGTCCCTAGGGCTGCTAGGATCTCTAGGGACATATTAGAATTATTCATATGGGTCAAAGGTGGTCATAGGGTGACCTATGGCCCCCTTTGACCCATTAAATCACAACATATGTCCGTAGGGGTAAAAGGACCATTAGGGACATATTAAAAATTTTCATATGTGTCAAAGGGGGTCATAAGGTGAGCTATGACCATCTTTGACCCATTAAATGATGACATATGTCCCTAGGGGTCCTCGGACCCCTAGGGACTTATTAGAATTGTTCATATGGTCAAAGGGGTTCATAGGTTCACCCTATGACCTCCTTTGACCCATTAAATGATGACATATGTCCCTAGGGGTGTTAGGACCCCTAGGGACATATTAGAATAATTCATATGTGTCAAATGGGGTCATAGGGTGACTTGTGACCCCCTTTAACCTATTAAATGACAACATATGTCCCTAGGGGTCCTAGGACCCCTAGCGACATATTAGAATGGTTAATATGGGTCAAAGGGGGTCATAGGGTGACTTATGACCCATTTTTTACCCATTACATGATGACATATGTCCCTAGGGGTCCAAGAACCCTTAGGGACATATTAAAATGGTTAAAATGGGTCAAAGGGAGTCATAGGTTGACCTCTAACCCCGTTTGACACATTAAATGATGACATATGTCCCTAGGGGTCCTAGGACCCCTAACGACATATTAGAATTATTCATATGGGTCAAAGGGGGTCATTGGATTTGACCCATTAAATGACGACATATGTCCCTAGGGGTTCTAGGACCCCTAGGGACATATTACAATGTTAAAATGGGTCAAAGGGGGTCATAGGTTGACCTCTGACCCTGTTTGACACATTAAATGATGACATATGTCCCTAGGGGTCCTAGGACCCCTACGGACATATTAGAATTCTTCATATGGTCAAAGGGGGTCATAGGTTCACCCAATGACCCCCTTTGACCCATTAAATGATGACATATGTTCCTAGGGGTCATAGGGTGGCCTATGGCCCCCTTTGACCCATTAAATGATGACATATATCCCAAAGAGTCCAAGGACCCCTAAGGACATATCAGAATTTTTCATTTGGGTCAAAGGGGGTCATAGGTTGACCCATTAAATGACAAAATATGTCCTTAGGGGTCCGAGGACCCCTAGGGACATACTAGAATGATTAATATGGGTCAAAGGGGGTCATAGGGTGACCTATGACCCCCTTTGACCCATTAAATGATGACATATGTCCCTAGGGGTCCTACAACACCTAGGAAGATATTAGAATTGTTCATATGGTCAAAGGGGGTCATAGGTTCACCCTAACAGCCCCTTTGACCCATTAAATGATTATATATGTCTCTAGGGGTCCTAGGACCCTTAGGGACATCTTAAAATTGTTCATAAGGGTCAAAGGGACCATAGGGTGACCTATTACCCCTTTTAACTCATTAAATGATGACATATGTCCCTAGGGGTCCAAGGACCCCTAGGGACATATTAAAATGGTAATCCTTTGTCAAAGGGGGTCATAGGGTGACCTATGACCCCCTTTGACTAATTATATGAGGACATATGTCTTTAGGGGTCCAAGGACCACCAGGGACATATTAGAATTGTTCATATGAGTTGAAGGGGGTCATAGGGTGATCTATTACCCTCGTTCACCCATTAAATGATGACAATATCCCTAGGGGTCCTAGGACCCCTAGGGACATATTAGAATGGTTAATATAGGTCAAAAGGGGTCATAGGGTGACCTATGACCCCCTTTGACCAATTAAATGATGACATATGTCCCTAGGGGTCTTAGGACCCCTAGGGACATATTAGAATTGTTCATATGGGTCAAAGGGGGTCATAGGGTGACCTATGGCCCATTTTGACCCATTAAATGAGGACATATGTCTCTAGGGGTCCAAGGACCCCTAGGGACATATTAGAATTGTTCATATGTGTCAAAGGGGGTCATAGGGTGACCTATGACCCTTTGACCCATTGAATGATGACATATGTCTCTAGGGATCTTAGGACCCCTAGTGACATATTAGAGTCGTTCTTATAGGTGAAAAGGTGTCATAGGTTGACCTATGTCCCCTTTTGACCCATTAAATGATGACATATATCCCTACGGGTCCTAATACCCCTAGGGGCATATTAGAATTGTTCATATGGGTCAAAGGGGGTCATAGGGACCTATGACCCCCTTTGACCTATTAAATGATGACATATTTCCATAGGAGTCTTAGGACCCCTAAAGACATATTAGAATGGTTAATATGGGTCAAAGGTGGTCATAGGGTGACCTATTACCCCCTTTCACCCATTAAATGATTACATATGTCCCTAGGGGTCCTAGGACCCCTAGGAACATATTAGAATTGTTCATATGGGTCAAAGGGGGCCATAGGATGACCTATGGCCCCCTTTGACCCATTAAATGATGACATATGTCCCTATCGGTTCAAGGACCCCTACGGACATATTAGAATTGTTCATATGGGTCAAAGGGGGTCATAGGGTGACCTATGGCCCCCTTTGACCCATTCAATAATGACATATGTCCCTAGGGGTCTTAGGACCCCTAGGGACATATTAGAATGGTTAATATGAGTCACCCTATGACCCCTTTTGACCTATTAAATGATGACATATGTCCCTAGGGGTCCTAGGACCCCTAAGAACATATTAAAATTATTCATATGGTTAAAGGGGGTCATAGGTTCACCCTATGACCTTCTTTGACCCATTAAATGACGACATATGTCCCTAGGGGTCCTAGGACCCCTAGGGACATATTAAAATTGTTCATATGTGTCAAAGGGCGTCATAGGGTGACCTATGACCCCCTTTAAGCCATTAAATGATGACATATGTTCTTAGGGGTCCTAGAACCCCTAGAGACATATTAGACTGGTTAATATGGGTCAAAGGGGGTCATAGGGTGACCTATGATCCCCTTTGAACTATTAAATAAGAACATGTGTCCCTAGGGGTCCAAGGACCCGTAGGGACATATTAGAATTGTTCATATGGGTCAAAGGGGGTCATATGGTGACCTATGACCCCATTTGACCCATTAAATGATGATATATGTCCCTAGGGGTCCTAGGACCCCTAGGGACATTTTAGAATGGTTAATATGGGGCAAAGGGGGTGATAGGGTGACCTATGACCCCCTTTGATCGATTAAATGATGACATATGTCCATAGGGGTCCTAGGGACATATTAGAATTGTTCATATGGGTGAAAGGGGGTCATAGGGTGACCTATGGCCCACTTTGATCCATTAAATGACGATATATGGCCCTAGAGGTCCAAGGACTCCTAGAGACATATTAGAATTATTCATATTGGTCAAAGGGGGTTGACCCATTAAATGATGACATATGTTCCTAGGGGTCCTAGGACCTCTAGAGACATATTAGAATTATTCTTATGGGTCGAAGTGGGTCATAGGTTGACCTATGACCCCCTTTGATCCATTAGATGATAACATATGTCCCTAGGGGTCCTAGGACCCCTATGGGAATATTATAATTGTTCATATGGGTCAGAGGGGTTGATAGGGTGATCTATGACCCTCTTTGACCCATTAAATGACGACATATGTCCCTAGGGGTCCAAGGACCCCTAGGGACATATTAGAATTTTTTATATGGGTCAAAAGGGGTCATAGGGTGACCTATGACCCCCTTTGACCCATTAAATGATGATATATGTCCCTAGGGGTCCTAGGACTCCTAGAGACATATTATAATCGTTCTTATGAGTCGAAGGGGGTCATAGGTTAACCTATGACCCCCTTGGACCCATTAAATGATGACATATGTCCCTAGGGGTCGTAGAACCCGTAGTGGCAAATAAAAATTATTCATATGGGTCAAAGGGGGTCATAGGTCACTTTAACACATTAAATGATGACATATGTCCCTAGGGGTCCAAGTACCCCTCGGGACATATTAGAATTGTTCATATGGGACAAAGGGGGTATTAGGGTGACCTATGACCCCCTTTGACACATTAAATGACAACATATGTCCCTAGGGGTCCTGGGATCCCTAGGGACATATTAGAATTGTTCATATGGTCAAAGGGGGTCGTAGGTTCACCCTATGACCCCCTTTGATCCATTAAATGACAACATATGTCTGTAGGGGTCCTAGGACCCCTAGGCACATATTAGAATTGTTCATATGGATCAAAGGCCCCATGACCCCCTTTGACCCATTAAATGACGACATATTTATATACTATTAATACTATTGTAGCATAATAATAATATAATAATATAAATAAACACTAAATATTAATACTATTATATCTATAGTAATAATAATAATACTATTATAGCTATAATAATAATATATATATTAATACTATTATCGCATAGTATTAATATATATATATATATATATATATATATATACTATTGTAGCATAATAATAATAATATAAATAAACACCAAATATTAATACTATTATATCTATAGTAATAATAATAATACTATTATAGGTATGATAATAATATTGATACTATAGCTATAGTAATAATATATATATATATATATATATATAGAGCTCTAATACTATATATTAATACTAATAAACCAAAGTCGGTTTTCCTCCAATAATTATTATAATATTAATACTATTATAGCAAAGGTTGTTTTCCCTCCAAATGTCATTGGAGAAAATTGGATATCCGATATCAAATTGTTCCTTGTAGCAATTTCCAACATATCCCTATCCCTGTAGACCCAACAAAATCACTTTTTCAGTTCTTTTTTCATGGGTTTTGCAAAAAAGTGCATTTTGGGGCCCAACCAATTGAAAAAAATTCAAAAATATAACCTTAGGTGTTTGAATTTGTCATCTAAATGGGGAGCAACAGTCATCGAAAGGATAAATGCAAAAGGAAGATATCCAATGAAGACATTGTGACATATAGGGAAAGAGACAAAATGGAATACCGAAGAAAAAGACAAGGTATGCTAAATATCAGTCAAGTTGATGATGAATTAGTCAAAGGTGAAATCATAGAGTTAGATAATGAATATGTACAGTTGGGGAATGAAAATGCATCTATTGAAAATGATAATGCTGAAATTGAAATTTTAGAGAATGAAAATTTTGAAGATGAAATGCTACCAAGTCATAATCCAAATTGCATATTTGACCATGTCGAAAATGACAATGCACAAGAACGTTACATATCTCCTAATTATAATCGACATGAAGGTTCTAAAACACCAAAATGGATAATTGAAATTGATGAAATGATTATTAGTCATTTGAAAGGGAAAAAATTAGAAAGAACCTTTCGGTTATGGGCTTCAAGACTATATCAGGTATTTTTTGGCAACAAGACAGTGGTATAGCAATGCCAGCTTTTCATGCACTTATTAAAGATGCAAAAGATGAGACTTATGCTTTCCAAATTGAAGATTCGTGTCAGTAAAAAGTTGGAAAGAAATGCCATTATTATGAAGAATCTTTTCAGTGCTCTCAATAGCATTAGAAAAAATAATAGGGAGAAGGATAACAGAGCTTCTTGAAGGGTTATTACAACCTCTTTGGTAAGTCATCATTTGAGAAAGGGTAGATATATGAGACAAACTTGTATTGATTTGAATCTAAATCGTACTACTTTGAGAAGAGCACTTAGTCGATGAGAGAAAATTGATGATCCTCTTCAAAATGAAACATGGGCATTTGGTGAGAGACTTCCACATTTTGATAAGAAGCTATCTGATGATGTGAAGGAAGAAATTACACAATTTTGGCACTCTAACTCATGAGTATCACCCAATGCTAAAGATGTGTTAAAATTGAGAATTGGCATCAGAGACCGCATGCCACATCCTAAACACTGTTTGGAGGTAAGTCAACTATGTTGTTCAAACAATTTAGAGAGAGTCATCCAAGTCTTCATATATCACAAAGGGATTTTGAATCTTTTAAGCCATTTTATTGTGTGCCACTCAAAATTCAAAATACATGTTGTTGCAAATATCATGTTGAGTTTTCTATGCACTATGAACTATTATGCTTCATCCGTTCTACTTTTCATAGTAAAGAAATGTTGGAGGATTGTGGTGCTAGCAAGCTTCCAAAATCATCAAGAGACTTGCTAGATCAACTTTTATGTTGTAGAGTTGATGGTTGTTTCTTTTATAGAAATGCTTGCTTAAATGAGAAGTGTTCAGAATGTGGTGGCTTATCCAAGTTTGACACATGTTTCCATGAGGGGTGCGCACAAGATCTTGGAAATAAAATAGTGAAAAAAAGGTATATAAAATGGTGAAATGCACATTGAAGAGTGGAGGTGAGAGCTCTAGATGTGAATTGGTTGTAAAAGATATCAGTGTGGCTAGTTTTATTTCAGATTTTAAGGAAATTTTTTTTTACAAGTATGCAAGACATAGTCATAGGTCTTAGTGGTTGGATAAACAATTTAGAATGTATAAGGAGACTTTTCCCACTGACACTATTATATCAGTTGTTGATTTTGCTAAGAACTACACATTGCAACCTCAAAATGAGACACAATCTCAGTATTACAACTCTATTCAGATTGCTATTTTTGTTCGCATAACATATAGACATGCCCCTGATATTGTGGAAGATAATCAAAATATTATTAGAGAGTATCATTTTTATATGAGTGATGATAGATCTCACTCTCACGAGTTTGTGCAACATTGTTTTGAGAATTATTTTGATTTCTTACATGAGCATGTAATTGCTATGGATAGACATATCATTTGGTTAGATAACTATACAGGTCAATTCAAGAATGCTTTCATGTTTTATTGGTTGTGTAGGATGCACGTAGAGAGAGGGGTGCCTCATATTTGGAATTTTTTTGAATCTAGCCATGGAAAAGGGGAACATGATGGAGCGGGGGCATGTGTGAAGAGAGCTCTAATCAAGGAGCAACTAAAGATTTTAGCAGTAGAGCTTCTTGATGCTCGTAGCATTGTTGATTGGTGTCGTTTAGCATTATCACAGGGGGGGACTCTTGATTCAGTGGTACACAGGTTCTTTTGGTTGGTTGAGGAAGGGTCCATAGCTGATAGATTAGACTGTGCTATAGTGAGAGACTCATAAAAATGCATTCATTTCGAAGCTCTGATTCTAGTACATGGGCCATTTGGACACGATAGCTAGCTTGCTTTTGTCCTAGTTGTTTTCAGTGTGATTGCGATCACTGTGAGTCAAGTGAGTGGGTGGACACATGGGCTCCACATTATCTTACTCCATTTTCTGTCATACCCTCTATCAAAAATGATGACATGGAAAGTTCATTTAAGCATGACCATCTATCATATCTACTTCAGCTAGGACATGTCTTTGCATTGGTTGTACCACAAGGGAATGATGTGAAATCTGATTATTGGTTAGCATGTTGTGTAAGAGGTAAACAAAAAATTGCACAACCAATCACAGATGATGATGGATTCACATATCCTACTGGTTCAATGGTTTTCGCTAGAACATGGTTGCAGACATACATGCTTAGAAGGAACGAAATTCCTGCATTCAAAGACTATCAGAAGCACAAAATAATTCTCATATATTCGCATCTTATTATAGCAACAAATCTAAAGTTGTTGAAGCATCAAGGAAGACAAAAAGTAAAAGAACTTTTTACTATTGCTAATGTTGATCATGAAGCCTTGTTGGAGACCCTAAAACAGAGAGAGGACCCTATTGGAACACTCGACTAGGTATATTTACTTCTTATGTTATATTCTTCATAATGATTCAATGAACTGGTGATTATCTTGTTTAATACAATAAGTTACTAATTTTTTTATGATATTGGAATGTAGGTACATCATGAAGAGTTGGGGATGGGGGAGTGGTATTGGGGAGAATTCCTAAGATTTATGATGTATTATGATGTAAAATATGAACTTTTTTTGTATATGGTTTTTGTAATAATGAAAAAGACAGGTTAAATTAGTTGCATATTCTAATTTGTATTTTGGTAGGTTCTTTGTAAGGAATTATAAGAGGAAGATATTGAACCAGTTCTTGCAAATCATATTTGCATGTGATACAAGGCTATAAGGACAATTTTAAGAGCATTTATAACTATATGAAAGATAATTTCTTGCGGATATCTTATTACAAATTTGGTTTTTTCCTTATTTGACATAAAGCTGACATTATGATTATTAAAACTATTTTTATCAAACTAATCAAATTAGAAAAATCTAGAAAGTATAGATGAACAATTAGAATGCTTGATTTCTTCCATTTTGCAACCAATCATGACATTTGAAATCATAAAGAGTCATAATATTGTATAATGTTTTGAAAGACTTTCATATTGAAAAGTTGTAAAGGACCATGAGATTTGAACTTTAGTAATGTCTAGGTTTTCATAGGGTAAGTGAGTCATTAGATAGGTCCTAATAAGGTCTCATGATAATCTCAAGTCATTTCATAAGTTGAAACATTCAATAAGTCACTTAAAATTTAGCTTATTGCTTTAGAAAATTCAAATCTTGAATGTAACGGCTACATGAGCATTTTGGAAGGAAACTCCATAGTTTAAATTTTATGAAATATAGGGAACACTAGTGCAAAACACCTAATCATTTTTCTTTTCTTGATGTAATAAGGTCTAGGGATAGATCTAATTATCTCCCTGTGACCATTCACATTTTTAATGGACACAAGATCCCATGGTGCAACTATTAGCCTTGGCCATCAATTGGTCCAATAAAGTGAATTTTTGGTAAATTCCATATTTTTAGGCAATTCTAGATGTTTAGAACATTATTAGGGTCCTTAGGAGTTTGTAGAGTCTATTTGCAATCAAATTTGCAATAAAACTTGTCTTAGCTCAAAAATTGCAAAAAGTTGCTTAACAACTTTTCCAATTTTCTTAACAACTTTTCAAAATCTAACTCCTAATGACTAGAACTATTCAAATCATCAATGCCATTAGCTCTGAGTGGGTGGTTGAACCCTAGTGACACCCTTGTTCCAACCATGAAGACCCTCTATCATCTGTGGCCACCCCGTACTGAGGAGTCCCCAAGGTTCTCTAAGTGTGTTTTGAGGTCGATCTTCTGAGGGTCATAACTCAGAGCTCGTGAGGGCTATTGATAAACTATCAAATGCTACAAGATAGTGATGTTGAGGCCTAAAATGACCTATCTCATTTTTGAGAGATCACATTCTGTTTGGATTCAACACAACGATCTCACTCGATGCCAAAACTCGCAGTGTGCCTCAGTTCATAGGTGCACCACAACATAACTTTGAAACCACTGATCGTGGCATCGAATCGTCAGTGCCATTAGCTCTAGATAGGCAGGTGAACCTAAGTCACACCCTTGTTCTGGCCATGAAGAGCATCCATCATTTGCGGCCACCCTATACTGAGGAGTCTCCAAGGTGCTCTAAGTGCATTTCGAGGTCGATCTTTTAAGGGTCATAACTCGAATCTCGTGAGGGCTATCAATGAATTGTCAAATGCTACAAGACGATGATACTAAGGTCTAAAATAACTTATCTCATTTCTGAGAGATCACATTCTATTTGGATTTGACACAACGATCTCGCTCGATGCCAAAACTCGCAGTGTGCCTCAGTTCATAGGTGCACCACAACGTAACTCTGAAACTGCTGATCTTGACATCAAATCATCAGCACCATTAGCTCTGGATGGGCAGTTTTTGACCACGAAGACCATCCATGATTTGTGGCCACCCCGTACCGAGGGGTCCCTAAGGTGCTCTAAGTGCACTTTGAGGTCGATCTTTCGAGGGTCAGAACTCAAAGCTCATGAGGGCTATCGATAAACTCTCAAATGCTACAGGACAGTGATACTAAGGCCTAAAATAACCTATCTCATTTTTGAGAGATCACATTTCATTTGGATTCGGCACAGTGATCTTGCTCGATGCAACAACTTGCAATGTGCCTCAGTTCATAGGTGCACCACATTGTAACTTTGAAACCGTTGATCTTGGCATCGAATCATCAGCGTCATTAGCTCCAGATGGGTGGGTGAACCCTAGTCACACCCTTTTTCTAGCCATGGAGACCATCCATCATTTGCGGGCACCCCGAACCGAGGAGTCTCCAAGGTGCTCTAAGTGCATTTCGAGGTTGATCTTTCGAGGGTCATAACTCAAAGCTCGTGAGGGCTATTGATGAATTGTCAAATGCTACAGAATGGTGATACTGAGGCCTAAAATAACTTATCTCATTTTTGAGAGATCACATTCCGTTTGGATTTGAAACAACGATCTTGCTCGATGCCAAAACTTGCAGTGTGCCTTAGTTCATAGGTGCACCACAACATAACTTTGAAACTGCCGATCTTGGCATCGAATCATCAGCACCATTAGCTCCAGATGGGCGGGTCAACCCTAATCACACCCTTTTTTTGGCCATGGAGACCATCCATCATTTGTGGCCACCCCGTACCGAGGAGTCTCCAAGGTGCTCTAAGTGCATTTTGAGGTCGATCTTTCGAGGGTCATAACTCGGACCTCGTGAGGGTTATCGATGAACTATTGAATGCTACAAGATGGTGATGCTGAGACCTAAAATAACCTATCTCATTTTTGAGAGATCACATTCCATTTGGATTCGGCACAATGATCTTGCTTGATGCCAAAACTTGCAGTGTGCCTTAGTTCATAGGTGCACCATAGCGTAACTTTGAAACTGCTAATCTTGGCATCGAATCGTCAGTGCCATTAGCTTCGGATGGGTGGGTGAACCCTAGTCACACCCTTTTTCTGGCCACAGAAACCATCCATCATTTGCGGCCACCCCATATCAAGGAGTCTAAGGTGCTCTAAGTGCATTTTGAGGTCGATCTTTCAAGGGTGATAACTCAAAGCTCGTGAGGGCTATCGATGAACTGTAAAATGCTATAGGATAGTGATACTGAGGCCTAAAATAATCTATCTCATTATCGAGAGATCACATTCCGTTTGGATTTGGCACAACAATCTCGCTCGATGCCAAAACTCGCAGTGTGCCTCAATTCATATGTGCACCACAATGTAACATTGAAACCGTTGATCTTGGCATCAAATTGTCAGTTCCATTAGCTTTGGATGGGCAGGTGAACCATAGTTACACCATTGTTCTAGTCACGGAGACCATCCATCATTTTCAGCCACCCTATACCGAGGAGTCTCCAAGGTGCTCTAAGTGCATTTCGAGGTCGATCTTTCGACGGTCATAACTCATACCTCGTGAGGGCTATCGATGAACTATCAAATGCTACAGGATGGTGATGATGAGACCTAAAATAATCTATCTCATTTTTGAGAGATCACATTCCATTTACATTTGGCAGAGTGATCTTGCTCGATGCCAAAACTTACAGTGTGCCTCAATTCATAGGTGCACCACAGCGTAAGTTTGAAACCACTAATCTTGGCATCAAATTGTTAGTGTCATTAGCTCCAGGTGGGTGGGTGAACCTTAGTGACACCCTTGTTCTAGCCACAAAGACCATCCATCATCTGCAACCACCCCATACCGAGGAGTCTCCAAGGTGCTCTAAGTGCATTTTGAGGTTGATATTTTGAGGGTCATAACTCAGAGCTCGTGAGGGCTATCAATGAACCATTGAATGCTACAAGACAATGGTGCTGAGGCCTAAAATAATTCGAAGCTCATGAGGGCTATCAATGAACTATCCAATCAAGTCTCTTAAGTTGAGATATTTTGAAGTTATGTTGAAATTGAAAAATTGTAGTATGAGGATAGTAACAAAGTGAACTGCTAGTTATCAAAGATTATGAATCTATGAATGACTTGGTGGTTGGAGATAGAATCCATGGTTGAGGAGTGGAGTCCTTAACTATATTGAGATTAGATTTGAAGCCAAGAGTTAGTTTCAAGGTTGAAGGTGGAGTTTTAAATAAGATTTAGGGTTATCTAAACCTTGTGTAGGAGATTAACAAGTGCATTTATGTCATGATAGCACTTCAAATTATACATTGCATCCAAATTTGATAATAAAGGTTGTTAAAATGTTATTCAAAAATTATTGAATTTGAATTGAATATAACAAACATAATCAAAATTAATGATATTCCATAAACATGAACAATACACATGATTCACGATAAATTGAACAATACTAGATACTAAATTAATATGTATATCATTGTGCACATTAATGACAAATATATATATCAAAATACATGTATCCATAGACAAAATTTTACACAAATATATATTAAAGATCATGTATCCATAGACAAAGTACTCAAATATATATCAAAATACATAGATCCATATACAAAATGTGGCTGATCATGCCGTCAGAATGTCTATAATATCAATGTTTCTATATACAATGTGGCATATACCATCTCAAAATGTCTCATGATGCATCCTACGAAAACTATACTATCCTAGGGTGCTGGTGGATGATCAAAATGCAGCCTCTTCACTGCACTAGGTGGATCAAATGCCTCCTACATAAACAAAAAAGGAAAATCCAAAGTTAGACTACTAAATTTATATGATTCTACGTATCTAACATTGAATTACTCAAATCCATAATGATCTTTTTTGTAATGGAGATTAATACTATCAAAATTTCATAATAAATACCTCTCTCATTGACCTCCTGCGCTGGTTAGGAGTCCTCTCGCATGCCCTCAGCAATGCTGGTACCTCTCTAATTATGGGTTGTATATGTTCAAATACCTTTGTCAGATGAATCTACAATTTAAAATATAACATTATAATTCATAGCATGCTAAATTTATAACATATTTAATCATGAATTCAAACTACAACTTACTATTGTAGGCTCCTCCTTAGGAGTGAGTGGCTGCATCATCAAATCTACATAACTCTCCCATCGGACCTCATGTGCACTAGGAGTCTCCTATGAGATACAAAATACTATCTTTTAATATCATGAAAATCAGTTTTGAATTTATTTATGAAGATAAGGATAATAAAAAATAAATGATACTTATACATATAATGGGGCTCTCAGTGTGAATGGAAATCCCTGATGGTCTACAATGTGAAATTTGTATAGGCTCATCACCAGTAGCGATGCCCTATATACAGTAAATAATGTAATTAAGTGGGATTACCACAAACATTTTACAAGAATGGATCGATATTTAATCAAATAGAAAGTGCTTAATTACCTTTCCTTTGTCAATGCGTTCTGGCTCACCCTCCGCACTTTGTCCCTCCAGGACAGGTGCTACCTACAAGATAAAAGAAATATTAGCAACCATATATGCTACAATATCAAATAGAAAAAAAAATGCGAACACAACATAATGTACCATAGATGTCTCAAGGCCAAATGAAATGGCCGAGAGCATGGCATCATCAATCTGTCTGAGCTCCTCCTCAGTCATCAACTAAATGTGAATGAAGATCACATACATATAAAAGTCAATATGGCTTAAAAATTAAAATTAATCTATTATAAAAATTAACTTTAAATCACATATGTCATAACAAACAAATATATACACGTACCGACACCGAAGGAGTCCATGCCTTTGCATTCCCCTCCTCTCTCGCATTAAGGTTTGTAGCCTCTATGTGTGTGTCTGGTGTATCCTCGTCTAATACAAAATGATACTCAGAAAGATCACCTATGAGACCCAGGCAAATATTCTTGCACGTAATGCAAGTGTGAGGCACACAAATGTGTGATGAGCTAGCTGATGATGAACTGGCACCAACATCATCAACATGAGGAGGTAGGATTGACCTAGCCTAAGATATCATTAGGCTACTCAACCTATGAATGGCTCTGATAGTCTGAGACCTAGCCTCTATCATAATATTTGGATGCTGCACTCAAGGAGGAGGGGAGATATCAGGGGGGGGAAAAAAGTGCCAGCTTTCTTCCACTAGGAAGAGGGTCTATCTTGAGGAGCTCTAAGTCCTAAGCCCATGTTGGGCTTCATGCTCCAATAGTTCACTTTAAGTTTCAACACAAATTCAGCATATAATTTTCTAAGGAAATAAAATGGTATGTCTAAATTGCCATGTGGAGGGATATCAAAGACCATCCACCAACGATCCCAAAAGTTTGCACGTATGGCGTCATTTGTGCACCATTTAATCAATAGTTTGGATTTTTTTAGGTCAACTGGTAAACCCGCTTTCGGGTTCACAAAAAGGCTAGCCAAATTGTCTTTGTTATGTTGAGGGCCACAACCTCATCATAATCCAAACCATCATCAAACATCTTGTGCATTTGATCACGCCAATGAAGAGCGGCATTTTGTTGGTTTGTAAGGGTTTCAATGTTATCCACTATGGTGTTTAACATGGATAATATGGGAGCCAATGCAGGTACATTATTATATGTTCTATGCAAACCTCTCAACTCAGTGAGATTTTCATTTATCAAATCCTCGATTCGAGGAGAATTTTGAGGGGGTAGAGAATCATTTGGTGGAATGGTTTTTTGGGGGTACTGGATCATTTGGTGGGGAGTTATGAGGAATATTATTCCTTGCCTCAGTGTCATCATTCTAATCAGCCATTCCTATTGAATTGCAAAACATAATATATATTAAAAAAAAAACCCTTAATTTTAACCTTTTTTTCAAAAAAACCCTAAATTCAACTAAAAAAAACAAAATCATGCTAAAATCTATCGAATTTAGATTAAAAATTAGTTAAAAAAACACAAAAAAAAACCTTAATATCCGATATCCAATCCTACATCTGATATCCGGTCGTGCACTAATACTGGCCCCCAAAATGTGAGAAATAATGGCCTGCAGGTATGGTATTTTTTTAATATTTAATGTTACAGATATTGGATATTCGATATCATATCGGATATCTGATATTGAATCGGATATCTGATAGTGAATCGGATATCCGATCGCCCACATATCTTATATTTTATATATAAGATATAACATATATAACATATAACATATAGCTTTGAAATATTATATTATATTATATTTTATATATTTTTATATTATATTTTATATATATTATGATATAAAATATTATATTATATTATTATATTATTATTATATTATATTATTATATTATATTATATTATATTATATATATATAATATTACATTACTATATATTATAATATTAAATATTATATTATATTATTATAATATAATATTATTATTATAGTATAATATTATATGATTATAATATAATAATAATATTATTATTATATTATAGTATTATTATTATTATTATTATAATATTATATTATATAATATCAAATAATACATCATACTATTATAATATAATGTTTTTATATTATTATAATATTATAATAATAATGTCATATGATTATCGAATATCTGATAATATCGGATATTTGATATTAAATCTGATATTCGATATTAGATTAGATATCCAATAAGGCTCGGCTTTTCCTTCCAGGCTTGGTACCTGGATAGGTGGAAAAAAGTCAGAGCAGATTTTGAAGCACTTTTAGACGTGTTCAAACTCTATTTTTTTCACATCACCACTTTTTGGCACACCATGATCCTGCACATACCCATTTAGTAGATATTTCACATTGTACCTTTGATAGACCTACTCTAAATGATGAAAAGGTAGATGTTTCTTCCTCTCTTAAAGTATGTCCTATCATTGCCTTTGATAAACTTATGCTTGGAATATAGATAAAGAGGGTTTCTCACTACTCTACTAAAGTCTATCCCACCTATGAGGATATTATTTTGCAAGAAGATATCATACACATACTAAAAATTATGTCATGTGTGCAAATAAAATATTTAAGAATTGAAAAAATCACTACATGATCTATTCATTCTAATGTAATTCGTTGGCTTCATTTCTTATGTAGTGCAAGGTAGGAGAATCCCCAAAGAAGATGTCTTAGCCCCAAACAAATAACCACATAGTGGAAACACAACACAAGATACACAGTTTGATACCAAATGCAACTTTTTATTTATAAAATAAATATTACATGCAATGTGCCTGACTGTAAAGCCTTCTGGGTTATGGCCAAATACAATAGCAATTATAAAAATAGTTCTACAAGATCCCTTAAGATCCAAACTCAAACCCTAACCTAGCTAATCTAGAACCATACTCTGGTAGAAACCTCCAAGATCTCAAGATGTGCTTGCAAGCCACCAAGCAACCTCCTTCTTTCTAAACTATACCCATAGCTCTTCTCCAACTTTACACAAGATATAGGTGTAAGCTACCTCACATTCAATGCTCTATCCACACACTTAAGAAAATTCCATTCACTCAGCTACTCCATCTTCTCCATGCAAGATCCACAAGACTCATTCCCATGAATGAATCCATGACTGACTCAACAAGACCCCTATACTTATTCCCAACTAAGCCACAAGTTGACTCACAAAAAAAATTAAATACAAAATATTAAGTCTCATGTTTGGCATAGTTAATGCACAATACAACCACACAAAATAACTAAATAATTAGGACAAGCCCCAAATTTACATAAAAAAAACCTTAAGCACTTTTACCCATGTGTCATATACACTATATTCTATCTTCATCTACATATGGACATTCCAAAGTTCCTCTAGTGAATTGAAATAAACAAAATAAGTCGATTGTTCTATGTTTTGTTAATATGCACTTTGATAATTTTTTGAGTTTCTGCATGTCAAACTCATCCTTAAGTTTTTCTCTCTTAGTATGAGTTATATATTTGAATAAATGAAAACCTTAACATATCACCTTAGCCAAATTTCCAACAATCACCCCCTTTGGCATTAATGACAAAATATGGGAATATTTGTCTAAGTGTCAAAATTACAAAATTGTGGCCTTGTGAAAATTTTCAATTATGGATCATTTTGGTTTATCATTCCATCTTCTACATACTACACCCCCTAGTATTATGCTCTAACTTATATCTTGCTCTTATAATCTTTGTAATTTACTATACTTACAAAAAAAAAATCTTAGCATCTTATCTTTTCCATTCATCATATTTTCCCATCATATATTTCTCCCTTTGACATCAATGAAAAAGGTAAGTCCAAAACTTATGTACAGGTCAAAATTGTAGGTCTTCCTTATTTTCTTCATGTTAACTTATTGTCCAATAGATTGATACAATTAGAAAAATTAGCCTTAATCTTCTTTAGATATTCACCCCATGAAGATTTAACTGCTTGTGTAAAAATTATTCCTCCACAGAGGTCATAGGTTCCTAGCTCTATGACAATCAAGTTTGTATAGGAAAATTTTTCATAACATTTCTTTGCCTCCAAGAGAGTATCAAGCTACTTCCAAAGTCCATTCACCTTGGGAATCAAGTGATCACTTAGTAATTTGAATTTCTTCAACATTCTTTCTTTATCATTCAACAACAATCTTAACTCAATGCTTTCTTTGCCAATCTTTTGATCAAGTACAATTAGCATTACCTCTTTACTCCTGAAGTTATCAATTAGATTTTCAATTCTTCTTCTTTAAATTTTATTGCATTTGAAATGAAATTTTTATGTTTATAAGATAAAGTAAATTCCACATACAAATTATTTCCTATAGTGATACATTTGCTCATTTCTTTTATGCACATCTCTATTTAAGCAGAAAAGGAGGAAACTTTAATAGAATTACAACTGTCCACAATCGTAGGCCACTAAGCCAATCACATATGTGTGAAAGGGAAAGCGCGTAATTTCAAAATATGATTCTACTTATGATCCAAATTAGATTATCTAGAACCCAAAGGAAGAATGGCACCAATATCAAATTTGAATTAAAAAGAAGAATGCAATATAAGGAAATATTGTCTTTGGGCCTTAATGGGATAATGTGTATGTATATTGAACTAATTGCTTAAATAAAGTAGATCTAGATGCTATGTGTAGACTATTAGCTCAATTAAGATATAGATCTATGGTAAAGATATGAAAGGGAAAAATAATGAAATACTTAGCTTGAAATGCATACGGGAATATGCATTTTAGCTCCAAAAGTTGTGGATCTAAACCTTATTTTGAATATCCATCATTGGATCCCAGAATGAAGTGATGAAAGGAACAAAAATTCAAAATGTCGTCGGAAAAGGACACTGAAGGTCTTGGTCAACTTGAAGGGGCTTCCTAGAGCTAGGTTGGTGTAGTCAAACAATCTACAAAAAAAATTGTAGGTGATAAATGTAAATGTAAAGGAAACAAGATAAATATAAATATTCACCTTTCTTGTAGAAAACCTTGTCAATAAGGATTTTATTGTGATATATGTTGTAGATCTTTAATTCTATATGAAGGATGTAAGATGTCTCCACAATTGAAACAGATTTACCATAACCATGTCATGGAGACATGGATGTAAATATGCATAAATAGAGAAGATATTAAATTCTTTAATGTAGATCTTCTTTGTTGGTGGTCAACAATATAGTAAATCTTGAAGAGGAAATGCTAACAAAAGATCCTTGAATGCTTGAAGAAACTTGCTTCCTCGAATACTTGAATGCTTGAACTCCTTGCCTTACTTACTTGATACCTTGTAGAAGCCTTGCATGATAATGAGATGAGATATGAAAATGAAGCCCCCAAGCCTCCTTTTATACTAGTTTTTAGGTGGGAAAATAACTCAGGCCGATTAAGGAGTGATGAAGGTACGCTCTGATACCACTGATGAAGGTACCGCTCTGATACCACTAATGAAGGTATGCTCTAATACCACTTGATGATGGACCACACTACCCTCACAACCAAGAATGCAACAATATGAAGACAATTTTATTATACCTGAAAATCCAATAGCAATTACAATAACATGTTTGCAAGATCTCTCAAGATCCAATCCAAACCCAAGCTAGTTCAAATCCGCATTCTGGTAGAAACCTCCAAGATCTCAACTTGTGCTCACAAGCCACCAAGCAACCTCCTTGTTTCTAAACCGTAGTCACTAGCTCTTCTCCAACCTCTATCCAAGATCCAAGTGTAAACTGCCTCACATTCGGCGCTCTGTCTACACGCTCACAACTCCACATTAATCCTGTTGTAAACTGCCTCACATTCGGCGCTCTGTCTACAGACTCAGGAAAACTCACTCTTCACTTCCTCCTTCTCTCTCACAACTTTCAAGCTTTCCAAGCTTCACCTTCCACAACTTTCACCTTTCCAAGCTACTCCTTGAGCTTCTACTCCTCGAGCTTCCCCTTGAGCTTTCACCTTCTTCTCAAGCTTGATTTAGAAATGCTCATAGGCCTTGCTTAAATAGGCACTTACCACCCCATGCATGACTTATCCACAACCTTCTAGAATTCCTCCACAACCTTCTACAACTTCCACAACCTTCTACATCTTCCACAACCTTCTACAACTTCCAAAACTTTCTACAATATTCATAACTTTTTAGAATTCTTCCCACACACCTCGATAAATGAAATGACAACTATTTATTTTTTTATTTTTTCCTATTATGCCACCTATGCACCTCGAAAAAATAGAAATCCTCTTTTTCTTTCTTTTCTCCTTTTTTAATTTTTATTATTTTTCCTCTAATTTTCATCACTTTCTCTCTCCTCTACAATTTTTTTTTTTTTTCAAATTTTTTTTTTTTCAACTTTTTTTTTTTTCCCAATAATTTTTCCATGCAAGATGCTCCTGCATCAGACTCCCCCGGTAGATAGAAAAGTGTGTCCCACACTTTGACACCAAAAGAAAGATCTACCACCATCTTCATTTTCACCAAAGGCTTCCACCTCAATAGGGACAACAAAACCACCATGCAAATCTTCCACATCTGCATTACTCTATCAAACACTAGAATCTCAACCATCCAATCAACAAGCTCATGCCCAAGAACAAACTGAATGTAATGCTTCATTAGCAAACTCCCATTCACATCAACAACTAGTGCGTCCATACCAGCAATAAAAAACTCCACATTAGCATCCACATGTACATTTCCATCAACACATGCCAAACTCTCAACACTAGCAACCTCATTGCTCACAACAAGATGCTCTGCAATACATAACTTACCTCCAACAACAACTGGATCATCCACGACCAAGTGCTCTGCAACATACAAGTCACCACCAACATCAACTAGATCATCCACAACCGAGTGCTCCACAATCTCCTCAACCAATTGATCATGAAAACCAAAATCTGTCCCAACATCAATAACATTAGGAATATCTTTAGCAACAACCTCTAGTTGCTCTACAGGTTCTGCATCAAGCTCCACAAACTGATCAGCAAAACCATCCTCTTCCACCTTGACCTTCTTAGCTTTAGCATCCAATCGAGCAAACATCTTAGAAAAATTCCTCTCCACTATATCATTGATTTTTGCAATCATCTTAGGGTCCAATCCTCTTGGAGCCATCTTCCAAGATCTTCGTAAACCCTCTGCAACAAATCCTTCCTACGCTCCTTGTGACAACCTTGAATTGTTTGCAAGTCAGATCGCAACCTGCCACCTTGCACGAACAATCAAGAACCACATCACAAGTCTAGGACAACGAATTTGCAATTCACCAGCTCTGATAAACTTCACCCAACCAAGGTCCTGGTACAAATTGCCTCACACTTCGGCGATCTACTTGTACACTCAGGAACTCCTGCTCTGATACCACTGATGAAGGTACGCTCTGATACCACTGATGAAGGTACCGCTCTGATACCACTAATGAAGGTATGCTCTGATACCACTTGATGACAGACCACACTACCCTCACAACCAAGAATGCAACAATATGAAGACAATTTTATTATACCTGAAAATCCAATAGCAATTACAATAACATGTTTGCAAGATCTCTCAAGATCCAATCCAAACCCAAGCTAGTTCAAATCTGCACTCTGGTAGAAACCTCCAAGATCTCAACTTGTGCTCGCAAGCCACCAAGAAACCTCCTTGTTTCTAAACTGCAGTCACTAGCTCTTCTCCAACCTCTATCCAAGATCCAAGTGTAAACTGCCTCACATTTGGCGCTCTGTCTACACGCTCACAACTCCACAATAATCCTGTTGTAAACTGCCTCACATTCGGCGCTCTGTCTACAGACTCAGGAAAACTCACTCTTCACTTCCTCCTTCTCTCTCACAACTTTCAAGCTTTCCAAGCTTCACCTTCCACAACTTTCACCTTTCCAAGCTACTCCTTGAGCTTCTACTCCTCGAGCTTCCCCTTGAGCTTTCACCTTCTTCTCAAGCTTGATTTAGAAATGCTCATAGGCCTTTCTTAAATAGGCACTTACCACCCCATGCATGACTTATCCACAACCTTCTAGAATTCCTCCACAACCTTCTACAACTTCCACAACCTTCTACATCTTCCACAACCTTCTACAACTTCCAAAACTTTCTACAATATTCATAACTTTTTAGAATTCTTCCCACACACCTCGATAAATGAAATGACAACTATTTATTTTTTTATTTTTTCCTATTATGCCACCTATGCACCTCGAAAATAGAAATCCTCTTTTTCTTTCTTTTCTCCTTTTTCCCCTTTTTTAATTTTTTATTATTTTTCCTCTAATTTTCGTCACTTTCTCTCTCCTCCACAATTTTTTTTTTTTTTTTTTTTTTTTTTTTTTCAATTTTTTTTTTTTTCAACTTTTTTTTTTTCCCAATAATTTTTCCATGCAAGATGCTCCTGCATCAAGGAGTTAGTTAAACTAATTAGAAAACTTGAGGACTTTAGGGCCCCAAACCTTACAACCACCAAGGACTAGGTCAACTTGGTCAACCTAGTCCTAGACTAGGTCAACCTTAGTTGACCTAGTCTAAATCTAGTTGACTTGATTCAACCTCATCCAAACGCGGTTGACTTGGGTCGACTTGGTCCCAAAGGAAAGGACATAAAGGCATATAAAGGTTTATAAGAGGGTGTAGGTGAAACTAGAAGATAATTAGGAGATATGGTCAAAACTATGGCAAAATGACACCTTGAAGACCATTCATAGAAGGTGAGAGATGATGAAGAAGCATGAAATAAAAGGGGAGAGGAGAAAAATAGACATCAAGCACAGGTCCATCCATGTTTTGAGAAAGGAATTATGGAAAGGGAGCTAAAAGGTCTTAAAAGTCAAATGCATTCATTTTAAGATAGTACATTTACCCTCTTTTTTAGTAGGAGTATGAGTCGCTTCAAACTCATGGTAAAGTATATCGAAATAGAAAAATGATCTTATCACAACTTAGGAGACAAAGAAAATTTCAAGCTAGGAATAATGCATAGATTTGAAGATAACCCAAAAATCATACCAAGCTAGAAAGGCTAAGGTACTCTAAGCCATACTTAGAATCCAAATTTTCCCCTAAGGAACTTGAGTCTTCATCATATCTTGAAATCATAATAAGATAGATGTTAATGAAAGAAAGAGAGAAGAGAGTGTGACCTACTTTCCAAATAAAGTTTGTGTTCCTTATTTTGAATCACACAAAAAGGGACATGATTGAATAGTTGGACAAGAGACTGGTCATAGATGCATGGTCACCTTGAAGGGTGATATCATGTTTTAATCATGCAATGAGGTCATGAATTCTCTATGTAATAATCAAGTCCTCATCATGAAGCATCTCTCCTTGGAAAAAATCTAGGGCTAAATTATCCATAGCCTGATACATGTCATGCTTTAGTTGAGCATAGGAAACCTCACTCACATAAATGTAGTTAGTAAGTGCTTGCCTCATTCATGGTTTACTATCAAACTTGAACTAGTTTTCCTCCCTTCTCCAAGGAAGCCATTGGTGGGAAACATCTATGGAAATATACCCATTTAGGGCTTTTGACCAATTGTGACTTAGCAACATCCCATAGGTTTTAGGGATGTCTACTACTTGGATGTCAATGATAGTGGATGCCTAGGATTCTTGGAGGAGATAGAATTAAACAATTTTTTTGTTTGACACACCATATTTACAATGGTCTTGTTAACTTGCACCACAACACCTTTGGAAGGCATTAGGACCAATCCAAACTTCTTGCATATGGAAAGGGGCATGACATCACCAAAAGATTCACAGTCTACCAAAAACCATAGATCTCAAATAGAGAAAGAAGGGAGGGTCCTTAGTATTTCCCCCAAAAATGGTTGAATCAATATCATTGAAGGTCACATTGTTGTTTGTGACTAGTTGTACTTTAGGTAGATAAAGTTATTATAGGAGGGACTTTAATTACTTTGGAAAACATAATAAGATGTCCATTAAGGACATGGTTGTGTTGGCACTTTTCATCACCCATCTGATATCGAACTTCACCCCAGAGGAGCCTAATCCTTTCATCACAAAGTCATGAGGCTACTAGGTTGGTTGTACTAGAGGAGGTGGATTACCATTAGCTTGAGGGTTGGGAGGTATGGAAGTAGTCTTGGGTGGAATTGATGTTTTGAAGAGGCCCTTGTTGAATTGGATCCTCCTATTATAAAGAGGATGCAAATTAGTGAAAACATTGGCCTCATAGGAAGGTATGAGATCATTAAAGAATCCTTGGAGAGAAAGCTCCTCATCTACTTTCTCATCCATCCTATAAAAGAAAATTTTGCAAATGAAGAAAGAATTGGATGGTTCCACTAAAGTACCTAAAGGTGTCTAGTTGGATTGTGACTACAAGTCCAAGTGGGACATTTGTATTTCCTTTTCTAGGGTTGCATAAGTGGCCTCCAAATGCATTGTGGTATCATGTAATAGACACCACTTGGTCAAAGTATAAAATTATGCCATGAGGGTGGCATGACTAGGTCTTTCACTCCCTTGGTTATTTGGATGATTTGGGGTATTCCCCCATTATTTGGCATGGTATTCCATTGTCAGTTACACAATTGTTGATTATAATTATCATTTTTTTTATACATAGGGACTAGAGTTATAGGAACCTATTTGACTCAAAAAAATATTCCCCTATTGTGGGGAAGGGGACTATTGGTTTGTTTTTTTAGTCTTGTGTATCTTCAACTCGCTCATCTCATTAGCCATACTAGTGGCAATTCTCTAGAAGGCTTCCATGTTAGTCACATGATGTGTAATTTGATCTAGTGGTTGGAAGAGTGAACCTACATGCCCATCAAATTAATTGAAACAATACAATTTTTCCCACTTAGTATAATAGATAAAAAACTAGGGACTTTGTATAATGATGTGGTCTGTGGGGCTAAACTAGAGAATAAAGTCCCAGGCACTGGCGATACCATATGTTGAGTCTAATGGGGATATTTTGGAGTTGGGGTAGAAATAGCCTATGTCACATATAAGTATAATGGGAGGTGGGATAGGTTAGTAGTCCTACCATAGCAATTGTGTTATAGCTACTTGGGTGAGGGGCTACTCTAGATTCAGGTTGACATGGCATACTATGCTAAGCATTGAGAAAATGATTTGTAAGTTAGGTGGAAACTTCCATGTCCAAGATGTAAACTTTGGCCAAGGTATCTCAACCTTCTTAGGTTACACTTTTTATGATGAAGGTTGATACAACTTGGGGGATAGCATAAAAATACATCCTTAAGGTTGGGTCTAGTCTAGGAGCAAAAGAATCTGAACACCATTTGAGAGTGCATTAGAATTGTTTATTAAATAGTGGCAAAGGCTTGTTTGTCTCCTTATGGATTCTAATAAGCTGATGATGGCATAAAACAAGGTCATTCTTAGAATGAAATACCAAGATGAATATTTTCTACATATCAACCCATTTGTTGATGAAATTATCTAGAAGGTTAAGGTACCAATTCAACTCATTTGGTCTGAAGGTCATTGGGAATAGTTAGAAAACAATGTCTTCATGTTCTACATTATTTTTGACTAGAGCATCCTTAAATACTTGATCATTTTTTCCCCACCATCTACGGACCCAAGTGCTCATTCTTTTTGATAAATTTTCTTGGGATGTGATGGTAGATTGGGCATTGCAGTGAAAGATACCAAAGGTGACAACTATCTCCCAAGAAACATAAGTTTCTATGGAGCAGCCATTGTCCCTAGTAGTAATTAGGACACACTTACACTCTGAGTAGTGGTAGTAGGTTAGGGCTTGGAAGCCTTGCCCATCTAAATCTTATTCTTGTTTTTCTCATAATAGATTGTAGGTTTGAGTTGTACAAGTATTGTAGGGACAATAAATAACCACAACTACCAAATGTAGGTTGCAAAAAAAGATTCAATTCAATGCATATTTTTGGGGATATGATACTTGCCAAACTTTAATTTGGGTGGAGACTACTCAGGGTCCTCAAATCCAAAACCAAAATCAGATAGAGCTGACAAACTTGAACTTTGTTGGGCTAGTTGTTACACTACCTAGGGTCGAATGACACCTAGAATCACTAATATTAGATAAGAAAATTGTGTGAAGGCTCAAAAGTTTCCTCCTTCTAATGTCACTTTTTTTGTATAACTTTATTTCACACACTCCCAATAGAGTAAGAAGTATCACCAAACTAAAATTTTTAGCCAATATCACCTGAAAGAGAAGAGAGAGGAACTCTCGACTCCCAAGATCTTGAGATTGACTCTTGATTGTGCAATAAACAAGAAAATCTAGGTGAAGAGTGTAAGGAAACTTGGCAATAATGAATATAACTGTTTCCACATAACCCATAATAAATCTGAAATAAACATGGAATTAAAAATCCACATGCAAGAGAATAGACAACATACCCATAAAATTGTGACACAAGATATACCCTGAGAAACCCTCATTGAGGGAAAAACCCAGCCTCCAAAAGCATCCATCACTATGTATTATTTAGCAAAATAACCATTGCCATACAACCATGGAAGCCTTCGTGGCCATAGCCACAACCGAGTAAGCTATGTGAACAAGCATAAATCCACACATCCCATGCCATGCTTTCAACCTTCACAAATGCTCCCTTGGCTAACCTGTCAAGCCTTGTCCCGCTCGATTCTTGCCTTTTGTCTTCTCCTTGTCACTCTTTCTCTCTACAACAACTACCCTTGTGGCTACTTATATAGTAGCAAGTCTCACAAAACCACCAAGTGGTATTACATAAACCATGTGCTAAAACCATGTGCTACCTAACCCACTGACCCCACATTTAATATTGGGCATTTAATTCTTTTCCCCAATATTAAATAATTACATAAAATATTTTCACAATGTTACAATACAACTCATCAAGAATATTCCATGGGAATCTTTACATGTTGCATGTCCATCTAGGTACAACATTACATAATAAAATAAAATATAACAATATTATGCAATGTGTGCAACACCCATTATCTCAAAAATCTCCCACTTGTTGTATACATTGCATAGGGTCAATCCGTAGCCACATAAATGAATAAGGGAACAATCCCTCCCAGCACATCCACCATCATGGATCAAAAAATACACCAAGTGCTCCATCCTGGTACCCGCAACAAAATTAAAGTATCCAGCATCACGAACATGAATGATCTCACCTCCTATTATGCCACTCCCAGTGGACATACATAGAAGCCATCCAAAGAGAAAGCCACCCAACCTGTCACATTAGAAGATCATAAAATCCTGTACCAACTAAAATTCCAAGCACAAAAACCTGATCCAAAGGTAATTACATCTATCTGTAGTTTTCAAAATATCCATAGCTGAAATAGCACCCACAGCAAGTGCCAAACCCATCCAACTATCCATACCTCAAAGGTATAACAAGTGAATCTTATATCATCGACATATCCAATCTGCAACCTACAATCACAAGCCTCAAGAGCAATACCTACCACATATATACCAAGAAACTCCCACTGCAAAAGATAATGTCAAATCTATAACCAATCCACTCACAACATCTCAAAAAAGTGAATCCATGTAGTATCAAGGACATCTGCAATACATAAACTAATATCCTGCAAGAAAAACTCTCATAACAAATCTTCAATGTTCTCCCAAGTTCTCCACAACCAGTAGAGGAAAGAGAAAGAATTAACCATGTCATCTCTCACATGACATACATGAGCACAAACCAGTGATCACAATCTCTAACCAATCTCAAATCCAATGTAGGCAAAACTAAACATCCAGGAAGATAACTGAGATTAGAGAAACCATGCAAATCATAACCTGTATCATGACCTTCTACACACACCTCTAGATGTAAACTGTGCAAGTATGATCTCCTCCATAAAACCCCAACAAGAGGCCTCAACAACACCCAAACCATACCATATAGCTAATCATGGATGTAAGCCTCTCACAAGAAGATCAAACTCAATAAACCATTCCTAAACCAAGGAATATGCCCAATATAAAACCATCTCCCAAACTAAACCAGCATAAAAACATATGCACATGGAGATAACCAATGCTAAACCATCTCTCAAATTAACCCTCTAGAACTAACTCATGTACCATAGCTCAAGATCCATATCCATGAAAGACAAGCATAAATATAATGCAATTAAGGGAAACAATGGGCTATACCTCTCAAGTAGCAAACCGCCGAGTAGACCAAGAGTGGGGAATGAGAATGCTCATCAAGATACCCAAGTCTCCAACCAAGACTCATCTAAGAACAATCTCCTCTCAAGTCCATATCAAGTGACTGCCCCTCAAACTTCCTGCTGAAACCATCAACCGTCCCAACAAATACTTCTCTAATCCAAGAGAAATCAACGTCACCACCGTCTCTAAGTATCCATGAGTACCTGTAACCAATCAATCCATGCCAACTCCAAATGCAACATAGCAATATCATGAAGTATCCAGCTTATGATTAGTGTAATCAATACCAAGAAACTAAACCAAGATCAATGTCAAAGTTCCAACCATGGCCTCAGGAACATAAACATGACAACATGATCTTACCATCTCAACTAAAGAGATAACATGCTTCATATGAACGCACCATAACATCTCACAACTCTAAATGCATATCAAGAGTATACCATGACATAATAAAGAAATCATCCTCATACCAAGGATAACATGCCAAATAAAAGCATAAACCACACTTTTACCAAGAACCGTGTGAGTCCTCAAGATGCAACCATCTCCACACACCATGAAGAAAACCATCTCCACATACCAGGAAGAAGCATCTCCACATACAATGAAGATAACCAAGAACTCCATGAGTCCTCAAGATCTAACCATCTTCAAACATCATGAAGATAACAAGTGCACCATGCAAATGTCAAAGACGCTTCTGCAGCAATAGGATCTAAGACAAACCTCCAAAATCTGCAAACACTCAATAAATATATCAATGCCAACAACTCCCACTCAACTGTGGTACCAAGTCACCTATGGCATCATAAAATCGATCCTCTCCAAACCAAGAAGATATAAACCAAACCAGGAACTAATCCTGCACTGTCACCCCATCACTGTCAGAAGCTCCCACTAAACCATGTATCCAAGCTATCCATGACATCATGATGAAAAACCATCCTCTAACCATGAGAATCAACCAAGGCATCAAACCATCAAAGAACTCAAAGTGCACATCATGAGCTCCTCAAAAGAAACTAAATAACTATGATCCTCAACCAAGAAGATATACCACCATAACCAAATCAAAAATCCAAGCTAATGAACATCAAGGATGTACTTGTATATCCAATCATGTCATGCCAAAATCCATGGCACCATGATCACATCCATGAACTGAGCATCTGGCTCTCAAAGTGTCCAATCTGTCAACATAAAATAGTCAACCACAATCCTCCACCATGACTGTACCTGGTAACAACATCTCATCCCTTCTACATGAAGAAAATAGTAAATCATGTGACTTAGGGCATAGACAACCCAAATCCAAGCCACCAATCTGAATATGCATCAATAATGAAAGATCAATGGGCAAAGACAACCCATAACCAAGCTATAAATGCAACCTGTAAGTATAGACCGCTTACAACACTGCACAACTTGTAGATCCAATAAGTCATCATGCATATCCAAACCAAACACTGATAACCATATCATCATGAGACCAATCTAAAATATGAACTAAGTATACAATGACATCAAATCTTAAATCTCCCAATGCCATAAACTCACAATGTTACCATAGTGAAAATATACCTATAAACTGTTCAGATCAATATATCAACAAATAAAACATGCCAAACCTACACCAAATCTGAACCAATGTGTAGATCTCTCCAAGATCTTTCCGTTGACTACTCGAAGTCCAAAATTTGACTTCGTATGCCCAAGTTATGCCCTAATCCATGCTCAAAATAAAGAACATCTGACTTTAGGGCTCTTAAAACCTAAAAAAATATCAAAATCATAGAACCAAACCCACACCATCTTGTAGTGCTCTTAATTAGCTTTCCAACACCTGTAAGAACTCTGAAATTTGATATTCTGAGAGAAAGTTATGGCCATTTTACTAAGACAGTCTTTTTACCATTTTCAGTACGATTTTTCTTTTTTAATTTTTTTCAATGATGAAAATTCCGACGGGATTAAATTTGACGGCCATCATGAGCTGAAACCAAAAAACTCTTTCATTTTCTCTTAACATGGCCAAACTAGGGCATATTATATATCAAAATTTATGGAAATGTCGACCTGGATCCAATGGTGAGATCTATTTTTACCCAGGAAGTCATTTTTGCATGCTACCCCCCAAAACCCTCATTTAAATGAAACATCCGAAAAATTCCTTTGTCCAACAATTTCACATGCCCAAATATTTTAACATCCCATCATAACAACAAACCCCAAACCCTTAGATCTGCAATAAATCATTCATATATCTTGCCCTTTCTTTTATCCTCTCATGCATTCCCATGGATTCAATCTAGGGTTACAATAATAAAACTATAGCTCTGATACCACTTGTAAGGAAACTTGGTAATAAAGAATATAACCATTTCCACATAACCCATAATAAATTTGAAATAAGCATGGAATTAAAAATCCACATGTAAGAGAATAGACAACATACCCATAAAATTGTGACACGAGATATACCCTGGGAAACCCTCATTGAGGGAAAAACCTAGCCTCCAAAAGCATCCATCACCATGTATTATTCAACAAAATAACCATTGCCATACAACCATGGAAGCCTTCGAGGCCATAGCCACAACTGAGAAAACTATGTGAACAAGCATGAATCCACACATCCCATGCCATGCTTTCAACCTTCACAAATGCTCCCTTGACTAACCTGTCAAGCCTTGTCGCGCTCGACTCTTGCCTTTTGTCTTCTCCTTGTCACTCTCTCTCTCTACAACAACTACCCTTGTGGCTACTTATATAGTAGCAAGTCCCACAAAACCACCAAGTGGTATTACATAAACCATGTGCTAAAACCATGTGCTACCTAACCCACTGACCCCACATTTAATATTGGGAATTTAATTCTTTTCCCCAATATTAAATAATTACATAAAATATTTTCACAATGTTACAATACAACTCATCAAGAATATTCCATGGGAATCTTTACATGTTGCACGTCCATCTAGGTACAACATTACGTAATAAAATAAAATATAACAATATTATGCAATGTGTGCAACACCCATTATCTCAACAAAGAGGTGATTGAATTTATAATAAGGTGGATGAAGTATTCAACAATTCTTTGTGTTCATTCAATTTTGGCCATAAGTCACTCGAGCTAGTTGGGAAAATGTCTTAGAACAAAACCAAAGGGGTTTATAGAAAGAAAAAAGAGCCTAAAAAGTTAGAGATTTAATTTACCTATAGTCTACTTTTGCACTATTATTATCAATAATAAATGCTTAAATGGTGGGACAACTTAAGATCCAACATCATTAAGCACTAAAAATAAAATATTATCAAAGTAAACAATATCATTTAGATATATGCAAGCTAAGAAATATAATAGTAACAAAATAGAATGATCTCAATTCTTTTGAAGATAAATAGATTCCATAGAAAGAACTCCATGACTCATTCACTCTAATAAATCTTAAGATACTAATAAGTGCTGGGGTGACCAATTCTTCAATGAAGCCAAATTAAAAAAGAAAAGGTAGTACCACTTTCATTCATAACAATGGTGTTGCAATGAAAAGGGGAAAATCAATAATCATTAATTTTACCAACCCTAGAACAATCAATAATCTTTTTATTTATAGGCCACTATCTACAAATTTAGGTAGGAAAGTAACTTCTTACCCTAACTAATTCACCTACTTCAAGAAAATAGTTGCGGAAGAGGAAATTACACTTGAAAAGCCATGAAAGGAGGATAGAAAGAAGTGGGGAATGAGGAAAGGGATTTCACATCAAAAATCCAATCCATAAATGTCGATCTTTATATGCTCTTTTTGTCACATATCTGCCAATTATCTCCTTGAGATGCCCACAGATTGATAAGAGCACTCTAGTTCTCTAACAACCTTAAATGCATTAGGTATGTAGGAAACATGCAGTTTAAAAAAAGAGGAATTCTTTATCTTCCATCATTAACTTCCTTCCACCTCATTAATGAGGTTGTTAACCACATTGGCAATGGAAGGCTAGATTTAGAAGGAATCCAAATACATCTATTCATGTATTAGAAGGACTAGAATTCTAAACCCTTTGAACATAGAATGTAATGATTTTCAACTACCACATGATGTAGGCTCACTTGACCAAGTCATGAGGGAAAGTATTCCCCTAACCTAGATTTGTATTCTTTAGAGTTGTGGTGCCTTTGAAAGTAAGTAAAACTCCCACTGAGTAGGTATTGAAGCTGGCCAAAATGATCCCTATATGTATGAAATATTTATTTTAGGGGGTTACTTGTTATGCACTCTCCCACATCACAACATGGAAAGGGTCAAAAGTGGAAGGGGAAGCCTCATTGAACTACGAAATAAACATTTTGGACCCACACATGTAGACTATCGATCATCCAACTACCCATTTGTTTTCCAACTCGTTGCTTCTAGGGATTTCATTCTTGGGAAGCCTCACCTCCTATGTTAAAAAATGGTCCTTCCATGGTTCAGATCTTGGGACTCAACCATTGAGGAATCATCTTCCCATCTTTTTTATCAAGTGATCTCCATCTTCTAGAATTTACATCACTCTTTATCTAGCCATGATACCCGAGTAATTTTTTTAGTCCTCAAAATCCTATACCCAATAGCACCTATGGAGATTGGACACTCATTATAACCATGATATTCTTCTCAATAATAATTCATTTATCATATTTAATATTTTTGGTATTTTAGGGTTCCATGCTTTCTCATCCTTACAAAGGATAAATGTGCCACATGTAGGAGGAACACAAAACCCAAAATTACAAACAAATATAGCAACAGATGAAAGATAAAAGAAAGATAACCAGAAGGCATACCTTGGGAACATGAAAACTATCTCTCACCAGTAATGGGGAAAAGAATCCCCAAATCTTGAGAGCCTATAGTTTTAAACTTTGTGAGTGCCAAAATATATAGTTTCAAAACCCAAAATGAATTCTAGGTGAGGGCCTACTACAACCATATTATTTGCTCTATACTAGAAACCAAAAAAAATGTATCACCCAGAAAGAAATTATGATGATGTGGCTTATGATGCTGAGTTGTCCTTATGTGATTGGCAATACTAATATTCAACATCCACTCACATGACAAATGAGATAAATAAATATATGATATCTTTGATGTGTCAGTCATTTAAAATTGAAATACCAACAAATTCTTTGTTAATGATGCAAGTCACTCAACCCAAGGAGGGATTTTGCAACCAAATAGAAAAAGAAAGTAGAAAACCAACACTCCCACCCAGAATGCTATAGAGAGATTGGCGAATTTCCAAACAAGACACTGCTCATTATCCCAAGGCTGAGGTTGCACATTTACATGTATTGGTTCCAACATACGTGTAATTTTCATTTTTTCAGAGCCAAAAACCACCTCCTAGAAATTCATGGAGGCATAAATGAAAATTCTTTGACCAAGCAAAAGAAACTCACTTTGTGAGATCCTACCTCATTACAAAACCAAGACCAAAATCAGGTGCTAGAGAGTACCTAGATGGTGGAGATCACCTCTTGGTAGAGAAAGCACTCAAAAAAACTAGAAGAGATGAAGCTCAAACTACCAAACCAAGCAAGACACAAGGAGCTAACTATGCCCCCCATTAATGAGATGAGTTTTTTACTATGAATTCTAGGCACCCTTCATAGGAACACAAAGTCTAGACCCCCTAACTCATCCTATTAAAGAGACATAAAAACTAGCATGACAACATACAAAGGGTGCAGCCAAAGTAGCTCTGCCCAATGATGAACAAAAAGAATGATAAAATGTGGTACATAAATTTGACTGAAGTAGTAGTTTCATGACCACCAAAACCATGGTAAAGCAGTGAGGAAAATACAAAAGAACATACAAGGGTACACATGAAAGAAAGAAAAGACTGCAAAAAAGGACCCATAAGATATGACCTATAGAAAAAAATAAATCCAGGAAAAGATGAAACAAAACAACCAAACTAGAGAACTAGGGCGAGGAAGCATTGCAATACTAGAGCTTATCCATATCCTGACATAAACTAGAACTAGCTTGGGCCTGAGAAGACACCTTCAAAAACTTGCAAAACAAACACTTCTAGGTAGGGCATAATGACCTAAGAAGAAACTTTTCTTGCAAAGAAAATTTGTGATTATCGAACAAAGTGATAATTAATCCTTTTATTAATCCCTTTAGGTGTCTTAAATAAGATATTGTTCATGATAACTGAAAGGGTGTATTAATTATACTTTCCATTCATAAATGAACATTGCCATGCATTTAGCTTTATGACCATAGAAATCTCCCCCCATCATTGAAGACACATGAGAGGAGATTCTTGCCTGATTAGAGAGTAACTTTTATAGAGACCAAGGAATTCCTACCCTGAGGTCAGGAATCCTTACTTCCTTCTTCTGAACTCAATGGTCCAATATAATAGATAGGGATACAAAAACCTAGCCCATATGAGGTAATTCAAAAGCCAAAAAGAGGGGTACCCAACTTTTTTCTCACAAAAAGTAGGGATGTGTATGTAGAGTATAACAAAAAGTATCTACAACATAAAGGGTTTTCTTATAAGGGTTTGAGCCCCCAAGAGAAATAGGAGACCACACTATTTCAATATTATGTCATTTTTGATAAATAATGGGCTCCAATATATTTTGATCTATTTCCATGACTACAACCAAAAAAAATGTGAAACCAAACTAGATAAAAAAAAAACTAATAGAAAAAAATCCTCTCTATAATAATAATAATAAATTCACCATGCTTTCACATATAAAGAGATAATGAGCAGTTATAGAAAAAACTCATCCATGTATATGCATCATTTTTAACAATCCAAATCATATGTGTGGGAACTCAATCTAGTGACTTTCATGTCAAATAATGATTTGTCATTACATCCAAGTTGGCAAGATAATCCTTCACTTGGGTACCCTTTCATTATTCAAGATAAATTCAAAAGTATTATAGCTCATTCAATGTAGACCGTAAGCCCCTAATTATATTCGTAATGGTCCAACCTAGAGGGGTATTACCCTATAGGTAATCAATTATATTCAATGAAAAATTTTCTATCTATACCTCAGTTAAAACCTTATCCTTGGCCAATCTTAACCCTAGGTAGATAGCTCTAGACTCCTACAACTAGTTTATTTTGGTCCCTAGTTAAAGTTCCATAGATGAAACCAATGTACAGATGTGATCTAGAATCACTCTCCCACAACTTTCATAGTTAACCTTTAGTTCCCAATATTTATTTATCATAATTAAATGACCATCTTAATATTTTAAAAAGTTATAGAAATTTTAATGTTGATTATAACTAAAATCCATGTGAATTGTTGACCTTACTGGAGATCATTGTTGTAAGATAAAATTGGCCTTTTGAAAATTACAAACCATCAGTATATTTTATATAAGAAAATAATTTTAAATATTATATTTTAAATCAATGGCAAAAACTAAGTAGTATGGATTGCACATCTAAATTCATCAATATTTCCCACATTTGGATGTTTATTTTGTTTATAAGAATAATATTTTTTGTTAATTGAAGAATTCAACACCGAAATTAATGTAATTTTTATTATTTTCCATGACAATTCACCGAGATGTTCTACAATTTTATGTGATTTAAAAAAATTGTAAAAAAAAACTTTGAAAAAGAATGACATATTTGACAACAAAGAATACTATAAGTTAGTGAAAAAGATGAAAGATTTAATGAAATTGTCTTATATATTTTCTTGTGCACAAGTTCTTTATAGTTATTCTAGCAAGGATATCTTACAAATATTTTTTGCTAATTTTGGGACAATTTTTAAAAGAGGAAATCCTTGTAGCAAGATAAGATACCCATTGTAGTTCATCAATAATACAAGAATTTTAGGGATAACAATGGGGACTTGTAGTAATAACTTAAAATATATTATAAAACTATATGAATTAGATAAACTCTTTTTAGATAAAAAAATGTTTAGTCTGTTATATTATTTCTATAAAATGACCTACAAAATCAATGAGGAATGAACCCCCTTTGTATGAATTAATTAAATATAGAGATTTAAAAGGTAAAATATGTACAAGATTCTATTAAAACTGATTTCCAAAATAAATAAATAAATCATAAAAGTATGATTTCTCTTTACTTCTAAAATAGGAAAACCAAAACATGCATGAACTATTTGTCAATACATTTCTAAGAGATGTTATAATATGTAAGGTCAAATATTAATAGATGAGCATAAGATGGTATAACTAGAAAGGCTTAAATAATTGACATTAAGGTCAATGTTTTTTATTAGTAACTCACACTTAGTCAATTGATTAAGCTTCTACCAAGATTATCTTTAAGTTTGTAGTGTTAACCAAGTTCTCTAGTTACTAGCGAGTAATTTAGTTACTACTAAGTTTTACAGTTGCTACCAAGTTGCATAATTTTTATATAGTTCATAGTGAGCAATATCTACCAAGCTTTTTAGTAATAGTGCTAAACAAGCTTCACAGTATTAACTGAGTTGCACAATATCAACAATTCTCTCTAGTATCTATTGCACTTGTAGCATTAGTAATAAGAATCTAGTGTTGACCAAGCCAAGGAGTGTCAACCAAGTGATTTAGTTTATAATGAGCTCGTAGTGTTAGTGTTTACCGATCCAAGGAGTGTCAACCAAGTGATTATGTTTATATTCTGAGTTTTATGATGTTCACTAAGTCATGCAAGTGTTGATTGAGTTCAAGCCACTTGGAAGTGATTCTAGTATGAATCGAGCTTCTACATCTACCAAGTGCATGATGATGCTGAGTGTTGACAATGGTTTTTGAGTATCATAACATCATCAAGTTTATCTTTAGAAATTGAGTGCCAATAGTTGGGTTGACTTTGTGATCTTGATGGAAACTTATGTTGTAGCTGACTATGATGAATTGTGGTTTAGATTGGTATATATAAAATACATTTTATCATATCCATACATGGATTATGTGAGTATATAATGAGCAGAAGTAAAAATTAAAGAAAGCTATAAGTAGTATAAGGGACAACAAAGATTTATCTATCACAATAAGGTAATCTTCACATTTTAAAGGAATCTCAACTAGCAAATCAAAGTTTCAAATTAGAGATAAGCCATTGGTTCATCCTAATAGGTGTATCAGCTAAATCCTTTAATAGGGTAGAGTTAGTAGTCTTTGAAAAATCTCTTCACCGAGTGCATACTTCATTGTATGTTTTGTAAATCCTTTAACAAGGTGAACCTAGTAATCCTTATTGCTCATAATAGGCAAAACATTAGAAGTGATCAATTGTAAGCCTTAATAGGCCAACTTTATACTAAAATACTAAAGCTTCTAGGTATCATCCCCACCCTATTTTTATTTTCTATTTGGAAGGTTTTTGGGTCACCATATCTTGTGTCAAATTACTATGAATGTTTATTTGCTTCATTCTTTCATGCATGCAATTAGATGAGAATATTAATGAAGGACTAATTGGTGAAATAAGTAAAAGTTTTATTGGTTCCTGATTCACCCCTCCCCTCTCAGTAACCTTTCCTATATAACATTTCCAACAATTGATATCAGAGCATTGTGGTTCTCAAAGAAGAAGTTCAACATCTTGAGAAAAGATCAGAGATAATGGAGGTATACAGGCTAGATAAGGCTATTGACAATTAAAATTTGGATTTGGAATTAGCCATTGGTTAACTAAAGAAAGCACAATCATTGAAAAGAAGGAAAGATGTTGCAGTACAAATGAATGACAATCTCTACACTAAAGAAAGAATTGAAGATATCTGTCCAAAAAGAAATTTAGATGAAGCTGATGAAGTAATAAAAGATAAATTAGAAAATAATTCCAATCTTCTAGAAGAAGTTAGAGAACTAAAAAGAGAACAAGAAATCTAGTTAGTGAGATTATGTGAAGTCATGGAAGAAAAAGACAAAGCTAAAGAAGAGATAGAAGAAAAGAACAACAAAATTCAACATCTATCCCTTCAACAAGCATACTTCATTGATCATCTTACTAATGCAAATGATGAAATCATGAATGTAAGATTAGAGAATGAAAGACTATAGAATGATCTAAACACTGAAAAGAAAGAAAATGAAAGAATGTTGAAATCTCAAGAAAGTATGAATCAATTGAATGAGAAAAGTTAGTACAGAGATAAAGGAAAAGTACGAATAAGATACACAAAAGAAGGTGAGTCATCCAAGTAAGGAGATCAAAAGAATCAAAGGCCTACTTGCAATCATTGTGGTAAGTTAGGTCATACATCAATTTTTTTTTGGAGTAATGGTAAATCAAAATTCAATGAAAAGTGTTACAACTACAATAAGCATGGTCATGGAGCAAGTGAATTCAAGGAGGAACCTAAGTTTGAAGGTAAATGTCACAATTGCAAGAAACAAGGACACAAATCTTTTAAATGCAAAACCAAGATATTGAATCCAACAGAAAAAATTGTAAAAGCTATATTTGGATGGGACTAAAACTCATATCATGTAGATGCCACTACTATGGAGAATTTGGGCATATTGGAGAAAATTGTGTGAAACATCACATGCGGAAAAGAGGCACCACTAGAAGATGTTTCATTTGTATAGAAATTGGACACCTTGCCAAGAACTATATGAACACTAGAAGAATTAAAGATGAAAAGAAAGCCAAAGCTGACAATATTAGAAAACAAATGAAGTAGAAATGGGTGCCTAAGTCTACTCAGAATGAAAGTCTCACATGCCACTCAAGAGTTGGGTGACTTAAGCATCTCAACTTGAAATCCAACAGGAATTATTAGAATTGAAATTATGAAGAAGACATCTCTCATCAGTTCTAGCTAGCTAGAAGAAAAGATCCATACCAGCATTCAAGATGCACAAGGAACACCAAGTAGGTTTGAAAATTCCAGACCTTTATTGAGCTAGGTCAGGTCACAAGACCCTATCAAGCAAGTTTGGGTTACATTGAAGTATTATGTGTGGATGCCAATTTATTGAAGACTCTACTGAGTAATGTTGAGACTGTCGATCTATAAATGTCTATCGAGCATTAAAAAATAAAACCAAGTGGAAGATAGTTTGTCATCAAGTGAGTGATCATACCAAAGAATTTATGGTGATCAAAATGTGAAAACTTGTTAAAGGGAAGAAAATTGAATTCATTTTTCACTGTGAATAATTGAGAGCTATTTACGAAGAGAGATTTTTTGTGCTTCCAAGCAATCTGTGTATTTTTTGTTGGAAGAATTCTTGAAGTTTGTCAAAACCCTACAAGACCCTATTGAGCATGGGTTCTTATAGAAACAAAGAAAGGAATGGATAAAAAATGTTGATTCAAGGAGCAGAATGCGAGCTTCCAACATTCCAAATTGGTCCAGAAATTATCAAATCTCTTGACATAGTAGGTGCACAATCAAAAATTCCTTCTCAGGTATTACTCGTGCACAATATTCACTCATATTGTAAATATTATATTGATAGGAATCATGAAATGCACGAGTCATTGAATGAGTTAAATGTGAATGGCACTCTAAAACCTAAGCATCAACATCTGGAAGAAAAGGTCTTGATGCATATTTCACATATGCCAAGGGATTTTCAAGCAAAATGGATAAGATTCATACCGAGTCAAGTTCACAATGGGAAATAATGATTGGATCAGCCCATTTTGATCACAAGGAAGATGATTCATTGAATCACTGACCTTCTAATGTTAAACAAAGCCAAGGACAACCAAAACCCTAGGTTGGGCTAAACTGGCAAATGAAACTCTTGCCAAGTGGGATGATGGAGGAATGAAGATAATTGGAATCATAGACATGGAATTGAAGTTTTTTATTCATGTGATTGGCCAAAAAATCTAGAGCTCTAGTCATCTTAACATTTTCTCATGTGTGGTAGTAGATTTGGTCCTCAAGGTGGTGAAAAACAACATGTCCTTCAACCTTGTCGAGTTGTTATTAAATAAGTTCAATAAGAACATAGAAAGCATCAAAGGTTCCTAGAATAATCCATGTAATTTTAGTTCACTTATAACTTGTTTATTTTTATTTTTACAAAAATTATTCCCTTCTAAAGGCACATTTGTATGGAGAAAAGATGTACCTATTCTTTATCAGATTAATGAATATATAAAAAAGATGAGTGAAAATTTTGACAATATAATGGATAACTACTTTGATTCATTTAAAGAAAAGATGAATAATAGATATAGGATACTGAAAAAACTTGTAGAAGACTAAAAAGATGATATTTGTTTCATGGTAGATTGTGATAGAGTGTACATTCAGGTGGTCAGACTGAGGGTGGTAAGTGTTGAGCCTCTTAAATATGAGGTTAACATTGATGATAAAAAAGATATCATTGAGGGTCTACTGAATGAGCCTGTAGATCCTAAGACACCATATTTTGGAACTTATGAAGAAGCCAAGGTGAGGATAGAACTTGAAAGTAAGCTTCCTCAAGCAGTTAACAAAGGGAGAAAGAGGATAGCAAAACTGAAACAAGCAGGTTCTACTCTTCTATTGATAGATGGAAAAGGATATGATGTGGAAGAAGATAAAGCAGAGAAGTAGCAGAAGAATCCAAATATGAGGAAGAAGAACCTATAAGAAAGAAAGGTAAGGGTGTCATGGCCAGACCTTCTAAGTCATCCACTATTGTATTTACAAGAAGGGCACCAAAATCAAGGAAGAAATTAAATTTAGGCGAGAAAGATGCCGAGCAGATTATCTTCAAAAAGCCTCCACCTACATTTCAAGATAAGTTAAAGGAATTAGGTAGAGGAGTTGGAATGGAAAATTTCAAATCTCTCAAATATGAAACCAAGAATGCAAATGAGAAAAAGTAGATTGAGAACATGATAATGTCAAAATTAGGAAAATGGAAGTACTTACCTCATCAGCTTGTGTAGTAAATTCCTAATGAGCTTATGCAAGCAATCAAGCCTAGATGGGAGCATACAAAGAAGATTGCAAAAGACATATTTAAACAAACTCTGAGGCAACTCATGCCAAATCTTAGTGAAAAAGAGGTGAAAGAATATTTGAAGAAAAATGAAAAAAAGATCACTCTTGAATTCAACATATGCATGATATTAATGAAAGACATTGAATATGTAGTGAAGACAACTATAACCACATGGAAGAATATTTACAAGATACATTAACCTAGTGATTTTGTTGTTCATGTTAGTGACAAAGATGATAAAGTTGACAAGAAAGATGATGACAATAATGATGAAGAAGATGTGAAAATAAAAGATGTAAATTTGGATGATAAAGAGGAAGAACATGAAGCTATTGGAAGAAGTCTTCAAGAGATTCAAATCATTGAGGAAATTAATGCAGAAAAGATTGTAGCAACAGTAATGGCTTTATTTCCTCATTCTCTAAGAAAAGCTTTAATGCCATCAAGCTCTGAGAAAGCTTATGCTGAGTTGGTTGTGGCAACCACTACAACACCAAGAACCCAACCAATCTTTTGACGTATTCAACTAAGTACCATATTGACTAAAGTGATCAACACTTCATCTACTAAGAAGAAAGTGCCACCATCATCAGATTTGACAATGCAGCAACAAGGTATTTCTACTATCAGTGTTATATCTACTTTTTTTGTCAACCCCTTAATTTCTACAATTGTTACAATTCCAAGTGTGTATATAGCATGTACAATGACAGTTGAGAACTAGTCTCAACCGAGTACTAAAGTATCAGTCAAGGGTAAGAAATAAGGATGAATAAGAGGAAATAGATTTAGATGAGGATATTGTTATTCCAAACTGGTTCATCACTACCCTCACTACTAAGAAGATGAACATCCTAGGGAAATTACTATAGAAAAAGAGCTAAGAAATAAATGCTTAAAGAATAGAAAAGGAAGGAAACCCAAGTGCTAGAAGATATCAAAGACATATTTGTGAATGCACTAAGTATAGAGGTTGATAGTACACAACCTATTTTAAATCAATTAGTAGAAGTTGTCCAAAAATTCAATGAATATGTGAATGGACAAGATAAGTTTCTACAAAGAGTAGAAAGAAAATTTGAGAACAAAGTATTAGAACAAGTGACACAAAAAAATGCAATAAAATAAGTAGAATTGTTTACTATTCTTAGTTCATTGGAAACATTTGCAAATAATATAACATCACTATTTAGTAAGTTGTGTGACATATCTATCTTCACCCAGGGAATCAACAAAAAATTATCTAAGATAGATGAAGACTTGAAGGCAAGTGCACATCAGTTGTCACTTGACCCAAGCTATAGCTCTGTTCACTATTCAAAGATCATACATCTAACAAATTTGCAAGCAAAATTATTAAGGGAAGAAACCAAGATCAGGGCCACACTCATAGACATCAAGGGCATGATTCTTCCAAACATGGATGCATTGTAGAAACACATTGCAGATGCCAAGACACTCATCCATGATAATAACTTCTCCATAGCTGATCACATGATTGAGTTATTAGTAAAGTGCAGATTGCATTTCATGGAAGCAAGGTGTTACGAGAAAATTGGGACAAGGTAATGACATTAATTTTGAAGGTACATTCTGACTTCTTGTCACATTTTGGTATTACCATGTGGTATACACCTTTAGCATTTATGTCAAAAAGGGGGAGAAGTATAATACAAGATGAATGTATATATGAAGAAAATTGGGGAGAAGTATAATATGAGGTATATATGTGATATATGTATGGGAGAGAAACATAGTATTAAAAAAATACATACATATAATCAAAAAACATCTTTTACAAAATAAATTTTGAAAAATCTCAAAAATAGAGTATGTTACCAAGTTATAGACACAGAAAGGAGATAAAAGAATGTTTTGGACTTGAAATTCTAAGCATTTAGTTTTGGATTGATAAGTATTTTTGAGACTAATGCCAAAGGGAGAGATTGTTGACATTAAGGTCAAATTTTCTTTATTAATGACTTACACTTAGTTAATTAGTTAAGCTGCTACTGAGCTTATCTTTTAGTTTGTAGCATTAACTGAGTTCTCTAGTTACAACTGAGTAATATAGTTACTATCAAGTTCTATAGTTGCTACCAAGTTCCAGAATCTTTATACAGTTCATGACGAGCAGTATCTACTGAGCTTTTCAGTGATAGTGCTAATCGAGCTTCATAGTATTAACTGAGTTACACAATGTCAACCATGCTCTCCAATATCTATGTAGCTTGCAGTATTAGTAATAAGAATCTAGTGTTGACCGAGCCAAGAAGTGTCAACCAAGTGATTTAGTTTATATCAGGCTTGCAGTGTTAGTGTTGATCGAGCCAAGGAGTGTCAACCAAGTGATTCAGTTTATATCCTAAGTTTTTTAGGTGTTCACCAAGTCACACAAGTACTAACTAAGTTCAAGCTACTCGAATGTGATTAGTATGAACTAAGATTCTATGTCTATTGAGTGCATGACAATGCTGAGTGTTGAAAATGGTTGTTGAGTATCAGAACATCACTGAGTTTGTCATTAAAACTTGAGTGCTAGTAGTTGGGCTGAATTTGTGATCTTGATGGAAACCTACATTGTAGCCAACTATGATGAATTGTGATTTAGATTGGTATATATGTAATACATTTTATCATATCCATATATGGAGTATGTGAGTATATAATGAGAAAAAGTGTGAATTAAAGAATGCTACAAGTAGTATAAGGGATTGCAAAGATTTATCTATAACAACAAGGTGATTTCACATTCCAAAGGAATCTCAACCAGAAAATTAGAGTTGTAGATAAGAGATTAGCCATTAATTCATCCTAATAGGTGTGTCAACTAAATCCTTTAATAGGGTAGACTTAATAGTCTATGACAAATCTCTTCACTAAGTGCATACTTCATTGTATATTTTGTAAATCTTTTAACAAGGTGGGCCTAGCAATTCTTATTTCTTCTAATAGGGTAGATCATCAAAAATGATCAATTATAAGCCTTAACAGGCCAACTTTATACTATAGTACTAATGCTTTTGGGTATCATCCCCACCCAAGGTTTACCTTCTATTTTGAAGGTTTCTAGGTCATCATATCTTATGTCAAATTGCTATGAATGTTTATTTTCTTTCATTCTTTTATGCATGCAATTAGATTAGAATATTAATGAAGGACTAAGTGGTGAAATAAGTAAAAGTTTTATTAGTTCTTGATTCATCCCTCCCCTCTTAGTAACCTTGCCTATCTAATATTTCCAACATAAACAAATTCATGCAATGACATTGGGAGAATTAAATAATTTCTCCTATCTTTTACTAAATGAATACCTATTTGCATTCACATGAAATATTTGATCTTACATTGATAAACATCTATTTGTTAGAATTTTACTAGCCAAAAAGTAGAAAGAAAGGCTACACATCAAATTCATCTTCTTAGCAATTTTACATAGTCACCCTAAAATTGAGATCTCATAGATAACACTAGTTGTAGAATACATAGAAAAAAGATTTATGAAATGACTTATGAACCATATAATAAAAATTATTAAGAGGTTTTGATAAGATTCTTAACAATAATATTTCTACTTACTCCAAGATAAATAATCTACAATTGAATAATAAATTATTCATCAAACCCTAAATAATTATTTGAATATTATAGTTATGCTTATTGTGATAGTCATTTCAATTTGAATATGGATACGATGTGGTCTCTAATAGTACACATAAAGACTAAATTGAAACTAATTTTGAACTGAACCCTGAAGGAGAAAAAGAGCAATAAAACCTCACCTTTACGTCCTACAATCTACTATAAAAGTAATTAAATATAGGTAAAAATGAATAGGGTGTATGAAATAGAAATGAATATGATGTGAGGGGGAATATAGGACCTATCCTTGACCCAAATTCCTAAAAGGAATGATCCAAATTGATTAACCACAAGGAAGTGATTAGTACACAAATGAATTAAACAATGGAGAATATGAAGAAAGGAGGAAATTCTATAATCTACTATAGAAAGTACATGTCTAAAATCTTGAATGAAAAGAAGAAAAATAATAACCTCAAAATAGAAAAAATGTGAAATTTTTTGATTTCTAATGTCTGTGTACAGTTTTGGGAAATTCTATAGCCTGTTCCAAATTGGCAAAGTTGAGATAGAGAAAACCCATAAAAATTTTGTTCTTCTAAAGGTAGGTCGACATTGGCCTAGATAGCGGGCCATAATCTTACCTTGGGGCACAATCTTACCCCAAAAAATTGACCTTGGCCTGCACTTCTTTGAGAAAATTTATGTTCATGAATCTTGCAAGCTTGGCGAAAAGGGTATCCAAAACTGCACTCTAATTTGTTGTCCTATAAATATACCTGCCAGAAAAATGGTTTTTTTGTTTGGATGAGGGGTTTTCCTTGGTCAAACCCTGGTTTGGAATCAACCTTAATAATAGAATTGAAATAGAGAATGCTAGCAAGTAGTAGAAGTAAATATAATAATGAAGCTATGTTATTGAATAGATATGCAAATGTATTTCAAATGTAAACAAGTATATTGATATGAAAGCTTGAAAACAACATTAGCAATTGTAAATTAAAACTTCCATGATTGTATGCTTGGAATCTACTTGAAAGAACAATGAATAAATCTAGAAGATGAAGAAAGGATCTTGAAGGAAGATTACACCACCATGATGGATAGATCTAGGGTTTGAATGATGAATCTTGAATTCTTGAACCAAATCCCTTCAAAGGCTTGAATGCTTGAATCCTTGATCTTCAATGGAAAAATTGAATGCTTGAATGATAAAATGCTTTCTCACTTAAAAATGGATGCTTGATAATGGATTGTCCAATATAATATCTCCTTATGAATCTAGACACCTAAATTTGATTACAACGCTTTAGTAATCCTATTTAGCCATCTCTAAAGGCATCATTAATTAAATTCTTATTTAATTAATCCCTTGCCATCCCCTAGATGATTAATTTAATTAATAATCTATAGTCCTAATTGATAAATCAAATAAACTATTATTTATCAATTAATACTTTTCTTCTATCTAATTCCAAAAATCCCTATTTATTAAATAAATCTATTTGATAAATAAAATCCTCAAAAACCCCTAACCTATCCCTAATCCTCCATTTAGCCTAATCCACCCCATCCACCATACTAACCAAGATTAACCACTAACTCACCCACCCTCATTAATGCCATCCACTTGCACATCTCTAACATCCCTAATCTAATCCTAAGCCCAAGCCTAATCCACCTCCTAATGTTGTCACATTCTCTAAGCAAGTTTAAGACTTTCCTAAACCAAACCAAAGTCTCCCCTCAAAAATCCCAACCACCAAGTCATGAGTGCTCTTACAAACCATAAAAAGACTCTTACATCCATCTTCCACACTCTTCCCTCTTCCACACTCATTCCTCTTACATCTCTCTTACATACTCAACCCCACTCATCATGGCTTTAACCAACCCTTTACCCTAACCTCTCACACTCATCCTCCTTGTGACAAGTGTCACCTTCCCATTGGTGCTAAACAAGCACAATCCATGTGCTCTCCTTTGAGTGCATCCTAGCCCTCCTTAAGCCTTCATCTCTCCTTGCATCTTAGCCCTCCATCCCTCAAGCCCTTAGCCTATAGATTGAATCCCATCCCAAGCCTTTTAATAACAACCATTTGAGTAAAGTTATCATGCCCTTTTGAGAGCCAAAATCCATATCCATACCCTTATAATGCCAAATTGAGAGCTCACAAAGCTACCAATTTGCCATTACCCATCTCCATTGAAGCCATTTGAGCATTTGAGCATACATCTCCAATCCATAAATAGACACATCCCAAAAACAAGAGAACAATTTCATTGAGAGAGCCTATCCATGGCTCACATTCTCATTTGAGTTTGTCTTCTCTTTGTCTCTCTTAAATGTTATGTTAGTTTAATGTGTAAATGCTTTCATTGAATTAGTATTTCTAGCACATTAGATTAGTGTATACATTTTGGCATGCCCGGTGGGACCCCGCTATGGGTCATTTTTTTCATCCATTTCAATCTAAAATTTGCCTTTACAAACTAACAATCTAATAGTTTGTTGTTGTTTGAGTGGGTGCAAGGTGTTTTTGCTTGTTTTTGCAGGTTGAAGGATGCATTAGAGAGAAAGACATACCCTTTAAAATCCAAAAATAACCAAGAAAACAAAAAATTTTGAAAAAAACCCACATCCGTCAGTTCACCTCATGCAGTGTCGTCTTCGTGGATTGGCATCTCTGCCTGTCGTCTCTGCAAAATGTTGTCTATGAAAGATCAACCGTCGCCTCCGCCAACTCAAACTATCGTCTGCGAGTTTCGGTGTCTCCGCCTGTTTGCTGGTAGTCTGCTTTTAAACTTGAACTATCGTCTACAAATTTTGACGTCTGTGCAGATCAACGTCTACAAGTTTCAGTGTCTCCTCCTGGCTTCTATCATTTGCGCCACCTCCAAAGCTCAAACTGTCGTCTCCACTGCCTCCAGAGCTAAAACTATCATCTCTACCATCACCAGCAGTCAAACTGTCATCTCCGCCGCTGCAATCCACCAATTTTTGTCTTCGACGCTGCCAGCTGCCCTCTTCATCAAACTGTCGTTTGCGAATTTCAGCATCTGCACAAATCAGCGTCTACACAGATTGGCGTCTCTGCCTGTTGTATTATTTTCCCAATTTTTTTGCCTACTTTTTGGCTATCTTGTCCAAGTCATTGTCTTTGCATGTTTTCAAAACTCTAACAAATGAACTTGTATGTTTAAAAACACAAAACAAAGAAAACAAACAATCAAACACTTCATTTGGAGCTTTTAAAATTGAACAAAATAAATCTCTTTTCCACATGCAATTTAAGAAAAGTTTGATTTTTGGACAATTAAGAAACTTTTTTTAGTTAAACACAAATTTGCAAAAATCAATTTGAGTAGTTCCTTGGACTCATCTCTTTTCTAATCACCCATCAATTCAACCATTGGTTGCAATCTCAATGCCATTTATGGGGATGGGTCTACTTAAAAAAGGTGTTAAATGTTCCACAATCTAACTAAATCACTTGGTCTTTGAATGTTTCCTTTAACTTTATCAAAATTCTTAAATGACCAAAACTCTAGACTAAATTGATCACATTTCAAAATTGGGATGTTAAAATTGAATAACTCTTGACGTGGAGGGCCTCCGGGTGTGCACTTGAAATCGAATCTCACACATCTTTATTTTTGGGTTTAAAATGAACACACACTCAATCTTGAATGCCTTAAAGAAAATCAATCGATACTTGACGTGGAGGGCCTCCTGGAATGCGATTTTTTTTTTGTTGACCATAACTCTTCTTCTTGTTTGCATTCTTCAATCGATTTACTTTTGTTGGCACTTCAAGTTGGAATTGAACATTGTCTCTTAAACATGAGTGCTTGCAAGGTCTAGAGTAGCACACATAAGAGTCAGTTGGTAAAAGAACAAGCGTGTTTTTTAGCCCAAGGTCATCCAAGTCTTCTCTCCCCTTGTCATCTTTCGAGGCCATCTTGGGTGCATAAGATTAGGATCCAAAACCTTGTTTCTTTTTAAGGAGGCCTGCTTGGGGATTTCATCACCCCTTGGACAACCTCAACTCCTACGTTTCGACAGAGTATAAGAATCGGGAGGTGAATCAAAAGACACCTCTCTTGGGATCAAGATTTTGTCACTTGGGCTAAGCCTCAAGGAACTTTATACCCCTGAGAAGTGAAAGAGGAGAAGTGGGTTACAGCTCCTCTCGGTTGTGTGACATCTTTTTGGTTTCATCTACGGATTTGGGCCTCACGTACCTTGGGTATATCGAGGAATCCCTAGCTAAACCAACTATCAGCCTTGCAGAAAACCATCTAGGGTGTTAATGTGTTTGAAGTGACTGATCGAAACATTTGTAGAACATACACACTCCTCGACGCAAGTATCACATTCTGAGAACCACAAACTTCTATTTGGGTGTTCCTATCTATTGCTTGATTTTATTTTACTTGTTGAATGAATGTTTTCCAAACTTGGTCAATCCTAGCTTAGGGAACACTTAGTGTAGTCACTGCCTATTTTAGAAGTTGAACAAGTTGAAGCAAAACAACCAAAATCTCCCAAAGCCAAGTAGATTTAGGAATTTATGTCAGAACAACCCAAACCCAAAAGGAAGTTTCAAAAAGTCAAACTCAAGCCATCTCTGGCATACCAAGAACTTTCAGCCAAGAGAAAAGAAATAACACCAATCCCACGAATTGCCAAACTCCACAAAACAAAGGACAAAGCTGCCGATGAAGCACTTTAAGAGGCTTGGTTAGAGCGCACCATCAAATTTAGCCAACATCCAAGAGTTAATCCTGCTTACGCCTTACCAACTAGGCATGATTTCTATGATTAGACACCCTTGTTTCTCCACATCTTCTTGGATAAGCTTCACTCTAGAGTCATCTTTGTAGAAAAGCCAGCCATCTTAGGTCATCCCCTTAAGCATTATTAGCTCATCCATCTCATTTAGAATCAAACCATCTAGCCAGCAATCCAAAAATCTTCACATCCAAGCCTTCAAAATTTTTTGTCACCTTGCCAAAAGTTTGCCATTCCTAAAATCTTCCAAATCCACCAATCTCACCAAGGTTATCCCTTTGACAGAGCTTTATCTAGGGTAATCTAGCTTTGTCACTTGTTATCCCTCATCACCTTGAGCTAAAGGTTGGGATCCACAAGTGGTCAATCTCATGTTCTTCCTAAAGGATCATCAGTCTATCCTTAAGTTGACACAATCACCACCAAGCTTGCACATAGGAAAGCAGACCTTTTGTGCTTTGGCAACATATCTTTGAAGTTAGAATCCCCAACCCAATCCTCCTTAGGTTTTGTCATATAGCTTTGCCTCAACCTAGGAAATCATTTGCATAGAAAAGCCTTCCCCCTTTTGCATCCATCAACATTGTTGCATCTCATCCCTAGGAGCATTTTCATGCCACCCGTCACTCGCTTAGCCAAGAAGAAGAAGGAAACAATGGAGCCCTATCATTTGGATCAAATAGCATCGCTCCCCTTGAGCACTCAACCATCCTCCAGCCCAGAGAATGCTATACCATCACCTACTAACATTGAAGCTTTCATGAACCAACCAGGGAATGCAGTATTGGTGAATGCCATTATAGACAAGAACAAAGAGACAATCATGGCTAATTTTCGAAGGGACAATGTAGGAACCTTTGACTTTGGAAGACCCCCTCCATTATCAGATCCATCTCACCCATTGTTTAGGCAGTTGCCACCACCCATAGGCTCATGTGATCCAAATTATCCTCAATATGTGCCAAAAGAAGAGCCTCAAGCCAATCCTTTTGATCCAATAGACCCAAACATATCATCCTCCACCCAAGTCAAAATCTCCATTTCGCAAGCCAATCCAGCCACTACCACTCCATCCTTGGTTCATACCTCTCCGCTCCAAACTGCCTTTGCCCAAAACACCTCACCATTCACTCCCTTCACTATTACTGCTGCTGCTCCCCAACCCAGCCTTCCAAATCCACCCATCTCCAAATCAGTGCTAGCATCTTTGGCCAACCTCAGAAATATACAACAGGAATGCCACCTATGGGGCCAAGTAATCAACCTTTCATCACCCCCAGCTTGCTCACCATAGCCCAAAGCACAATCCCATCATTTCCATTAGGTCCTTGGAGCTTAGTGCCATCAGCCACAAATCCACAAGCTACTACCCTCACTCCACAAAGCTATCAAACCCCACAAGCTACCACCAATGTTCTACCAAGCTCTCAAGTGACCCAAGCTCCTACCACCACTCTACCAAGCTTTCAAATCCAGCCACCAAGCTATAAAACCCCATCAGTTCCATTCCCAAGATTTCAATTCCCGCCACCTCCACCACAAACTAATCCATTACCTCCTATTACCAACTACTTTTCAATGCCACTTCTAGGAGGTAATCCACCACCCCAACCAACGACCAATTATTTGTAGATACCATCCCAAATGGGGGCGCAACCCACATATATTGGTCAAACCCCACAAGCCCCTCGATCCTTTCCCCAAGCTTCACAACCATCTTATACCTTACCTCCACAAAGCAATCCATTTATCCCACAACCAGCTTATGTTCCTCAATCCCAACCTCAAATCCCATATCAACATCAAGCCTCACAGCACATGCAGCAATATGCGCCACCTCCACCTCAACAACCCATCATCCACCATGTAGCTGCCCAAACAATGTACAATCCCTATCAACAAATCCCTCACAGCCATCCATATTCAGTGGCCCCATCTAGCGCATACCTACCTCAAGGCACTCCTACATTGGGGGCACCCTTGCCATCACCAATTAATTCAGAATGGGAAGCCATGAAGATAGCTTTGAAGAAAATCCAAGAAGGAAATGATCCAAAAACCTTCAAGTTTGAGAATGTGTGTCCTTACCCATTTGATAGAGCCATTACCATGACACCATTTCCCAAACACTTTGAGGTACCCAAATTTGACAAATTTAGAGGAAAATGAGACCCATTCACCCACATCAAAGAATTTTACATGCATTACCAAGAAGTGGCATATAGTGACGTCTTCTTCTTACGCCTCTTTCCCAAAAGCTTGGCTGGACCAGCTCTTGAATGGTTTTACAGAATCCCCTATGGCACAATTAAAAACTTTGCTGAATTATCTGAGGAATTTGTAGCCCAATATGCCCATCTTGTTGAAACAGAGCTATCAATAGTTGATCTTGTCCAAACTAAGCAAAAAAGTGGAGAAAGCCTTGCTAAATACCTGCAAAGATGGAAAACCCTTACCACCTACATATCTTGCACCTTGCCAGAGTGCCATGTGGTGAAAATGTTTATTGATAATGCCCATCCCAGCTTGGCTCACCACATGACCATGAACTATTTGTAGACCTATAAGGATATCAAAGAGAAAGGAATGATCCTTGAGAAAGGACTCATTAAAGATGGTGTGGTCAAGATTTACAAGGAAACCAACCAAAATCAATCAAATTCCAATGACAAGTAGCTAGGTATTGGAAAAAAAACAAGCACGTTGCAACAGATGGCATCACTGACACCAGACATGTGAATATTGTTGGTCCTTCCCAAAATCAATCTAACCCACCATATCAAACAAACAATCAACAAGCTATCAATTACCAACAACAGAATAACCAAAGCTATCAAAACCACAATACAAGACCCAACTTCCAAGGGTCTAACAATCAAGCTAATGCCATCAATGTAGCTATAGGACAAAAACCAAGATTCCAACACACACCTAGAAACTATACACCCCTTGGTGAGCCATTGGATGTCATTTTTGAGAAATTGGCTAAGGAAAACCTCATCAAATTTCCTCCTACCCAACAAATTGACCCAAGCCAATCCAAAGCTGCATGGTACAAAGAAAATGAGTACTGCAAATTTCATAGGGTAAAAGGTCACACCACCCTAGAATGCATGAAGCTGAAAAATTATGTGTAGGACCTCATTGATAAAAAAGAAATCATTGTTGGTGCCCAAACCTCTCCCAATACAGGCTTACAGATCTATCAAAATGCTTTTCCTCCTCACAACAACCAAAATCCTAGAAAAGCACCTATCCAAGCCAACAACAACAACACTAACAACTGACAGCCAAACCAATAGCATGGGAAGAACAATGACCACACTTCATCCTATATAGACTATGGTAGCCTTATAGGTTGTATATCCAAGAAAGAGCCTTCTGTCAATGTTATCAATATCCGAGGACCAGACAATGAGTGTGCAGTTACCACTCGAAGAGCGCAATTTAACATCGTAGCTCCACCAGGCCCACCAACACCATCAGCTCCATCAAAAAGACAATACAATATCTTGGAACACCTTGGGAACATGCCAGCCCAAATATCCATTTTAGACCACCTCCGCACTAGTCCTATGTACAAAGACATCCTTGACAGTGCTCTCATAGAATCTCGTGTCCCTTCTGATATCAACACTACTGACTTTCATAATCTCATTGGACACCTATCCTCCTCATGTGCCCTATCATTCAAACCCACCGACATACCTGCGGTCGAGCCAGATCACACCCTTCCGCTTCACATAGCCATCATGGTATCCAATTTTGCCATGAAAAGAGTAATGATATATAATGTATCAGCCTTGAACATTTGCACCCTAAATTTCATAAAACAAGCTGGGTATACTGAGGCAGATATGATCAGTGAGATTATCACCATCAAATCTTATGAAAACTTGGAAAGAACCACAGAAGGAACTATTTTGCTACCAATCAAGGTTGGGCCGATCATCCAAGAGACAGTTTTCCATGTTGTTGATCTAAACCTACCATTTAACATCCTCCTTGATCACCCATGGATTCACGCTATGAAGGCCATTCCATCCACCTACCATCAATGCATCAAATTTTTGCATTAGGGCACTGAGGTAACCATCCATGCTGATCCAGAACCCTTTGCTTACTGCAATGCAGTCAAAGCCTCATACATAAACTATTGCCCTAGAATAGACATCGGCACAGCCATCACCAGCTCATCCCACACTTGTAATGACACAGAAACCATCCTCACCTCCACCCTATCTGTCGTAAAGATCAATAACAAAGGCTGTGGAGAGTATAGTCTATCAGATGCATTTGCTGTCAGAGCAATCCCACTTGATCCACATACCCATGGACGGCTGACATATCACAAAGCTAAGGAGACTCCACCTCCTCGATACAAATAGTTTGGCCCAACCACCTTTGTATCCTCAAAAACCCCTCTTCATGAAGAACTCACTCCAAATATCAACAATTGGTTACATAAGGATGCACCTCCAAGAAATCAAGCACGCCTTGACCACTTTAGCCAGAAGTATCCCCAAGAACATAAGCTCATCACTAAAAAATGGAACTATCAAGGAGGTGGACTAGAACCAGAAGAAAGGGGCATGCAATGTCCCATCGAAGCACATAAGTGGGAAACAAAGTTAGGTCTTGGCTTTGGCATACCCACAACTAGGGGCACCAATGAGAACGGTCATGCTTTTTCGAACATCCACCATGACCTTGTCGAAATCGAAGACATTCCTGAGGAAGTTGAAAAGAGAGCCTATGACGATATCCCAGACCAAATCTTCCTAGGAGACTCTGTTCTCTGAGAACTATCCATCCATCTCATTGACCTACCACTCGCTCATCCACAACTCATAGCTTGGGACCAACCAAGTGTCATACACATTGATGAGTTCACATTAGAGGAAGCACTTCTGAGATTCATGGGAGCCGAAACTCCTCATAAGAAAACAAAGCCAAATTCTGCCTATATCTACAAGCTAGATCCCAAGGGGTATTTTGGAGAAAATCCCCAACCTAGTTTCGATACACCCAAAACTGGAACTAAGGTGAATCCGGGACTAGCTAAGGCAGTGAAGAGAACCCCTCAGCCAGAACATCTAGAGCCACAAGCAGAACATGAGGATTTAGTATTACCTCCTCAAGATAATTGACCAAAGGTGTCTTCTATTCTAATTGAGGATACTCAAGAAGTCAACATTGGTTCTTTAGAGATCCCCAAACTTGTTCACATTGCTGCATCCCTATAACAAGACTAAGCTGATCTCCTCTTTGAGGTCTTAAGAGAGAACATTGGCCAATTTGCATGGTCATATCAGGACATGCTAGGGTTGGATCCAACGCTTGTAGTTCACCATCTTGTAGTCGATCCAAAGATCAAGCCTCTCAGAAAAAAGCTTAGAAAAATGCACCCCAAGGTGGCATTACTGGTCAAAGCTGAATTAGAAAGAATTTTAGTTGCTAAGGTTATTTGACCTATTGACTACTCAGAGTGGATCTCCAACATGATCCCTATCACTAAGCCTTCCGGTGACATCAGAATCTGCACTGATTTTAGAGATCTAAACAAAGCTTGTCCAAAAGATGATTTTCCCTTACCCAACATAGATATGATTTTAGATCTTATAGCTGGACATGAAATTTTGTCCCTTATGGATGGATTTTCTAGGTATAATCAGATCAAGATTGCAGAAGAGGATCAGCATAAGACAACATTCACTACCCCTTGGGGAACCTTTTGCTACACCATGATGCCTTTTGGCCTAAAGAATGCTGGGGCTACCTATCAAAGAGCTATGACAACCATTTTCCATGATCTTATCCATTGCATTTTGGAGGATTACGTGGATGATATCCTAGTCAAATCTCACACCTTCATGGATCATCTCACTGACCTGGAGAAAGTCTTTGATAGGTTAGCCCAATATCATCTCATGCTAAATCCCAAGAAGTGTGTCTTTGGGGTCACATCTGGCAAGCTTCTAGGCTTCATAGTTTCTAAATGAGGTATAGAGATCGACCCCAAGAAGGTCAAGGCTATCTTATACATGCCTCATCCCCAGACACTGCGACAGCTTCACTCTCTTCAGGGAAAGCTTCAATCTGTCTGATGCTTCATCTCCCAGCTTGCAGATAAGTGTACACCATTTTCACATTTACTAAAGAAGGATCCTTTATGTGAACTTCAAGTGGGATCCTTTATGTCAACACAACTTCGATCAGCTCAAGCAGTATCTCACCAATCCCCCTATCTTGATTCCACCAGTTCTTGGTCATCCCTTGATCTTGTACATATCAGCAAAACCTACTGCTCTAGGGGCACTTCTAGCATAGCTTGATGACTATGGCAAAGAAAGAACCATCTACTATATCAGTAGAACCCTAGTTGGTTATGAACTCAATTACACTCCTATGGAAAAAGCTTGTTTGGCAGTTGTTTTCTCAACTCAAAAGCTTTGCCACTACATGCTAAGTCATACCATCCAACTAGTATCCAAAATTGATCCTCTCAAGTATATGCTCTCTAGAACAGCACTCACAGGTCGGCTAGCAAAATGGGTTATGTTACTAACTTGTGAGTTTGACATCCAGTATATGGACAGAAAGACAATCAAAGGGCAAGCTATAGCAGATCACCTAGCTAATGCACCTCTAGTAGATGCATATCCTTTGCTCACCAAATTTCTAGATGAGCATATCTACCTAATTGAAGAACAACCCCCATGGAAACTTTATTTTGATGGCTCATACACATCTCATGGATCAGGGGCAAGAATATTGTTGGTTACACCTCAAGGAGATTATATTCCAAAAGCCTTCAAGCTACAATTCCCTAGTACCAACAATATAGCAGAATATGAGGCTCTCATAGCACGATTAAAGATAGCAGCCAAATGGAACATCACTGAGTTACAAATCTTTGGTGATTCCCAGCTCATCATCAAACAAGTCTTAAATGAATATCAAACCAAAGATGAAAAGTTATTACCCTACAAAGAGCTAGTTGATCAGCTGACCCAACATTTTACAAAGCTTCAATTTACACAAGTTCCACGAATGTAGAAATAGGTAGCAAACACCATGGCCACTATCAGCTCGCTCTTGGAAATTCCCCAAGAAGCTACACAGCATGAGTTTTTAGTCGAGCAGCTCCTCACACCTTCTTATGTGAACTATGACTCAATCCGTGTTTGCATCTTGGTTGGTCCACAATCCCCTTGGTACCATGAGATTCACGCTTACTTACAAGATGGTATCATATCCCCTCACCTCACATGCACTGAACGCTAGAGCCTTATCCAACAATCATCCCACTATATCATCATAGCCAATGCCCTGTATCGTCGAGGTTATCACGATACCCTCTCTCAATGTTTAGATGAAAACAAGGCTGCGATGGCGCTAAAAGAAGTACACTCTGGACTTTATGGTGCCCACACAAGTGGTATTGTCCTAGCATGACAAATCCTTAGAGCAAGCTACTATTGGCCTACCATTGAATAAGATTCCTGTGACTTTGTCAGAAAGTGCCTCCCATGTCAACAGCACGCAAATCTTGTGCACGCTCCAGCACAGGATCTACAGCCTATTGCACCACCTTGGCCTTTCGCTTGTTGGAGCCTTGATCTAGTTGGAACTATCACACCTCTCTCATCTGATGGACATAAATGGATAATAACAACTACAAACTATTTCACTAAATGGGTAGAAGTAGTCCCTCTAGTCTCAGCTATGGGAGTTCAGGTCTCTAAGTTCATCTTGTACCACATTGTTTTTCGCTTCGGCATCCCATCCACCATCTTCATCGACCACGAAGGTAACTTTGAAAATCTCAACATGGAAGAATTATGCACCTCCCTCCGCATCCATCAGCTCTTTTCTAGCCCATATTTCCCACAAGGTAATGGCTAGGTAGAGGCAACTAATAAAACCCTCCTCAAAATCCTAAAGAAAGTTGTCAATGATTTCGGCCGTGATTGGCACCTTCAAATAAATCTGGCTCTATGGGCCTATCGAACTTCCTTCCATACATCCATAGGCACAACTCCATATTCCCTAGTCTATGGTGCCGAAGCAGTATTACCTATAGAGGTTGAACTTCCCTCATTGCACATATCTTTGCGAGGGAAAATATCAGATGAAGAATATAGAGTAGCTCGGCTCACCCAACTAGATCTCTTAGACAAGAAGCGACAACAAACTTATGATCATCTCACAGTCTATCAAACTCGTCTCAAAAGGAATTTCAACAAGAAGGTGCTTCCATGACACTTTCAGCCAGGCGACATGGTCCTCAAAGAGAACATGAAAGTCCAAGAAGATCGAGAAAAGAAAGGCAAGTTTGAACCTACATGGCTTGGTCCTTATGTTGTCATTGCATCCTTTGGGTCCAGAGCCTATCAGCTATCTACACCGAAAGGAGAACTCTTGAATGATCCTACTAACATCATTCATCTCAAGAAGTTGTATGCTTGAAGATCCTTGGTATACCCAGCTTTTGAAAAATACAAAAAAAAAATAGTAAAGAGAAATAAGCGTCCAATGGTGAAAACTTGGCAATTTAGGTGCCTTGGATAGGTACCTTGGTGAAAACCTGGTAACTCAGGCACCTTGTGTACTAAAGACTAATCCATTATCTATCACTATCCTATCCCTCATCCATTCACCCACCAACCCATAAAAATCCTGCTTGTTCCCTTGGTGTTCCAACCAAATATCCAAAATCTAATGGAGCTTGTAAATACCTCCTATACAGCTTGTAAATCTTGTACACCAGCTTGTAAATCTTGTATCATAGCTTGTATATCCGAAATCTTGTCCAAAGCTTGTACCATATTCCAGCTTGTAAATAAGCTTGTATCTTAGCTTATATCCTATCACATGCACGCAAAGAACCCCATTTTCACTTAAGTTTTTCGGAAACCATCTACCTATCCACCTATCAACTATTATAGACATCCCATCCTTCACAAAAATTTCCATCTCACAAAAACCAAAACATGAACAAACTTGTACATTTGTAATATATCTTGGTCTGTCAGCTTGTACATCCTCTTTAGCTTAGTACCATTGTATCTATCTAGCATTTGCGTCAGTTTGCCCTTGGTCAACATCTTGCACACATCGCACAACCCTTGGTTAGCTATTCCAATGCATCCTTTAGCTAGATCTCCTATCACCAAAGTGTTATCCTTCTTAGTTCAGCTTGCCAGACGCATCACTCATCCAAATCCATTAGCATAGGTGCTCTCCGATAGATCCTTGCAGGATATAGCTTTTCTCATGTCTGATCTTAGTCCGTTAGTACCTCGTCCTACCCATCTCATTGGCAAATGGCTCTCTTTTGGATTTTCACTTTCTTTTGATTTGGGATCTTCCCTTTTGGGTCTTGAAAATATCTTTTCCAAGCAATCTCCATGTTCCCTCCTCAAGGTTGCCATGATCTTCCATATCATGGTATGCTGCGAATGGGGCAATTAGAGCATAAGGTCTTGATCATGTCTTTTGCTTGTTTTCTTTTTTTTCTTGTGGGTTACCTAGTGTCATTTCCACGTTGCTTCCTTTGGGATTCATGTATAATACTGGGGCAATCCTTGCGTGTTTGTTTCGAGTCACTTCGTGAGTCCTTTGGATGGTTGGTGAAAAGGCCTTGATGTTCTTGGTAACCTTGGCAATTAACCAGCAATCCTATAGCAAATCTAGTGCTCAACTACATGGTGGTACTTCTCTTTGAAGTGTCCCCCCCACTCAAAAAAGCTTCAATGGATTCCCTTCATCTCCATTATCCCCCATCCATCTCCAGCATCTGTCGCTCCTACCCCATCTTATACATCAGTATCTCTTTGGATCACTCCTCACGCTTAGCTTCAACGATCCACAATCCTATTCTTAGGGATCCACCAATCAAATCAATCCACCAAGCCTCATCTTTTGAGATCCACAATCATAGCCTAGGGATCTCCCAAACCCATCTTCTACCAATCTGACTCTTTGAAATCTTGTTGCATTAAGCTTTATCATTCCATCATCCGTCTCCCTACCATGATATTCCTTTTATAGTGCTCTACCCCTCCATCCTCCCCCCAATCCTGGAACATTTTAAGCTTGCTTTACTATTGTGCCTTTGATTCTCCTTTATCATTCTCCCGTAGTGAGAGTTTGAGCTAATTTAGCCCCTCCTCTTTGCCAATCTGTGTCTCTACTCATCTTGATTTCTTGTACTTTTCAAGAAGCTGTCAAGCCTCATTTCTCTCCGCCACCTTCTTAAGGGGGCATCATCTAAGTCTAGTTTCTTCTCTTCTTAACCAAGACTGGGGCAACCTTGTTGCTAAAACATCTTCCTCATGTCGTCTTCACTCGAACTTCTTTGAAATAGTGTTGTCTCAACACTATGTCAAAGAGGGGCAAAATGTAGACACCTAAATTTGATTACACCGCTTTAGTAATCCTATTTAACCATCTCTAAAGGCATCATTAATTAAGTTACTATTTAATTAATCCTTTTCCATCCCCTAGATGATTAATTTAATTAATCATCTATAGTCCTAATTGATAAATTAAATAAACTATTATTTATCAATTAATCCTTTTCTTCTATCTAATTCCAAAAATCCCTATTTATTAAATAAATCTATTTGATAAATAAAATCTTCAAAAACCCCTAACCTATCCCTAATCCTCCATTTAGCCTAATCCACCCCATCCACCCATACTAACCAAGCTTAACCACTAACTCACCCACCCTCATTAATGCCATCCAGTTGCACATCTCTAACATCCCTAATCTAATCCTAAGCCCAAGCCTAATCCACCTCCTAATGTTGTCACATTCCCTAAGCAAGTTTAAGACTTTCCTAAACCAAATCAAAGTCTCCCCTCAAAAATCCCAACCACCAAGTCATGAGTGCTCTTACAAACCATAAAAAGACTCTTACAAGCTCACTCATGACTCTTACATCCATCTTCCACACTCTTCCCTCTTCCACACTCATTCCTCTTACATCTCTCTTACATACTCAACCCCACTCATCATGCCTTTAACCAACCTTTTACCCTACCCTCTCACACTCATCCTCCTTGTGACAAGTGTCACCTTCCCATTGGTGCTAAACAAGAAAAATCCATGTGCTCTCCTTTGAGTGCATCCTAGCCCTCCTTAAGCCTTCATCTCTCCTTGCATCTTAGCCCTCCATCCCTCAATCCCTTAGCCTATAAATTGAATCCCATCCCAAGCCTTTCAATAACGACCATTTGAGTAAAGTTATCATGCCCTTTTGAGAGCCAAAATCCATATCCATACCCTTATAATGCCAAATTGAGAGCTCACAAAGCTACCAATTTTCCATTACCCATATCCATTGAAGCCATTTGAGCATTTGAGCATACATCCCCAATCCATAAATAGACACATTCCAAAAACAAGAGAAAAATCTCATTGAGAGAGCCTATCCATGGCTCACATTCTCATTTGAGTTTGTCTTCTCTTTGTCTCTCTTATATGTTATGTTAGTTTAATGTGTAAATGCTTTCATTGAATTAGTATTTCTAGCACATTAGATTAGTGTATAAAATGAAAAGTATGTAGTCACTCATAGATTCACTAGATAATGGTTCTAGGATGTGAAAATGAGAGAAGAAGGCTTCTTTATATAGAGATCTACGGCACCAAATTTTAGAGAAGGCCAACATCAGAGAAATAAATCATAATTAACCTTAACCCCTAGAAATAGACCTAGATTAAATGTAATTTAAGAGTTTACCATTCTGAAACCTAAAACAACTGACCTAGAAGTGGAAAAATGAAACATTCAAAAGCCCAATATCCAGAAAATTTCAAAACTTAAAAATTTGACCTATGGTCATGGACAAGTTCAACCCTACCCTAGGTCAAGGTCGAGGTTGATGTTAACCCTTTAGGCCATCCTTGATGCAGAATGTTAAAGTCCTTAGTTTTACAAAGAAAGTTGTTAGAAAGAGGCTAGAAATAGAGAGAGAGAAGTAGAATAGGGGGAAAATATCTAGATCCATGCAAATACCTATTCAAGGCACTTGACATGACCTAAGACCACTTACTTGGAGGGCTAAACACTCTTAACATGGAAGTTCTTCTATTTTAAGATAATACAGTAATATAGAAGCCTCTTATCATCATAAAGGTAACAATATAGGTAAAAGTGAACCATCATAGTTATTTAGAAGTATTATATTTTAGAAAATGGATTCTTTTCTATATATTGTAATAACATTGTGCATTAGGAAGTGGGAATGCTACAATTGTATACTAATACTATGTTATAATTAGATAAAGAAGGAGAAAGCCTAAATGCAACATAAAAAATAAAATCATATCTCAAAAAGACAAGCAGAGAGTAATTTACAAGAAGTGAATATGCACATATTTTAAATAGAGCCACAACCACATAGATCTAGCCAAAAACACCTCAACAAAGTAGCTAAGAAGCTAGTAACCTCCAAATAAAAATATGTAGGAGTATTGGAAGATAAATGAACTAATGCTAACAAAAAAAATTCCCAGGAAGAGAAGTCACCCAACAACCGCAAATAAAAATTGAAGATAACCATAGATCCAACCACCACAAAAAATGGGGTAAAAAAGTACTAGAAAATATAGAGAAATGGTATAAACAAAGCCTTGTCACCAAGTAGGGGAAAGAGCTAGGGTGTCAAGGCAGCTAGACATGGCAATTGTAGTCTTGAAAAATCCAAGCTTGGAAAGGTGGAGCACAAAAGAATAAAGGACATGTGAATGTCTTGAATACAAAGACAAGGAGAAGAAGGGGAAAAGAAGCTAGAACTAAGCAAACTAAGGAGAACTCAGTCCACTAGTTGTGAAAAGGAAAAATTACAGAGGAAAAGAATAAAATCCAATACAACGCAAATACCATAGCTAAGAAGAACAAGCACAAAAATTTCCAACAATGAAAGAGTTGTGCCACCCTAGTAGACCAAGGCTCACACAAAAAAAGAGGGAATAAACATTGGAAGAAGAGCTAAAGAAAATCCCCAAATGAAAAATTGAGAAAAGGAAACCAAAAGTGCATAGAATAACTCTAAAATAGCAAAAAAATCCAAATTGGTGAGCCCAAGAAAAGAGAAATTCAATCTAGCCTCCAAACACACCAAAAAAAGAGGAAAATGACCTCCTACAACCATTAAAAATACCTTTTTTACGAGAAATGAACCACCTATATAAGAAGAGCCTCCACCTCAAAAGGGTCTACTACTTCAAAAAGAAGAATGAAAGATGAAAAAATGACCAAGATGAACCTCATCCACCATTAAGGCATGAAGAGAAAAACTTGGCTCAAAAAGTGTAGCTAGATTAAAGAAAACCCCAAACACCACCACTAGCAAGAGAAGAAAAGCCAAAACGAATAAGAAGAGACACCACCATAGTGGAGTAGCAAAAAATCTCAAAAAAACTATAGTGGAAGGGGGAGCAGAGAAGCTACTTAAAACACACTCTATGGCAATGAGATCAAGGCACACAAAAACAACATAAAACCCCTGAACCGCGAACTAGAGAGAATATCGCAAAACCTAGAAAGAAAGATAGAAGAAGACACAACACAAAAAAGAGAAGGGAACACAAAAAATCCCCTAAACCTAGTAGAGAAGAACACCATTGCTCCTAAAAAGGGAAGATGAGAAGCACAAATGACTCCCCATCAACAATATTTCTTCTAGACACTGTAGGATGTAGGAGAAAAAGGTCCCCATCATCTGCTTCATTATTTTTTTCTCCCTCACCATCATTGCAAGGAACCAAAATCTTACTCATGTCAATCCTACCACTCATCTCCATCTTAAAAAAATATCTAATCCCCCAAAATGACACTGTGACACTATGTTATAGGTGAAGGTGAATGATTTTTTGTGATTTTAGTTGAAGGTGAATGATGCCAACAACAAAAGACTCGACAAAATCATATACTAGTTGCAATAGTTTCAATAGGGAAAGGTCATCTATTGTAAGATTCTTCAGAAGTTCTTGATATCCCAAATGTAATCTAGTTAGGAAGATGACTATAGGAATCGTGTTTCTCATTTTATTTTACTCTTTTTATAAAAAAAAATCTACATTCTTCTATCTTGTACTTCTACCATTATATGTAATTCAACTTTTTTTCAATTAAAAAGAATTATAGTAAAGAAAATATTTTTCAATGTGAAAGATTTAATTATTTAATTCAAATCACACATAATAATTGTGTATACATGTGACCTACTATTCCCCATCTTTGAAATTATCTTAGACATTGTCAAAATGCCTTCTACATAGCTAACTTATATTTATTTCTCCTAATGTCTCTTTCCTCTATCACTTTTGAGTCAAAACAAAAGAGAATACAAGAAAAGCCTAATTTATCTCAAATATCACATGCTTATTATATCAAAAGTAGGATTGAAGATTATTCCTAAAGAAATTATAAATAGGGACTTTGTGATTACTTCACAAACAAGTGCCATGTACTTGTCATCATATTTTTTATAATAATTAAAACGTAAATTTAATAATGAATATTGTCTTTTATAATTACTCTTTTGAAAATAATTATTGTCATAGTTTTTATATGTAAGTTGCGATAGCATACAAACTTCTATCATTCTTTTAAATTAGGTTTAAAGAGTCAATAAAGTATTAGATATTATAATTTAATCTTAAATATGCTCTCTTATCTTAGACTAAATGAGTTAATAATATAATAATATTTTTAAAATACTTTAGATAATCATATTTTACTAATTTATTTGTTACAAGTTTAATCTAAGAAGTATTTTAGAATGTATAATAGTAATATATTTTATTATTGTTCAAAATACAAGTTGTGTACTCAAAATTTGGTAAAAAAATGAAACCTTCCGTGAAAAAAAGGGCTCCTGTAACACAAGATCAATTGAGCCAATTATGTTTGAGTTAATTAATTTATATAATATAAATAAATTGAATATAAATAAAAAAAACTTTTTGACATATTTAAATTACCTAAATATAATTATATGTGATCAGTGGATATGAGCTATGCTCATTGTAAGTGAATAAGATACTACACATTAAAAGATGATCATCACATTTTTACATACAATCATTTTAAGAAAATAAGATAATATATAATTATCTCCCTTTTATCTATGCTCATTCTAAAAATGATAGAAAACTACAAAATAAAAAATTATTATCTTTCATTTATATGTAATCCATTTAAGAAAATAAAAAAGTATAGGTTATAAGTTGCTATTCAATTTTTGATAATCATCTCCCTTTTATTTATATTAAAATTACACACTAAAACTTCATTCCAACACTAAAAGTGTTAAATAGTCAAAGTTGACTTTTTTTTTCCCAAGCTTAATTTTCTCCTTATGTATAATGTTTATGGGTGGCCCATGTTCATGTGAAGAAAATTAGATAATACATAATAAAAACACTATCATCCTTCATTTATCCATACTCGTATTCTAAAAAAATAAGATACTACATAATAAAATGTTCATCCCCATAAATAAAATACTACATAACTAAAACTAACCATCTTCCTTTTATATATAATCATTCTAAAAATCAAAATGATAGATAATCATCTCTAACCATCTTCCTTTTATATATAATCATTCTAAAAATCAAAATGATAGATAATCATCTCTTTTTATCTATATTCATTATTAAAAAATTAAGATACTACATAATAAAAGATAATCATTTTTATTTTATCTAATATTCATTATTTTATTTTTTTTGACAATGCAAGGTTTGAACTAATGACCTCCTAGAAGGAAGCCATGCCAATTCACCACTATACTGCAAGTGGCTCCCAAATAATATTCATTATTTAAAAAAAAAAACACTATATGATGTCATACATTCATAATTATCAAAATTTGATCTCCTTCTTATTTAAATAATTTATTAAAAAAATACACAATCTAATCTAGATAGGTTATGTAACAGGAAGATTAACAATCCAAAACAATCTAATTACACACATCTTTATTGTTACTTCAAATCAAATATGTCACATTTTTCACAATATAAAGACACAACATATAAAACATAATTCGATAACAATAATAAACTCTGCATATGCCTAAAGTATTATAGAATATTTATTTATAAAAAGTCCAAGTATTTTTCTATCATAAGATAAGACTATTGCAGCAGATAACACCTGAGTTCAACTACTGTTTTTATGTGATAAGATTTAGAACGTCAATCCTATTGAAGGAATCAACAGCAAAATCTCGCTTCCCCACCACAATCTCCAACGTTGCAGCATATCAGACCATACTTTACAATACAATATCCATCGCCGATGCAGAGAAGGAGAGCTTTGCAGTCTGGATTATCCTGAACTACTGCCATACCTGTCATGCCCACAACCAATGCCATCAATAATGTTATCATCCACACCACACAAAACAATTTCATTGCCTTCACCATTTTCTTTTGCATTATGTTGTGAAGATACTATAATCTAATCCAATTTATAGAGAGGAACCAACCTCTCCTTCTAACATTGTTGATTAGAATAATTGAGTGGAATCAACCTCTCTTTTAATACTTTTGTAATATTGATTAGAATAATAGAATGGAATAAACCTCTGTAATATTGATTAGAACAATAGATGGAATCAACTTTTTTTTTAATACTTTCTCTTGTAAACATATTATAATCTAATGTAATATTGTTGATTAGAATAATAGAGTGGAATCAACCTCTCTTTTAACATATTCTATTACAATCCAATCTAATTTATAGAGTGGATATAATATTAGAGTAGAATCCAACCGTTGCCAATTAGACCAAGCATTCGGGAGAAATTTGTTATTATGCGCCAGTCTAGGAGCTATCGGCACATTGCATACATCAAAAGTAAGGCTATCTAAACATAGATTAATCTGTCAATCCTTGTTTACATGACATTCCCAAAGGCTAAAAATTTAGAGTTAGTACCCTAGAGAATTCTAAGGCCTCTTAGTCAGAGTGAAATTGTCAGCTAGGAATTTTTAAAATTTCAAATCTTCTATTTCAGTGGGAATATGAATATGAATTTCAAATTTTAACTTAAAAACAAGCATTTGGTAATTCACTTAAATAGATAGAATTGGAACACATATTTCTATTATAATTTTAATCTATCACAAAAGATAATATTGTCAGAGTGTATCGTGTTTGAGAGTTACATAAACATAAATCGTATTCCATCTTTCATAGAAAAAAATTGTTGTATTGACTATTAGTTGTTGCCACCTGCCTATAGGCCTCCCAATGCATTAAATGCTATATCTGTTTTACTTGTAGAAGATTTAATAGTAGTTTTTTTCAATTATTCCAGAATATAGTTCATTAAAACCCATAAGGTAAGTGGGACTGGATTCTTGGAGGGGTTTTCTATCAAATATAATTTAGATATTTTTTAAGGATACATGATTTTAGTTGAGTATTGGAAAATTGAAGACGAATATGTTACATATTTCAAGAAAATAATTTGATATTATTGTAGAAGATAATATGTTTATAAATTTGTAAAAATGTGAAAAACATTTATTATAATACATTAAAAATAATAGTATTCTATAATCCATATAAAAATTAAGTTTGCATATATTATAATAGTTTTTGGCCCTATTTATGCCTGCAAAAAATATGATTAAAATACACACCTATTGTATATTTGTGTTTTCCTAAAAGAATAAGAGTGTAGCTCCCTAAAATGCAATAAATAATCAATTAGCTTTATTCTTATGTCAATTTTTAATAATTAGAATATTTTTAAATTTAAACCTATAATATTACTTGAAAAACCTATAAAATTAATAATCAATTCTAAATATAAAATCAATAACTAATTCTATATATGACTAATTATTTTTCCAATTTTTAAATTATAAAATAAAATCTATAATACTAATTATAAAAAAGTTAACAAAAAATTAAAAAATGCAGGAAACTATAAATTATATGTCATGAGTATGGTCATTTATAGCATCAGTGTCCTTGCAACTTGACTTCCAAAGGAATGGATGGTTCTATGACTGACAATTGTGGTGGTTTGGTAGATGCTATGGGGAAAGGACAAGCTCAAATGGATAATACGACCAAGGGGAAGAATTAGCCAGATGCTTTAGGAAAGGGAAAGGCTCAAATGTAGGATAAGGATGGATTTGTCCCTGCTCACCCACGAACTAAAGGGCATGGTCAGAAGAGGCCTTTGAGAGATAGACTATCTAATTTGGGTTTTAATTTCTTTGAGGTACTGGATAGTATGGTTCTAGAGGAGGGTATTCCTCCTAGTATCCCTTCTAACCAAGTTTTCCCAGATGAGGAACTTTCACCTCATGACGCTTGTGGGGCATCCTAGATTGTGGTACATCAAAACTATGAGCTCCCCATAGCTCATGTGTTAGATGCCCTAGTAACACCTGTGGTGTCAGAGGATATTGACATTGTTTTGACAGACTTGGTTAAGGATGTGCTAGCATCTAGTAAGGGTAAGGGGTCTCCTCTCCCCTTGTGGTTGATCCATAGACCCTTTAAGTAGGTTTCCTTTACTCCTCCTCTAAGAAGCGGGTGCAAAATAGATCAAGAGAAGATTAAACTCATATAGGTTAGTTAAACAATTAGATGCTCATTTTCCCCATTCTACTCAATGATGATTATTCTCTCATGGAATGTTAGGGGGTTGAATAGTATCCCTAAACAAAAGGATATTCAGAATTTGGTGGTTGATCATTCACTTGATGTTTTTTTGTATCCAATAGACTAAGCTCTCTATCGAGTCTATGGTCTGATATGCCTCTAGTATTTGGACTTGTGAGCAATGCCAGTGTGTTGGGGCTATGGGCAGTGCTAGTGGTTTGGCTATCTTTTGGGATCTGTAGAAAATTTCTCCTCTTAGCTGGGTGTCTTCTCGCTCAATGCTCTCTGCAGTGGCTTCTGCTTTGGACTTAGGAGAGGTAATCATGATTACTAATGTGTATGCACCTATAAGGAGGAACTTTGGAGGCATATTTAGTGTGTTGAAATTGTCACCCTTTTCATGTTTAGGTGTTAGAAATAGACTTTAATTTAGTTTTAAGTCTAGAGTAGAAGCAAGGTGGTTTGGCTAGATTGGGGTTTTCTTTTGCTCTTCTTTGGCAACACGTAGCACTTTTGCACCTCTCTAATGTTAAGGCTTTTAATGGTCTCTATTCTTGGAATAATTGAAGGACTTGGCTAATGTTATCTCAGAATGTCTAGATAGATTTCTTGTTTCTTGTTTCTGAATTAGTGACACCCTTACTCTCTCTTCAAAAATTCTAGACTGGAGGGGTTCTAATCATTGGCCAATCAAATTTTCTGCTACTAAGGCTTTTATTCTAAAGTGTCCACCTTTTAAGTTCCAATTGATGTGGCTTTTTGACTCCTCTCTTCACGATCTTGTTTTATGTTGGTGGAGAGATGACACTCCTACATATGGTACTACTATGTTTTCAGTTTTTAAAAGGCTTCAATATGTTAAAAGAAAACTCAAGATATGGAATAGACAATGTTTTGGGAACCTTCACTCTATGAAGAGGCTTGCTTAGGAAAATCTTGATGTCATCACCAAGCATATTAGATATTGAGGTTTCTTGGAGGATCTTGGAAGGCTTGAATCCCTTGCTTCTAGAGTTCCAGAAGAATGGGAACTTCGGGAGGAAATTTTTTGGAAGAAAAAGGCTAGAGTTTATTGGCTCTAGGAAGGTGATCGGAACATTTTTTTCCATAAAACCATGCAATCTCATTAGAATTAGAGAATTATCTCTTCATTGGTTAATTATGAAGGTATCCAACTAACTTCCTTGCCAATTTTGTTCTAGGAGGCTACTTGGTACTTTTCTACCCTCTTCTTTGAGGAATCTCCTCCTACTAATAATAAAGAAAATATTATTTTGTCTTGTATTCCTTCCCTTATTATCTAGGAAATGAATGATTATCTCATGCAGTCGATCTCTTTGGAAGAATTGGAGGAGGTGGTCTTTGGCATGCCTAAGGGAAAGGCTCCTGGTCCTGATGGCTTTCTAGTTGAGTTCTTATAGGAATTTTGAGACATCATTAATCATAATTTGTTGGAACCTATTAAGGAATCCTATTCTAGGAAGCAAATGCTTTGTGCATTGAATTCTACATTCTTGACTCTTATTCCAAAAAGAGAGGGGGCTAATCGATTGGAGTTTTTTAGACCAATTGCCTTATCTAATGTGGTTTACAAATTCATTGCTAAGTTTATTGTTGAGAGAATTAAAAAATGACTCCCCATTATTATCTCAGAGGAACAAGGTGGTTTTTCTACTGGAAGACAAATTTTGGATGGGGTGGTTATTGCTACTAAGGTTATTCACTCTATGGCTAGTTCAAAGGAGAGATCAATGTTTGTTAAACTAGATATGGCTAAGGCCTATAATAGAGTTAAATGGAGTTTCCTAAGTAATATTCTTCTTAGCTTTGGCTTTAGCTTTGACTAGGTGAGTTGGACTATGAGTTGTGTTACTTCTACCTCTTTTTAAGTTCTTCTTAATGGTCAACCTTCCCAACTAGTTGATGCCTCCAGAGGTCTCCACCAGGGTGATCCTCTATTACCCTATCTTTTCATCATCATGGCTAATGGCTTGGGTAGATTCATTAAGTATCAAGTGTCCTAAAATTATATTTAGGGGTGGTGGTGGGGTAATGGTTTGCCTACTCTTTATTAACTTCAATTTGTTGATGATTCTTCTCTTGCTGGTCTTGCTAGGATTAGGGAACCTGAAGCCTTTTGACATACTATAGATATTTATCTAGCATCTTCAAGCCAAAAGTTAATGAGCACAAATCTTCCATTTACTTTTTTAACACTCCTAATTCTATTCAACAAAATATTGCTGATATCATGTGGTTTCAGATTGGGTCGCTTCCTTTGAATTATCTTGGCATCCCTATTGTTGTTTCTAGGAAGCCATGAGTCTTCTAGAAAAATGATTACCAAGCTTCATGATAAAGTAAATCATTTGGCTCATAGATGGCTTTCTACTATTTCTCAGGTTACTCTTCTTCAATATGTTATTCAAGCTCTTCCTACTTATAGAAGCATGGTTTAGGCTACTCCTATTTACTTTCTCAAGGAGTTTGACGCTCGTTCTTGGAAATTCCTTTGGACTGGTAATTTTCATAGCACCAAATGAAGTTTTATTAGCTAGGAGACTATTTATAGGCCTAAAAAGGAGGGTGTTCTTGGTCTTTGATCAACTCTCTTGAGTAGTCAAGCATTGGCTTCTCAACTTTATTGGCGATGGTGCTCTGGACAACGTCAAATTTGGGCTCGTATTATCACCCATAATTATTTTGTGGTGCTGATCCTTCATCTATTTATGCACTTCCTCCTAAAGGTTGTGGCTTTATGGTATGGCATACTCTAAAGACTAGTGGTGTGTTATTCAAGAGAAGTATGTTCTAGATATGTAAGGGAGGCTCTAAGGATTTGTTTTGGTCTAATGCTTGGGATGGATTCCCATCCATATTATCCATGTACACTCATCTTCAGACTCTCTATAATTCTTTTCATGCTACTAGATAGGATAAAATGGCTCATTACAAGACTCCTTATCAATTGGGACCTATTTTTGGTTACAGATGGAGTACTCTTCTGATTAACCTCTTGGAGGCACAGAGGTAGATCATCAAGATATTTCTCAAATTTTTGCCTCTAGGGAGTGTTCCTCTTTGCTAGGAATAGATGTTTTGGCTTGGGGAGGTACATTTTCTGGTAAATATCATGTCTCTACTGGGTATCAGGAGATAACTAGACAATTATTCAGGGGTTATAAGGTCCCTTAGTGGAAGCAAGTTTGGAATAAAGTTTCTTGGTCCAAGTGCAATTTTTTCATGTGGCTAGTGGCTCACAACTGTTGTCTTATGTTGGATAATATTTTTAAATGTTGATTTTAGGGCCCCTCTTATTGTGTTTTGTGTGGTAATGAGGAGGATTTTGTCTCCCATTTGTTCTTCCATTGCTCCTTTTCTACTCAGTTATGGCACCTTTGGTGGAGTTCTTGGGGTTGCTCTTATAGGCATACTTCCTCTTTACTTGAGTGATGGGAATCACTTAAGCGATGCTCCATCCAAGTATTCTCCTCTCCATGCTACTTGGGTTTTTGGCCCATCATTCATTCTCTAGTATATCTGGCTAAAGAGGAATTGTCAAATCTTCCAAGATGTTTGGATTAGTGTTTAGCATATTTGGTGGAAGGTCTCAAATTCTCTTCAGGAAACTATTCAAGCAAAGTGTGCGCTATATGGGGGTATGGATCTAGTTGATCTTGCTATATGCAATTGCCTCAATTTTCATCTTTGGGATGGGATTGCAGCTCAATGGTATCAAAGAGTGCCTAGGCAACCTTGGCAACAGAGGAAAGGATGAGTGAATTAGGACAAACATTGGACTCCTCCTCCCCACGAAGTTCTAAAAATTAACATTAATGGTTCTTCCCAAGGGAATCTAGGCCTTGCTGGTATTGGGGGAGTGGCTTGTTGTAGTTTTGGTGAAGTTAAATTCTTTTTCTTAGTGCATAAGGGTGACTACACTAATAATCTCATGGAGTCTCGGGCCATTTTATATGTTGTGGAACAATGTTGCTTGCGGGGATGGCACAAGATTATCTATGAGTCTGACTCCCAAGTGGTGGTGAACTTGCTTTCCTCTTAGGAGCTTTAGGATGTTAGTTGGAAACTAGCCTCTGTTGTTAATCATACTCTTCTCTTTTGTACCTCTCTTGATTTCATTATGTTTACTTACATTCATCATGAATGGAATGGAGCTATTGATTTTTTGGCCAAATGTGCTTCTGGTCATGCTCCAAGATAGAATATTATGGATGGGAGCATCTTCTTTTTGAGCTGGTGCAAGAATTTGATGAACTTGTTGCTCAGGACAGAGCTCCTTGTTGAGCTATCCTTGTTGTAATCCTTTCTATTTTAATAAATTGTTACCCCTCTTTTTCCAAAAAAAAATGTAAATCTAGTAATTAACCTCTAATATCTAAAAATTGAATCTATATAAGTTAAACGTATTTTTGAGATTTGTAAAAATATTTTTGACATTGATAATAGAAAAATCTTATATGATTAATAAATTTATCCTTCAAATTATTTTCTTATTTGTTCGTAAATTGATATGGCATAATTAAATTTGGCCTTTGATACTCAAATATATATTTTTTCTTTAAAACTTCATTTTTCAAATGCATGTTGAAAAAACTGTAAATAATTTGAAGATAGTGTAAACTAATAATTTTTAGAATTTTATTTTTAGTTCATAACAATATTTTTTTTTTTAAATTTATTTATTTATTTGAAGTTCATTTTTTCTTTCCCTCTCCTTTTAGAAGTTCTTTATAGGGAAATTGACATTTTCAAAGAGTGAAGGGTTATTTGATCAAAATAGCTTTTTTTTAAACATGATAATGACAATAGTATTTCAAGGCTAGAATAGTAACATCAATATATAGAAAGTTTACTTGGTTTCATTTGATTTCTTTAAAAATTATAGGTTTTATTTACTGAAAAAGTGATTTTAATGATAATTTAGACATAGGTTATCTTTTATCAATATAATTTGATTTGTATTTATTGAAATGAATTTTTTCTTGATTTTCTAGAAAGATGACATGCATACCGTTGTTGAACATGTTTTTGAAAATTTATATCCTCTCATTTTCTATTTTTCCAAACATTTAACCAAATATTTGTGAAATGGCCAAAAAACCTATATTTAATAAAACTAAAGATAAATCCTCATGATAAACACAATATATACTAAAAATATAGTCATTGGAAATCTTATTCAAAATAGACCAAATTTCTATATTTATTTTTAGAATATGGATCTATTTAGTCTTTGTTTGAGCCCTTGAAGGAAAATATTTGGTTGAAAATTAGATGACTTTGTTCAAATGTCAATTTTTGGAGGCTTCATGTGAAGATGGCTTCAAACAAAGTTCCTTGGGGATGCTTTGCACAAAGCCCCCTGGTCAATATTTGGAGAGTCCTAGGAGGATTTGAGTGAAGCCCCCTTGTGCCACTTTTTGGTGAGCCTTTGTGCTGTCAAAGTTTGACCAAGGGGGCTTCAAACTAAGCCCCTCTTGGCCCCATTGGGCTCTTGGCGGCTTCACTGAAATCTGGTTGGCCAATAATAATTATTTTCAAAATTTTATTGATTGATATAAATATCATTTTTCCTTCATTTTCCAAATCAATTTGAGAAAATATGACAAGAAGAATAAACTAAATATGCAAGAAATAGATCACCTAGTGCAAAACGAAGAAATCATTAAAATTGTTATAGAAAATTATCATCAAAGGAAAGAAGGTACATGCACATGGAAATTCATATGCACGCATATTTTCAATTTTCTAAATAATTGTCTAATTTATTCATTTATACATGCATGTAGCTCACAACAAACAATCACAAGATGAGTGAATACATGTTAGAGAAGGTTTGGGACATGATAATTCAAGGCATGAAGTAATGGAAGTTGGATAAGGGTTAGGACCTATTTCTCAAATTGGTATGGATGAATGCATAAGACTAGCTACAAGTGTAAAGAAAAATATCACTCATAAAAATTTAGATTATTTACTTGCAATGGATATGGATAAATTGAAATCACTTACTGATATTAAATCATTAAGTCTTTCCAAAAAAAAGAACTTTGAATAATATAGTAAAATAAATTATAAGTAAATTTGATGATTTGGAAAAAATTGAAAAAGCTCAAGTAATTTCTCGTGTTCTTATAGGAAAAAACTTGTAGGAGGAATTAAAACTATTAGTTGTAGATACATCAAAAAAGAGAAAAATTTCTAACATGCAAAGTGATATTGTTGACAATATTAAGAAAGGTTTGAGATTTGTAGGGAAGACAACTCAAAGTAAAGATACGATCATGACAGTAAGAGTTATGTTGACATCTATTTTTGGTAGTACTATACCCTAAAACCAAAAGATATCTTCAATTTCATCATAGATTGGTTTTTGTAGGATAACCATATCAAAATATGTTAAGAGGAGAATGGTTTTGGATGATATAACTTTGGAAGGAAATTGAGCAATTATGTGTAGAGATCCTCATTGTGATAGGATTGATGATAGAATAAAAAATTTGGTAATATCATTTTGAAATGATAATACTTGTTCTTTGTCAAATGCTAGAGATGTTCTCAGATACAGGGTAAGGCACTCTATTATCATTGAGATCTCTATATTATGACCATGTATAAATAGAATATTATCCACCACATGGAGATACTATAAGAAAAATGTGTTTCTATCCATTTTTTTAGATTGATTCCTTCAATAAACATATCATTTTTTGGCTTCCTTCTTTTGAACAACTCTACCCCAATTGTATACATCTCCTTTCATAGTAAGGCTTCTTCCTATTCTCTACTTTATTATAATAATTAAAAAATAATATGTATGCATATATGTAAATATAGATGTGTGTGTACACATATTTATATGTGTGGATGTACATACACACACACACACACACACACACACACACACATATCTACATATATGCATACATACATAGATATACATATATACACACCACACACTTGTACATGTACACATGCATACAAATAAATACAATGACCACTAACCCTACATCAAATTTCATTATTAATGGAGATTATAAAAATGATAGCATTATTGGAGAATGTTTTAATAATGTCATTATAGTTACATATTTTTTGTGGAAAGAATGATAAATTTTCCTTCCCTTAACCATATCTCACTCCTTTCATTGATTGTGCAATGAAATATTTATGGAAGAATGATCAAGTGTGGCTTTTGAGTTATAAAATTCCCTACCTTAGTATCTAGTAACTAATTTATAAAATCTTTAGTTAATAATAGGTTTTCCTTTTAATTTGTTTAGTATTTTAGTGTTTTGTTTAAATGTACAGAGATCAAAATAGATCTTAGGAAATTCAAGGTCATATTTTCTACATCCTATCATAATATTTTCTAAATTTTATCACATTTTATCAAAAATAATATTTATTTTTTCTTTAAATTTTAATTCTAGAAAGAATTCATAAATGTCAACAATTATTCAACATTCAATAATTAGTATAACATAAAATAAATTATAAAATATATTCATCATTTCAAAGTTATAAAAGTAATACTACAAAATAAGTCATATTTAATAAGTATAAAAATCATCTCTCTTTTATGAAAATTTCCTTTCTATTAAGATATATATTAACCATGTATCCATAAGATTGATAGATCCAAATACATCACATCCAAAAATAGTGAGGAAAGAAATATTACAACTTTATTTTATCAACTCACAATAAACTATACTATACAAAATAATACATTAGTAAATATTGTGTTTTAGATTTGACACAAAACAAAGAAAGAACAACTCTTTGTGCTTAGAATGTAGATGTAGGCAAACTTCCCTTGTTTTGTGACTCAACACCATTTCTTTCATTATTAATAAAAGGTGTGATATCTATTGGTAATTGGGGAGTTATAGGGGTGTCATGAAATGTACTACTTATTGTATTTAATCTATTAACTGCCTCGATCATATTAGGTCGCTCTTGAGGGGACTCCCTTGTGCACAACAACCCAATTTGTACAAATTGAGTAAGGCATTTCATTACCACTGATGTCTTTGATTGACGAGAATCTATAAGAAGGAAGTTGTCGATCACATATGAGATTCTATCAAGAAAATGCATTCCTATCCATTTTTTTTCTAGATTGATTCCCTTAGTAAACATACCATCTATTGATCTCTTCCTTGTTAGCAACTCTAACACTAAAATTCCATAACTGTATACATATCCTTTGGTAGTAAAATTTCCACCTGTTCCGTACTCTATAATAACAATCAAAGAAGAATAAATTACTCTTCACTGATTTAAAGTATTTAAAAACCCAATAAAATATAGAGTAATAACAAGAAATTTGTACCTGGTGCTATGTAGCCAATAGATCCTTTAAGTGCATCTGTAGAAGCAAAAGAATCTATGGAATTTCTAAAAACAATATTGGAAAGGCCAAAATCTGCTATGTATGAAGTCATGTCATCTCCTATTAGAACATTACTAGGCTTGAGGTCACAATGAATCACTTGAACATAGCAATAATGGTGAAGGTACACCATTCCTTGTGCTATCTCTATTGCTATCCTTATTCGGTCACTCAAATTTAATATGCATCTAACCCCTCTAGAGGGGTATAACCATCTATCTAAACTTCCATTTGACATGAATGGAAGAATTAAGGCTTTAAAATCAAGGTTGGAGCAGGCTGAAATGAGTTTAATTATATGTTGATGTCGAACTCTTTTTAATGCATTGCATTCTTTATTGAAACTTTGGTGAGCATGTTCATCTTGCAACTTGAGAACTTTAATGGCAATATTTGTACCATTCTTGAGAATCCCCTTATAAACTGATCCAAAATTACCAATTCCTAAAAGATTTTCATCATTGAACCCACCTGTTGCAGCTACAAGCTCTCCATATGGAATTTTTGGAGGCCATAATTTGAGATTAGGGGTACAAGAATGTCTCAATGATATATAGGATAAAACCACCAATAGAAGAGACATGACTAAAATTGCAATAACAACTATGATAGGAATTATTACCTTTTTAGAGAGTGATGGGTCTTTGTGATTTGAATGAGAGCATGGTGGCAAGTTTATCCATCCACCACAGAGGCCATGATTTTCACTAACTTCTGAGGCATCAAGTGTTCTAAAACATCCTTCATTTGATACCTCTCCAATTAAGCTATTTGAAGAGAGATTGAGATGCTTGAGCATTTTCATCTTTGTGAAATCTTTTGGTATTGTACCTGACAAATTATTGCAAGAAAGATCTATGTATTGTATATTTTGTAGATTTGCCAATGATGGTGGGATTGGTCCTTCAAATGCATTCCGAGAAATATTTAGATATTCCAACCCCTTGCAGTTTGCTAATGCTTTAGGAATATGGCCAGAAAGATTATTTTGAGAAACATCTATAGCTAAGACCATAACCATTTTGCTCATTTCTAAAATAGAACCTTGCAATAAATTTCTAGAAACATTGAAATAGAACTGAAGATTCTCAAGACTTGCAACTTCGGGAGGAATATTTCCTATTAGCTTGTTGTGTGCCAAGTCCACCAATTCTAGAGTCTTGCATCTACCTAAACTAGCAGGTATTTTTTCTGATAGATTATTATGATCAAGATAAAGATCTCTTAATTGTGGAAGCTCACCAAGACTCTCAGGAATTTTCCCTGAGAGCATATTCATGCTAAGTGACAAAAACCCAAGCCTTTTTGATTGGCCAAAACTTTATGGAATTTGTCCTTGTAAGTTGTTTCTATTCATAGACAATCTCTCAAGATTTGGAAGTTTACTGAGTGTAGGTGGAATGGTCTCATCGAATTGGTTGGCATCTAGGTTTACTATCCCCAAGTTTGTCAGGTTACCAATCTCATCTAGTATATTCCCACAATATTATTTGAGTCCAATTCTAATAATGAGAGTGAATTTGAAAGGCGACCAATTGAAGTGGGCAAGACACCAGTGAGGTAATTAAATCCCAAAGCAAGTTCCTCCAAACTAGAACAATTAGTTAACACTATTAAAATAGACAAACCATTGCTTCCACTAACAAAATGATTTTGCCACAAAATAAACTATGTCAATTGGTGCAACTTACCAAATTCTAAGGGGACTATGCCACTCAACTGGTTGCACTCCAAAGACAAGACTTTCAGCTTAGTCAAGTTACCCAGCGAGGTGGGTAGTTTTCCAATGAGTTGGTTTTCCCACAAATACAATTCTTGAATCTCTGACAGCCTTCCAAACTCCCATGGAATTGGGCCACTTAAGTGGTTTTGATAGAGCACAAATATTTGGAGAGAAGTACAATTTGAAAGGGCCACGGGGATGAATCCTGTCAAGTTGTTGGTGTTCAGACTAAGCCACTCTAGCTTACCAAGCATGCCTAACTCACCAGGAATAGCATCTTCAAGTCTATTTTCGGCTATGTCAATGCACATTAAGGAAGACATGTTTCCTAAGAAAGGTGGGATAATGCTTGCCAATCTATTTGCTCCTAATGCCATAGTATCTAGATTTGAAAGGAGACCTAGTTCAGAGGGAATGCTTCCACTTAAATTATTAAACGACAGTATGAGAGATTGTAAAGAACGACATCCTCCTAGAGAGGATGGAATATGACCTTTTAAATTGTTGTGAGGCAAAAGAAGCACTTTCAAGCGATGTAGCCTTCCAAGCTCATATGGAATATGGCCCTCCAAGCTATTATTTTTGAGAGCAAGTAGTCTAATAAAGGAAAGGTTTCCTAGCGAGGGAGAGATTGGGCCAAGTAATTTCATATCTGTGAGATTCAAGGAAACCACACGCTGTCTACAAGGAGAGCAGGATATGCTAGTCTGATGAATTAAAACAACAGCACAAAGAATGAAAATAGAGCATAAAAAATAGAGCAGCAAAAAAACAAGACTCAAACATATCAAAGAGCTATAAAATTTCTTCATGTTATTACAGCTGAGAGGAATGCTCTATTTATAGAGCTCGTACATATTTCTAGAGGGTTTTTGAGAAGCTTCAAGAAAGGAAGCACTCTAGAGATTTCTACATAATTTTAAATTCACATTTTGCACAAAGAGAGAAGCTCCAAGAAGCAAGTAGAAAGTTCTGGACTGTGCATTAAATGCCTAGCTACTATAATAAACATTATTTTTAACACCCCCCCATAATGTTTATTTGGAGAGAGTAGAAACATCTTTGAGCTGCAATAGATCTCTAAATTTCGTAAATTTTACAATAGACAATGCTTTTGTAAATATATCAGCAAGTTGATCTTCTGTTTCACAAAATTGAAGCTCCACCTCTTGTCTTTCAATTAGATCTCGAAAAAAATGATGATGCACTTCTATATACTTGGATCTTGCATGATATACCAGATTTTTTGCTAGCTTGATAGTACTTTGATTATCACAAAATATTGTTGTTGGAGAGTCTTGTGGATGATGCAATTCTTCAAGTAACCTCCTAAGCCATAATGCTTCTTGAGATGCCTTTGATAAACCAATATATTCAGCTTCTGTAGATGAGAGTGACACTGTTGATTTCTTCTTGCTACTCCACGAAATTGGTCCCGATCCAAGATGGAAGATATATCCTGAAGTTGACTTTCTATCATCAATGTCACCTGCATAATCAGAATCTATATATCCAACTAAAGTAGGTTCTCCTCCATATTTGTATTCAATGGAAAGCTGGTAATTACCCTTAATATATCTTAATATTCTTTTAGCCACTTTCCAATGTTCAATGTGTGGATCTGCCATGTATCTCGATACAATACCAACTGCATATGCAATATCTGGTCTAGTTATAGTAAGATACAAAAGATTTCCAACAAGCTGCCTATATAATTTTCCATCCACTTTCTTTTGAGTAGAGTTAGCACCTAACTTTACTCCTATTTCACATGGTGTATTACATGGTTTACAATCACTCGTATTGAATTTTTTAAGTACATCAAGAGCATATTTAGTTTGAGAGAGCATGATTCTTTCTTCTTCATGCCATACTTGCATACCCAAAAAATAGTGCATTAGTCCTAAGTCAGTTATTTCGAAAGCTTGTTTGAGTTGATTTTTAGTTATCTCAATATCATGTTTGTGATCTCCTATAATAATCAAGTCATCCACATACAATACAATGATAACAACCTTATTATCACAATATTTTACATACACATCTAGATCAGCATTACTTCTTTTAAATCCAACTTCTAGGAAGTACTTATTAATTTTTGAGTACCATTCCCTTGGTGCTTGTTTGAGACCATAGAGTGATTTTCTTAATCTACACACCAAATTCTCTTCTCCATACTTAATAAATCCTGGTGGTTGTTGCATATAAATTTCTTCTTTTAAGTCACCATGCAAAAATGCACTTTTTACATCCATTTGAAAAATTTTCCAACCAAACTTTGCAGCTAAAGCAACTATTGTACGAATGGAAGTCATCTTAGCTATTGGAGCAAAGGTTTCAGTATAGTCTATACCTTCTTCTTGTGAGAAACCTTTAGCCACTAACCTTGCTTTGTATTTTTCAATAGCTCCATCTGATGTGAATTTGGTTCTATAGGTCCACTTGCAACCAACCACATTTTTGCCTTATGGAAGTGTTGTTAGTTCCCATGTTCCATTCTTCATTAAAGAATTGTATTATTCTTGCATAGTTGCTTCCCATTCTTCTTTTCCTTTTGCTTCTTCATATGTGTTTGGAGTGTCAACCCGCATCACCTTAGTCATAAGAGCATAGTTAGCAAATATATATTTAGGACCTTCTTGATAAATTTCTTTGATGCTTCTAAATTTCTTTGGATTTTCATTATCACTTTCACTTGATTCTTCAACTTGAGTCTCATCCCATGTAGTGGTTTGCACACCTTGACTTTGACTATTGGTAGAAGTAGAATTTTCTTCATCAATCAAAATTGGAAAGAAAGATAATGTTGGAGAATTATCATTCTTAACATTTTCATCAAACCATACATTTCTTTTAATATAGATTTCATTAGTTCTAGGATTGTATAACCTATATCCTTTTGATTCCTCACTATATCCAACCATTATGCACTTCTCACTTTTCCTTTCAAGTTTTCTCCTCCTTTCATCAGGAATGTGAGCATATGCTTTACAACCAAAAATTCTAAAATGAGATACTGTAGGCTTTCTTCCACTCCATGCCTCTTCTGCTGTTATGTTCAAAACTGCCTTAGTAGGTGTTCTATTCAAGATATATACAACAGTATGAACTGCTTCAGCCCAAAATTTGGCTTCTAGATTTCTAGAATGAAGCATGCACCTAGCCATTTCTATTATAGTTCTATTTTTCCTTTCAGAAACACCATTTTGTTGGGGTGAATAAGAGACAATTGATTCCTTTTTAATGCCATGTTCTTTACAAAAATCTAAAAGAGCTTTATTCATGTATTCAATCCCTCTATCAGTTCTTAGTATCTTTAAGTACTTTCCACTTTGTTTTTCAGTCAAAGCTTTAAACTCTTTAAACTTTTGAAACACTTCATCTTTCTTTTGTAGAAAATACACCCAAATTCTTCTACTATAATCATCTATAAAAGTGAGGGCATACCTTTATCCTCCAATTGATGATGTTTTGAAAGGACCCATTACATCACTATGGACTAAATGTAGAGGAGTTTTTGCTCTCCATGATTTACCTTGAGGGAAACTTTCCATATGTTTTTTTCCCATTGCACATCCTTCACACACCTTAGGGCTTAATGATATCTTTGGCAGCCCATGCACCATTTGTAATTTCTCCATAAGCTTGAGACTTTGAAAATTGATGTGCCCCAAACGCTCATGCCATAACCTGCTCATATCATCATATTGGGCAATAGCACACATATGTTTATCTCCACATTTAGAAGTAAATTCTTGAAATTTATATAATCCATTCTCCATTTTACCAATTGCAATGACTCTATAATTATCATTGACATCCTTGATTATGCACTTATCATTGTAGAATTCTATTTTATGTCCTTGACTTGCAATTTGAGATACTGAAAGCAGATTTATTTTTAATTTAGGGACTAATTTCACATTTTTGAACAAACCATTATCAACTTTGACATTACCAGTCCCTTTAACTTCTAAAGCACTATTATCCCCCAAATATATTTTCTCTATATTATTTTCACTTATTGATTCAAATTGATTCTCATTATGAGACATGTGTTGTGTAGCACCAGAATCAATAACCCAATCTTCTTTGAAAGTATTATTTTCTTTAAGTGCAACACAAAATGCATTTCTTTTAGAATCTCCTAATTTTGGATAATTATTTACTTTCTTTTCTACATCTCTTTTCTTCTTGAAACATTCATTTGCCTTATGACCCATTTTACCACAATAATGACATTTCCATTTACTTCTATTATGATCTATATATGAAATACTCTTATTTTCATTCTTCCAATTTCTTTCTTTAGATTCATTTTCTTGTGACTTCTTATAATATTGTTTTCCTTTTCTTACAAATGCTTGAGATTCACCATCAAATGATTCTTTTTCTTTAACTTGTCTTTTCTCTTCTTGAACCAACTTAGCACACAATTCTTCTAATTTAATACTTTTTAATTTATCTGCAGTATCTAAACCCCTTATAAATGATTGATAAGATCCTGGAAGACTTTGTAATATAATTTGCACAAAATCTTTATCATCTATATCTTTTCCAAGAGAAGCAAGCTCATTTTTCTTTTCCTTTAACTTACTTAAATGTGGAACTATCTCTTGTGAGCTTGATAATTTCAAATTGTATAATTGAGTTGTGAGAGATAAGATCCATACATCACCTAAATTTTGATATAAATCTTTCAAAATCTCCCAAACTTTGACTCCACTTCTCTCATTACGAACTTCTGGAAAAACTTCTTTTGAAAGTGTAAGCTTGATTAGTGCTGCTGCCCTCTTGTCCCTTTTATCCCAATTATCTTGATCATTTCCTGGATTCGTAGGCCTTTGTTCACTACCAGTCACAATATCATAACAATTTTGAAGGGTTAGAGTGATTTCAACATGAGATACCCAATCATAATAATTTTTTCCATTTAATTTAACTGTAGGCAAAGTCACACCAAGTGATTCCATTGTTAAATTCTCTCCTTTTTTATTTGGATGAGAATGAAAGATATTTAAAAACTTGAACACCCAAGCTTGAAACTAAAAAAATCTCACCAATTTGTTGAAGAAAAAACCTTTTCTTTTGCTGCAATATCCTTCCTTTGATGTAATTTTTTTGTCCCAAACCAAACTGTTGTTCACTCCTTAGTTACAGCCTGCAAATGTAAAGATTCACACAAGAAAAACACATATATTCATTCCAAAGGCATCATATATTCACAGCCCAAAGAACTGAAAATGCTCTGATACCATGATGAATTAAAACAGCAGCACAAAGAATGAAAACAGAGCATAAAAAATAGAGCAGCAAAAAAACAAGACTCAAATATATCAAAGAGCTATAAAGTTTCTTCATGTTATTACAGCTAAGAGGAATGCTCTATTTATAGAGCTCATACATATTTCTAAAGGGTTCTTGAGAAGCTTCAAGAAAGGAAGCACTCTAGAGATTTCTACATAATTTTAAATTCACATTTTGCACAAAGAGAGAAGCTCCAAGAAGCAAGTAGAAAGTTTTAGACTGTGCATTAAATGCCCAGCTACTATAATAAACATTATTTTTAACACAGTCCAATTACAGAAGGTGTGATTGGGAGACCAATCAGACAAGGAATTGAATGGATCCAAAAGGAGGGCAGATTTGAAAGCAATGAGAGATTGCTGATCAGAATAATTAGAAGGCTTTGCCATATTAGTAGGCAGTGCAGAGAGACACAAAAAGAGTAGCAGAGGAAGCACCGTCATCATATTCACCTTCAAAACAATTAATTATTTGGTATCATGGTTGGGATCACTTTTAAAGTTGGCCAAAATAATGTTTGTCATTTTCCATTGCTTTGTAATCATTCCAAGGTTTGTGCGTGAATTTAGCTGCAGTGATCTGAGAGAAAATAGTTTTCTCCCATTTCCCACATTGTAACGACCTTTTGTTTCCTTGCGTGTTTGTTTGGAATACAAAATTCTTCAGAAGTGATGACTGATGTAGGGCTGACGAATACAATTTTAAATGCAAGACTTACTTTTTTGGCAATATCAAGACAGGTTTGACAAATGGTGGTAGTGCTCCATCCACACTAAATGATGCTCTTCACCAATCGAATCAAATCAAAACATCTCAGCATGGTACAATTATTAAATTTTTGAATTCATTTTGAATTTGTATGGCTGAGGAATACAAATTTAAATGGAAGACTTGTTGTTTTTTTCCATGGTGGTAGTGCTCGATCAACACTAAATCAAGACAAGTGTGACAAATGGTGGTAGTGCTTCATCCACACTAAAATGATGATGCTTTCCACAAATCTAATCAAATCAAAAGAGGCTACAATTTTTTATTTCATTTAAAATTTGAGATGGAGCTTACAATAATTATGGCTAAAGACTAGAAAGAAATTAGTAAGAGTCAAGACATTGCTTGATTATAGCATTTCCAAAAATTAAATATCTCATCAAATTTCTTTATTTTTATTTAGGTGGGATCTCTATATACTAAACGATGCTCTCCGCAAACCAAATCAAATCAAAACCCACTACAATTACTAAATCTGTGAATTCCTTTGGAATTTGAGAAGAGAGAGCCCACAATAATTATGGCTGGAGACTAGTTTAAAAAATTAGTACAAGTCAAGTCATTGTTTGATTATTAAATTTTGAAAAATTAAATATTTCATCAGATTTCTTTATTTTTATGTAAGTGGATGTCTATATTCTAGTCTAAAATTCTTATTGTGGGATAGGAAAAAGTATGTTGATTAGTAAATTATGATTTGTTCTAGTAGTTAATTTCTATGGTAGGATATGAAAAAGTATGATGGCAAAAAAATTATATTATAATTTATTTCTGGAATAATATTAGTTACCACCTAGTTTCTAATAGTTGCACATTTCAAACACATTTAATTCCTTGATTGCTAACTATAAAGAGACCCAAAAAATGATAACTTAAAGCCTATTAATAAATATACTATGTACCATTAGCCTCCTATATATAGCACCAATAATAGCTATTTTTGAATGAGCACTGGAACATTTCTTTTTGGATGACTTTTAGGACTCTTGTGCATAAGTATTGATATTTTTTAGATGACCATTGTGCAAAAGTATTTACGACTTTTGAGGTTCTTATAGTGCAGAAAAAATGAGCCAACTTTAAGTTTATATTGGACAACACATTGAAGTGATCACTTCTTCAACCTTACACACATAATAGAGCATAAATTTTCTAAATAAAATACTAGGAATATGTAAGCTGCATACAACTCGTAGAATAGTTAGAAAGATGTCTACAACTTTGATCTTTAACGCCCTTTGACTAGAATTAATCATTCACATTAATTTGCAAAAAATTGAACACATTGAAGTGAACACTTCTTCAATCTTACACACATAATAGAGCATAAATTTTCTAAATAAAATACTAGGAATATGTAAGCTACATACAACTTGTAGAATAGTTAGAAAGATGTCTACAACTTTGATCTTTAATGTCCTTTGACTAGAATCAATCATTCACATTAATTTGCAAAAAATTGAATCTGACACTCATTTGGATGAAACAAGCTTGCTGAAATTGTGGAGCAGGAAGGGCTATAGTAGTCATTCGGCCAAATCAGGCATGTCAACAATTTTCTTCCAATTTTTTTAATACATCTTAAGTTTTATTTTATGTTTCCTTAGGCAAAAATATGGTTTTTAATGTTTAAAATTTCCTTAGGTTCAATTTTTCTTTTGATCAGTAAGAGGCCAGCGCCAAGATTAATTATTATGTGTTGTGATTAAATATTGTTATTTATTAAGCATGCATAGAGTTGAGCCTAAGACCTCCCACATAAGAGGCTCATAATTTACCATTGTGTTGTAGGCTCTTGCCTCCTTAGGTTAAATTTATTATTATTATATGTTTATATTTTTAAGTAGTTTAATATTCAATTAAGTTTAGAAAAAGTATTAAATTTAGTAAATTTTAGACATTATTAGAAAATATATATTAATTGTAAAACTTTATTTATAGAAAATAGTAGAAAATTATATTGAAAATATTAGAACAGTTAGAAACTTGTGAAACTTTAGAAAATATTACAAAACTTTTTAAAAATATACAAAATTAGTTAGATATAATATTAGAGAATTTAAATATTTTTATTTTTATTTTTATTTTTATTAGAAATCATTAGAAATTTTTCTAAAGGTAAAAGCTTGGAAACTACTATTTGAAATATTTGATAAAAATATTTTTTTTTAGAAAATAGTGCAAAAGTTTTTCTAGTATAGGTAAAACTTTAAAATTGAAGCAAATGAAATTGGTAACTAAAATCATTAGATTGAACTAAATTAGACTCTACCTCTTATTGTGAACCCAATTATATTCTAATTGAAACCTTAACATTGAACCTTATAAATTATAGGCTAAAGCGAAGCTTAACATTGAACATAATTAAACCACAACATCAAACCTAATCAAACTCTAACTAAAGCTCTCACATTGACCCAAATTATACTCTAACTCCTATATTGAACTTTAAATCAAAATATGCTGATCTAAACCCTAAATGTTTAACCCTTTGTCTCTCTCTAACTCCTAAACCCCATCTCTCCAAACCCTAAACCTCTCTCTAACCCCATAATTTGTAAACTTGTTTCTTTCTCTCACTCTCTCTCTCTAACTTACATAACTTCATCTCTCCTAACCCTAACCTCATCTCACTCTCTAACTCCTAAACCCCATCTCTCTAAACCCTAAACCTCTCTCTAACCCCATAATTCATAAACTTGTTTCTCTCTCACACTCTATGTAACATTACAAAACTTTATCTCTCTAACTCTGAAACCACATCTCTCTAAACCCTAAATTACATCTCTCTAACCCCATAATCCACAAAATTATGTCTCTCTCACTCTCTCTCTAACATTACATAACTTCATATCTCTAAATCATAAACCCCATCTCTCTAAACCCTAAACCTCTCTCTAACCCCATAATCCATAAACTTATTCCTCTCACTCTCTCTCTAACATTACATAACTTCATCTCTCTAACTTCTAAACCCCATCTCTCTAAACCCTTAATCTCTCTCTAACCCCATAATCCATAAACTTATTTCTCTCTCACTCTCTCTAACATTACATAACCTAATCTCTCCCAGCCCTAACCGCATCTCTCTCTCTCTCTAGATCTCTAACTTTTAATACTCTATCTCTCTCTAACTCCTAAAAATTCCAAAATCTTCCCTCTAACCCCATAATCCCTAAACCTCTCTCTAAACCCTAAATCACTATCTAAACCTATAATCCCTATACTTCTCTCTCTCTCTCTCTCTCTCTCTCTCTCTCTCTCTCTCTCTCTCTCTCTCTCTCTCTCTCTCTCACACACACACACACACACACACATTACTTCATCTCTCCCAGTCTGAACCTCCTCTCTCTAGATATCAATCTCTTAACCCTCTATCTCTCTCTAACTCCTAAACCCCATCCCTCTAAACCCAAAATCTCTATCTAGCCTCATAATCCCTAAACCTCTCTCTCTCTAACTTACATAACTTCATCTCTCTAAACCTTAAACCACTCTCTAACTCCTAAACCCCATCTCTCTAAACCCTAAACCACTCTCTAACTCCATAATCCCTAAACCTCTCTCTCTCTCTCTCTCTAACTTACATAACTTCATCTCTCTAAACCCTAAATTTCTCTCTAACTCCTAAACCTTAAACTTCCCTCTAACTCCTAAACCCCATCTCTCTAAACCCTAAACCACTCTCTAACCCCATAATCCCTAAACCTCTCTCTCTCTCCAACATACATAAATTTATCTCTCTAAACCCTAAACCACTCTCTAACACCTAAACCCCATCTCTCTAAACCCTAAACCACTCTCTAACTCCTAAACCCCATCTATCTAAATCCTAAACCGTTGTCTAATCCCATAATCCCTAAATTTTTTATCTAAATTTTATTTGTACCTATTACTGAAATCAAAATGTAATGTATTTCATATTTCTTTATATGTTGTATAGTAGGTTTATTTACCAAGATTCATTTAGTGTGTTTTGATTTAATTAGTTTTTATAATAATGTGTGTGTATATGTATATATATGCATGTGCATATCTCTATTATTAGCTATCATGTGTTGTTTTTTTAAATATTTAATCATTATAGCATTTGGGGGTAGTGATTCTGGAGAGGCTAGTGCACATGGTTGTCCTCATAGTGGTTCATCATGTAGATCCACCACTAGTACCCAAGATTGGCAGACATAATTCACTGAGACTATACAATGCTTACAGAGCACACTTGATGCTATTGATTAGAGCTTATAGGCTTCTTCTATCCTACAACATAGGGATAAGGTGACTACAATTAGAGATGAGTTGATTAGTATGATGCACACTGTCAAGGGTTTTAACCCTTATGATAGTGTTAGTTTGGATACATTTTAGTGTTCTATCCCATAGTGTCAGTGGTGGTTTGAGGTGGAGGGAGATAGATGAGATGGTGTCAGTGAAGAGTGTGAAGAGCATGTTCCCATATTATTGACCTTTCAAAAAGGCCAAAGGGTAGGTACTATGCTACAAGATGTAGTGATCCATTGGTGGAACCTTTCATTTATCCTTGTTGGTTGGCTTCACATTACATGTGGCCCCAAAAGGATGACTTCCCCTTATATTTCTACAAACATTTATAGAGTTTCATCTACATTGAGATATTTATTACACTAATATCCCAGGACATGTTGGGTAGGGTCAATGTAGGTTCTTAAAAAAATTTAAACACCTAGATGCTCTTGCACCCATTAATAAACATGCATTGATTGGTCCAAACCTTTTGGAGATGCCAAAACATTTGGAGTTAGTTGTAGCTAGAGATAGAGTGACAAATGATACACATAGAGATGTGTATGATAGAATTGCCACTATTACTACTCAAGTGCATGAGATGTCTTTTGATCGAGTGTACAGATACATGACATGCTCACAATATACATCTATAGGTAGTCAGACTACTGCATCATCTTCAACTAATGATATGTATGATGAGGTTGACATCCCATCTCTAGTAGACATCTTTATTGAGTCTTTAGTAGACCATTTGAGGGCTATCATTACATGTTTTCCTTTTGATATACTTTCAGCCAATCAAGCTATTTATTTGTTGATTAGACAACTACTTAGTGTGGTGCCATTATATGTGAGTGGTATCATTAGAGGTACATCTGAGGCACAACGTGGTTAGGTGTAGGACATACATGTTGTAGCTATAACTCCACCATAGACTACAATTGAGGAGGATGTAACCCCCCTATTGAGGTAGGTTCTTACCGACCACGAAGTTCATTGTTCATATATATGCTCACAGATCCTATGCTTGACATTAGAGATATGACCTTTAGTGATACAAACTTGAGTGAGATAGGTAGACATATTTGTGACAATGATGGCATATGGGGACTTGCAGACACCTATGCATCTTGTACAACAAGAGACACAAGTAAAACTTTGCAAACATGTCTATTTAATTATCTATAGATCTTCTATTTATTTTTAAATATGATATTAAATTCAATTTAGTAAAGTATAACTTGTGACATATTTGTTTCTTCTATTGCATACAAACTGCATTTGTAGGTCTTGAGGGTGGAGATGGAGAGATAGCTATTGACCGTAGTCATCCTGAGTCATAGGTAAATTTAATTGTACATATTTTATTATTTATTGAATTTATACACATGATCATGGTACCTTTTTCTTATGTTGGACACAAGATTTGAGATCTTGGGTTAGTCGATCACATTGTGGAGTGCAACATGATCATGTTTGATATTCATATATGTCATATACATGAGTTTGGCTCATATATTTTAGATGGTTGATATTGATTTATGATAATATCATTTAGTTTTCTAGCTATGGGATATTTTACATTTATAGCACACTCATATTGGACATATTTCATATTTGCATTAGTTATCTAACCATTTGCATTTATTTTAGACATACATGCTATTTTCATAAGTTATGTGACCATTTACATTTATAGTTGACATATATGATATTTTCATGAGCTATGTGACCATGTTTATAGGTAGTTGATATATTTAATATTTACATTTATAGAATATCTTTTATGTTAATGTGGAAACATGTTTTTGAAATCTCTATACATTATATATTAGATGATTGTTAATGTGTAAAAAATTTACATGTTCTATAAATTAATGAAAATATGTTTTACGTAATTTTTCATGTGTGTTGTAAAAGTGTATGTAGAATATGTAAATGTAAATAGAAATAGTTACATTATTTTTATTTAGATACTTAAAGCAATGTAAAAACAAAAATATGTATAAATATTTAAAAAACACTTAAAGGAATGTAAACAATAAAAATAATTTATGTAATATAAATTTAAAATATTTTTATGAATCATTAAAACTATCTATCAATCAAAAAGGTGCTAATACATATGGTCAAGATCCTCCCTATCTATAATAATCTCCAACAACTTTTCATGCTCCTCGATATCTAACCTCCACTTTGGTTTGCTACATCCTCTTTTTGGCACAATGTCAAACTGAATATTTGTAGCTAAAACCAAGTGATTGTAATGCAAAAAAATTTGGCTAGGCATATATTCAACAAACTGAACACCATTGAGGTCAATTTTTTTGCCTGCTATAATATGTGCCTACAAAATAATACTTTTAATTCATTGAGTATTCTTAATAATATAGAAAAGAAATAGTTTTTTATAGTTAATCTCTCACTCTCTAATTACTTGTATAGATCTCATAAGGGGATAATCTATACCTTCTATAACAACTAAACTAGATAGATATGACTGGTTATCATCATCTGTACATGGTTCAGTCAACTTGATGTTTGCTTGTGTGCATTTAAGTAAATAATAATCTACACCTTCCACATTTTGAGGATCCGCATACATAGTAAAGATGTTAGCTACAAATATACAAAAATAATGGAACCTATAAATAAATAAATATGAAGATAATTAAATATAAAAATTAACCATGTTTGTAGAAACTCACCTAGAACAACTAAATTAGAAACACATTCATAATTAGCTAAATACATAGGATTATGAATATCTATGTCATTGTCATCTTCTTCATAAGGGGTACTTCTAATTATGTCTGTCCATGTCCATTTAGAGACATACCCATTCATAATATTCTCACATTGACCCATTGCATTGTTTTGAATGCAAACATCACAAAAATATGGTTGTTCTCTTACTTGAATTACTGGAGGTTTATGATGCCTAGTAGTCATCTTCTAATTCCAACAATGGGTTGGCAATTGTAAGGATTTCATTGGTCAATATCTATAACACATTAAATTGGCAAGTATCTATGTCAATAATCAAAATATTAAAGTAATCTTATCAAAGAAAATTGGAAAGCTTACCTTTCACTTCCCAAAAAAAAGATTTATTATATGTTGTATCATGAGGAGAAAAATGAGATTTTCACCATTCAATAAATTGATTTTCTTTGTCTATCTTTACAACCATATAGAAAAGAAAATTGTATGAATTTTAACAAAGTATAAATGAATTATCTAGCAGATGGTTATATATGTCAAATTTGATTAGTACATAATAATATTATGCCTGGAAGTTCATGTTGGCAAAGTGCACACTTTACACATGCTCCAGCTCCATCATGTTCTCCTTTTCCATGACCACTTTAAAATAAGTTCCAAAGAAACTTAACATTATGTCTCACATGTTTTGTTGTAAGCCAATCGAACACTTTTGTAGACTTAAATTTCCTTATGAAAATAAAATAAAATTTATGAGTAATCAAATCTATATATAATTAATTTTTTAGTTAATTAAATATGTGCACAAAATTTTAAAGTTTAAATTTCAAATACACATACCAGCACAATCATCAGACCAAATCCAATGTTTTGAAGCATTTATCCCATTATTCAAAAGATCATCAAAGAAAATTCCAAAACAATGAGCTACATAGCTCCTATCGTGAACCCTATCATCATTAAGATAAAATAGATCTCCTTGATGATAATGCATTCATCTAGATTGATTCTTTCTAACCCATCCACCTCAAATTGTGCATGTCTATAGGAAACTTGTACAAAAATTGTAACTCGATTTGAATAATAAAATTTAGCTTGAATTTCAGATTGAGGAGAAAAAGTCTAGTTTTTAGAGAAGCCTACAATTGATAGAATACATGCTAGTGGGAAACAAAACATAGTTTCGCTTACCATCTTACACCATGACAATGTTGGATGTGTGGATAAATCATAGTCCCAAATTTATCCATAAACTCATCATATGGAAAATGACTCTCCTTACAACCTTTTTTTTAAAAATTCTTCTCCATTCTTTGTTTGATATATTTCATACTCAAATCTATTTTACACAACTAGTGTTGAAACATCAATATTGTCTATTTTATATGGAAATTTATGCAACTCTCCACAATTTGTGTATGCATTGTACATTAAATTCATATGACTCTTCAAAATTATCCCATAATAAAGATTTAAAAAATTGTGTTGTGCTTCTAGGAATTATCACATCTGACTTAAGTGTTTCCATAGCTTTTCTAAAAGATTGCAAATAAAGATGAAACTCAACATGATTTCAACAACAACAAGTTTCACATACCTTATTTATGTGTACAAAACATGGGTGCAACCTCTGAAACATTCTTTGGCAAATTTTCACATTTGGAAATTCTTTTTTCAAAGATTCAAATAATTCACTTTGTGTTGTATCTACAAAGTGTTTTCGATGTGTTATTTTCATACTCGTCTCTTCATTTTTGATATCTATAGTGTGTCTTCTATTGGAAGAAAAACGTGACTGGCTGGTCCAATATTCAACAACCTATCTTCTAACATCTTCAAAAATTCTATTCTCTCGAGGAAGCTGACAAATATTAACCCAGTTCTTTTCAATGTTCTCACTAGGAAAATTTCTCCTTTTTATGTATCTTTGAACAGTTCTTCTAGATAGATTGAGCATTTTAGAAATTGCTCGAACTTATTTTTTCTATGACTAGTCCTTTTTTGTAATCATAGTCATCAATGCTCTCCTTGCAACACTTAAATCAACTACTCAAATTCTATTATCAATAGCATTTAATGCATCTTTCAAATTCTGAACTATTGTTGCCTTAACATTATCTTCTAATCTTTTCTTATTGTTTACACCTAACAACTCTAGAACATGACCCATTTCTCTTTTCCTAAATAATCTGACAAATAATTATGTTTTACTATCAAAGATTTATTTATAAATTCCTCCCATATAATTTTTAGATGTAGCTTAATTGTACTTTCATGCATCATGTGTTTAGATGATTCAATTTCTCTAAAGAGAGAGTATTCGTCCATCTCTAACAAATTTTCCAACCATAAACCATATATTCCAAATGTCCTACTACTTTTTGGAACTTCAACATGATATTCTTCAACTTCAATCAATGGATCTTTAATTGGTGGCTCTATATTGCATTTTGTCCATCCTTTCTTTTGGTCATCTCTTACTCGATCATATATTTTTTCTCTTTTTGTTTTATTCCCCATTGCACAAAAACTTGAATAGAGAGCTTGAAATCACCTGCATACAAAAGACTTTCAAATTCAATTACATAAATAATAGCAGATCATAGACAATTTAGAAAAATCTTTCAACTTTAGAAGCTTATTATATTTGACTGTCTATAATACTAGAAAGTCTTAAGACAACTAGTTGCATTAAAGCATTGCTAAATTTAGATTAAGCAATTTATTAAATATATTAAATAAATTAAATAATTTAAAAATTTAATAATTTAATAGTTTTCATAATATTTTAAAATACCTAAATTAATTCTAATAATTGATTTAAATTAAATTAATTAATAAATTTTAAATAAACAATAAATTTAATTAATTAATTTCAATACAAAAATAACTAAAAAACACTAATTTCCAAATATTTCTTCAATAGAATTTCATAGAACTTAGCTTTTTAATGCTACAAATGTAAATATCATTAAATATAACAATTTTTAAAAATAAAACTTAACCTTTAAAAAATATACTTATTTTATTGTTTGAACCGGATAAAACTTTTAGGCTGCCACATGTGACCTTGTGCATGTGACTTTGGGTCGTAGCAATTTGGTCAGATCTAGTTTGGCTAGATCCCATTCAGTTAGATCAAATTCAGCTAAAATTGTTTATGTGTCATCTAATGTGGCACTTTCTTTCATGTTTTTTACAATTCTTAAGGACTTCACACTTCAGAGGCCAATTTCATCATCAAAATTAGGGTTCAAAAAAAAAAACCACTGGATAGAACTTGTAATAAGAATTATACCAATATTTTTTTATAGGCGACACAATATCAATTACAATAATTGGAAAATAATGCAAGTAGGTATTTCAACATTGAAGATGATGCACATCAAGGAAAATATAAAAATTAATAGATGGTACTGAAAAATATTAAAATTAATGAATTGTTCTAGGGGAGAGAGTGTTCTTCGATAATATATAACATTTGTAATAGTTAGCATGGATTTACTAGGGAAAAGATGGTGGGAACCAAAAACCATTAAGTTATGAAAAGTTCAACTTAAAATAGCTATAATAGAGAAAATATACAATATTTTTGAAAATATATTTTTGATAGTTCTAGGTACATATGTCATCGACAACATACTTCAAATTTAGATAGGAAAATATTTATTTGTAGTTATTTCTGTGGTGGGAACTATAACCCCTAGTTTGCTAGATTTTTAAAACTATCAAAAAAGGGCATTGAAAACTATAAAAGCATACTATTTTTAATTTTTTTTTTTTAAACATAAACTTTATCCTTTTATACACATTTCATCATTTTACACAAACTTAAAATTCTAAACAGAAATATGACTTTTGCATTGTTGATGTTTAACACTTTTCTTGATGTTAGCCTTTTCCTTTGTAAAAAGGTGACACATGTTTGTACTTTTACCTCTAACTTTTTTCCTTGGTTGCACCTTCATGTAGTCTATTGAAGAAACAATGTGTGAAAGATTTTCTTTACCTACAGTTGTTTCTTTTATCAGTACCTGACCTACTGACATATTGTGACTAAGACCAAAAGAAGAGACAAACATTTTAGAGGAACTTTAAATAAAAAAAATACTACACCACAAAAGCAATAAACTTCTACTTAGTCTTTTTCAAAAAAAAAATCATCAAATTGATTGGAACGGAGTACCACAAGCATCTAGGAAAGCAAGATCGACGGCTCTGTACCAGAGATTTTCATAGGGAAGGTCAAAGGCCCCAGCCACACACAAACAGATGGGGGTACCAAAGGGGTTTTTCAGAAAGGGATATCCCACAAAAGTCCCATCAACGATTCTTTGAAGCCTCTAGACCTCGGTATGATCAATCCACAGGGCTCCAAAACAAGTCTTTCCACCCAAGCTGCACTTTTAGAGAGAGTATCGACAAACAACCCTTGCTTAATATCTATGGTACTGAATTGCAAGACAAGGTTTTCCATTCTTTCCCAAACAATTTACCAGTGATTAGAGTTCCTCCCAACCCAGTTGGAGAAAATCATGACTCTTTGGCTTCAGCTAAGTTTTTTAAAGATTCTTCCAAAATATTTAGAGATCACTACCCTAAGGGTGATGGGAAGGTCGGAGTAACACGAAAGTCGGTTTACCAGAGGATACACCCCCGACAATGGGCTCACAGGCTTGTAACCTTATAGGAAATGGAGGCATGTGATCTCAAGGCTTGTTTGCCTCACAAGGAAACCATTATGGGTTGGGTTTGAAGAATGCTGGACATATAATAAGCATCCCAGAGAAAATATTGAACTCCTGAGTGGGAGACTTAATATCTCGCACACTAATAGGTATGGTTTCAGATTTTAAGCTTCAGCAGATCTATATTTCGCAATGGAATGATCAGAACTGGGATGGGGTGAGAGATTTTTCATTTCTTCATTACCAATTTCACGTTGATTTCCAAATGGCAGGGGCTTGTTTACCCGACCATGGTTACCTAACTTTGTTTCATAGAAAATTGGTGGAGGTTTTGTTCCAACTTGAGTTTCACTCCCTTCTCTACTCTTAGAATATCGAGATGCAAATATCCTTGAAGTAGTGGACAACTTTATAGACATTTTTATCAGATTAGACCTCATAGTATTTGAGGATTGTAATCTTTCTACCCAGATCAGTATTCTTAAAGATGGGAACAAAAATCTTCCCACGGAAATAATATTTAGATCAAAATTTGGAGATTTTTATTAGAAAACTATAAAGGATAGCTCGGTCAAGGTGGATGGGAGACATAATAAACCTGGACATCTTGTTTCTACTTGTGAGGGGCGATTATCTAGGGATTCTGATAGAGTGTATGATGATCCTACCTCATTTCCTTGTAAGTGTTCTATTAACTAGGAAATGGAGAAGGATGATAGTGTTGTAGCTATGCTTGTAGTTAATAATGCTCCTATAAATACTGTCCCAAGACCCACTTCTAGTTGTGGGTTTGAGTCTAAAATTGACCTACCCAAGTTTCCAATGTCTGGTGAGAAGTCTAAGCTTGTCATTTCACATTTTGATCCTCCAACTATCACCAAGTATAGCTACCAAGATTATCATGGATGAGGAACAGGCAGAAAAGCTAGTTGACTTGGCATAAATAGTTCTTGTTAGAGAAGGGACATCAAATATGTTAGTAAGTGCAAAAGTTTAGTCTTCAATTGAGACTGCAAATGTTATCTTAGGGAATGTTGATGACTAGATCATCCCCTTGATGATGGTGAACTCTATATCTCATACTGTTCATATGAAACAACCAAGTTTGAGGAAAGATATCTTACCTTTAGTGGAAAGTGATACAAGAAAGAATACAAATATGGACAATCCTGATCAAACTATGCTGGAGGAAGTAATCATAGATTGTGGTAATAAAAAGAATAAGCATAATCTTGGGTGCTACAATGTAGAAAATGCAAAAGGTAGCTACAACACGTCTATACAAGGGGGAGACATTCATTTTTCATCATCTCCAAGGGATGAGATATTTTTATTTATAGATAAAGGAGTACAAAAGTTTCTAATAGGAAAGAAGGAATGTGTGTCGATTGAGATTTTAAAAAAAAGGAGTTAGGATCTCTTAGGGGGTATGTGCAAGATCATGGTGTGTTAAAAAGTTGTGATCTGAAAATATGTAGTTCTGAAATGCCTCAAAGAATTTGAACATCTATTATGACTTTTTACCCACCCATCTTAATACCAATACAAAATATTAATACCTCTATAAGGCCTAGTATTTCTTTGGATACCAACCCTACATGGTCAACTTAAAAAATGTCCTAAAAATGTGTTTTTGGTCTATTCTTGTGTGTTTTTGACTTCAAACATGTATCTAATGACTTTTTTTCCACCCAAATTTGATGAAATGAAAAGGGTTTCTTAGCAATGCTCTTCTCTTTCCATAAACATAATGTTTGTTAAATTATGAATTCAGTAAGTAATTTATTTTTCTAATAGAGTTATATATAAAGTGTTGATTGACACACTCATTGAAAAACAAATATAACTTTCCAACTATATAACATTTTTGAAATCTTGAATATGTGTCACATTTTACAGTTCTTCTACTATAAGGAAAAAGAAATAATTTTTTTTTTTTTTTATAAAGTTTTGAATTAGTTAAGGCAGTCGCACATGAGAGTTTTTAATTGTGAGAATGCTATAGTAAAAAATTCATAATTAATTATTTATTTGGTATAAAAAAACCTAAAAATATGTGTCACAATCGGATGTGAGTCTACTTCTTATATCTAAAATTTTATTAAAAAATATTATCATTTAATTTTGATTAAGGTGACCAGACATACACCTACTTCTTATTGAAATGTCCTAAAATTTTTCTATTACACTAAAATTAACATTTTTAACCAATCAATTTTATTTTTCTTTAGATAAGGCCTCATATTTCAAAAACTAGATTTAGTTTCCTATAGATTATTTTCTCATAACTTTTTGATACAAAATTCATAACTAGTTCAAAATTGCACATCAAGTTGACATAACCCTGACTTGCTGATTTGTCATTGACACTTAAGGGCATAGTTTGGTTGCCCATGATCTTGCACATACCTAGGTTCTTCCAAAATGCTATCTTAAGGGAATACTATGTTAATATCCTAACATAGGAAAATTATATTCTGAGTCCTTCAAACTCCCATGATCTTCCAGCAAGATATAGTTGCCCCAAGTTAGGAGGTGCAACACACCTATCCAAGTTGATCCAGCTATAGTTCAACAATAAGAGGGAATTGAATGTGACAAAGAGGAGATTGAGTTTGATCAAATCAGGCCATTTCACACCTCCAACCTCTATCTAAATGGAATCCAGGTCTAGTACCAAAATCTAAATGTCCATGGCTTAACAACTAAAGACCTAGAACATTTAGTCAAAGAGGCTATATTGCGAGTGGTTGAAGATTTGATTGAAGGGATAGCTGAGGAAAAGGGTTTTCCAATTAACAACCAATCTGATTTGGAATAGAATCAAATGCAATAGGAATATGAAGGTTTGTTAAAGAAAAATCTTCATTTTTGTTAATCTCCTAACCAGACACGGATTTATCTAAAATAGGAGTATGTAAAATTCTAAATAAAATCTAGAGGTAGACCCCCCAAGAGAAATAAAACTATAGAAGAAATAGTTTTTGGGGTTCAACAAACAATTAATTTTGAGAAAAAACCCTCAAAAATATAAAGAAGAGGTAATGGCTCTGATCACTAAAATAACAAATAATAAAAGGATGGTGAATGGATCTCTGAGAGCATAGTGAGATTACTATCCTAGAATGTTAGAGGTTTAAATGCCTCTAACAAAACCCATGTCATCAAGGATTAGATTCTAATGACTAGATGAAACATAGTTTTACTTTAGGAAACTAAATTTTCTTCTGAAGTTTTGGAGAAGTTTCTTAAATCATGGAAGAACTAGCCCTTCTTTCTTTCCCTTTCCATTGGCATCTCTAGAGGTTTAGCTATACTATGGCTACAACATAGTTGCTAGATGAAGCCTTTGAGTACTAACACAAACTGGATAGTGGTAGAGGTTAGATCCTTTGACCTTAGTTTTAACATTACTAATGTTTATGGACCTAGAACTGTGGTAAGAAAAAAAAGATTGTTGGAAATACTTTCTAGAGTGATGCATAGCTTGGAGCCCTTCAAAATCATCCTAGATGAAGATTTTAATGCCACTTTGTGGTTGTAAGACAAATTTAGAGATGGTGCATGACATTAAAAGTCACCCAGGACTTCTCAGATTTTGTGGAAGGTAACACTCTTTTGAACTGTGCACCAACAAATGGGATTACTACATAGTCTAACTAAAGGAAGGAGGTGAGCCATATTGGTGTTAGAATTGATAGATTCCTCCTTAACCCTTAGTGGGCATTATAAGAAGGTGGTTGTGATTCCTCCATTCTTCCATTGTCTAGATCAAACCACTTCCCAATTGATCTGCAAAGTCAAATGACTTCTCGGGGCTTCAAATTTAAGTCATATTTCAAGATTGAAAGAATATGGTTTACGAACAAGAACTTTATGCCACTTCTTATGAAATGGTGGAGGGAGAGACCGTTTGTGGCTAGTTCTAGAATGCTCAAGTTGGCCAAGGGATTGGGTTACATCATGTTTAAGATAAAAGAGTAGAATAATGAGTGTTTTGAAAATATATTTGAGGAGAAGATGGATGTAGAATATCAGCTTCATCAATGGAACATAAAAATTATTAGGGTGGGCTTGACAATTGAGGTTTAAGAAATTTAGAAAGAGCTCAAGGATAGACTCCAAGAGTTACTTATGAGAGAGGAGATCTACTAGAGTTAGAGATCTAGGGAGTTGTGGCTAAAAGAGGGGGGCAAGAATATAAGTTTCTTTCATACCTCATCCAAAGTTAGAAGACACAAAAACACAATATTTTAGATCAAAGATAGTAATGGTGTAATTATAAAGGAGGAGAAAAAAATTCAGCAAGAAGCAATTAATTTTTTTGAAAATCTATTAGATTCTAACATGATTATGCAAGATATCTTGAAGGTCTTAGACTATATTTCCCTCCTCGTATCTAATCAAGATAATGTCATACTCTTGGATCTATTTTTGTTGGATGAGATTAGGAAATTTGTTTTTGGGATTGCAGCTAATAAGGCATAAGGTGCAAATAGATTAACTCCCCTTTTATTTAAAAAATGTTGGGATTTTATGGGGGTGGACATATGGAGAGCAGTAGAGGATCCAAGGTTGCACGATTGTATGTTAAAGTACCTGAACAAAACTTTCATCACTCTTATTCAAAAATGCCCTCAACCAAAATCATTTGAAATTTTTTTCCCAATTTTCCTATGTAATATAGTCTACAAGATTTTCACTAAGGCTATGGTATCTAGATTAGCTAAATTGATTCCTTCTATTATCTTAGAACAAAAAGGGGGTTTTATCCTAGGGAGAGAGATAATGGAAGGGTCCCTAGTGGCACGTGAGGTGCTCCATTCTATTACGATAGAAGGTATTCCATCAGTTATCTTGAAGTTGGATATAATCAAAGCTTATGACCAGTTTAGCTGCCCTCATTCCTCAGACAAGTTATTGTGAGGATGGGGTTCCATAGTAGATGGATCTAGTCAGTGATGTCATGTATTATTGGAGAAAAATTCTCTATATTAGTTAATGGTTATCCATGTGGCTTCTTTCCTTCTTCTCATGGGATATGACAAGGAGATCCCCTACCTTCCTTCTTGTTCATTATACTAACAAAAGGTTTAAGTAGACTAATCTAGCATAAAAATGAGATTGGGCTTTAGAAAGGTATCAAAATTCATAATTCTCCTTTCTCCATTACTCATAATTTATTCAAAGATGACTCCTTGTTGTTTGGGAGTGGGTGTGTCAAGGAATCAAAAGAAATAAAGGCCACATTACATGATTACTATGAATCTTTAGGTCAGAAGATAAACCCCTTTAAATCAAATAATTTCTTTTTTAACTTGAGTAGGGAGGCCATGGCATAAATTCAGTGGGTGGTTGGATATGAGATGACCGATAATCCTTGTAAATATCTAGGTATCCCCCTTTCCCAAGGCAAGAATAGATCAACATAATGGGCTAAAACTAGCCAAAATACTAAAGGCAAGATCGTTGGATGAAAGGTCGGGTGGTTATCATTAGCAAGTAGAATTTTGTTGGTTAAATTAGTACTAAGCACAATCCCATATTATGTGATGTTAGATCTTTTGGCTCCTAAAGAGTTCATGGAAACCTTGGAAAACATTCTAAGGGATTTCATTTGGAAAGGTAACCTTGATGATAGGAGGAGAATTGCCCTAGTTTTATGGGATAACATATCTAAGGCCAAGGATGTGGGTGGTGTAGGGATCCATAATATACATGAAAGAAACATTGTCCTAGGGGTTAAATTAGCATGAAAATATTGTGACAATCTAACATATTCATGGGAAAAATTAATAAGGATGTAACACCTAGATGGGGACAAACCCGAGAGATTATTATGTTGCACCTATCCTGGTTGATAAACTCCAGATATAAATCTCTTTTTTAGTCAAATTTGTGGAATGGCTTCCCCTCTATCAACTCAAGATACAACACTCCTAGAGATAGAGAATCCTTCAAAGAGTTTTGAAATCAATTTGGTTAGTGATTGTTTTACAATTCAAGTACAAGACAGGCTTCCATGAGTGTTATGGAAGGACTTATCTTCCACTCCTATTCTAGATTAATATAAGAGAATTTTGAACTCAATCTTATGGTAGTGACCTTTGTGTATTAACAATGAGCAGGATTGGCTAATTAGGGAAAATAAATTCTAACATGAGATACTTAGTGAAGGAGGGTTATAGATCTATTCTTCATGGATCAGACTTAAGGGGTAAGAGGAAATTCATCTTTTATTGACATGATGTTGTTCTACCAAATGTAAGTGCTTTCTTATGGCTAGCTTTATGAAATAAAATCTTCACAAGTGACACATTTCTCAACTTTGGCATAGTGGACATATTTTCATGTGCATTGTGTTGTAAGGATATGGAGGATACTAACCATCTTCTTCTAAACTGTAATTTTTACCAAGAATGTTGTAAGTGGGTATTTGGTAAATTATATTTGGAAGGTCCCTTTCCCTCTTCCTAAACCAACTCTTAACTAGATGATCCTTGTTAAACAAAGGACCCTTTTTTGCAAAAATTTGGAGTATTTCTCCTTTAGCAGTGGCATCGGGTTTATGGTGGGGGAGAAACAAAAGGTTTTTTAGAAAGGAAAAAAATGTTAGTAGCAAAAGTTTGTGAACATATTGAAATTTCAATCATAGAAACCATCAATAGATATACCATGAGAACTAAATCGCTATCCTCAGCATACTCCTTAGCAGACAACTTCATTTCAAATTCTTGGATATAGAAAAAGATACCTCTTACAAGCATCTTAGTGGGGACAAAGTCTACAAAATAAATCATGTATTTAGCCAAGTGGGAAAAGATGTTGTACCCTTTTGTTAAACTTAATTTTGATGGGGCTTCCAAGGGAAATCTTGGAAGATCAGGGATTGGTGCAGTAGTGAGGGACTATACCTAGGTTAAATTCTAAAAGCACTTTATGCAAGGATCCTAGATGGTTCAAATAATGTGGCAGAGGCAAGAGCTTTACTTGAAGGCCCAAAACTATCTTCTTCATTGGGTATTTCTAGATTGGTCATAGAATGTGACTTCCAAATTATAACATTAGCTCTCATGTCCAAAAATATTTCCATCTGGGAATTACAATATACATTGGGGAGGTCTAAATATTGCTACCATAGTTTGTTGAATTCTTAGTTGCCCACTATTATAGGGAAGTGAACACAATTGCTGATTGGCTATCAAATATAGGAGAAATGTTGGATCAAGGTTCCATTTTCTTGGATGATAAAAAATTAATTAGTATTCATTTACAACAATCTATCACAAGGTCGTTGGCCTAGGAGATTGGTCTTTGAATCCCCTAGTGTATTATATCTTGGGTATTCTATGTAATATTTTGCAAGATAGAATTTTTCTATTTAGGGGTGTCAATTGGTCTTTATAGCAGATCGGTTTTGGTTAGTATTGGCTATTCAATGCTGTGCAAATTTTTTGAGGTTTGATTGTTAGGCGGGTTTTTAGGCTTTAAGAGTAATTCAATAGGTGTACTGAGTAGTTATGAGATTGGAATTTTCAAGTGAAAGCCAAGGTCATATATCTAAATCCTTTGAAAAATTAATTTTCGATATAGGAATTCTCTACCTTTTTCCCAAAAAACAAAAAAAAAATATTTTACTTTAAAATGTTCTTCAAAATTGGGGCAAGACTATGGGCAATGCAATGATGATAGGGAAGTGGCTCATTATAAATATTCTTACATAAAGAACATAAAATAAATTCAAAAAAATACAAATACAAATCTATTCATACATTATCCATTTTACACACATAAAATTGATTACTAGTATACGTCATTCTTACATTTAAAACCCAAATTTAGAGAATTTAGAATACAAATGGAATGATTATACAATAAAATGATTAACAAAGAAAAAATTATGAGGAAAAGAGATTTGAAGTAGCATGGTTTTCCTTTGAAGAGGAAAATTAAAAACAAGATACATACTTGTGCATCATTTACTCTAAAGGAAACAATTTCAGTGCATAAAAAATAACATTTTTGTGCATTAGAATTTCACATATTAAACAAACAAAATAGAAACTCTGCTATCATAAAAAAATTCCTCTTACCTACATGCAAAGTATGGTGCCCTTTATTAGAGATATTTAAAGGTCAATCAAAATTGATACCCACTCCAGGATCCTTTTTACTCTTTTGTCCAACAATCTTACTATGCATCTCCATCTAAATCTCTGGTAGTATTGAGAACAGAAGTGCCCTCTAGCAGAAGATACAATAATCCACTATAGATAAATAGACTTTCAATGACACTAACAGGTTTGATGTGGTGACCTATGGGTAAGACTGTAGTTTTAAGATTTTTGAAGAAAGGGCTCATTGAGGCTTATTGCTATATTGGCTCTATAGAGAAGGCAATTGTTTTTGGTTTAAGCTAAAGGCTAATTCACTTCTTCTCAAAGAAAATAATGTGAATCTGCATGCAAAGATGTTTTGGCAATATCTATACCTGTCAGCCATATGTACAAGGGTAGTCTGGCATGTGAATGGTCATTAAAATGCAATTTGTTTAGTGTATTGGTATGCTAAAAATAGCTAGCTTAATATTGCAATGCCATTATTTTTTAAATTTTGCATGCATGGTGCCATTTGGAGTATCATTAGAAATTTTAGGGAGGTAGTTGCCATCTGTCTTGCTAGTTATATGTCAACTAGAAATCTATGTAGAAGACACTACTAAAAAGCTTCTATTTTGTGAGGGAGAAATTTAAAAAGTCTACAAGAAAAAGAAGCCTGACCAATGAGAAAAAAAAATCCATTTTAATACACAATAATGGGAATTTTTTTGAATTTTTTAGTTTTGGTTGCTAGATCCCTATATTTAAAGGAAACTTAATAATTTTGAGAGTGTTGTTGGAAACTCCAACAATAGAAAAATGTTTGTACATTACAAGTCTTATTTTCTATCAAATTTTCTCTCCAAAAAAATAAAAAGATTACCAGAAAAAAGTGAGAAAGTGAATGAGAAAATTAGAATTAAAATTGATTGATTACTTTTAATAAATAATATTTCTCCCACAATAGAATAAATGAAATTATTTGTAGTTGGTACAGACTAGACATCAATTAATAGAAACTAATAGCTCAAAAACTACAGTCTCTTCCTTATAAAGGAGGGACTAATAATAGAGTAGAATCAAACACAGAACTTTGTTATTATGGGCCACTCTAGTAGTTAGCGACACATTACATACATCAAAAGTAATTATATACTATCCTTTTGGCTGTTGTGAAATTAATCTCCATTTAATCCAAGAGAATTCTAAGGTCCCTTAGATTAGAATAGGTAGCTAACAATTCTTAAAATTTCAAATCCTCTATCGTGAGTCAAAATTGACAATAGGAATATATGTATTTCAAATTATTGTCACTCAAGCATTTACAAGGAGACACCTCCATACGGAGAAAATGAAGGCGAGAAAGTAGTTTAAATTTCTTTTTTAAGCATCAACATATTTTCTGTTGGAATTTTTATTGCAGTTGACATTTGTCCCTATAGCCAAATGCCCACCTACCACCCCTGACGACTTGCACAACAGCTAGAAAATTTAATATGGGTATGTGAGTTTTCAAATTTGGAAATGAGGGAGAAAATATTTGGAAGAGAGACAAAAGGAATGTCTCACTCTCTCATTCAAGTTAGTTTAGTAGATCAGAGAGAGTCAGAGCAGATTAGAAGTTATAGAGAAGAGAAGAGAAGGAAGAAGTAAAGGAAGTGATTAGCAGATCAAGTTGCAGAGACAAAAGGAAGTGCTTCATGCATGTAGTTGCACATGTTTTCTTCCTATCATTTTGTAAGTTCATAGTTTATTGTTTGATTCAACCTGTGAAGTAGTGATTCCTCTAGGTGCTATTGTATGTAGCCATTAGAGCTGCAAGTTTAAATTTTGAAGTTTTAGGGTTATTTTAGGGTTTTCTAGTTGAAGCTGATGCTCCCAGATTTTGTAATGATTTTAATCATAGTTGAATAGAAAGAAAGCATGCATACTTAAATCCATTTTCCTTCCTCTATTCATTATATTTGTGAATTTTATTGTTCAATATTTCAAGTTTTGGCTCTCTGGTTTTAATGGTGGAAAAGTTCATGTTATAAACCTAGTCACTCAGCTTGGTCTTGGTCTGAGTTGAAACCTTGCAGTTTAAGCTGAGCTCACTAGGCATCTTTTTCTATCGAGCTCCACTCTGCAGTGGTGACCGAGCTCACTTGGCATCCATTAGTGCCAAGTTTCCCTTCACTTAGCTCCTTCATGTGCCAAGCTCACTTGACACCCTCCTGCCACTCGACTCCTTAAGGTGTCGAGCAAAACTAGCACTCAACAATAGTTAGTGCCGAGTGAAAATTTTAATGTTGTAATTTTTTTTTCATATGGTATCAAAGCTTTGAGGCCTCACATCCATAGTGAGTTAGGGAATTTTTTTTTCTAGGATATTTGACATGGCAGGAGATACAAGAAAGATATGGTAGTAGCCACCATCCTTCAATGTATAGAATTATGATACATGGGCAAAGAAGATGAAAACCATAATGGTTGCAAATGATTTGTGGGAGTTTGTGATAAATGGGTTCAATGATGTGATAGACCCAGCTCAGTATGCTACCCTGACAAATCCACAAAAGACTTAGTTGAAAGAGTCAAGGAGAAAAGATGCTAAGGCATTAAGTTTGATTGAGGCAGCAATGACAGAGACAGCTTTCCCCAAAATTGCAACCGCAAATTATGCAAAGGAAGCATGGGATATCCTTGAGAAAAACTTCAAGGGAACTAATAAGGTCAGAATAGTGAAGCTACAGATGATCAAAAGAGAGTTTGAGAACCTTCAGATGAAGGACAATGAACCTATTGCAGAGTTCAATTCACAAATCTCCACTTTGATAAACCAGCTCAAATCAAATGGAGAAGAATATGATGAGTAGAGAATAGTAGAGAAAATATTGAAGATTTTACCTCAGAAATATGACAATCTTGTCATGACCATAGAGGAGGCTAAAGATCTCACCACATTGACCATGGATGAGTGATGGGAACTCTTCAAACCCATGAGCACCTGATAAACAGGTTAGCTACTACTTCCCAAGAGTAGTCTTTTAAGGCTCAAAAGAATTCAAGAGGCAGGGGGAGAGGTAGAAATGGCTCCAGTAGAGGATCAAGAAATAGAGGTCTTGGAAGGAGTGGTCAAAAGAATGCTAGTACAAAAATTTTAGGAAGAGCAAGCAACCAAGAGGGAGCAAGCACCTCTCAAAACAACTCTAGAGGAGGTAAAAAGAATTATAACTCTAATAAGAGTAATGTAGAATGCTACTACTATCATAAATATGGGCATTATGCAAGTGAATGCTAGAAGAAATCTAGGGTGATCAGTCAAAGAAGAATGCTAATGTGGCTAATGTGAACATGGGAAATGCAAACAATCCCACAACCTTCATCATGTGTAACATTGGTGAAGAAGGAAGCCCTAAGGTATGGTACCTAGACAGTAGATGTAGCAACCACATGAGTGGTAATGAAAGTTTATTTTCTTTCATTGATAAAACTTTTAAGTCTAAGATTAAAATGGGAAATAATGGAACTATTCCCATAGTGGGCAAAGGATCTATCATGGTCTGCACTAAGCAAGGTGAGAAGAAGGAAATACAAAATATGTATTTTGCCCCCGATATGAAGCACAACTTGATGAGTGTTGGACAACTCATTCAAAATGGATATAAGTTGCTGATGGAAAATGACAAGTGTGTCATTCATGAGAAGGATGAGAACAACAGATTACTTGCAGTAGTCCAATTGACAAAGAACTAGATGTTCCCATTGAAGATAGAGACATGTTTCTCTTCTCAAGTCAATGTTGCACCTCCCAAGCATGCATGTACAATAGTACATCAGCAATCAGTTCTTAGGGGCATGATTAAAGACCCCTCCAAGCTTTGGCATCTCAAGTATGGACATCTTGGCTTTGCTAGTTTAAATTTGTTGTCCAAGAAAAGAATGGTAGATGGTTTTCCAAGCATTGTAAATTCATATGACAAGTGTGAGGCTTGCATATTGGGGAAGAAACATAGGCTTCCCTTTAATTCTGGAAATTCTAGAAGGGCAAGAGCACCATTAGAATTGGTGCATTTTGATTTAGTAGGCCCTATGCAAACTACTTCTATTGCGGGGAGTACTTATTTTATGACATTCATAGATTATTTTAGTCATAGGACATGGGTGTATTTTTTGAAGAACAAATCTGAAGCATTTGACAAATTTGTTGAGTTTAAAGCTTTGGCTAAAAAAGAATGTGGACACTATGTAAAGGTCCTTAGATTAGATAGAGGAGGGGAGTATACCTCCAATATGTTTGTAAATTTTTGTAGGAAAAATGGCATAAGAAAAGAGTTAACAACCAGTTATACTCTGTAGGAAAATGGAGTGGCTGAGAGAAAGAATAGGACCATTTTTGAAATGGCAAGAAGCATGATGAAAGCAAAGGGACTCCCAACTAAATATTGGGGAGAGGTTGTAGCAATAGCAATATATTTGATTAACAGGTGTCCTATAAAGTCCATTCATGACAAGATTCCTCTTGAGGTTTGGTCAAGGGATAGATGGACAGTTGAACACTTGAGAGTGTTCAAATGTGTAGCATATGCACGTGTGCCTAAGGAATAAAGGAAAAAGATTGATGACAAAGGTGTGAAGTGCATCTTCACAAGTATAGCTTATAATCAAAGGCCTATAGGCTATATGATCCAGTTGATAAGAAGATCATCATTTCAAGAGATGTGGTCTTTCTTGAAAACTAGTCATGGGATGGCTCGGTAGATGAATCCTCAAGCACTTCAAGAAAAGTGCCTACTATTGAAGAGGAAGAAGATGACGTTGGTGATCAGTAAGAAGATGGAGCAGCAAATATGTATTGCAAACAAAGGAAAAAAGGGAAGCAACCCTTAACATGCCAAGCAACAGCTCCAAGCACATCAAGATAGCCCCGAGCTAGTATGCAAAATTGCAGCAGCAACAATACTAAAAATTCAGATCCTACTCTCACCTCCCTATTGCCAAGAAAGACCAAGAGTCTAAGGGAGATATACCAAGATGAAAGGTATGAGAAATATTATGATGAGAGTGTAAATTTTGCATTATTTTCTCATAGTGATCCAATATATTTTGAGGAAGTTGTGAAAGAGGAGAAATGGTGTAATGTCATGGATGAGGAAATAGATGCTATTGGAAGGAATGAGACATGGGATTTAACTACATTGCCTTCCAAGAAACAAGCAATTGGAGTAAAATGGGTTTATAAGACCAAGTGAAATGGTAAAGGAAAAATAGAGAGGTGTAAGACACATTTAGTGGTCAAGGGGTATAAGCAATAGTATGGCAGAGATTATGATGAGACATATGCCCCAGTTGCAAGAATGAAAACAGTGTGTGCTATCATAGCAATTGCAGCCTAGCACAAATGGAAGGTATATAAAATGGATGTGAAGTCCACCTTCCTAAATGGTGTATTGAAGGAAGAAGTATATGTGGAGTAGCCACCTAGTTATGAAGTTGCAGGTGAAGAGCACAAGGTGTATAGACTAAAAAGAGCTCTTTATGGGCCCAAGAAAGCTCTACGAGAATGGTATAGTAGGATTGACTCATATTTGATGAGTAATGGCTTTAGAAAAAGTGATGGTGAGACCACACTTTACATGAAAGTAGCAAATGGTAATGTGTTGATTTTTGTCATGTATGTTGATGATTTAATTTTCACCAAAAATGACAATTTCCTAATTGGTGAGTTCAAAGAGGCCATGAAAAATGAATTTGAAATGACAGACCTAGGTCTCTTGAAGTATTTTCTAGGCATAGAAGTAAAACAAATACATGATGGCATCTTCATCTCTCAAGAAAAATATGCAAGGCAGATCTTGGAGATATTTAAAATGCAGAATAGTAAGGCGGCCCCAACACTAATAGCAATAGGCCTGAAGTTGAGTGAGGAAGGTTGCAGCAAGAGTGTGAAATCAACACTAAACAAGAGCATGGTTGGAAGTTTGATGTATTTGACTGCAACTCGGCCAGACATAATGCATGCAGTAAGTTTGATTTCTAGATTTATGGAAACACCAAAGGATTCACATTAGCAAGCAGGAAAGAGGATCCTAAGGTATGTGAATGGTACCAAGGGATTTGGAATTTTGTATACTGTAGAAAATGAATTCAAGTTGGTTGGTAACACAGATAGTGATTGGGATGGAAGTTTTGATGATAGGAAGAGCACTTTCAGATATATGTTTCTTATGGGATTGGGTGCAATTTCATGGGCATCCAAGAAGCAACATATTGTTAGTCAATCTACAGTAGAGGCTGAATACATAGCAACAAATGTAGCAACATGTCAAGCTATTTGGTTAAGGAGGATCTTGACAAAATTGAATGAAAGACAAGAGGATGGAACCACAATTTATTGTGACAACATCTCATCAATTGCATTATCCAAGAATCCAATCTTCCATGGTAGAAGCAAGCATATAGAGATTAGATATCACTTCATCAAAGAGTTGGTGGAGAATGGGGATATCAAAATGGAATTTTGTAAGTCTGAGTAGCAGCTAGTAGACATGTTTACCAAGCCATTAGGCATTGGAAGTTTTGTACACCTAAGAGAGTGTCTTGGTGTAGTTGATTTGGATGAGTAGTGATTCTTGTTTATTTGGCTTGAGACAAAGGGGGAGTGTTGAAATATTTATTGTAGTTGACATTTGTCCTTGGAGCAAAATGCCTACCTACCACCTCTGACGACCTACACAATAGCTAGAAAATTTAATATGGGTAGGTGAGTTTTCAAATTTGGAAATGAGGGGGAAAATATTTGGAAGAGAGACAAAAGGAATGTCTCACTCTTTCATTCAAGTTAGTTCAATAGATCAAAGAGAGTTAGAACAAATTAGAAGTTGTAGAGCAGAACAGAGAAGGAAGAAGTAAAGGAAGTGATTCGCAGATCAAGTTGCAGAGACAGAAGGAAGTGTTTCATGCCTACAGTTGCACATGTTTTCTTCCTATCATTTTGTAAGTTTCTAGTTTATTGTTTGATTTGACCTGTAAAGTAGTGATTGCTTTAGTGTTATTGTATGCAGCCATTAGAGTTGCAAGTTCAAAGTTTGAAGTTTTAGGGTTATTTTAAGATTTTTTGGTTGAAGCTGAATGCTCCCAAATTTTGTAATGATTTTAATCATAGTTGAATAGAAAGCAAGCAAGCATACTTAAATGCATTGTCCTTCATCTATTCATTGTATTTGTGAAGTTTATTATTGAATGCTTAAGGTTTTGGCTCTCTAGTTTTAATGGTGGAAAAGTTCATGTTATAAACCTGGTCACTCGGCTTAGTGTTGGTCTGAGTTGAAACCTTGCAGTTTAAGCCAAGCTCACTTGGCATCTTCTTCTATTGAGCTCCACCCTGTAGTGATGACTAAGCTCACTCGGCATCCACACTTTTGAGCTCACTTGGAATCCATTAGTGTCGAGTTGCCCTTCACATGCCAAGTTCACTTGGCTCCTTTATGTACCGAGCTCACTTGGCACCCTCCTGCCACTTAGCTCCTTAAGGTGCCAAGCAAAACTAGCACTCGGCAATAGTTAGTGCCGAGTCAAAATTTTAATGTTGTGATTTTTTTTTTCACATTTTCAATGCCCAATTTGTTGGCTTCTTTGAGTGAGATAGATGAAAAAATTATAAATCAGAATGGACAAATGCCAATAATAAAATGAAAACTCATAAATTAATGTGAGATTTTAAACTTTATGTGGGGATTGCCTTGTTCAATGGGCAGTGCATTTGCATGGTTTGACATAAAGTTTCAATAATCTTGCCTCACAGGAATCTCATCTCAGGGGATGAAAATGAGAGTTTGCAGTGGAAATACAAAATGGATTTGATGAAACTTTAAAACAAATGCTAGTGCATGATATGCTAAATGAGAGAAAAAAATATTGTGACTAAGCAGGATATATGCGAATGCATTGTGCATGGTTTGCAAGGAATGGGGCTAACAAGTCTATGCTATTTGAAACGAAATTTCAATATTAAAATGGTGTCTTGAGTATGGACACAATCTATTGGGAACATAGTAAACTTCGAAGCATGTGCCACTCTAATAAATGGAGATCATGGAGATGATTAACAATCATATCAGAGTGCTTTGAGAGTTGCATAAACTTAAATCTTATTTCATTTTCATTTTCTCACAACTAAACATAGGAGAAACATATTCTCCATCAAATTTTGGGTGAATCAAACCGATCAAGAGTAAAAAACTTAGAATAATAAATACAAGGATTTTAAATTCATATGCCTATTTTCAATTCCTATGCCCATGGCCAAGCGGGCCCTAATGACGTGAATCTTTAGTAGGCTTGAGCTTGAAAAATACTATCATTTTAATAAGGGTCCATTTGGTTGGTAGCAGATGACAGAAATTGGCTTTTTCATAATTTGGATTTGAAAAATCTTGCATTTGTTTCAAAATTGGCAAAACGGAATTAGAATACCAGACTTCTAATTTTGTCTAAAAACTAGGTTATTAGACTTCCCACTAGCAACTAGGAATTTGAATATCAAAACCTGGTTATGCTTTTTGAGTATAAAAATTTAGATTGGTCTATTTTTTGGAGTCTGCCTTCAACTCCAAGCTTACACATAAAAATGTATGTTTCCACTCATCTCCCCATGAAACAAAGAGTACAAGCAAAATCCCAAAAATAAGAATGAAGATTTGCAAAATCTTGATTTGGCAAAATCAAAATTTGTAGAAAACTTGATTTCTACAATTCCATGAACCAAATAGACCTAAGGCATATTTAGTTCAATTTTTTTATTATACTTATCATAGACAAAGTACTATTAAATTCACTTCAACTGATAACTCAATTAACTCAATAATTATCCACCAATCACAAATAATTCTTTTTTAGGCAATTTAAATATTTCTTAAGTTTGTAATTTATTTATGATTTTTTATATTATAAAAAATAAATATCTAAAATTTGATTGGCTTAATTCATTTTGTGTTAAATGAGCTTTTTTGGAAGGTCATCCATATTTCATATTTTTTGGCTAAAATTTTGATACACAATTTATGAATTGTAATATATGTTAAGAGTTAAATAATATACTATATTTATATTTGAACAATAATATACAATTAAAAGTTTGGTAGAAAATTTATAAACGAATTTTTTTAATTAAAATATACAACTTTATTTCATAAAACTATGTAATTATATATCTATCTCTATTAACAATTTACATATAGCAATCAATATATTACTATTATATATAAACAATTATATAATATGCAACTATTATACATTCTAAACTTATATTATGCAAAATAGTAAAATATAACAATAAAAAATACTTAAAAATATTAATATATATTATATATCTAGTACTATGTTAACTTTTTCTATATATAAAATAGTAAACTATCACAATTTAAAATATTTTTAAAATATTTTTATATACTATATATCTAGTACTATAATTATAACAACTTTATATTTGTAAAATAAAATTATCGATTATACTTGACAATATTAAATTTTTTTTAAAAATTAATTATTTTTAAAACTATTACAATAAGTACATGTCACTATGTCGCACTTGTTACAGTAGGACTTCATTTTTAATTCAACCTCACATGTTTTTGCAAAAGAATAAGAGTGTAGCTCCTAAAATGTAATAACTAATCAATTAGATTAACTCTTATGTCAATTTTTTTAAAATTAAATATTTTTAAATTTAAACCTAAACATATAAAATTAATAATCAATTCTAAATATAAAATCAATAACTGATCTTATATAATTAATATTTTTGTCAAATTTTAAATTATAAAATCAAATCTATAATATTAAATATTAAATGGTCAACAATATTTTTAAAATATAGGAAACTATAAATAATAACTAAATTATATAAATCTAGTAATTAACTTCCAATATCTAAAAAATTGAATCTATATAAGTTCAACATATTTTTGAGAATTTTTAAAAATATATTCGACATTGACAATACTTATTTATTCATAAAATTAATATGGCATAAACAAATTTGTTCAACTTTGACACTGAAATGGATATTTTTTAAAAAGAAAAAAATTCAAACACATTAAAAAAATCATAAATAATTTGAAGATGATGTAAACTAGTGATTTTTAGAATATCTTTCTAGTGTATAACAATTTATTTTATTATTTCATTTTAAACTCATTTGAAGTCCATTTTTCCTTCTCCTTTGGAAAGTGGTTTATAGGAAAATCGACATTTTAAAAGAGTGATGAGTCATTTGATCAATATAGTTTTTTTCTAAAACATAATAATGACAAAATTATTTCAAGGCTAGAATAGTAACATCGATACCTAGCAAGTTTAGTTGGTTTCATTCATTTTCTTTAAAAATTATAGATTGTATTCAGTGACAAAGTGACATTAATGATAATTTAAACATAGGTTGTTTTTAATCAATACAATTTAATTTCTATTTATCAAAATGAATTTTTTCTTGATTTTCTAGAAAGGTAACATGCATACCTTTAATGAACATAGTTTTGAAAAAAATTATTCTCTTGTTTTCTACTTTTTCTGAAGCTTCAACCAGAGATTTGTGAAATTGTCAAAAAATCTATATTTAATAAAACTAAAAATAAATCCTCATGGTAAACACAATATATACTAAAAGTATAGTCATTGGAAAGCTTATTCAGAAGAGATCATTTTTTCTATTTATTTTTAGAATATGGACTTATTTAGCCCTTGTTTGAGCCCTCTGAAAGGAAAACTTTAGTAGAAATTTAGAGGACTTTGGTCAAATTTCAATTTTTGGAGGCTTCACATGAAGATTACTTGGAATGAAGCCCCTTTGGTAGGCTTTGCACAAAGCCCCCCAAGCCATATTTGGAGAGTCCTAGGGAGCTTTGAGTGAAGCCCCCTAGGCCATTTTTTGGTGAGCCTTAATGTTGTCAAAGTTTGCCCATGGGGGCTTCATTCGAATGAAGCCCCTCAACTCCATTGGGCCCTTGGTGGATTCACTCGAAGCTGGTTGGCCAATAATTGTTTTTGATTTTTTAATAAATTAATATAATTTTTTCTTCATTTTCCAAATCAATTCAATGAAATTTGACAAGAACAACAAACTAAATCTAAAAGAAATAGATCACCTAATGTAGAACAAAGAAATCATAAAAAAATGGTAGCAAATTATCATCGAGGGAAAGAAGGTACATGTACATGTAAATTCATATCCACATATAGTTTTAATTTTCTAAATAATTATCTGATTTCATTCATTTATACATACATGTAGCTTGTAACAAACAATCACAAGACCAAAAAATACATGTTAGAGAAGGTTTGGGACATGAAAATTCAAGACATGAAGTAATAGAAGTTGGAGAAGGGTTATGATCTATTGCTCAAATTGGTATGGATGAATGTATAAGACTAGCTACAAGAGTAAAGAAAAATATCACTCATAGAAATTTAGATCATTTACTGGTAATGGATGTGGATAGATTGAAATCACTTACTAATATTAAATCATTAAGTCTTTCCAAGAAAAGAGCTTTGAATATGATAGTAAAAGAAGTAACAAGTAAATTTGATGATTTGGAAACACTTGAAAAAGCCTAAGTACTTTCTCATGTTCTTATAGGAAAAAACTTGTAGGAGGCATTAAAATTGTTAGTTGTAGACAAAACATCAAAAAAGAGAAAATTTCTAATATGCAAAGTGATATTATTGAAAATATTAAGAAATGTTTGAGCTCTATAGGGAAGAAAACTCAAAGTAAAGATAAGATAATGACAAGAAGAGTTATGTTGACATCTATTGTTGGTGGCACTATACCCTAAAATAGAAAGATACCTTCAATTTTAGCACAAATTAGTTTTAGTAGAGAAACCATATCAAAATATGTTAAGAGGAGAATAGTTTTGGATGACAACACTTTGGAAGGAAATTGGGAAATTATGTGTAGAGCTCCTCATTGTGATAGGATTAACAACCAAATAAAAAATTTGGTAATATTATTTTAGAATTATAATATTCATCCTTTGTCAAATCCTAGAGATGTTCTCAGACATAGGGTTAGAGATAATCTTTACAAACATCACACAAAATATTGGTTGGACATAACACAACATGAAATGCATGTCTCATTTCATAGTTCAGATCATGATATGAAGATTCCAAAAAAATATTATTTGAAAGAATGAAGCCATATATTAGGTGAAATATAGTGTTTGAAACTTTTTGTTGTCATTATAATATTGAATTTTATCTCCACTATCAAGTTTATCAAAAAGTTATCGAGGAAACTTTTAGTTATAAAAATGCTCATTCTAGTAGACAAAGTGAGTTCATCTCATCTATTTTATGTGATAAAATAGATGATCCTTTTAGTCAAATTAATTGCATTAGAGGAACTTGAGATAAATGTGTTAATTTGGCTCTTTTTCCTTTGAAAAATGAAGACATTGATTGTTGGAATTAATAATGGGAAAGTAAGTTTTGAGGGGGGGTGAATCAACACTTAAAACTTTTAGGTCTCTAAAACATTCCACCATACATACATCTCATAACCTAACATGTAAACTGAAATAAGTAACCATTCATCACATCCAAAGCATGAAATAAATCAGCACATAAGATTTTGGTTACCTAGAAACTCTCTAAGGAGAAGGTAAAATTGGGGTGGGGATGACACCCATAAATCTTCACTACTGTAGTTGTAAAGTTGACCTATTATGACTAGAAAGTTTTGATCATAAACTATGATCTACCTTGTGAAAGGTTTACCCTATTAAAGGGTTACAATACTATTAGGTGTCACCTTGATTAAAAAAATTTAACTCAAAACTAAGTAAATTCTCTATTAGGAGATTTACAAAAGCTCGTTAAGACTACCTTGATAAGAGATTTACTCTGTATCACTTTTTAGAATGATTCAACACCTAAACCTTTGGTTAGTACTTTATTGCTTGATGTCAGATCTCCTCTTTATTGGTTATCTCTTGATCCTCCTAATTAGATCTATCTTCTCTACCCTTTCACTATCTTTCTCTGTTCTTCTCAAACTAATTATGCATTGTAGCTCCATAACTTAGCCATAATTTCCACCTTGAAATTCTCTCTTGACATCCTCCTTTACATGAATAATATTCTTTATGGTTTATCTCTTTTTGTAGACATTATGGAGATGGGCTAGGTTAAAATCAACAACTAAGTTTGATCCTTATTGTCACCTAACTCTTCCCTTTATTTGATTGGCTACAAGTATTTGAATAGGGATTTGTAATATGATTAGATCCTTATTTTTCAATATAAAAAATTCATGTTCATGTCGGCCAAAAATGGTTTACATAGAAGTTTGTGCCATAACAAACATCTTTGTTAAAGATTGGGAACTTGACATCAATAGACCTTGATGTTCGGCATTCATTGTGCTCTTTATATTGATACTCGACTTTTGAATGGCTCAAAACTCACTCTTTCTTGGAACCTGAATCACTCAATACACTTTTTTTTCTCTGCACCTAAGTGACTCAAAACGTGTAATGCCCCACCAAGGGATCCAAAGAATTAACCTAGAATTTCACTAAGTTTGGTAACATTTTTTTTTTTAAATTACAAGAAAGTAAATACCACATATAACTTATTCACAATAACGGAAGCAATAGCAATGTCCATCTAAAGAGTAAATATAACATACACAATAGGTTACATTCTTTAAGATCCCTTAACGTGAATTACATACATGAATCCATCTAGTACAACAACCACATGAAATAATAATGATAATTCCAATGTTCATACATTACATTTCCAAATGCTCAATCATCCACTGTACATGTCATAGGGTATGATGGCTTAAAAGAATATACATATGTGAAATATAGTACATCACTCTATTCGAATCAATGATACATCAAAGTAAAGATAATCACATGATACACATGATACATCATCATAGACATCATATACATCCATCATAAAGATCAAACAAAATAAACTAAGTGCATGGTTCCTCCCAACCGTTAATAGCATCATTAGACCATCGTGGGCCCCAACCATCCCTCCGTGCATAACATCCCAAATCACCGAAGAGATCATCGACATTAACATAATAGGAATGTCACTCCTAATAAATACAACATCATATGTAAAAGTAATCTACATGAAAATATAAGCATAAGATAACATCATCTAACATATGCTAATCATCAATGAAAGGATACATATCCACCATCACGAAGGACGCTTCAGCCAGGATGTCTCAATGAATCTCAAATGATAAGAGTGGAAAATACACTACCACCCGACCGCATGGTACCTAAGTGGTCCACTCCCACCGTGCTGAGGAGATAATATCAAGTCCCAAACAGGCTATCAAAATCTCATAGCACAAGTCTCCAAAGTTCGAGAATCCTAAAAGTATACTAACTCAAAGGTTCTAATCACAAAACAGACATCTACTTCCTAGAGGCACACAATGACATGTAGGAACCTACTATGCAAGCGGGATAGTGTCATCGCATTTATCTCGTACAAGTTACCCTGGCAGTTAGCTAAACTCCACGGGTCCATACAAATCTCATGCGGCCACTAGTATCCTCTCATACTAACAAGGCATACTATGGAATGCAAGGTCACAACCATGCATTCTCACTACTCCCATCCTAGCCTATACAAGCACTCAAGGCATGGGCGAGAACCAAAACTCTTACCTTTTTAGGTTCATTCAGTTAGTATTAAGTGTGAATGTTATCACTTATTAATCCAACTTACAATGAGTTACCCTGGTAGCCTCTTAGGGCCCTGGCCCCCATTGCAAGCCACTTCCTGACACTACATGCAGATATCCTACCCTAATGCTCATGGTATCATAAATCATCAAGATCACCAAAGAAAATCCATAATAAAATCATAAAATATCCACAATAAGAATCATAAAATATCCATGATAAAATCATCAAATATGCATAAAAGAATCAAATCCCCATGAGCAACATCCATAGAAAATCATGACCACAACAGCTCTCTATTGGCAACTGAAGTATCACTGATAATCAAAGTATCCATTGGTTTTCAGTAACCAAAATATATCTCAATCATACTGATCGAAGACTCCAAAAAATGGTTGAGTCAAACATGTCACAACACGACATCATTAAGAATAAATCCACATATCAGTCCCATCATGGCAACTAGAATTTAACCAAGGATAACTGATCGATGACCAAAAATAATGGTTAAGTCAAGGGTCTCAAACATAAGAATCTCAACTTTAACATTCAATAATCACAACCAATACATAGAGCATTCCATCACATAATCATGGTTGGGTTTATAAAGATCGAGAATAAAACATCATCATGACATCACAATCACATAACCCCCAAGCCTCTGGTAGACATCCTATAATTGGTCAACACTAGTCAACCCAAAATCCAAAACATTAGCATAAGGAATACACAATGTAAACACATGTTTTGGTCTTGCTAAGTTTTCAAATTTGAATTTAAAAGTCTCAGTTTATGTTTCCAAGTTTAGAGGAAGAATTAGAAGAACATTTTCCTACATTTTTCTATGTATTATTTTTGGATGGATAAAATTTTTCCTCTAAAATCCAATTTCCAATTATAATATTTTATTAAAATCGTTCCCCACCAACTTTAATTAAATTTCATATACTTTATATATTTTATAATTTGAAACTATTAATTAAATCTTAATAATTAAATTATAAAATTATAAAATTATTCATCATTATAAAAGATGAGTTCTTAAATCTTTCATCAAATAATTTTAAATCTTTTAATAACATATTTACATATTACATATATACATATATATATATATTTAAATATATATGCATACATATATCATATATAAATATTTATTATTTCATAAAATCGAATTAACAATTTCGTTTTCCACCATACATCATATGAAAATTAAATAACAATGAGAATCGATTTTCATAAACGTTTTATGCAACATAAATTTTTTTTTAAAAAAAAACATATCATATAATATAAAATGTGTTTTGAAAAAACACATAACTCTATTTATATACTATTGTCGTGGTATGCAGAGCTCTGCGGTCACAGGCCTGCGGTAGCAGCGGGTACGTAGTACCTGCTGACATTGCAGTACCTGCGACGGCAAGTACTCCGCACCCGGCAAAGCACGTGGGGTACGGGTACTTTCCCTCCCACTGTGCATAAACAATTATATATATTTTTTTTTTCCAATGCGATTTTTTTTTAATAACATTTCTTTATAAAAAACGTTCTCATGCGATATTAATATGAATCTCTACTGCGATTTGATATTCGATTCTTTAATTAAATATATATACAAATTTTATATCACAGTATATGTATAAATTTTATATATATATATATATATATATATGTATGTATATATGTATGTATGTATGCAGATTCTAAAATATAAACATATATACACAATATATTCTAATTCTCAGAATTTTCTTATCAACTTTTAAATCCCAAATTTATCCAATAAATAATCTAATGGATTTGGTCATGAGTTTAAACCCTAGCCCCGTTATCCTTTCAGATCTATGCATATAAAATTCTCAGACAAATTAACTACTCAAATTGAGAATGCATACAATAGAAACATGAAATTCCTCAGAAGACATATGGAAGACAGGAATGCATAATGCGGAAATAGCATAAGTAAAATCACAAGAATCTACCTGGATTTTGATGCTAATTCACTCTTCCTTAGAAAACCCGCAGAGCAAGCTCCCTTCTTCAGAATTCTCAAGTCCTCCAATGCTCCTATTGTTCTCCATGCTATCCACGCTATGTCTAAGCTTCTAAGGATGCCTGAATATAAAGAGCTCTCAGGAAACCTCTAGAATGCATCTAGAAACAGTTGGAAGGTGTCACCAACTAAGCATGGGTCTTTTCCAACCTTTTTGATGAGCCATAGGGTTGTAGACACCATGTGCTTAATTGATGCACTAACCCCCGTGTTGTTGACACATAAGAAATAGACAAATGCGTTAATTCCCATGCAAGCTTATAACTCCAATTACTTTTTAAATAATTTCTATTTAAATATTTATAACTCCCATTTTTTATTTTATAACTTTTATTTTAATTTTTATAACTTTTATTATTATTATTTGTTTATTAATATATTAGTATTTTATAATTATTATTTATTTTTAATTTCTAATTTTCTTTTTTATTTAATTCTTTTCTCTCAATTAATTCTCCTTGAATTAATTATAATCAAAATATCAAAGATCATGATATTTAATTTTCTCAAATAATTAATTTATTAATTAAATCTATTTGTTGAGACTTTAATTAATAGAAAATTCACCATAGACCTCCAAGATAAAATATGAAAACCCATCATAGGACAATTCATGCAAAATCAGTCTAAAGGATTAAAAATCACGAAATATGTCATCCAACACATTTAGTGGGTACTCAACTCTGATACTTGTCCTAACTCACTAGGACAAATGGTTTTAGGGTTTGGGATTTGGACTTGAGAATTTATCTCCCCTCTCTTATCATTGAGATAGTATAATAGGGTATGCTCATCCTGGCAATTCAGAGAAGTCGATACCCGGTACCTGCAACCTGCAGAAAAACCATGCATGTACATACAATATATATAGTGCTAAGCTAAACAGGCAATGGCAGGAAGTGGTGCATCGTGTAGATCTCGTCTAAGAAGGTGACTATGAATCCCTTCCTTAACCACATCAGAAACGCCATACAATAAGAAAACACGCACACCATACACATGCAAGTATGGGGTAAGTATCCATAATAAAACACATGAGATAATAAACCATCTAACTAATCATCAACAATATAATGATCATCATACATACATGAAATGTAGAGTCTAAATGATCTCATCATATAACAACTGAATCCATAACATAATGTCTGATAGTGTTAAAACAATACCACTAATCCATTAACATAAAGCTAGTCTATCATAGTCTGATAATAATAGCAATAATATGTCCAGAAAATATGTGAACGAGGGTAGGCACTACATCCACCCCCCCTTGGATTAGGCTTACTCCTGGGAGCCTACAGACAAGTAGGGATATAACTCCCTCAATCTAGCTGCATCCTCCCAAGTAGCTGAAGAATCATCAGTAGGGTCCCATTGGACCCGTACCTGCTCGATGGTTTTTCCCCTGAGGGTCAACCCCCGCTGCTCCAGAATACAAACCGGCTCCAAAGCTAGCTTCCCGTCCTCTACCTGCAACGCATTCCAATCAAGAACATGCACAATATCAGGAATATACTGCCTAAGCACTGAAACATGGAAAACATCATGAATGTGAGCTAGGCTAGGCGGTAGAGCAAGGCGGTAAGCAACTGGGCCAATCCTCTCTAGAATCTCGAATGGTCCCACAAAACGAGGTGCTAGCTTAGAACCCTTTTCGTAATAGATCGGACTCTTTCGCGGTCGCACTCTCAAGAAAACCTTATCTCCCACTGCAAACTGATTATCAGTCCTATGAGCATCAGCATACTTCTTCTGCCTATCCTATGTCGTAGTCAAATGCTCGCGGATATGCACTACCTATTGCTCCATATCACGAAGCATCTCAGGACCCAACAGAATGCGATCCTCAAGGTTGTCCCAACTCAAGGGTGTATGACAAGGATGACCATATAACGCCTAAAAAGGTGCCATGCCAATAGAACTATGATACCCATTGTTGTAAGAAAACTCCACTAGGTAGAGATAGTCCTCCCAATATGTCTGCCTATCCATCACATACATCTGTAACATATCCTCCAAGACCTGATTCACCCTCTCTATCTGACCATCAATCTCTGGATGATATGCCGAACTAAAGTTTAACTACGCTCCAAGCTCATGCTGCAACGATGTCCAAAATGTAGATGTGAATATAGGATCATTGTCAGAAATGATCTTTCTAGGAATATCATGTAATCTCACAATGTCACACATGAAGACATTAGCTACAGAAGTTGTTGTGTAGGAAGACCTGATGGATGAAAAATGCGCCACCTTAGTCAACCAATCAACAGTGACCATGATAGCATCATGACGACGAACAGTCATAGGTAATCCTACAATGAAATCCATAGAGATGATATCCCACTTCCAAGAAGGAATGAGATTTGGCTGCAAAAGTCCAGCCGGGTGCTGGTGTTCTGCCTTGACTCTCTGACACTCAAGACACCTAGCCACAAAATCAGCAATATCTTGCTTCATTCCGGACCAAAAAAAAAATGTCTCAAATCAGCATGCATCTTCTTGACACCTGGATGTGCTGAGTATAGTGTACAATGGGCTTCTGCTAGAATCAAGGTGTGAAGCTCATCCAGTAATGGCACATAAATCCTCTCCAAATGTCTCAAAAGACCATCTGATTCTCGAATGTAACTTGCAAACTTACCTTCCAAGGGTCTTCCTGAATTTATCTCTCTGCACACTTCTTGATACCAAGAATCTGTAGGAAGTGCCTGAAGAATCTGACTCCTCAAATTGACACTAAGAGTCATAGATGATACCACATGTCTCCTGTGACTCAAAGCATCCGCCACCACATTCCCCTTACCTTGAATGTACTTGACCTCAAAATCATACTCGCATAGAAACTCCATCCATCGTCTCTGGCGAGCATTCAAATTAGGTTGAGTAAAAATATACTAAAGACTGCGATGATCGTTGTGTAGCTCAAATCTGTGCCCCAACAAGAAATGTCTCCATCTTGTCAAAGCATGAACTAATGCTGCTAACTCAAGATCATGCGTAGGATAATTTAACTCATGACCCTTGAGCTTGCGTGATTCATACGCTATCACCCGTCCATTCTGCATCAACACTGCCCCAATCCCTTCAAGAGAAGCATCTTTACACACCATGAAATCTCCCTCTGGATCAGTACTGCTAAAATCGGTGCACTAGTCAAAAGCTCCTTGAGCTTTTGAACTGCTTCCTCACATTTTTCTGTCCACACAAACTTCTTTCCTTTCCTCTGGAGAGAAGTGATAGGATGTGCTATCCTAGAGAAGTTCTGGACAAATCTACAATAATAACTAGCTAAACCCATGAAACTATGAATCTCTGACACGTTAGTCGGTGTCGGCCAATCTATTATCGCCTGAATCTTTGCAGGATCCACTGAAATACCATCTCCTGAGATGACATGCCCTAAATACTGAATCTCTGATTTGAAGAATTCGCACTTAGCTACATTAGCATAGAGTTGATTGTCTCTTAAACACTGCAATACCAACCGCAGGTGTTCCTCATGCTCCTTCTGATTCTTAGAGTATATCAATATATCATCAAGAAACACAAGTACAAACCTGTCAAGATATGATCAAAATACACCATTCATCAAACTCATGAACACTGATGGAGCGTTAGTCAACCCAAAAGGTACCACTGTGAACTCATAATGCCCGTAGCGAGTTCGAAAAGTGGTCTTGTGAATGTCAGCTTCCTTAATGCGAAGCTGGTGGTATCCTGACTTAAGGTCAATCTTGGAGAATACTATAGCTCCCTTGATCTGATCAAATAAGTCATCAATCCTAGGCAAAGGATACCTATTCTTAATAGTCACCTTATTCAACTATCTGTAGTCAATACAAAGGCACAAGGAACCGTCTTTCTTCTTCACAAAGAGTACTGGAGCTCCCCATGGTGATACACTAGGTCGAATGCTCCCTTTGGCCAGAAGTTCCTCTAGCTGAAGACGTAGCTCACCCAGTTCTTGTGTAGTCATGCGATAAGGAGCTTTAGAGATAGGCTCTGCTCCAGGAATTAGATCAATGCTAAAATCGATATCCCTCTTTGGAGGCATGCTTGGAATCTCACTTGGAAAAACATCTGCGTACTCCTGCAAAATTGGGTGATCTAAAGTCTTCCTCATAGGATCTTCCTCGTCAAGATCATTTACCATAACAGCAAATATTTGACATCCCTTACGAAAACTTTGCTTCATTTGCATAGCAGAAATCATTCGCAGAGATATAGGCCTTGGTATCCCAACTATCTTCACATCATTCCCTTGGTCATCTTGGCACATAACTGCAATCTATACTGGCTCTATGAGTTCCAAGCCAATCCATGCCTAAAACCACATCATAGGAACCAAGGGGTATGACTCAAAGATCCACTACAGAAACAAAGCTTCCTAAGCTAAGCCCACACTTATAATCTACAAAATTTGTGGAGACCTTGATACCTGAGGCTAGTTCCACTTGCCAACCATGATCTTGCTTCACCACATCCAGCTTACACTTAGAAACTATAGATGGTGAAATAAATGAATCTGTAGCTCCTAAATCAAATAACACTGAAAGAGATATACCTCGAATAGCACCAATGGTCTCAACCACTATTCCTTGATGATCCGCCTGACGGTGTTCAACTGCTGCAAATACTCTATGAGCTCTACCTGCATCACCAACTGTAGGCTCTGAAGCTATAGGCCTAGGTCCTGAAAACTGAGGTGCTTGCTATGGACACTAAGCTACATAATGACCAATCTGTCCACATGAAAACCATTATGTATTCCTGCCATATCCTCTACCCATAGGTGGTACATTTGATTGCTGACGGCTATTCTTACTAACAAAGGACTGACTACTCTGAGCTGGCTGATTTGGCTGATTTTGTTTATTGCGTTGAGCATTGTGGTTGTTCTTAAAGTTAGAACCTTTTCCACCAACTTGAGCCTGAGAATTGAATCCCTTCTGTTATTGCGTCTGTTGAGACTGCTGCTGAAACTGTTTTCCCTTAGAAAAGAAAGGCTTCTTGTTACCACCTGAATTGAAGTTGCCTTTAGATCCTGACGCTGCTAGCACTCCTACAAAACCACCTTGACCAAGGTTGACACTTTTCTCAACAAGGATTGCTCGATGTACCGCATCCTTGAGGGTTTTTGGCTCAAATACTTTGACACCCCCAATAATACGGTTGTTCAAACCCCTAATAAAGTGTTGTGTCAACTAAGTTGAATTTTCACTGAACCCTGAAAAAGACATGAGCTCATAAAACTTACGCTCATACTCGATCACTGACATAGTGTACTACTTGAGATTATGAAATTCATCTGCCCTTTGCTGTTTCCATTCCTCTGGTAGGAATCGTTCATGGAAACTCTCTAAGAATAGTTCCAAGTGACACTGCTCATATCGATCCCCAGCTTCTTCTCCTCAATTGTCCACCAAGTGGCCCCAAAATTATCTAAAATGGTGATCACAAATCTTGCCTTAACATTGTTGTCAAAGTCCTACATAGCAAAAATCCTGTCGAGAGAAATAAGCCACTGTTCGGCCACATAACCAGAACCTTGCCCATTGAAAGGCTTAACCTTGGATCTTGAAAGATCCTTCATCTGAGTGGACACAATGGACCTCTGATGATCCTTCCGAGGACTTCTAGATCTGGATCTATGCTCTTGTTCTATTTGATGCACTTTAGGCTATTCTTGAATAGGAGGTAGACGTTCTAGAATAGTCTGCATCAACTATCTCAGACCAACCTCTTCAAACTTGGCTTGGTCCTCTCTACGGCTCTCTTCCTGTTGCCTATTAGAGTTCTCTTCCCTGCTCTTTATACGAGCCGATCCCTCATGGGTAGACTCATGGGCACTGAAAGCTCTACCACAACCACGGCCTCTTCCTCGGCCTCTACCATGACCTCTAACAGAAGATCTAGTCCCAGATACCATCCTACAATAGTACAAAGTACTATTACAATCAAAAGACACATGTTGCAATAGACTAAGTTCAATTCTATGTTTAGGTTTAAGTAAAATTTCAGTTTTGACAACTAAGTGTTGAAGTATGAAAAATATACAAGTAACAGTTCAAGTTCTATTTTTCAGTTCACCTAGTTTCAAGTTGAAGAGATATACTTAATAGTTCAAGTTCTAGTTGTTCCAAAATACCCAGAGCTCCCAATGTAGAAACTCGGGCTATGATACCAAATGTAATGCCCCGCTAAGGGATCCAAAGAATTAACCTAGAATTTTACTAAGTTTGGTAACATTTTTTTTTTAAAATTACAAGAAAGTAAATACCACATATAACTTATTCACAATAACGGAAGCAATAGCAATGTCCATCTAAAGAGTAAATATAACATACACAACAGGTTACATTCTTTAAGATCCCTTAACGTGAATTACATACATGAATCCATCTAGTACAACAACCACATGAAATAATAATGATAAGTCCAATGTTCATACATTACATTTCCAAATGCTCAATCATCCACTGTACATGTCACAGGGTATGACGACTTAAAAGAATATACATATGTGAAATATAGTACATCACTCTATTCTAATCCATGATACATCAAAGTAAAGATAATCAAATGATACACATGATACATCATCATAGAATTCATATACATCCATCATAAAGATCAAACAAAATAAACTAAGTGCACGGTTCCTCCCAACCGTTAATAGCATCATTAGACCATCGCGGGCCCTAGCCATCCCTCTATGCGTAACATCCCAAATCACCAAAGAGATCATCGGCATTAACATAATAGGAATGTCACTCCTAATAAATACAACATCATATGTAAAAGTAATCTACATGCAAATATAAGCATAAGATAACATCATCTAACATATGCTAATCATCAATGAAAGGATACATATCCACCATCACGAAGGACACTTCAGCCACGATGTCTCAATGAATCTCAAATGATAAGAGTGGAAAATACACTACCACCCGACCGCGTGGTACCTAAGTGGTCCACTCCCACTGTGCTAAGGAGATAATCTCAAGTCCCAAACAGGCTATCAAAATCTCATAGCACAAGTCTCTAAAGTCCAAGAATCCTAAAAGTATACTAACTCAAAGGTTCCAATCACAAAACAGACATCTACTTCCTAGAGGCACACAATGACATGTAGGAACCTACTATGCAAGCGGTATAGTGTCATCGCATTTATCTCGTACAAGTTACCCTGGCAGTTAGCCAAACTCCACGGGTCCATACAGATCTCATGCGGCCACTAGTATCCTCTCATACTGACAAGGCATACTATGGAATGCAAGGTCGCAACCATGCATTCTCACTACTCCCATCCTAGCCTATACAAGCACTCAAGGCATGGGCGAGAACCAAAACTCTTATCTTTTTAGGTTCATTCAGTTAGTATTAAGTGTGAATGTTATCACTTATTAATCCAACTTACAATGAGTTACCCTGGCAGCCTCTTAGGGCCCCGACCCCCATTGCAAGCCACTTCCCGACACTACATGCAAATAGCCTACCCTAATGCTCATGGTATCATAAATCATCAAGATCACCAAAGAAAATCCATAATAAAATCATCAAATATCCACAATAAGAATAATCAAATATCCATGATAAAATCATCAAATATGCATAAAATCATCAAATCCCCATGAGCAACATCCATAGAAAATCATGACCACAATAGCTCTCTATTGGCAACTGAAGTATCACTGATAATCAAAGTATCCATTGGTTTTCAATAACTAAAATATATCTCAATCATACTGATCAAAGCCTCCAAAAATGGTTGAGTCAAACATGTCACAACACGACATCATTAAGAATAAATCCACATATCAGTCCCATCATGGTGACTAGAATTTAACCAAGGATAACTGATCGATGACCAAAAATAATGGTTAAGTCAAGGGTCTCAAACATAAGAATCTCAACTTTAACATTCAGTAATCACAACCAATACATAGAGCATTCCATCACATAATCATGGTTGGGTTTATAAAGATCGAGAATAAAACATCATCATGACATCACAATCACATAACCCCCAAGCCTCTGGTAGACATCCTATAACTGGTCAACACTAGTCAACCCAAAACCCAAAACATTAGCATAAGGAATACACAATGTAAACACATGTTTTGGTCTTGCTAAGTTTTCAAATTTGAATTTAAAAGTCTCAGTTTACGTTTCCAAGTTTAGAGGAAGAATTAGAAGAACATTTTCCTACGTTTTTCCATGTATTATTTTTGGATGGATAAAAATTTTCCTCTAAAATCCAATTTCCAATTATAATATTTTATTAAAATCATTCCCCACCAACTTTAATTAAATTTCATATACTTTATATATTTTATAATTTGAAACTATTAATTAAATCTTAATAATTAAATTATAAAATTATAAAATTATTCATCATTATAAAAGATGAGTTCTTAAATCTTTCATCAAATAATTTTAAATCTTTTAATAACATATTTGCATATATATATATATATATATATATATATATATGCATACATATATATATGCATACATATATAATATATAAATATTTATTATTTCATAAAATCGAATTAACAATTTCGTTTTACACCATACATCATATGAAAATTAAATAACAATGCGAATCGATTTTCATAAACGTTTTATGCAACATAAATATTGTTTAAAAAAAAAACATATCATATAACATAAAATGTGTTTTGAAAAAACACATAACTCTATTTATATACTACTGCCGTGGCACGTAGAGCTCTGCGGTCACAGGTCTACGGCAGCAGCAGGTACGTAGTACCTACTGACATCGTAGTACCTGCGACAGCAGGTACTCTGCACTTGGAAAAGCGCGTGGGGTACGGGTACTGTCCCTCCCACTGTGCATAAACAATTATATTTTTTTTTTCCAATGCGGTTTTTTTTTAATAACATTTTTTTATAAAAAATGTTCTCATGCGATATTAATATGAATCTCTACTGCGATTTGATATTCGATTCTTTAATTAAATATATATATGAATTTTATATCACAGTATATGTATAAATAATGCATATATATATATATATATATATGCAGATTTTAAAATATAAACATATATACACAATATATTCTAATTCTCAGAATTTTCTTATAAACTTTTAAATACCAAATTTGTCCAATAAATAATCTAATGGATTTGGTCATGAGTTTAAACCCTAGCCCCGTTATCCTTTCAGATCTATGCATATAAAATTCTCAGACAAATTAACTACTCAAATTGAGAATGCATACAATAGAAACATGAAATTCCTCAGAAGACATATGGAAGACACGAAGAAGACAGGAATGCATAATGCGGAAATAGCATAAGTAAAATCACAAGAATCTACCTGGATTCTGATGCTAATTCACTCTTCCTCACAAAACCTGCAGAGCAAGCTCCCTTCTTCAGAATTCTTGAGTCCTCTAATGCTCCTATTGTTCTCCACGCTATCCACGCTATGTCTAAGCTTCTAAGGATGCCTGAATATAAAGAGCTCTCAGGAAACCTCTAGAATGCTTCTAGAAATAGCTGAAAGGTGTCACCAACTAAGCATGGGTCTTTTCCAACATTTTTGATGAGCCATAGGGTTGTAGACACCATGTGCTTAATTGATGCACTAACCCCCGTGTTGTTGACACATGAGAAATAGAGAAATGCGTTAATTCCCATGCAAGCTTATAACTCCAATTACTTTTTAAATAATTTCCATTTAAATATTTATAACTCCCATTTTTAATTCTTATAACTTTAATTTTAATTTTAATAACTTTTATTATTATTATTTGTTTATTAATTTATTAGTATTTTATAATTATTATTTATTTTTAATTTCTAATTTTCTTTTTTATTTAATTCTTTTCTCTCAATTAATTCTCCTTGAATTAATTATAATCAAAATATCAAAGGTCATGATATTTAATTTTCTCAAATAATTAATTTATTAATTAAATCTATTTGTTGAGACTTTAATTAATAGAAAATTCACCATAGACCTCCAAGATAAAATATGAAAACCCATCATAGGACAATTCATGCAAAATCAGTCTAAAGGATTAAAAATCACAAAATATGTCATCTGACACATTCAGTGGGTACTCAACTCTGATACTTGTTCTAACTCACTAGGACAAATGGTTTTAGGGTTTGGGATTTGGACTTGAGAATTTATCTCCCCTCTCTTATCATTGAGATAGTATAATAGGGTATGCTCATCTTGGCAATTCAGGGAAGTCGATACCCGGTACCTGCAACCTGCAGAAAAAACATGCATGTACATACAATATATATAGTGCTAAGCTAAACAGGCAATGGCAGGAAGTGGTGCATCATGTAGATCCTGACTAAGCAGGTGACTATGACTCCCTTCCTTAACCACATCAGAAATGCCATACAATAAGAAAGCACGCACACCATACACATGCAAGTATGGGGTAAGTATCCATAATAAAACACGTGAGATAATAAACCATCTAACTAATCATCAACAATAACTGAAAACAATATAATGATCATCATACATACATGAAATGTAAAGTCTAAATGATCTCGTCATATAACAACTGAGTCCATAACATAATGTCTAATAGTGTCAAAACAATACCACTAATCCATTAACATAAAGCTAGTCTATCATAGTATGATAATAATAGCAATAATATGTCCAAAAAAGATGTGAACGAGGGTAGGCACTACAAAATGCACTGACTACTTAGCACATACTAGTGCTCAACACTAACTGTCATATTACTCAAAATGTATTCGTTGAAGGCTTACGCTTGATATACACTATGCACTTGTCTTGCACTATTCTCTGTTGAATAATGACTAAGTGTTCTGTCACTACTTTGTGAAAATAACAATGAGATTAACTTCAATATCACAAAAATGATAAATTACAAAGATTACAAATATGTAAGGAATGAAACTAAATTTGGAAAGGAATATAAAAGATTAGAATATGTTGAAGAGGAGATAAGTGTTGGAGCATTTATGCGAAAATTTAAAAGTCTAATTCAACCATATATTCCTCATATTTTTTAAGCAAAGTGGCAAGAACAACAATTTTAAACACTTAGAAATAACTTTCCACTTGAAACCATTTTATTAGTTGTTGAGATTGTAGAAAATTATTATGTTGTTTTTCAAAAGGCTATTCAATCAGAATAATATTTTTCATATTAGGTTACCATTATGGCACAAGTGTGCTATCATCATGCACCATTAAATTTGGATGGTATTCAAAGCACGGATGAAGCACGAGTCATTAAGAAAGAATATCACTTCTATATATAAGTGATGATGAACATGATATTCATTATGTAGAACATTATTTCAAGAATATTTTTGCATATACCAAAGAAAGGGGCATAAGTATTGATAAAAATTATGTCTAGTCACATGATTATGTTGCCCAGTTCAAATCATCTAGACCATTTTATGCAATTTTTCGATAGATCATCATAATGAAAACATACCCCATGTACAGAGTTTCTTTGAAGATGGACATGAAAAAGGACAACATGATGGTGTTGGAGATTGCATCATGAAAGGATTAAATTAATTATAAGGGAGTTCACATAAATAATGCATATTATATTTTTGAATGATGTAAGACACATTTTACATCAAACGAGGTCGGTGCATCATCAAGAATGAGTCAAGCAATACCTCGTAGAGTATTCTAGGAGATATTAGGTACATGTGTGTGCATATAATTAAATTTATCACATTTTTTTTCCTTATTAATTTAAGTTATACACGTAAGACATGTCATGCATTAGGTTCACACTAATGTTTAGTTGTAAAAATGGAATCAATGAATTTAACAATGTAAACTAGATTAGATAAATTTGTTAACAACACACTTTCAAATTAGGATATTCAATACAAGAGAAATATGGGCTTATCTTGGTCAAGCCCCCATGTGGGAATTAACCTTAATATTAAATAAAATGAAAATCATGTAAGGAAGGAAGAAAAATGTAAGTATTCACCCTTCTTGGTGAAACATTTGTCAATAAAGGTTTTACAATGCTCGAATGTTGTAGGTGTTGAATATTCAATGAAGGATGTGGTAGATCTCCACAAATAAAATTGATCTACTAATATCAAATCATAGAGCCATGGATGTAAATGTGCACCAAAGAAGAAGAAGATAAATGCCACAAAGTATATGTCATCCCTTGATAGCCAGAAAACACTAGACCTTGAAGAGGAAATGCTCACAAAGGATTCTTGAATCTTCAAAATTCCTTGACTACTTGAAATACCTTGTGAAAATACCTTGAATTTTCTACCATGAGTTTCTATAAGTGTTATTTTGATTTCCTCTTGACATCTATTGGATGTGAGAATGTAGTTTCTACACTTCTTTTTATATTAGTTTTCACAATTGAAAAATAAAGCATGCCAACAAAGTCACCCAAATTTTTAAATTATATTCTTGAGACAAAATTGGTGATGGGGCCAAAATAACCTAGGGTATGGGTCAACTTCATCAACCTATACGAATATAGGTTGACCTATCCCAAGAAGGGGTAACCTTGAGGTCTCATCTAAATTATACTTATGAAATTTGAAAATGATGAGTTAAGTAGGTGAAAAATAAGATTGAGCCTAAATGCATCCACGGTATCTATAAAATCCTTAAAAGGTAGGCTAAAAGGTCTTAAATGATGGTTGCTTCCATTTTAAGATAACATACTATAAACCTAACCTAATTGTGTCATGCCTCTCAATAATATTTTTTTATCTCCAAGGTCTCAACTTCTACTTTCTCCAGATCCTCAATAGCGAGAGCCTCTTATTCATCTAATGCCTTAGGATTCTTTCATAATTCAATCAAATTATTTCATATCTCAGTCTTGATTTAATTCTTGAATTCCCCTATCATTTGTTCTAACCTCCTAGGGTTCATCCTTCTAGGAAGCATCTCTTCTAATCCTCAATTACAAGTTCTTCAACATTACATGGTGCTAATTGCCTCTATATTTGCAATCTTTTCACCATTAGAATGCCTAAACAACCTAAGCAATAGGAGAAAAAAATCTTTGTGATCCTCTTGCATGAGTCTTCTCCAATTGTGAGTAGGATTTATAGTCTACCACCTCACAACCAACACAATTAGGGATTCACATGCTCACGAATTCAAATATTCTAACATAGGAACATAACCCTTTCTCTAATACCACTTGATGTAATCATGGGAGGAGTGTCCCTAAAGGAGGTGCTCTAACCATGCAACATGAGTCAACCTAAAGGAAATAATCAACTTAGATACAAGTAAAGATATCTAACATGTTATATCAATCTTTGTATTATCATAGAATCAAGAATTTACATCAAGTTGGCTTTTAATATGTGGCTTACATACTCTCAATGCACATTCCTTATTATAATAGAAATTAAATCTAAAACCCTAGACCTAACCTTCAAGCGTTGTTGTCTTCACTCACAAAATTACTACCCCTAAGGGCTCGTTAATTTGCTAGAATAAGAATAGGAAATGTATTTCTTGTTTGGTACCCCAAATTGGAATAGGGAATAGGCATACATATTCAAATTTTGCCCCTAAAATAAGCATATGTCCATTCCAAAAAATAGTTGTTATTGGAATAGGTCATTCATATTACCAATTTGATTTATTTTTTTAAAAAAAAAATTTGGTTAAATTTTTTAAATATTTTTTTTGATTTTTTTAAATTTCTTTAGTTTTTAAATTTTTTTAATTTTTTTTAAATAAAATTTTTTTAATAACATTTTTTTATTATATCTATTGGTTTTTAAAAATGAAATAAATTATATTTCTCATTAACTTCAATGGGTAAAATAAAATGAAAATAAATTAACTTTTTTACCATTATTGAAAAAATTAACCAAAAAATAATAAATTAAAACAAAAAATTTAAGAAAAATATTTTTAAAACTACAAAACTTCACCTTATTCCTATTCCATTTTTGTACAACCAAACAAGGGAGTAACATATTCCCAATCAAATACTTAACTAAACAAGAATGGAATTGCTCTTTTCCATTCCCATTCCACATTTCCATTCCTATTCTAATTTTCCATTATAATTTTGTATTCCTATGCTAACAAACAAATAGGACCTAATAGACATCAAATTCCCAAATATATAGAGCCTTCACAATACAAGACAAGACAATTTAAATTACACTTCCCAATAATAAGAAACTATAATACAAAACTATAGATTTGGTCCCAAATCATAAGAATCTCCCTTAATTAGATAAAATACACAAACAACGATCTAAGAGATGCATCAACCAAAGATCCAAGAATATTGAGGTATGAGCCATTAAACTTATCTAGTCAAGTAACAACTTTGGTAGATTAGAAAACTTAGCTAATTATTGAAATAGTAAAGAACATATATAACCAAACAAGAATCTAGAACATATTGACTATGAGGTAGCCAAATGAGATTTAATCCTAGACACAAATAGAATATGATGTCCAAATTATACCCTTAGGTTTGCAATAATAAATGATCCAAAGAAAAGGTTTGCTACCAAAAATAATGAAGCTAGAAAATAGGAAGAAAACTAAATGATTTTTTTTTTGTGATGTAAGATTGCCAACAACCCAAGGATGCTCTTGCATCATATGCATCCTTGACTTACAAATGTCTTGCCTTTGTTTGTTATTTGTTCATTGTTTGGAGGAAAGTATGAAAATTGTTGTCTTATTTTTCTTCAACTTTAAACACATTTGATCTCTATCTACTCATTATTTAAGTAGTGTCATTAGGGGGCACTCGTGCAGATTTATCTCAATCATCCTTGTTTCAAAGTAGGATCTTCATTTCTAGCATGGCAAAGTTATCATAAAATAGTTGTCCACACTTTTTTAATGTCTCAGAGCATGGGTGAGGGTTTTGTTCCCATTGGATTTTCTCTCTTTCCTCTTTCCTTTCTTTAATTTTTGCCAACTTTCTTAGACTTAAATAATTTAGCTGTTTTTGCTTTTTTATCCATACTTTGAAGGATAGTTTCTTTGTCATACTGTTTTACCCTTGATTTATGGATAAAGTTGTTGTTGCCTAATTTTTTAGATAATTAAAGAATATCTCTATATTTTAAGTTGTATTCTTATATGTCCTCATCTTTTTAGTTTAAGAAAAAGTTTATATATATAGAAACAATAGAATTTATTATTCTTATTTTTACTTTAAACTAGATCAACTATGATATGTTGCATAAACTCCAAACATTTTACATGCTGTAAATGTACCAAAGTTTACTACACATTAGCCTTACTCCTATTATCTCTCAATCAACTACATGTCAAATCAAAAGGCTAGTAACAGGAAGGAGTGATCCCAAGCAGTTACACTACTCTCCTTTATCTCTCAAGGATGTTAGTCAATGGCTTGCCTTGAGATTGAGCAATCTGCTGTATTCTCCATGAGATGTGGCCATGAGCTCTGCATGAGACCCCTGTTCTGCAATCCTCCCATCCTTCACAACCGCAATGGTGGTCACATTCTTTATAGTGGACAGTCTATGAGCAACGACAATGCATGTTCTGCCTTCCATCACTCTCTCCAAGGCCTCCTGCACAATCCTCTCTGACTCTGCATCCAATCCACTCGTCGCCTCATCCAAAAGCAGAATTGCAGGATTCTTCAGTACCGCCCTCGCTATTGCCAATCTCTGCTTCTGCCCTCCTGACATTTCAACTCCTCTCTCCCCCACCAAAGTCCCATACCCATCCGGCAACTTGCTTATAAACTCATGGGCATTTGCAACTCTAGCAGCATTCATCACCTCTTCTTCTGTGGCCTTCTCCTTTCCATACACAATGTTGTCTCTAATGGAGGCAGCAAAAAGCGCAGGCTCCTGCTGTACCAGAGAAATCTTCAATCTCAGAGACCGCAGATTGTAACTCCTGATGTTCATTTCATCAATCAAAACAGCTCCTTCAGTTGGGTCATAAAATCTCTCAATCAATGCAATAATGGAGCTCTTACCACACCCACTTGATCCCACAAGGGCTAAACTCTTTCCTGCCTCCAATTTCAGCTCTAGGTTTTCAAAAACAACTGCTTCTGGTCTATTAGGATAACAAAACTTTACATTCCTGAACTCTACGTTTCCCTTCAAGTGTTGCACATTGAATGCTTCTGGATCTTCTGGCTCCATTTGTGTCCTTCTGTCAAGGATTTCGAACACCGATTTCACAGCCCCCCTACTTTTTACAACATTTGGGGCCAAAGTCATTGTCTCGGAGAGTGTAGAAGAAGCAACAATGAGTACCATATATGCCACAATAACATCAGAAAAAGTAGCCGTTCCATTCTGCACAAGCCTCGAGGCATGCCAAAGTGCCAAACTATAGGAGCAATAAAGGCCCAGCTGAGAAAGCCCATATATCAGACCCGCCATTTGGCCTCTTTTGAAGCTTCTTCTTACTGGTTCAGCCAACAAGTTCTGAAACAAAGATAGAACTTTGTTCTCCGCGTTGAATGAAATGAGAGTTCTGAAATTGCTCACTGCTTCTCCTGCTACAACGGTTGCTTCATTGTGGGCCTTGGCTTGATCTCCTCCAAATCCCTTATCTGACATTTTCTGCATTGGAACACAATAGAAATCTCCGTAAGCTTAGAATTTTTCTCATACATTTTAGAAAGGTTTTAACCTAATTATTTCAATTGTTTATAGACCTGAGCAATGTTTCCGGCAGCGAGAATGGGATATGTGGCGAGGAGGACTAAGCTCAACTGCCACTGAGTTGTGAAGCATACTATCAAGGATGCAATGATATTGGTGATGTTCTGAGCAATGGTGAATATTTCTTCAATTACAGTCTTTACGTAAGTCCCATCCGAAGAAATGCGTGAGGAGATTTTAAGGCTACTGTTCTCGTCCTTGTCGAACCAAGCTATCTCATTACGCAAAATCGCTGCAAGACACAGTGCAAAAGCATTTTATTCTTGTATTTTTCTTTTGATAGGATTTTATTGTTTGATAGAAAGAAATTATTTTAAGAAAATAAATTACTTATAGATATGGTATAAAGATCTATATTCAAGTGTGTATATTTTATTCTTTACTTACTGGTAACATATACAAAACCTATACATTGTCTTTGAGGTAAAATTATAGATTCTTGTTTAGGGCAAATAAATTGCAAGAAGAAAACAATTCTTATCTAATTACAATGGTTCAGTTTATAGATTCTTATTACAAATATAAAAATTTAATTTTAATAAAAATAGAGATTTACAACATTTTGAAAGAGCTAAGAACCTTGTTAAGAGGACTTGTATAAATGAACAAAATGAATGCAACAAAGGTCAAGTAGATTAGAACTATTGTTTGTTTAAGTTTAGTACCTCCAAGCATCTTCTCTCGAACCCGTTTGCTTAGATTTGCCCCGATTATCCCAAGGCAAAACTGCTGCAATGTGTTGCCTAAAAATGCAGCGAGAGCAATACCAACATACACAAAGGTAGTTACCCTAATCTTGTGCTCCATTTCAGAATGATTCTTTATGTAGAAATTGGCTATAGATTTAGCCATAAACAAAGCAAGTGTTGGAACTAGACAACCAAGTAATATGGACCCAAATGTGCCCATGATTGCATATGGCCAATCTGTTACACTCATTTTTAGCAATCTCCTTGCAGAACCTTTATGTGTCATAACTTCTGAGGCCATCTTCGAAACTGTCTCTATTTCATTCTCTTTGCTTTCATATATTTGTGCCTTTACACTTGGATCATGATTCTTATTGCTGTCAGGCATGAAACCAATGCAATAAATTAGAAGACCAACCATAGTAATTATTTAAATATGAATGGCATACAGAATTGAAAATAGATAAAATATTTTATTGATTTAAGTGACTTACAAGAAGTAAAATAAATTAATAAAAACAAATATATTGTTTAACAATAGATGAAACTTTTTATTCAGTCAAATCAAATTATAAAACAACTTGTTGATTGACTGATCAAGAATTTTCTGAACCAAAGCTCAAGAGATTATAAATGCAATAAAAATTGTAATACATTACGGCAGTCTTGGACATATTCTAGAATAAGTAAGACTAGAAGAGATTTCATGCATGTTCATACAAGACATGAGATCAACCAATTAACCAATCTAACTTTGGTACATGCTTAATTTCAATTCATGTAAAGATCTTTTCTTTAAATTTGAAAGCTACCCGTGTCTACTTCATGCAAAACTAGGAGAAATCAAAGTAATTATGAATCAAACACAAGTGATCAACAATCGAATTAATGATAAAAATTATAATTAATTCATGATGAATGAATAGCAACTGTGTCACTGTATAAAAAGATTTTAAAATACATTCAAATACTTATTTATATTGCGTGCTATATTTTACATACCTTGGATTTGTCATTACTTGTACCATCTGATTTGTGTCATTATTGGAGTAATCTGGTGCCTGCAAATTTACGAGAGAAAAGTATGTGCCTCTATCTTGTTTGGCCATTAGTTGATCATGGCTTCCCATTTCAACAACACACCCATCTTTCATAACTGCTATGGTATCAACATTCTTGATAGTAGACAAGCGATGTGCGATGACCATTGTTGTTCTGCCAATCATGAGCTCATCAAGAGCCAGTTGAACGAGATGCTCGGAAGCAGAATCAAGGGCACTGGTGGCCTCATCTAGCAATAAGATCTTTGGATTCTTCACAATTGCTCTTGCTAGTGCAATTCGTTGTTTCTGCCCTCCAGAAAGTTGTGCTCCTCTTTCCCCCACCTATTTTTTTCACACAATATGTTATCCATAAACTTTTGCAAACAAATGATTCAGCTGGAGTAGCTGATTATAATTATAAATGTTTTTTTATAGAAATATCAACACTAACACTATAATAGTATTAATTAGATAATCTTGAAATATGAATTTTTTCAAGTCCATTAAGGAAAATTTTCTTCCCTATTTTATATTAAATCAGGTGTATAGAAGCACTGCTTGTGCCCCTAATCATTGTACAGGTAAATAGATTAAATTGTATGAAACAATTTTAAAAAGGTATTCACACCTTGGTCTCATATCCTTGGGGAAAATTGGTAATGAAATCATGTGCTTTGGAAGCCTTCGCAGCCGCCATTACTTCTTCTTCATTCGCATCCCCCTTTCCATACAATATGTTTTCCTTAATACTAGTGGAAAAAAGCACAGGCTCCTGACTTACCAGCCCTATCTGTTGCCTTAACCAGAGTGTTTTTAGACCTTTAATGTCTAGCCCATCTATTAGAATTTGTCCTACATTTTTGTTTCAACCACACAAGCTATCAGAGTCATCAATTCGACAAAGAATGTTATAAATTGAGAAGAGAAACATAAACTGTAGTTTGTAGGAACACAGACTAAAATTCCAAGTTGCTAACATAGACACAAATTTAATATGAATACCAAAACAGACGAATAAACAGAAAAAGCTTTGATTTTATGCGTAGAATTTTATAATCAATCACTTTTTGATGGATTACATTAATCTGATCTTATAAACAGTATAGTGAAACAGCTTATCACAAAGGTTGCGGTCTCTAGACCAATTCATATACATTTCATGCATTATCCATGCAGCTATTTGAAACTGATAGTTAAACATAGAATCTATTTTTAAAATATTAAAATTTTGCATGATACTGAAGGTAACGTGCAGTATAGGAGTACATTGAGGTCAAGTTGATTTCAATGGTGGTAAGATTTGAGCATCATCTATCAACATCCTCTCTTTTGATGGTTGAAGTTATGTAAACTAGAATTTTGCAGTTTGATGTGAATTTGTTTTCAAAGATAATTCAATGTGACAAAATCCAAACATTCCCAAACACTGTACCACATTTGCATCTATCTCATCCCATAAACCATTTAATACAATTATTATAAAAATCAAATACCTTTTATTCGTTGAAAGATCATATTTTAACTCTTAACGTCAAGAAAGAGTTCTGAGTCTCACTACATTCAAATCAACTTCTCTAGATTAGATTCTATAGATCATATCAAACACACAAATGTAGGTAACAATGGGACGTGAACAAATTGTACCTTGATTAGGTTTATAAAACCTTTCCAGAAGAGAAATTATAGTACTCTTTCCTGAGCCACTTCCACCAACAAGAGCTAGTGTTTTTCTTGCAGCTATCAGCAAATTAAAATTTTGTAGAACAATGACATCAGGACGTGAAGGATAGCTGAAATCAACATTCTTAAACTCTAAGGTGCCTTCCAATTGATCTTTTTCAGGCCCATCAACCAAATTGTCATTTGGGACTGGTGTCTGATTAATGATCTCCATTATTTTGTTATAAGCAGCCCCTCCCTTTGCTATGAATGTCAGGCTCGATACCACATACCCTATGGATCTGAAATTCCACAAAACATATCACTAAATTATTGGTATTAAGCCCATATAATTTATGGGAAAATTGAAGTCTGAACGCCTAGAAAAAAGTAAATAAGTGGAACCCATAGAAATAAAGAAGAGCTGGTGAAGATCAAAACATGACTGAATATGAAGATGAGAAGAGATCTTACACTACTCCCAAAAGCATATTGAAAAGTGAAGAAAGGGTATCTCCAGGGTTATAAATTCCTTTCCTCGTTAGGACTCCTGCATACCAACAAAGCATACCCCACGAACTATATAATATGGCTTTCACAGCACCCACTCCAAGACCCTTTACTAGTCCTTCTTGGTACCCCAACTTAGTTGTTGATGTCAACTTCTTTGAATAAGATTCTATTGCCTTAGATTCCCCAACATAAGAATAGACAGTTCGAATTTGTGAAAGCATCTGTTTCAACAATGTTTAAAGTTTAGAATCAAGACTTCAATTATAAGTTTTACGAAAAAGATAATGAATGTATGGATTTAGATTCTCACTTCTTCGACAATGGTTGCAGCTACTCCAAGTGCTGTTTGACCTTTATAAGTCACTTTGGACAGAAGAGATGCATATGATGCCCCTACTGCAACTATGAGCGGTACTATGGCGAGGATAACTAGACCCACAATCCAAGCATACCTCAGTGAGAAAGCAAACCCCGCAATGACTGTAGTTAAATGGGACATAAAGGTAGCCATCTGTCATTTTATGACTTTAATTAGATAGGAAAAAGAAATCCACTTTATATTTCATTTGGTAAGTGAGGTGACCAAATAGACTATAAGGGAGGAAGTCTTAATGACCTTTCTATCATTGTGCATTGATGGAGAGTGGCTTCAGGCATGGGCAAATGTTAAATACCTTATCCCCAAGAGACTCTTGGATAAGGAGAAAATCTGTAGAAAAGCTGTCGAGAATAGCTCCTGTCCTTATCTGTGTATCAAAAACTTCAACATCCTGCTTCAATATGGACTCTAGATATTTGTATCTCATCTTTGTCGTCTGCCTCTCTGCAGTATACATCCAACACGATATCTCTGCAAGAACTCAAAATTTATCAGATTTGGAACATATTTCTCTCTATAGATATTAGTAAACATCTGCATAAGAGTAAGGATATTAGTCGCTATTATAATTATTTTTTAAACATTATATTAGATCTTGATGTCTTTTTTAAAACATTTGCTTTTATTGTTTTCACTTTGGGATAGCTATAATGAATGTTATATTATGGCATCTGATTTTAAAAAGATTCTAAGTTTCGTATACATTTTCTATTGTTTTATTTATCATTTTCTTTGTTCATCAAAATAGTTTTACAATTAATTTAATACTTATGTCGAAATGGTCCATTCATTATGCATCATTGGTACCTATAAAGTTTCACAATTGATCTATGAATATAGATTAAGCAACAATGGCAAATGATCACTTGCAGACACTTAAAATTGACCATTCATATTTGTTCAATTAAACCTTATCCATCCCTTATCTTGATTAGTTAAATAATTCATAACTATTTAATTAACTAGTGATTGATTTATTTTTATTTAGCTATACCTCTTCTCTCTTGAATTATGTCATCTAGTGCCATGGTCCACCCAATTAATTGATTAATTAGATGAAGGATTAATTAACTAGGTGGGTTGTGGTGCTAGGCACCCTTGTCAAAGTGAGAAAGGGTGTAGGTTAGTAGAATAATTTAAATCACTAATTAAATAAATAATTTGAATTATATAACTATTTAGAATAGGAGATTAGGGAGGGTAAACTGACCAAATGTAAATGGGGCATTTTTAGTTGTCTACCCAATGTTTGCAGATAATGACTCATCCAAAGGTAATTGTAGTTATCAAGAAGCTGAAATATTGGGACATCTATGAATAAGTATCTAGTGACACCTCCAAATGACCACTTTTGGATCTTTGTGCATATAATGAGTAATCCAATAATCTTTACAAGCATAGAAAAGTTGAAATATCAGGGCATCTCTCAACAAGGTTATTAGCCGATACCTCCAAATGGCCATTTTTGGACCTTTGTGCATGTAATGACACATCAGATGATCATTGTAATTACACAAAAACTGAAATATTGGGACATCTCTAAATAGGTATTCCATGACAATTATAAATTATCACTACTAGAACTAGTGATGAAGTATCAAGGAATCTACCAATAGTATCAGATGGAACCTCCAAATGAACACTTTAAACCTTTGTGCACATAACAACTCATCCATAGTCATTGTAATTGCATAGAATCTGAAATATTGGGGCACCTACAAGTGGGTATTAGGGGACACTTCCAAATGACCAATTTTGGACCTTTGTGCACATAATGACTCATTCAATCAGGTACTAAATCTGAAATATTAGATTATCTATAAATAGTTGTTAGGTGACACTTACAAATGAGCACTTTTAGACCAGTGTATACATAATGAAAAGTTGAAACAATAACTTTAAGTCTTTAATCATATCTGAAAAAAAAAAAATATTATGAATGACCACTTTTCAACCTTAGAACATATAAGAAAACAAAACAATAACTTCAAATCCTTAATCATATCTTTAAGAAAATTCATCAAAGATTATAAAAAAATCCGATACACCGTTTGAAAATTAGCAAAATGAAAATAAACGACCACTAATTCCTTCCCCCACCCTGAGTTACAATCTCTTACCTGCCCATGCAACTGCAAATGCTGCCATAGCAAGATAAACTGTATCCAAGGCATACTGAAACACCAGATCAAAATAAATTAAGAATCGGTAGGAATACATTGTAAAGAACTAGACAGTAAACAACCTGTTTGATATAACCAATAAATTCAGTTGTTTGCATGTAGGATCCAGCCCCATATAAACAACTGATGCATCAACTAATTACAACAGGTTATAAACAAACTAAATAATGACACCCAAATAGAAATTTTAAAACCCCAACTGATATTTCATAGCATTTTGAATCTTAAAGCCAAAAGCCAGTGAATAGAACAAACCTCAGGTACTTTATGAGTATCTAGACCTATTCCGTTCATGACACTACAAAAGAGTAAAGCGTACATGGGAAGAACAAGACCAGTTCCGATAGCTCCAAGTGTTCCAAGAAGAATGAGAAGCCAATCAAAAGCATCTGCAAAGGAGAAAATGCTATAGAGTGGAAGAGGATGAGCTTTATCTTTCCACTTCATGGTTTTCCCCATTTCTTTTTCATTTCTTTTTGGGCTAGCCTTTCTATCAGAATCCCCTTCCATGATAATACTTTATGCATAGACTTGACTCAACTGTCTTTCCCTGCAAATTATGTATGGCTTAATGATTGGTAGATAATTTCAACTTAGAACAATGTCTCCCTCGTTCTTGTTGTTACGTCTTTTTCATACTTTGAAATTAGGGTTTCATCGTTAATTTTTTTAGTCTTCAATAGTTTAAATCCGTCCGACGCGTTGCCATATGTCCGTTTCTAATGAAATTTTTTTCCTATTGTTCTAAAATACAAAAAGGATATATAATAGTAGACTAAGGACAGAAACCAGACGACGCATTCTTATGGCTGCATACACAATTTGAAAGATGCATGGCTGTATTGGTGTTGTTTTGTTTTACGAGAGATTCAATGTTGAAATGATATAATCTAATAGAAAATGGTCTACGAATGGAAATAGAGTATATCATCATTAATATTTTTTATGAGATAGATAGTTACAATGTATTAAAATATTTTTATTACACTCTTAATATGTTATAAAGAAATATTACGTCATTTTCCATTACTTTAATTGAAAGTTATGTTTTTTTCATTAATTATAATATAATTTTTTTTTTTTTAAATTATACTTTTACAAGGAGATATAGTTGTATGACTCAATTTAAAAATTTAGTTTTATAATTTTGAATAATTATTTTTATTATATACAAGATAGAGTTTCTTATATTATAGAAATTGAATGACTTGTAAAGGAAAATGGAAAATGATCTATTTGTTTTTTAAAATTGAGGGGAGATAGAATATATTATTATTATATTATTTTTTTCAATGAATAAGATTGATAGGTACAATGTGTTAAAAAAAATTATTACACTATTAATATGCCATAAAGAACTAGTATGTCGTTTTCCATTTCTTTAAGTGAAAGTTATGTGTTTTTATTTATTATAATATAATCAATTTTAAAGGAAAAATCACACTTTTTCAAGGAAGTGGGAGTTTTATCATTCAATTTAAGAATTTATTTTTACAATTTTAAGTAATGGTTTTTATCTTTATTATATACAAGATGGAACTATTTATATCATAGAAATTGAATGACTTGTCAAGAAAAAGGAGTTTGAAGAAGCCCAATGTTGGCTACTTTGAAAAATATGGCTTGATCATGTTTGGATGCACATCGTTACTAGAAAATGCATGGCAATGGAGCTATGGTGAGAATCACACACATCTGTTCCTATGCACAAATTTTTAAGGATCATCACCTTGTTTTAGATGAGTCATACTTTGATCGTTAGGTGGAATATTTTAATTTAAAGAATATTTTAATTAGATAAAGCAAGATAGGGCCAGAACCCCAAAACAAAAAGTAACATCAATTCCAACAAACATAAGAATAAGGGTTCACAAGAAGTGAAACCCACCTATAAAATAGAACAACCAACAAAAATATACTAAACCAACAACTAAATAAAATGAATAACTAAACTAAACCCACATGGACAAGTAGCCAACATAAAACACCAAAAAAATAGCAACCGCACACTAGGACCAAGGACTAAATAGACACATCCTAGGACTACTATTATGTCAACTCCTTGAGCTTCTCCAAGAAGGAGGCTTTCTTGAGAGGCCTCTAGATGAGGTTGCACCCCCAAAAGTTATGTCCTCCTTAATCACCAACTAGAGACCCTTTTCTTTGCCAAGAATTTCCTCTTCTTCTTCTTTTCCTCCATCTTGACCTCAATCTTACCGATAGTTTTCTCAACCTTTTCTTGTGCTTTCTTCTGTTAAGTAGTAGTAGCCCGAACTTATATCATTCACCCAATTGTGTCTAAGACTCTTTCATAGAAGCTAAGGAAATCATAATCTTATTATTTTCTTCCTCCAAAGGCATCTATTCTTTAAGTTCCATAACCCACTCCTCCAACATTTCTCAATTATGTAGCTTCTCTGCTAAATACCTCCCAAACTCCCAAAGGGGATCATCTCTCTTCCCCTTGGTCCAATCTTATTAGCTTATAGATCTTCCTTCCAGCAATTTTAAGTTGAAAGAGGAAACACTTAGAAATAGATTTGAGTTTCTTTTAGTGGATGCAAAATTCACCAACTTTGCAAGCAAGGGCATCTACTTCAATATTAGTGCTATCTATTGACTTAGGAAGCATATTAGGGGAGGAAGACCTAGGAATTTGAGGTCTTAAGGGTAACTGAGTTAGGCTTTAGGAGAGGATGGGAAGAATGTGGTCAAGGGTGTTTTGGGCATAGAGTTGGGAGTAGAATTTTATGGGATCTAAATAGATTTAGTAGACCAAGAAGAAGTCAAAGCCTAGTCATCAAGAAGATTCACAATCTGCTCTTGTTGAGAAGCACTTTTTAATTTTACCTTGTGGGAAGGGTTAACCCTTGTGCCAAAAATAAAAGGAATATTTTGGGGAGGTGGTGGGGGTTCAGATAAAGACAAAATCATGGTTAAAAATAGATTATTTAACTCAATTGATAGGATAGGCAATAGCCCAACCTAAGGGATCAAATTATGATGGAACACATAGAGCTAGAAAATCAAGCTCTAATGAAGATGGGTTCCACCTTTGATTGTATCTTTTTCAATAGAAAGTGATAGAGTGGAAAATATCTAGAAATAAAAACAAAAATTAACATTCCTTCAAGAGTAAAACCAAATAAGAATCTACACCATAATTTTTCAATCACCTGGGAGATTCTCATGATTGAATCCACTTTGAAGCTTCAAAATTCTTTCTACAAGGTCCTATAAGATTGAAAGTCCTATTTGAATGAAACTTTGGTCTTCTTTGGCATTTTGGTAACCTCCATTCTCATTCTAGTAATAGTTATAGTGGTTTCCACTATATCCACAAACAAAACATCACCAATAGTAACTTTACCATTCTCCTGAGACTCAAGAAACTTATAAGATAGCTATGGGTTAAAGCCTTGCATTCTTGCAATATATTTTTCCATGTAATCATCTAAAATGGTCTACCAAACCCTATTCTTACTCTTAAATACATCACACTTATTAGGCTCAATTTGGTCCAACTCCCCATCCATATTTGAAAAGAACCAAACCCAACCCTTCTCAATTATATTCCTAAGACGAGAGACTCAATAGATAGTGAGAATAGAGAAATACACACAATATATCTTGATACAGGAGAAGCCATCTCTAGAGACCTAGACAAGAAACCTCTTGAAAATAAAGTAAAATGGAGTGATAGTCGAGTTCCCTATGTTAGAATGTCTAGAATAATTGATGGGGAATATGAGCTTAATTAGTTATTCAAGGTCCAAATGAACCAATTGAATAAACAAACACTTAAACAACTTTAGATCTTGACATTGATTGGCTTGGTCTCTATTGTATACTTTCAATAACATCAACTAGTAGTCCACTATCCTAAATATAAAAGACTTGTAGAATTGATCATTAATAGTAAATCACCACATATAACATCCATGCAAGTTTGACACTAGGATTTAACATGAAAACCCAATTTAGGAAAAACCACCAGTAACATGTCACCAATCATTCACTCTTCTAAAGTGAGCTCTATTAGGAGCCAGCCCTATTAAAGGTTAAAAAACACATTGTTAAATGTGACCTTGTTAAAGGATTTAATCACCCTGTTAGGAGTGGCCTTGTTAGAGGACTTCAAAACATTCCATTAGAATGCCACCTTGATTAAAGGATTTACATATAACTATTAGGTCAACCTTGATAAAAGGATTTCAGACTAATAAAATGGTTAGAAAGTTACAATAGGTTTTGATCTAACAAATACAACTCACTTTGCAACTATAAATCTTAGTTTAGCTCACAAGCTGATTTACTCACAAACCTTCATTGTCATCTCAATCTTTGATTCTCTTGGAAAACCTTCAACCAATCACACTTCTCCTCTTTTCAACTCTTCTCAACCATCTAGTTAAGTTTTCTAGTCAATAGCATCAACAACTTCTCCAACCTTTAATCACTTGTTAAGGTTAGCCATTGTACCTACTTAAATAGGTAATTTTGACCCTTTTCCTCTTAATCATCACTATAGATCTTAGGTTTAGGTTAGATTCATCAAATCCTTCTAACATTTTGTCTCTTCTTTTTTGTTCTAGAAAATTCTTCAAAATGTACCTTGAATCCTTGCATAGAAATGCACAAACATAGTTTCCCTTGATTCAAATGTTCCAAGTCATCCATCCTTATCATCAACACACTTTCCATATTCTAAGAAATCAATTCTATCAACTAGAAATTATGATTCCTCATAAAACATCAAAATATTGTCCCTCAGCCAACACTGTGTTTTGACACTTGGTCATTATTGGATTACTCGATCACTACTGAATTTTCTATTCAGCACATATACTAACGCTCAGTCAATATTGATGCTCAATCAACACTAATGCTCAATCATCACTATTTTTACTCAGCTTATACTATGGCTCAGTCAAAACTAGCATCATTCAACATATAATTCAAGTTCCTTAATGTTCTACTTTTTTGCTCGATCAAGCCCATGCATTTCATCTATCTTTGAGTAGTTCTTTAGGGTTTTAGTACAATTGTCTTCTCCACTTGTAACATGATTTGAAGAATCACTTTATCTCTTTAAAGTCTAACTAATCAAGTGTTCATTTGTAGTCTCCTCTTCATAAGTCAACATTTCATCTAGGTGCCTTTTCTATTACCAACTTCTCAAATCCTCTTCATCAATCATATAGATATGACACTTAGATTATATAGAAACCTATCTCACCAATAAAGTTTGACATAAATGATAACATAAAAATTGTTCCAATTGGAGTTTCCAACAATCTCACTCTTTGGTATTGGTAGAAACACCTCTAGTTACCATGAAATCCAAAACATGAACTAAATTGAGCAAACTCTCTCTTTATAGAATATCAAATCTTCATTACTATCCATAGTTTCATCCTAATTCACATGTTAGTGTCCATCTATCTCTTTCTTTAATTTCATTCTGATTCTCATCTCTGCATCTTTGATATGCAACATATATGCTCCTTTTATCATATCAAATCATGAAATCAATCAGATTCTTATGTATTGTTGACAACACCTTCCATGCTTATTTAATTTATTTTATCTTCTCCCTCTTTATTTATCAATATTATCCTCTTTCATTTTCTCTAATTTACTTATGATAGTAACTCTCCCTCTTTTTACCTGGGTAACTAACTTTCATTATCTCCCCCTTTGACAACAATTCCATAGACATTTTAACTCAAGCATCTTTCCCATGTAGATATCTTCATGTAAGTATTGAATTATTCATTTGTCATCTATGTATGAATGATACAACATGATTATATCCTTATTTCTCCACTACTACTTCAAAAAACTCCTAAAGTAGGACTGACTGCATCAATGTGTAAGACAGTCTAATCATTACATTTTATGCAGAGCAGCATATTTGCTTAGGTAGCTTTGTCTAGGGGAATCAACCCTAATTTAAATCTTAGATATTCATAAGCATCTTTTACAAATTTGGGCTTAAAGTTTAAAAATAAGTTACATGTATCACTTATGAGTCTCTTTATTTTCATAAAACCATATTCTTTATCTCTAATAATTATATCAGATGCATGATGTCTTCTCACATATTTTTATAGTATAGTTTCTTTCCTTCTCTCTTCTTCTATAGGTTCATGTTAAAAAATGATTTCAAGCTCATTATCTCTCTTTGGTTTAGGTTTTAGCTCATGTTCTCCTTGCTCAGCAATGTCTTCAAGATTTTCAGTTCCTCTATCTGTGACTCAACATCATTTTTCTATTGCTCAACACCCACAATCTTCTACTCGACAATTGGTTGTTGCAACTCAACATTCCCATTCTATTGTTAATTTGAAATTTTTTATCTTGTTTAGGTGGGATGTTGGGAGCATCTTCATTCACATATATGAATGTATTGTAGTATTCAATTTCTGTCTTGCATTCAACTTAATTATTTTCTACATATTCATCAACTTTCACATTTGCACTTTCCACAATTTTGTTAGTGTTAGAGTTTAAATACTTATAAGCTTTTCTCTCAGTGGAATAACCTATGAATACGCCTTCATCACTTTTAGAATCAAGTTTTTCATTTCTATATTCCTTAAGTATGTAACATTTGCTTCCAAAAACTTTAAAATATTCTACATTATGTGCATATTTATATCATAATTCAAAAGGTGTAATATTTTTACCTTTCTTGACTTTCCCTCTATTCAAAGTATAAAATCTTGTACTTACAACTTCTCTAGAATATTTTTGTGACACATTTCTCTCCATCATTAATGTATTAGAAAGTAAAGTCCACCAATATAACTAATGGGGGAGGGGGGGTGAATCAGTTATCCAACTACTAAAACACTTATCAACCTTATTAACCTTTAAGCATGTGAACAATATAATCACCAACCATAAGAAGATACTCATACATAATAACACTAGATATGTTAACTAGGGAAGTCCTTGATGAGAGGGAAAATTGTAGTGTGGATGGTACCAACAAAATGATGTACTAGTATAAATGTTCCTTCTTAGAGGATGGAATTTGTTAGGAGTCAATGGAACACATTCAATACATATTAGTCCAGTTGATCTATATATTATGTCTTATAGAATAATAAAAATTTATAGCTCCTTCTCTATCCTCTGATAGGACTTATCCTCTTCTAATCTTGATACCAGATCGCCAACTTTGCATCCAATAATCCCTTGGTTCACTTACTTGCATTTACCAAATACTTTGTATAACACTTTCTCAATTTTCACTTCATATATCATTCACACACTTCATCAAAAGGAAAATAACCTTCCTTTATACCATATCCTCAAAATAATTCCTTGAGTCAACCTTGAGGCTTTCCCAATTAATTATAATAGGACCTCTTTAAGATAATCAATTATTTTACAATTACACAATATTGTCAGCACACAATCTTTACAACTTCTCATATTGTGACCTCAAACCTAGCGAACTCACTAACATCATCATTAGGTTGTCTAATGTCACTATCTAATTATTCATATAATGATTCTATCTTTATTCAAAGTGATGCAAGAGCATCTTGGATTTACTTGGTGACTACTTTGGAGTCCATGGGAGGAGGCTCAGTAGTTGCTTTGGAGGGTGTTTGGACTGGTACTCGGTCAAAGAAGGATTGGAGCTCGGCATGGTCTAGGGAGCTCAGGATGGTCTATGCAGCTTGGCATGGTCTTGGGAGCTCGACATGGTCCTTGGTTTCTTGGCATGGTCTTTGGAATTTGGCATGGTCTATGGAGCTCGACATGGTCTTTGGTTTCTCGACATGGTCTGAGAATTTGGTGTCTATTTTAGGCTATATAACTAATTTTTCACAATGCTTTAGAGGATAAAAATTTTAGGGATTGAAGAGGGCCTAGAGTACTAACTATGGTTGAAAGAATGAGTTCTAATTAATTCAGAACTAGGAGATATCACAATTTTACTAAGACATCAATTTTGGGCATTTGATTGTTCTAGGAGGCTGACTTTGGCATTTAATTTATGTATTTGCATTTAATTTATGTATTTGCATTTAATTTGTGTTTTGGGCCGACTTGTGGCTTAGATTGGTATAACTAGGGGTTATGGGGAAGTCTTTAGTGATTATTCATTGACTCAGAAGAGGAGTGGGTGTGGGAAGTAGCTAAAGAGAAATTTTTCCTAAGTCTGTGAATAGAGTGTCGAACGTGAGGCAATTTACAGTAGGATTGTGATGGAGTTGTGAATGTGTGAACAAAGCACCGAATGTGAGGTAGTTTACACTTGGATGAAGTTGGAGCAGAGCTAGTAGATATGGCTTGGAAAATAAGGAGATAGCTTGGTAGGCTTGTGAGCACAAGTTGAGATCTCCCTTGTGGGTTTCTACAAGAGTGTGGATTTGGACTAGCTAGGGTTTGGTATTGGATCTTGAGAGATCTTGCAGAACTATTACTTGCTTTGTATTTCACTGTAACTGAGAAGGCCTTATAGCCCAGCACATTGCATGTAATTAGTTATATTTTATGAATATATTATTGTGATTTGGTATCAGATCTTGTGTTATTGCTTCTTTTTATTATGTTTTTGTTGTGTGGTTTTATAGTAGGGGGCTAGGACATCTCCTTTGGGGACTCTCCTTCCTTGCACTATGTCAAGTGGTATCAGAGCAAAGGTTTTTCCTGAGTGTGTAGACAGATCGCCGAAGCTGAGGGAGTTTACACCAGGACCTTGGGAGGACATGCAAATTGATTGATGGATGTGAAGATAGAATTTTGATCTTGTTGAGGCATGATCATAGAGAGTTTTGGGATTACGAGATTCGTGGTCCTAGACTTGTGATGTGGTTCCTGATTGTTCATGCAAGGTGGCAGGTTGCAATCTGACTTGAAAACAATTCAAGGTTTCACAAGGAGCATGGGAAGGATTTGTTGCAGAGGGTTTTTGAAGATCTTGGGAGATGGCTCTAAGAGGATTGGACCCTGAGATGCTTGCAAATCTTCGTGATGTGGTGGAGAGGAGGTTTGATGTGGTGGAGAGGAGGTTTTCTAAGATGACTGCTCAATTTGAAGCTAGCTTGGCTGATCATGTTAAGGATGAGGTAAGGAAGGAATTTTGTAGCTATTTGTGGAGTTGGAGTCTACTAATTCGGAAGAGAGTCATTTGGCTAGTTAAGAGACTTTTTTGTGAGAGAAGATGACATAACAAGGTCAAGGTGGAAGAGTTTGGTTTTGTTGATCAGTTTGTGGAGTCTGATAGAAAACTTGTAGAATAGCTAGAAGTTGTTGCTGAAGATATTCCTAACCTTTTTGATGCTAGGATAGAGGTTGGTTTTCATGATCAGTTGGTTGAGTTTGACATGGAAATTGCAGAGTGCTTGGTCGTGAATGATCTGGTTACTATTGGCGGTGAGTTGTGTGTTGCAGAGCATCTTGTTGTGAGAAATGAGATGGTTGGTGTTGAGAGTTTGGCATGTGTTGATGGAGATCTTCATATTTCCATTGATGTGGATTTGGTTGCTACTGGTATGGATTCACTAGTTTTTGATATGGATGGGGGTTTGTTGACGAGGCATTATGTTTAGTTTGTTCCTAGGAGTGAGCATGATGATTGGTTGGATGAGATTCTGGTGTTTGATAGAATGATGTGGATGTGGATGATGTGTAGATTGGTTGTATTATCCCTATTGGAGTGGAAGCCTTTGGTGAAGATGAAGTTGGTTGTTTCTCTTTCTTTGGGCATCAAAGTGTGGGACACACTTTTCTATTTACCTGGGGAGTCTGATGCAGGAGCATCTTGGATTTACTTGGTGACTACTTTGGAGTTCATGGGAGCAGGTTCAGTAGTTGCTTTGGAGGGTTTTGGACTGGTACTTGATCAAAGAAGGATTTGAGCTTGGCATGGTCTATGGAGCTTGGCATGATCTAGGGAAATCGGCATAGTCTATGAAGCTTGGCATGGTCTTGGGAGCTTGGCATGGTCTATGGAGCTCGACATGGTCTAGGGAGCTCGGCATGGTCTATGCAGCTTGGCATGGTCTTAGGAGCTCGACATGGTCCTTGGTTTCTTGGCATGATCTTTGGAACTCAGCATGGTCTATGGAGCTCGGCATGGTCTTTGGTTGCTCGGCATGGTCTTTGGTTGCTTGGCATGGTCTTTGGTTGCTCGGCATGGTCTGAGAATTTTGTGTCTATTTTAGTCTATATAACTAATTTTCCACAATGAGTTAGAGGATAAAACTTTCAAGGATTGAAGAGGGCCTAGACTACTAACTATGGTTCAAAGTACGAGTTCTAATTCATTTAGAGCTAGGACATATCAAAATTTTACTAAGCCATCAATTTTGGGCATTTAATTGTTGTAGGAAGCCAACTTTGGCATTTAATTTATGTATTTGCATTTAATTTGTGTTTTGGACCAACTTTTGGCTTAGATTGGTATAACTAGGGGTTGTGGGGAAGTCTTTAGTGATTATTCATTCACTCAAAAGAGGAGTGGGTGTGGGAAGTAGCTAAAGAGCGAGTTTTCTTGAGTCTGTGAATAGAGTGCCAAATGTGAGGTAGTTTACAATAGGATTGTGATGGAGATGTGAATGTGTGAACAGAGCGTTGAATGTAAGGTAGTTTACACTTGGATGAAGTTGGAGCAGAGCTAGTAGCTATGGCTTGGAAAATGAGGAGATAGCTTGGTGGGCTTGCAAGCACAAGTTGAGATCTCCCTTATGGGTTTCTACTAGAGTGTGGATTTGGACTAGCTAGGGTTTGGGATTGGATATTGAGGGATCTTGCAGAAATATTACTTGCTTTGTATTTGGCTGTAACTGAGAAAGCCTTATAGCCCAGCACATTGCATGTAATCAGTTATATTTTATGAATATATTATTTTGATTTGGTATCAGATCTTATGTTATTGCTTCCTATTATTGTGTTTCCGTTGCATGGTTTTATAGTAAGGGGCTAGGACATCTCCTTTGGGGACTCCCTTGCCTTGCACTGCATCACAAAGATACAATCCAAACATCAAGAATTTCTTCTTAGGTACTATATATGTATATTGTCCTCTATAAATCAAACATATCTTATGTATGTCTTCAATGCTCTATATGCGCACTTAACCACTTCATCAAAACATAGTGTAGAAAACATCCTTAATTGCATTTGACTTGATCATTAATACATAACATGTATGACCTTATTCTCTATCTGCTACTCTACCAAATTTTATAGAGATAATGCTATATTGACATCAATGACAAACATAGTCATGAATGCAACAAGTCAATCATTCTAACAACCTCTCCAAGTGTTAAAGTAATTCTTAGGATACTCCCTCAAAGGAATACCATCAACATTCATGCTAACATAATATTCTAGCATAGTCCATGATTGATATATTTCTCCTTTCAGCTATTTCATTTTGAGGAGGGTTCCTAGGTGTTGGCATCTATCTTTTGATTCCTCTATCATTGCAAATGTAGAATATGTTAAATTTATTGGAAATGAATACACCATCTTTATAATATCTCAAGCACTTCAAACTCTTTCCTATCTCCTTTCAACTCTAGCCAAATACCACATAAATACTTGAAAAGAATTAATTTTTTCTTTAATAAATATTACAATCATTATCCTAGAGTAGTCATCAACAAATAGAATGAAATGTTTGTCTCACAATAGATTTGAACACCAATAGGTCCACATAGGTCAATATGAACCAATTCCAAAATGTCATTAAATGAATATGTCTTTTTCTTAAAAGTAGACTTTATCATTTTTCCCAAATGACAGTGTTTACACATACCATTATCAGATTTCTTCAATTTTGGAAAACCTATTACTCTTTTCATCTTACTAATTCTAACCAAATTGTCAAAATTTACATGAAATAACATCTTGTGCCATAACCCAACATCTTCATATTGTGCAAATAAACATGTATCACCAGATAAATCTAGATAGAACAAGTTATCTCTTGTTTGGTTACCACTTCCAATTAGTTCAACATCAATACAAAATATCTTTTCCTTTCTATGATATAATTCAACTCTGTAACCTGATTTGTTCAACTATGAAACACTCAACAAATTATAGTTAAGTCCTTCAACCCAATAAAAATTATAGCATTTGATCTTGTTAGTCATTTGTATTGATCCTCTACCTTTTACAAGACATGGTACATCATTACCAAATCTAACACAACCACCACTGTATGGTCTAGTGTTCTCAAATTTACTTTTATCAGTAATCATATGATTTGAAAAACCACTATCAATTATCCACCTATCAATTTTCTTCACATATGAAATTAATGTAGTTTTATTGTCTTCATCAAAATCTTCTTTAATAGCAACATAGACCACTTCTTCATCATTACTTTCAAGCTCATTAATAGTTTCTCCTTCAACAATGTAACAATATTTCTTACCTTTATCTTTACAGTTCTTGTTTCTTATGTTGTATCGGTCATCTCTTCTCCCTTTGTACTTTCTTAGATGTCTTATCATCCTTGCCTTCTCTGTTAGGACATCTTGGAGAAATGCGACCAAATTTTTTGCATAAAAAAAATATTATAGGAAGATTATATTTGTATTTACCTTTGCCTCTTAGAAGTCTTCTAGCCATCAACACTTCAAGCTCATCAAGTTCATCATCAAAAGTATCACTGTCAGTTTTCACATATTTTCCTTTTCCTTCCTTGCTAAGATCCAATTATGATTTAAATGTAGATTTAATAGAAGTAGGAGTGAAATGATCAAAATTGGACATCTCAAAAGTAGTAAGCCTACTAATCATACCTTCCAAAGTTAGGTCATTACCTAGAGTATATCTTAGTTCTTGTATTGTAGAAACCCTAATAGCATAAATAGGAAGTACAATTCTTAATACCTTTCTTATCAAAATTTCATCATTAATACCTCTTATAGAATTAATAGATTCTTTGATTCTTTCATATTATTGGACTATATTTTCACCTTTTGTCATTCTCATTTCATTAAACTTACCTCTTAAGATCTCTAATTTTTCTCTCAAGACATTCTTGTCTCCTCCATAGATGGTCTACATTGTGTTTGATCTTTCTTTAGCATTCTTAAAGGTTTTATAGTTATCAAACTTAGCATAGCTTAAGGCTGATGCAATCTCCAACATGGCTTGATTGTGTTCTTGCTTCTCTTTCAACTCCTGAGTTATCAAAGGAAAAACTATTATCTCCACATATGCATTATCCACAAAATGTATTGTACCATCTCCAATTCCTACTATATGTAGCCTCATCAAACTTTTTCATGTAGGGAAGTTCTCTTTGTTCAACCTTGGCACCTCCTTTTTGTACATCTTGGTCTTTAACTTCAATTACCTTTAGATGTTTCTTGACAAGCACCACTACTCTGATAACAATTGTTAGAATATTTAAAATAACTAAGAAGGGGGTGAATCAATTATCCAAGGTCCACATGCACCAATTGAAATTAAAAAAACTTAAATAACTTCATATCTTAACATTCATTGGCTTGGTCTCTATAGTATACTTTCAGTAACATCAACAAGTAGTTCACTATCCTAAATATAACTAACTTGTAGAATGTAAACATTAACAGTAAATCACCACATATTATAGCGACATAATTTTGACACTAGGATTTAACGTGGAAACTCAATTTGAAAAAACCCACCAATAACATGTCACCAATCTTTCACTCTTTCGAAGTGAGCTTTGTTAGGAGCTAACGCTATTAAAGGTTACAAAATACACTATTAAATGTAACTTTGTTAAAATATTTAATTACCCTATTAGGAGTGGCCTTGTTAGATGAATTTGTAACATTCCATTAGAATGTTACCTTGATGAAAGGATTTACATATGATGGTTAAGTCAACCTTGATAAAAGGATTTCAAATTGATACAATGGTTAGAAAGTAACAGCATATTTTGATTTGACAAATACACCTCACTTTGTAAATACAGATCTCAGTTTGGCTCACGAGCTAATTTATTGGCATGCCTTCATTATCATCTCATTCTCTGATTAACTTGGAAACCCTTCAAGAAATTACACTTCTCTTCTTTTCAAATCTTCTTGGCTTTCTTCTTAAGTTTGCTAGTCAATAGCATCAACAATTGCTCCAACCTTCAACCACTTGCTAAGCTTAGCCCTTGTACCTCCTTTAATAAGTAATTTTTATCTTTTTCCACTTAATCATCACTGCAGATCTTAGGTTTATGTTATATTTCTTGAATCCTTCCAATATTTTCTCTCTTCTTTTCTATTCTAGAAACTTCTTCAAACTTCTCCTCAAGAATCCTTGCATAGAAACGTGAAAAAAAAAATCATTTGATTTAAATGTTCTAGGTCATCCATCCTTATCTTCAACATGCTTTCCATTTTCCAAGAAATCAACTCTGTTGAGGAAATTACAATTTTTCATAAACTATCAAAATGTTGTCCCTCAACCAACATTGTATTCTGACACTCAATCATCACTGGATTACTTGGTCCCTACTGAATTTTCTATTTGGCACATATACTAATGCTTGGTCAATATTGATTCTCAGTCAACACTATTGATGCCCAGCTTATACTATGGCTCAATCAACACTAGCATCACTCGACATATATTGCAAGTTCTTTAATCTTCTTCTCTATTGCTTGATCAAGCCTATGTATTTGGTCTATCTTTGACTACTTCTTCAAGGCTTTAGTACAATTTTCTTCTCCCCTTGTAACATGATTTAAACAATCACTTTATTTCATCAAAGTCTAACTAATCAAGTGTTCATTTGTATTTTTCTCTTCATAACTCAACCTTTCCTCTAGGTGCTTTTTCTATTACCAACTTCTCAAATCCTCTTCATCAATCTTATAGATATGACACTAAAATCAGATAGAAAACTATCTCACCAATAAGTTTTGAGATCAATGACAACATGATAATTGTTCCAATTGTAGTTTCCAACACCCTACTCACTTTTAAAATAATTAAACCCATTTGTAACATTGATTACTTCACCACCAATTCCCATTGTGTTCATATCCTTATAGATTTATGCACAAAGCTCTTTAGGGATAGATTCAAAGTCTTCCCATTTTTAAAAAAATAGTGTACTTTCCTTACATACTATCCACCTATCTAGACAACACTATTTCCTTTATGTAATAGGTTTTGGAAACTTACTGCATTTTCCATGTCAAGAAGAAACAACATTTTGTTAATCACATGTCTTCCCTTCCAACACACTTTAGCCTTCTGATTAAAAATATTAATAATTGTATAGGGTAAAATATGGATGATGAATAGTGTTTAGAATAATGCACATGAAAGAGGCCCTAAGCCCATATTTTACACATACATGTAGATTCTTATGATATGGGATGTAAAAATAGGAAATTAATATTGAAATGAAGAAATAAAAGTAATTTGCCTCCAAAAAAGAATTGGCTGAAAACCCTACAAATGATCTAAAAAACCATCAATTTCTACATTGTTAAATTAAAATTGCGAGATCTTCAAAACCCAAAAATCATTTTCTTTTCTAAGGGTAGGTTGATCTTGACCTAGATAACAGAGCACAATTGTACCCCAAGGCATAATTGTGGCCCAAAAAGTTAACCTTGACTTGCATTGCTTTGACAAAATTTATGTTCATAGATTCTGAAAGTTTGACAAAAAAGGTATCCAAATTTGCACTTTAATTTTTTGTTCCACACTTGTACCTACAAGAAAAATAGTTTTTTCATTTGGATAGGGGGTTTACCTTAGTCAAACCCCAATTTGGAATTAACCATGAAATTGAAATTGAAATTGTAATATAGATAAACAAAGTAAATGGAACTATTCACCTTGCTTATGTTGAAACCCTTGTGGAAGATTCAAATCCTTGAATCCAACAATTATGGATGCTCCAAATGAATGTAGAATTGTGTATAGGATGTCTCAAATTGATGGAATTAGATCTTCAACACCAATCTTGAATGGATCTTGGGTTAGGAAGAGATTTTAATGGAAATGGATGAATCTTCAACAACAGAGCTCCATAAAGCTTGAATCCTTCACTAGCTACTAATGGATCTCCTTGATGAATTGAATGCTTGAAGATGGATGCTTTCTTGAACTTGATAATGCTGGAATTCTTGATCATGAAGGAGTATAACATTATCTCATCTCCTTATGCCTTGTTATCTTCTTGGGCATTTGAGAAAATGAGAGGAGGAGGCTTCCTTATATAGAGATCTAGGGGACAAAATTCTAGAGAAGGCTGACATGGAGTATTAAATCCTAATTAACCTTAACCCCTAGAAATGGGCCTAAATTAAATGAAATTTAATAATTTACCATTTCAAAGACCAAAATAGCAGACCCAAAAGTGGGAAGACAAATCTTTCTAAAACCTAACATCTAGAAATCATGAAACTTTGAAATTTGGAACTTGGGTCAAGGTTGAGGTCAACCCTAACCTAGGTTAGGGTTGACTAGGTCAAGCTTGACCCAAAAGGTCATCCTTAACCCTAAGGTTGTCCTTGACCCAAAATTCAAGAATCTAAGGATTTTAGTCTAGAATGCCAGAAAAGTATAGAAAGAAAGTGGAAAAGGGCCAGAATAGTGAAAAATCCAAATCCAACTCAAAGACCTATTTAAGGCACTTGACATGACCCCAAACCACTTACTAGGGGGCTAAACACTCTTGAAATGGAAGTGCTTCCATTTTAAGACAATAAATTTAGTCCACACTTTAGCAAGAGTATGGACTCGATGCAAACTCTTGGTAAAGTAGATCGTAATGAAAAGATAATCTTATTAAAATAAAAGGGAAAAAGAGAACCTTAAGCCTCAGAGACTCAAGTCTTCATCAACTCCAAGGTTTACAATAAGAGAGACATCTCTAGAAAAAAGGGAGAAGAAGAGGAGAGGAGTGGCTAGCTTTCCCACTAAGATGTGTGTACTACAAAAAGGATAGGATGGCCCACCAAGAAAGAACACAATAGCCACCCCATAAAGTTATGTACTTTATATCATCTTTGTGCATGTATGTAGTGAGTCTTCTAATGGATCTTATAAAGTACCCATGGATCCATATTCTCATATAACCATAGAATACATTTTTAAAATGTGTATCTCTTCAAGATTTAGCAACTTATGTATGTTACCTTCCAAGGATTTAGCATATTGAAAATTGGAAACGTGTGTCTCTTCAGGATTTAGTAACTTATGTGCATTAGCTTTGGAGGATTTAGCATATTGAAAATTGAAAATGCGTGTCTCTTTAGGATTTAGCAACTTATGTGCATTACCTTCCAAGATTTAGCATGCTACAAAACAAAAGGTTAGAACAAAAATGCATAATATAGAATGAGGGAGGCCATATATATGCCCCATTCCTTAATATAGTAAAAATACATACTATTTTGATATGTTAAGGAAAGAAAAGAACAAGGATAAAGCCTTCTTCAACATCAAGACAATATCCACAGACAACACTCAGCCTAAGCCAAGATGGGCATGACTCCTATGAGGTCATGGAAGGGATGAATGCAAAGAGATATCATGTAAGAAGGAAAAAGTAACCCTTGTGAGGGATAGCACACTATTCAGCTTCCAAGGTGAGAGATTTATCAACCATGAAAACCCAATGTCAAATAATGAAATAATTTATAATCAAGAACAGATATCCTCAATACAAACTATAATTTTCATATATGATTAGATAGATACTGCTTAACCAAGGAAAAGTGGATCCTAGAAAGATAGAAAAGAAGGAGATGATATCCTTTCCCCCAAGCATAGGAACAAGAATGAAAGGAGACCTATTATATCACTCACAACACTATACAAGACAAAGAGCCCCCAAAGATTAGGCTAACATTGTTTACATAATGCAGAGCTCCATAATAGGAAATTAAATGTTATTTAGAGAAAACATTCAATTGAAATACAACTCATTGCCATATGATATATAAATGACCTTACTATCAATGAGCTTCCTACTCTTATAATGTAAAGCTTGACATTCACTAGTAGAGTGATCATGAAATCTATGACATAAAAAAAAAAAGGAAGAGTCTTTAAATGTGGACTATGTTTTTTTTTGCATTTAGGTCTAGTAATCATCATAGAACAAAGAAGTTTAGGAAAAAGAACTTCTTTATCAAAATCCTTCATAGTTTCTTCATGTTTTGAAGTGTTATTTGAGATGTTGTTAACATGGATTTATTTTTGCTCAAATTAAATCCTAGTCCATAAGAATGCTTATGACCCCCATTCTGTAAGGGCATTTGAATTCCCTACTTATGCTTACCACATGCTTGACCATTTAATTCTTGTTTAACTAGGAAACGATAACTAGAACCATAATAAGAAGCCATATCAAAAAGAGTCAATTGAAATTCATTGGTCACTATGTCATTATTAGTAGGTTTGATAGTTTCATTGTGGATAGAAGCAGAGAAAAATTTGTTGCAAAGAGCTTTAGAAGTAAAAACTACTTGTTCAAAATCTCTTTGTGGCTTTAGAAAATCAAGATCAGAAACCTTATACTCTCCAATAAAGGTAGGATTAAATTCCAAGGTTCCCCAATTGTCACTAGGAGGAGCATTAGAGAAAGAAGGATTACTATTAGAAATAGGAGTAGTATGGATTTGAATATCCAGACAAGGATTTGGTGCATCATCTGCATGAAGTTCATGTTGTTATGTATAAACTTGACTTTATGGTGAAGGGTGGAAGGGATAGCATGCATCTCATGCAACCAAGGTCTACCTATAAGAAAATTATAATTGAGAGGTCTAGGCATAACATGAATAACTATATTCAAGATGACCAAACCTTCTTTGATAGGTAAGGTAATGATTCCCAAAGTTCTCTTAGAAATGTTATCAAAGCCATGTATAGGAACATTATCAAGTTGAATAGTTGAAAGATTGGCATTCATTATTTTAAGAATTTAGATGCTACAAACATTAAGCCTGGATCCATTATCAATCAAGGTCCTCCAAATGATACTTTTATTGATAGTAATAACCACTATTTTGATTTTTAACTTCTTTAGAAGGTTTAATCATTTTGAGCAAATACAATGTCAGGAACACTTGAGGTAGTATGCATGCATTGTAAGAAGTTATTGATGTTCTCTTGATTAGGAGGTGGAGTGGGAAGAGTTACTAGAGATTTTTGCAAGGCTTCATAATAGGTATGTGAAGTTTGAAGAAGCTCTCATAAAGAAATCCTAGTAGGGGTATTTTGTAGTTGGTTTATCAAATCATACTCCTTTATAGGAAGACGGGGTGGAGGAGGAAGAATGGGTTGAGAGGGTGGAAATGAAGTAGAAACCATCGAATTAGTGTGAAGGTTACTCCTTGTATGATATGTAAGACCTATAGAATCTTGGTCACTAAAAGACTCTAAATATTCCATAGGTTTACCTTCGATAGTAATGTGAGGACAACCTTTGATAGTCAACAAAGGTTTTGGATAAACTATGTTAGTCATCTCAACACTACAAACAAATTCATAAGAAGGAAGAAAAGAAGACATCCTAGGAGAAAATGAAGTAGACTGTTGATTTTCCATAAGATCATCACTAAGAGGGAGAGCTTTAAGGGAAGTGATATCATTCTCCATTAATGCCCCATTTCCAAAAGAAATCTCAAGTGGAGGTAAAATATTTATAATATCTATACAAAAGTTATCATCATGTATGAATATGTTATACATTAATAAATCACCCTCTTGTATCAAAGATTCTCCATGAGGAGGGGATAAATCAATGTATTTATCCATGGGATCAGCCACAATGGTTTCAAGAGGAAGAGAACAATCAACATCCAAATCCAAAGGTTCATCCCAAATAGGAGGATTATCATCCCTATCAATAAAGCATATTGTACAAGTGCCTTAAATCACTAAAGCTTGATCCCTAGAGGGGGAAGAAGGTAAAGTATATTCTAAAGTAGGCTCATAGAAAGGACATATATTAGGAGAAAAATTAACATCAATCCTCAACTCATCTCCACAAAAAGAAATATGATGGAGAGATATATTAAGGTTATCTTCTTGCTCTAATATAACCTTACAAGGTAATTCAAAAGAGGACAAAGCAACATCACATGCACTAAAAAAATTCTATCTAGGTGTAACACCATACGATGGAAAAGTAAGAGGAGGATGTTGCACATAATTCCAAAAGTTATAGAAGAATGTTTGGAAAACATTTGAAAAAACTTGTGCAACATGATAACAAATAAAGAAATACATAAACAATAGATCTAGATGCATTCAAATGAAATTTATAAGCATGAAAATGAAATCAAACACCATAAACATAATAGGGCATTTAATTCCATAAAGCATGAAAAATATAAATGTTCTTGTATTTTTGAAAAAATATTGCAATTTTTATTTTTATTTTTGAAAAATGCAAGAGCATAAAATAAATCTACTTTTGTATGCAAGTAAGATCTAACATAAAATGCTAATCTAACACCAAAAATAAAGAGTTGACTATCATGGGTTCAACAATATGTAAGATGAAGGTGAACACACATGATAATATGAAGGGAAATCTAACACCAAAAGCACAATAGGGCATCTAATTCCACAAAAGAGAGGGGTAACTATGTCAGGTTCACCAAAATGTATAGGGTAAAATATGGATGATGAATAGGGTTTATAATAATGCACATGAAGGAGACCTTGAGCCCATATTTTACACATAAATATAGATTCTTATGATATGGGACATGTAAATATAGGAAATTAATATTGAAATGAAGAAATAAAAGGTACTTATCTCCAAAAAAGAATTGGTTGAAAACCCTATCAAACAATCTCAAAAACTATCAATTTTCACTTTATTGAAGTGAAACTACAAGATCTTCAAAACTCAAAAGTTATTTTCTTTTTTGAGAGTAGGTCAACCTTGATCGAGATAGCAGGGTACAATTGTACCCCAAAAAGTCAACCTTGACCTGCACTGCTCTAACAAAACTTCTATTCACAAGTATGAATGATCCAAATGAATGTAGAATTGTGTATAAGATGTGTCAAATCAATTACATTAGATCTTCAACACCAATCTTGAATGGATGTTAGATTAGGAAGAGGGTTGAATGGAAATGGATGAATCTTCAAAAAGAGGGCTCTATAGAGCTTGAATCCTTCAATCGTTGCCAATGGTGCAAACTTCTAGAGAAGCTTGACATTGGAGCAATAAATCCTAATTAACCTTAACCCCTAGAAATGGACTTGAATTAAATGCAATTTAAGAGTTTACCATTTTGGAGACCAAAACGACCAACCTAGAAGCATGAAAACAATTCTCTCTAAAAGCTGACATCTAGAAATCATGGAACTTCAAAATTTGGACCTTGGGTCAAGGTCAAGGTTGATCTAGCTGAAGGTTGACTAGGTTGACCTTGACCCAAAAGGTCATCCTTGACCCTAAGGTTATCTTGTACACGGTATAATTGTGTATTCATGAAACTTTAATGTAGAATGTAGATAGACTGACAACGAACTAGAGTAAACCCAATAAATCGTTATCAAAATGTAAATTTAATGAGAATCTCATGTTTCCCTAACTACAACTGCTAAGAAAGTTCTCTGACTATCATCTCAGTGATAGTTCTAGAATGGAAGTATGCTTAGAATACAGATCTACAAGAATGCATGCAAGATCTATGACTATAATGCAAATTATATGAAGATAATGGCTCTTAGAATGCTATGACCATGGACATAAAATGAACTAACATGTAATAAATGATGCTAAATAACATTTAAAAAATGCCAAAATGCTATGAATTTGCTAGAATGATAATGCTAAAATGATAACTCAGAGTGTGCCTATAGTGCAGATGCCTAAAACTTGGGTCCTTTGGCTTTTTTATTTCCCTCCTATTTACAAGATTTTAGAAGGGGTTGGGGTAAGAATCAAGTTTTTCACCTTTGACTGGTGGATGAAAGCGAAAGTGAAAATATCTCATAAGAGACTAGGAGGAAGAGTTCAATAGACTTTGTTTTAAGGATAAATGGAGATATTTCTAATTCTTTTAAATGAAAAAGGGAGATTTTCTCTTTTGTGAGGATAAATGACTTTATTGAATAAATAAATGTCTTATTTATTTTTAACACTTTGTCTTTTTCTTGCTCCCTTTTTGAATTTCATTTTATGAATTTGATTTGTTTTTCTCCTCTTTTAAAGTTGATTTACGTCTTGTTGATTTGATAGATAATTAATGACCTGATGTGATTTTGATTTGGAAGTCTATTGTGTTCTTATGATTTCTTTAATTTGCATTGATTGATTAGAATTGCATAATTCAAGTCTTTGCCAATTTTTGGGTGTCTACAAATGCCCCTCTTTGAGCTAATATGTAAAGCATATTAGTTCAAAGAATACCTTGATTTTCTAATTTTAGGTCAAATTCTGATGAATGAATGATGTCTTGACATTTTGCAATTGTCATGGTGTCTAGTTGTTGATGGCTTGATGTCTAATCTTTGATGATTTTATGTCTTGATTGTCATTGATTTTGTTGATTGATGTTGCGGTGTTTTTACTTGGACATCTTGGTTTTGGTTGATTTAATGTTTGAAATTTTGGCTAGGGTAGAACATTTTTTATTTTTTTCAAAAAAAATTTGATGCCCCAATTTGGATGCTTTGGTTTGATATGGATATACTGCCCCATTAGAAATAAAATTGGAAAAAGAAATGAAAGTGTGAAAATTAAGGAGGTTCCAATTTTATTTCTAAAATGTCAAATAATTGATGAATAAAGATCATCAAGTTGATTTAGTGCAATACCCAATTCACAAAGGTGAACAAAAGATTTCAATGTTGGGTAAACATGGTAAAAATTGAAATAAATGCACCTAAGGAGGGTTAAATAGGTTAAAAGACCTCTCACCCTTATCATTTTCACTCTCTCATTTGACATTTGACATTTTGGTGCTCTAAGCTAGTGAGGATGGTGGTTCCTTTACAAGAGCACAGATTCGAGAGGGGTTGTAGGTACGAGTTTCTAGTGGACTATGGTGCCCCAATAAGTTATCAAGATCCTCCATTTTAAGATTTTTGCATTTATTCTTGGATTTTGGTGAATTTCGCATGAATTTGTGTGGGAAACTAGCTTTTTAGGTGTTTTAGCACATTTAGCTTTTCTTTTAGCACTTTCAATTTTTTTAGTGCATATGAGCAAGCTTTTATCATATACATATGGCAAATTAGTGCATACAAAAACCTAGGTTTTTGGCAAATTAGCACATATAGTGAACATGTAGTACATATAGGTGCTTTGGTAGTGCGTTTGAACACTTTAATGCATATGATTGTTTTTATAGCATGTATGTATAGTTTTTTAATGCTTTAGTTTTTAATAGCACTTTTGACATGTTTAATAGTGCATATGATCATTTAAATAGTGCTTAGCCATGTTACAACACATTCAAGGTATCGAATAGCACTTCTAAATGTTATAATAGTGCATTGGTCTATTATAGTGCATTTGAATGCTCTTATAGCACGTGTCCTAGGAAATAGCACAAATGAACTGTGAAAGGTAAAAATATATTATAAATCCTCAATTGAGTGGAAGATAATGCAAGAGGCTAGATTCTAGGTCTATCAGTCAAGGATCCATCATAATGAGTAAATAATAGTAATCAAGTAGTCATGAAGTGATGTTGTAGGATCAGTTTGATGACAAGCAGGTAAAGAAAGATGCCCTAGCTTAGGATACAGAGTGGAGAAAAAAAACAAGTCTAACTCAGGATAGAGAAGGACAAGTAATAGGTCCACGATAGAACCTATAGCTGAGTAGCTAGACATAGGTAGTAGACTAATGTATAATGATCACTCAGGATGAAAACTAACATTGTTGTTTTTTTGTTTGATGAAAAATAGGTACATGGGTGAAAGCTCATGGTATGAGGGTTATACCCATGGCCCCTAGAGGTAGTAAGTAGATTATCAATGGAGGAGCAGCAGGTGATTGATAGATGTATGTTTACTTATTTGATACAGACATGCCCTAGTTTTGAGTGAATAGGGGGCTATTGATAGTTGTGGTCGAATGGTGGCACTCAGACCACAACACCTTTCATTTTTTGATGAGGGAGATGACAATGACTCCCAAGGATGTATATCAAATATTTTGGATCCCAATAGTAGGGGATTTGGTGTACTATTATCAAACCACTGATGGCATTTCTTTCTAAGATTTGTTTGGGGATGATAGTGTATCATGGTTTCAGATGCTACAGTATGAGGCATTACTAGCAGTTTTGGCTAGAATGATAGGATGATTTTTGCTGCCAAACCGCTAAGGGTGAGGGTGTCTAGTTGGATGGGGCCAATTGATATAGGATATGATTGATCAACTACAAAGATTTACTTGGGGCAGCTACATTTTGGCCCACTTATATCGTTTCTTACATCAAGTTTTGTATTCTGAGCCTCATTGCTATTAGTAGGGATGATTTTGTTACAGCTATGGACGTGGGAGCATTTTTCCATTACTCATCTGGTGTGTGTACGACAGTGGCCGCAAGGTATGCCTTAAATGTATACTTACTCTGGTGTGATCATGCAGCTCCATTTAAGCAAGATAGAGTATTGGTGGCATAGATTAGATGACATTAATGAGGTTTTGTGGAGACCTTATAGGTTTACAGAGCCATGGGTCGAGGATGATGACAAGATGGTATATTTCTTTGGTCCAAGGTATTTACTTATTCAGGTATCTACCATGATAAAGAGGTTTTGTTTTAGGCAGGTGGTGAGACAGTTTGGTCAGCAGTAGTGCATGCCACAAGGATCAGTACATTATGCTCAGGTGCAAGTAGAGAGAGTAGTGTGAGGCCAACTTTGGAGTATGAGGCTTGCCTAGAGACTTTTCTATAGATAATAGACACACCATAGCCATGGGCATTGTGAGATGGAGTGGCAGATGTAGGGATGGAGGGGGACTATGCATGATGGTTTTAAGAGCATCCCTTTTCAAGATATACAGATCTAGCAAAGCCTATTCCTAGGATTGATGAGCCATTAAGTGGGGGAGAGGATGAGGATGATGAGGGTGGTCTTGGGAGAAGTAGACAGAGATGGTGGGCCAGAGTTAGGGTGAGAGGTGTGGTTAGAGCACAAGGGAGGCAAGGCCAAGTAGCCATGGTGCTACCACAGAGGGGTGTGGCATGAGGTCTAGTGTAGGGACCAATAGGTGTAGGAAGGGTTGGAGGGATTTGAGGCCATGGTGGTGTGAGGGTGAGAGGAGGGATGGTTGGTGGTGTAGGAGTTGGGTAGTGGGATAGAGGTATTGAGTAAGGTAGGGCAAAGCAGGTGAGAGCCAAGTTGCCCAAGGATGTTTAGTTTATTCAACAATAGAGGCCATGGGTACAAGGTCCTATCAGAGATCCACAAGATGTATAGGCATAGGAGCCACAATAGGTGCTACCAGAGGCATAGCCATAGGTACATTAGTAGGCGCTGCCAAATGCACAACCACCACCAGTGAGGCCAGGGAGATCTACTGATTTTGAAGCTCGAATGAGTGTTGTGGAGGCTTGGGTGGCTAAGTTGACAAGTACCCTACAAGCATTTATAGCTATGATGACAAAGGAACCACCACTACCACCACAACCACTGAGGACAGATGGGTTGTTGACTAGTCAAATGGTTGTAGCTAGATAGGTTGCACTGATGATAGATGTGACAAAGAAAGCACCATGGGAGGATACGAGTGCCCCTGGCAAGCAGGGACCTTTGGGTCAGCCACCTATGTAGGGATGAGTGTACATTATATGTTGTAGCCTTACTCCTCATTATGTATGATTATTCTTTTGATGTTCATTTTGATATTCATGCTGATGTACTTGGTTGATCTTCGCATGTTCATGTGGATAGATGTTGTGATCTGTTGATGTTCACATTATTTGAGCATTTGGATATTCTTGTTGATGTAGTCTATCTTATATCTATGTTGGTTTTATCCATGATGTATTATTCAACCTTTTTCTTTATGAGATATTCGAGCTAATTGATTTTCAAATGTGTATATTTTTTTTATATCATGAACTCATAGATATGATAGTAGTAGATATTTGTGTGTGTGTGTGTGTGTGTGTGTGTGTGTGTGTGTGTGTGTGTGTGTGTGTGTGTGTGTGTGTGTGTGTGTGTGAATGATTAATGTAGCATGACATATGGATAATAATGAAATCAAATGAAATGGAAATAATGATACGAGGAATGAAAATGTGATGTGATGGTGTGAATGTAATGAAATGTAGTAAAAATAAATAGAATTTGATGTAATGTAATGTGATAAATGAAATATAGTGAAATGATAATAGGTGTAATGATATGAGATGTGATGTGGTGTAGTAAAATTATTTTTAATGTAATGTGATGTAAGAAAATGAACCGTGAAAAATGGATTATGATAAATGAAATGTAATGGAATGAATTATGTGATAATGTAATGAAATGAAAATAGATAAAATGGCATGGAAAGAATGAAATGAAATTTATAATGTGATAAGATGTAAAGAAATGAAATTTATAATGTGATAAGATGTAATGAAATGAAATGAAATTCGTAAGTGAATCAAAAATGTGATAAAATGGAATGAAGATGTGATAGGGAAGAATTATGATGTAATGTGATGAACAGGATATGTGACATGATGAAATGGGATGGAATAAAATTTAATATAATGCAATGTAATGCAATGCAATGAAGTGTAATGTGTAATGAAATGACATGTGAGGTAATAATGATATTTTGCACTATGATAAGATGTAATTTCATGAAATGAAATACAAATCAAAAGTGTGATAAAATGTAAAAGGAATTAATATGATGTGATGAGAGGAAATATGATATGTGGTATGACAAAATAGGTTTGAATAAATGGAATGAAATTTAATGTAATGCAACATAATGTAATGCAATGATGTGTGATATCTAGTGAAATGGTATTTGTTGTGATGTGAAATGAAAAGGATGTGTGAATGAAAAGAAAGAAAATGTAGATGAACGAATGTGTGACAAAATGTCATGGAAGATAACATGATAAAATGAGAAGAAAAATAAAAATGTGAAGATGGGATGTAATAACATGGAATGAGAAATGAAAATGGGAGAAAATGTATTGTGATGACATGTAAAGGGAACATAATGAAATAAAATGTGATAAAATGTAATGTGACAAATGGAATGTGAAAGAAAGTGAAAAATGGAAGGAAATGAAATGGTTTGAGATTTGAAAGCTATGGGATGGGATATCAACTTTTGAGATTCAAAAGCCACGAAATGAAATAGAGGAAATGCATGAATTAAAGGTAATGTGGTGAAGAACACAAAATAAAAGTGACAAATGTAGGAAAATAGGAAAAGTGAAATATAATAAAATGAAACGAACTATGATATGTAAGGAAATTGAATGGGAGGGAATGGATATGTGATATAATGAATTATGAGAAATGAAAATGAAATGAAATGGGATGTGACAAAATGAAGTTGTTTGGGATTCAAAAGCCATGTAATGCAGTAGATGATGGGGTGTGATGAGGAGTGAAATTTGATGTAAGGAAATAGTGACTAGAATTGTTTGAGATTAAAAATCCACATAATGCTATAATTGGAATGAAAAATATAAGACGATGATGTGAAACAATGAAATGTGATGCATTGTGGCAATATTGTGAGGAGACAGAGTCCATGATAGTTGAGTGCTAAAAAGTCCTCTTGGTGTTGATGTTGTCTATTATTGGATAACTAGTGTGAATTCATTGAATGATGTTGCGAAGGCCTTCTTGTGTAATACTGATTTATGTGCCAACTGTTTGTTTTTAAAGAACCCAAGATGAAAATGTAGACTAAATGAATGAAACTAATTGTCCCTTTGAAAAGAGATGCAAAATTAATTGTCATCATAGAGCATTTAATAAAAAGTGACTAAGTAACATCACCACTAGCTTAGCTATGGTGATATGAATACTATGTCACATTGAGGAGTACCAGAAAACATGAACAATGTACAAGAAAAATATGACAATTATTAGAAAACAAAGTTATATCTGCAGAAGAATAAAAATAGTCATGCAAATAGTCATATGTCAAATAAAAAATTAATAAAATATCATGACTTCATCCTGATACCTCTAGTCAAACACATCATCGAGGCACTAGAAGTACATAATAGTATAGAAAACCATTATTTGTGGACCAGGCATGCTACTAGTTGTGGGTAATAGTGTCAAGTTTGTTCAGTTCTACTAGGGTGTAACTATTGTACTAGTCAAACACGAATGTGTGGGATGTCTCAGTAGTGATTTAGTGGAAAATTTGGTCAAGTAATGTACATCGATGGGAATTTAGGTGTTTGAGTGTCAGAGCCAAGGGTCAAGTGTACCTAGTACTAGTATGGCAGGATGCAAAGAGTGGATACGAGGTAAGACTAGTAAAGAATAAGGCGAGGCGACAACTAGAATGTGGCAATTAGATATATTAAGAATTTTCAATGAGTGTTCAAGTGAAACTATGTCAAGATCACCAGATCAGTCACATTAGGAGGCTGATGCTAGCCAGAGAAGGTGGATGAGGCAAGGGTGAAGAGCAAAGTGTATTCGGAAAACCTTTAAGAAATTGGTGTACCAATCAGAACTACAAGTGTTAATTCCACATCCAGGTGAAGCAAGTCATGTGGAACAAGGGTCAGCACAACCTAAAGAGGTGGGGAGCAGAGCAGAAGAAATGCCCTTGTGAGTGTTAATAATGTTGTTAGGGACTACATCACAATAGGCATTACAGGTGGTATTAGATGACAAGTCGATGACATAAGTGGAGAATAGTCCACTTGGGATGATAAAGAGTATGTTTGGAGTAGAGGAGGAGATGGGGTAGATAAAATCTCCTAAAAATTCCATGGGAGAAGCTCTGAAGGATGTAGGAGGCATTAGTCAGGTGATGAGTGGATCATGTTGGTTGCTTAGACTCAAGATTCAAGGACAAGGGTCAATGGAAGGGGAAGCGAGCAGTGTGAATATGGAGGAACCCTAGCTAGAAGTGGGGGTTGGAGATCAAGCATCAAGTGATGTGGAAGAATTATAGAGAATGTTGACCATAGAAAGAGTTTGAGCAGAGAATGCAGAATAGGAAGTTGTGTTTTTTCTAGGATTGATGGAGAAGGTGTGGGAGGATGGAGCACAAATAGAGGCAAGATGGCTGCAAATGGGTGCAGGTGCAACCACTAGAAGTGGAACTACATGTGGAGCAATTGTAGGTGGAGGGAAATGATGCAAGAATGTTGGCAGAACAATTGTAGGCTTAGAGGTTGTAGGAATCTTAGAAGATGGTGCAAAGGGTTTAGAGAGTGCTCAAAATGAGCTGGTGTTGTTGCAATCACAGTTTGGGTCATTTAGGGAGGCAATTGCAAAAGAAAACTCCCTGTCATTGAAGCTATAGGAGTGGTTAGCATTAAGTGAGGGGATGGTGAGGTAGTTGCAGTGGCATTTGGGTGAGGCAAAAGAAAAAATGGAGCATTGGTGAATGGCGACTAATCAAATATAGTGGGAGTAGGATGTGGCCCAATGAGCAATCACTGCACTAGGACTAATCAAGTTGGTGGAGAATGTGTTTGTCGAAATGCACTAGATGGAAAAGGTACATCAAGAAGCTACTTATTATATGGGATGTTATCATTAGGCATTCTTGAATGAGGAGTGGCAAGAGACACGGTTCATGGATAGGGAATTCACACAACTATTAAATACATAATTACATGGTGGGAGATTTCCAAATCCTATGGATGAAGTGTGGGTATGTAGAGGACTGACACTAGGAGCTTCCTCTTTTGGGGCTAGGTCAGAATAAACACCATTGGTTGAACACCCTATCTTGCCACCTCCTCCAGGGAGGCCAAAATAAATAATCTACCAAATGCTTATCGAATGTAAAGTTGTCGTTGTCATTGTAGTAGAATAAAAGTTTGTGCTTGTTGTTGTGCAATCAAAGGGACAACTGATGTTGATTGTAATATATTGTCATGTTTGCTTTTGGTATTTTTGGAATATATTTGGATGTTTTTAGCATTTTGAGGAATATGTGAATGTTTTTTTTGGGATTTTTGAAAAATGTTTGAATGTTTTTGTGATTTTCGAAAAATGTTGGAGGGGTTTTAATCTCTGTAAAATTGGGAACAATATGATCTGTAGAGGAAGGAAAATTTTTACTTATATGCAGGGAACTGAATGTCCATGTGGGCTCGTAATGAAAGATGAGTAGAGATTTGCATAACATTTGGAGAGTTGTGATATGTAAGGCATAATTTCGCATATATTAATTATAGCCTTTATAGACAATTACAAAGCCAACATTGGGATGTTTCTCTAGGTGTGTGTCGAGACGAATACTCTTAAGGGCTATGAAAAGGTGTTTGGAAGCCTGAAAAAGGTGCTTGAGGGGCCTTAAAAAGGTGCTTGGGCCTAAAAAAGGTGCTTGAGGGGGCCTGAAAAAGGCGTTTGGGCCTACAAAGGCACTTGAGGGGCCTAAAAAAGGTGCTTGGGCCTAAAAAGGCACTTGAGGGGCCTAAAAAAGGTGTTTTGGCCTAAAAAGGTGCTTGAGGGGCCTGAAAAAGGTGCTTGGGCCTAAAAAGGCACTTAAGGGACCTAAAAAAGGTGCTTGGGCCTAAAAAAGGCACTTGAGAGGCCTGAAAAAGGTGTTTGGGCCTAAAAAGGCACTTGAAGGGGGGTGGCAAGCTCTCATGCTTACGTTTACTTATTTTGTGCCCCCAATTAGGTGAGGATGAAAGAGTCTGACAAATATCTGGGCTTTTGGGATAGCGTTAATATATTTGTTGAAGGGGGCTAGACCAATTATGGCCACTACAACATAAATAAGACTAATGATCCACTGGGAATTGTTGTTTTTGACAAAAGGGAGGAAGAGGAGACTCTGTCGACGCCTCTTGCTCTATTCATGCTGTGCTAGATTTTCCAAAGCCCAACAAGATGTTTCAGGACGTAACTACACTACATCTTAACACCATTGAGGCACTTCATATTTAAATATTTTATGATGTGTTATAAGGCTTATTTGAGCTAAAGTGAGCCATGTTTAATAGAAATTTTAGGGTGTTGTTAATTTTTTGAGATTTTGTAGTTATGTTAGGCAATTAGTACCCCATTTCGAATGTTATTCGCCATTTTTGACAACATTGGAATGGTTTTGATAATTTTTTGACAATTTTTAAATTTTTAGGATAATTTTTTATAATTATTGAATTTTTTGATAATTTTTGACACTTTTTGAATTTTTTTTGATAATTTTTGACAATTTTTGAATTTTTTTTTCATAATTTTTGACAATTTTTGAATTTTTTTGATAACTTTTTATGATTTTTGAATTTTTTTTATGATTTTTTATGATTTTTGAATATATTTTTTTAATATTTCAGGACAATTTTGAATTTTTTTGATAATTTTTGATGAATTTTTAATTTTTTTAATAATTTTGAATAATTTTGAATAATTTTTAAATTTTTTTAATAATTTTGAACAATTTTTAAATTTTTTTGATAATTTTCGATGATTTTGGACTTTTTTAATTTTTGGGATAATTGTTGACAATTTTTGAATTTTTTTGATAAAAAAATTTTGAATTTTTTAATAATTTTTAATTTTTTTTTTTTGATAATTTTGGACAATTTTTGAATTTTTTTGATCATTTTTTATGTTTTTGAATTTTTTTGATAATTTTGGATTTTTGGGAGTGGAATGAGGATGTGAGTGAGATTTGTTGGAATACGGAGGTAACCAAGACTATGTGAGGCACCTAAAGAGGCAAGGAGACCAAGAGTAGGCAAAAAGGTGAAAAGTCGGCGTGGATAGCTATATTTGGGATGTGGGAGGCAATGAAAGGAGTTTGGGACATCAAATGGGTGGACTGAGGACTAAACTAAATATTGGGGACCATTGATCAAGGTGGATAGCTAAGATGTGCATTAATTTTCCTGCAATTTATGTCTATGGTATCTCAATACATAATTTGACTCCATGTTTCTCGTGATCTGTTGTGCTTCCCTTTGGTGTTGTGATATTGGTTGTCTCTATTGCTACAAGCTATGTTGGATGCTAAGGGACCACTGAACTATAACCCACAAGTGTTTCTCAATCGGGTATGTGTGAAATTAATGTGACTTTGCTAGATAAGCCTTAAACAAGAAAAATTTGTCACAGAGACAGTTGGTCGAGTACTCTCTTGATTTTTTTCAAGATTGAAGGACTTGTGTTGTTTAGGGAAGTCCAAAGGTGTTGTCTATCACTCCTTTTCAAATCAAAGGCGACATTCTCACTTCTTTTGTACCTTTTTTTTTTTGAAATTTTTTGTTGTCTTTTTTTTTTGGTATTTTTGATGTGTTTCGCAAAGCTCTAGACATAGAATCATTTGAGATGGATGCTATTGATGGGTTCTGCTAGATTTGTGCCATCACAATCTAAAAGTTTGTAAGTACTAGTCCTAAAGGACTCTGTGATAATGTAAGGATCAATCCAATTGGCTTCCCACTTTTTTTTCTTTTCTCTAGCCGCTTGGTTTTTAGGGTTTTCTCAGAGTACTAGGTCACCAATCTAAAAAACATGAGGTTTGACCTTTTTTTTATAATGTCTCAATAGCCTATTATGATACACTTTGAGGTGTTCATGTGTTGCAGGCTGATTTTCTTCTAACAACTCTAACTACTCTAGATGAGCCACTCTGTAATCCTCGTTTGATAAGATGTCTCAAAGAGTAACTCTCAAGGAGGGGATCTCAACCTCTAAAGGAAGAATAACTTCATATCCATAAACCAAGGAGAAGGGTGTCATGCTTGTAGGTGTCCTAACACTCATCTTGTAGGCCCAGAGGATGGGGTTTAATTGTTAATGCCAATCTCTACCAATATCATTGATGGTTCTCTAGAGGATGTTGATAATGGTTTTGTTGGTAGCCTCTACTTGGACATTGCCTTGGGGATAATAAATTGATAAGGAGTGGTGTATAATGTGAAAATTTTCACATAATTCATCAATTATTTGATTTTTAAAGTATAAAGCATTGTCTGTGAGAATGGCATGGGGTATGCCAAACTGACAAATGATATGGTTTAGAATGAAGGAAGAGATTTGTTTTCCCATAGAGTCAGCAAGTGGTGCTACTTCAACACACTTGATGAAGTATTTTGTGGTGGTGATAATCCATTTATGTCCAGCAGAGGAAGGTGGATGGATGGCTCCAATCAAATCAAAGCCCTGCTGATAAAAAGGCCATGGTGTGGCCAAAGGGTTGAGCTCTTGGGTTGGTGCATGAACAAGGTTACCATGGATTTGGCATTTTTTGCAAGTTTTAACATATTTGATAGAATCCTTTTCCATGGTTGGCCAAAAATAGCCCATCCTAAGAATCTTCTTTGCTAGTGGAAACCCACTGGAGTGTGACCCACAAATCCCTGCATGGACTTCTTGTAGAGTGACTCTAGACTCATCCTTTTCAAGACATCTAAATAGAGTACCGTCAAGACCCTTCCTCTACAGTGTATCAGCCACCAAAGTTTAATGTGAGGTTTGTCAAATGAAATTTTGTTTTTGGTTACATGAGAGGTTAGACAGAATGGTATTATCATAGAGGTAAGTGATGATGGGGTTATATCAAAGGGAATTAGCAGCGTCTAAGTGGAAAATGATAAGGGAATCAGGTTGAATAAACATGGATTGAACCATCTCTTCTACTAAGAACTCATACCGCTCATGCTACTCTGGGAGCTAGATTAAGGAGGCCAAGGTGGCCATAGCATAGGTTGCTCTATTTTTATCTCTAGGAATTTGTTCAAAATTAATATGAACAAAACATGCCTTGAGGTTGTCAACCATATGTTTGTAAGGTAATAACCTTTCATCTTTGGTCTGATAAGTGTTAGTGACTTGATTGATGATCAACTAGGAGTCTCCATAAACCTCTAGTGTTTTTAGCTTCCATTCTAAAGCTAGTTTGAAACCCAAGACTAAAGCTTCATATCCTACCACGTTGTTGGTGCAGGGGAAAAATAGTTTGTAAGGCTTAGGGATGGTAATACCTAGTGGCATGATGAACAAAATTCTGGTGCCTGATCCATGATGTGTGTAGGACCCATCAAAATAGAATTTCCATGTTACTGGCTTTGTCTAAAGAATGTGCATCTCTGGGAAATCATCTAGGATAGGATTTGAACTCTCTATAGGCACATCTACAAATTGATTAGAAATGGAATATCCTTTTATTTCTTTCCTATCAACATACTCAATGTCAAACTCACTTAGGATCATCACCCATTTGGCCAATCTTCCTGTTATCATTGTTTTGTTGAGAAGATATTTGAGGGGGTCAATTTTGGAAATGAGCTTGACCTTGTGTGTTAGAAGATAATGACATAGCTTTTGGGAAGAAAAAACTATAGCTAGACATGCCATTTCAATAAAAGAGTAATTAAGCTCATAGTTGACTAGGGTATGATTGATATAATAGATGGCTCATTCTTTTCCTTGGTCATTTTCTTGTGCTAGGAGGGCTCTAATTGATTTATCCATTAAATAAATGTACAATAATAAAGGTTTGTGTGATATTGGAGGTACCAACATGGGCGAATTCATCAAGTAGGGTTTGAGTAAGTCAAAAGCCTTATGACACCAGTCATCCCACTTAAAGATTATATGTTTGTGTAGTAAAAAAGTGAAAGGTACACAATTTTCCACCAATTGAGAAATGAACCAATGAACTAATTGAAGCTTACCTTGAAGAGAGCATAACTAACATAGGTGTTTTGGAGGTTGCATACTAATTATGGCTTGTACCTTTTCAAGGTCAACTTCTATCCCTTTGGCAAAGACAATGTATCCCAGAAGCTTGCCTAATTTGACACCAAAAGTGCATTTTTCGGGATTGAGCCTAACTTTGAAAGCTTCTAGGTAGGTGAATATCTTGGCCAATATGGGGAGATGTTCTTCTCAACAATGGGATTTGGCAAGGATGTCATACACATAATCATCCATAAAGATATGCATCATATCGTGAAAGATAGTGGTCATGGCCCATTGTTAGGTGGCCCAAGCATTCTTTAGACCAAAGGGCATCACATTTCAATGGAACATGCTCCATGCACAAGTAAAGGTTATTTTTTCTTGATCTTCTAGTGCTATCCTGATCTGATTATACCCTAAAAACTTGTCCATGAGTAAAAACATGGAATGGCCTACTATGAGGTCTACAATGGTGTCAATGTTGGAAAGAGGGAAATCATCTTTGGGACATGCTATGTTGAAATCTCAAAAATCAATGCAGATGTGTATGTTACCATTCTTTTTTGATATAGGAACAATGTTGGATATCCATGATGCATATGCCAAAAGCCAAATTAAATTTGTGCTGATTAATTTCTCTAACTCCACTTTGACTAGTAAAGCTATATGGTGATGCATCTTTCTAAGCTTTTCTTTTACTGGCTTAACCTCGAGAGAAATGTTGAGATGATGGAGTATTAACATTGGGTCTAATCCAGGCATGTCTGCATAAGACCATGTAAAGTTTATCTATCTTTCTCCAAAGAAGTGAATGAATGCATCTCTTTCCTCTATGCTTAAGGACTATGCTAAATAAATGACCCTCAATTCTTGCTATGTGCCAATGTTGACTAGCTCTATTGGTCCAATCAATATAGAAGATCTTTCCTTAGAGTGTTTGGGTAAGGTATCAATGACCCCATCTGTGGGTGCCACAATTGGTTTTTCACCTTGGGATGTGTTACTTCTACTTGTTTTTACTTTTGTTCTCGAGATCAGCTACAACTTGGTAATGATCATTAAGGGTGTGAAATGCTGACCTATTCTAGTGTGACTGAGGTAATTAATACTAGACCTGACTATATGCATCTCTTCTATTCTTTGTTGATGAGATGATTCAATTGCGTTAAGGTAGATGGAAACATGATGGTTAGTGTCAAACTAAGGAATGTGGTGAGGCTCAATTGTATCCCAGCTAATAAGTTTAAGATGGACTAGGGAGAGTGATTCATAGCTTGGAAAGGGTTCAACAACATTCAAAGACATGATTTTATTGGATGGATCATAAGCTATATCTGTTAGATCTATGACATGAGCTTCTTCTAGAGTATCAGGAAAAGTAGAGATTGCATGAGGCTCAAGGTAGTCATCTTCAACTTCTATTGGAAAGAAGTTAGTAAATAGAGTTTGAAACCAAAAACCTTCATCATGTTCATCATCTTCTAAGCTGTGTTGTTGTACCCTAGCTCTCAATGAAGTGGGCCCCAAACAAGAGGTTGTTCCTTGTGTAGCCAAACTATCAGATGTGAGTATGTGAACAACATCACATTCTTTTTCATAAAGAGACTCCTCAGATAACAATTCAAATTCCCATTTAGCAGAATCATCATCATCTTCATTATTAGAGGTATTTATGGGTGATTCTTCAGTGGGATGTAACCTGAGAGGGATAGATTTACATTTATGATGTCAGTTATTTTTTGGCTATTACCATCCCTTTGTTTAGGCACCTACACCAAGGTGGAAGAGGAGGAATCACTATGCTTAGGAAAATCCTTGGAAGAGGTTTATGTCTTGTCATTTTCACCATACCTTACCCCTATTTTGGACCTATTGGACATGAATTGTGCTATCAGAGGTTCAATGATGACTATCCCCTTCCCTAAGGGACCATCTCACATATATCCCATATTTTTCATGAGATCAAAACCTTTTCTGTATAGGTGGGGGGAGATGTCAACATTTCTTTGATTAATTTCTTCTATTGAACTTGGAGGTAGTCCACTTTCTTTGATAAAATGTGTGTCATAAGGCTTAGTGGTGGATGATGATTTCCCATGAGATTTCAGAGAAAGTGGGGGATCAAATAAGGAGACTGAGTACTCACCCACCCCTTTGCATTGCAATTTACACTTCCTATCAAATTCTTTCATCAATCTATCCATTTCTTCATAGTGTCACTATTTAGAGTCTTTGGATGATGATGTTTAAGGAAGCCTTAGTTGATGTTAATGAGTGGTTTTCATTATGGTTGGTAGAGTGTGAAGCACCTATAGATGTGGACTAGCTGATGTCATTTGTCAGTTTTCCAGTTTCTTCCCTATTATGAGGGACAAGGGAATTACAGTATTGGGCAAAATGTTGACCTCCAGGTATGGTCACCTCTTGACCCATGTAAAGAAATTCAAGACACTAATGGTAAGTTGAGGGAATGGCCTGCATGTCATGAATCCATGGTCTTCCCAACAATATTTTATAAGTTAATTGTAGGTCTAAGACCTGACAAGTAGTTTCTTTCACAACTGGTCCTACTCTAGTTGGTAGAATTACCATGCCTTTGGAGGATCTCTCCTCATCATCGTAGGCTTTAATGGTGATTTTATTTCTTGGTTCAAAAACATCCTCCATATGCCCTAGGGCTTTTACTGAATTGAGTGTGCAAATATTGAGGCATCCCCCTCTATTAACCAGTGCTCTCTTAACTCTATTTCTGTGGATAAAGACTTTAATATGCAAAGAATAATTTTGTAGCTGGATGACAGACATGTCATCTTAGGATGAAAAGGATACAAACAGAGGGGCAACTAGATTGCAGATCATGTTCTAAAATCTACTCACATCTAGGTCATTTGGCACTAAGGCTTTAATCAGCATTTCTTTATGCTCTGGGGAGATCTATAATAGTTCAAAAATGGAGATATGGGTCAGGGTCTTAAGTAATTGGTTGGCCAGGCTATACTTGGGAAATGAGGAACTTACAGTTGCATGATCAGGATTTGTCATAGGTCCTATTAGAAAAAATTTAGAGGCCTAGCCTCGGGTGATGAAATTCGATGACTATTTCTTATTTTTGTCCTTAATTATGATAACATTAACAGCATTATCAAAGTTGGAGATCATATTGATGGTCTTGTTGTAATGATGTGCATAATTAACCTTAGTCTGATTAGCTTTGGAGGATTCCCCCTTTTCATGGCTCATGAAAGGGTTCTTGAAGGTCATATGGTCTTCATCATTGGTAAGATTATTTATTTTGATGGTTCCATCATTGATTAATTTTTATATTGCCCCCTTAAGGGAAAAACAATTATTTTTTAGGTGCCCCCTATTTTGATGGTAGGCACAAATGTTCTTGTCATTTCACCACTTCAACTTGACTTGGGGTTCATAGGGTTTGGCCTCAAGAAATACAATGAGTTCATCAGCCAAGAGGGTTTGCAAAGCACTCTCGTAAGACACCCTAATAGGAGTATACTCCTTGGGTATATTGGAAGATTGATATCTGTAGGGAGGAGGAGCTTGATTGTAAGTGACTTGTTGATTTGACATCTTAGGAGTTTCTGCATTACATCAATAGAATGAATGGTCATTGTCTTGCAAGGGTGTGTTGGAGTTGGCATTGTTGACAATGGGATATGATTGGTTTAGATAGGATCGAGTTTGAGGTTTAACATGGTTGGCTTTGACCATCCCATCATTAAAGGTGTTCTTGTTGTTGTTTCTCCACCATGACTTATGTTTATTGGTGGCCCAATCAGAGGAATTATGAGTCTGTGTAGAGTTGCTTGAAAAGCCCTTACCATCTTTTGATAGTTTAATAATGTCATTATTTAGTAAGTTCTCTTCTACCTTAGCGGCATTTTCTAAGGTAGTTTTGAAATCTTTAGGCCCTTGGAGTTGGAGCCAGTAATTCATCAATTTGGAGAGACTTTTAATGACGATGTCAGTCTTCTCTTTGTTTGGTATGTCTCTATGGTACTAGGTGAATGTGTGTCTGCACCGTTGTAGGAAGGTCTTGAATGACTCATCAAGAAGTTATTTTGTGTTGCATAAGTTGATCATTGTGACTTCCCTTTTGATATTGTAGGAATATTGGGAGATGAACATGGAAGCCAATTAGTCAAAGGTCTTGATGTTGGAGTGTAGCTTGGAGAAACATTCCATGGCTTGTCCTCCAAGGTTCCTAGGAAATAGACGCATCAGGTACATCATGTCATGGAAAAATTCCATACTAAGGGTATAGAATTTTTTGAGGTGATCTTGTGGATCTAATGTAACAAAATATTTATCATATTTTGGTATTTGTACATTTTGTGGGAAAGGCATGAAGTTAATTTTCTTATTGAAAGGGAGAGGACACACCTTTTCGAGGCTAAATTCTACAGGTTGTGTTTTTCCTCATTTTATCCTTTCCATTTCCATTTGTAGGTCTTGTAATTTTTGTGTGATGGAATCCAGAGGTGACTCTTCTTCATCTCATCTCAAGTTGGTCACATCAAAATTGGATGGCAATTTTGCACCTTTTTGTGCTAATATTAGTATATAACACTCCTTGTATTTCTCAAGTATCTTGTCCATGATGTCAACAAGTTCAAGATTTTGTTGAAAATCTTCAATTTTAGTTTCAATACTCTTGTCATCCCATGTGGTAGATGAACCCATTATGGCTTTAAGGATTTTGAATTTTGATTGAACAAGGGTGACTCATGAATAACTGCATTCAGTGAGCAATCTATTGGTGTAGTTGGTTCAAAGAGATTAAGAGGTTTTGTGCATTTGATAGTTTTGCTAGCTATTCTAGCACTCACTCATATAGGTGATCATTTTGGTTTTTTAGCTATATTGGTTTTATGTGGTGGCATGAAATGTGAGTTGGATTCCTTTAGTTCTTATGCATTTTTGAAATGTGAGGGTTTTCATTGAGTGCAATTTGTCTAGAGTAACAAGCTAGGTTGGACAAGGTGTTTGAAAATGTTGATGAGATGAGTTCACTTTTGCAAAGTTGTAGTAGGGGACAGATGTGTGTCTCTAAACATTTCTAGCTCGATGTATGAAATGAAGAAATAATAATATTGTCTTGATAATGACATTTCTAGCTATGCTTGTTTCAAAAAAATGTTTTTGGTCAATTATGGAATCTCTCAGACTTATAAAATACTAGCGAGGAAAAGGGTACCCAAATTTTTCATTTGTTTGCAATTATCATGGATGTAGGTGGCCTCTATTATATGTCTTTTCTCAGATGTGTCATAGGTTTGATTAAATGCATTATTTAATTGATCATATGTGTTTTTTAAATTTCCAAATGCACTATTCTAATTGTCATATGTATTGTTTAATGATTGAGATGCATTGTTTAACTAAACAAATGCATTTTTTAAAGGATCAGATGCATTATTTTATAGAAATATCCATTATAATAGAGATCAGGAGCATCACAAGAATATTCAAAAGCATTGTTTTATGTAGTATATGTGCTACTTTAGGGTTGTTTAGCAATGTTCTTGTTTTGGACTTGGCTTCTCAATGCCAATTTGAAATTGCATCTTCGGAAGGACAATGATCCACACTAGTGTTTCTTATTAAATTTTTAAGAACATCCAAGCATAATAGTGATATAAATCAAAGTAAAACATAAAACCACACACACCTATAAAGTGAAAGGACAGAGCTTCCTAACAAGGTTATCCAAATCTGGTGACTAGTGGATTTTAGTGTTTAACCAACTATGTTTGGATTTACCTCTCTTGTGATAGAGAGTTTCCCACCAACACTAAGGAGTTTTGGTGCAATCCCTTATGAGACTACTGGAGAAAGGCTATATTCCAAACATGGGTTTCTTGCATTTGATTGGGAATACAAGATTGGGAGGCAATCCCTCTCATCGGCACTACTAAAGCAACTTGGGAGGTAGCCTTTCCATGATTAGATAATCCTACCTAGTGGAAAGTAGGAAATGGAAATCACAAATAGGTTTGAGAATCTAATCACTCAAGAAGAGTGAAAGCATATCCCTACTATTTTGACTTCCCAAACATAATAGACAAAAAGTTTTAATCACTAGCCCTTATACTATTGAATAAAGAGGGGCTCCTAGTTAAGTTATGTCTAGATTCTTTCCTTGTTCAATTGTGACCAATCTTTACAGAAGGTCAAGCATTTTGATCAACTTAAAGGAGTTGAAAGCATAGGCCTATTTCTATTTTAGATCAGTGAGATCAAATGCTTCTATTAACCTAGGTTTGGAACTTAGAAATGTCTCACTTTAAATTAACAAGAGCCAAGGTTCACTTACCTAATTCAGAGCTAGTAAAGGCTATGCACATTTATGAGGGTCTTCATTCCTATCATGCACTATCTACAATCTAAGAGCTTTTGTTAACTCAGAAGGGACCTATAAATAAACAATATACAAATCTAGAAGTTAGATTCAAAAAATTGTAATTTTTACAAGATGTATTACAAGAACTCATATGCATTGTAGAAAGCTTCGTATGTGCTATTTGATCTAGAAAATGTGCTATAATAAAAGTAAATGTGTTTTAAAATACTTTATATGCACTTTAGAAAATGGTCAAATGCATTACAGAATTCTTTAGAAGCACTACAGAAAGTTTTAAATGTGCTACAAAACTATTTAAAAGCACTTTAGAAAGATTAAATGTGTTAAAATAGAGTTCAGAAGTGTTAGAATATCTATCAAAAGAGTAAAAACAAAGCTCAAAAGCATTAGAAGATTCAGATCTGCCCCTTGTGTATTTAGGGAAGACTTTGGGACTCTAGTCTCACTGATATGAAACCTCTAGAGTGATGTAGAACCTGTAATCGATCAAATCTGCATAAGAAAATAACAAGAAACACAGATCTATACTAAAAATGAAAGATTAGACTGATAGATTTGAAAATAGAGAGGCTTTGAGCTCAAACCCCATGGTGCACACCAATTTGTACATGGTATAATCATGTATTCATGAAACTTTAATGTAGAATTCAGATAGACTAACAACGAACTAGATTAAACCCAAGAAATCATTATCAAAATGTAAATTCTATGAGTGTCTCATGTTTCTCTAACTAAAACTGCTAAGAAAGCTCTCAAACTAGCATCTCAGTGACATGTCTAGAACAAGAGTATGCTTAAAATGTAGATCTACAAGAATGCATGCAAAATCTATGACTATAATGTAGATTATATGAAGATAATGACTCTTAGAATTCTATGACCATGGACATACAATGAGCTAACATGTAAAAAATGATGCTAAATAACATAAAAATAATGTTGAAATGCTATGAATTTTCTAGAATGGTAATGGTAAAATGATAACTCAAAGTGTCTGTATAGTGCAAATGCCTAAAACTTGGGTCCTTCGCTCTTGGATTTCCCTCCTATTTATAGGATTTTTGAAGGGGTTGGGTTAAGAATCGGGTTTTTCACCTTTGACTAGTGGATGAAAGTGAAACTAAAAATATCTCATAAGAGACCAAGAGGAAGAGTCCAATAGAATTGGTTTTGAGGATAAATGGGGATATTTCTAATTCTTTTAAGTGAAGAAGGGAGATTTTCTCTTTTGTGAAGATAACTGACTTTATTGAATAAACAAATGTCTTGTTTATTTTCAACACTTTATCTTTTTCTTCCTCCCTTTTTGAATTTTATTTTATGAATTTGAATTAATTTTCTCCTCTTTTAAAGTTGATTTAGGTCTTGTCAATTTGATAGATAATTAATGACTTGATGTGATTTTTATTTGAAAGTCTTTTGTGTTCTTCTGATTTCCTTAATTTGTGTTGATTGATTGAAATTGCATAATTTAGGTCTTTGCCAATTTTTGGGTGTCTACAATATGATCACCTAATTATGATTGATGAGTCTCTTCTTTGCCCTTTATATTGCCTTGTAACCTAATTACTTTCTCTGCTCCATATTCACTCCTTGTCCTCATATATATCTCATACGACACACCTTTCATATTTCTCACACTTGGACAAATGAATATGTCTTCCTTATATACCCTTCAAACAATAACTTTATACCAAGTCAGCCCCCATAATAGATATCTTCATATAAATCTAATTATACTTTTTGGCAGGCCCAAATACTAATGCTTGAGCAATACAGTGCACTTGATGTTCTGATGATGCTCGGGTAACATAGTGAGCTTAGCTGACACTATTGCTCGATTAGCACTAGATGCTCAAATAATAGTGTGGCACCTTGGTGTTATAACTAGCTCAGTTGACATAGAGAGCTTGGTTAAATCTATAAACTCAATTGACATTGTTATGGATAAGTCTCTTCTCTGCCCTTTATACCATCTTGTAACCTAATTACTTTATCTTCTCCATATTCACTCCTTGTCTTCATATATATCTCATATTACACACCTTTCATATTTTTGACACTTAGACAAATGAATATGTCTTCCTTATATACCCTTCAAACAATAACTTTATACCAAGTCGACCCCCATAATAGATATCTTCATATAGATCTAATTATACATTTAGGTAGGCCCAAATACTAATGCTCAAGCAATACAATGCACTTGATTTTTTGATGATGCTCGGGTAACATAGTGAGCTTGGGTGACACTATTGCTCGATTAGCACTAGATTCTTGGATAATACTGTGGCACCTTGGTGATATAACTATCTCAATTGACATAGAGAGCTTGGTTAAATCTATAAACTCGGTTCACATAGGGAACTTGGTGTCCACTTACAATACTGAATAACTCAGTTTATATTGTGAGCTCGGTTAACATAGTATACCTTCATCTTCTCAAGATACACTAAATTTTTCTCCTAAATGGAAAGCTTGGCTATAGTATTAACCAACCTTCCTAGATAGCTTAAGTGGTTTATCACTATTGATAATATGTCTTACCATAAGGTCAACATGAATAACATGCATCACACATATAATAGCCACACATATATGACACCAATATTTAACATGGAAACCCAATTTGAGAAAAGCCACCAAGTAACATGCTACCACTTTCCACTCTTCTAAAGTCAGCTTGGTTAAGATCTAACCCCATTAAAGGGTACAAAACACACTATTATGTGTGACCCTATTAATGGATTTAACACCCCATTAAGATTGGCCTAGTTAGAGTACATTGGGTCATTCCATTACAATGTGACCTTGATTATAGGATTTACAAAATGACTTTTAGGTCAACCTTGACTAAAATATTTTGACTACCACAATGGTTAGAAAGTAACATCTAGGTTTGATCTATCAAGATACAACTCACTTTTCAAATTTAGATCTCCATTTAGTTCATTTTGTGCTTCACTAACTAAACTTCATTATACTTTCCATCTTAGATGTGCTTGGAAACCTTTCATGGAATCACACTTCACTAATCTTCTCACTTCCTTTTCTACATTTTTCTTCATAGGTTCTCCACAACAATCACCAACCTTAGAAAATATCTCGTATGCCTCCTTAAATAGGTAGCTATGATCTTTTACCACTTAAACATTGTCATAGATCTTATGGTTTATCCATCACTTTGACCTTCTACTCCTTTTTTGATACTTCTATAAAATTATAAATGAATCTTATCTTTTTTTGCATAACAAAGTCAATTCATGCATTAAGTATGCTAGCTCATCAATCATTACCATCTACACATTTTGACTAATCTAAAAGTTCAACTATGTCAGCCTCAAACTTGATTCTTTCACAAACTATTAATTTGCTAACACTCAGTCATCATTGTGTTCTTCTTCTCAGTCAACATTATGATGCTCAGTCTCTACTATTTTTTCTTTCTTAGCTTAAACTAGATTGCTTAGTGTTTACTACACTCAGTCGCTACTATATTCTCTTCTTCACTTCATATAATGATTAAATAATACATCATCTTGTCAAAGCCTATTTGATCAAGTGCCCATTGCAATTCCAACATACTTGCATGCCATTACTCAATAACTTCACTTGTTGATCTAGTTATCTCTCTTTTCAAATCCTCTTCATCAATTAACTGATATGGTACCCTACATTGTTAGTAAATGTCTCTCAAGTAGGTTTGACATCAATAACAATATACATATTATTCTAGTTGTAATTTCCAACAATCTCCCTCTTTGGTATTGATGGAAACACCTCTAGTTATGATGCAAATGGAAATAATTCATTTGATTTATCATTATCATCTCCCTCTATGATAATATCCTTAGTTTCATTTTAATTCTCATCTTGCACTCACTTACATTTCTCCCTCTATGATACCAATTGTATATTATTCAATGCTAACATCAATTGTATTGACTTCCTCTATCATATCTCTTCTCGTGATTTAACTTCTCCCTCTATCACTAGATGAATGGTAACTGTACATATTCTCTCTCTTTATATGTAACTTGTATGGTAACCTAAACATTTATCCCTCTTTGACAAAAATTCCAAAGACATTAACCATTCACATGCACAACATCAACTTTATGTAGTTGTTTGACTAATATTTTAGTATCACTTCTACTATCATTTTAAAAATTGACTCCTTGTAGTCTCATCTACTCATTCTTTTGTCCATATTTTCACAATCTCTGGGTAACTCCTAAAGTGTGACCTCCTACATCAATGTGTAAGATACTCTAATCATAACATTTGATGCAATGTTGCATCTCTTCTCAGCTTTCTTTAGATAGGGGAATGACCCCTAACTCACCTCTTAGATACTCAAAATCATCCTTAGGTAATTCCTTAGTGAATATATTGGTTATCCACTCCTTTGTGTTCACATATTCCATCCACATTTCTTTTTCTTGTACCAACTCTCTCAAGTAATGATACTTGATTGCAATTTGTTTGGTCTTTGTGTGCATCACAGGATTCTTTGATATGTTTATAGCACTTGTGTTATCACAATATATCACAACAGGTTCAATAACCTCTTCCTTCATACCTTTCAACAATTTCTTGATCTAGACAATGTTTGAACAATCAACTACTGCAGAAATATACTCATCCTCTATTGTGGATTGAGAAATATAGTTTTGTTTCTTGCTTGTCCATGTAATTAGTCTCCTACCCAGAAAGAAAGTGCATCCACTTATCCTTTTTTGTCATAAATGTTTCTTGTCTAATCAGTGTCTATGTAAACTTTTAGCTCAAATTTGTCCCTCTTCTTGTACCATAATCCATAGTCTTTTGTTCCTTTTAGATATCTCAACATCATTTTCACAACCATCATGTGATTTTCTCTAGGATTAGTAAAAAATCTAGCAACAATACCAACTGCTAATGCAATATCAGATCTACTATATATAACATATTGTTGTTTTCCAATCATTGGCTTGTACAATGTTTGATTCAATTTAATAAAATCATCATTCTTTCAAAGTTTGTGACTATTAACCATAGGTGTTCCAACTAATATTGAATCTTCCATTTCAAAGGTCTTCAAAATCTCCTTGATATACTTTGATTGTGTAATTCAAATACCCTTCTCCATTTGATAAACTTGCAAACTAACAAAGAACTTGATCTCTCCAAATATTAACATCTCAAATTCATTCTTCATCTAATTAGAAAATGATTTGCATAATACTCATGTCCTCCAAATATGATATCATTAACAAAAAAATTAGCTAGTAGTATCTTGTTCTTAGATTCACTTTTTAGGTATAAATTTATATTGTCATTAGTTCTTGCAAAAAAAAAATTTATCAAATAGTTGTGTACCTTTCATACCATGCTCTAGGGGATTGTTTCAAACCATATAATCTTTTGTGCAGTTTTCATACCATGTTCTTCTTTCTAGGATCAACAAATCCTTTAGGTTGATCAATGTAGACTTCTAACATTCCATTTAGAAATGCAAATTTGACATCTATTTGGTATACCTTGAAACATTTGTAAGAAGTATATGAAAGAAAAGTTCTCACTTCTTCTAACCTTGCAATTGGGGAAAATGACTCTCCATAGTAAATTCCTTTCTCTTGTGCATATCTCTTACAAACTAGTCTTGCATTGTTCCTTGTGACTTTGCCTTTCTCATTTAGCTTGTTTTCGAATACCCACTTAGTTCAGATCATACTTGTATACTTTGGCCTTGGTACCAATGTCAATGTTTTGTTCTTCTCTATTTGATTGATTTCATCATTCACTTCCTTAATTTAATCTTTATTTTCTAGTGCATCTTTAACTAATTTAGGTTTAACCTCACATAAAAAAACTATTGGTATCCCTAATTATTGTTTTCTATTAGTGTCAAACACTTATTCATATACTAGGTAGAATTAGATGGTCATCATTTTGATTGAGCTACTTTATATAGTCTAAGTCATGAGATAGACTTATATATAAACATGTATATACCAAGCTCTATAGGAGCTGACCAAGTCTATGGTCACCAAGTATTTTCAATGGAAGTCAAGTCTAATGTTAATCAAGTATTTTGAGCACATTGAAGACAAGTTACATAGAAAGTGTTGAGCATAGTAAATATTGAGCATCAATTACATATATAGTGAGTGCCAAGTGTTAGAGTATGTAAGTGTCAAGCAATGTAGAATTAACATTCAAGTTAGGAATGATACAAACATTGAGGTAAACTATTTCATACTGACATTGGCAAGATATTTAATACTTGTAGAGGTTGTTAAAAAGAGTTTTATGAATTTTTCAATATGAAACACAAATCCCTATGTTATGTGATGAAAGAATCAGATAAAGAGGCAAAATAAAGGAAGCATCTAGAAAACTCTTTATGAAATATTTAAATAGACTAGATTTGGACCTAGTTTTGATGTGGTGAAGTGTATGACAATATGAAGGAGCAAACAAGTTATTCGCACAATCATAAAGCAGATTAAGTGCATTGGAGAAGAGACAAAGAGGTCAAAGAAGCAAACTAATCAAAGTAGTGAAGGACGTAAAGGATATATCAAATTAGAGATCAAATCAAACTAAAGGGAAGAGATCCAAAAATAGCTTATCAAAGTAGACCAAGGATCAAGTACTAAATTAGTTTTAATAGATTGAGGCATGGTTAATCTCTTAACATAGTGGTCTTAATAGATCTTTTCAAATATCCTAATAGAGTCCCTACCTTTTTGTAAGTGTAAAATCCTCTAATAGGGTGAGATATAACAATCTCATTTTTTTTTAACATGGTAGACCCTTCACATAGTAGATCATTAGATATGATCAAACATTGTAACCCTAATAGGTTAACTTTATTATTGTAGTAGTGAAGATTTGTGAGTGTCATCCCCACCCTAGTTTTACCTTCACCTCAAAGGGTTTATAGGTAACCAAAATATTTGTGAAATATGATTACTTTTTAGGCATCTAATTGATAGATTAGATCTATATGTTATTGTAAGTTTGATTATATATGTATGTAATAGGATATGAGATGGTAGATGTGGTGAATGCACTGTAGTATTATGAAAAGGTTAAAAAGTGTTACACATCCTTATTCACCCCTCTCCCCCCTTGGCAATCAATACATTGGTTTCTAATTAAGGCTTCCAACAATTAGTATCAAAAAATATTTCTCTTGGAGAAATTTAACAATACTTAGTTAAGATCTTGGAGATGAAGGCTTATAAATTGGACAAAGTTATTGACAAACAAGTGATTAACATATACCTCATACTATAGTAACTTGAGATAGCAAGATAGGAACTAAAAAAATCTCTAAAAAGGAGAAAGGAGTCTATTCAGACAAAAGAATTTCATTATAAAGAAGTTGAAACTAAAGGACTATTTAGAACTGGAAGTTCAAGTGGGAATGACACAACATTTGTAGATCTACTAGAAAAGAATAGATTCCTTAATGAAGAAGTCAAAGGACTAAAAAGGGAACATTAGATTCAATCAGTGAGGCTATGTGAAGGGACTGAGAAAAACAAGAAAGCTGAGGAAGACAAAAGACAAATGGAAAATAGACTTGAAGAAGGATATCTAATGTACAAAATCCCATAAATACTCAACTAGACATGATGAATCAACTAATACTTGCAAATACAGAGTTGAACAAAAAGGATGTGGAAATAGAAAATTTGATATCATGAAAAGACTTACTAAAGAGTGAACTAAAAAATGAGAAACAATTTTTTGAAAGATTCAACAAGACTAATGAATAAATGAAGCACTTTGAAGGACTTATGAGGTCACCTAGCAACACTATTAGTTCAAAACATCCATCTACCAAGCAAGGATAATCATCCAAGAGTGGAGAACTCAAAAATGCAAAATCAAAGGGAAAACCAACATGTTATCATTGTGGAAAACTTGGTCATACCACAAACATCTAAAGAATAAAAAGTGGTATGCAAAATCCTAAACCTAAGTTTACTTATTATTTTTACTGCAAGAAGCAAGGACATCAAATACATGAGTGTAGATCAGGAATGAAGAATGTATCTACTACACCTAGATTTGAAGGTTATTGTTATAATTGTTAAAAGTATGGACATAGAACATATGAATGTAGATCACAAAAAAAACTCTATTTGACTAATCAAAGGAATAACCATGCACTTAATAATATATGTTTCAAATGTCACAAGTTTGGACATTTAAGAAGATACTACAAAACTCAAGCACCATTAGCAAATCACAACACCAAGGGTAAAAGCAAACTAGACATTGATCAAAAAAGAAAGGAGATGAATTAAACATGGAAGAATAAGGTAAAAGATGCAAATAATGGAACAAATGGAGTTGAGATCACCCAATCTAATGGAGAAGGTGATCACATCATCTCAAACTAATCAAGAAAGGTATGTATGGAATTATATATCTAATGATGCATCTTACATCAGTTCCTTACATAAAATGTGCTAAAGTTCATATTTGCATAAGCAAAGATGCATAAGAATATATTTATGAAATGACTAGTAAAAAATATACATTTACACAATTAGTGTCGAACATCAGTAAAATTGTCTATATTGACCAAGCATTGCAATATGGATTGAGCACTTCAAAAGCTAAATTGATGTATACGCTGAGTTAGATGGAAGAGACTGGGCGATATAGTGGAGTCCTATTTCTAAGAAAAAGCATCAATCGAGATAGCTAGCATTCACATACCTAAATACAAAATATTAATGGAGACCCTAAATCAAGAAAATGGAAGTATATATCAAAATTTTAAGACATTATTTCATACCTTGTATATAGAATTTGAGAGCACAGAGTGATTTGAGTGGAAGGAGATTTTAAGGAAATTTAAATATAAAATTTGAGATAAAATTTTAATTGAGTAAAGATCTAAGTAGTGACAAGTTATCTAGTGAGAAAAACTTTTCAAGACCTAAAATAGAATATGGTAGCTCAATCATCCGTAGGAAAGAGTCAAGGAGTAAAGGTTAGTATCATTCAATTGGTGAGGAGTGACTCTTGTCCTCCACCTAAATTTCATGTTATTCCTAAGATTATAATGAAAGGTGACTTGATGGGTGTGTTATCTTTGATACCACCTAAGGTGATCATGATACATGATGTGAAAAGTTGCTACATGTGTAAAATTAGAGAAGTAGGTGAGTACGAGATTTGATTAGCTTATGAGAAGTTATATGATGAAGGAATTCTAAAAGAGGAATTCAAAATTGTTGAGAGGAAAGGGTTAACTCATGCCCTAGAATTTCCAAAAAAAACCAAGATTGAATGGATCAAGGTTGTATTAAGAAGGATCCACAATATGAAGTTTCGACTACACATGGACAAGTTGAGATAACCAAGAAGATGATTCACAAGGTTGTTGGTTATCCTACACTAGATAAGAATAATACTGTGAGAAGTTTAAGCTGTGAGGAAGTCAAAGCCAACACAAGAGCTAACTAGAATAGAAGAGGGTTGTCTATCACAAAAATTTCTAATCCAATGAGTGAATTTTTGGTGAAAGTAATTGCTCACAAATTCTATTAATCTAGCATATTGAATAGTGTGCCATGTATGGCAGTGGATCAAGCATGTGGAAGATAGTCATGAAAGATCATGAATATGACCTTGCCAAGTTACATAAATTGCAACTACCAAAAAATATGATATCCGTCATGAAGGAAAAGAACTCAAAGTGTACGTTTGGATCACTTGTTATGTGTATTTTCTTTTATATTCAGAAGTATTTTTCCTAGTATTGGAAATATTTTTTGGGAACAAGGAAAGCCATGGATAACAAAAATATATGAGTACATAACTCAATTAGAATTTGAAAATGTCATGAATGTATATTTAGGAAAACCTTGGACAAGGAAAATAAATGAGTACATAACTCAATTAGGAGAGAATTTTGAAAATGTCATGAATGCATATTTTGAAGAATTCAAGAAAAGAATGAAGATGAGGATGAGAATACCAAAAGAATTGGTAATTAAACATTATGATGATGTATGTTTCCTAGTAGATACAAACAACACATTTGTACAAGAAGTGAAGCTAAGGAAGGCATGACTAACAACATTTGATTATGAGATTGATAGTGATACAATGAATGCAAATATTGTTGCATTATTGAAAGAAGAAATTGACAATGAAGCAAAATATTTTGGAAGTAGGAAGAAGCTATGAAAATAATCACTATAGATATCAAGATAGCTTCTAAGGAGAAGAAAAGAAAGAAAATTATTGAATACCTGGAGGAAAAACTAGGCATTACACAAGGTCTTGGAGAAGATGAAGAAAAGGGTAGTGGTGATTAGGAAGAGGAAGAGGAGGAAGGAGTTAAAGGTAAAGCCCTAGTTTTTGTCACACCACCTAGAAAGAAGGCTAAAGGAACGACTTAGGGCTAGAGCAATAGCTAGTGCCAAGAAGTTTGCAAAGTAAATAGTAGTGGAGACTACTGAGTATAGTGGATCAAAACCAAAGAGGAGAAGATTGGTTAAGGGACCAGCCAAAAGGAGAACAAAAGAAATTGATGAGGTATGTATTAACATACAAGGCTCTATTGGTCTATTTGGTTTTGGATTTGTAAAATATGACACATTGAATGATGAAGACAAATCTAAGATTGAAGAAGTCATGGTGGACATGATGGAAAATTAGAAGTTGGTTGTTTTTTAATTAGAGAACAAAATTCCAATGGATTTGTATAGTAGAATTGACAAAAGGTGGAAACAAGTAACATAAATAGACAAAGACATAAGAACTGGTGCATCCTCCAAAGTTACACCTAATTTGTCACAAGAACAAAAAGAAACATTTTGGAGAAGTATAGGAATAGATTTTGCTCCAAAGTTAAGAATTTTATGATCTTACAAAATATGAATGAAGTTATAATTTAGCAGAATGAGTTACTTTAGAAAAGTATTTTTGGTCTCACAAGTTCTAAAGAAAAGGATATTGAGACAATAAATGTTCAAGATGATGAGAGTGATGAAATTAGTTTAGGTGTGTTGAGTTTTTAAGGCAGCATATCACCAATCCATTTTGACACCCCTGACACTCCAGAGAATCCTCAAATATAGACAAGGAGGAGCAAGAGGTAGAAGAAACTGATAAAGACACAATTGTAGACATTTCTACCAAAGGTCATCAAGGACCAAATGTGTCAGAACCTAACATTCAGGTAAACAAGGAAAAAAGTAAGACAATGTCAAGTGCACCTATTATTGTCTCTAGCACTGGTGTTACAAACAAGACCGAGTGGTGATACCCCTTCACCATCTACTAAAGTAGTGTTGAGAAACAACACTTGTACACCTCATAGAGAGAAAGCAATAAAGGATCTGTCTCTAGATATTGAAGTTAGTCTAGATGAATTTATTGAGATGCCACAACTGGATTTGGAAAATCTCATTCTTAAGAAAACAATTTTATTGCAAGAAGTTTTGGCTAAGAAGAAGAAGAAAGAAGAGCTAAAGAGAGAACATCAACAAAAGAAGGTACTACATGGTGTTAAAGAAATTTTTGCTGAATCATTTGATATACCAAATTTTGATGAGCAAGCCCCAATCATTTCCCATATTGTAAATATAGTTGAATGAATAAATGTTGGAGATATTGAATCAAATGTAAAATTGATGGATTGGTTAGTAAGAAAATTTGAGAATAAGGTTATGGACAAAGTTTCTACAACCATTTTCGAGAAGAAAGTTCTATTATACAAACGTGTATAGAACACAATAGAACTAATACAAAGATTACAACATTTGTACAACATTTTGGGTGATGTGTCAAGATTCACCAGTGCCCTTTAGGGAAACATCCAATAGATTCAAGCTGATATGAAGAAAACAACCAACATTATTTCATAGTCAGTTGAATCTAGCTCACAACACTATAATTAGTTATTGAATGCTCAAGGAAAATTGGCCAAGCTTCAAGTAGCTAATAGCAGCATGAGATCAAATTTGATCTCCATTTAATCAAAGTTTCTAGCTCATTTGGACATTATGCAGAGAGAAATCAAATCACCACAAGATCTTATCAATGAAGATCATAATCTTTTGGTGGCTGACAATTTGATTGATTTGGCGGCTAGCTTATAGTTTCAAAATCACATTTTAGAATTAGCAAGAACCACTTGGGATCATGCACTTTCTATGATCAATCAAGTTCACAAAAAATTTATTGAAAATTATGGTTTGATTCCACCCATTCAACCCCAACATAATCCATAAGTGAAAAAAACAAGGGGGAATTGTATTAATGATTACATATTTTGAATGGAGACAAGAACAAATGAAAAAGAAAAATAAGGGGGAATGTCAGATCAAATGAGTCAAAATGAATCAAAATTCAATGATCAATGTTCAGAATGTAGAAGGCAAACAAGGTATGACACTAAAACAATCAGACTACTTAGAGTCATGTGTATATATGTATTGATACATTGTTTACTATTCATTTCTTATTCAACATAATTCAAATTTTTGTAGTTCTACATGATCTAAGTCATAGGCTTAGGGGGAGTACACATATTATCATTGTAACAATGTAATCATGAAAAAGTATTTTTTCCACTAATATCAAAGGGGAGATTGTTGGTATCTCTAACTATTGTTGTCTATTAGTGTCAAACACTTATTCATTTACTAGGTAGATTTAGATGGTCATCACTATGATAGAGCTACTCTATATAGGTCGAGTCATGAGATGGACTTAAATAAATATATATATACCAAGCTCTATAAGAGCCAAGCAAGTATATGGTCATTGAGTATTTTCAATGGAAGTTGAGTCTAATATTAACTAATAAGTTTTAGCACATTGAATTCAAGTTACATAGAAGGTCCCAAGCATAGTAAAGATCAAGCATCAGTAGCATATATAGTGAGTGTCAAGTGTCAAATAGTAAGTGTCTAGCAAAATAGAATTAACATTCAAGTTAGGAATGATATAAAGTTTGAGAATATAATTTCAAGCCAACATGGACAAGATATGTAATACTTGTAGAGGTTGTTCCAAATATTTTTATGTTTTTTGTGATGTGGACCATAGATCCCTAAGTTCTTTGATGAATGAATCAGATGAAGACACAAAATCAAGGAAGCATGTAGAATACTCTTTGTGAATTCTTTAAATAGAGCAGATCTAGACCTAGTTTTGATATGGTAAAGTGTATGATGATATGAAGGAGAAAACAAGCTATACATGTGATCACAAACTAGATTAAGTGTGATAGTGTGAGCATTACAGAAGAGACAAAGAGGCCAGAGAAGAAACCTTATCAAAGTAGTGAAGGAAAGAAAGGTTGTATCATATTAGAGATCAAATCAGACTAAAGGGAGGAGATCCAAAAACAACTTATCAAAGTAGACTGAGGATTAGGTACTGAATCAATTTTAATAGATTGAGTCAAGGTAAATACATTAACAAAGAAGTCTTAACATATCTTTGTAAATTTCCTAATAAAGTACTTACTTTATTGTAAGTGTAAAATCCTCTAACAAGGTGAGATCTGACAATCTCAAAAGCTTTTAATAGGGTCGACCCCTCACAAGGTAGATCATTGGATATTGTCAAACATTGTAACCCTAATAGGTTAACTTTATTATTGTAGTAGTGAATATTTTTGGGTGTTATCCTCACCCTAGTTTACCTTCACCTTGGAGGATTTATGGGTAACCAAAATATTTGTGTCATGTGATTACTTTTCATGCATGTGATTGATAGATTAAATCTATATGTTATTACAAGTTTGATTATATAAGTTATGTATGTAGTTGGATATGAGATGATAAATGTGGTGAATGCATATCCTGATTCAAACCCACCCCCCACCCCCCTGCCCCTCATTATCTTGGTTTCAAATTAAGACTTCCAACACAAACATGTATCATTCTTCAACTTACTTCTTGTCATGACTCCTATATATTTTCTTCCAATGATTTGGTCAAGTGTATGGTTCCTCCTTACATACTTTGCTAAGACAAATTTAGTTCTTCTTTCCTCTTCATTTATTTCACTTGGTTGTGCATGATCATCTCCTTTGTGTATCTCTGGCTACAACTCAGTGATGAAGGGTGCTCCCCCTAATACCATAAACACATAACACAAATAAAGAAACAACAACAATTGTGAGAACAAAATATGGGCTTCTTATTATCACCACAAATGCAGAATTTAAAAATTCATAATTACAATATTCTAGCCCACTTGGGCACCTTTATTATAGTAATCTACAAGATAAAGCTATGAACTATCACCCGAAGTTGTCCTACACAATGTTTGAGCCTTTCTTAAATATGCAATTTTATGTCACCCAAGAAGGTTTTAGATGGAGACACCTAAATCTGATTACACTACTAGGTAATCATATTTAGTCATCTCCTAGGACATTATTGATTAAATATTTATTATTTAATTAATTAATCGTCAGCTCCTAGTTTATTAATTTATTTAATTGACTATAGTCCAATTAATAAAATCAAATGATAACCCAAAATCAATTTATCAATTAAATCCCTATTCCTCTATTAAATTAAATAAATATCCAAATATTTTTAATTTAATCCCACATCCCTTATTTATTAAATAAATCATTTAATAAATTATCCAAACCCCTAAACATCTCTAAACCCCATCTTTGCCCCTAATCCAATTCATTCAACCATACTAACCTCACTTAGCCTCCTAACTAACCCATCCCATCAAAGCTAAGCCACTTACCCCCCAACCATATTTCTAAACTAAGTCTAATCAACCTCCTGAATACATGTGCACAACTTTAAGCAAGGGTTAAGACTTGCTAACCCAAGCCAAAGTCAACAAGTCTCCCTTATCCACTTCCATCCCTATCCAAGAGCATTAATGGCTCTTACATGCCATTAATGCCTCTTACATCCCTCTTACACACTCATCTTACCTCATTACTCCTCTTGAACCTCCCTTTTGACCACCCAATCCCCTTGTGACACTTGTCATGAGGCTAGAACCTTGAACAAGCACAATCCATATGCTCCCCTTTCAAAGCATCCTAGCCCTCCCTCACCATTCTTCCATCCTTGCATCCTGACCCTCCATCTCACTACCCCTTGGCCTATAAATAAAGTTCTTCCCTCTCACAATCCATCCTCAACTTTTATGCAAACTTATAATGCCCCATTGACCACTACATCACATCCATTTTACACCATCATAATGCTAAGATCCATCCACACCTCAATTATTAAAACCCCAACCCATCTACACACTTGGTAAAAACACCTACCCATTGGAAGCTTGAGCACACCCTAAGCATACATCTCCTATCCATCAGGGACATATATACGTCATCATAAGTTACACCCAAGGAGCTTACCATTCTTGGCTTGCCTTCCTTTTTGGTGATAACCTTGTCCTATCATAAGTTGCAACTGTTTTAGTTTTCTATATGTTTTTGTTAGTATTAGTATTCAATATTAAACTTCTATATTAGGTGATACATTTTGGCACACTTGATGAGACCCACATTCGGGTCACCATATTCATGCTTGTTTGCTCATTTTTGTTAAACTAACCCACCTAATGTTTTGTGTTTTTTTGTGAAAACTAGTGGTGATTTAACATTATTTGTAGGTACCAAAATCCCCAACTAGGAAGTGCACTCTCGACCATCCAATCAAATTCCTATTCAAACACCTTGCAAACACCTTGTATTCATGATCCTGCAGCCACAAAATTGTGATCTTTTACTACAGGGAACATTAACTCATGAGGGCAGGATCGCAATTTGTCAGTAAAAACCCTCTTCATCATTCTCGCTAACCAATCCTCCCATGGGAATGTGAGTTTTTACTAGTGGGATCACTGTAAAACCTACAAGATCACTTGACCAAAATAACTGAGCCTAGAAAACTAGTTTTATCCTTTCAACCTCAGTCCCACAGATACACTTGCTAGTAGGAACGCATTCCATAAACCTAAGGGATTTCTCTTTCACGAGATAGCACTGTGAGTATTTTTCCTACAGCCCACTGTTTTTCATTTTCACTAGTCTCTGTACAATGATCCCATGTTATTTGAGTGCATCCCCACATTGTGGGATTGTTGTTTGACTCACATGATTTTATTTTATTTTTATTTTAAATAAGAGTATAAATCAAATTTTGACTTTTAATGGTTATATAGGATAGGAGTTTTTCTAAGAATTTTTACACCTATAAAAAAGATCAAAAAAAGTTTTTTTTTTTAAATTCCATAGTCAAGCTTTAATCTTGGAATTTTTTTTTTGTGACTAATCACATTTTTTTCTTTTGTAGCATTGCAGATTGGAGCATCTTAAAAACTAACCATGTTTTATGCAAGTTTTTCTTGGAATGAACTTGCATGTTTAAAAAAAAATCATTGAATGAATGTTACTAAAATAAATCTTGAATGTCATGGACTAAAATCTAAAAGTTTTCATTTGAATGTATGATTAAAACCACAAACACAATCTTGCATGCCAAGGATCTAATAATCATTGCTATCCCTCACACTTCAACTTTGGTGCTTAAAAATAAATCACTTAATATTGAATGCATAAACGAATTGACTCAACTCATTCCTTATTGAATTTCTCATGTTTACAATGCTCAAATTTCTTATGTTGACAAACTCTCAATTTTCATTATGCTGACAATGATGTCAAGTTGCAAAGAACATTGTATGTCATATGTTGGAATTTACAAGTGGGAAGATTTACTTTTGAGAATGGGGTTGAATCAGAAGTAACTATATTTTACCTCTAAAACATTTTAGCTGAAAACATTCACATGCATCTAATTCATCTAATAAACACGAAAGTAAAGCATCAAAATAGATAACACAAAAAATTGGTAACCCAAAAACCCTCCAAAATGAGAAGGTAAAACTGGGGTGGGAATGACACCCACAAAGTATCACTGCAGGAATATCTAACTATTTAAGGTTAGAAAGTTTGACCACTTCCAATTGTCTGCCCTATGAAAGGTCTATCTTGTTAAAGACTTTACACCCTATTAAAAGTGACCTGGTTAAATGATTTACAAACACTCACTTGGAATGTTACCATGTTAAAGAATTTAGCACCTTGTCTAAAGCCTTACAACATGGCTATTAAACCAACCTATCATCATAGGATTTTCATTCCTAATAAAATTGCTAGAGAGTATTAGAAAGTCTTGCCCTGATGACTTGCACTGATGACTTGCAATATTCAATTGTTGATTTCAGATCCTTATTCTGCTTTGACTACTCTAATCCTTGCTTGATCTGATATGTCTCTTCATGAAATTCTGATTGCTCTATCCTGATCAACTAAATTCTGCAATGCTTCTCTATTCTTTCTAAGTCTTTATACCCCTCTACACTTCACTATAATTCACCCATACACTTCTCACATTCACTCATACAGTGGGGTTTTTTCCTCCTTTTAAAGGCTTCGAAGACTTAGGGTTAGGTATGAATCTATTATCAATATTCACTCTTCATTTCCCACTCAATTATTTCACTTTTCCTATTAGTTACATGCCTTCTACATTTTTCTTATTGGTTTCATGTTGATTACATAGGTAATGCAAAAAATTCAATCTTATCTTCAAGATCCTTCAAGATTCATCCTAAGTCAACTCAAAAAATAGTTTACATTTGAGTCTGTGAAGATACAAACTCATATGTTGATTTTGTGTTACTCGGCACTTACTAGTTGTTGATACTTAGCACATATAGGAATTATGTCTCACTCAACTCCTATGGAAATTCTATTTCACTCAGCATCTATACTTTTCTTGTCACCTATAGTGACTGGCATCACTTATCACTCGACACTTGAACTTTGCTCGTCACCTGAAGTTCATTCGACACCTATTGAATCTCTAGCTCAGCACACACTATAGCTCAGCTTCTATATTATACTTGGCATCAACTTAAGAATTGGTTAAGTGTGTTAACACTCAATTGTCAAAACCAATCTGAGACCAACAATCTCCCCCTTGGACATTAGTGGCAAAAACACTTAACTAAGCATAATGAATCTGATCTCTTATGAGTATACTACTCATTTTGTTTAGCATATGTGCAAGATTTCAAAAACTTGTTCAAAATTTTATAGAAGACTATATACCTCAAAAATTTCTAACTCCCTCTAAGCTAATGTACCATTTCTATAACCAAAATTTTCTTCTTGCAACCAAAGACTCTTGTGCTCAATTTGCCTCATGCTAATGCCTCTGATACTCTTTGTCCTCTCAATCTTTTGTACCCTATTCCTAGTATATTTGTACTCATCTTTTGTTTCTGGTTCCCCTTTCATACATCTCCTTATAGTTGATCCTTTTGGTTGTATCTCCTTATTTTTTCTTCAAAATTTTATTGTCTCCCCGTTTGGGTATATCTCCTCCATAATTTATTATTCCCTTATTCTTATTATTTCTTATCTTTATCTCCCCCAAAATATTATATCTCCCCCTTTTTGACACTTATGTCAAAGGGTCCTAAGAATGAATGGAATATTTAGCCAAAAATGTTTTATTTACCTCCATTGTCATCTTTAGAGAAGCATCCCAATTGTCTAAGGCAATTTCTAGTGCTTTGTGTTGGATGGTTGTCTCTGCTACAAGATGTACTAGGCCTTCTAGGGTAGAAATATTGGGGTCTTTCTTTAAAACATTTTTCGCATAGGCAACTTCTTTATGGAGTACTTCTAGATGTGGGGTAATAGCAGATTGTATTTGTATCAATTTGGCTTTAATATTAGCCTCTTATACTATCAATATAGCTAAATCTTTTAGAGTGTGAAGTGTTGTTGCAAAATGCTTCTCACTTTGAGCTAGATCTTTATGTAGTTGTGTGCTAGATATCTTAAGATTTCTCACCAAGATCAATATTCTCTGGCTAGTTTCTTGTGTGAAATATGATGAGTCACACAATTTGGAGTACAATGAGAATATGTTCTTAAGTATTGTTTTCACCTTTTCAATCTTTTGAGCCAATTCAACTTGTGATAGTGCTATTTCACTAAATATTTTCTCATTAACTTTCATGTGAAATTTCTTCACAGACCATTCTAATAATTTGACATTAGTATCAAGGTCTTTGTTTTGTACCTGGTCCACTATGTTGGACAATCACTCCCTGATGGGCTTTGTTTCATTAGGTACAGGTAAGCTAAATGTATCAAGGAAGATGTCTTTGATCTCTATCAATGCTTTCCTTTATCTATACTCATTTCTAATTATCTCGTGCTTCTTCTTCCTCTCAAGTTCCTCTTGCACTTCATTTATCTGTGCCAAGTTCATTGTTTTGTAGTCATAACTTGGTATGACTATTTTCTCATCAAGTGCAAGGTCTCCATAGTGAAGTACCCTTGATACCTTGATGGAGCTTCAGCCTAGTGCTAAAATTTGTACTGGTACTACATCAGTCCTCAACTTCTTGGTAGGAGTCCCTGAGGTAGGCAAGTTTACCAGTGTCTGTATTGCCTCCTGCTCTCTTTCCTTGGGGATTTTCTCCTCTTCCTTCTCTTCTTCTTGACTACCTTGATCAATGATAATGATTTGAGGAGGTGCACTTTGGCTCTATGCTATAGGAACATCTTGTCCCATTTTCTCCTTTGTTGGCTCCTCGACAGTTGTTGTTGCTATTACTGTATGATCAACCTTAGTAGTTGTGTCTTGTGTTGCTTTCTCTTTTGGTTGATCTTCTATAGCTTTGGGAGGTTTTGAAGGTGGTTATTGTGTGTTCACCTTCTCCGTAGTAATCTTTACTACAGCTTTTTGCAATTCATTCACACTCACCAAAACATGATTTGTGTATAACTGTGATTGCAATGTTGTTTAGTGAAGGATCTTTTTGAGATCCTCTGTAGTCAATGGATTGATGTTTTAACCTAAGGTGTCACGAACATCCTTTATAGTTATAGTTTCCATAGGTGTTGTATATGGAGGACTTGTTGGTGGCAATTGGGTGTCTTGGATACTTTGTTCTGGCTACTGCTCCTCAGTTGTTGCCTCTTCACCTTGTTGTGTCTCCTCCACTATTTCCTCTTCTTTTTCTTTCTCTCCTTCCTCATCCTCTTCATTCTCTTCTTCTTCCTCATCATTTCTTCCCTCAAAAGGATCTTCCTACCCTTCCTTGATAGTAGTTAATCCATAAATCAATTTCCACATTTGTGTGGACTTTTGCATGACATCTTCAATTTGATTTTGTAAAATTCTAAAAGCTCTGTATTTAGGTGCAAATTTGCTCCCATGTTTCTTATTAGCCTTGATTATTTGAACTTTAGTTAGGTCAATAATTACATGAGCCAATGTTGACTCCCTTATTTCCTTCTGCATTTTAAGGCAGTAATACCATTTATCTTCTACAATGGAGCTTAGCTCCTTAGGCATAGAATTGTCAAGTTCAAGTGGGGTGATCTTGAACTTGGCCATCATAGGGTAGATGGACTTTTCCACTATGTTTTGTTCTTCTCTTGACAATTTGTTAAAATCAATGGTCTTCAAACTAGTTAAATCTACATTATCTCTAATGTTATTACAAACATTTTCCTATTTAGACTTGGTAGAATGCCTTACCAATCTAAATTGATCATTATCAGACTCTATCTTTTCTTTGTCTAACTCTAGGGATGCAACATATTTTCTTCTTTTCTCTTTTTTTGTGGGCCCTCCTTGCTATGTGGCCTTTTACTTCCCCTATTCCTTTACCACTTGTGTTGTTGCCTTGGTATCTACCCTCGTAGTTGTCTTGGCTAGGCTTGGATTTGTTGCTTTCTTCTTCCCCTTGGGTTGTGCAAATGGTTGTTTTTGTGCTTTTCTCTTCTTTGGCTCTGGCTTTGGTGCTTCTTTCTTAACACCTTCCTCTTCTTCTACATCCTCATCCATGCCTTGGGTCAATGCAAGTGTTTCTTGTCCTTGATCCTCTTCATCATCTTTTGCTTCTTCACCTTCTTCTTCTTCTATAGTGCCCTCACCAAATTTGGCCTTTAACTTCTTTACAAGTTTTTTTTTCTTCTTCAGTGTGGAGGTAGTCTTTAACTCCATATCCACCTTTGACCTAACCACATCATAGGTTCCAAAATTTGGTGCACTTTTGTCCACTTCCTCAGCTAGTAGTGCAATTATAGCTATTGATGCCTTGTCTATATGTATTTCATAGCCAAGAGGTCTTAACCATCTCACTCTTGGTGTAGTAGCTTGAATATAAGTATAATCAATATCTACAAGAAAGCATACATCATTTACATGTTTCTCTACCAATGAAATTGGTATCCTTAGCCTTTGCTTCATGGTCTTCTTGAAGTCTTCAAAATAACTAGTCATAAGTGTTTCAAAATTAGCTCCCATTTGTTCAATGTATTCATTAACTTGAGCTATGATAGACCTATTTGTTTTCTAGTCAACTTTACCAAAATAAGGAAACTCATTCTATACATAGAATAATATGCAAATCAAAATAGCACCAAACTTGCATTGTGCTCCCTTGGTTCTTCTGATTGCTGCTAAATTCTCATTAATTTGTTGTAGTTGCAGTTTTGCAAGATCATAAGTATGATCCTTTTTCACTAGTTTGTAACCCACATCCATTGCAATGCAAGGCACACTATTAATTCTACTGGATTGGTAGAATTTGTGTGCAATAACTCTAACAACAAATTCAACAAGAGGATCTTGAATAGTGTCTATTGTCATCCCTCTCTTGTTCCATTTGGCACCAGTGTTCTTTTCAATTGCTTCCTTAGAATCACTCCTAAGGGTCTTTGGATGATCTAGGGTTGGGTTCCCTGACACTCTATGTACAAACCTTTTTGTAATTTTTACTAGACCATCCTCCAACCATAAGCTTCCATCATGTATTCTGCTAAGCACTAGCCTGATCCATTCAGTTTTGAAAACTGTGCAGAATTCTAGGGCATGCATCAAACCCTTCTTTTCAATGATTTAGTACTCCTCTTTCAAAACTCCATTTTCACACAATCTCTCATAGGCTTACCTCATCTCCATGTCTCCTATGGCTCCAATTTTATAGTTGTAACATCTTCTAACATCCTGAACCATAACTACCTTAGGGGGTATGACAAATAGGGCTCCAGTTGGGTTGTTTTTATATGCCACTTTAGGGATTGGCTAGAAATCAAGTTGTTTCACTTCATTGGACACTAGTTGAACCTCAAACGGCTCTTTCTCCTATGTTTTACTAGAATTAGAAGCCATTTGTGAAATCTAGGGTTTGAACAAAAAGAAACTTAAAATTGTGTAGCTCAACACAAATATAAATACCTCGAACTCGATTAAATTGTGTTGAATTGCTGTTGAAATCTGCTTAAATATTGGATTCTCTTCTTTGAAGTCATTTTGCACTCTTCTTCATCTTTTCTCTTTGTTTGCAATGAAGAAAAATGATTCAAAACACGATAATATACCCTATTTTCATTGCATTTAATGCTTAGTGCATTTATAGCTTTCCACTTAGCTTCTTAAGAATTTCTACATTACTTGGCTTCCATTTCCTTTTCATAACTCGACATCCATAGGAGTATCCTTCACTTGGCTTCAACTAAATTTTCTCTTCACTTGGCTTCCACTACTAACTCGGCTACAACTAATCATTTGGCTTCTACTGACTTTGGCAATCAACTCGACATGCACTGGGCTTTTACTTGGCATCTGAGGGCAACTCAGCAACACTTATGAAAACTCAAAATTTTAACTTTTCATCTCTAATCATGCTCATCTCTTCTTTTTAGTACTTTCTTATTTAGGAATTGATGTATGATAAATCTTTGTAAATCAATCCCTCATGCCTTCTCTTTGCTTAGTTTGATGAAGTGTGACCACTTGACCTTTTAGGTAAAGTGATCCCTTCATTTGATGTGTTGCTCCCATCTTTCTTCTTCCATTTCTTATTCATTTCTCCTCTAATGTATTCAACATCTACCTTCTCTTTACATTTTTTGTTCTTTGAGTTGGTTGCCTTTGACCTTGTTGGGAAATTCCTACTAATATGACCAATTTTCAAACAACTAAAATATGTGGTTTAACTCAACCATCTACTATAGTTTCCATTGAAATGTGTTCTTATGCAATTTTTAGGAATGTTTCCATATTCTTGATAGTAATGATAGCTATACCTAGTGTTGTAGTCTCAATTGTAGTGATGTCCATGGTTATTTCCCCTTGTTGGTTAATTTGGTGTCCACATAGGCTTTGATCTACACTCAAAAGTTCTATGTCCATACTTCTTCAAATTGTAGTAGTGACCTTCAAATCTTGGTATTCAGATAGTCCTAGTCTTGTAGTCATGTGCTTAATGTCCTTTCTTTTTGCACTTATGACAATGATTCACATTCTTAGGTTTGTCATGCTAATGAGCATTCTTGCTCCTACATATATTAGAGGTATGTCCTTTTTTACCACAAAAATGAAAAGTAGGTTTAGTGTTCTTACCTTTTTTACTCCTTTCTTCTGCAATCTTAGATGACTCTCCTTGTTCAGTGCTAGTGTATCCTAGTCCTAAAGTATCATTGCTAGCTCTTGGTGATTTTAGTAGCTGCTCAAAGTACTTGATTGCCTCATTGGGTTTGTTGAAGCTCTCTACAATTTCCTTCTCTCTTTTTAGGTCATTTTGCATCTTAAGTGTGGAGATCTCAATGTCCTTAATATTTAGTTCATTGTGTGCATTCATCATCTGGCTTAGGGTGTCTAGCTGCATGTTTGAAATTCTTCCAAACTCAATTAACTTTTCTTCCAGTGTGTTGGCAAGGTTTCTCTTTTCTTCTTCTAGCATAGCCTTATCTTCAATGGCTCTTTTCTTTTATTTACTCACCCCACAAAGCATCATGGATTGTGAATCTTGTTCAATCTTGAGTGTTCTAATTTCTTCTACTTGGGCTCTATTCTTCTCCATTAGGTTTGCTATTGCTGCATCAAATTCTTTAGAATCTCCATTTGCAAACAGTTTTGAGGTGTCAATCTCCTTGTATTGTGTATCATTTTTAGCTATGGCAATCTCTCTTCTTCTCTTTAAGGATTTTCTTAGTTCCTCCCTGGCTTCTTCCAAAGTGTGTAAAGCAAGTTGTATATCAATTGCCTAATTTTCTATGATCTTCCCAAGTTTGTAGACTTCCATTTCTAGATATTTTATCCAAGTTGTAAGGCTCCTCCTTTAAGAACTTGGCTCTGATACCAATTGTTGGAATTTACAAGTGGGAAGATTTACTTCTGAGAGGGGGGGTGAATTAGAAGTAACTATATTTTACCTCTAAAACATTTTAGCTAAAAACATTCACATGCATCTAATTCATCTAATAAACATGAAAGTAAAGACATGCATGAAAATAGATACATAAAAATTTGGTAACCTAGACACCCTCCAAAATGAGAAGGTAAAATTGGGGTGGGGATAACACCCACAAAGTATCACTGCACCAATATGTAACTGTTTAAGGTTACAAAGTTTGACCACTTCCAATGGTCTGCCCTGTGAAAGGCCTATCATGTTAAAGACTTTACACCCTGTTAAAAGTGACCTAGTTAAAGGATTTACAAACATTCACTTGGAATGTTACCCTATTAAAGGATTTAGCACTTAATCTAAAGGCTTACAACATGGCTATTAAACCAATCTATCATCATAGGATTTTCATTCCTATTACAATTGCTAGAGAGTATTAGAAAGTCTTGCCCTAATGACTTGCAATCTTAATTGTTGATTCTAGATCCTTTTTCTACTATAACTACTTTGATCCTTGCTTGATCTAATATGTATCTTCACAAAATTTTGATTACTCTATTCTGATCAACTGAATTTTGCAATGTTTCTTTATTCTTTCTAAGTCTTTATACCCCTCTACACTTCACTATAATTCACCGATACACTTCTCACATTCACTCATATAATGGGATTTCATCCTTTTTTAAAAGGCTTTGAAGACTTAGGGTTAGGTATGAATCTACGATCAATATTCACTCTTCATTTCCCAATCAATTCTTTCACTTTTCCTATTGATTGCATGCCTTCTGCATTTTCTTATTGGTTACATGTTGATTACATAGGTAATGCAAAAGATTCGATCTTATCTTCAAAATCCTTCGAGATTCTTCCTAAGTCGGCTCAAAAAATGGTTTACATCTGAGTTTGTGAAGATACAAACTCATATGTTGATTCTGTGTTACTTGACACTTACTAGTTACTAATGCTTGGCTCATTTAGGAATTTTGTCTCACTTAGCTCCTATGGCAATTCTATTTCACTTCGCATCTATACTTTGCTTGACACCTATAGTGACTCGGCATCACTTATCACTCAGCACTTGAACTTTGCTCAGCGCCTAAAGTTCACTCAGCACCTATTGAATCTCTGGCTTGACACACACTGTAGCTTGGCTTTTGTATTATACTCAGCATCAACTTAAGAATTGATTAAGTGTGTTGACACTCAATTGTCAAAACCAATCTACGATCAACTCTATAAACATGAGTGTCTTCAATCATAGATTACAAAATCTAAACCATCAATTGGAATGAACAAGTGTCTTTTAAACATGAGATCACTTATGTGGTCTTGTTTTACACTTTTTAGGAGGTCTGCTTGGCATTTCATCACCCCTTGGGACAACCTCAACTCTAGCATTCTAGTAGAGTATAAATATCAAGAGGTGAATCAAAAGACACTTCTCTTGGAAGCATAATCTTATCACTCTTGGCTAAGCCCCAAAGAACTTGATACCTTTGGGAAGTGAAGGTGGAGATTGGGTTACCATCTCCTTGTAGCTATGTGGCATTATTTTCTTTCATCTATAGATTTGGGCCTCACATAGCTAGTGTATATCAAGGACACCCCTAGTTGAGCTTGTACATCCTAATAAAGCCTTATAGGGTTATTGATGTGTTTGACATGTTTGAGTATTGCAAAACCCTCCCCATGTTTTAGAAAAAATCAAGTCCTTTTGCTAAAGAGATCACTTATATGTCCTTTGAGATGGTTGTTAGCAAGTCCATTCGCAAAAAACCTAAGTCTAGTTTGCTCTGCTTTATCCATTAGTAAATTATTCAACCCAAATGAAAGGCATACTTAGCATAGTCACTACCTCATTAGAGATTCATCCAAACTTCCAAAAACATTGTCATCCTAATCACATCCTTTCTTACATCATTCTAGTCTTCCATCAAGTCTTCCTTATCCTAAGCTAGCTATATCTTCTTAGTCATTCCCCACCCCATTTTCATATCCTCTAGAGTCAATCTTTCCTTCTATCATGAGCCTAATCCACATCCAAATTCTAATCTATATTTTTTTATTCATCTATATACATCCATATTCATCCTTAATCCCCAAAACAACATGTCACAATCCTATTATGATGAGTTTGGTCATCCCACCTTTTCTCCCACTCCATCTGATTCCAATGATGATGATGATCTTGTCAACTACAACAGGTATATTGAAAGCCTTAGAGATATTGCTCCCAACATCCTTCAAAATCCAAACATTCCTCCCAACTACTCCATCATTCCACCGTGCATACCCACTAGTACTCCTTACCATGCCTTTGACAAGGGAAATCCATTATTGTCCTCATCCATGCCTCCTTCCTATATTATTTCCACATATTCCTCTTATACATCAGTTATATCTCCATCTTCCTCTACCTTCATATCCAAATCTCCACCATTCCTATACAACTTTAGTAGCTACATCCCTAGTCCAAATCCACCATCTCAATATCTTCGAAACCCCTTTCCAAATCCTCCAACCAATCCTATTTATACAATACATCATCCTAATCCCCTTACTATTCCTAGTCCAACACACACATCTCCAAGGAATTTTACAAGGAAACCCAAAGAAAATCCATCTCCCCCACCATCATTCCTCTTACATCATCCTATCACTTTCATTCCTATTTTATCGACCCCACTTATCAAACCCCTTTCATCTCCTACCTCTCATCCATCAAATCCCTCCAAATCCAATCTACGTTTTTTCCTCCTAGCATTACCCAACTCCCATTTCATAAACCTAATGAATCCCTCCCCCATTAGCTCATCCCCATTAAAGAGCCTCCTACTCATCCATCTACCTCACTTAAAGAAAATATACATACTTCTCCTATCATACTATCCACTCCCATCCATTCATATCAAGATCTTGTCCATAAGCATGTTGAAATATCCCACAACATAAAAGAAGATCCAACCATCCCACTTAATCCCCTACATGATCCACTTTTACCATTTTCTCCATCCAAAGAGTAGTCATCATTCCCTCCATATCTAAATCCTACCATCATACCTACTCCATCTCAAGATCTATTTCCATAAACCCATCAAAATCAAGATCCCATTTGTCCATCCCCTTAGCTTCATGATCATACATACCCTATAATCCATGATGATAGATTCATAGAAGAACTAACTATCATATCCAAAGCTTTGACTCCTTCAATGAGTAATGAACTCACATCTTGTGTTCCAAATAACAACATCATATTGAAGAAATAAATAAAAGTGTATCTCTAGATGTTGGTATCTTTTCTATCCCTACATGGTCACAAGTCCTTCCATCTTCACCCCAAAGTTTACATGCATCTTGTTCTAAATCTATTTTGGACCCTTATCCTCCTACTTTTCAACCCTCCATTTTGGGTCCTTATATCACTTATCTAAATCCTCCACCATTTCCATCCATTTTGGGTCCTTATATACCTAACATGAATCCTTTATCTCCTCCATCTATTTTGGGACCCACTCCTTCCTTGTTTCCATCTATTTTAGACCCATAACCTTCATTCCCTCCATCCATTTTGGGCAATTATATGCATCCATATCCTATATCCCAATCCATCATTCCATCCCCTCAAATCCACAAGCTATATCATCAAAGTCACTCATCCTTGAATCCCTTCAAACCTTCAAACCCTATCACTCCATCCATAATCCCTTCATATCATCCATGCTCTTTTTCCCATACCATGGCTAATAAAAGCATATTGGATACCAAAATAAAAAAGCATAAATCCAAAAATCCACAAAAATCACTATTTTCATATGTCCCTTCTAAAATACATGTTCCAAAAGAGAAACATTTAATCCCAATCAAAGAAAAAATCAAGAGGCCATAAAGGCCCAAGCTGCAAATGTCAAAAATTATATGGATACCCAGGATGCTCATAAAATAAATATGCCTTAAAGAAAAATCTCAATTGGCATCCATTCATGCTACTAAAAAAGCATCATCCATTCATACTCTATCCAAAGCTCCATATATACATCCTTCATCCCCCTAATCCGCTCTTTGTCCATATGCTTCTTATCCTAAATTTCCCATCCTCCATCTTCCAACTTTACTTGTAGTCCTTTTTTTTGTCTTTCTCCATTTTCTCCTTCACCATGTTCAACATCATCTTTCCTACTACTTCATCACCTCTCAAGGTGTGTGTCAATGATGATCCTTCCATTTTCCTCATCCATTTACCCACAAGTCTTATGTCTTCCCATCCCTTATCTACCAACTCCCACCCACCATTCCACTTCTTTAATACAATCTTTTTCTCCCCATCCTACCAATATCTATGAGTAAAAATGCATCAAAAAAAAAGCAAGTAGAGAAAAATAAGCGTCCACTAATGAAAACTTGGCAATTCAAGCACCTTGGACAAGTACCATGATGAAATCTTGGCAAACATGCATCATGCATAATCCCTTTATGCAAATGCTCTATATACTTGGGGGCAAGTTTCATCACCCACCATACCCATCTCATCCCACCATACCAACCACATCTTATCTATTTCAACCACCATCCTCCTTCAGATCTTGATAATAATAAAGTCCACCAATGGATACATGATTTTGGTCATCCTTTTGACATCCAATTTCCATCAAAGTTTGTATCCACATATCCTTTACCCACCCACCCTTTCTTCCATATAATTCCTCCACATCCTCTTTTTCAAACCTCATCCACCAAAAATTATTCTCCCCTATCTTCCCTACTCATTCACCTTTCCTATCCTAGCTTCCCTCTACCTCATTATCCTCTTATCCCCCAACCCTCTATCCTATCACACCTCTCATAAAAAACTCCTCCTAGCTTCCATCTATCTCCCTCATCCTCTTGTTGATCAATCTTCCATCCTATCACATCCCTCATAAAACCTCCTCTTGAATAACCTTATGATAACTAGGGGCACTATATTCCTTGGAGATCATGTTGTGTCCATCTTTCCATCCCTATTTTCATCTTGTCATCCCCAAAACTAGTAATACCTTTTTCTTCTACCCTTTCACTTCTCAACATCTCTTCATCTTTCTAGTTTCCTAGTACATCCCTTGTCATTGGTATCTAGCTCTAGGCTATCCTCATATACCCCAATGTCATCCATTCATATCCTAATTCTCCTAGAAATCTACCATCCACTACACCATTTGATTGCACATCTTTTTAATTCATCCAATCACATTCTTAATCTTCTACACAACCTTGTTGCAAGCCTTGGTCACACCCCAATCATCATCAGTGGGATGCTTCCTTCCCACTCCTTGACCTTTTCATCCACATCACCCTATCCACCCTCAGTCTCGCTATCTCCTCATCCTAAGATTTTCATCCACTATCTTCTCATCTCGAGCTTTTCATCTACTATCTTCTCATCCCAAGCTTTTCATCTGCTATCTTCTCATCTTGAGCTTTTCATCTCTAAATCCTCATCCTGAGCTTTTCATCTGCTATCTCCTCATACTAATCTTTTCATCCACTATCTTCTCATCTTGAGCTTTTCATCTTCTATCTTCTCATCCTGAGCTTTTCATCCATTATCTCCTTATCCTGAGCTTTTCATCTTCTATCTTCCCATCCCAAGGTTTTCATCCCCTTTATCTACTCATCTTGAGCTTTTCCTCTATCTTCTTACCTAAGCTTTTCATCCACTATCTTCTCATCCCAAGCTTATTATTTGCTAATCTTCTCATCCCAAACCTTTCAGCCACTATCTTCTCATCTTTATCTTTCCCACCCCTACCCTATCATGTTGAGCTTTTGTATGGTAATACCTTGTACATGCTTTGGTCTATCATCTATATATTCCTTGTGCGCTAATCCTTCACTTGGTACCATTATATATCTCTCATCTCTTTGTGTCCATTCATGCTTGATCACAAATTACAATTATCTTTGTTAGGTGCTTTAGTAAATCTTAATACGAGATCCCTTGTCATCAAAATGTTGTCCTAAAAAGTTTTGATTTCCTAGCTCATCCTTCTCCTCAATAATACTAATAGATCCTTGTAGGATGCATCCTTCCTCTCATTTGATCTTGGTCTTTCAGTATTGATTCCTACCGATCTCTTTGGAAAAAGGTTACTTTTCATGGATTCACATTTTCTTTTCATATGTTTTCTTTTCGGGATTTCAAGTTTGGTTCTTAAAGCATCTCTTCCAAGTGATTTGGATTGTTACCTCCTCAAGGTCACAACAATCTCTTATATCATGGTGTGCTATGAATGGGGCAATTCAAGAGCAAGGTTTTGATCAGGTCACTTTTGTCTTCTTTTTTCTACTTGTGAGCTAGTTGAATATGACCCTTGTATATAACAAACATGTGATCACTTGTGGTTACATGGTACACTTGGAAATATTGTTTTCTTGTGGGTTACCCAATATCATTTCCACTCTAATTGTTCCAAGATTCATGTGTGATGTTGGGGCAATTCTTGTGTGTTTGTTTCACATTAGTCTAATATAATATTGGTGTAAAGGGCTTGATGTTCTCCATAACCTTTGCATATCCCCAATATTCCTATATCAAAATAAGTGCTCAACTATATGGTGGTGCTCCACTTTGTAACACACCCATGCTCAAGCTTCAATGGATTCCTTCACACTTCCATCCTATCCAAGCATCCCATCCTATCAAAACATCCCATCCTATCCAAGCATCCCTTCCAATCAATCTTGCAATCATGATCTAGCCAATCTATCAATCATAGAGTATCCAATCTTGCATCAATCATAATCATAGTTCCTGAGTCAATCATAAGCATAACTTCTACATTAATCATAATCTTAGTCATCACCAATCATAATCCTAGAATCATAATCTCCCCAACCCTACCATCTTCCAAATCACTTCCCTGGGTTCAATTTAAAACAACCAATCACCCTCCCCCCTCCCCCTATAACCAATGTTCTTATCCATTGGTTATCCTTGCTCACAAGGTTTTCCTTTGTATCCTTCTCCCATAGTGAGAGTATGAGCTTCCTTAAAACCCCCCCTCGTAGCCACTCTCAGTCCTCCTCCTCACCCTAGATTCTTGTACTTTTCAAGAAAATATCAGGCCTCACCTTCTCTCACAACCACCTTCTCAAGGGGGCATCATGTAATCCATTCTCTCTTCTTCTACTCAAGACTAGGGCAACCATGTTGCTTTAAAAAAATTTCTTCGCATCATTTATATTAGAACTTCTTTGAAATAGTTTTGTCCCAACACTATGTCAAAGAGGGGCAAAATATAGACACCTAAATCTAATTATACTACTAGGTAATCATATTTAGTCATCTCCTAAGACATTATTGATTTAATATTTATTATTTAATTAATTAATCATCATCCCCTTTTTAATAAATTTATTTAATTAAGTATAGTCCAATTTATTAAATCAAATGATAACCAAAATCAATTTATCAATTAAATCCATATTCCTTTATTAAATTAAATAAATGTCCAACTATATTTAATTTAGTCCCACATCCCTTATTTATTAAATAAATCGTTTAATAAATTATTCAAACCCCTAAAACATCTTTAAACCTCATCTTTACCCCTAATCCAACCCATTCACCCATACTAACCTCACTTAGCCTCCTAACTAACCCATCCCATCAAAGCTAAGCCACTTGCCCCCTAACCCCCTTTTAAACTAAGTCTAATCCCCCTCCTAAACATGTGCAAAACTTTAAGAAAGGGTTAAGACTTGCTAACCCAAGCCAAAGTTAACAAGTCTCTTTATCCTCTTCCATCGGTATCCAAGAGCATTAATGGCTCTTACATGCCATTAATGCCTCTTACACACTCATCTTTCCGCATTACTCCTCTTAATCCTCCCTTTTGACCACCCAATCCCCTTGTGACACTTGTTACAAGGCTAGGGCCTTGAACAAGCACAATTTATATGCTCCCCTTTCAAAGCATCCTAGCCCTCCCTCACCATTCTTCCATCCTTGCATCTTGACCCTCCATCTCACTACCCCTTGGCCTATGAATAAATCTCTTGTCTCTCACAATCCATCACCAACTTTCATGCAAACTTATAATGCCCCATTGACCACTACATCGTAGCCATTTTACACCATCATAATGCTAAGATCCATCCCACCTCCATTGTTAAAACCCTCACCCATCTACAAATAGTAAAAACATCCACCCATTGGAAGCTTAAGCACACCATGAGCATACATCTCCTATCCATCAAGGACATATCTACGTCATCATAGGTTACACCTAAGGAACTTATCATTCTTAGTTTGCCTTCCTTTTTGGTGATAAGCTTGTCCTATCATAAGTGTTAACACTACTAGATTAGGTGATACACTACTAGATTAGTGTTAGTATTTAATATTAGTTTTTTATATGCTTTTGTTAGTATTAGTATTTAATATTACACTACTAGATTAGGTGATACACTAGACACTCAAACTTGATACCTAGGACTGATAGACCTTAACAACACATATAGATTTGGCAAAATACACTTTTGACATTTATTTTAGAAATTTTGGGCAGCCCAACTTTGGAAGACCATAACTCTCAAATAGTTTCTCCGATTATGCTCTATTATAACCACTTTTTAGAAACCATAGCTCCTAGTTTACAAGCTTGAATCTACACAAGAGCCCATCTGTCAAGTTTTCAAACCTCATCTGAGGCCTCTAGATCTTCAAACTAAGCCTAAAGATATTTTACCACAATTGCACATCAAAAATCTGCAATAACTTCACAAATATATATAATCTGACCATAAAACTCCACTAAAAAGTTGATATATCTAAAATAAACCTTCATCTCTAAAATTAGAACATTCTAAGCTCGTATAACCAACTTACTAATTAGAAATCCTCCATAGATAAAAAATTTAAATTAAGACAACTCTTATTGAAAAAATTGAAAGGAAATATTTTTGGGTGATGTAAGATTTCTCTTACACCCAGGATGCTCTTGCATTCGACATCAAGGATAATTTGAGAAGTGACCCTATTACATCTCAAGTATTCAAAGGAAAACCAAGATGGTTAACCTCTTCACATGCTAACCATGATGAATCTTCTACTGGTCTCCCTTTCTATTTGACCATTTATTCTTCATAAGTTCTATTTTATGTACTTTTTCCAACACAACTATCCAGTATCTCCTCAATCTCCTTCATAGTCGAACTAGCTATTAGAATACTCCACTATTCTTCTACAACTTCTTCTCCATCACTGACTTCATAATAATTAGTCAAATCTAAAATGTTAAATACTAGTGAAATATTTGATTTAGTAGGTAACTCCACTTCATAGGCATTTCCAGAATCATGCCTTTTCACTATCTTTCACGATCTAAACTTCTTCATTTTCAGCCTATTATATGTACAGACTAGAAAATGCTCCTTTTGCAAATGAACCATGATGAAATCTCTAATCTGAAATTCCTTATACCTTCTTTTCATGTCTTCCTTAGCCTTATACTATGTATTCATCTTGATAATGTGTTTCCTTACCTCCTCATGGATATTCTTCAATTTTTTAGCAAATTCTTCTGCTTCAACACTACTTATCTCTCCTTTATCCAACTGCTCAACTTAGAAGAATTTCTAGGACTACTCCCATATACAATATGGAATGGTGATTTACTAGTACTCTTGTTGATAGAATTGTTATATGCAAATTCTGCTTGTGGTAAAATTAGATCCCAGCCTTTTGGCTTGTCTCCAACCAAATATCTCAACAAATTTTCCAAACTATGATTAACAACTTTTTTTTGGTTGTAAAATATTCAATGTGATTGTGGATGGTGGTAGTATAGATAATCTTGTTGCTAAGGAGATGGTTTAGAAACCTTTATTGAAGAGGATGAGACATCCTTGTTCTTATAGGGATTGGTTGGTTACAAGATGAACATGCTTTGGAAGTGAGGGAGCAATGTCTTGTTGATTTTTAGATTGGGTAGTATAAGGATCAAGTGTTGTTTGATATTGTGGACATGAGTAGTTGTCACATATTGCTTGATAGATCTTGGAAATATGATTATAAGGCTATGCATGATTGTGTCAAGAATGTGATTACTATTGAGAAAGGTAGTAGAAAGCATTCATTGATTCCTTTGTAGAATAAAGAACTTGGTAGGAGGAACTTTAGTATTGGTAGACAAGTTGAGTTGAAGGATTCTGAGAGGGTTAGAGATCAGCATGGAAAACAAAACTACAAAAAACCAAGGATGGATGTGAAGAAGAAACAAAAATAGTTGGTTATTGCTAGAAAGAATCAACATAAGTGGAATAAAGGAAAGTGTGTGCAAGTTGAAGACTTGGAGGATATATATGTGAAGAACTAGTTTGGAATTTATATGTTGAATCCGAAAAGATGTTCTTCTAGCTACTAAGGACATATTTTCACACTTGGAGTGTCTAATGCAACAGCATCCTATGGTAGCTGGCAAACTTGCATGTTGGAGGGATTTTGGCTTTGGAGTTGACGACTCAATCACCAAAGGAGTGGTGCTTAGTTGTTACTCTATATAGTGTTGGTCAAGGTTCTCAGTCACTAAAGGAGCTTGATATATACTATTTCTTGTAATATACTATGTTTCCTAGCAGGTAAGGAACTTGGTAATGCTAGTAGGAGCTTGATAGTACTTGGTGGTTGTTGATGTTGAATAGTTTGAGCTTGCTAAATAGAGTTCTTGTGGATTTTATCAATCAACCTAGTGCACTTAATGTGTGAGGAGTGTGATCATGATGTGGAGCAATTATGGGAGTTTGTGTAGTCCTATTTGGGTCTTGGTTATTTGACCTAGGTGTATTTAATGGGTGTTGTAATCCTTCTAAGGCATTTGGTATTTAATATCTCTTGCAGGCCAACTTGTGGCTTAATTATATATTTAATAGAAGGGTTTATTTAGTTTGTAACTTGTTAGGCTAAATTATGGTTTAGTTGGGTATAAGAAGATGATCTTGTGGAGTCTTGAATCATTATTCATTCAACATGGAGTGGCTGAGAGAGTGAAGTTTATGAGCATAGATAATAGTTGTGGCTTGGGAAACAAGGAGGTTTCTCAGTGGCTTGCGAGTATAATTTTAGATCTTGTTGGAGTTTTATACCAAAGTGTTGTTGTGATATAGATCTAGACTAGCTAGATTTTTTTGGTTAGATCTTGAGGAATCTTGCAAAACTATTACTTGCTTTGTGTTTGGTTGTAACTAAGAAGGTTTTATAACCCAACACATTGCATGTAATCAATTATTTTATGAATAAAGAATTGAGTTTGGTATCAAATCTTGTATCCTCTATTTTGTTTTCATTGTGTGGTTATTTGTTGGGGGCTAGGACATCTCCTTTGGGGATTCTCCTTCCTTCTATTGAATCAATCATACACCAATGTATAGTAGGGCAGCTAATAAGAGCTCATAAGGGGTTGTAGGATGCAATAATGTGTCTCAAGACTCATTAACACACCTTATGCCACCTAAAATGTATGGTAAGTGGTCCTAAAGGGTCCAAAAGATTCATAAGGTGTTGTAGGACATATTAATGCTTCCTAGGACACCTTAAGACTTCTTATGAACCAATGTATGATAAGGGATCTTAAGGGGTCCTAGGACCTCTTATGACCACTTACCATACACTAATATGGTAATGTTTCCTACGGGGTCATGAGGGATCTTAAGGGGTCTAAGGACACATTAATATGTCATTGGTCCCCTTAGAACCCTTACCCTACATTAGTGTATGGTAAGGGGTACTAAGGGATATTAAGGGGTCCTAACACACATTAATGGTCTTATAATCCCTCATCATACAATAGTGTATGGTAAGAGGTACTGATGAATCTTTAGGGGTCCTAAGACACATTAATGTGTCCTAAGACCTATTAAGACCACTTAGGACCCCTTCCATTGCATTAGTGTATGTTAAGGGTTCATAAGGGGTTCTAAAACATAATAATGTGTTGTAGGACTCTTAAAATCACTTACAACCCCTAAGATGTATGGTAAGGGGTCCTAAAGGGTCCTAAGGTTTTATAAGGGAACCCACATAATGTGTCTCAAGACCCCTTACAGCCTCTTAGGACCCCTTACCATAAATTAGCATATTAAAAGGGGTTATAGAATGCATTAATGCATTCTACAACCCCTTAGCATACACTAGCCTAAGGGATTGTAAGGGGTTTTAAAAGATCCTGACACATATTAATGTATCTTAAGTTCCCTTGCAACACCTTAACATACACTAATGTATGCTAAATGGTTGTAATAGGTCATAAGAGGTTTCAAGTGGTCCTACCATACATTAATGTATCCTAGAACCCCTTAACATAGATTAGTGTATAGTAAGGGGTCATAAGGGATTCTAGGACACAATAATGTGTCCTAGATCCCATTAAGACCCCTTAGAACTACTAATATGTATGGAAAGGGGTCTTAAATGGTCCCAAGGGATCTTAGAACACATTAATGTGTCTTGGGACCCCTAACCATACATTAGTGAAAAGGGTCTTAAGGAGTCCTTAGACACATTGATATGTCCTAGGACCTATTAAGACCTCTTGCAATTCCTTAGGACCCCTTAGAATTCATTAGTATATGGTAAGGGATCATAAGAGGTCATAAGGGTCTTAGGACACACTAATTGTAGCATAGGATCCCTTTCGACCCATAACCATGATGTATGGTAAGGGGCCTTAAAGGGTCCTTAGGGGTCTTATGACACATTAATGTGTCTCAAGACCCCTTATTATGTCCTATGACTACTTATTACTGCTTAGAACCCTTTACCATACATTAGTGTATAACAAGGAATCTGAAATGGTCATAAGGGGTTTTAGGACCCCTATCCATACACAAATATATGGTAAGGGTTCCTAAGACACATTAATGTGTCGAATGGCCACTTATGACCCTCTAGTACCCCTTTCTATAAATCATAGGCATTGTGAGCATTGTTAAGGGGTCTTATGACACATTAATGCATTATACTCTCTCTCTCTCTCTCTCTCTCTCTCTCTCTCTCTCTCTCTCTCTCTCTCTCTCTCTCTCTCTCTCTCTCTCTCTCTCTCTCTCTCTCTCTCTCTCTCTCTCTCTCTCTCTCTCTCTCAAGAGCTCTCAGTTTATATTCCTATCACTTCCTTTATCACCCTCTCTCTTTCTTCCTATACCATTTTCTGGCCTCTCCCTTTATGTTTCTCCTTCTTGTTAAGAAGTAAAGTCCACACCTTGTAATTGAGGGGGGTGAGGTGAATTAGTTGTACATAAATATAACTAATTCCAAACTTATAGAACTAATCACCAACACTAAAAATTTAATAATTTACAATAGAAAGAAATTGTATAACATAACAAACTGGTTTGTGTTCTCAAGGAAAACCCTTGGTCAGAGGGAAAATCCTAGTGGGGATAATACCAACCAGATATTGTACTAGTATATAAGTTCCCTATAAAAGGAAATACAATTTATTTCTAGTACAATGATCCATGTTAAAGAACATATCCCTATTAGGAGACCTTGAACCCTTGTTGAGGGGTTCGAACCATGTTACGAGTTGATGAGAACAAAAGGTTGACTGCCTAAGTACACTTCTCAAAGGATGAAAAGTTAAACTACTTTTAATTTAGGATAAAAATTCCAATGAATGTGAATTGACTAGTCTACAACTTACTTGCCAAAATAATTCATGTGATGTCTATTAGGAATGATAGATTCCACTCATATCTCTTCTCAAAGCATTTGACAATATCTCAAGTTTGCTTTGACAATCCAACATCAAGATTCACATGTATATCATCACGTCATACAAATAAGGAAACTAACTTTCCTTTATACCTATTAAAATTAATCAATCAAGTGAATCTATTAGGGCTTCCCTAATGAATAATTAAATATATAGCCCCATGCTAAGGCATACACACCTTCTTAAGAAATTATACAAACATTACATAAAGTGTTCCACATGCTACAATACATAATTAAAACTTGTCAATAATAATCAACATATCATGATGCCCTTGTTGGCTACCAGTAAAATACATCACATGTTACACATCAATGACTTTTCAAGAATAAACCAAATGATCCACAAATCCAAAAATACATGTATGATGCAAGATACTCTTGGGTTTAAGGGCAATCTTGCATCATCCTAAAATATTTTTGTTTTGTCTTTTCAATAAGGGTTATTCCAATGCAAAGTTACTATTTATGGAAGCTTTCTATTTTTAATAATCTAGTTGTTTGAGCTCAAAATGTTTTAATTTCATCCCTAGAGGTTCATTTTAGATATATCAGCCCATCAATTAAGTTTCATTGTAATATCAAGTGTATTTGTGAAGTTATTGAAATTTTATGGCATTGGAAATAGGGTTTAAAAACTTTGAGCTCAGTTTTGAAGGTTTTAGAGGCTCTGAAAGGGGGTCAAACCTCAATTGACTAGTACAACTTGTGTTAATTAGCTCTATAGACTAGGTTGTATCATTTGTAGAAATGGGTAATAATAGTTAATTAGAGCATTTGGCAATAAGTTATGGTCTCCAAAGTTTGTGCTACCCAAAGAAAATTGAATTCCTTCTAAATTTCTTTTGAGTTTTGAAAGTTATTGGGGCCTACTCTAATGTAATAAAATATGAATAATAATAATAATTTAGGGTTGGTCAAACTCAAGGTCTAGTGCTAAATTTCTAGAACCTTCTTAGGTGGTGGAAAATTGCCTATATAAAGAAGGCTCGTAGGATTATCTAAGATAGTTCTAGGATGTTGGTGGTGGTTGTGGTTTACAATATATTATAAGGAAAATGCCCATGTGGCTTTACATGTTTTTTATCTAAATTTTGTAATTCCATACTTTTGGAGATAAGAAGAAACTAGCTTTTTGTTCTTGCAACTTGTTATTATTTCTCTATTTTAATTATGTGTTTGAGTTATTAAGGGTAGTACCCTTCACCAATGCACCAAACATTCTTCTATCATCTTCTATGCTTGTGAGCATTAATTCCTACTCACCATCAAGCTACGACCAAAATACTGCAACTACCTCTAGCATAAATCGCTGCTCACTAGTTTGCTACCTATCTTCACTATATCTTTTGTAACTCAACCAAACAATAATATAAAGTAAACTAAGCATAGGCATTATATATACACTCCAATAACACAAATATAAGTTCACATATCTAGAAATTCCAATCATTATTGTATTGAGCTAATCAATGAACTACACCATATATAATGTGAGTTTGTCTGTAGCCATAGAACACATATTGACATCAATGACAAAACTCGTCATCAATACAAAATGTCTACTCCCTGAAAAATCATTCTAAGTGCCAATTTTTTTTCCTAATCCCTACACTTCCCACCTCACCCCCCCCCCCCCTCTCTCTCTCTCTCTCTCTCTCTCTCTAACACACACACACACACACACACAAACTTCTTCCACATTTTTTACCTCCTCTACATGGTGGATACATTTTTTTTGTAATCTAATGCACCCACAAAGGAAAAATGTGGTCCAATAATAGGGTTCATAGTCTTGTAACTAAAAACCCTCCTTTTTCTCATTGCTCAAATAAAAATTTGGGAATCTTAAGTTTTTTTTTAAATTTTGTATTTAGTTTTCTCATAGGGCACATGTTGTATAGGGTGCATTCTCTATGGCTTGGTATGTCTGAGCCTTAGGCTTGATGATGCCAAGACAAGGAATGTGCACCCTATACAATGTATGCCTTATTGTTTTTGAGGAACCAAAAAACTAATTGGCATCTTTTTTATCCCCCACTTTCTGTACTTACCCTTATGCTTGATCCAACTATGTATTTCCTCTTATTCAAAAATCTCTTCTATTTTCTCAACTCCACAATTGAAATGGGTATTTTTTTATAGGTATACATTGGCCTAGTCATTGCGTTCCCTATGTTTGGGCCAAATTTTGGTATGTGGTCCCAATGCAATATTTTATCATAAAATTAGGTCATGTGGTTGACTTGGATTAATTTTGAATCCTAAAATGTGTAAGAGGCATGCAAATACACTACTTCTCCTTATTTTGACATCAAGTATCATGCATTCAATAAATCAAATTAATATCCAACATTAAAACACTCAAACAAAGAGAAGGGTGTGGAGGGGATTATCCCTTCCTATATGACATGGGGTCGAGATTGTGGTAGGGATTTGGGGAAACTTCTGCAGTGGGGACTAGTAAGGGCAACACCACCAAGTGAGGATTTTTGGGGACATTGCTCCCAAAACAAAAATTTCCTATTATTTTATAAATGAGTTAACTATTATTTTTACATGTGAAACAACCTTTACACATTGTCAAAAGGCTTTCAAGTTAGTTATTGTATAATGTGAAAGGCATAATTGTAATTTTCTCTTTGTTGGATAATAGAGAAAAACTAGATGACCATTTCTTTGGTGGATGTAACTAAGATTGGGAAAACTATTTTAAATCTCTTTTTTATTATGCTTTGTTATTTTTTTTGCAATTAATTTTAATATTATTTTTTCTTTGATCCACCTTAAAATTATAGCAAACTATTTGCATGTATTTCAATTATATTATCCATTTGTATATTTTTATCTCATTTCTTGTTCTTTTAGAGATGCCATTGATGACTCATTTAATTGGTAAGTGGCCAAGTTCTTTTGGGTTAAGTCACTTAGTGAATTGTATCAAATGATAAAAATAAATATCAGGGACAATATTTACAAACATGTAAGTGGGTTAAATGATGATGCAAGCTTGATTCCTTGATCCTATTTAGAATTGAAATGTGCCCTAATTGTTATATTTTTCCTTGCATAATCCTTATGAAATTAGATGCACATCAAATTCCCTTAAGTACCATGACATAACATGTCATACAAATATTTTTTAGGAAACTCATTCTGACTAGTAGTAGGGGTCATGAATGTAGTAACTTGAATTAAGAACCCTGAAATTCATAAATCATTCTCATATTCCTCAAGATTAGTAGAAATAAGAAGGTGGTTTCAAGGTAGGAACTAAATATCTTGAAATAAGTATTAATAGAGGCAACACAATGAGGTGAAGGCTAAGCTCCATGCTATTCATACCAATAACCTTACTTAAGAAATTTATTTTACATGATTAATATCCATGACTATCAAGCTCCATAATATTCATATCTTTAAGGATAAGATATCCATTTCTAATTCCTTACAAACATGTCTACCTTGTCACTTAGAGAAATTCAAATTTTTTTGTAGTTTACTCAAAAACACACAACTATATTCAATAAACTTGGTAATTTAAATCTATTACTTGCATTCAACCATGTTGTAAGCACCATAATGCTTCCAACTATAACAATTCACATAGAAATTAGCCAAAGTTAATTAAAGAATAAGCCATTCATTATGTAGTAGTAGTAATAATTATAATAAAAGGCATAAAACTAATGAATATACTTTTTTCACCTGCCAATTGATCATAGCAATTATTGAATGGAGAAGAGAGTAATAAAGTATAATCATAAATGGGAGGCAACAAGTAATGGTTGAAGGAAAAAATCTGATTGAAGAAGGGAGCATTCAAGTTGAGTCATAATTTGGGAGAAGGGAGATCTATGAGAAGGGATTCCCCAAATTTATGGTCATGTAGAATAAAAGAGTAGCTCTTATTCTTCCCAGTGATGGAAAACCTTCATTGATGGATGCCTCTTTCTCAAAAATCACCTCTAATAGAGGAAGCTGAAAAATTGACAAAGGGAATGCTTTCACTGAGGAATGCTTCCACTGAGGATGTTGCTAGAGAGAGACAAAGATATGAGGCTTTTCATACCACCTAATTTCTCAGGGATATTTCCATGGAAATAATTATTCAAGATATATAAAAACTCCACCATTGTGCAATTTCCAATTTCTAAAGGAATATTTATGTGCAATTTAAATTGTGTGGTCCAAAAATTTGGTGGTCTATGAGATTGAGCATGACAAAGAAGTCCTTCCTACTTGTTGGAATGTGTAATTTCCCCTCAAATGAAATGTAAAGGCATAATAGATGGTTCTATAAATTTCAAGAGGATTACTGAATGGGGTTAGGTTCTAGAAGGCATTTGTGTTTAGATAATTCTAGAAAAGTCTATTTGTCTTATGTCGGCTAGTTCAGATATTTTTGAAAACAATCAAAGACCTTTATAAAAGAAGAAAAATGTAATGTTTTTTTTATCAAGACAATGAAATCATTTTATAATTTCTATAAGTGCCTATACTGTGTATTTTATGTTTAATTATCATTGTGGATCCAATCCATCCACCTCCCTTGGATTGGTATCAGAGACAGTTAAATAGAATTGTTGATCATGAATGTTGGGGCATTCAAATGTTGTCCATATGAATAGCATTACAAGATGCCTCTATTTATAGAGGGCATTTATTATTTTGGAAACATCTAAATTAGCTGACATAGAATAGATAGACTTTTCTAGAACAATCTACACATAAATGACTTATAGAACTTTACCTAACCCTATTCATCTATCCAAGAATTTCTAGAATTCTCTATTATGCTTTTACATTTCATTTGAGGGGGAAATTACACATTCCAACACTTCTCCCTAATTTCAACCTCAAATGTTGTTGCATACAAATCCAAATCCTTTCTTTTGCCTAATGCCAAAATGCTATTTTTCGATAATCTTCGTATCTGTTAATTTCTTCATGAATTGTATCTTCCAAGGCTGTGACCATTAATTTCAACAAATATTTTGTCAGCAATTAGCTGCCAACAATTTTCTCTTTTCATAGGATCCACTAATAATTTTTCCTCATCTATCACAAATGTCAACCTGACATATCTTAGCTACCCCTTGATAGCTTCGTCTATCACAAATTGTGATAGGGTTCTCCAAATAACCTTTCTTTGCAAAATAAAAATCTCTTTGTTGTCACAAATGGTGATAAACAAATTCCTTCCTTCTTCATCTATCCATTGATTAGTTGCTTCTGTCAAAATAGGTGACATGATTCTCCCAATTAACTTGACTCTAATTCATCTGTCACAAATGGTGACATAATTTTTTAATTTGGCTTTGATACCACTTGTAGAAACCTAGGACAACTCTAATGCGCCCTATGAAAGGTGGATGGACAAAATAAACTAAAATGGTTAATAAAATATATTAGTGTCATAACACATGGAGTATTTTCCATTTTAGTTTATTTTTTCCATCCACCTTTCACAAGGTGTATCAAAGTTGTCCTGGATCATACAGGGATTCAAACAAGTGACTGAGAAGGAACTCCACCACAAAGTCCACAAGGAGATCACTTAGAAAATAAAGTTAAACATGGAGAATATTTGAGTTCACAAGTAATTATTCAAACCCTATACTTGCACAATTTAGATCAAGAATTTCAAGCAAGAAAACTAGAAGCTTGAGTGAGATTTATGATCAAGGAAGTAAAATGTAAATTTGCAATCAAATTTTGCTTTATTTTCTCAAGATCCTATATATTTTGAAGATGCAATTAAGGAAGAACATTGGAATATGTATGTAACAAAAATTGAGGTTGAAATTAGGGGGCAGTATTGGAATGTGTAATTTCCCTCAAATGTAATGTAAAGGTGTAATAGAGGATTCTAGAAACTCTAGTCGGATTACTAGATAGAGTTAGGTAAAATTAATATTTAGGTTTGTAAAGTTCTAGAAGTCATTTATGTTTAGATAATTCTAGAAAATTCTATTTGTCTTATGTTAGTTAATTTAGATGTTTCTAGATTATTAGGTTTAAGTTCAAGTTGACAAAATTGTTGATTATACCAAACTGATGGAGGTGGATGGATTGGATCCATAATAATAATTAAACACAAAATACACACTACAAGCACTTATAGAAATTATAAAATCATTTTATTTTCTAATCGATAAAAAAATATTACATTGTACCTCTTTTATCACAATCTGAAATTCTATCCAACCTTCTATCCAACCTAACTTTGATATCATATGTTAAAGAATGAATGGTCTACTTTCAAACAAGAGAAAGAATATTTCAATGTGAAACCATTTGTATGTGATGTATCTTGTGACATAGGTAATTTGACTGATTATGGGATTGAGAAATGTGATTTTGCTGAATTTTTTTACAAAAGGGAGTGTAATGATGGACATGAAAATTGATTGGCAGAACTTTCAACTATTATAATAACAATATTGGTTTGAAGATTATGGAAATAATGGGTTTCAAAGGTAAAGGTCTAGGAAAGGATGAATAGGGATTAAGGAATCTGATTGAGCCTATAGTCAAGCCAAAATATGCAAGTCTTGGATATGATGCAGGTAGTGGAAAGATAAAAAAAGGTTCAAGAGAATCAATTGAAAGCATAAAGATTGTGCAATGTTCACACTATAACAGGAAAGAGAATACAAAGGATAGATGTTAGGAGATACATCCTTGTAATATTTATGGCTTGAAAAATCACTCTAATAAGAAATGTTCGAATAAAGAGTGCAATAAATATTTTATGGTAGCTTTTATAAAAATGGATTGTGGATGGAGCTTGTTGACATATTAGTCAAGTGTGTTATTAGTGACATACACTTATTCAAATTGTAAGTATCTACTAAGCTTATTTTACATTTTATAGTGTTAACCTAGTATTTCAGTTGTCATCAAGTTCTCCAGTTTCTACGGAGTCATTTGGACAAATTCCAGTGTAAACCAAGTAGTTATAGCTATTGTGAAGATCAACAGTGTAAACCAAGCATCTCAGTGCATGTCAAGTTTACCAGTGCAAACTGAGTTGTGCAATGCTTACTAAGTTCATAGTTAATGTGATGTGAGTCTACTATTAACCAAGCTACTCAGTGTTAACTAAGTGACTCAGTTTATACTGAGCTCAAGGTGATAGTGTTTACCGAGCTATGCTACGGTAAACAAGTGATTTAGTTTATATGACAAGTTTCACAAAATTCACTGAGTCACTAGTGCAGACTGAGTTTAAGACTACTTGGAAGTGATTAGTATGGACTAAGCTTCTACATCTACTGAGTGCATAATGATGTCAAGCATTGATAGTGGATTTCGAGTATCAAAACCTCGCTGAGTTAGTCTTCAAAACCTGAGTGTCTACATTTGAGCCAACTTTGTAATATTTGTGTAAATTTGTATTGTGGCTAACTTTTTAATTGTATAATTGGATTGGTATATATGTAATGGACTGTATCATATCTAATGTGTAAAAATATATGTGAATATATGCATGAATGATGTGATCATCAGAGAAGAGCAAAAAGTGTGAATTACAAAGGCTATCGTAGTATAAGGAGTAGCAAAGATTCATATATCATAGCAAGGTGATTTATACACTTAAAGGAATCTCATTCAGTAAACCAGGTTGTAGATCAAAGATCAGCTACTACTTCATCCTAACAGGTAGATCAGTCAAATCCTTTAACAAGGTAGACCTAATAGTCTTATGCAAATCTCTTTACTAAGTGCATACTTCATTGTGTGTCTGTAAATCCTCTAACAAGGTGGACCTAGTAGTCCTTATTGTTCCTAACAAGGCAGATCATTAGAAGTGATCAATGTAAGCCTTAACAAGCCAACTTTATACTACAATACTAACGCTTGTGGGTATCATCCCCTCCCTAGTTTTACTTTCTATTTGGAAGGCTTCTGGGTCATTATGAATGCTTTCATGTTTTTAGTTTCTCATGCATACAATTAGATCATAATATTCATATTGGATTAAGTGCTAATTGGATTAAAGTTTTAGAAGTTTTAGAAGATACTAATTCACCTATCCCCTCTTAGTAAGTTAGCCTTTAAGAATATTTCCAACAATTGGTATTACAGCTTTGTGGTTCTCAGAGAAAAGTTTAACAACTTGAGCAAAGATCAAAGGCAATGGAGATATTCAAACTTGACAAGGCTATTGACAATGAGAAGCTAGATTTGAAAATGGCTATTGCCCAACTCAAGAAAGAAAAGGAGCAACTCTCTCAATCCTTGAAAAGAAGAAAAGAGCTTGCAATTCAAATGAATGATCATCTCTACATTGAAGAAAGAATTGAAGATATTCATTCAAGCAATTCAAATGAAGCAAATGAAAAAATCAAAGAACTCCTAGAAAAGAATGGTTCACTACATGAAGAAGTAAGAAAACTAAGGAGAGAGCAAGAAATTTAGTCAGTAAGACTATGTGAAATCCTAAAAGAGAAAAAAAAGATAAGAGAAGTGATAGAAGGAAAGAACAATGAAATCTATCACCTATCCCTTCAGTGAGAAAACTTCATTGATCAGCTCTCCAATGCAAATGAAGAAATCATGAGCCTAAGATCTAAAAATGAAAAATTGTGGAATGACCTAAACTCTGATAGACAAATCAATGAAAGAATGATGAAATCCCAATTAGACATGATGAGAACTAGGCTCTGAAATCAATTGTTGGAATTTACAAATGAGAAGATTTACTTCTGAGAGGAGGGGTGAATTAGAAGTAACTAACTTTAACCTTTTAAAACTTTTAGCTGAGATCATTCACATGCATCTACCATATCTAATTAACATAAAATTAAAGACATACATGAAAATAGATAACACAAGATTTTGGTCACCCAGAAACCCTCCAAAATGAGAAGGTAAAACTAGGGTGGGGATGACACCCACAAATTATCACTGTAGCAATATGTAACTATTTAAGGTTACAAAGTTTGACCACTTACAATGGTCTACCCTATGAAAGGCCTACCCTGTTAAAGGCTTTACCCTCTGTTAAAAGCGACTTGGTTAAAGGATTTACAAACACTCACTTGGAATGTTACCCTGTTAAAGGATTTAGCACCTTGTTGAAAGGCTTACAACATGGTTGTTAGACCAACCTATCTCCGTCGGATTTTAATTCCTAATACAATGGCTAGAAAGTATTAGAATCTGATGACCTAATGACTTATAATCTTTGATTGCTGATTCCAGATCCTTGTTCAGCTCAATCTAATCTAATCCTTCCTAATCTGATATGTCTCTTCTCGAAGTGTTGATGATTTGTTCTAACCACCTAAATTCTACAATGTTGCTCTTCCTTCTCTGAGTCCTTATACCCCTCTAAACTTTGCTAGCATTCTTCCATACAATTCTCTTATACTTGCACACACATGAATTATGGAGTTTCATCCCCCTTTTAAAGGTTTTGAAGACTTAGGGTTAGGTATGAATCTATGATCAATATTCATTCTTCTTTCCCACTCAAATCTTTACACTTTTCCTATTGGTTGCATGCTTGATGTGAGGCCTCACCCTAACCCATCATAGCATAGATATTGTAATTCAATTTTGTTATTTATGACTAGATACCTCGACATATATTTTAATACTTGATGGACAGTAAATTTTTCTACTTAATCGATGATATTTACTTTGTGGTCTTCCATTATGATATGTATTAGAACTTATTTGGTATAGTCAATAGATTGATGGATATTTATTCATTATTTCACTTTTATGATAAGAAATGGAAATATGATGTGTTTCAAATGCTTAATTTGATCTTTTTAGGAAAGTTAGTAACATGCAGTTGTTTTTGAGGTTTAATGATTAAATGCTTTATATGTAATTAATGGAGAGTAGGAAGTTGATTATGGAATGTTTTATATGTCAATGATGGAATAATAAAATTATTATGTACCTTTATTTGCATATGTATTTTATAAATGACTTTTCATTGGACTACTAATGCTCAAGTTTAGTGTACAGGAAAGGAACCATGGAAACTTAACAGGGAAACAAGGTATAAACACATGTTAAAATGACACTACCAAGGTGAATCTTTATAAGATTCATAAACCTCATTGTGATGTGTTTATTTTGTAAATGTGATATGTATGTGTGTGGTATGTATTTCATGTGTAGATTTTGAACATGTCATGTGTGATGTATAGTGAGTTCTATGTGTGTCACTTGACACTTGTACTCGTTATGTGAAAATGACATGTTCTTAGATGATGGATCATGTGGCCACCTTATCCCAAGTTAAATACCTTAATCGAGAAATTTGACTTATTGCCTTAAATTAGTAAAGAGAAAAGGTTGCCACCATGGAAAATTTGGAATTTGAACTTATCTAGCATTATGAGGGCCATAAAGTAACTCTAAGGTGAAATTGTGACAAAAAAAAACCCTACCCATGTTAGTACTTTAAGTTATGGGCTAATAATGACCACTAGGGTGCTTAGTAGACCTAGGAGACCCCAAAAAAAATGCATTTTTTATTAAATCCGAAAATGAGAGTGATATATGGGGGCTTGGCCAAATTAGAAAGTCACTTGGCCACTCTCTATCTTTAGATAAAACTAGGGTTTGGAGGAAGAGGATAAGGAGCTCTACTACAAATTTTCATTTGTCATTTCTTGGAGTGAGGTTGGTATCCATGATCTATGGTGTTCTTCATTTTTCATGTAGAATAGATATGGCGTTCTTCATTCTATGATGAATTTGGTGTATTGTGGATTTGGTTTGTGGGAAAAGATCTTTTGTTTGAGTATGCATGTGAGAAGTTTGTGTGTTTTGTGTAATGGGTATGAAACATCACTCGCCCTTGGGAGGGAAGAGATGCTTGGGTGAAAAGGGTTAGTTGGGCTCACACATGTAGTTGAGGAACTCTCCCATGTGTGGAGATGCTTTTATATGTTCAATGGAATGTGATCTTGTTTACTTGCACTTTGGGAGGTATAAGGAGGTATGTGGAGGGGAAGTTATTGTAAGCCTCAAAAGGGAATGTTGATAATGAAATTTTTTGTAAATTGTGAATCATAGCTTTAGAAATCATCCTCGTGGAGAGAGCCCACCTTCACCCTATAGCTTGATTCAATTATTGAATCTTTGTGCAAGCCTTGGGATGGGTTGTCTCGTAATGTATTGTGTACTATTTTCTATATTGTTGGGATCATGCATGATATGTGAATGTGGAGTATGCAACCATTTGTGCCTTATTTCCCCAAGCTTGGTGGGTGGCTTCCTTGAGGCCTAGGTTGGGAGGTGAGCCTCCATGGTTCTACATTTGTCTCTTATTTGTAGATTCTTGTTTAAGGCCTTGGACATTTGGAGATTGTGAAGTCTTACCTTTGCATAAAAGAAGAGAATACTATTGTTGCTGGTATTGAAATGGAGGACAACTTCATCTTATTTTGTGAATTCATTGTATTGTAGGAAAGTTGATATTGGTATCATGCATATGCCAAATAGAGAGATTGTGAAACATCTTGTTGTGAGGTTCTTCTATTGTGTATTTTGATATGATGATTCCATCACCCCATTACTTGCTTGATGTTGTGTTGTTGTTTCCTTATCATTGCTTTAAATTAGAATGTGTTGAAGAAAGGAGATTGTAATATGATATCCCTTGGAGGAATGAATAGGACATTATCATATTGGTATTCTTATCTCCTCAAATTCCATAAGAATAATTTAGTTGCATTAGACTTCAGTATTGCTTTTTAATTTTTTGTAGAATAGACAATTGATAGCTCATGGATTGTAGATGGTTTAGTTTTAAAATTGGATGTCAATAATGTATTTGAAAACATGATGTTCATGAATTTAGAATCAATGGATTTCATTTAAGTTCCATGTTAATGTATCTTGTAAGTAGACTTTGTTGGAATATGATAGTTGTTTATGTTAGATTTGCTTATTTGAATGGAAATCATAATGCAAATTGCGATGTTTAAATAATATCAACTCAATCTAAAAAACTTTAGAGATTTTATGAAAGAATCTAGGCAAGAAGTTAAGCTCAAATAAAGACCTGTAGAAGCATAAAAATCCTCTGGAAAATGTATGGACAACAAAAAATAATAATCCCTTCCAAGTTACAGACATTAAAATATTTTTAAAAAATCAGTATATGATAACCTTATTTCTTTAAATGCAATTTAAAATGCATAAGTCATTATCATAACTATGAAAGCAATCTTAAGAAGTAACAAAAAATATATAATATTACCCTTCCATAAGAAGGTAGCCGAGCATTTAATTGCTAACTGGGTCCTTGCTTTTAAAAAAAAAATACATTATATTATAAGTAGGGGATGGGTCACATCCCTACTCACCCCTATCTGTCGAATTGCAAAAAAGGAGGCAACTTCTATTTAAAAGTCAAACCACATTAATTAAAAACATCATTAATCATAGCAGCCCCCAACTCCATGTCGATTTTCTCCTTGGATCTAGAGTTATGTGTTGGTCTTAGGGAAATAGAATGTGCTTGGGTCAATGTGCCTCCATCCCAAGTGGAACTCTCCTTCCTAGGCACTAGAGGTGAAGTATAAATTTTTTTTTGAGATTTGATAAAGGCATTAAACATAGGACAATTTAGACCACACCAACTTCCTTCTAAATAAAATTGTATGGAAACTAATTCCAATGCTCACACCAAGTCAGAGTGGACCCACCTAGGTGGTCCATGCAAGACATGGTAAGAATTTTGCCCACTAGGAATTAAATGTGTGTGTGTGGGGGGGGGGGGGGGAGGGGGGGTTGTAGATGCTAGTCTAGGGGGAACATAGGGGTTAGAAGATTAGGTGTGTAAAAGGGTTGAAAATGTTTTAGTAAGTTTAAATAATCCAATGGAAATTCTTAATTAGGATTAGTATATTTTATTTTGTTTTAAAGTGTAAAAGAAATTTTTGTGCATTTTATTTCATTATAAAAGATATAATAATAAAAAATAAAAGGGATTGTATATATCTTGGCTTAGATTCATGTTCAATATAAATTTGAATTTAGGGGTTGTATAATCATGATCATAGTTGTTTGATTATATCTTGATTATAGTATACTAGTTAAATATAAGGATAATGTATATATATATTATTTAAAATTTTGATTTTAGAATACTTTGATTATAGATATTTTTAGGGGAGGAATAGATATGTATATAGATTATTTAGATTATTGAGAAAGATAGTATAGGGTTAGATGGTAGTTTTTACCTAATAATTAATTGGGCATTATTTGCAATGTAATAATTTTACTTAGTGTTAAATTATAATATGTTAGCAGCAAAGATAAAAGATGTATATTAAAATAGAAATATAGGTGTTTTCAATAATAATTATAATAGTAATTGAATAACAATAATAATGAAAATATTAAAAATAAAGGTAAAAATAAACTGATATATTTCTGGATTCGATTGTGTAAATATTTTTTGATACATGTATTATTCAACTTATATTTTAGTATTTTATTTTCATTTTTATTTTATTTACTTTTTATTTTTGTTTTTTGCTTTTCATTTTTAGTGGGGATGTGCATTTTTGCTACATGCCCTACATCTGGCTATTTGTTTCTTTTGTTCTCCTTTTCACTTCTCTTGCTCTTTCTTTCCTTGTTGACTGTGAGTCTATCACTTAGGGTCTTATATCCTACCATCTCCCTACTTGGCTTCTTTGGTGTGCATGCAATCCCCCTCCCTTGGTCCCTATATCTTTGAGTCAGTCAACTTCTGCAACCCATTTTGTTTGACATCTCTTGCTCTCTTCATCCTGATGCTGAATCACTTGGTGTGATTCAAAATGTTATTGATGGTAAAAAATCTTTACACAATCGAATCCAAAAATATATCAGTTTATTTTTGCTATGGATTTTGGAAATTTGATCTCTTTAATAAAGGTAAACCTAATATTAATAGAAATAAATTGATAAAGCTCCTTCTTGTTACAACCTTAGAACTCTTAACACTACAATAACACAAATTGAATCTCTCTTGTACATTAGGGTGTCTCATATTGGGTGTAGAAGAATGAGGGTTCATAACCATATCATCCTAATATAGTTTTGTCTTAAGTATCTAGCAACTAGGTGACCTCCTCATAGTGAACTCAAGATCTAGATTTTGATTGGAGCAAACTACATTCCACCTTCTAACTTCATCACCTCCTAGTTCAAGGATAGATTAAGTTTTTTTTTTTACCTTTAATTTTCTACCTTTCAAAAAAAATTAGTTGTGTTTTTGACTTGTTGAATTATGGGCATGACACTTTCTCCATTTTTCTTATTGGCTGCATGCTGATTACATAGAGAATGTAAAAGATTTGATCTTATCTTCAAGATCCTTCAAGATTCATCCTGAGTCGGCTCAAAAATAGTTTACGTCTGAGTTTGTGAAGGCACAAACACATATGTTGATTCTATGTTACTCAGCACATACTGTTAGTTGGATGAAGTGTGACCACTTGACCTATTAGGTGAAGTGATCCCTTCATTTGATGTGTTTCTCCTATCTTTCTTCTTCCATTTCTTATTCATTTCTCCTCTGATGTGTTCAACATCTACCTTCTCTTTTCCTTTGTTGAACTTTGAGTTAGGTGCCTTTGACCTTGTTGGGAAATTTCTGCTAATATGACCAATCTTCAAACAACTGAAACATGTGGTTTGGCTAAGCCATCTGCTGTAGTTTCCACTGAAATGTGTTCTTATGCAATTTTTAGGGATGTGTCCATATTCTTGATAGTAATGGCAGATATATGTGGTGTTGTAGTCCCAATTATAGTGATGTCCATGATTGTTTCCCCTTGTTAGCTGATTAGGTGTCCACATAGGCTTCAATCTACACTCAAAAGCTTTGTGTCCATACTTCTTGCAATTGTAGCAGTGACCTTCAAATCTTGGTGTTTTGATAGTCCTAGTCCTATAGTCATGTGCTTGATGTCCTTGCTTTTTGCACTTGTGACAGTGACCCACATTCTTAGGTTTGTCATACTGATGGGCATTCTTTCTCCTGCACACATTAGAGGTATGTCCCTTTTTACCAAAAAAATGATAAGTAGGTTTAGTGTTCTTACCTTTGTTACTTCTTTCTTTTTTTGTCTTGGATGACTCTCCTTTTAAAGTGTTGGTGTATCCTAGTCCTGAAGTATCATTACTAGATCTTGGTGATTTTAGTAGCTGTTCAAAGTACTTGATGGCCTTATTTGGTTTGTTCAAGTTCTCTGCAATTTCCTTCTCTCTTTTCAAGTCATTTTGCATCTTCAGTGTGGAGATCTCAATATCCTTAATATTTAGTTCATGATGTGCATTCATCATCTGACTTAGGGTGTCTAGCTGCATGTTTGAAATTCTTGCAAGCTCAATTGACTTTTCTTTCAATCTATTGGCAAGCTTTCTCTTGTCATCTTCTAGCATAGCCTTATCTTCAATAACACTTTTATTTTGTTCAATTACTTCACAAAGCATCATGGCTTGTGATTCTTGTTCAATCTTGAGAGTTATGATCTCTTCTACTTGAACTCTGTTCTTCTCCATTAGGTCTGCTATTACTGCATCAAACTCTTTGGAATCTCCATTTGCAAACAATTTTGAGGTGTCAATCTCCTTGTATTGTGTATCATTCTCAGCTATGGCAATCTCTCTTCTTCTCTTTAAAGATTTTCTCAATTCTTCTCTGGCTTCTTCCATAGTATGTAGAGTGAGTTATATATCAATTACCTTGTTTTTGATGACCTTCCCAAGTTTGTAGACTTCCATTTCCAAATCTTTTCTCCAAGCTATAAGGCTCCTCCTTGTGAGAACTAGGCTCTGATATCAATTGTTGAAATTTACAAATGGGAAGATTTACTTCTGAGAGGGGGGGTGAATAAGAAGTAACTAACTTTATCCTTTAAAAACTTTTAGTTGAGATCATTCACATGCATCTACCATATCTAATTAACATAAAAGTAAAGACATGCATGAAAATAGATAACAAAAGATTTTGGTCACCCAGAAACCCTCCAAAATGAGAAGGCAAAACTGGGGTGGGGATGACACCCACAAATTATCACTGCAACAATATGTAACTTTTTAAGGTTACAAAGTTTGACCAATTCCAATGGTCTACCTTGTTACAGGCTTTACACTCTGTTAAAAGTGACCTAGTTAAAATATTTACAAACACTCACTTGGAATGTTACCCTGTCAAAGGATTTAGCACCTTGTTGAAAGGCTTACAACATGGCTGTTAGACCAACCTATCTCCATAGGATTTTCATTCCTAATACAATGGCTACAAAGTATTAGAATCTGATGACCTCATGACTTACAATCTTTGATTGCTGATTCTAGATCCTTGTTCTACTCAATCTGATCTGATCCTTCTTGATCTGATATGTCTCTACTCGAAGTGTTGATGCTTTGTTCTAACCAACTGAATTCTGTAATGTTTCTCTTCTTTCTCTAATTTCTTATACCCCTCTGAACTTTGCTAGCATTCTCCCATATAATTCTCTTATACTCACATAGACACAAATTATGGAGTTTTGTCCTCCTTTTAAAGGTTTCAAAGACTTGGGGTTAGGTATGAATCTACGATCAATATTCATTCTTCTTTCCTGCTCAAATCTTTACACTTTTCCTATTGGTTGCATGCTTTCTCCATTTTTCTTATTGGTTGCATGTTGATTACATAGGGAATGTAAAAGATTCCATCTTATCTTTAAGATCCTTCAAGATTCATCTTGAGTCAGCTCAAAAATAGTTTACATCTAATTTTTTGAATGCATAAACTCATATGTTGATTCTATGTTA